>CM045765.1:110108550-111608550 GCA_025200525.1 Camellia lanceoleosa | reverse complement strand
TTTATAGATAATAGATGGAGTGATGTACAAATGGTTTACAACCCTTTGTGGAGAATTGTTTTCCATATTTTGTAAGAAACTACTACTATGGAATGCTAGATTGTTTTTTAGTTTTTGTTCTGTCATCCCTAGCATCAAACTGAATCTATTATCTAGATTTTGCTCATATACTTTCAAAGAATTTCTTATTTTGGGTTGCCTCAAAATGTCAGCTACTTGATTAGATAGAAGGAAACTGAATTTCAGAACACTTGACGATCACATGCAGCGGTACAGATTAGTTTTGAGAACACATTTAGATCACAAAAAATATTGAACAGTTTATTGGACTGAATTTTGATCATCTCATCAAGCTAGCCTTTTGGATTTAGAGGCGAAAACTGATGATATCTTGGTGCTAACCTGCAATCGTTTGTAATTTATTCGTTTGTACATGTCGCATGCTTAAGACAAATTGCAGTTAAAATCTTGAAATGTGAGAGAAATAGCAAGGCACGTTGGACCAGTGTGGATGATTGGATTTTGCAACTCATGGCTGGAAAGACAATCGGGAACCCCAGAACTGTACCTGAAGTTATCCATCCATTGACTCAACTGTCTTCGCTGTCCACTGTGTATTTTGACACTTTCATTGTCCTGCACTAATCCAATCCACATACGAGGCAGGCAAGTTCCTTGTTAGTTTGTGGAACTTGTTGGAAATTAAACCGACCCGATGTGTCTCTTCCACTACCGTTTTCACATCGAAATTGTCTTGTTCAACGTTGAATCCACAATACCGATGTCAAATCCACGACGACGAGTGTGAGAACCCGAATATACAAATCAAATAAATAATTAAGTAATAATAATTTTACAATCTCAAATATTTTTATAGTGAATCCTAAAGTATAAATTAAATATTGTTGGAAGGTCTTTTAATTAATTTTAAACCTAAAATAAATTTATGGTGAAAATTTCTAATTTAGAGGCAAGATTTACTAGGGGGTTAAGGGAGTCAGATTATTTGAAGTGTGTGGGTAATCCTAAACTCTCATAATATTGAATTAGCAACCATGAATTCTAGAGAGGAGAGGAGATAGGCATAGCTTTTGGAAAAATTGAAGAACTAGTTTGGTGCTTCAATAACTCTATCTCCAAGGTAGAAATCAATATTTTGTAAATATAGTTATTATGTATAAATGTTTCTGTGCATTCTTTGGAAGAAGAAGGAATGAAAGGTACTGATTAGGTGGCTTGAATATCTATCAGATTAATAGTTGGACCTTGTGAGTGAAACATGGGATACGTAGGCCTACTTGGCCACCACTGTTTGTGGATATCATGTCTTTTTTCTTTTTCTTTTTTTTTTTTTGTGTAGTTTGAGGAATTAAATGGGTACATAAAGTTAAGGGTGCAATTTATGAGTATGAAATTCTTCACATAGCTACAAACTTTAAAAATCAAGAAAATATAGTAAGTGAATGAATTTTAAACTAAAATTTTTACAGTAGGTTAATTACATATTGAATTGCATATCAGAATTTTCTCATAATTTTTTGGAGTCAAAATGTCTATTGACTGGTGCGTTTAAATCTGTCCAGAAAACTGATGTAAAATAGTAACTTCAGAAGTGTCATTCTCTTTGGGTATAAATCTGAAAATTATCAAATCAGCGTCATTAGAACCGGTTGCGAGTCTAGTTTCTTACATTTTTGGCCTTGTGTTGATTGCTCGTGTATACAAAGAGAAACATTAATTTCTTTAAAGTGTTGCAGAAAGGGACCTATTTGGATATAATTAATTGTAAATAATTATTTTGATAAAAAAATCAAGTAAAACAAATTGGATTTGAAACTTAGGATATATTAGTTGAGATCTGGTGGGTTTTGGAATTTTTCAAACAACGTAGAGTGGATTTTGTAATTTTCAAAGCTAGCGAATAGATTGGGAAAGCTTGTTTAAAATTCTACTTTATTTTAAAGTTACTTTTAATTAAGTTTCGATTTGAACCCATGTCTTGGGTGATTTTAGACCTTGAAGAACAAGAGTTTAGGTCATATTTAAGAGTAACGGTGAGTTGGGTTGAGCCGTGTTAGTGCGTTTTAGTTTGGGGTACTTAGTTTCTTATTCTTTAATATTTTTAAATTAGTATTAACGTATAGTTTTCATACTTGGTTCAGGGCACTAGTTGGACTTTTATACTCTATTCGAGGATTACATTATTCTGTTTTCAGGTGAGTAGTTGCATGCTACATGTTTTTTTATAAATGTTTCCCTACCCTGAACTGTTGGAAAATTAAATTGTTGTTTTAAGACTAAACTGTTTTGATAAATTATTATATTATTAATGGAATTAAATTATTTCTAAAACATGTGTAAACTTGGCATACTGTAAACTATTTGTTATGGTCTAATGTTTATAATGGTGAACTACCATGTTTTGCGAAACTGTATTGTATTGATTATCGGGACCATCTATATATTTAGTCCCGGGAAATTATTCCACTGTGTGTGGTGACTCTGGCCACTAGAGAAAAGATCCGGGTTGGGCCGTGATGACTGTAGTGCTCAACGATTGTAAGGAAAAGACCTAGGTTGGGCTAGGTGACCTTCAATCGGATCGTCTTAGAGAAAATGCCTGGGTTGCCACCCCGAGGATGACTCTTGGTTCGATATTGGATCCAATGGGCTTATTGCCTTGAGAACTTCATGGCATGTTACTTATTATTCTTGGTACCCAGAAAATTATTGGTGTTCATGTTGTAATCTATTTTAAGTGGAAAAATGTCATTTATCATGTTCTTGAGAGACATAAGTATTTTAATTGTTGAACTATGGAACCTTCTTTTTGAAGCAGATTATCTTTATCAAAACCATATGTCAATCTAGTTTCTGTGATATATATCTTATTTTGGAATTGAACTCTGTTTTCAAAACTGTATGTACCATCCCGGTTGCTATTCACTGAGCTATCAGTTGACTTAGTTTTTTATCATTTCGAGGTGTTAGAAGGACTTGGAGTGGACTCATGGTGTAGTGGGGACTCAATTGTATAGACCTCTACGACATACATTTATTTTGTTTTAGATTGTTATGTCAAGTTTGTGCATACTTCTTTTTATTTTTATTGAGGTTCATTTAGGATCATTTTAATATGTGGGTTGTGTATATCCCATAAGTTTGGATGATATTGATTACAGTTGGTTATGCTGTTTATACTTGTGGCATGTCACTGGATTGAGTTTTGGTTATCTATTACTGGACTATTGTATAGTTGTTCAATGTGATTATGGATTCGTATTTAGGCTTATGTGTGCCTTGGGCAAAGGCCCTGTGAACCACAGCCAGTCATACCTGAGTTTAGGGTGTGACAATTATGGTATCAGAGCCAGGTTATCGAGTTGCATATCTTGTATTTCATCAATTAGACAAGGTCTGAGTCCCTAGAGTCCTTAGTAGTGTGTGGTTAAGTTAGTTTTGTTTAAGCTTGTGTTGAGCTTTTCTTGATTTCATTTTGAAGGTTAAGAGATGGCACCTATGAGAAAAAGTGTGAATGCTGTTGGAACTGATCAGCCAACCGCTAATCGTAGAGTTCCCACTGCTCCCATTCCTCTTTCAGTAGCGCCAACTACTGCACCATCTGTTGCTCTAGTGGTCCCTGAAGCACCAGGGGTTGTTCTTGCTACACCAACGGCATAGGTTTTATAGTCATTATTGGGACTACTGAACAATCATGTAGCCCCATAACCAGCAGTTCCACAAACTTTAAGTTTGGATAGAGGTTCTTTATTTAAGACGTTTATGAAGGCAAAACCACCTGAATTTCTTGGAACAGTGGACCCTACGGAGGCAGAGGCATGTGTAATGACCCAGATTTTTTTTAAAATAGCCAACGCATAATTTAATTGAGCAAATTTTTGAATTTGACTACTATGTAAATTCTGTACAAAAATAGCTCGGTTTTGTATTTTTTAAAAATAGTTTCCGATCTCAGAAAATTATGAAATTTTTATATGTTGTTCCCATATGAGGCTAGCACATTGGGAAAAAAATTTAGAATTAAATGATGAATATTTATTTTATGAAAATTCACAGACTGATTGGTGTTCAGTTTAATTTACAACATAATTTGAAATTGAGTTTTGGGTGTTCAGATCAGAATTTGAGATAAATTTGTTGGGTTTATTTTGGTATATAATTGGACCATGTTTGACTTATGGGTGAAGCCCATGATTTAGATTTAATTTAATTTGAGTTTGTTTAGTAACTCATGTTTAACTGTTTGGTCCTTTTTAATTATATGATTGGTAGTAACCACTTTGGAAGTTGTTATTATTTATTATATAGGGATTATAACAAATATCGGATAGTTGATTTTATGGTGTGTACCATATAGTAAAAAAATTAGATATTTTATAAATAGAAAATAATAAAAACAAAAGATGATATGGTCAGGATATGTTTTTGGAAGAAGTTAAAGAATTTTGGGGAGATAAAGAAAATATGATGATGCTGAGAATATTTGTGGTGGAATGTTGATGATTATGTTTTGGTGGGTGGATGAGAAATGATTTTCAAAAGAAAGACATAGAGAATATTTTTGTAGAGAGAAAATGAGTTGGTTTGATTAATTATGTGGAGATAAGATATTTGAGCAAGGTGGGTGGAGAATATTTGTTTTTAGAGGGAAAAAGCAATGAGATGAGAGCTTTAGCTGGGCAAAAACACAAAAACACACGCACAAGGGATGTACCCTCTCTCTCTCTCTCTCTCTCTTCACAATGATGAGGGGATGGTGACACAAGGGATTTTTTTTTATTATTGTTTTGATAGGATGGACACAGGAGCAAAAAAAAAAAAGATATCTCTCTCTCTCTCTCTCGTGGGTGGAAGGGAGGAGAGCTTCCTTTGAGCTGGGCACAAAAACACACATATACACTGGTTCTCTCTCTCTCTCTCTCTCTCTCTCTCTCTCCTTTGTTCTCCATTGTTATTCAAGTTTTAAGTTTAGAGTGGGAGTCTTTAGAGTGAGATTTTGGAAAAGTGTTGTAAATGAAAGTTGGAGAGCTCGTCGTGATCTTCGTAATGGTGGTCTCGAATCCATGATCGAACGATGTTTGCATTTTCAGATTTGCTTTTCTTCATATTTAAGGTAGGGACTTTTTTCATATTTTTACATTAAAGCTATGTTAGGATTATTTTGAGAAAATAAATCATTATAAGAGGTATTGCATATAAATATATTTTCATATTTTTGTTTGGTAATTTTTGGAAGAAAATTATGTTGAAATGTTAAGAATGTTGGTATTTTGATATTGATTTTGGGAAAATCATTTTGTGTTGTTAATTTTGTAAAAGAAATTCGAAAATAGAATTTAATAGTTGTATGTATTATGTGTACATCATATTATGATTAGATGATTTATTTTGAGAAATATAAAGTTGAATTTTTTTTTTTTTTTTTTTTTTTTGATCTTTGATTTGGAATTTATTTTTGAGAAAAATAAATTAATGTTGAGGAATATGAAGTAAATATTCATGATATTTTATAAAAGATGATATGTTGATGATTAAGTTGTGTTCATTTTTATGAAACTAAAAATGTAAAATGTGGACTTTCAAACTCATAATCTTGAAGATGTTACTATTGTGCATATTTCATAAATTTTGATGTAAATATATCATGTTGGTTAAGTAATTTTAGAAAAAGTTGTAAAATTTTTATTGGTAGAGAATTTGGTAAAAATATTACCTTTTTAAATAGTTTGGTATGAAAAATGGTTAAGTTGAAATATAGTTATGTTTGAGGGATGAGGCATGTGAAGTTAGGTTTGGTATTATTAATTTGAAAATTTTGGAATATAATAAACTTACTAATTTAGTGGATTAAATTAGTTTTAGTTAAAGGTTATATCCATTATGGTTAAAAGTGTGTTATTAAGATTATACCATAACTTTTGACATAGTATGATGGAAATGATAATATTTAATAAGTTGGGATTTTTCTACACTCTAATATTGTTTTTAGCTTAGTTATTTGCTATTGTGTGTAGATGATGAGATTTTGTTGTGGTTTGGACAAATCTAAGAATTGGGTGTGAAATGTAAAGAGGAATTTTGATGAATATGAGGTAAATGAGTATGAGACTTGAATATATGAACATGTTGTGCCAAAATAGTTGATTTTGGTGAATTGGGTTGATATTTGGAAAGAGGGGGATTTTGCCCTAATTTTGATTAAATCATTATTTTGCATAAATAATTGGAATTAATATTGAAAATGTGAAATTTGAAGGTCGTGGTTATAAATGGTGATGTTGGATATGTAATATCTCACCTATGTAAGTTTTGAATAAAATATTTATTTTGAGATTGAACATCTCTTTAGAAATAATTGTATTGGGCTATCGGTAGAGGATAGCTATGATTATTGTAGAAATTGCATGAGGATTAGGCGAATTAATGCTAATCCATTGTTGGTGTCATTGTATATGACCATGTTATAAATACATTATATATGTATGTTTATAGGGAGGAGAAATGGATGTACTCCATATATGACTATGTTATAAATACATTGTATATGTATGTTTATTGGGAGGAGAAAGGGATATACTCCATATGTGATTATGTTTATAAATACATTGCAAATGTATATTTGTTTGGGAGGAGAAAGGGGATGGACTCCATCTTAAAGCAAGTTGGCCAGAGTGTCCTGGATGAAAGACCCGAAATTTCATATATAAATGGGTGTCGGTTCCTTCGGACGAAATATCCGTAAAATGACAGGATTGAAGTGTTTGTGTGTTTTGCATAGTTGGAAAACCATTGAATTATAGTCTTATTTTGGTTGTTGAAAGATAAAGAATTTAACTCATGAATTGAGTAGCATATTTGAACTGGAAATGAATTGAAGGAAAATGGAATAAGATTGGTCTTAGTGGCATATGAATATGTAGGCCCTGGTTTTAAGAGATTATGTAATAAAATCATATGGTTTTGACATGATATGATTTCACGTATATGTATAAGTATCTTTGTCCCCGCATATCTTTTCATATTTTAATATGAGATTGTTCGGTAAGCTTTGTTCACCCCCTACCTGTACATGTATACAGGGAATGCTTTTCGGATTTGAAGATCAAACAATGGATTTTATCATTTCATAAGTGTAATGTAGTGATGGATTGTACTACTTCATTTGTTGTTTGGCTGAGTGCTATCTTTTTGTAAAAAATAGCGTCCTCTCTTTTATTGTATGCCTCAGGGCATTTCTTTTAAAATGCCATTGTTGTATAACGAGAGAGAATATGTATATTTAATTATTCATCATTTCATCCAAGAATGAAATGTTATTTGTAAAGAGACATAATTAATAAATATTGGTAAGGTTATCCAAGTAATAAAATTCGAGACGTGACAGCATGGGTACTAGAGATGGAGAAAATATTTGATGTTCTAGATATGAGCTTTCTGCGACCAAGTTTTTGGTCACTAAAAGTGTTATTTCTTGTAGTTATTTGAATTTGTAGTATTGTTGTTAATTAAAGTTGTCCAATAACAACACACATCAATAAAGGTAATACATGTTCTATAAAAAAATTAAGTTATTCGAGCTCGATTCGTGTTTGGCTCATTAAAAGTTTATTTGCGATTTGTTCATTATGTAAATGAATCAAACATAAACAAACTTTCAAACTTGATAGGTTTTTGAAGCAAACTTGAACATCGTATTACTCAGTTCGTTAACAGCCCTATTTCTACTTTTAGCTAAACAAAAATGTTATGTACCATGAAAATGTATCCCAAATTTTATTTCGAAAATAAATATATATTAATTGACGTTTTAAAGTAATTTTATTACATTTTAGTATCTAGTGATGTGCAAAATACTATCCTATCCATATTGATTTGCTTATTAACTGTGGATTGATTTAATTCGCAATTTGAAATTTATAATTCACTTGCAAAATCGTCTCACTCTGCACGCCCATTTATATATATATATATATACACTAGTGAAAAAGGCCCGTACAAGGCACAGGCTAGTATGACATTTGACTCCAATGTTTGATTGAGTTTACTAAATGAAATGGAATAATATGACTTTTTTTAAAAATATTTATTTTATATTTAATTCATTCAAAAAATAATAAAAAATGCATTGTAAAAGAAATAATAATTATTCCATAAGAAAATTTAAAAAATAATCATTTCGTTCCATTGCACTTCATTCCATTCTACTACCTGAACTTTTTCTCCAAAAATAAGATTAGTTTATTACAAAATTGAATAGAATCAATGATTAAATGTATGATAGAAATTGTAATTTCTATTATAAAGTACAATTATGGAATAAATAGTTGAGATAAAATTTTAGTTCAAATGAGTGGATTTTTTTAAATTTTTTATTTTATTTTATTTTATTTTGTATTTTTTATTAGGATGGAATAATCGAATGATGGTATTATACACCAATGATCATATAGTATTACCGTTAAACTTTGATTTGGTTTCATTTGTAAAAAAATATTTTTAGACCTGTGCAAGGCACGAACTATTCTTTTGATAAATTTATATTTTCAAAATGCAAATCTTATAACAAATTATTTTGTTTGGTCTGATTTTTTAAAAATTATTTTTAGACGAATTCATTTGTTTTAATAAATTTTTTCATATTTTATTCAAAAAAAATTTAAATAATTTTTTTTGTTAATTATGTTATATTAAAAATTCTAATAAGGAATAGTTGTGATTTTTAGTATTGTACGGAGGGGTGCTCGTTGATCGATTTTTGACTGTTTGATTTGCGGTTTGGACTCAACTGCATGTTTGCAGTTTAGGAAAAATTGAACCCACAACCGCACGCAGTACGAATTGCGGTTTGTATGGATAGGGTTCGCAAATGTGCGGACAGTTTGCGGATTGGGATTTTTGTTTAAAAATTTATTTTTGGGCTTGTTTCTCCCCATTTTTTAAATATTCTTTTTGGGCATTTCCCCCCATTTTTAAAATATTATTTTGAGTCATAAAATCACATATTTTTTTTTATCATGAAATGATTATTTTTTTAAATGATTTATCCCAAATAAATTACAACATATCTATCCAATTTACTTCAAGAAGGAAACAGACCATAAGCACATGCCATGATCAGTCAATTGATTCACATTTACTCTACAGAAAATGTATAAACAAAACAAAACCCATAGTTGTTTTAATAAAAATGGAACAAACATCTTTTCTAAAAAATTAATTTTAGGGTTTGCTGAACTCACTTACTAGCGGAAAAAAAATAACCATGAATAAGCCCTTTTACTCATTTTATTACAAGTTATCAGTATTTGTTGGGTTTCCACACTTGCAATGCAAAACAAGTTGCAAAATATTTGTTTACTTGCAAGTAAGTGAGAGAAAAGAAGCTTAGAATTACCTTACGAGAAAATCTAACGGTCTAGATTTAAAATATATTTTTAAAAAAAGATATACATATGCGGGTGGATGAGTGTGGATAACAATCACAAATTGCCCGCAACTCGCAAAACAGGAAAATCTTAACCCTCATCCGACCCTAATGATTATGTGAAACTGCCCAAATAGGTGCAAGCGGTTTGAGTTAGGCGATATTCGCAGGTTGGATAATCATATATCCATTGTAATGCCCCCACTTTCCAGGCCGTTATTATACTAAATCAACCTCAAAAATATACAAAATTTTCCCCCAAAAATAATAATTACGCAAATGTCTACAAAATATACAGTATTTTCCAAAAATAACCCTTATGGTTTGATAAAATGTACAACTCTCCTCTTTCGTAAAATGGCTAACTGTCATCCTAACACTCCCAAACTAAATTCAAAATCTTGTTCTCACACAATTTGGGCGAGAGAGATGTAGCAGAAAGGTCAGTTCAGGAAGAGTAATTTTGTGGAAGGAGAAGAATAAAGAGCCACCGATGTTGGAGCAAATGTGTCAATATAAATAACAGAGGGCAAAGTGTGTTGCCTTGGATGCTAACAAAAATAAGAATAAATAAGTAAGTAAATTCAAGTAAAAGATGACAGGTGTATGGATTTGGTTTGAATATAGAAATGCAAACATGGAAAAGAAATGAAAAGGAAAAGGAAAAGTAAAGAAAGAAAAAGGTGAAAAGAAAATGGGGATGGTGGCAATATGGGCCACGTTTTTTATTTGTTATTTATTTATTTTTTAAATTTAATTTCCACCGAAAGATATGGGAAAAGTAGGAGTATAAATTTGGCTCGGGCTGGTCCATGTCAGCCTTCGCGGGCTCCTGTCAAAAATCGGGCCAGCCCGGCCCGGTCTACGAGTTAGAAAATTAGGCTTAGGCCTAAGGGTATTCAGGCCTTGAACTGGGCCGGTAGGCCTGGGCTCGGACTTGGGGAGGGTTTGAACATTTTTTTTTTCTATTTTTTTTTACCAAAATTTTTATTTTTTTCACAAAAAAGATACTAGGCCTCAGGCCAAGCATTAAGTGGCTTATGAGCGAACCAATATGCCAGGCCAGGCTGGGCTTCAAAATGATGGCCCAAGCCCAGGCCCAAGGTTCCATACTAGGCTCGGGCCCAAGCCTAATCAGGCCAGGCTAACTCGGGCCACGGGCAGGCTTCGGGTCGCCCATGGGCCATAGGCCATTTTTACACTCCTAGGAAAAAGGTGGGGAAAATCTGATAAATTTATTTTCAAATAGGAATGAATAACAATGAGATAGATTTTAAGTAAATAATAATAAAAAAAAAGGGATAAATACATACAAAGAAAATAAATCAAATTAGATTATCATCTAAAAATTTCACCACTAAACTATTATAATAAATCACTGATACCACTCACTAAAGTATTAATAGATTAAAAATACAGAATTTCACACCCAACCCTAATTGTAGAGACATTTCATATTTTAAACAAATTTCAGGAGTGTATTTGTAATTTATCCAAAATCAAAATATTTATGTCATAAATGACCAAGAATCTTTGCATTATTTCAAAAAAAAAAAAAAAAATCTTTAATCAAATTAGTACCACCAATAATATTGGTAAATATTACCAAAGAAAATGGTAAAATGGGAAAGTCAAATTATAGATTACCATTAGTAAATTATACAAAATAAAATAGCACAATATGGAATAAAACCTCACAGGTGTATTTGTAATTTATCCAAAATCAAAATATTTATGTTTCATAACTAACCAAGAATCCTTAAATAATTACGAAAAAACTTTCATCCAAATTAATACTACCAATATTGGAAAATCAGACAAAGTAAAAGGCAAAATAGGAAAACTACAATGCAAGAGCCTCCGTAGTAAATAATTCCAAACCCAAGGACAAAATTAGGAAAAAAAAAATATGAGCCTTAAGCAATTAAGCACTTCTCATATATATATATATATACTAGACTTCATCTGTGAGCTCAAGTGTTGATCTAGTGATATGCTTTTAATAGTGCAGTAGGGCTTGGAATCCCTAATTAGGAAATTTAGTTTAAAGCTATTCATTAGACCCTTATTTGGTGAAAATGATAACCTAATTTATTTTGCTTCATAAGTTTTCTAAGGAGTAGGTGCATAATTAAGTAAGGACAAAGTAAATATTTTTTTTTCTTGGACAATATTCTCAGAGTAATATGTTACTGTGAAGCTATGAAACAAAATAACATGTTACTGTCAAAACAGAATGACACAGTTTACATCAATTTCGACGCTAATAATAATAATAATTTTTTTTTAAAGAATTTCAAAGTCAATATGAATTTTATTTTATAAATCATGATGAGAGAATTCTAAAAATACTAATTTTATTAAAATCCGACCTCTAGATCAAAAGTTATATTATTTTAAAGTTTAATATTTTGATAATAGTGGCATGTGTTGGATTTTTTAAAGAAATTTTTTTGTACTTGTCCTTACTACGGGATTGTTTGGGATTTTTTAAAGAAATTTTTAAGTGTACTTTTTGACTTTTTGGATAAAAAAGTAGAGGAAAAAAAAGATGATTATTTAGAATAACTTTTTGACTTTTTACGAAAAAATATGTATTAAAATATTGTATAAAGTAACAAAATTACCGTATTACTCCTATGCCCTATGCGTAGTGACAGTGACTATTGACGGAACTAGTACGGATTGCTTTGAATTGTGTGGTGGGGGCAGACATGCTTCAAATTATATATATAGGATGAGGCTTCCCTCTAGTCCTTCATCGGAGTAGTTGGGCCTATGGGGGCCCACCGCGGGTCACGTTTCGATAATTCAAACTGATCAATGTGTAGAACTCGTTAAGTATTGTATGCCTGTAAAAAATCATATTGATCGGATATCGATAGCTATGTGATAAAATTAGTTTTGTATAAAAAAAAAAAAAAAAAAAAGGATGGTGAAAAATAAATGGCTGACACAAATCTGATTTGATCACATAGCTATCGATATCCAATCAACATGATTTTTTTATAAGCATATGGTACTCGATGAGTTCTACACATTGAACGGTTCGGATTATCAAAACGGGATCTGTGGTAGACCCCCAAGGGCCCAACAATACCCTCCAATCCTTTTTCGGACTAGAAGGAAGTCTCATCTATACTGCACTACACAGTTGAGAGTACTTGGCTTGTGTATAGTACAAGTTCATTGTTGTATTTGGCTTGTGTACTTTTTTTTTTTTTTTTTTTTGTATTTTTTTGGTGAATAGTGATAACTTTTTGACTTTTTTAGTAACTTTTTGTCTTTTAGAAATTATTCCAAACAAGCAATACATTAAAGTTTTATTATGTAGGGGCTTTGACCAAATCTCCCTTCATAATTTTGTACCAAGAATTGAAGTGTGTGGTGGAGATTGAAGAGGAAATATCATTTTGCTTATCAAATTATTACTCAAAAGTTAATTCAACCCTTATTCTTTTAATAATATTAAGGGAAAAGAGTGGGAGCTCGAGGGGGCTTCCCCCGAAAGCCCCGAAATTGCCATTTTTGGCAAAAAAAAAAAATGCAAGGCAAGTTAAAAAAAAAAAAAAAAAAAAAACAGTTTACTGAAAATGGAAATTAGGGGGATTCAGGGAAGACAATTTCGAGCTACCAATCAAAGTTGTAATATTAAATATACACATAAACTATTTGATTTTAGATTAATTTTACTTTCATCGTTAACTGTTGTTTATAATCAAACGGAAGTTAGTGACGCGGCACTAAAATTTCATTTGAATTTTAACTCCAAAACTATCTCCAAAATATCAATTTGACCCCCAAACTCTATTTTATTCAAGAGTCCAATTGATATTTTCGGGATAGTTTGAGAGACAAAATAAAATTTTAAATGAAGTTTAAGTGTCACGTCAGTAAAATCTGTTTGATTATAAATGACAATTGACGGTAGGGATAAAATTGATGTAAAATTGAATAGTTTAGGTATAAAAATGATATTATTAAAAAGATATGAGTTGAATTGATTTTTGGGTGATCATTTGGAGGACAAATATTTTCTTGAGATTGAATGGATGTTTTGTGGGATCCATAGGTAGAATGAATTTAGACCATATATTGATATTTTTTTAGTAATTTCCTGGGTAAAATTTCTGACTTTATAATATTACTAGTAGAAAGAGACTACGTGAGTAGAAATTTAGCAAAGCTACATACCTAGAAAAAATACTCATAATTGAATTGTGTTGATCAAATTTATTATTGATATGGCCCAGAACATATCTAGTAGGTACGAAATACTATCATTCTGTTGGGTTTATGATTTGGAAAGAAAAAGAAAAATGAAGAAAAGAAATTTGTTTATATTTCATTCGTATTTTTCTTACATTTGTCATTTTCATTTCTAATTTTTTATCCAAATCCATGATCTAAACACAAATTACGTGTCTATGTGTCCATCCAATAATAATTTATAGTTTGTCAATTATTTTCTTATTTTTAGGATTAGGTATTCATTTAGTTCCTAAAAATCGTACAAATACACCCCTTTAAAGGGGGTTTGCAGGAGATAAAAATGATGCATTTTTATGATTGAAGGAGTCAAAATATACGAATTTATAAATGAGGGAAATAAAATAATATTTGCTAATAGTTGAAAGAATCTTAACATAAATAACCCAAATCACTATAATAGAATCTTTATATATACTAGTATTAATAAAGTCAAAGTGTGTGCACTAGATACGCTTGTTACATATTTTTGTTGTAAATGTTTGGTGCAGAAGTTTAAGTCTAAAGGAAACCATGTCAAGTTATGGGAGTTGGTACTTTGCTAACTCAGTTATTTGATTGTTATCCAAAGTTGAGGGTGCCAATTAGGACTACAAATAAATCGAACTGTTCACGAATAGGCTTGGTTCAACTTGTTAAAGACTCAGCTCAGCTTGGCTCATTTAGTCGAGCTCAAATATTAGGCTAGTTTAGTAAACGAGCCGAGTTCAAGTTCGAATAAGTTCAGCTCGTTCACCTTTACTTAAATTATATAACAAATATATTATCTATATATTAAATAATACAAATAATATTTTTTATTCAAATAATATAAATAACATTAAAAAAATCTTATCAAGCCGAGTCGAATCGAACTCGAGTTTTATTAATATCAACGAGCCGAGCCGAGGCGAGCCGAGCCGAGCTTAAGCCCCAGCCCAGTTAGTTATCGAGCGAGCACAAGTTCAATAAACAAGCTCGATAAGCAAACGAGCCGAGTTCGACCTCGGTTCGTTTGCAACCTTATTGCCAATCTAGTTAGAATGCTCTATACTTTAGATGGTTGTCATCATCATGTTGTTTTGATAGTGTTTTCGAGTATTATTAATAAAATTCCTTTTTGCTTTTGCCGATCAAAAAAACTGTTATGTATTTTTATGGTAAATGTTACATATTTTTTCTAGTAAAAATTATGACAATTTGTAGTTCAGAAATGAAATCACGTATTTTCTGGTAGTGTTATTTTCTAGACCCAATGATATGTAAGTGATATGATTGGTTGATGATTGAGAAGATACAAAAGAAAGTGTTATCTTAAATGTTCTAATTGATATGTAAGTGATATGATTGTTTGATAATTGAAAAGATACAAGGGAGAGTATTATCTTAAATGTCCTAATTAATTGTCACATTATAAAATTTGAAAATTAGGTCTAATTTTTTGACTTATATATCAATACCCTAATATATATACTTCCAATTATTAGTACTGAAGCAATGGTTCTCTCTCTCTCTTCAATTAGTCATTTTAAAGTAGGAAGTAGATCTATTCCCTTAGTCTTTCTTTGTAAAGTGGTACCATATAACATTAATGATATATTCCTCTAAAACTAAAACTTTAATTGAGCTCTAGTGAGGTGGAAAAACAAAAAAAAAAAAAACACCCACAAAGTTAAAATATCACATTAAAGCTATTAAAACTCACAAATTAAAGCTCTAGTCGAAGAATGAAGCAATAGTTCTCTCTCTCTCCAATTAGTCATTTTGAAGTAGCAAGGACACCTCCTTCCTTAGTCTTCATCAAACACGTATGATTTCCATCAAAATCTTAATCATTGTGCTCCAAATTCATGAATGTGAATGCATGGCTTTTGAGAATGGTCTTCATTAGGACAGGCTCATCTCCTTTTGAGCAAGGGAGACCAATTGAAGAGACTTAAGCCTCATCTCCTTTTCTACCACCTGACCCCGCCATTTTCTCTGTATAACCTTCCATGTCAAGTCTTCGGTTACAAGTAACGAAGTCCTCAACCTATTCATTCCTTTGATATTTCACAGTGTCATTCAACACTACTACTACTACTACTACTACTACTACTACTACTATTACTACTACTACTTCCATTCCATCTCATCTCATCTTTATTTTCTCATCTTCATCCATCACTTTGATCCCAAATCTTTCTTCTATTTTGTTTTTGGTCTTGAGAATTTGTTCTTGATCATGGATGCTGATGAGGTAGTCATACTCAAGAAAGATGGTTCAAATTATCCCAACTGGTCACACTTTATGAGCCAGCACATGATCCAAACTTGCAGACAACTTTGGGACTATGTTTGCGGCATTGTAACAGAGCCCAATCCAGGCCATGAAAACTTCCCAAGTCTCTCTCAACAATGGAAAACTAAGAATGCAGAGATCTTGAACATGATCTGTACATATGTACTCAATCCTTCAGTTTCGATTCAATTACGGAGCTTCAAATCAGGCAAAGGGGCTTGGGACTACTTGGCTGAGCTATATGGTCACTCCAATTTTGCCAAAAAGTATCAATTGGAGACTCAGATTAGAGCAACCAAACAAGGAGATAGACCAATCAAAGAGTTTCATGGTGTAATGGTTGGTTTGTGGAATCAACAAGCCAAGCTTGAGGATAGAGATTTGAGTTTGCTAAGCAGTTACAAAAAGAATCAAGACGAACAACGTCTTGTGCAGTTTCTTATTGCTTTGAGAGATGAATTTGAGCCGATTAGAAAGTCTATACTGTGTCGATTATTTCTACCGAGTGTTGAGAAAGCTGTTAGGGAGTTGGAAGAAGAGGAGATGAGGCTTAAGCCTTCAATTGTCTCTGAATTTTCCAATCTCTCAATCAAAACAGAAGACAGTTTTCAGATAGGAAAAGTCAAGTATGATTATAGTGGTGGATTTGATCAGTCACACAAATTCAACAAGCCATCTTCATCTCGGGATAGGTCTGCTATATATTCTTCTTCTTCAGTGACAGAAACTAATGATTGGCCTTCTTTCCTGGGAGGTTTGGCCAAAGTTGCCATTGCTTCATTTGCTGCAGTACAGGCTTCTCGAACACTGTATAATTACTATACTGAACCTGGTTCGCTCCCTTTCATCATCAATTTTCTCATTTCATCTGGGTTCCTTCTGATTTTTAGTATATTTTATGGCATGATCTGATTTGAATTTATTTATTTATTTTTGTCAAAATATAGTAAACTCCCTGAAGTTTGGATTACAGGTAACTCCGTAGTTTGGACATAATTACATTGGTCACTTCTAAGTAATTCCTTCGTCATATGAATAAAAAAGAAAAGAAAATAAATGCCATCTTTTTCTTTTTCTTTTTATTACTAACATGTATATTTGTCTTTATTTCTTTCAATGTTTATTCACCATCTGTATTAGTTAAAAGGGAGGTTTGTGTAGTTATGGTAAAAGTGTGGGACTAATATAATATTTTATTTTCATATCTTTGGAGAAGTGAATGTAATTTACCCAATTTTTTAAATCATGATTTGAAGTGATTGTTCTTCTATTATTACTCTTGTGTGCCTGGATAAACCCTCACTATTACATGATATGATTGTTCACCAGTTGTCGGTTAAAAAGAGACTAGGATAGTACTAAGATTAATTTCGTGGATTTACCTACTTAAACCTTTTGAGGCTTTCTATAACATTACAGTTATCTCAAACCAGCCTCGGTTTGTTGTACAACTATTATCTAATGGTTCAAGCACACATAATAAGAAGTGCATGCGCCTAACAATTATTATTAGAAATCACGTGTATTTGGAACGGAGAAGTTACATATAGATTCTTTTTGCTTCCAAAAGCTAACATTAAAATAATTGTCTGTGAAGAGTTTCCTAGGCTGATATGAGCTGAAAGTACAGATCTCAAATAGAATTTCAGTTGCCAAGAGTTGCTGTTTGGGTTGATATGGGTTGCAAATAAGTAGAACAAAATGAACTTTTCAACAAACCAGGTTATTAGATAAAATTTGGTTCAGAACGCAATTCGGCAGTTCTTATTATATTAGATACTCATTATGTCTAATATTAGGACGTTTGAAGCTTTATGGTAGGATTTTGTACTTACAGTTATTTCTTTTTCCTCTTTTGTGCATCTGTGGTTATCGAATCATAGGATTTACAAGTTGCATGTAATTGAAGATTAAATAATATGAGGCAAAGGAAACGTAGTTTTTATTTTATTTATTTTTTAACAGTTGCAGTTGAATCTTTCTCAGGAACGGAATTGAAGATTTTGAGTTATAATGTTTGTTTCCGAGAAGACTTGGAAATTCATAAGAGGATGAAAGCTGTGGGTGACCTTATTGAGATGCATTCCCCTGATCTGATATGCTTCCAGGTTTTCCTCATTTCCATTTTTCATACCATGTAACATAAATACTAAAGCTTTTATGAATTTTCATTGTTTTTAAGTTCATTTTTCTCTGCAGGAGGTTACTTTCAAAATCTATGACATTTTTCAACAATCCAGCTGGTGGAAATTGTACCGTTGCTCAGTTTCAAGTGTGATGGCACATACAAAACCATCCTTCTGCATGCAGGTGAGATTGTTATGATTTTTCCATATCAGGGTTTATTTTTTATTTCTAGTTCGGGTCAACTGCATTGATGCTGTAGCCACGTAGGCATTTGTCCAACGCAAACCATTTCATACAAACTGGGTTATGATTTGACAGTATGATATGTTCTTACATATCAAAGGCATCTTAGAATGTGTTTGTTGAACATGCTTGTACTGTTTAAGACACTGTCCAATTTGTTACAAATTGAACTTGCTTTTTGTGTTGTACACATCACCGATTTAAGTGTATTTGTTACCTAGCTGCTAAGGAAATTGACCCATCCCAGCAACTGTATGCATCTAGCTGATCAATTATAAAAATATTAAGAATTGTTGAGTATCCATACCATGTGAAGTTGGCTTTGAAAGTCAAGAATAGAGGCTGCAGATTTGGGCTAGAGATCTTATGGAGTTTTTCAACCTAGTTGTCCTATTGTAGGGTGGTGGTGTTGATGGCTTGCTATTTATTTTGGTGGTTGGTTGTTGGTAGGCAAGAGTTAATTGTTAGCTCTCCCGTTTGTGTATAAATAGGGAAAGCTGTGAGCTAAGTTTATAGAGTAATGTTAGGGATCATGAAAAATATATCATGAAATATATCATGAAAATTTTTCATCCCACTACTAGAAATATAACTTTTTGTGTCTATTTTTTTGCGACTGATTATTTAACGGTCGCAAAAACTCATTTTTAGACATCAAAATCTTATTTCACCATCTCATTTTCCTGAACCAATCATTTTTGGACATCATAATCTTATTTTACCATCAAAATCGTATTAAACTTGACTCTCTCTCCCTCCCTCTCAATCCGCCCCCTTTTTTCCCAAATCTGAGCGCTCTTTCTCTCCCTCTCCCTCTGCCTCTCCCTCTCAAAATCTGCTACTCTCGCTCGAATCTGTCTCTCCCTCTCAAAATCTGCCTCTCTTGCTCGAATCTGTCGATCGATTCAACTTTCTCAAGTCCACAACTGTTGAAGATTTCATAATCGGTAAGCCTAAACACATCTTCATCGATTCAACTTTCTCTGTAATGATCCGAGAAATCAAGTTGTGTGTACAGAAATCAAGTTGTGTGTAATGATCGATTCAACTTGCTTATCCACTAATCTCACTGCAATCTTCTCAATCGATCAGGTTTTGTGTACAGAAACCCTAACCCCTAACCCTCCCAATTGGCTCAAGATCTCCTCCCCGGATGTCAGTCCCAAACCCTAACCCCTCTCTCTATATATATATATATGTATTATAGATTTCTTGTGATTTTGTAGGTAGAAGAGAACATCTGCAAGTTCGCAAAGAAAGGCATGACTCCATCACAGATCGGCGTCATTCTTCGTGACTCTCACGGTATTGCTCAGGTCAAGAGCGTCACTGGAAGCAAGATCTTGCGTATTCTCAAGGCTCACGGTATAACATTTTCAATCTCTGTTTGTTTTCCTAGATTTTTTTTTTAATTTTTTATTTATTTATTTATGGATTTTGTGCTTGTGATTGTGCTTTGGATAGGGCTTGCTCCTGAAATTCCTGAGGATCTGTACCACTTGATTAAGAAGGCTGTTGCGATTAGAAAGCATCTGGAGAGGAACAGGAAGGATAAGGATTCTAAGTTTAGATTGATTCTCGTCGAGAGTAGGATTCATAGGCTCGCTCGCTACTACAAGAAAACTAAGAAGCTCCCTCCCGTCTGGAAATAGTAAGCTTCATCTCCACATTTGCTGGCTTTAATTATTGTCTTCTTTTTTTTAAACTGAGTTATGCTACAATTACTCGAAACGAATTGCTTGATGGCATGGAATCAGCATTTAGAATTATAATTAGACAAAAATTACCTTTTAAATTGGGACCAGAAGAATATTACTTTAGTTTGAGCCTTGATTCCATCCATTTGATCGCTTCAATACAATAATTTTGGAGATACTTTTGGTCAAAATGCTAGAGAAAAGTGCTTTTCATCGTAATTACTTATTCTGTTGAGAGAATTATGTTGTTGCGCCCCTGGTACTTTAGATGTCAAGTGGGATAAGCTGTAATAGGTTGAAGGACATTTGAACTCCATTTTGTAATGTTCTTTCTATTTCTGCATTTTTCTAAATGCTTGTTGAATTTTGATTGGCATATGTTTATAATTTTCTTTTCAGATTCAGTTTCATGGTAACTTAAAGGAAGTTTGTAGTCTGTTCTGCAAATTGTTTGTGAGGATTTGTCATTGTATTTAACCATGTATATCTCATAGTAAATTTTGTCATGAGAGCACTAGCAGTCTGTATGATTAGCATGATTAATAGTAACAGGATTAACAATCTATAGTGTAAGATTAGTTAGGCAGTCGGATTTGTGAAATACATACTTTCTATTGTCCATGTTTGTTTTACAATAGATGTGAAAATATGTAATCTTAATTATATGTATGTTTTGCATTAGTTTTAGGATTAAAAAAATTGTCAATTTTGTTGGATAGAATGGCTATTGGAATATATTAGAATGCCATGGTTGCCAACGACTAAGACTAAATGTGAGAGCTGTACATATATTTGAAATAAGAGCTTAGATTGTGGTCTTTTTTCATTTCCTGTTTAGAGCATCAAAATGATATCATAATAACGTTGTTTGGGTAATTTTGATAGTAATATCTTTCATGTTAGTGTTTGTTTATGTTAATCTTCTGATGGCAAACCTTGTGTGATTGAGCTTTGAGTAGCGCACTCTGATTGGTCTCTTTGGTGTTCATGTTTTTTCCTGATCTTGAGATATATATCCCCACACACTTTTTTTGCCTTGTGATTTCTGCATTTGAGTAGTTTAAGCTCACTATTCAAGTTTGTGAGTACCAATTTGAGTAGTAGAAGTAACAACAGTAGAAAATGATAGAGAGGTAAGTATATAGCTTATAAGAATTGATTGCAGCACTTGAGTTGTTTTTTTCTTGATTAGATCTTTTTTTAAGATTATTATTTTTCTGTGGAACATGTAAGTTTAAGCTCACTATCCAATTTGTTTGTAAATTGACACTTCATAGTAAAAGTGACATTAACAGTAGAAAATGATATAATGAAATAAAAGTTCGGCAGTGCCATGACAATTGGCATTCAAGTTCTTCGCGATAGTGATGATGATGATGATGACACTGGTATTGACATTTGTAGGTATATGAACAATCTATTTCGGCAGTTTGCGAACTTGATTGGCCAAAAGACCGATTGTTGATTCAAGTTCTTGACGACTCTGATGATGAAAGCATTCAGTGGTTAATCAAGGAAGAGGTCTCCAAGTGGAGCCAAAAGGGTGTCAACATTATCTATCGGCATCGATTGGTTAGAACCGGTTATAAAGCCGGAAACCTTAAATCCGCAATGAATTGTGACTATGTCAAGGCGTACGAGTTTGTCGCAATCTTCGATGCTGATTTCCAACCAAATTCTGATTTCCTCACACAGACAATTCCACATTTTAAGGTGGGTACCATGTAGTATTCATGTTGGTTTTCCCAATGAGTTCCCGACTTGTTAGAGGTTGTCTTACTCGTTCATTTTGTGTTGTAGGACAATCCAGAGTTGGGTTTGGTTCAAGCTAGGTGGGCGTTTGTGAACAAGGAAGAAAATCTATTGACGCGGTTACAAAACATTAATTTGTGCTTCCACTTTGAGGTGGAGCAACAGGTAAATGGAGTCTTTCTCAATTTCTTTGGTTTCAATGGGACTGCCGGTGTGTGGAGAATCAAAGCATTGGAAGACTCTGGTGGCTGGCTTGAGAGGACAACCGTAGAGGATATGGACATTGCTGTTCGTGCTCATCTTAACGGCTGGAAATTCATTTTCCTTAATGATGTCAAGGTAATTTCTTGTCAACTGTTTTTTTTTTTTTCACAATTTGAATACTAGTATCATATTAATTACTTTTTGACAATCCTGAAATGTTGATAATCATATGAATTCAAAAGAATTTGAATACTTTTGGAAACTCCCACAAGATAAGTTGGGTACAATCTAAAGCGTCTCTTGAAGTTGGAGAATATTGCATAATGTTGTGTATATGGAACTAATTTTCAGGTACTTTGTGAAGTTCCCGAGTCATATGAAGCTTACAAGAAACAACAACATCGTTGGCATTCGGGTCCAATGCATCTCATTCGGGTCCAATGCTCAGGAGCCTTTTATCAGCTCAAGGTGTACACTTCTACTTCTTGCTTTTCCAAGGTGTGTCGTTCCTCCTTGTGGGTCTCGACCTTATTGGTGAACAAGTAAGTTGAGCTGACACTAGGGAAAAAGAAAAAGGAAAAGAAAAAAAAGTAGATAAAAATAAATTCTATCAATTTGAAGCTGCGAAATTCATACTGGCCTATTTATTTAAGGTGTTCAGTTAGTCCTCTGCCTTTGGTGCCCCATGCAGGTGAAAGCTAACCGGCCTGCAATTTCAAAATAAGTTCTTTTCTTCTCACTCACAATTGCGCATATAGATTTTTTATTTTTATTTTTTTCCTTTTCCCATTTTTGTTCATCGATTGGCCTTTGATCTTGCTATAATTTTTTGGGTAAATTGTGACATATAGGCCAATCTTCAACATTAGGCCATCATTGTTGTCGTCATCGTAAATGTTCTTCTTTCTCTTCCACTTATTTGGTTCTTTAATTGGTGATGTTGTTTGTTATTATATGTAAGGACAGAGGGTATTTTTATTTTTTTTTTTCATTTGTTTAATTTTCTTTGTATTGTGGATTAAAGTGTGGTTTGTGTTTATAGTAGATTAGCTCATCTTTGTATTCAAAGAAACCATCAAGGCTTAGCCATTTGGTTTCCCTGAGATTACACTACATGTAACTAATATGTAAATTTGCACCAGTTATATATCTATCTATGTTGATAATTGTAGCCATAAAACATGTAGGTGATTTCCATCTTGTTTAACTTCTTGTTATCATCTGATACAAATGACACTGGTTTTGGGTTCTTGGGATGTGTCTTTGTCCAAATATATTTGAAAGCAAGTTGCTTTTTTTTAGGAAGAACATGGTCAAGCATGCAATCAATTTTGCACTCTTTACTGCTTATGTTCAGTTTGTTCCTTGATATAATTTCAGTATTGAGTGTATTAGTTGATGTTTTAAAGTTATTTGAACTTTTTACTTCATTTCTATACTTCAAACGTGATCTTCATACATTGTCAATGATCCAGTTATGGGATAGCTGCAATTGTCAAGGACCACGGAAGTTTGTTGTCCTACACCTTCGGTTTGACAAGGTATGGCCTGATTCTTTTATAAATATTTAGTGAGATGAGTATATAATTTTTTACTCTATGAAGAATGGATGCCTCCAATAAACTCAACTCATATATTATTTTATTTTCAGCATTTCAATAGTTGGGATTTCACTCTTTGAAGAATGGATGTCTCTCTGAATTATTGTGTTTAACTACATAGCATTTTATAGTATGAAGGCACCTGGTTGAGTTTGATATATGTTTTTGCAGATTTTGTTAAGGGAATAGTTGATATGATCGAGCGGGTGATGTTGGGAGCCAAAGATTATGTTGCCCCTTTTTTTTTTTTTTTTTTTTTGAAGACTTGAATTTTTTAGTACAGTGTATTTAAGGATGGTTAATGGATAATGTCTATTATAAATTTAATTAATTTGTTAATTTTGTTATTTTTCATTAACAAAAAATTGTTTGGTGCTTGTAATTGATTTTTTTGTTGTAGCAAATCCGTATATGATTTTTTTTTTAAGAAATAATTATTTGCGACAGTAAAACAAGGGTCGCTAAAAGTGTTTTTTATTTTAAATTTTTTTTTTGCGACGGCAAAGTAGCTGTCGCAAAAAGTGGTTTAGGTGGTCGCAAATAATTTGCGACCGTTGCTTTGCCGTCGCAAAAACTATTTGCCACCCCCACATTTGCGTCCCCTATCTGCGGTCGCATAAGCCGTCGCAAAAAGTCTTTTGCGACTGTATTTTTGTTATTTGCGACGGCTTGTGACGGTCGCAAAAAGTGCTTTTTTTAGTAGTGTCCCTTGATTAGTCTTGATTGGTGTGTAGGGTTTTATTGCATGGGTAATCCAAAAGTTGAGAATCTTTCATGATAATATTCATGATATATTTGTTGTAACATCCCATACCACGTAACCAATGTAACAATGTTCATCATTGGACTTTGTGTCATGCTGGGTCATAATTGTGCTATGTCAGAATTGTCTCAACACTAACTTAATTCGTTTATTATTTGATATTATCATATTGTGTCATTTTTTACCCGTGTTCGGAGTCAATTTTTTTTTTTTTTTAATTTTTTTTCTTACCACTACGGTTACTTCTCTTAACTTCAGCTTGCCTTAAGTCTACTGACAAATTTCAAAGAAGAAAATTTAATTAGTGTAAAAAGGTGTTAAAACGATATATGTAGTTAAAACTTTCAATGTTTTTACTTTTAAACCTATAAAAAAATGAAAATATCTAAAATAAAGTACACCAAAAAAAATTTGAATGACACCATTGTCAAAAATTTCTATAGTCACTGATAGGAAAATGTATATTCTTCTCTCTATCTCATTTATATATTTTTTTTTTTCAAACTTTTTTGTTTTCAGTATTTTTTTAAGAACTTTTGTTACAATTTTGTACTTTTCCGGTCCATTTAGTGCAAAAGAATTTAAAAAGTCAAAAAAAATTGAAAAAAAGTTAGCTGAAGACAAACAAAAATAAGTCAAAAAGTTAATTTATTTTGGGTTTTATTTTTAGGAAAAATTGGCTATAAACCCCTTTTATCTTCTTTTTATTGTTAAAGGGACCAAGAAAAAAATTATATTTTTAAAACCCTCTCATAATTATAAAGTCTTATATAAAGAATAAAATTTATTATTTAAATATTATATCAGACTATTATACCCTCAACTAAATTTTCATAATCACTATCTCAATCTCTCAAGCTTGGTCTGATACAACTATTGCTTATACATAGACGATGATGCCATGGCTAGGGTTTCAAAGGAGATCTAGTCAGAGTGACCAGATCTGGTAGCAAAACCGATGCGGTTCTCAACACTGCTAGCATTGATTCGAGTTTCTCTTTTGGTACAACGGTGATGATGGCGATGGAAAGGAGAAAGGATATAGGGACGGTGAAGAAGCAAAGAGTGAACATCTTGATAGAGAATGGATTAGGATTCGCCTCTGTCATGTTGCGGATCGGCTGTGTGGTGGTGTTGGTATGGCAGCCACATGGATTTGAAATCTGTGTGGATCTGTGTTGATCTACACAAACGAGCGGTGTTCAAAACTGTGAGAGAAAGGGAGAAAGAGATGAACGAAACATCAAAAGAGGTGGAGGAGAGAGATAAACAAAACGTCGGCGGTGAAAAGGCAACGACGAGGAAGCTACGGTAGGTGTAGAAGAGAGAAGAGAGAAGAGAGAGAGAGAGAAAGAGAGAGAAAGGGACAAGGAGAGAGTAGGGTTTGGAAATGGCCTTGAGGAGAGACAAATGTATAAATTTACCAGGGATAGTTTGATCATTTTGTTTTGACAACAAGATGTAGGGATTTATGTACGTGGTTAAATGTTGAACGGCTTGAGATCTCAAAGAACTCGAGTTACATGTCGTCGACGCCATTACAGCGACTCAAGCTGTTGGTGTGGTTTTCGGAGTCGGTGAAGAGAATGAAATACCTTGCTTAGTCGTAAGTCTCTCTCTTAATAGGTAGCATCTTCTCTTTCTTGATACAAACACATAACACACACAGAGAAAGAAAGATGGTGTTGAGGTTGTGAACATGGATAATTTTGTAGAAGATTGAACTTTGGTATTCATCGAATTATTATTATTATTATTTTATTTATTTATTTATTTATTTTTTTAATAAAATCTGGATAGCTGTTAATCTAATTTTTTTTATTTGTTTTTGTTGATGACTGGAACATATAAATGTTGTTAGAAAGAGAAACAGAGAGAGAAAACTCAGATTATGATCTGTATAATTTCAACAAATAAATGTTGATGTAGAGTAAAATTTGGCTCTGGTTCATTCATTTAGTATGTATTTTATTTTTTGTAACAGTAAAATTTTACTCTGGTTAAAAATATGTTGATTTACTTAACAATATAAAATTTTACTTTGAATCATAGTAAACCTTACTCTGATTCAGAGTAAAATTTTACTCTGAATTAGAGTAAAGCTTGTTATAATTCAAAGCAAAATTTTACTCTGATTAAAAACATGTTGATTTGCTTAACGATATAAAATTTTACTTAAAAAGTAAAATTTTATATCGTTAATAAGTAAAATTTTATATCGTTAAGCAAATCAACATGTTTTTAATCAGAGTAAAGTTTACTATGATTCAAAGTAAAATTTTACTCTGGTTAAAACACATGTTGATTTGCTTAACAATGTAAAATTTTACTCTGAATCAGAGTAAAGTTTAATATGATTCAAAGTAAAATTTTACTCTGAAATTTTACTTTGATTAAAAACATATTGATTTGCTTAATGATATAAAATTTTACTTTGAATTATAATAAACTTTACCCTGATTCAAAGTAAGATTTTACTCTGAATCAGAGTAAAGTTTATTATGATTCAAAGTAAAATTTTACTCTGAAATACACTGTGAGGATGGCTTAATAGGAGAGTTGATAGATATGAGGGTAATATAGTAAAAAAAATAAGTTTTAAATTATTAGGGAGTTTTGAAAGTAATTATATAATTCTTGTTCTTTTGGAAAACAAATTAGACAGTGAGGGTCTATTATCAAATCTTCCTTTTTTTTAATGAATTTTTTTTTTTCAAAATTTTTAATATTTTTTTATTTTTTTGCTTTGTCTAGTCAAGTAAAATTTATAAGTGTAATAAAGTTTTATAAACCATCTGAAAAAAAATGTAAATCCCAAATATAGATGTAGTTTGATGTTAACCACTTGTTGAATAATCCAAAAACAAAAACAATTGGCAATGCGGTGAGCGTGGATCGAACACGCGACCTTCAGATCTTCAGTCTGACGCTCTCCCAACTGAGCTATCCCCGCCTTGCATGTGGAAAGTGTGTTACATATATATTTAACATAGTAATAATAGTATTGTCTACTAAACATGGCTCTTTTTTTTTTTTTTTTTTTCGATAAAATACCAATAGATCCAAATAGTTTAACTTAAGGGGGATGCACCAATAAATCCCAAATTAATAACTTATGCACTGTTTAGTCCTAAAAATTTTCTTATAGACTGAAAGGTCCCATTACAATGTTAATAACATCAGATACAATGTTAATAACATCAGAGTCATGTTACAAACATTAGATTTCAAACATCTAATGTTCATCAAATTTCAATAATGTTTGAAAATATAGGATAAAAAACATCTAATGTTCATCAGATTTCAATAAATTTTGAAATTATAGAATGAAACATCAGATCATTTACATCATTTACATCATGCTGATGTAAAAATGGGACTAAATGGAGCATAAAAAAATTTGTAGGACTAAATGGTTCAACGTTTCAAAAACTAGGACTTATAGGTAAATTTTCCTTAACTTAATTCCATTAAAATCCTTTTGAAAATAAGTCCTAGTAAAATCACAGCTAAAATTAATTTTTTCTAATGATTTTTTATATGTCACTAAAAATTGATAATTAGTGACTTTTTTTTGTCACGATTTTTATAAATTGTAGCTAAAAATTACAATTAGTGACGTTTTTCTGCAATTAATTTTTTAAACTGTCGCTAAAACTTATAATTAGTGATATTTTTGTGACAATTTTCAAATTGACGTTGAAAATTAACAATTAGTAATATTTTTTTAATAATGTTTGATGAAAAACATCATCAATTTAAGATGTAAATGAAGTTACAACAAAAGAAAATGAGGGTTATTCCCTCTCACAAACACCTCCTAGCATGTTAGCTATAAGCAAGTGCCTCATTTGGGCAGGAGGGTTTTCATTAATCACAACAAGGTTATCATTTTGGTCTACTCTTAACTTTGCTAATGCATCACTATACTGATTTGTCTAACGGTTGATGTGTTTGGCGCGTGATCCAATTCTTTGAAGTAAAAATCTTGAATCTTCAATTTGTGCTTGAGGGCTGCTAGAAATGGCAACGGGCCGGGAACCACACTCCCTGTCCCCGATTCCCGATGGTAGAAATTTTTTCGCCCCGATCCCCGATCCCCGACGGGGAACCTATCACCGCCCCCACCCTCGGTCCCTAACGGGGATCGAGTTTTCCCGACCTTGAAAATTCCCTGGCCAAAAAAAAAAAAAAAAAAAACAGATCTGAGATCAAAATGTACATATATTCATCATCAACAACAACAATATATATTCATCAACAACAACAATCATCTATTCATTATCATCATCAACAACAACACATTCATTCATTAACAACAACAATCATCTGTTCATCATCATCATCAACAACAACACACCTATTCAGAGAGAGAGAGAGAGAGACGGACAGATTTGAGCTCAAAATGTAAAAATAAAAAGTCTAACACATTCAAAGAGAGAGAGAGACGACGGGGATTCAATTTTCAATACCATCCCCGGCCCTATGGAGATAATTTTTTAGGAAAACCCATTCCAATCGAGGTTGGGAGATCTGGTCCCCGTTGAGCAGGGTTCAAATTACCATCCCTAAGGGCTACTATTAGCACCTATCTCTTTACTTTGGCCCTCTCAACCTCTCAGCTCAAATCTGCAAACAGGACAATTATTGTGGATTTGAAAACGATCATATTGAAATTAAGATTTGAGGTGAAATCATTAGCCCATTTATCTCTTAGACAACAAAGAACTTCATAAATTGCAACAAACAAACACTAGGAGAATCATGGAAGAAATCTACTGCACCAACAATACATTGCTCAATAAATCTTTCATATTTGTTTTTATGAGTCATCGATTCACTCTATTTTACAGACCACCTTGTAAACTCTAGCGGCGACGGAGTTGCGAAAGAGTCCAAATCTGATGTACAGATCGCGTAGCTTCAAATTTGATGTAGAACTTCTGAGTAACTCCATATCTAATCAAGTCGATTCAGATCGTTACGAACTCCAACGCCTCTTCAACGATGCAAATCGGAGCTCCGTTGTCGCGAGTGTTGAAGAGGAGGGTTGCGAGAACGTCACCGACGCTAGAGCTAGCGATGACGTCGGAGGTAGTGGCGAGGCAACGACGGTAGGGGCCATCAGTTGTGTCGACAGGAAAATGAAGGGAGAGAGAGAGAGAGAGAGAGAGAGAGAGACGTTGTTATGTTAGGTATTGGGGTAGGGTTTGGAAAATTAGGGTTAAGGTTAGGGTTAGGGCTTGGAAAATTAGGGTTAGAATGTTAGGAATGAGGGTAAAAATGTAACTTTATATTTGGACAAAATTGGAATTAAAAAAAATAAAAGAAATGAAAGGTCCAAAGACGAAAGATAAGTGTTAATAGCAGCACTCTTTGTGCTTGCTTTGAATGGGAATTCACTTGGGATGTGTTTGATGGGGGGATTAGGGAGATTATTTACTATTCGAATTATAAATCGAAGGAAGATTTTTATCTGGCGTTTATTTATTTTTTAGTTCGCCAGACATAGAGTACGGCCGGACTCCTTATTCCCCACATGTGAGATTATATTATTCCGAGGGAGAAGTGTGGGACAATTTTCATGGAATTATTTACTGTTGGGATTAGATGGTGAAATGGCTATTTTGATCCTCTACTATTTAATTATGTATTATATTTAGTAAAATTCAATAAAATTTAAATGTCTCAATTTAAAAATAAAATAATTTTATTTAACTTTTTATTGATGTTTTATTTATTTAATTTTTTAAATAATTTTTTATAGATATTTTATTTTAAATTTTTTTAATTTCATTATTTAAATTTTAATAGATGTTTTATTTAATTATTATTATTTTTTAAAATAAATTTATTTAAAATTTTAATTAAAAAATAACATATTTTTATTGATATTTTATTTATTTAATTTAAAAAAAAATTATTTAATTGTGTAAAAAATAAAATAAAATAATTTTTTATTTAATCTTGCTAAAAATAATTAAAATATTAAAAATATGTTTAACATTACTATTACTTAGTAAACAATTAAAAAGGGTAAAATAATCTTTTGTTTATTTATCCTATCCAGTCCGTCCAACTAAATATTGGATTCACTAAAAATAATCTTTTCAGACATTTAATCCCATGGGAAAATAGACACGAGATACACATCTAATCTAACCAAATAGTCCGAAAGATTCACAATCTCATGATTCAAGTCCGATGAATTCTACGCCCTCCTTATACAGCTCGTCTAATTAAACACACCCTTGGTGCTTTGAAGCAAAACATGTTTTCTCTTCACTATTTGGTCCAACGTAAAATGAAAAATAAAAAGCTGTTTCAATGTCAAAAAACAACCTAATTGAAAATCCAGTACTGCTGGGGACCCCCAGTGGGGGGTGACCCTAACACCCTGTAGACACCCCATTTTTGGCCGTCCTCAAGACTTGGACGTCACCGCTTGAACACTCGGTGATCATCCTTATTTGTGTTTGTCTTGAGTTCCCGAAGGTCTTGGCGACGCGCCTTACCTCAAGATCTCTCAGCTCGACTGTTTTGTGTCTGGTTTTGCACCAAACACTTGTGCTTTGCCTTTGAGGGGCAGGGAATGACTTGTTGACCATCCCCACACATTACTGGCCATGGCTTGAGGCCACCGGCCACTGGTTTGTTGCCACCGACCAAATGTTTGGCCGACCGGCACTCTTTGTAGTCGACCGGCCATCTATTTTGGTCAAATTGCATTTTTGGCTGGCCGACCACTGTGCATCTGCTTTTGCAGATATTTTTATGCCAGCTGTGCTAGCTGGCATACACCTTTGCTCCCCTCCATACACGTATATGGAGGGATCTCCTTCTTGACTAGCTTACTTGAGAAGCTTTGCAAGAGTGAGCTCTATAAGAGGGAGTCTCTTCTCCCTCCATTAGGGTTACAAAATTTTCAGAGGAGCTCTGAGATTAGGGTTTGAGTTTGTATCTATTCCATCTCTATATCTCTCTCTCTTTTTGCCTTGTGTGTGTGTTTAGTCTTACTATTGCACACAAACACCTAGTCCTACACACTCTTGGTTCTTGAGGACCGAATCTTTGTTCTTGGTGTTTTTGGGTGGTTTTGAGCTTGAAGAAGCTGCTGGAGCATCATTCTTGAAGAGGATCAACAAGGGTAAGAACTTACTCCTTTTGTTCCCCATTCTTGCTTAGCTTTTTTGCCTACCTTGCACCTATTTTTGAGCTTAGTATATAACATATAAAAGTCTTGTTTTTACTTGCTTAAAATAGTTGTTTAAGGTTCCTTTGAGCTTTGGGGTTGTTTGACCACTCATAGGCCTTGTTAGGCCCTATTTTTGTGCTATTTTGGTGAGCTCCGGGACCACCTTGTTTGGGTCTCCTCACCACTGAAATTCATTTCAGTGGTGAGAATGGTGCCTTAAGGTCCTATGAAAGAGAGGGCCACCCCCTCTCCTTGTTGTCTTCAATAATGGCCATTTAAGCCTCATTAGTGAGCACCTTGTTTAAGTGTATGTTGGCCATGCCTTAATTGTTTTTTATGCTTATCTTGCCATGATATAGCATTGTTGTGAGTTGGTTTAGATACATCATGCTTGCTTAGCATACATGTCTTGTAATGCCATAAATTGCCTTAACATGCCTTGTGCTTTGAGCCTTGTTTCTAGCATGTTTTTGGCTAAGCTTAGTGAAGCTTTTATGCTTGTTTTAACATGCTAAAGGTTTGTTTTTGGTCATTTGGGTTGTCTATGCATTGCTTTGTATAGCTACCATGTAACCTCTCTTGTATGCCTTAAGCATTGACCCTTCTAGCATGCCATTCTTGCATCATTTCAGTGGTTTGGAACCACTTGTCATGTCATTTCAATCCTCATGATATACTTGTATGCTTGCATTTGATGTCCCTTTAATGCTTTATAAGATTGTCATCTTATGCTCCATGTTTGGCCTCTTTTGCATGCTTGCATGTTTAGACCATTTAGATGCCATCTAGGTGTGTCTTTGGTTTTGTTTAGACCTGCATTGGGACTGTTCTTGGTCCCCATGGCCCTTTGGGGCTTGCTTCATTTAGCCATGGTTTGATCCCTTGGGTTAACCTTAGGCTTTGGGCTTGCTTGCATGCTTAGCTTGTCTTGTTTACTTGGTTTGGCACCTTCTATAACATGATTTCAGAGCATATTTTGCATGCCATTTGTCCATGTTTGCATCCTCTTAAGTGTGCTTGAGAGTTGTCTCTTTATGCTTAAATGTTGGTCCATTTGCATGCATGTCTGTATGTGTAATTGTCCCTCATTTCCATAGCATTGGCTACTATTTTGGGCTTAGTATAGAGCTGCCCAAATTAGTTTAAGTCCATAGTTTGCATGTTGTTGCATGCTTACCTTGTGCGTTGTTGCATACTTGTGTGTTGTCACATGTTTAGGTTGTTTAACATGCTTGCTCCATGTGTTGTGGCATGATTGAATGAAGTCACATGCTTGCTTGCATGCTTGAACATCCCCATTGTATTTGGCATACTTATTGGTTAGCATGATTGTCACATGTCTTGTATGCTTGTTCGCATTGCTCATGTTGCATACTAGCTCATATGTCTAAGTTGCATTGCATTGACATGCATGCTTAGCCTCTTGAATTGAGTATGATAGAGGTTGAGCTCCTTGTTTGTTTATGTGCATTTCATTTGAAATCAAAGTGCATAACTTGGTTTCTTGGGCCATCACGCATCGAAATGCGCGATTGGTGGTCCGAGAACCGAAAACCATGTCCCTTTGAGTCATAAACATGATAAGGGATGTGTTGGTGCACACATTTGCTTGAAATGCATTGCTATGCCTTGTTTTGCCCTCTGCTGCTGTCAAAACAGGATTCCGCGGGAAGATTTGGCCGGCCGGCCATCTTTAGTGCCGACCGACCAACAATTGGTGGCCGACAACTTAACCAGTGACCGGTGATCATTTCCTTTGGCCGGTGACCATTTCCCTTGGCCGGTGGTATCCCACAGGGTTCATAGAGTGCACCTTGGGAATTTTGCAATGATCAGAGAAGGAAAACAATGTGGACAGAGGCAACTTGTGCATGGTAGTGGACTTCTGAGCGAAGCCGAGCACGCATTGCATTGGGCCCTCTTCCCGAGGCTGTTTATTATTTTATTAGATTAGTTAATTTGCTTAACTAGTTTAATTGGTCTGTAATATTTAATTAGCTTGTAGGTTAGTTAAATCTGTATTATTCTTTCGGTCCCTCCGAACGAGGACAAATTTGTAATAAGTGTGGGTGCATGTGTGTATGTCTTCTAACCCCCACTTCTTTCTCTCTTTTACTTACCTACTTTTGATGGTTAGTATTAGGACATGTTTAATTTAGCATCCATATGCTATGCGTGCGTGCATCATTCATCAGTATTGCATGCACTGGGCTTGGCGCATCATGCTAACAGCATAGTATTCCAAATCTAACTTGAATACGTGCTACTTGTTGCATCTCACATGCCATCCTAGGATTAGCCGAGCCTATTCCAGTGACATTCTGTATGTGTTGCATTAGCCACTTAACATGGACTTGGATCATACATGATTGCTAATATGTTCTTTGTTTTGGCTCGGAGTACGATGTAAGTATTCATGCTTTAGCATCTTACATGAGTGTGAATGTTAACATGACAGCATGCTTACCATGTGGCTAAATGCTTATTTGATTAACTGCCTGAATGCCTGTGGGTGAAGGTTGGATTGTTTGAGTTGGGACAACTCATTGAAATCCGTATTTTAGCCTACTTGCGAGTAGCGAATTTCAAATCACTTTTTTCAAACAAACGAATATGCAATACTTCGTTCCAAATTAGACTATCTAGTCTATACTTTTGTGTTGTGCGCATCACATAATAAGATTAGCTAATTAATCGGAATAAGAATACATAACATTTTCAAAATCGGATATCATGGTTAGTAGAGGCCGATCTTCGGATCGGGCGAGAGGGGGTGCTCATAGCTGACCTTCCCCAATCGTACCCAAGTTCCTGAGCCGAGGCAACTTTGGTGATGACGGACACGTGGCCTTAGGCAAACAAGTCAGGGTTTCCTAAATTCCCCCATTAAAAAATATTTAGGTGGCGACTCTGTATCTGGCAAAACAGTCTATGTTTGACACTTCTTTTCTAAAAATCTGTTTTCTCAAAACGATTTGCCGGATTTGAACTCTTTGGTTTAGATTAAGAACCGTGACAATTTGAGTCTGAACTGTAGGGTGAGGCCCCCACCAGGGCGCGTCTACACACCCCCACCTTCACGTGGGAGGCTGTGATACTAGGACTTAAAAAATAAATAAATAAATAAATTCCACCAATCAAAAAACAGTGGGGGGTCGTGGGGGTCTAGGCCATTTTCCTTGAAAATCAAATGAATTTTGTGCATGAAATTTACCTATATATAGATTTTTATTTTTTATTTTTTATTTTTTATGTCTTATTAATATCAACTTGATTGGCAATTGTTTACCTTCTATTCAATTTTATTTATTTGTTTTTAAGAAAGAAGGCTAAATACTTAAGGTTGAATCCTTGGCAGCATTTAGGGCTGTAAACGAGCCGAGCCAAGCCGAGCCGAGCTTTAGTGTGTTTGGGCTTGTTTATTAAGATTTTAACGAGTTTGAGCTCGAACTCGAACACGAGCTGAATAAAAATTTAACGAACCGAGCTCGAGCCGAGTTGGCTTAGGCTCGACTCGAGCTCGAGCCTGTTCACGAACCTTAACGAGCCAAAAAATTTATAAATTCATACATGCATGTGAGACTAAAGTTACAATTAAAACTTTGATTATACAATTATATATACAATATATATAAACATACTAAAAAAAAGTCCATATTTTACTAAAATAATAATATCTACTACCACTATTATATAAATGTACTATCTATAGTTAACTATTATTTATAATTATATTTTTTAAATATATAAATAGCATATTTCTCTTATTTTTTATACATATTTTTATATTATTTAATATATAAATAATAAATATTAAACGAGTCAGCTAACGAGCCGAGCTTATGAGCCGAGCTTTAGAATGTTTGGACTTGTTTATTAAAAATTTAACGAGCTCGACCTCGAACGCAAAAAAAAATTAACGAACCGAGTTCGAACGAACTTTTACCGAGCCGAATTCGAGCCTGTTCACGAACGGCTCTGTTCATTTGCAGCCCTAGCACCATGGCTGAGAAGTCCGTCAAAAGCTAAGTACATATGCATTGTTTTTTTTAAATTTAATTTTAATACACGCACACCCATTAAAATAGATTTTGTTAAAGGAAAATTTATTAAAAAATCATTTTAAAGATATTTTCCTATTTTAATAAGTCTTATTGTTTAAACATTTGATCTATCAAATCCTAATTTTAATATTTAAAGTATTTTATGGATAATTTTACGCTTACAAATATTTTTTGAATGGTTAGCAATTTGGTGATGTGAACATTCATATTTTACAATGTGAATATTCACATTAACGTGTGAATATTCACATTGATATATGAACGTTGTAAACATTCACATTGTGAATGTGAATATCATTAGAAGTATTTTGATAATTATGTCACTCATAGAAATTATTAGAATATAAAAAAATAATGTGGACTAAATAGAATATAAGTAGGTGAAATGAGATTTATGAAAAAATACCCATTTGTTAAACTTATCTACATTGAGAAGGATTGTAGAAAGGGAAAAAATAAAAAATAAAAAGGGCAAATTATACTTCGCAGCTCTGCATTTTACACACAGTTTCACTTTGTCTCATAATATTTTAAAAAGTGACAATTAACACCTCACAAAACCAAGTTACAATTCAACCCATCTGTTAATCCACGTTAAATTAGGCAAACGGAAAATTAACATGTGAAATTCACATGGTCACTTTTAGGAAAATATAATAAAGGGAAAATTACACCTAGTACCCTATATTTTACATCCAGTCTCATTTGATCTTTAAAAAGTGACAATAATCACATCATGTATCTTTAAGTTTTAATCCAACCTATTTGTTAATCCACATTAAATAAGACAAACGGAAAGATAGGAGCCTTATTTAACGTGGGTTAACAAATATGAGTTGGATTGGAATTTGACCAAAGTGTGAGGTGTTTATTGTCACTTTTTAAAGATCAAGGAACAAAGTGAGACTGATACAAAATATAGAGGTACTAAGTTTAACTTGCTCTAAAAAAATAAAAAATTTACTACATTAGATCATGTAATTTGAATATAATCGCAACTAAATTTTAGAAAGAAGTTTGAAGTTGAACTTGTAGAGAAACGTTAAACATTTGGTTGAAAATCACCTAGAGTTTTTTATTCAAATTCAACTTTCAAGTAAAGATTTCTTTTCGACGGATTCTTTGATCTTAACTTTTAGTGGATTTTGAGGATTGTATCAACGTTGTGGATTTGACAATCGGTGGAGTAATATCTTGGTGAAGATGGTATTAAAAACAACACTAGTTAGATTCAGGTTGGTTTGGAATATTCTAAAAAAGTATATTTTTTGATTTATTGGCTTATATAGATTGGGTTTGGGTTGGATTTAATGTGATGTGTTAGAGAGGTGATGTGATTTAAATAAGATGATGTGACTTAAATAGGATAGTGACTTTTTGACTTTTTATATTATTTAGTAGATGCCAAACTTGACCTCAATAAAGCACAGATTCCCTAGTATATTGGGTGAGAACTCTTGCGTAATTTTCCATGTCTTCAGAGTCGGTCGATTTCCCTCTGATTTTTTTTTCAATCATGATTAGTGGTGTTCCAGTTATAATTTTTTCATGTTAAATTGCTTCTCTATTTGCGAATAGATCTAATTTGATTCTCTCTAGATTAGATTACATCTATGTGTGATTGTTGAAAATTGTTTTTGATTAGTTGCTGCTATCGATTGAGTTGAATCACAAGTATAAATCAATATCTTGGAATAGTAATTTTTCACGTATCATTTAAAAATTTAGGAAAGATTATAGTCCAGTTGATATTTGCAAAAATAATTACAGATAAGTGATAAATTTTTTCATGATTTTATATAATAAATATTTAAGTAATATATCCAAAAATTTAAGTACATATTAAAATAGATTGGAATTTAAAGAGAAAATTGGTGATAAATTCAATTTGGAGAGTATCTAAGGCATTAGATCTAATAAATATTTTTTATCGGTGAAAAGTCCATCTTTTGTGAAATAGTTTGATGAAAAATTATTTTTATTGTTTTGAATGACACTTTGTTTCCAATTTTACCACTTAGGCCAAGTTTGAGAAGTGTAAATAAAGTCAAAAAGTTAAAAAGTTACTCAAAAAGTTAAAAAATTATCACTATTCACCAAAAGTCAAAAATTACGGCTGTACAACTCCCAATCCTAATTTTCTCCTACACACTAATTTATACAATTTTTTAATACACATTTTTTTTTATAAAAAGTCAAAAGGTTAACCCAAACATCCATATTTTTCCTCTCAACTTTTTAGTCCAAAAAGACAAAAAGTACATTTATTTAGGACACCCCAAACAACCTCTTAATTTATCTGTTGACTTTTTTTTTACTATATGTTCAAATTTATATCTATATGTTCAAATTATTTTTTTATTTGTTCAAATTTATATCCATTTATTCAAATAGAAAATAATAATAATAATAAAAAGGCTAAAAAAGGCTATCCCACTCGAACATAGGCTCCATTTGGTGTAGTTGTTAAAACAGATTGTAGATTATAACTTAATAGATTATAGATTATGACTTTAATTAGAAGTTGTTAATTTATTTGGTATAGTTGTTGGATTATAAATTTAAGTTGCTGAGTAGTATTTGTTAAATAAATTATGAAGTAGTTTTTTCAATTAATTTTTATTTTTTGTTATCCATTATTTGTCTACATTTCACATAAAAAATAATGATAATAATCTATAGTCTATTTGAGTCTTTTTCTATTTTTAAAACAATAAAAATAAAAAAATCTAAAAGTATAACTCTAAATTAACATGTTTATAACAGAAGTTGATAAGTAGAAGTAAGGAGTGAGGAACTTTTCAGAATCAGCGTTTTTGAATTAAAATAAGTTTTTAGAATCTGAAACTGTTTGAAATAAGTTTAACCAAACAGTCCAAAATAACTTTTTCAAAATTAAAAATTATAAGTTAACTTAAAAAAATCCAAACAAACACCACATAGTGTCTCACAATAAGCAAAGGTATAAAGTAATATATTTTTTATTTGTTTATAATATAATAAATATACATATAAGCAGACCTCACTTTTTCATAACACACTTTAGCGTAAATTATACTACTAGAGCATAAGCTAACTCTCGAAATTAACAACCACTTAACACATGTAATCGAGTCTCATTTTCTACGCATTTTGTTATCAACAATGATTCATATTATTAAAAAAAAGCAACAATGATAGGTGGTCTAAAAATTCATAACTCGAATGGCTCAAAACATCCAAAACGACATCGTTTTGGATGTAAAACGATGTCGTTTTGATACATGTGAGCCATTCGAGTCTCACAAATTCGGGCCACCAAACATTTTTTTAAAAAAAGATCACTAATAGCACTAAGGCATTGGGAATGCCAAAAAAAAAAAACCCTGCCACATCATTAGTGATGTTATTAGAGCACCATTTTTCGTACTCTCAACTATTTTTCTTTTGTTATATAACCCACTCTAACACAAATTTTTTTGAACTAATCCATTAGAGATGCTCTAATGCCACCTTATATTTTTGGAGGAAATTACGCAACAACTAGACTTTCACAAAATATTTACATATTAATAAAATAATTTATAAATTTGATTATTAAAATTTGTAAGATTTATTGCTGAACTATTTTTTTTTTTTTTAAATAATACATATTGGATTTGATTTTCATATATTTTTGGAGAAATCACACTTCAATACATGTTTGAAAATTTATTTCAAATTAATGATAAATATAAAAATATAAAATCATAAACTTTTTCATACTTTTGTAATTAATTTTAAAAAATGACTCTGACAGGTAATTTTTCTTATATTTTTTCTTAGAGAAAACTTAACCTGAGCATTCAACCATAAAAGATAAAACAGATGCAGATCCCAGACCACCAAAAGATACCATAGAACTGACCACTTTTATTATTACTTTATTTTAAAAATTGATGAGGGAGGTTGATGAAGATGAGCAGAAGAGCTGTCATGCCAGTTGGAAAGGAAGCTCGCTGTCCCAAAAGATACAAATAGAAGAATAAAACAAAGTTATACGTATGAATAATAGTGGTACTCTCTCTACTCTACAGAACAGTTTTTGGCAGCAAACAGCCTTTGCTTACCAACACAGTTTTATACATGTCGGTGGTTACGTATTTATACATGTCGGTGGTTACGTATTCACTCATCCTATAATGTATTTTAGGATTAATTTTTAAGTAATTTAAACTATTCATGTTATATTATTCGTGGAGTACGAATAACTTTTATACGAAAAACTTAAGTCGACTAGGAAATCAATAGTCAAGTGACCAAATTATATATTTGTTTCTAAAAAAAATATTAAAAAAAGGATAAACAGACTATTCATTTTAAAAATTATATTCATTGTTCATTTTTATACAATAAATATAAGAGATTTTTTTTTAAGATCCCTTATTTATGATTTTATAAAATAAAGGATATATAATATTTTCATAATAGTTAACATCTCTTAACATTTTTATAGAGAAAATTTGACTAAAAAAAAAAAATTACTTGACTCAAAGAAATTTCTCTAATTTCACAAAGAAATTTTGAAATTTCTCTGTGATCATACTATAAAAATTTTGAAATTGCTCTGAGTCCGGGTCAAATTTTTTTTGAATTGGGTGAAAATTTTCTAAGTTGGACAAAATTTTTCTGAATCAAATTTTTTCTAGATCTTAGCTAACATTATTATTTATAGCAGCACTTTACATTTTGTCTATTTTTAAAAAAAGTACATATATCATCGTTTTCAATACATACTAGGAAGCAGATTGCCTCCGGTCCGTAATCGGACTGGATGGTATTGTTCGGCTTGTGGGGGCCCATCACAGATGCCGTTTTGATAATCTGAATCGTTCAATGTGTAAAACTCGTCGAATACTATATGTTTGTAAAAAATCACGTTGATCAGATATCGATAGCTATCTCATCTCATCAGTTTTTTGTTAACTATTAATTTGTTTACCGTCTATTTTTTTTTATACAAAACTGATTTGATCACATAACTATCGATATCCGATTAACGTGATTTTTTATAAACATATAATACTCAATGAGTTCTACACATTGAACTGTTTAGATTATCAAAACGGGACTTGTGATGAGCCCCTACAGACCGAACAGGACCATCCAATCTGATTAAGGACTGGAGACGAGCTGCTCCCTACATACTAATAGTTAGTTTTTTTTAGTTAAAATAAACCTACAAAAAAATTATGTTACAAAAACTATTTTTTGGTACATTTTTTTTTTATTTTACTTTTCTAATATTTTTTAGCATAGGCAAATTTACCTAATTTTGACATTTTAGCAGAAAATGAATTAAGCAAATAAGTTAAGCTTTTTTTTAATAAAATCACCTTTTTTAGCATCTACTAAGTGAAAAAATTTAGAATGTAACTGTAAGAAAAGTCATGCTAATGACAATCCAAAGGCGTGTTATTTAGAAACACATAATGTTAAAATAATTATAATTTTAAAACACTATAACATATTTTAGACATTTCTTACACATTTTCTAATATTAACAACAACCTTATAAACTGTCTTTAAGATTTTGCTTGTGAAAAAAAAAGAAAAAAAAAAAAAGAGTAGAGAATAACACTCACTTTTCATTTTTTTTAATAAGTTCCCACATTTAAATTAAATTAATTTAGGGATAAGGAGCTACATGTAATGGTCAACTTAGTAAGTTCCATCAAACCCTAATCATTAAAAACATGTTCCTATAAATAATGTGGATTAAAATACTTGTTAGCCCAATTATCTACACTAACAAGACTAGTGTTCTTTGACACTTGCATGCATGTGCAGGCTAAATACATATAATAAATTTAATCAGTGCTCCGTACCGGTTTAGTAAAAATTGACCACATATTGATGAAGTCTATGGAGATACTCCAAACTAGTATAATATGAAATTCAATAAGACTTTCACACTTCAACATAGTGTAATTTAGGATGTGATTTCAGATATGTCCATAGGACCAACATTAGTCATGTCATATGCTTTCAAATTTACATCACTTTGCTACTTAACCTTTAAAAAAAAAAATTTACCATACCAAATTTTTAAGATTTAGATAGATATGCTTTTACAATGTCAAGAGCTATAACGGGCGCAAATTAATTATGTTGTTAAAATTAAATCTATTACAATATTTTTAATAGAATTGTTAAAATGCATTATATGACAAAAAGTAATAAAAATGAGAATTTTTTGTGTAAAGGGTTTGCTAATTTAATGATTGTATGAGTGTCACAGTAGAAATATTAAAGCGTGAGTCAAAGTATATGTTAGGTAAATATAAAGTCCACTTAGATGTATATAAATATATATGTATATACATATATGCATGTCGAAGAAAATGATAAAATTGCCTCTCTCTCTCTCTCTCTCTCTTCACCCAAGAACTTATATACGGTTTATTAAGAGAATAGATGAGTTTAATGTTATAACATTTAAGAAAAACACATTTTAGTTATGGATCGTCAGTTAAAATCTAACTTAACCTTTCTTACTTTATGATTGTGATTCGAATTGTATTTCAAGTGATTATGAAGGGACATTTATACTGTATTTAGATTATAGATTTGTCTAAAGATTTGAAAATTGAAACAAAAATAAAAATAAAAAATAACTTATATTGTATTCATATTATTATTATTATTATTTAGTAATTTTTACTTAAATTTATGATTCAAATACAATTTAAAATGTGAAATTTTAGATTCAATTTTAAAAAATGGCGTTCTTTTGCTATGGTAATCTAATTTGACAATATCTTACCATGTGATAAAGAAAAACACAAGCACAACTTTCTACTGTAATATTTCAAAAGATTATTGTGGAATTTAAATAGAGGATTTCTCAGTTGTAAAAGAGAGAAAACAAAAGCACAAAATATGTGCTCTGCCAGCACATTAGATAGCTCTTCGTTAGGGGTGTAAAAATGGCCTGACTTGGGCCGGCTCGTCGTCAGATTTAGCGGGCTTTCATCTAAAATTGGATTGGGCCGAGCCAACCCACTCATGCAAATCTGGGTCTGAGTTGGGCCTGACAATTTTTCTTATTTTTTTTAAAAAAAATTTCACTGAACTTTTATTTTTTTCCACCAAAATAACTAGAAAATGACATTGAGTCTCAAGCGAGCCGGGTGTTGGAGCTGGCCTTGAGTGGGCCAGGCCAATCAGGTTGGGTCAGGCCCCAAACACACATAGCCCAAACCCAAGGTCATAGGCTGGGCTCGAGCACAAGCCTACCCAGTCCGCTCTGGGTCACGGGCGAGCTTCTGGTTGGCCGCGGACCGGTGGACCAATTTTACACCCCTATATATTCAATATTGGTGGTAAAATGTTAGTAAAAATAAATAAAATAAAGGGAAATTTGGTCAAAGTCCATTCATAATAAGACTTTCATACACTAACAAGCACAAAAAAAATTTCTTGAAAAATTTGGCATACACCACGATTACTAAAATATTCTTAATGACTAATTTAATATAACTTTAAAATGATATAACTTTTAATTTAGATGTCATTTTTTAATAAAGTTAATATTTTTGGAATCCTTTAATCAAGATCTATTAAACAAAATTCAGGTTGACTACGAAATTCTTTATTTAAAAAAAAAAAAAACAATTATCGTCGTAATTAACGTAAACAGTAAAATTTTACATTAAACTCTACTTCACAGTAAAATTTTATTCTGATTCACATTAAATTTCATAACCAACATAAATCTTATTTAATAGATCTCGATGATAGAATTTTAAAACTACTATTTTTTTTATTATTAAAATCCAATATATAGATCGAAAGTCCCACACTTCTCATGACAACATCACCGATCTTGGGTGCTTATGGGAGGCCAACGATGCACGGGATCAACATCCACTGGTTTTTTCTTTTCACTTTAAAATTTGAAATATAAAAGTAGTTACTAAGGCTTCATTTGGGAAGCTATAGTTTGGGCTTTTTTAGCTATTTTAGTCACAAAAAATAAAATAGGCTATTTTAGTCATAACAAACAAAACATCACATCAAACTTATAATCATTACATTCTTCTCTCACAAAAAAACTCAAAAAAATCAAAAAGTCAAAAAGTCATTTCCAAACCAAGCTTTTAAGCCCAGGCTAAAATAGCCAAAAAAACCAAAAAGCTAACCCACTTCCCAAACGGAGGCTAAGAATAAGATTGTCTATAAAAAAAATAGAAGCAATTTTTTTTGTCTCTTGATGAAATATACGTTTCGTCCCTAGGGGACTTACAAATTAAAAAGTTTGAACTGTCCTTTTTATTTTAAAGGGGACCAATGAGAAATTTTTTAGAAGACTAAATAAGTGTACTCTTTTTCTTTTTTTTTTTTTTTTTTTAACCCAGGGGTGGGTGGCAACTTGGCAAGGGCCTGGGGTTTAAGCCCCTAGGTCCTGAGTTCGAATCCCCTCTGGGCCAATCTCCTGGGCGTAGCACAGTTGGTTAGGAGGTTGACCTCAAGGATGCCTTATCAGCTACTTGGTGTGGGTTTAATTCTCCCCCGCTGTGCAAGTCTTGACTTACCGAAGCTTGCCTTGTGAGGTCGGGACAAGCTTCCAGGTTATAGTCTCTGGCTCGGAACGAAAAACAGGACACTCTGGTGATCTCCTCGGGGCGTTGCCTTGGACCTGCGGGAGAGTGAGAGGATTTCCCTGTAACAAAAAAAAAAAAAAAAAAAGTGTACTTTTTGACTTTTTATGAAATATGGGTTGGATTTGGGTTGGGTTTGAAGTGATATGTTCGAGAGGTGATGTGACTTAAATAAGATGATGTGACTTAAATAGGATAGTGACTTTTTGACTTTTTGAATTTTTTGAAAGATGCCAAACTTGGCCCAAGTATCTTAAATTAATATGCATTCAAGGTACCAAATAACATTTCTTGGTATATTTTATTGTAAACTAAAATTTGATAATTAAAAAGTAAAAATTAAAATCAATTATTTTTAACTAATTTGACATAAACTTATAAAATAATATAAAAATATTAAAAATAACTTAAATAAGTTGTATCAAACGGTCCTAATTTTTATTGTGTGATCCACGATAAGTTTAGAACATTTTTTTTTATACTTTTTCATTGCCTAATTTGTATTGCATTCGCTATTTTGTGATCAATTTTTCTACTTGCAATGGTTGTAAATTGTAATCATAAAATTGACATAATTCTTATATGAGTTTAAAATAAAATCTATTTACATAAAAATTAATCATAAAATCCACACAGTCATCTGATACAAAGGATGAATCCCATAATTTAAAAAAAAAAAAAAAAAAAAAAAAAAAAGAAAAAGAAAAAAAAGAAGTAAGGCTCATTTCATATGAAAAAATTGTAACTGATTTTATGATTTGTTTATTCCAGCAATAAAAATTCTAAAAAATTATTCAGAAAAGTGCATTTAACGATCACAATCATTCTAAGTGGGTGCTTGGAGTATGCTTTTCCTATGATTTTCTTTTGTTGACTTTTTATTTTCATTTTTAGTAATTTTTTTTTTAAAAATTTCAAAAACTTCTAGGCTTACATTTTGTTTGACAAAACGAATTGAAAAATTAAAAAAAAAAATTTGAAAAACGTCATGAGCAGACAAAAATAAGCAAAAAATAATAAACTTTTTTGTTTTACTTATTTTGGATTTTTTTTATTGAATCTTTTGGTTTTTTTACTTTTTAAAATCATCTATATAAGACAAACAAAAAAATTAAAAAATTTTAACATAATTTTAAGAAAATGTCACTAAAAAGAAAAAAGAAAAAAAGTTATTTGAGAGTTTCAAACAACTTGTAAATGAACCATCGTGGGTGGGGTGGCCTGGTGGTTAAGAGCGAACTCAGGATTCGTCGATGGGGTGGGCTAATATTAAGGTAAAATTATACAATATATTTTAAATATAATCACATAAGAAAAAAGAGAATTTAATAATATAATTTAAATTAATATCTAAATTTATTGATTAGAAACAATCTAATTAAGTTGTATTTGACGAGTCTCTAAATATTCGAATTCATCGATTACAAAATCTAAATCAATTTTTAATGTAAGGTCTCATTCAAGGTAGAGAGACAAACAATCGGCAAGAAACTCATCTCCCATTGAATTGCGAATGACAGTTTTAACATATTTCAAAGTTAAAAAATTAAGAGCAATATAAAACATTAAATAAGGCAACAACATAAAAAAATTAAGAATAATATAATATTTGTTGCATAAAGACAAAATTTTAAAACCATTGTTAATCAATTCCATTATCAACCAATGAAATAATATAATTAGTTAATTACATTTACAAAAAATGTTAGGAAAGTGGAGCTGCTGTAGGCTGTTAGAGACGACGAAGAAGACAAAGAGAGGACTTCTTCCTATCTATTGAAAGATGTGAGGATTGTTTTGGAAGATTTGTTTTTTAAACAAATACAAACCTATTGACCCACCTATCTATTTTTTTGGGTAAGTATTAGGTGGCTATTGGGCTACTTATTTAAAAAACAAACAAAAAAATTATTGGCCCTTATTTGGGGCTAGGCTGGAAGAGATTGGGAGGCTAGATTGGGTGAAAAAAAAAATTTCTATAAATTTGTTAAATTTTAGACTGGGCTGCAGTACCTATGCCCAGTCCTAGGTCCACCCTGGCTGATGGTGAAGGCAGCTTGTTTCACAACAGTGAGTTAGGTTTGATTTTGAGGGATATGAATTTGTTGAATTATCTAGTTGACTCTCTATGATTAACATCAAACCCCTCACTTTTGAACAAAAATTTATTTCACGGACCATATAGTTTTCCTTGTACATTTTTTATATTTTTTTTCGCATTTACGATTGCTTTAAAAGCACTTTCCAATTGAGCGGTGCGGTGTGGACTACCACCACCACCGAACCCTGTCTTTTACCGTCCTGTCTCTGACAACTCACAAGCTCTATGCCCATACTCTTTACTATACAAACAAAAGCTCACGAGTCACAATATATATAGTCAGAGAAAGAATTATATGCCACTACGTAGAGAGAGAGAGAGAGAGAGAGAGAAATCTTGTGAGGTTTGCACATAGAGAATTAGAGAGAGAGAGAGAGAGAGAGAGAGAGAGAGAGAGAGAGAATGAGAGAAGTCAAAAGTCTGTTTTCCTTGTTCCTAATAATCATCTTTGGACTAGTCTTTACTGTTAATCAAGTAAATGGTGAAGACCCATACAGGTTCTACACTTGGGCAATCACTTATGGTGACATCTACCCTCTTGGTGTCAAACAACAGGTTCTTATTCTTCTTCTTCTTCTCTTCTTCTTCTTCTTGTCCCATGTACTGTGTGTGTATGTTGTGTTGTTGGATTTTCTTGAAAATGTTATGTTGGGTTGAGAATCATAAAAGTGAAAGAAATGGATGTGGTGGGGGGTGTTGCAGGGAATCTTGATAAATGGGCAGTTTCCAGGGCCACAGATCGACTGTGTCACCAATGACAACCTCATTATCAGTGTCTTCAATTACTTGAATGAGCCTTTTCTCATCTCTTGGTATGTTTAACTTCATCATTATCCTTATATCTATCTGCATTATGTATATATGTATATCTTGTGTTTCCCAATCATCTTGATTGGTGGTTTAGTGATGGGATATCCAAGGAAAATGTATACTTCTTTAGAAAATATTGATATTGCCATAGTTCCTAGTTTTTTTATTGGAAATTATGTATTTATTTTATTTTATTTTTGGGGGGTATTACCATAGCTTTAGATTTCATTTGTGTCTCAATTGACCAATATATCCCTTACCCTTCAGCACCTAATTACCGAAAAGGAAGGTGGATTTGTCAAGTCTATGAGGTTACTTTGGCAATTTGACTGTATGGACGGATATCATTTGTCATTTTATTAAAAAATATGGGTACTTTTCAGCATAGAATTTTTAGTGATGGAGTAGGCAAGAAAAGGTTGAAAACTTTTGCTCTTAGGGGTCCCTTTTTTGACATTCTTGGGAGCTATAGGAATGGAGGGACTTATGGTTAGAACTATGGGTGTTTTGACCTTTTCTTTTCATTTTTCAATTCGCTAAAAAATCCTCCAAAAAAACTATTGGGGAATCAATGAGCCCATGAATCCGTGGCAATACAACCCAATTCATCGGGAAGAAACTCTAGTGCACACACGCTCAACACCATGGTTCAACATACATTATTTAGAGTTTCTCCCTGAGAAAATCTGTCTTTTTTTTTTTTTTTTTTTTTTTTCTTTTCTTTGAACTACATATTTACTACTGTATCTGTGTTATGCCACACACCACACACGAGATTCAAGTCATTCATTGATATGATTTCGTGTACAACCCACAACAATGAGTTGTCTGGATCTCGTGTGTGCGGTACTGAATAATTTTTGGGTCTGAACTGATCTCATGGTTCACATGCCATAGATCTCTGACATGTGAAGCAATGTGACAGAGCTGGCATTGATTCTGGTTTGTGTATGGTACCCAAAATGCCCGACCATGGTCCAGCTACATTATTATTATTAAAAAGTAATGGATAGAGTTAAAAATGAAAAATAAGATAGAAGCATTCTCTTGATCTGGATCTACCTATAACCATACATTCTTCCCATGGCTTGACTTTTGATAATTTAAAATAATGTAGTACCAGCTGGAAAGTATTAAGACTATTAGATTAAATTCTCAAGTCTCTGACTTCAAAATTAATTGCTCAAGTTTCTAATTTGCCTTTAAGAAAGACTAAATCCCTGTAAAATGCTATTTTTTTAAAAATAAAAAAAATAAAATTAGGATTTTGGGATTCATTTATTCAAGTTTGTCTCCTCTTCAATTCATGATGTCACGTATAAATTTCAATTCATATGTATGAACTTTAGGGAGTGGTATTGTTCTTTGTTAAAGGCTATTTTGACCCCCCAAAAAATAATTTAACTACAATCTCTTCTGGATTAATTCTGATATCATGGAAGATATAAGCGAGACAGACTTGCAATGGCATGATTGATCTGAATTTTGATTCTCATCATGTCCCGTGATTGTTCTCTAGGAATGGCTTACAACACAGGAGGAATTCATGGCAGGACGGGATGTATGGCACTAACTGTCCAATCCCGCCAAGGAGGAATTTTACTTACAATCTTCAAGCAAAGGACCAAATCGGTAGCTTCTTCTACTTTCCATCTCTTGGACTCCACAAGGCTGCTGGAGGTTTCGGTGGCATTAAAATCTCAAGCCGCCCTCGAATTCCAGTCCCTTTCCCTCCTCCTGCTGCTGATTATACTGTCCTGGCTGGAGACTGGTTCAAAAGAAGTCATAGAGTTAGTCTTCTATGTGCCTTTTTTTTTTCTTCCCTCATTCAATTCCATTACTAATAAGGGTTCTTTGTTGTTCCAGCAATTAACGCTATTCTTGGATGCTGGTCACAATCTTCCATTCCCCGATGGCCTTCTCATCAATGGGCGAGGATGGAATGGGTACACATTCACTATCGATCAAGGTGTGTTTATCAATGATATGTTCCCCAATTCATAATTTTTCTCAACATGATCTTCATTGACCATGTTTGTGACCTCATTATCCCAATAATTTTTGTTTGCAGGTAAGACATACAGGTTCAGGATATCAAATGTGGGCCTTGCGACATCCATTAACTTTAGAATACAAGGGCACACAATGAAATTAGTAGAGGTAGAAGGATCGCATACACTCCAGAATGCTTACTCTTCCCTCGACGTCCATTTGGGTCAATCCCTTTCTGTCTTGGTCACTGCTGATCAGCCTCCAAAGGATTACTACGTTGTCGTTTCTTCGCGCTTCACCTCTCGAATACTCACAACCACGGCCATTCTCCACTACAGTAACTCATTTACCCGTGTTTTTGGTCCTCCTCCTGGAGGGCCTACCACTCAGATTGATTGGTCCCTCAACCAGGCCAGATCTATAAGGTGATCCAAATCAACCCGAGACTCCAATGTTTTTCATAGAATTTTCGTATGATACTAATATGGCATATCAAAATTTTGAATTTTTGCATACTAGAAGACCTGTTGGAACTAGCTGTCCAAATCAACACATAATATAGTTTATCATAAGATAAACATCCTTTAAAAACTTGTCTAGATTACTAGTATGCACACACCACTGATCAGGCTTGTTTCTAGAACATGGATTGCACGCTAAAAACGTAGCTAGATGACCTCTGGAATTTGTGTGGAGAAAAATCTACTACATTTAATGATCAGATAACGATGATCAGAATCAACGCCAGAACACTCACTCTAAACTTGCAACCACAAACAATGAGTCCTTGCTGGCTATGGTGTGCAGCTGAGGGAATCCCGATGCTTGAGTCAATAATTACAAGTGAACTCTCAAATATGGTGATAGTATAATTGCTCAGAATTGCATATCTCTTCCCCAAGGCTAAGTGTTGCTTTTATACTACTTAAACTGACCTTTCAGAATATGATTTTCCCTAATGATGTGTTTGGTTGGGAGATTTAGAAGAGATTTGGAGATGAAAAGGAAAAGGTATGTGAAATTATATAAAATATAAGTATATTTTATTTACATTTCACGTACATTTTTCTTTTACTTTTCTAAATCCCTTTTCAAATTTCTTAACCAAACACAATGTAAACGATGAGCATAATCGCACTTTTTTGTGTACTTATTCTTGACTTGTTCCACCCCTTGCTCGGGCTTGGCCGTCCAATCTACATGGTTGACCAGACACACTGTTTGTGCAATTGGCTATTTGTCCTGATTGGCTGCCGCCCAACTTACTTGGCCGAGTAGTGTGGTTGAGTGAAATGACTTGCAATCGAATCAATTAATATTGTAAATTTTTTTATGCAATTTCTTGTTCTTGTGACAGTACCAATTGCTTCAACATCTGTTATTTCATGCTCTCTAAATCCAGGTGGAATCTCACTGCAAGTGGACCACGTCCAAACCCACAAGGCTCATACCATTACGGAATGATACAAACTTCCCGCACCATCATGCTTGCAAACTCTGCACCTTTTATCAATGGCAAGCAGAGGTATGCTGTGAACGGTGTCTCATTCTTCCGTCCTGACACTCCGTTGAAACTCGCTGACTACTTCAATATTGGGGGAGTCTTCAATCTGGGAAGCATCCCTGACAGCCCCAACTGGGGAAACGGCTACCTTGCCACGTCTGTCATGGCTGCTAATTTCCGTGCTTTTGTTGAGATTGTGTTCCAAAACTGGGAGGACACCGTGCAGTCTTGGCACATTGATGGCTATTCCTTCTTTGTTGTTGGGTAAGCTTTATTTGGCTATGAAATGCAAGTAATTATATGTTTTCTTGAAATTTGAAATCTATTGACAAGTTGTTGAATTGGGCAGGATGGATGGGGGGCAGTGGACGCCAGCAAGCAGATCACGCTACAATTTGAGAGACACAGTTGCCCGTTGCACGACTCAAGTATGTGGGTTTAAAATTTGTCATCTTCTTCGAAATGTAATACAATGCTTGTATGATCAATGGCTCGATGTGTTTGATTTTGGTGCAGGTGTATCCCAAGTCATGGACTGCAATCTACATTGCACTGGACAATGTGGGAATGTGGAACATTAGGTCCGAGAACTGGGCAAGGCAATACTTGGGCCAACAATTCTATCTGAGGGTATACTCCCCTGCAAATTCATGGAGAGATGAATATCCTATCCCAAAGAATGCTCTTCTTTGTGGTCGAGCATCCGGTCGCCACACCCGACCTCTTTGATGATTCAGCAGGGGGACATAATTTCTGTCACGAGAGGGTGACCGGGATTTGTTGGGTTCAGACAGAGAGGGTTTTCTGCGGGAACAGGTTCAATGCTCAACTCGAGCAACTGAGTCATTAATTTCTTCATTCCTCATTCCTCATTCAATTTTTTTTTTTTTCTTTCCCTTCTTATATCGTCATTTATTTTGTAAAACATAGTCTAGTTTCAGAATCCGATGTGATTACTTGATCCTTATTTACCACGAAGAAATTGAATTAGTTGTTGCTTTGCTACTTGTGTAGTGTTCTTGGCAATCTGTCGTCTTGAAAGGCATTGATCTTCTGAATCAATGTGGTTAGTCATGAAAACTCTGCTGATTCCTGAGTTGAAGGTTCTAACCAGAATGGTGTAATTTGGTGTTCTATCATATGCTGTAAATTGTGCTTTTTGTTCCTATATACCTCTTCGGGATGTAATTTGCTTTTTGTTTCGCTAGTTTAGTTCGGCCTTTTGGCTTGTTGGAGCATATCTCCAAATGGTTTATAATAACTAATGATTAGCTATTGCTATATTTTAGCAATGAATAGTGTTAAAATATTATATTTGAACAACGGTGCTATAATGGTGAATTTGTTATTTCTTTTATTTTCATCTCAAGATGTCAAATAGATATATGCTATATGTGAGTCTCATTAGAAGAGATGTACAAACAAACTTGTCGAATTCTCGCCATAGCTATACCTTGAGACAATCCTTTTAGCATATGCTAAATATAAAAGAAAAAACATCATTGGAAACCTATTTTTCCGTAAAACGCGTAATTCATTTTGAATCTGGCCTACGTCGCCCTAACTTTGCATCTACACTACACAAATCATCTTCTCACTATTTTTGGACTATTGTTTCGAGCACTCCCTATTTTTTTTCCATTTTGACGGAATTATTCATTTAAGAAAGCAGAAGATCATTGTTTTCTTGGTTCCCTGTAAATATACCATTTGATGGGAATAGTTGGATACTGCTCAACAAATTGAATAGAAAATAAGTAGTAAATAGCATCTGATGCCACCCAAGAAGTCATACAACATTGATACAAACTTATTTTAAGTACTTGTTAAAGACTTACATAACCATGCAAATAAGGAAAGAAGATTGGATTGGCAAACATGAGGACCCTCAAACCTTCTAAGGACAGTTACTTCTACCTAGTAACCTAGTACCACCATTGGTTTGAAAGGCATTTCTTGCAAACTCAAGGCTGTCCAGCACCTCCACCACCAAGTACATTACCACTAGTGCCTTCTTTTCCACCACCACCAATCCCTCCCACAAGCCCATTTCCAATTCCATCTCCACCACCAAGCCATCCAACGCCACCACCAAAAGCAGCTCCCCCACTGCCCAAGCCAGCACCAGGACCATGGCCAAAGCCACCACCACCACCACCACCAATCCCACCGCCAAATCGTGGGATGTGGTGGTGGTGAAAGAATGTCTTCTCCATATGAGGTTCAGCACCCTTCTCTATCACAAGCCTCCTAGCATTGGACATGCAACAAGTAAGTGCACCAAGCAGCACCAGAAGAAGAAACTTAGTTGCCATGTGTTTGTAAGTGTTTGGAAGGAATCAAAATGATGAGAAAAAGGGCTTGCAAAGAAGAGAATATATACAACTTTTTTTTGAACAAGTGATGGGAGCTAAGAGCTAGTTTGGAAGGTTTTAAGTACACTATAGTTCACTCTCTAATCATTCATAATCCGTGTTTTAGACGGTTATTATGTAGATGTAGAGTCAAGTCACCCTGTTTCTATTCAATATGCCACCACCCCATTTTGATGATCTACCTACTCAATATATAGAGACAGACTTGCAGCAAACCATGAACAGTTTGTTTTGCTTTTCTTATTAGGGTTCCAGCTTTGTTAAAAAATAAATTATGACGAGGAACTCCCCCCCAATGCAGGCCCTTCGGCCCCATCCCTGCAGCAGAGTATACAAACATGTCTTTACATAAATTTTTGGCAATGTGTCAATATATATAAACATGTCTTTACATATAACTAACTGGACTCCTTCAAGATCGTCACTGTGAGCCTCCAGTTTGTCTGCTCATAGCCTGAGTTTAACGTTAGGTTGAGTTTGAGTGGAATGAAAATGAAATAGAATGACCATTTCTTAATTTGCCTCTATAAAATGACCATTTCATTTCAATGGTAAATAATGAATTCATTTCCAATACATTTTCTATCATTTTTTTTTTAATTATTATTATTTTTTTTTTTTTCATTTCAAAGGTAAATAATGATCTCATTTCTAATTCATTTTCGGAAAGTGTTTGGATGTGCAAGGTGCATATCATATGCACTTACGTAAGTTTTCACAAATATATATATAACATAAATACAAAATCGCATAAATTTTCACAAACATATTTAATTTAACTCGTAAAAATTTAAAAAATCACAACTTACGTATATTTGTGAAAATTTAAATAAGTGCATAGAGTATGCATTTGTATACTTAAGAATTACCCTACATTTTCTATCAATTTTTTTTAATAACCAAACATTAAAATAAATATTCTAATACAGTGATTATTCTTTCCATTATTATTCTAGTGAAACCAAAAACTACCTTAGGATCTCAAATTCATCATTGGGTGTTTGTTGCATTTACTCTTCTTTATCATTTAATTCTAAGGTTATGTTTGGATAATGGATTTAAAGTAGAAATTTAGAAAGGAAAAGAAAAAAATGAGAGAAATGTAAATGAAAGATCAACTAATTTTTTTTCTCAATTTCCCTCACTTTTTATTTTCCCCTTTATCCAAATCCTTACCCAAATCTATGATCAAAACACAACCTAGGTAGGCCATATCCACACTTATAAAAGAAAGTACATATGCTGAGAGCAACCAACATTAGAATTTGAAACTGGAGACAAACTAGAGCTTATTTTTCCACAGATTCCATATACAAACATAATACTCCATTACATAAAGGTTTATTAGGAAATTTTAAATAAAAAATTCACCTTTCTGAGTGGTAAAATACAATAATTACAATTTTCGTAATGGAAACAGAATACTAAAGAATGTTTTTCACGTTCAACCATTAGGCCATGAACCGCTATGCTACTACACTCTTGGCCACTGCGGACTCACGACCTGCACAGCTCAATAAGAGATCAACTGATCAATGTGGGCACATGAGGACATTTTTTTGAAACAGGATCTTCAATTTCAACTCTCAATGATAGTAGTCACAAATATAATTATTGGAACGCAGAAATCTATAAAACATATATATTGCCAAAATTCGAAAGGAAAAATGGATAGCAAGGAAAATTGACCATCATATATCTTCTCTTGAGCTAGAAAAATAAAACTAACCTCTAATGTGCTAAACACTAATCTCATTCGGCTGGCAACAACTGACGGCTCCTCTGCCTGGCCCACCACCGCCATTTGCTCCAGTTGAAGAGTCTTCACTGGAAGCCTTGAGCAAATAATACAACAAAGCATAATGTTAACTGCTTATAGTTTCGACTTTCTTGAATGCTGATTAAGAACAAAGATTGAAGCAAGTTGATGTAATAGTAGAGGTGAAGAAAGTCGTTTGGGCCATAAATAAATGACAACAATGTAAGAATGATAAAAGGATTGTAGACAAAAACAGAATTTAGCATCTACACGTGAAAACATCTTTCATATTACCTGATCTAAAAGAAAACCATGATGCAAGTTGAATGATATACCGATAATTTGATTCACATGAGGAACAAAACTATACAATGAGGGGGGATCAAATGAAAAGAACTGAACCTTAGACGATATAGCCTATAATTGGTTGGATACCAGATTGATTGGATGTAAAAACAATACAGAGAAGAAAATGCAAGAAAATGAAACATGGTGACAGCAGCTCACCATGCCATGCCTCTCACATAGTATGCATTTGCTATGATAGCACAAAAGCCTTTCCACTGATGCAGTATTTCATCTGACACCGGAGGCGATGATGACCATCGAACTATGGTTGGCTGTGGTGTACACAGGATGGTAATAAATAGAATGCTCAACCACAGAATACACTCATCAATCTGCATCATGAAATAGGAAGTATTGGGTTTTCAATTCTTAATCCATCCAGCAGATTTCAAGACTAAGTAGAATTCTTGTAAATTTCTGTTCATTGGAGGAAAAAAAAATCAATTAAGAATTAACTCTGCTGATCTTATTGGAGGAAAAAAAAAAAAAAAAACACAGAAACAAAAGAAAGAAAGAAAACCAGTTTTCAAATAAGAATAAGTCCACTGACCAAGAAATGAACACCGATCAGTACTCCAACAGCAGCATGCTACTTGTTAAGCCACTATAAGTTCAATTATTTGGTTAGATCCTATGGTTTTGTTTTTTCTTTTTCTTTTTAAATGGTATGGCTAGATATCTTAAATCAACATGACTGATAAAATTGATCATCCCCAAAGAACCATTATTTTACAACCATTGCCAATCTCATGCAGTTCTGTCAGTTTGTCTCTTTGTCCTGATTTACGAAATATCCCTCAGACATGATTATAAACAAAATGGGTCCTCGACTCATTCAATTGATCAACCTAATCCATATTAAATCCTTCAGTTCCTATGGAGTTTAAAAGTATAATCTTATTGATAGCCATCTGAAATCACTATCCAACCAACTCAAAGATGCACTTTCAGAATCATATAACTGATGCAAAACACAATGAAGCCATTTCTATATCATGCATTCAAGTGATATTGTGCTTCGTAGAAGTGACATAACTGCATTCCACGTCCACCTAATGATCATAGAAAGCTAACATAACAGGTCAACCTGCACTAGTAATTATATAGCCCTACCACTTTAGAATGACATACATTTCAAGACCAGGATTTTACAATGGGTTTCTGGCAACATCAAATATCAGCACTCGGGAGGAGAAAAAAAAAAATATAAATAAATAAATAAATGGTAAGACACATGTCATGAGAGAGAAAGTGGAGCTCAAGAGAGAACTGTGGTTTTAACATAATAAAATTACACATTTGAGAAGAAAAAGGGCTTGCATCAAGTGCTCGGGATGTCACCATGCTATAGATTATTTAATAAGGTACAAGATGAGCAAAATAGGAACAACATACCTCCTCTGAGAAAATCTTGGACTTTAGACTAGTGTTTCCCCCATAATTTTGCATTGCTTCAATTTCAAATCCAGATTCTTTCATATCAATAAGTTCTTTCCTTAGTCCTTCATCAGTGCACCCCAATGCGTATGCATTTACCCCAGCACTGATGAACTCCTGATACTCATTTTTGAAACATGTTAGTTGAAGAAAACAACAATGTAACCTCACACAAAAAGATCAAATGAACTAATGAGTATACTTTTAAGTTGTCACCTCCTCCCCGCTCAATGAAGTTCCTGTATCGCCTAAACAAACTGATTGCTATATTGCGTGATGATCGATACTCATCATCTGACGACATAGATTCACTAAATCGACACTGCAAACAATTACAAAACAAAACACTGACTAAAAACAAAAAAATAAAATAAAATGAAGAGGAATAAAGCATGATTATTCACTGTAGAGATTTCAACACTTACCAGCCATTTCTTAGAAGCTGTTGGGTGTGAGATGTGATGGATCTTAAGTCTAGTGCAGCTTTTGGAAGAGAAAGAGGAACTCTGCAGTGCTGCATTACTGGGACCTCTTCCATGTATCGGAGATATCACAGTGCTAATGACAGGGCTGACATATGTAACCTTGTATGAGCAAGCTTCTTGCAGTGTTTTAGCTTCTAAATATGTTTGGAAATTACTGATTGCTCCAGATGTGTGAGCCGTCAGCATGGTTGAACCATGATATTGTTGTCTTCCAAATTATAGTAAAGAAATCATTGTTAGGGGCATAAATAACACTACATTTTACAACAACAAAATCAAGGTTTTAAAATACACTTTTGATGTTGTTGAGGCTTGCTCATCTAATGGCAAGGTGGTTCCAAAAGCCTTACGCTGTGTTTGGAGCATGGATTTGGGTAGAGATTTTGACAAGAAAATAGAAAATGTAGGTGAAATTTAAATTTCACCTTTTTTATTTTTTCACACACCTTTTCCCTTTTCCCTTCCTATCCAAATCCATGCTCCAAACAGTATTAAGGTATCAGAAATCAGAGGTAAAAGTTTCATAATTTTCATGTTTCTTTGGTCAGGATAGCAAGAGGTGCACATTTATTGCTCCTATACTCAAACACAAATCAGACGATGTACACCTTATGTCCTCCCATGTCTGTTGAGTTAGTTTGAATTTTTAACTATCCTTTTGCAATTACTCACTATTTTACTTTTCCCCAAAACAACTTTTCCTGTTCATGTACTTGTATATATAATCCATTAACCCACATCTATTCAATTATTGAAAAATGTTAACCATATTTCTTTAATTGATAATACAAGATTACCACTGTTCTCTTGAATTTGTGAAGAAAAAATAAAAGAAAGAAAGAAAAAATATAGGAAAATAAAATTAAGTAAAAGCTAAAATTTTCTTCTTCTTTTTTGGTTGGGTTAACAAAATAAATATATTATATATATATATATATATTGTAAAAAAAAAATCCAATTTTTTTGTTTAGTTGCCTGTAAAAAAATAAAGTATGTATAATTGATTCTATCTTGCTTAACAAATCCAAGATTCAAACAAAGCCCTGATGTGCCCACATAATATATAATTTTATGGAATCAAAATGCCTAATTAATATCTAAATTTAAGTCAGAATTAATATTTCTCTGTAATTTCAGCTAAACAACTGCACTAATAGTCCTTTTTTGGGTGGTTTAAGTGCATAATTGAGAATATATTAACAAAAAAAAATGTGTTCTTTCATCATATTGTTGTGATTATCTTAATTTACCAAAACACGGCACCGATTACAAATAGTAAGCCTGATATTGCTATTTCCATTACAAATCAGAAATATCATCATCTGAGCTTGTACAAGTTTTTAATTCAGCGAATCTGAAGTATAAAATCATAGCAATCAATAAAATCAGAAACAAAAGTTCTGATATCAAAATGGGTACGAATTATCAAAAAGTACTCACCTCCACTAGGGTTTAGCAGAATTCATCTGAAATTATGATCAAAACAAAACTCGATCAGGTATGAGCCAGTTGAGAGACTCAAAAAAACCAACAATTGAGGTGTGTGTGTGTGTGTGAATATTAGGGAGAGAATCTATAGGGATTTACAGGGGGCCACGAGTTTTATGAATGGCTATGGAGTTTCTTGGAAGGAATCGGAATTCCCAAAATGTTTGAAAATTTTCTGGTTGGTATCGACGTTTTTGGAGTTTTCACACTCGCAGGCTGAGTCCCACTCGAACCGGTGTCGGTTCAGTAGATACGTTTTAGAGGGGAATCAATTTCTGCTACCATATATATTCACCCAAAAAAATTTAAGGCGGCTATTACCACTTATTTAATTTTGAAAAATTTTATTATAAACCCTTTGTATTTTTTTTTTATTGTTAAAAGGATTAAGAAAGAAATTATATTTTTTAAAACCATTTTGTAATTATAAAATCTTACATAAAGAATAAAACTTATTATTTAAATATTTTATTAAACTATTATACCATCAATTAAATCTTCTCACATTCTCCACCTATTCTCTTCTCTCTTCTCTCTTCCTTTTCCTCTTTCTCTCCACTCTGTATCCAAAGTCGTTGCATCTTCCAAAGCCACTGCTACCGTGCTTTTCCTCGCCGCCGTGAGATCTTGCCGGAAAGCTTCAACAAGTTCTCACTTTCACCGATAAGGTGATTGCCAGCGATTCTGGACATGAGTGAAAGAAAGATTGATGGAAAAGACCACTACCATACAAATCTGAGAAAGAAGGTTCAAGATATGAGCGATTCATTCTGTGAGATCTTGCTAAAAAGCTTCAGAAGACGGCATGATTCATTCTTTCTCATTGCTATTCTCTCTCTCTCTCTCTCTCTCTCTCTCTCTATATATATATATATTATTACTCATTCATCAAATTTGGAAGTGAGTGATATAGTGTAACGGTGATCTCATACACACACACACACACTCTGTCTCTCTCTCTCTCTTCTTGTTATTGTTTTTGAATCTTCATCTTCAGATCTGAATATCTATCTCAAATTTGAATATGTTGTTGTTGATGATCATGAACATAGAGGATTTGGTGATGAGTTCAGCAAATCTGTTTATTTATTTTTTAATTTTTTGATGTTGTTGTTGATATTGATATTGATAATTATAAACATATAGGATTTAGTGAACAACTTCTCGAGATGATGAACATATAGGATTTGTACAGATTGTAAATCTTTCACTACATAAGAACAAATTGATATTATTGAACATATAAATTTTAAATAGGTAGAAAATTAGACAGATAGAAAATTTACACAAAAAATTTGGATAGATAGAAAATATACATAGATAAAATTTGGATACTCTCCTTAGATCATAGTAAAATTGTACTATTAGAGTAAAAGTTTACTCTATATCAAAGTCAAATTTATTATGATTTAAAGTAAAATTTTACTCTGGTAAAAAACATGTTGATTTGCTTAACGATATAAAGTTTTACTTTGAATCATAGTAAATTTTATTCTGATTCAGAGTAAAATTATATTTTCAGAGTAAAATTTTACTCTGAATCAGAATAAAATTTTACTTTCAAAGTAAAGTTTATTACGATTCAAAGTAAAATTTTATTCTAAAATTTTGCTCTAGTTAAAAACATGTTGATTTGCTTAACAATATAAAATTTTACTCTGAAATACACTGTGAAGATGGCTTAATAAGAGAGCTGACAGATATGAGGGTAATATAGTAAAAGAAATAAGTTTTAAAATATTAGGAGATTTTGAAAAGACCTATATAATTCTTATCATTTTGAAAGACAAATTAGATAGTGAGGGGTCTATCACCAAATCTCCCTTTAATTTTTTGGATTTTCTATTTCTTTGCACTCTTATCTTAAATTTTAAATTTTAATAAGATTTTTTAAACACTTCACTTAATATCAACTTTACTTATATTCATAATATCATTACACCCAAATGTACACCCACCTAATTTTAATTTTGCACACCATTTCTTCTTCTTCTCTCAGTAAATGATGAACGATTGAGAACAACACACGATTGAGAGATGAATCGACTGTCTCTATCTTCTCCTTCTCTCATAAACGATGGTCTTTTTCTCCTTATTACCGTGAACAACGGTATCTCAGTCAGAAATCTCATCGGAAATCTTTTCAACGATCTCTTTCTTTTTCTCTTAGTAATTTCTAACTTCCCATCACATTTTTTTTGTTTATTTCGAGGTAAAACCCTTGATACAGGAGATTTTAGATAGAAAAACCCTCTGAAAAAACAAAAATAAGGAAAAATTCTACAAAATGAAACCGTTCAGTATTCCAGTGCCAAACAAAATGTTTGTGTTCATCACTGTATTACTGAACTAAATGTTTCTATTCAGTACTGTATTACTGAATAGAACGTTAACAGTTGGCGAACTAGTATCGAACCGAAAACAACCCAAAATTATAAATGCAAGATAGATAAACTTATCAATGCAACGCCAACATCATTAGAGTTGTTGTCATCATCCTCTATTACTCTATAAGTATCAACAAATGGTGAAAACGACCACAAATGTAGAAACTTGAAGTCTGTAATATGATTGTTTTCAATGTTAACTGATTTGGAATACCGAACACATTTGAAACCACTGAACAAAACATTAATTGATTAAGTAGTTTCAAATGTTTTTCATTGGAGATGAATACGTGGGTTTAGGATGGTGATGAAGAAGAATACGATTAGAGTTTAGATTGGTAAGGAATATGTATAGATGAGGATGGAGGTGGGTATTCAATATTGTAGAGTATCATTCTAATTATTTTCATTAGGTGGATGGTGTTCCATTAAAAGTTATCCTTTAATGTAATTTTACTTCATGGTATAATTGTAATAAAATATAAAAAATTTAAAAAAAAAAGTGAGAAGTGGAGGGTCTAAAGAAATTAGGTAAATGCTAATAGTAGCACTCAAAAATTTTTGCTACCATATTTTATTGGGTAAATTACATATACACCCTATGAGATTTGCTTAAAGTACAAATTATCCCTTATGATTTGAAAAATTACAAATACCCTATTGTCATAATTTTTTATTTAATAGAATTAGCTAAAAAAATAAAATTTATAATTGTTCTCCTATACAATAATAAAATTACCTAAATTATTAATTAAAACATACTTCTAACATGATTAAAAACTATTAATTGATTTGAAGATTTATTAATAAAAGAGGCTATTTGTTATAAAATTAGAAACCTAAGGGGGTGAAATGTAATTTTCAGAACCACATGGGTCAATTTATATTTTAATCAAACCTCAAGGGTTATATTTGTAATTTACTGTAACAACCACGACCTGTGATTAATTGTTAAACCACAATTAAGAATGCCTATTGAGTGATTAAGAGAAAATTCTATATTAATTGCATGTGTATCGTGTTATATGTGCTTATATCTGTTTGGCGTAGGAAGATCTGTCTATGTTTCTGCTTCATTGTGCAAATTAAAGGCCTTATCGGCATCTAATCACGAAATTGACTTGATTTATGTGTTATTTGAAATTTTTAGAATTTTATGAAAGATTTTATTAGAATTTGATTCGGAACCAAATAATTAAAATAAAATGATTCCAATTAGTTATCTTTAACTCTAATTAATACACTCTTATTTCATCATCCTTGATAACCAAACATGAGAGAAAGACTTAGGAAACTTTGAGCTCAACACTTGATAATTATAGAGACTTAAAGGTTTTGATTTGGAAACTCAAACAATTAGCCAACTAAAGCTGAATTAAGAAGCTAAGGTAAGAACTCAACCCCTTAATTATGTAATTGACTTTGTTAATGCTAGAATTCAAGTGGATTAAAAGTTGAATCACAAGAATTAAGCTAAGATTTGAGAAGCAAAATCCAAGACATACATGCATGCATATTTCATGGCATTTTGATGTTGTTTTCCTCAGAATTTCCTTATGCATGTCATTATTTCACCTTGGTTTGGAAAACCATCAAGTTTCATGTCGTTTCATATCATTTGATCATGTTTTAAAAGGTTGAAGTTCAGGACAATTCATGCATGTTATGTTTTGAAAGTTTTAAGTTTGATTTTGTGCAATTGACAAAGCTTTTGGACTTAATTTTGTGAAACAACTGTGATTAGTGCCTCGAAATTAGGGGGCACTAATGATACTAATTTCCAAATAAGGCAAAAAAAAAAAAAAAACAAAAAAAAAAACAAAGTTACCAGTTTTAGAAATTAGGGGCATTGGTGCCCAGTTTTTTAGTGCCACAAAACATTTCTGTTTGTGAAATGACTTTTGACTCATGATATATTATGAATTTATAAGGTGTCGTTTGGTAACACTTACGTTTTCAGTTTTCTGTTTATAGTTACAAAAATTTTAAAAACTTAGATAAAAACTTGTTTGGTAAATTTTTAATTTATAAATCAGTGGTCTCAGTTTATAAATTTGGCCAAAAAATGTAAACTCAAAAAATGTGTTTCCATTTTGAGTTTTGAGTTTTTTTTTTTTGTTACCACCCAACACTTGCCACCACCCAACTGCCACTCACTCGCCACCACCACCCACCCATCGCCACTACCACCACTACCACCACCCATCACCCACTTGCTATCTACCCGCCACCACCCACTACCCTCCACTACCATCCACCGCCTACCACCACCACCACCACCCGCCACCTACCCGCTACCACCACTCACCACCCACTTGCCATCACCATCCACCACCACCACCACCACCACCATCACCACTGCCACCCACCCGCCACCACCACCCACCACCACCACCCACCCACCACCACCTACCACCTACCACCTACCACTACCCGCCATCCGCCATCCACCGCCATACCACCTGCCACCCACCCACCCACCATCACCACCACCACCACCTGTCATCCGCCACCCACCACCTGCCACCACCACCACCACTCACTCGCTACCACCCACCACCTGCCACCGTCACCCACCCACCCACCACCACCCGTTACCCACCACCCACCGTCACCACTTTCACCACCGTCTTCCATCGCTACTTGCTATCACTTGCCATTTCTCACTTTTTTTTATATTTTAAATTTTTTTTAAACATTTTGCCAATTACCAAACGCGTTTGTAATTTATGTTTTTCTAAAAATAAACAAAAACCAGTTTATAAAATTTTTGTAAATATAAACTGAAAACGTAAACGTTACCAAATAGACCCTAAGTGTTTTATTAAGTTTTGGCCTAAAAGAATATGTTTTGTTGCCTTAGAATTGAGTTTTGAAGCTAGGAGTGTAATTTGAAAATTACAGAATTCTGCATCACAGCTCGAGCGACAGAAGTTACGCTCGAGCAACCACCCTTTGTTTTGTTCTTTTGCTTAAGTGAAGAAGTCTAAGCTCTAGCATAAAATTTATACTTCCAGAAGTTTTATAAACCTTTGTGGACCGCTTGAGCATAGGAAGTTGCGCTCGAGCGGAGACCCTATTTACTTAGTCTTTGGCTTGAGCGTCTGTCCAGCCGAAAAAATCATGCAACCAGTACTTTTGCAGACTTTGTAGATCGCTCGAGTGACTAATGTTGTGCTCGAACGGACTACCTTGTTTTTGAAAATTCGACTAAGTGTTCTTAAGTACATTTTGGCATCCTCATTGCATCTTAGGCATTCTTAAGCCTTAATTAAGCTATAATAATGAGGATAAGGGTTAGAAACACACCAAGATAGAAAAAAAAAAAAAAAAAAAAAGCTAAGTGTTTTTTGAGCGTGTGTTTCGATGTGTATCCGTTATGTGTTTGTGTAGGTCACGCGCCATAGATCGTTGATCTGATTGTTTTGACTTTTCTACTATTGGAGCTATCTATGAGTAACAACTCTGTAACGTTAAATTTAACTATAAGTATTTTCTGACTGATATGATATGATCTGTTTTTTGAAATGCTATTTTATAAATCATGAATGAATGTCCATTTTTCTAAAATGTATTTGTGGCATCCTTAGTTCATGTGGCCCTCGTCCGGGAGTAATAATACCGTGGCTTATGTTCATGTGGCCCTTGCTTGGGATTAACAATATCAAGGCCTATGTTCATGTGGCCCTTGCCTGGGGGGTAACAATACCACGGCTACTTGCCTTTGTTGTTATTCACTGGGCTCTAAGTCATTATATTATTTATGTATGTAGGTGATCAGACACATGACTAGGCTTAGTGAGGTTTCCTGGAGATCTGTTTGAGTCAGCTAACCAGTTTGCCTCCCAAGGAGGTTCTGAAATGTTTGTGGTCAAGTTTGTAAACCATGTTATGAACTTTAGTTTCCTTTTTGTGTAAGTTTGAACTTGACTTTTGGTTTATCTGTAATGTGATGATACAATACTAATGCAACTATGACGCCATGTATTATATATAAATAAAAGTTTTTAATTTTCTGTCCCATGTATGTTTACACAACTCTATAGACATTATATGTTTATATTTGCTTCCGTTAGCCCCTGTATTTTGCCTAATTTGTTCAGAGGTCTTTGGTAATCCTAGGATTACTGGCCAGTTACGTCGCTAAATTTGTAGAGGTGGGTTTGGGTCGTGACATTTACCATATTTTGTTTAGGAAAAAAAATAAGGGTAATTCTACTTATACTACTATTTTATCTCTTTACATTTATTTTCTCATTACAATCAATTAAAATTTTACTCTCTCATTTTACACTTTTTAATATACCAATTTTACCCCTCTTCAATCTTACCTCTCATCGCATCTCTTTTCTTTCTCCTTCCTGAACTCTCATTTTCTTCTTTTTTCCATGGTCGTCACCAGTACCATAGTTACTATCGTCAGCTGCTACTGTCACCACCTTCATAGCCCCATTGCGACCACCACCGTATGGACTACAGTACCGCAATCTCCACTGCACAAACATTCTGCCATGACCCAACAATCATGCGAACTCTCCGCCACAAACCATCCCACCTTGTGAACTCTACATCGCAACCCAACCATCATGCGAGAGAAAGAAAGAGATAGATAAACAGAATTAAGGGTTTCAAAGGTAGTGGACCTAGGTGTTACATGGGTAGAAGAATGGTGATGAGAAAAGGGAATGAGAGAGACTCTTAATCAATAAACCACCAATTCAGATATATATATATATATATATTAGGTATAATATAAGCACAAAGATGAGGAAGAGCGAGAAAGTACCAAAAGGAATGGTTTTGGGAGAAAAAGAAAAGGGAAGAGGTAAATGAAAATAGCGGAGACCTTGTAGGAGGTGTTGATGGTGGTTGAGGGGGTGGCAAAAGAAGATGGTTTTAGGGGTGGGTACCGACCTCCTCCTCCTTCTTCTTCTTCTTCTTTTTTTTGGCAGATGGTTTTCAAGGGTGGAGGAGAAAAAGTCCATCAATGATTCATTTACTGCTTCACTCCATGGATGTTGTTAGGGAACACATGGATTACCATTCCACTCAAATTGAAGAGAAGGTAACGGAGAGGAAATGCAGCAACGATAGAAGAAAGTGAGGTGAGTAACGGCATCGAGTTAGGTAGGGTGGTGCCGTCAGCAAATTGGGTAGTGTCGACGGCTATGGTGGCATCAAGTACAGTGAGTTGGGTGTGTAAAGAAATTAGGGTTTCAATTTTCTAAGGTTGGGGGTCTAAAAAGTAATTTTATCAGAGGAGAAAATTGTAACAAAAATAAAATAAAAGTAGGACACATAAAAAGTTGAAATTGTTGTGTAAGTAGAATTTCTCAAAAAATAAAGAAAATTTCCCCCCCGCCAAATTATACCTTCATAATCAATTTAATCCTTGTACTTTTGATAATTTCACTTTTACACCTAAATTATTTGATTTTAGATTAATTTTATCTCTGCCGATAATTGTTGTTTATAATCAAACAGAAGTTGCTAACGTGGCACCGGAATTTTGTTTGAAATTTTATTTTACCTCCCAATTTATCTCAAAAATGTCAATTAGACTCCCAAACTTCAAGGGTCTAATCGATATTTTGGGAATAATTTGGAGGGTAAAATGAAATCTCAAATAAAGACAATAGCAAGTGTTATCTAACTATAGACAGTAGTTGGCAGCATGGGTGAAATTGATTCAAAACTGAATATTTAGGTATAAAATTGAAATTATAAGAAGTACATAGGTTTAATTGATCATTGATGTATAGTTTGGGGGCAAAATGAAATTCCTTCAAAAGAATATCATTTTAGGGGAAAATTGGGGAAAAAAATGAACTAATGAAAGATATTTCAACATTAAAACAAAATTTTGTAAACTTTACTGCTAAATTGATATTATTTTTTCTACTTTTCATTAAATTGATACTTTTTTTTATTTATTTATGACTTGTTGTGGTATCCAAACACCTACAAAAAGGAAATTTTGATTTTTAAATACCCATTATGTTCACACTTAGCCCTATTTGGGTTATGTTAAATATGTTAATTTTTTGATTTATTTGGTTAAATAAGTCAAAAAGTTAAAAGTTTATTAGTCATCAAAGCTAAACTCACTCAACTTTTTCACATGATTTGTTTTTATCAATTTCTCAAACCTAAATTATAAAAAAACCAAAAAGATCAATGCCAAAGTGAATCTTTAGACTTTTTAAAATTATAATTTTATTTTAAAATAAAACTATCAAAATAACATTATCTTTTTCGTTTTAAACCCTAATTCCTTCCATTCATCCAACATTGATAGGTTTGTTATCCCTTACTTGGTGTTGCCAACCTCCCTTATCCATTCTCAAGTGTCACCAGTCTCCTATATGCTTTCTTGTAGCTGACTTTTCGTGCTCCTCGGAGGGGTTTAGTATCCTTGGATACTATAGTCCTACAGTTCGCACTCCCGTGGTTCTAAATCTGGTTTCACAAGTGCAATGTGAAATAGAAAGATACAAATGAGAGTCCAAATCCGACAAATCCTTAGAAAATCCACTTATCATTAGAGATGTCAAAAATGGACTGCATTGCCAGATTTTAGAGTCACCACCTAAATATTTTTGAAAAATTTAGGAAACCTATGACTCGTGCCAAAGGCTACCTGTCTGTTATAACCAAAGTGTCATGGCTTGGGAACTTAAGTATGGGAGGGGAAGGTCATGAATTGAGCACCTCACTCACTCGATCAAAGATTGGCCTCTACTAATCATGATGTGATTTTTATGTACATTATATGCTTATGTTATGATTTGTTATACTAACATTACTATTTGAGGCACACAAGTATAGACCACGTCACTTATTTTGGAATGCTTTGGTTTCATGTTTGTTTCAAAAGAGTTTTGAATATGTATTACTTGAATGAAAAGCAAGCCCATATGTACATTTAATCAAAATCATTCTAACTTAAGCGAAAATAGCCTTCATCCTCCTCGGAGGGGTTTAGTCTCCTCGGATACGATAACCCTATAATTCGGACTTTTGTGGTTCTAAATCTGGTTTCACAAGTGCAATGTGAAACAGAAAGATACAAATGAGAGTCCAAATCTGGCAAATCCTTAGAAAATCCACTTATCATCAGAAATGCCAAAAATAAACTGCATTGCTAGATTTCAAAGTCGCCACCTAAATATTTTGTGAAATTTAGGAAACCCGTGACTCGTGCCAAAGGCCACTTGTCCGTCATAACTAAAGTGTCTCGGCTCGGGAACTTAGGTATGAGAAAGATTGACCTCTACTGATCATGATGTGATTTTTATGTCTATTATATGCTCATGTTCTAATTTATTATACTAACATTACTACGTGAGGCATACAAGTATAGACCACATCACTTACTTTGGAATGCTTTGATTCATATTTGTTTGAAAAGAGTTTTGAATATGTGCTACTAGAATAAAAAGCAAGCCCATATGTACATTTAATCAAAATTATTCCAACTTAAGTGAAAATAGACTTCATCCACAGGCATTTAAAGAGATATTTCAAATAAGTACTTAGCCTCATGGTAGTATGCTTGACATGGCAACACAAACACATATGCAATATGCTAAAGCAAAAATGCTCACCTAGTACTCAATCAAGGCAAGCTAAAGAAAATCAAATAATTAGAAAAATGCATGTTCCTACATATGCAAGGTGACTAACGCAATGCATACAAAATGCAACTACTAAGTCTAGTTTTTTTAACATGCCATATAGATCAACTCAAAGCATGTGCAATGCACGTATTCAAGCAAGTAGGAAATGACAATGATATTAGAATGATGAACCGAACTTTAATGCATGCAAAATGGATACAAAACATAACAATGATATGAAATGAAAACATGATGCTACCACGGTAAGCGTGTAAGTAAAAGGGAGAAAGAAATGGGGATTGAAAGATATACAAATATTACAAATTTGCCCTCGCACAAGAGGGTCTGAATGAATGTCCTAATTAACTAATTATTACAATACCAAATGAATTGACTAATTAGCTAAATTATTACAAATCCGAATGAAAATAAAGCAACTAATTAATTACAACATATAAATCTAAAAGTTGTTAATCTAATGGATTTGAACGAGAGGTGAGGAACCGCATGCGCACAACCAAGAACATCCTCTAGAAATCTCTCTGTTTTACTGCCAAATTCTGCTCTGTTTATAGTTAGAAAATTATTCTGTTTTGGCCTCAGATTTTGCTCTATTTTGCTGTAAAAATGCCACTGTCTGTACAAAATAAATGGCCGGTCGGCCTCGAGAAGTGGTCGGCCATATATAATGATGGTTGACCGGCCATTTCTCTGGAGAATACCCTGCTGCAATAGAGCTAAATAGAGCAAAAATAGAGTATTTCTAAGAGATGTTTGTCTTCTCTTCCCTCCCCTCATGGAGATGATCAACCAATCCATGATGGGAACAATGGACCCGAGGTTCTACCTAATGTGTTAAACATGTCTGAGGTACCAAATGAAGAAGAAGAATTGCAACATGAATTTTTGAATGAAGAATTGCTCTTTTCTACACCATTTACTAAAGAATTAGCCCCAAATGTTCTTCCTCAGGTAATTCAAACCACTCTACCTCATGAACTTAACTCGAATGATTCCACAGGTAACCCAGAACTCAGATACTCACAAAGGTCAAATAAGTGAGTCCTGAAAAGACAATACGAATGTGATGCCAAAGCCAAATCTAAATATCTGATTAGTAACCATTTGTTTACCCATAGGTTGTCAGAATCATATGCACTTACTGTTAATCAATTATCTTCTGTATGTATTCCTAGTAATATACATGATGCACTGGCCGACCCAAAGTGAACAAAGGCAATGACTGAATAAATGGAAGCTCTGTAGAAGAATTCCACCTGGGAGCTTGTGCCAATACCTCAAGGAAAAAAAATAGTTGGGTTTAAATGGGTGTTCACAGTTAAACTCAAAGTAGATGTCAACATTGACAGATACAAAGCAAGGTTAGTTGCGAAAGGATATAAGCAGAAATATGAGGTGGACTATCAAGAAACGTTTGCACCAGTAGCCAAGATCAACACCATCCGTATTCTTATATTCTTAGTCACTAATCTAGGATGGCCTCTACAACCATTTGACGTAAAAAATGCGTTTCTTAATGGGAATTTAGAGGAAGAAGTATACATAGATCTACCACCAAAGATGAAATGTAGTGTGTCTGATACATGCAAGGTTTGCAAGTTAAAAAAGTCACTATATGGGTTGAAACAGTCACTGAGAGCTTGGTTTGGGAGATTCTCAAAATCAATGACGGTGTTCGGTTATAAACAGAGTAACTCATATCACACTATGACATCACTCATTGTGTATATTGATGACATGATGGTGACAGGTGATGACGTAGTTGAAATAAAAGAATTACAAGAATACTTGGCTAAAGAATTCGAAATGAAGAATCTTGGCCAACTGAAGTACTTCTTGGGAATTGAGGTTACGAGATCAAAGAAAGGAGTTTCTTTATCACAAAGAAAATATGTTTTAGATCTTTTAACTTAAAATGGAATGCTTGACTGCAAACCAGCTGAAATACCTATGGAGATGAACCACAAGCTCGGAGAATATCCAGACTAGGTTCTAACAAATAAGAGTCGTTATCAACACTTGGTTGGAAGACTGATTTACTTATCCCACACAAGGCCTGCCATCACCTACGTAGTAAGCATTGTAAGCCGATTTATGCATGCACCAAGTGAAGAACATATAAATACTATGTATCAAATCTTGAGGTACTTAAAGACCTCTCCAGAAAAAGGATTATTGTTTGCTAAAAGTAATAGTCTTGATATTGAAGGGTATAAGGATGCTGATTGGGCAGGCGATCAAGCCACTAGGAGGTCTACATCTGGGTATTTCACATTTGTAGGAGGAAACTTGGTCATATGAAGGAGCAAGAAACAAAAGGTGGTAGCAAGATCAAGTGCTGAGGCAGAGTTTTGAGGTATAGCCCATGGTGCATGCAAGTTATTATGGGTAAAACGTGTATTGGAGGAGTTAGGAATTAAACATCCAACGCCTGTGAATTTACATTGTGATAATAAGGCAGTAATTGAGATTACACATAACCCAATACAACATGATCGTACTACGCATGTGGAAGTTGATCGCCATTTTATCAAAGAGAATCTCGACCAAAAGACTATATGGTTTCCATTTGTTAAATCAGAGGATCAATTGGCAGATACTCTCACAAAAACTGTATCAGGAAGGATATTTAACAGCTCGATTGACAAGTTGGGCATGATTGATATATATGCTCCAACTTGAGGGGGAGTGTTGGCATGAGCTGCATTATTATTTCTGTTAATATGTGTATACCCCTATAATTAGGCAAGAGTCAAGGTACGAGCTGTCTAGTTTCCTAATGTGAGGAGGATTGTAACACTATAAAGATACATAGTCTTCTGAATGAGAAATATAGAAAAATATTCCCAACCATATGAATATGAATTTCTACAAACTCATGGTTTCTAAAATTATTCTTCAAAATCAAATGTACAATGTAATTGCATGTAATTTTTGAAGCTTATTTTAACTATAACTTCCAAAATCAACCCAAAATTGGTGAAACTATAAATTATCTTCCATGACCATCCATATAACCCATTTCATGCTCCAAACCCAATTTCTTTCTAATTTCATAAATATAAACCCAAATTCAAAAATTCTAAAACATAAATTAAGCTTTCAAAAACCAATTTCATGCTCAAAACTCATGCAAAACTTTATCAAAACATGAAAATAAATATGAGCCATGATCAATCTTCAACTCATTTAAATCAAAACTTCCTTTAATTTTAAAACAAAACTCTCAAATTTCATGAACTCGTGATTTTCAAAACTTTTTCTTTAAAGTCATTTATATACTCCATTGCATGGATCAAATCTTCAAACAATTCTTGTTGCACGTAATTTATAAAACCCAATTCAAGAATAATTCTCAAAATTAAACTAAAACTTAACAACTTTAAAGAATCATACCTCATATTCTTCAACCTAACATGATTTAATATGCAAAACCCAATTCCTATTAATTTATATAATTAATCTTTCCTAATTTATTTTTATGTATATGAAATTGAATCCAATTATTTCTAGATTTTAGTTGTTAGATAATTAATCTACAAGAATCAAGTTTGAAATCCTTACCTTGAATTCTAGATTGATAAATTTCTTGATGATTTCCCCTTTTCCTTCCTTAAACCATAGCCTTTCTTAGGCTCCAGTAAACTTCCTTCCTTAGGTTCTTTAGCAAAACAAAGAAAATATGAGCTCTCTCTCTCTCTCTCTCTCTCTCTCGGTTCTCTCTACACTCTTGAATTCACTCTCTTTCTCCATAAATGCTCTCAGCAGAACACCAAATGGGTCACATTCAAACCCTTCAACATATATACACATGCACACCTCTCTTGTTAATAGCACATAGCTCACGTGCACCCTTTCTCAATCCTTCAGCATAGCACTCACATACATACACAATCAGATTTCTCAGTATACTCATATAGATTTCTCAACACACCTATACCCACATACACCCAGGCCCCGTTTGTTTTGGGGTGCAATAGATGAGAGGGGATTAGGATGGAGGTGGAGTTATTTAGTGTTGTGTTTGTTTGTAGAGTTGGGGAAGAGATTAAGATGGAGGAGGGGATTAAGACGGAGGTTGGAAAGGGGATTGGAATGGAGGAGGTGGATGTGGTATTAGAAAAATAGTGAGGGGATTAAGTCAGATTTTTATCTAACTCTCAAGAGGCTCTAAATATCGAATTAAACTTATTTCCATCCTCAATTTTGGTTTCTCACATCTTTAAGGCCTTCAATTTCAAACCAAACTCAAAATCTTTGTCAATAAATTACAAATTCAATTGACACCTCATAAATAAATTTAATTCATAATAATCTTAATTCCCAATTCTCATAACTTAATTAACTCCAATTCGGACCCACTTAATAAAATCTCAATTTTACTAAACTGTATCGAATATTTAATTAAACTCCCATATGGTCCGATACTCAAAATTAAACTAATTCAACTCGTTAATTTCGCCTTCTTGAGCCATTTAAGCTTTCAATTTCTAATTCAAAAAAAAAAAAATTCTCACTAGATTTATATACAAATTAGTTTCCATAATCTTCATAAATCCTAGATTAAATTAGAATAATGGGAAATGAAGATTCAAATGTGACATCCTAAATATTTAATTGTTGATTATGAGGACCTGAAAGTTCAAGAAGATCTTTCTTATGAAGAACAGCCAGTACAGATTCTCGATCGTTGCTAGGAAGTTCTCCGAAACAAGACCATACTTCTGGTAAAAGTCTTATGGCGGAATCATCGAGTCGAAGAAGTGACATGGGAAACTGAAATTCAAATGCGAGCCAAATACCAACATCTCTTCAAAAATCAAGATACGTCAAGTTTGGAGACAAAATTCCGTTTAGGAAGGGAGAAATGTGACACCGTAAATATTTAATTAAATATCACATAAGAGTAAAATAAAATTTTGAATGTTATGGTTGTAAGTGATAAAATGAAATTTAAATAGGGATTATATGTTATCAAAAAAATGGTATATAATTAGTTTAAAAATTGGGCCAAATTCGAATTAAATCAAAAAAAAAAAAAAAAAAAAGTCCTTACATATTCTCCACCCTAGCATGTAGATTGATGAATATGCATGTATAGTTTTTAAAGACTTGGTGAGTCACCTAATCTAGAGGGACAGGTGGAAAGTAAATAAATTTGTCACCTATTGGATGGATGGCCAGGTTGTAAACTTGCCACGTGTTAACTTTGGATTAAGGACTAAGGGTTTTCACCAACTATAAATAGAGGGGTTAGTGGGTTGCTAAGCGGGATGAAAATGATATAACTAAGAGCAACATACAAAGAAACAGGAAGTCGATATTAGGAATGTAAAGGTTAATGGTCAATATTTCGGTGAGTTATATTATACCTTGAGTCACCATAATATATTTTACGTATATTTTGGGTTACCATAATTTATTTTACGTAATTTGTGTTTTATTGATTATATTAATATTTCAATTACGTTGATTATTTTATGAACTCTATTTGCTCAAATTGAAACCCATGGACATGTTTGTTTAAATTTGAGAAATTATTTGACAATAATTTTATAAACAATTATTTTCTGTAAGTACTACCACGGGAGTCCCATGCCTTGGGAGACTTAACTAAACCATTGGCTTCTGATTGGTCACCTTATGGCCTTCTATTTGTCATGGATCCATTGACCTCTGTTTTGACTGTCACTCCAGTGACCTCTGTTCTGTACCGTGGTTATGGTTATTTATTTACATAATTTCTATATTTCAGTTTCTGCCACTTTGAATAAATTGTTTATTCAAATTAGGTTATGTTAATATTTTAGGTTAATAACTATCTATGGTTATTTTGTGTCTCCTATGTTTTTGGTATAATATCTCTCACTCTGTTGTGTTGTTACCTCCTTTCAGGTGATGAAATGTAAGGATAGATTGTAACCTCGTAGTGGGACTTGTATAGAATTTGCTGCCGACATGTTACACCTTTTTTTTTTTTTTTTGATAGTCCGTCACCGAATAATAAAATTATATAAGCCCTAAAAATGTATTTTTTTTGATCAAAATAATAAGATAATTAATGAAGTAAATTTTATGTTTAATTATTTTTTGACTTCCATTCTATCTCTGTCTGCGCTATTTAATTGTTAAGATTAGAATTAATTAGTAGGTTGCGATTCCAGCCCTAAACCCCTGGGGTTGGGTCGTGACATCAAATCTCCTTAATTAATTAAATGCTAATTATTATACGTGGTGGGGTCGTCACAATCATTCTCAAGTGTATTGATAACACCTTTACAAATTTTTCTTTGCATTGAATAAAGTGTGCGAGTTTTCTTGCACTTAACCACCACCAAAGAACCCTTTGTGAGCTTTTATTTTTCGTCACCAAATTTGTTGTTGTAGCCTTCATCATCTAGCTTCTTAGTAGAGATCAAATTGAGATGAATGTCGGAAACATGCCTTACATCTTTAAGTAATAACTTGCAGCCCAAATTTGTTTTTGTTTCCAAGCAAACATAATTCATGCCAACAATCTTAGATAAACCTTCATTACCCAGTCGAACACAACCATAATCTTGTTTGGTGTAAGAAGTAAATAAATCAACCCGAGAAGTCACATGAAAGAAGCACTAGAATCAATCACCCAATTGCTCTCTTGGCCCACAAAATTGACACAATCATCTTCACAAACAAAACCATGAGATCACCATTAGTAGTAACCGTTGTTGTATCTTCTTGCTTCTTATTTATACTTTTGTCACGCCTTTTCTCCTAATTCTTGAGCTTTCGTGCCCTTTCTCATGGCAATAATTGCGCTAAATGTCTTTCTTTAAAAAAAAACCATATCTTGATTTGTCACGGCTTTGATAATGACCATGAGGAGTCTTACTTCTCCCTTTTGTTTTGCTTTGGCCTCTCACAACAAATGCCTCCAAATGAAAAGAATCTATTGATTTTCTTTTAGTTTCTTCATTCAACAAGCTACTAGTGACTTGGCTCATTATGACAACTTCATCGGGCGCCGAATTACTAACCGTCACAACCAAAGGCTTTCAACGCTGGGCAAGGAACTAAATTGCATCAAAGCCTGCAACTCATCATCAAAAACAATTTTTATAAAAGCAAGTTGGTTAACAAAATACTCTTAATTTCATTCAAATATTTCGGAATAGGGTTTCCCTCTTTATATTTTAAATTAACCAAGTTTCGAAATAGAAAAGCTTTATTTGTGGTTGACTTTATATCATAAAGACCTTTTAATTTTTTCCATAAATCATGTACAGAAGTTTCAGTAGTAATATGATGAAACACACTATCATCAATCTATTGACAGATAACATCAACAACTTTTCGATTAAGCCTCTTTCTTTCAGTATCTTTCATACCTTCGAGTTTACCACTATCACCCTCAATGAGTCCATACAAATCTTTATAAAATAATAGGTCTTCCATTTTAGTTTTTCAAATTACCCAATTGCTTCAATTGAAGCTACTCATACGACCCATATTTCCTCATTGATTAACACAAATAAATAAACCCAAATAAATCGTAATCCCTAATACCAGTTGTTAGGAAAAATAAATAATTTCCCACAAGTAAATCAATCGATGAAAATAAAAATAATGCGAAAAAATTAAATCAACAACAACAAAAGAATTTTTATTTGGTCCCCTCAATGTGAGGTACGTCCACGGGATTGAAATTTGATTCCATTACCAACTAAGAGTTTTCAAATGTTTACAAACGAAACATGAATGGTCTTACAAACCACCCTTAGATGAATTTTAAATAATCACAAATAAATAGAGGGAAGACCTCACCAAATAGACAAACAAATTGTCTTCAAAACAGAATTGAAGGAGACAACAAATTTGAATCAAACCAGCATCAAATCAGAAATAGACTTCAAAACTTTGCAGGCGACAACAAAGTGGAGCACCCCAGAACAAAACACACACACAACAATAGCACACTAAGAACCAAATCCACTGAATTAATTCTAAGCACACCACTGAAAAGATTAATCAGTTGCTACACATTTTCGGAAAAACAAAAATAATACCAAAAAATATTGTTGATTCTTGAGCTTTTTATCAAAACCCTACTTGCCACGAAACAGATTTTTAAATACCCATTGGACTTTCAAAAGTTAGATATAATATATTAAAAATATATTATAACCAATACCAAAACAAATTAAAATTGTTTTAATAAACTAATAAGGTCCCATACTCCATTAAGAAGGTATACCCAACAATACTCAAGCACATGTGCATCCACCACCTCTTTTTCCACTATCTTATCAGTTGTCAACAATCATCAAAATAAAGCTTGACTCTTTCCCTATATTTGAAACTTAGATTTGGATAGAAAACTGAAAAGGGGAAAAAAATGAGAATAATTTTAAAGAAATATAAGTTAAAGTTTTTCTAATTTTTTTTTTTTTAAAAATTTTTCTTTCCCTTTTTAAATAAATATCTACTCAAATCTATGATTTAAACACAACCTTGTGGTTTTAGGGCTCTTTTATCCGATCGGGCGTTTTCCTATTTGTATTGTCGAATCGACGTCACAATTTCAAGTTAGAGCAAAAGTTGAGTTGATTAGCTTCGAGGCTATGTTTAATGTTTAGCCTAAAGTAGTGTTTGATAAAACTAAAAACTAAAAATTAAGTATTAAAAATTAAATACTGAATTTTTTAAGTTAAACGTTGTTTGATAAAAACTAAAACAAGTTATTTGATATGTATAAGATCAAATTTGAAATTTATTATTTTCAAATTGTATATTTCAGTTTTTATATTGTAATAGTGAGTTAGTGGTGGTGGAGGCAGCGACTGCGACGTTAGCTATTGCGTTGATGGTAATGGTGGTGCAACTAAATGGATAATGGTTGTGGTAATTATGGAAGGTAATGTCAGTGTAATGATAGTGGTTGTTGTAGTAGTGGTTGTAGAGGTGAATGATTGTAGTAGTTGTTGTAGTAATGATAGTAATGCCAATGACGACTGTAGTGGTGGGGTTATGGCAATAGTAAAATGATAATGGTACTTATAATAACAATGATAATGATGATGAAGACGGTGGTGGCGGTGGCATGATGGTGATGGTGATAGTGGTGGTGGTGGTAGTGGTGGTAGTTGTAACGCCATAAAAATAAAGCCATAAATCATGCATTCGCGACATTCATAAACATAAGAGAAATAAACATATTTCTATTCATCAGAGTATTTCGTCCAAAAGTATTACATGTTAACAACAAAAGTAAATGCCCTACGGGCTTACAACTTTCCAAGTCAACATTTGGTTATAAAAAGAGAGTACTGACTCTACACAAGAAAAGCCCTTGGCTTGATATACATGTAATACAACAAAAACAACAACAAAAAAAGTCCAACAGCCTCAAGCCGCCCAAGCTACGTCCTTGGAGGTGGCATAATACCTGTACCTGAAAATGATGTCCTATATAGGGTGAGCCAACGCCCAGTAGAGATATGCTAAACATAATATGAGCAATAACTAAAACATTAGCATTTGATAAATATTTAACTCACATAAATCAATTCATAACCCATTTCAATTACATGACAAATGTGTCTATGTTTTATTCCATTTTCCATTTCTTATCTAATTTCCCAATTCATAACTATGGCTTAGAACCTGGCCAAACAATTTAAATGAGATTACATCTCATATCAACAGTATTTCTATTTCAATTGAGATAACAACTCAAATTAAACACTTCATACTTCACAATAGATACACATAATTGCTGTATCAATCTCAAATGAAACACTTCCGTACTTCATATATGATACACAGATTTGCTATATCAATACTTCAATAGATACACATATTTGCTGTATCGATGGAGTTCATCCCCTATCTCCTCCCAAATAGTATCCGGTTTAGGAGTCCATCTCATATCTTTCCCTAAACTGTGAAGTACATCCCCTATCTCTTCCCATACAACACAATGTATATAAACACATATCATATACATAATCAATCAATACATAAATTTGATGTATTATTCCAACCGTCATATTCGATGACATCTCAACTAATTAGTTTTAGTTTGCCTAATCATCATGCATTGTCTACAACAATCAAGACTATCCTCCACCGATAGCCCAAAGCAATTATTTCTAAACAGAAAATAATTACATCAATAGATAATTTATCAACAATTTTCAAAGGTGAGTGATTAATAAATCCAACTCTACTATTCCATCTCATAATGAGCCAATTTCATTATTTCTAACTCAATTTCATTTTTCCATAATAATTGTCATTAATTACACTAATGACCCAAATATACCCAAACATGGCATTTTTCCCCCTTTCTCAATATTAACCCAAAGGCCCAAATGTTACCAACAACATCAATAACCTCCTTTTTAGATCCAAAACACATAAGTTTGAATCAAAAGAACAAAACTCTACTTTCCAATATAACACATTACAAACCCTAACTTTCCAAACTAAACCATTTACACAAAAAGCTCAACATTTAGGTTAAAGATCATAAAGATGAGTAGGAATCCCTACCTCAAATTCGGAGCTCAAAGGGAGAAGATGAAGAATTTTGAGATGCTCCTAACCCCAAGATTTCCGGATCAAAATGTAGCCCACACCAAGATCAACACTTTTTGTAAAGGCTCAAGGGTAGGAGATCACTCCAACTAGATCAAATCCTAGAGAGAAGGTGAGGTTTTAGAGAAAGGAGCTCTCCAATGGAGGTTTTGAAAAAGTAAGAGAGAGAAAGGAAATCAAAAAGTGATCCAAAAAGTCAAAACTCGGACTGATATAAAAGTCGCCCTGCTCAAGCGTGGAAACCCCCGCTTGAGTGTCAGATACAGACTTACGCTCGAGCGTGAAAAGCGCCGCTCGAGTATTGATTGCACACCTGCAGAAGTTTTGCAGACATGGTCCTCGCTCGAGCGTCAAACTCCCCGCTCGAGCGGAAGGAACAAAATCAAAAGGTCACGCTCGAGCGTCAAAACTCCCGCTCGAGCGTACGAAGACCTGCAGAGAAAATACTGGGAGATGGAAATTCACGCTTGAGCGTCAAAATGCCCGCTCGAGCGGAGAAGCAACAACGAAGGGCCCACTCGAGCGTCAAAAGCGCCGCTCAAGTGTGAAGGCCAAATTCTGGACATCAACTTTTGGTTCCAAAGCACAACTAACCTATTTCAAACCTGCCTAACACAACCCAAGACTCAAATACAAAGAGTAAGGGAGGGAAATGAGAATGAGACAACAACACAACCACAGAACCAAGTTCGGAATATAATATACAAAGGAAAGGGAAACCGGGATCGCTATAACCTTCCCCCTTTAAAGAATTTTGTCTGCGAAATTAAGTACAAGTTTTCAGAGACAAGTTTTTCTCAATTCTCAACAATATTACAATTCATTACCCAACAACTTGACCCATTATCGGTCATTCCATCTTTATTCAAGAGGCATTTCATAATATATATTCTCAATATGCATTATTAGCACGTTTTCCCTTGAAATTTACCAATTTCAACACATTTTTTACAATTACATATCATATTCAATGTTTATGATATATTTCTATTTCTACAACACATTCAACACATGCAATGTTACATTAAACTTCCATTTCAAGGCAAGTTTCAAAATACTTCTATAAATCAAAACATATACAATGTTTTACAACTCAAGACATATTTAATGCTCTTAAAGTTCATCAATATTACAAAATCCCAATACATGGTTAAACATCTACAAACAAGTCCGGATATTTCTCACGGACATCCATCTCACGTTCCCAATTGGCTTCCTCTACTCCGTGATGTTTCCACAAAACCTTTACCAAGGGAATGATCTTGCCTCGCAATACTTGATCTCGCCTATCCAAGACCCGAACCGGTCTCTCCTCATACGAGATATCCTCGTCAACCTCCAAATTAGTCCAATCCAGCACATGGGACGAATCCGGCTCATACTTCCAAAGCATACTAACATGAAACACGTCATGCACTCTGGACAACTGCGGCGGTAAAGCTAAACGGTACGCAACCTCCCCAATCCTCTCAAGAATCTCAAAGGGACCGATGAATCGAGGGGACAACTTCCCACTCTTTCCAAACCTCATCAAACCCCGCCTAGGTGATATTTTCAGAAAGACATGATCACCCGTCTTAAATGCCAAAGGCCTCATTCTACGGTCAGCATAACTCTTTTGGCGATTCTGGGCTGTAATAAGCTTTCTACGTATAAGCTCAACTTTCTCCGTTGTTTCCCTCACCAACTCTAGGCTCAACAAAGGTGCATCACCCACCTCGGCCCAACAAACTGGAGACCTACACGGTCGGCCACACAAGGCCTCAAACGGTGCCATACCGATACTCGACTGAAAACTATTGTTGTAGGCAAACTCCACCAAGGAAAAGTGCCTCTCCTATGACCCACTAAAGTCAAGAACGCAACCTTGAAGCATGTCCTCAAGGATCTGAATAGTACGTTTAGACTGCCCGTCAGTCTGAGGATGATAAGTCGTGCTAAAGGTCAAGCTAGTGCCAAAGGCACTCTGTAAACCCTGCCACAACCTAGCAGTAAAATGAGGATCTCTATCAAAGACGATTGACACTGGGACCCCGTGCAACCTCACTATGTCCCGAATATACAAGTCGGCAAGATGATCTACTGAAACTCTCACACACATAAGGATAAAGTGCGCCAACTTAGTCAACCGGTCTACAACCACCCAAATAGCATCACTACCCCGCTGAGTCCTCGGAAGACCTACAACGAAGTCCATAGTGACATGCTCCCATTTTCACTCAGCAATAGGCAAGGGTTACAACAAACCCGCTGGCCTCTGATGCCCGGCCTTCACTTGCTGACAAGTAAGGCACTTCGATATGAAAATGGCCACATCTCTCTTCATACCCCGCCACCAAAATTGGCAACCCAAATCACGATACATCTTGGTACCCCCCGGATGCACTGCAAGGCGTGAATGGTGAAACTCTCGGAGTACTTCCTCTCAGCAAGACCCCAGCACAAACAAGCGGTCTCGATATCTCACACTCAGGTCGGGATACACAGACAAACCCTTCTCAGCCTTCCCACTGGAGATCTTTTCTCGAAGGGATTCTACCTTAAGGTCACTTCTCTGTGCCTCTAACACTCGATTCACAAGTGTAGGCTGTGCAACAATAGAAAACAAGGCTGCAGCCTCAACGGATTCGCCCAGAAGCAAATCAAACTCGCCAAGTGCACCCAACATCTCCCACTCCCGGATGGCTATACAAGCGACATCACTAATGGATTTCCTACTAAGGGCATCGGCCACAACATTGGCCTTTCCTAGGTGATAGTGCAACTTAAAGTCATAATCTTCTATGAACTACATCCATCTTCTCTGCCTCAAATTCAAGTCTCTTTGTGTAAACAGATACTTCAAACTCTTATGGTCCGAGAATATCTCGAACCTCTCACCATAAAGGTAGTGCCTCCAAATCTTCAAGGCAAATATCACTGTTGCTAGTTCTAGGTCATATGTAGGGTAATTCCTCTCGTGTATTTTTAATTGATATGAGCCATAGGCTACCACTTTCCCCTCTTGCATCAACACACAACCCAAACCCTCTCGTGAGGCATCACAATAAACCGCATAACCCAAACCTCCCTCTGGAATAATCAAAACCGGAGTGGTGGTCAATCTAACCTTCAACTCTTGGAACGACTTTTCACAAGTCTCACTCCATACAAACTTGACCCATTTCCACGTCAATCTAGTCAATGGCGAAGCTAGCCCAGAGAAATCTTTCACAAACCGGCGGTAATACCCAGCTAATCCCAGAAAACTGCGGATCTCAAAGACACTCTTAGGTTGTGCCCAATCTTGCACTGCCTTAATCTTGGATGTATCAACAGACACCCCTTTCTTGGAAACCACATGGTCTAAGAATTTGACCTCTTTTAGCCAGAACTCACACTTCCCGAATTTGGCATAAAGCCTATGGGCTCTAAGCAACTCAAGCACCACTCTCAAGTGTTCCTCGTGCTCCTCCTCAGAAGGCAAATAAATCAAAATGTCATTCACAAAAACGACTACAAAATGATCTAAGAATTCCCAGAATATCTGGTTCATCAAGTCCATAAACACTGCCGGTGCATTGGTGAGCCCAAAAGGCATCACCAGAAACTCATAGTGGCCATACCGCATACGGAATGCCGTCTTCGGAATATCCTCCTCCCTGACCCTCAACTGATGGTAACCCGATCTCAAGTCTATTTTAGAGAAACAACGGGACCTTTTCAACTAGTCAAACAAATCATCTATACGGGGCATAAGGTACTTATTCTTAACCGTAGCCCAATTCAACTTCCGATAATCGATACAAAGTCTCAAGGCACCATCTTTCTTTTTAGCAAAGAAGGCCGGTGCTCCCCACGGCAAAACACTAGGGCGGACAAAACCCTTATCCAGCAACTCCTGGAGCTGAATCTTCAATTCACTCAACTCGGCTGGGGCAAAACGGTAAGGTGCCATAGAGATCGGCGCCGTGCCGGGCACTAAGTCAATAGAGAACTCGATCTCTCGATGTGGTGGCAAACTAACAAGATCCTCGGGAAAAACATCCGAATACTCGCAAACCACTCTCGGCAATACAATTTGGGTCTCATCACACTTACTACTCATAAGGCTAGCAAGAAGACCACTAAGTTCACTCCGCCCTCGCGGATCATATACCGGTGGCAAAACACTACCAACCCGATCCCCCAAGAAATGGAAACAATTCCCGCTCAAGGTACATACTGTGACCCTCTGACGGTAGCAATCAATAACAGTTCGGTATGACGATAACCAGTCCATACCCAAAATAACATCAAAACCCGACATAGCCATAACTACAAAAGAGAATGGAAGCTGGCGGTCGGCAACCTCTATATTGCACCCTCTACACTCTTGTTTCAGAATCAACTCACCCCCAACAGGTGATACAACACAAATAGGAGATGCTAACTGTGCTAAATCAAACCCCAAAATAGATGCAAATGCAGCAGAAATAAAAGAATGAGATGCACCCGTATCAATCAACACATTGGCAACCGAGTTGCAAAACAAGAAGGTACTTCTCACAACCGATGGAGCCGGTACAAGATCCTGCGCGGTAGCAGCATATACGCGCCCTGTAGGCCCCTAATCAACCTGCTCACCTTTAGGAGCAAAAGACTGCTGCACAGACTGGGACGACAAAGCTCCCTGATTGGCCCTCGAGGCCTGAACTGACTGAGTTGGTTGAAAACTCTGCCTCTGCCTAGATGCACCAGAAGTGCCACTCAACTGCGGGCAAAACCTCTTTAGGTGCCCCGCTTGACCACACTGGTAACAAGAGAGCGGCTAGCCTCTACCCTGACTCTGGCTCTGAGGTCGAGCCGAAGATGCAGCTGCTCTTTGCCTTTCGTCCTTTTGCGGGCAAGCTGGAGACTTGTGGCCCAGCTGACCACATTTGTAACAAGTCACGTCTCCTTGATTGCCTCTTCCAGGGCCTGCACTCGGCACTGGAAAGGTAGATCTAACAAAACCACCCTGAGACTGGTGAGGGTTAAAACCCCTCTGTCTCCTGCCATCAGCCTAGTCATCTTGACTCCTTTTGGAGCCTCTTTGTCTCTCCTCCTCCTCCTGCATCATAATCTCCATATGGGCCGCAGCATCTACAAGGCGCCCATAGTCCCGGGTCATAGAACCCCTAACTCTCATCTTAAGGCCATGCCTTAACTTCTTCTCAAACTCCAGACAACGGCGTTCCTCAGACGCCACAAGCTCAGGTACAAACCTGGATAGACTGGTAAATGCGGCCTCAAACTCAGCCATTGAAAAACTCAGCTGCTTGAGCTAACAAAACTGATCTCTTAATTTCTCTCTGGCAACTGGAGATAGAAACTTCTCCTGGAAAACATCTACAAAAGCGTCCCACGTGCCACCAATACGACCCCTCATGTACTTTCACCACTGACCCGCATCCCCCTTAAGCTGGAAAGATGCCAAGGTCACCTTCAAAGCCCCGTCTTCGATGCCAAGCATCTCAAACGTCTTTGTCATCTGTTCGAGCCATTCATCAACTTTCAGTGTCTCTTTCGGATTCCCCACAAACTCGTCCGGGTTAGACTGGAAAAACTCCCTCTTCAAAAAGGAAGGCCCTGCATTAACTACCTGGGCCTGAACTTGATTATCAGCTCTGAGAATGCCCATGGATTCCCTCAAGGCTCCTGCTATCTCGCGGGCTAAGGTATCCATGGCCTGCTGACCCGTTGGCGCTGCCACGTTGGCCTGACCAACACCCTCCTGCTGCGCTGGAATATCATCTGGTAAAGGCATCTCCTGCCTACCACGCCTACCATGTCTACCTCCACGTCCTCGTACTCGTCCTAACATCCTAATAAAGGTAATAAAGAACATTAGCACATTCATAAATGTGCCGAAGCTATTTCACTCGCGTCCTAATGCATGGACAACTGTAATTCATTCCACGTAAACACATAATCACATAAGCACCTACGAATTTCATTTCCAGATAATAACAGTCCCATGGTGTTACTAAAGTTTCGGTTAGAAACAGCATTGATCAAGTGCTTTTCCAACAAGACTCACAGAAACCCAAGGATCCAATCAACATCCTAGAAACTAAATCCCATACCCAAATAGTCACATAAACATGTCAACACATAAGCACATAACATTACACATAAGTCTCTAACAAACGAGACAAACCCATTGTGATACTAATCACTTCCCACATACCCAAAGTATTCAAACCCGGTACACTCTGATACCAAGTTGTAGCGCCCTAAAAATAAACCCATAAATTATGCATTCGCGACATTTATAAACATAAGAGAAATAAACATATTTCTATTCATCAAAGTATTTGGTCTAAAAGTATTACATGTTGACAACAAAAGTAAATGCCCTACGGGCTTACAACTTTCCAAGTCAACACTTGGTTACAAAAAGAGAGTACTAACTCTACACAATAAAAGCCCTTGGCTTGATATACATGTAATACAACAAAAACAACAACAAAAAAAGTCCAACAGCCTCAAGCCGCCCAAGCTACGTCCTTGGAGGTGGCATAATACCTGTACTTGAAAATGATGTCTCATATAGGGTGAGCCAACGCCCAGTAGAGATATGCTAAACATAATATGAGCAATAACTAAAACATTAGCATTTGATAAATGTTTAACTCACATAAATCAATTCATAACCCATTTCAATTACATGACAAATGTGTCCATGTTTCATTCAATTTTTCATTTCTTATCCAATTTCCCAATTCATAACTATGGCTTAGAACCTGGCCAAACAATTTAAATGAAATTACATCTTATATCAATAGTATTTCTATTTCAATTGAGATAACAACTCAAATTAAACACTTCATACTTCACAATAGATACACATAATTGCTGTATCAATCTCAAATGAAACACTTCCGTACTTCATATATGATATACAGATTTGCTGTATCAATACTTCAATAGGTACACATATTTGCTGTATCGATGGAGTTCATCCCCTATCTCCTCCCAAACAATATTCGGTTTAGGAGTCCATCCCCTATCTTTCCTTAAACTGTGAAGTACATCTCCTATCTCCTCCCACATAACATAATGTATATAAACACATATCATATACATAATTAATCAATACATAAATTTGATGTATTATTCCAACCGTCATATTCGATGACATCTCAACTAATTAGTTTTAGTTTGCCTAATCATCATGTATTGTCTACAACAATCAAGACTATCTTCCACCGATAGCCCAAAGCAATTATTTCTAAACAGAAAATAATTACATCAATAGATAATTTATCAACAATTTTCAAAAGTGAGTGATTAATAAATCCAACTCTACTATTCCATCTCATAATGAGCCAATTTCATTATTTCTAACTCAATTTCATTTTTCCATAATAATTGTCATTAATTACACTAATGACCCAAATATACCCAAACATGGCATTTTTTCCCTTTTCTCAATATTGACCCAAAGGCCCAAATATTACCAACAACATCAATAACCTCCTTTTTAGACCCAAAACATATAAGTTTGAATCAAAAGAACAAAACTCTACTTTCCAATATAACACATTACAAATCCTAACTTCCCAAACCAAACCATTTATACAAAAAGCTCAACATTTAGGTTAAAGATCATAAAGATGAATAGGAATCCCTACCTCAAATTCGGAGCTCAAAGGGAGAAGATAAAGAATTTCGAGATGCTCCAAACCCCAAGATTTCCAGATCAAAATGTAGCCCACATCAAGATCAACACTTTTTGTAAAGGTTCAAGGGTAGGAGATCACTCCAACTAGATCAAATCCTAGAGAGAATGTGAGGTTTTAGAGAGAGGAGCTCTCCAATGGAGGTTTTGAAAAAGTAAGAGAGAGAAAGGAAATCAAAAAGTGATCCAAAAAGTCAAAACTCGGACTGATATAAAAGTTGCCCCGCTCGAGCGTGGAAACCCCCGCTTGAGCGTCAGACACAGACTTACGCTCGAGCGTGAAAAACGCCGCTCTAGTGTCGATTGCACACCTGCAGAAGTTTTGTAGACATGGTCCCCGCTCGAGCGGAAGGAACAAAATCAAAGGGTCACGCTCGAGCGTCAAAACTTCCGCTCGAGCGTACGAAGACCTGTAGAGAAAATACTGGAAGATGTAAATTCATGCTCGAGCGTCAAAACGCTCGCTTGAGCGGAGAAGCAACAACGAAGGGCCCGCTTGTGCGTTAAAAGCCCCGCTCGAGCGTGAAGGCCAAATTTTGGGCATCAACTTTTAGTTCCAAAGCACAACTAACCTATTTCAAACCTGCCCAACACAACCCAAGACTCAAATACAAAGAGTAAGGGAGGGAAATGAGAATGAGACAACAACATAACCATGGAACCAAGTCCGGAATACAATATAAAAAAGAAAGGGAAACCGGGATCGCTATAGTAGTAGTGGTAGCAGTAGTGGTGGTAGTGGTAGCGACGATAGTGAATTTATAATAGTATATATCGACACTTATGTTTAGTATTTATAAACTCAGTCAGAATTAAGTAAGTTTTATATAAGTTGATTTTTTTAAACTTTCAATTTACATTTTAAGAGACATTTAAATTTTTAAGTGATATCAAACGGATTTAATTGAGTATAACTTAATATATTCAGTTTTAAGTGTTGAATTAGATTATCAAATAAAACACCCTAACTCTCGCTCTACAAGCCAATTTAATTTCATACCCGAGTAGACAAATTTTTAGGATTTATAAAATAGATAAAGGGTAAATAGTATATTGACAAATGTGGTCTACTATATCATCAAGCGAACTCTAGCATCGGATAAATTAAAATAGAGGAGGCTTCTCTCCATAATCCAATCCGTTCAAATTTTAGTGCCTCTCGAGTAGATTATGCATATAAAAAATCAAATATGTCGGATATCGACAACCACATATTTGGATCATATTTGTTTTTTAAAAATAATGAATCGTAATTATCCAAATATATAGTTATTGATATTCAATCAACCTGATTTTTTGCTTGAAAAAGATAATAAAATTTGAATGTTTTAGATTATCGAATAGACCCAAAATAGGCATCTTAAATCACAAAACTTGGCCCAAAAAAATTATAAACGAATCAAGGAATTAACTAAAACTACATTTAGCTAATTATACTCTCTGTCCGTAGCCGGGTGAGCGTGGAGGCCTCCTCTAATTAAAATTACAAAACTCACAAAATATATTTATTTTATTATAAATATATATTTTTTAATAATTTATTCTTTAATTTCTACCAACTAAACGATGATATGTATTTCTTATTAAGAAGTATATTTTTTTTAAATGGGTTCTGTGGAAGGCTAAAATGAGCTACGGAAGGGTATGACCAGAAAACTGGACCCAAATTAATGAAATGATAAGTCCAAAGGACCAAGAGTCTAGAACCAGGGGTTCAAACAGATAAGGGCCAGGAAAACAGGACGGAGGTGAGTGCCTAGAAGGGGCAGATTGGATTAAGGTGTGTTCCTAAAGTCGTGGTCCAACAAACTCCTAGATAAATGCTCCAATCTGGTACACGATCCCTATAGAAAAGAGGTTAACGTGAGCAGTGGAAGGAGGCGCAATGGCCCATAACGACTAGTGGAAGTAAAGTATAAATAGAGGTAGCATCCAGAGCTAAGATACACACACACACATCCAACACAAACCCAACCTGGACTTCTACTCATACATTCTGCTCTTTTGTCTACTTGGATACTAACTTAGGTAGTGAAGAGTCTCTCGGCTAATCCCCAACCTCTCTTTCATTCCTTTGTGAGTGTATTTCAAGTCTGGAGGCATTCAACAACCGCTGGAACGCCGTTGCATTTTGGTGGTGCAATTTTTGCCCACCACACGTTCTTATTAAGAACTTTTTTTTTAAAATATTTTTTTTGAGTTTATTTATTTATTTATTTTGTTTGAGTTATGGCTTTTTAAAAATTTCACTAAGTTTTAGGACTCAAAAAAAATCAAAAAGGAAATTAAGTAAAAAGTGAATTTTTTCTATCTTATTTTTAGTCTTTTGTTTTTTAAATTAAAATTTTATTTTTAGATTTGTCTACACAAGACGTATTAAAAAATTAAAATTTTTTGACATATATTTTTTTAAAATATTATTAAAAACGAGAGAATAAATTATCTTCAGTTGTGACTTCAATTGTATCAAACACTTAAGTTTTCTTACTGATCAAAATTAATAAAATGCCTTGACCCATTATTTTACCACTTGATCACAAAATCTAGGGATGTGTTTGGTATAGCTTTCAAATTATAATTCCACCACTACATTCCAATGCTATATTTGGTGAAGTTTTCAAAAATTAATTTCAACGCCACATTTGAAAACACATTCCGAGCATGTTTGGCATGTGTGAGTTTTTGATTTTTGAATTTGCACTTTGGGTCGTCCCCCCGGATATCTCCCCAAATGTTCGGCGAGTTGACCGGAATTTTTTTTTTTCGATTGCCAATCACTACCTGATATCTGGGGAAAAAAAAAATTATATTTGTTTTTGATATTTTTTAAATATAGAAATTATTATTTTTAGATGAAAATGACAAATTATTTTTTTGAATTAAATTTTAAAAAGAGTTTGATTATGAATTTTGAATAGAGTTTTAGTTGTGTGTTTGGTTATGAGTTATAAGTTTTTGAATTAAGTTTTCAAAATTCTTTTCTAAATTCGTAATCAAACAACTTTTCTCATTTCATATGTCATATCAAAAACTTAAAACTCAATTCAAAATTCATAACTACACAAATTTTTTCTTTTACAAATCATAATTCTAAAACTCAAAAATTCAAATTATAATTTTAAAATCAAATTATAATTTTAAAATGTTACCAACCACTACCTACGTTTTTCTTGCAAGGCACTCCAAGTCCAGAGACTCTCATTATATATTAACCCAACGCAACACAAATTCAGTCTAGGGTTCTTCTCTCTAATCCGTACTGTGTATTAATTTGTAACAGAGAACATGGAAACAGAGGATGGTGAAGAAGATCGGATCAGCAAGTTATCAAACACTCTTCTCATTCACATTCTCTCTTTCCTCGAAACCAGGTATTCCGTAAGAACATCCATTCTATCAACAAGATGGAAAAATCTGTGGGCTTGTGTTCCCAATCTCACCTTCCACTTACACTCACCACCTTCCTATGGATTTTCCAACTTCATCGACCGAGTACTCCTCCTCCATGACTTGCCTCAAATTCACACCTTCACTTTCACTTGTAATTCTATCTTCGATATCAAACCCAACCGTCTCAACTCTTGGATCTCTTTTGCGATTAAACGTCGTGTTCATCATCTTTATATCGATTTCATCCAGGGCTTGTTTTTTCATCCTCTTAATTTTCCTCTTAGCCTCTTCACTTGCGAATCGCTTGTTGATTTGACGCTAGGGTTTAACACTTGTATTGTTTCTAATCTCCCGGACTCCATTTGCTTTTCGAATCTCAAATCGCTTAAAATTTGGGTTGCTGATCCTGATGATAGCTTGACGGAGAACCTCTTTCGTAGCTGCCCAGTGCTTGAAGTTCTATTTTTACGAGCACGCTTGGAATTGGACGAGGACGAGGACGAGGACGATGAAGTGATTTTTAATATATGCACACAATCTCTCAGAGTTTTGAGATTGTATTTGGAGGCTGATTCGTATGATGAGCGTTGTTGCTTTGGGCATGAGGTTGTGATTGATGCTCCGGCTCTCGATGATCTTCTTCTTGATGATAATTTTATGGCTTGCTATTCAATAAACAATGTATCTTCTTCATTGGCAATAGTCCATGTTGATGTTGGGTTGTTCTTTTGGCCAAGAATCGCTGAATGTGATTGCCATAATCGGGTTCTGGAGCTTCTTGGAGGAATCTCAAATGTTAGGTCCCTCTATTTGTCTTCCACCACTCTCCGCGTAAGTTCATTCTTTTTTCTTGATAAATTTTGCCGATTTATTTACAAAATTGTTGATTGCAGTGACATCTTTAAAAATATAATTATGTTGATGAACTTTTTAGTTTAAATTGACAAAATCGAAACTTAGAATCATTCTGTTTAAATTTTTTTTTTTGGGTTTGTAAAGTGGTATACATTTTTGTTAGTTGTGCTACTTCTAGATAATTTTTCATAAAATTTATTAGTACATATAATAATTTCCATTGGTTGTGAAGGTTCTTGGCTATGCTGAAGATAATGATCAACTTACTCTTGGTAATTTGACTCGTTTGGAATTGGGTGTTGTTTATTTGTCAAAGCTATTGCTGGACTTACTTGCAAAGATGCCTAATCTAGAATCTTTAAAGCTAATAATGGTGAGATTAAATGTAATTTTCAGTGCAATGTAAAATTATTTAGTTCAATTCTTATTTTTGAAATTGTTTTTTCAATCTTTGTCTAGGATCATCAAGCAGTTTATCGCAACTGTTATCATGAGGAAGAAGAAGAGTTCTATGAGATTCAATGGCCTCCATGTTTGCTATCACACTTGAAAGTAATTGAAGTAGATAACTTCGAAGGATTGGAGAGTGATTTGTTATTGGTTGAATATTTTCTTAAGAATGCAAAGGTATTGAGTAAGATGGTCATTAAGAATCAAAATTTAGTTTCTGTCAAGGTGGAAGTGTTAAAGAGACTACTAATGTTCCCTCGGGGTTCTAAGACATGTGAAATTGAAGCCGGAGATTTAATTGCCAATCTTGAAGAAATTCAAAAATTCACACAACATAATGTGTTAGATGTCACAACTAAGTACAAGCATGAAGCTAACAAGAAGAGCCATTTCAAGGAATTTGAGGTCGATGATTTTGTTTGGGCTGTCCTCACCAAAGATAAGTTCTCAACAAGCAAGCACAACAAGTTGGCAGCTCGAAAAATTGGACCATTACAGGTTGTGGAGAGAATCCACCAAAACGCCTATAGGTTGAAGCTTCCTAGTCACATCCGCACTTCCAACGTGTTCGATGTCGAACATCTCATTCCATATTACGAAGAGAGTTTTGATGAAGAGCATGCAAATTCAAGGGTAGATTCTCTCAGCCGTGGGGATGATGATGCAGTATGTATAGCAGAGAAGTACATGACGACCCGAGACCATCGAAAAGCCCATTAAGGCGCAATGGACCTGTCTGTTGAGTTTGTTCTGGTTCTAAGTTGAAGAAAAAATAAAAGATATATTTTCCAAAAAGCTCTCAACAAGATCTACAAAATCGATGACAAATGCCACCGACCTACTCAAATCAATGTTGGATGAGGAGGAAGAAGTGGACTTAAGGGGGATGCATTTGTGCCTGACCGTTTAATGTCACACCTAAAAGTAATTGAAGTAGATGGCTTCGAAGGAGTGGAACATGAAGTGCAATTGATTGAATATTTTCAATAAGATGGAACTTTGGCATCGGAATTGAACTTCCACCGAGGTGAAAATATTAAAGAGACTACTAATGTTCCCCAGTGGTTCTGAGACATGTTAAATTGAGTATTTGGTAACCTAGAATTCCTTGGAATTGTTCCATGAAATTCGCTATCCATTAATTTAAAATTAAATTTTATAATGTGAAAGCAGTTGTGTTGAAGGATTGGATCTTCTAATTTAGATCACAATTATTTTAAATGAGTAATTAAAGCAGCTGGACATGGATAATAGAAAACTATGATATCTGCCACACCTCAAGAACGAATGATATAGAAGCGAAATTTGCTTGTGAATGCTCTCCCATTCTATTGCCAGGTTTTCTGTCATTTTTGTGCTGCAATTGTGTTTGTGTTGTAGGTTGGGCTTTCTATTTATTACCTTTTCCTTTTAATTTTTCTACTGCAACTTCACATACCCTGGCTGTGTAGGGTTCCTTTTTTTTTTTTTTGATTGGCAAAAAAGAAACTTTATTGATGGAAAAACATACATTAATAAAGAGAAGGGTAGATCCCAACTAGGTTGGCACCTAAATGCACAAGCACACACTCGAAGCTCCAATTTGGTGAGAAACCAACATGCAGAGCGGAACAAAGCAAAACAAAAACAATATAGCAACAAAACACTCCTCTGCTGGAGCAGAAGACAGAACACCAAGACTACTTCAATACCCTATGGCTAAGACAGGACACCATGACTACTTCAATACACTATGGCTGTATAGGGCTCCTTATTAGTGATTGTTTAGGTAGGTTTAGTTGTAGTTACAATTTGACAATTTTTTTTATTTTTGTGGGATTCTGAGACATGTGCATTTGAATAACCTGATTAATGCAGTTTGAATAACTCAAATTGCTCACCATTTTCACCCATAACATTGGGTTATGCAATTTTTGGTCTGTGTTGAACTCAACAATGTTCTATTCCATTCAGCCAGTGGATTAGATATTCTAATGATGTGTTCTATTTCCACAAGTATTGTTGCAAGAACTATGGAATGATATAGAAGCGAAGTTTGCTTGTGAATGCTCTCCCATTCTATTGTGATGTTTTCTGTCATTTTTGTGCTGCAAATGTGCTTCTGTTGTAGATTGTGTTTTACTATTTATTAGCTTTTCCTTTTAAAATTATTCTAGTGCAACTTCATATACCCTGCCTGTATGGGTTTCCATATTAGTGATGGTTTAGTTAGGTTCAGGTTTAGTTGTAGTTACAATTTCACAATTTTTTTTTTAATTTTTTTTTTTTGGGTGGGATTGTGAGACATGTGAAATTGAATAACTTGAGTTATGCAGTTTGAACAGCTCAAATTGCTCACCATTGAAGTTTTCTTAGACACCCATAACACTGGGTTATGCAATTTTAGTCTGTGTTGAACTCACCGTGTTCTACTCCATTCAGCCAATGGGTTAGATATTCTAATGATATTTAGGAAGTACGGATACGAGATACGGGTACGATATGACATGGATACGGCGATACGAAAAAATTTGAAAAATTAGGATACGGGTACGGTAGGGATACGTTCGTAAAACATATTATTTTTATAATTTTTAGTAATAATGTAGTTATCTTTTGGCATGAACATAAAAAAAAAAAAAAAAAAAAATAAAATCAGCAATTCAATTAAATTTCATAAATTCCAACAATATAGCATCACCCATAACAACCATAATGCAATTCAAATTAAGGGGGAAAAAATTTACCCTTTCAATGAAAAAAAAAAATACCTCACAAGGCTCCCTGATGTTGTCTTTTGAGGAAATAAAAGTGGGTACTAGTAGCTTAGCTTAGTTGCCAAAAAAAAAAAAAAAAAAAAAGAAATTCAAAGAGGTTAGTACAGTGACAGGGAGAGAGAGTGAGGTTGAGAGAGAAAGAGAGAGAGAGAGAGAGATCGAGCGAGGGAGAGGGACTGAGATCGAGTGACAGAAAAGTGAGAGAGTGAGAGCGAACGAGCAAGAGAGAGAGCAAGAGAGCAAGAGCGAGAGAGAATGAGAATGAGAGTGAGAGTGAGAGCGAGAGAGGATTTAACCTTGATCGACGCATTTACTTAATTTCGCTATTCGCGAATCGCAATAAACACAATGACAGAGTTGTTGCTGCTGTTTGCGATAAAGGCTAGGGTTTGTTTTATTATTATTTTATTTATTTATTGTTTTATTTTAGATAGCTTTTGTTATTTTATTCTTTGACCCCATTACAAGTTTTTTAAATTATTTTTTTGCCCCGCCGTATTCTGAAAGTATCCCAAGCGTATCCTTGAAGTATCCTCGCGTATCCCAAACGTATCCAAAATTCAAAAAATTTAAAAAAAAAAATTGGGATATTTCTTTGCCGTCTGATACGTATCCTGCCATATCGAACGCGTATCTGTATCCAATACATATCAGATACGTGTACAGGGGCCATTTCGGAGTATTCATACTTCATAGAATGGCGAGTTCTATTTCCACAAGTATTGTTACAAGAACTATGGAATTTCTTGGAACTGTTGCATGAAATTCTCTATGCATTAATTTAAAATGAACTTTTATAATGTGAAAGCAATTGTGCTGAAGGATTGGATCTTCTTTGTGTAGATCACAATTTTAAATACATAATGAAAGCTCCTATAAAATCTAAAAAAGAGTAAGGGACGATTGGATGTGCTTATAAAAAATTATTTATTTTTACTTTAAAGTGATGCAAAAATTAGTTAAATGATTTAAGTGGTTAAGATTCAACTTATAATTTACATTTAATTAAAAAAATAAGGTATAAATAAAAATAAATAAAATGGCATTATATAAAATAACTTATAAACCAAAGCTAAATTTAAAAAAATCATGTTAAACATAAAAAAAAAGTCTAACAAAATTAACTTCACATTTGTATATAAAAAAAAGTACTATTTCAATTGAGATATGATTTGAGTATATATTAAGTACGTTTAGGATACGAAAAAATTAAGTGGAAAAAAATTTGTATGAGTTTCGTGGTATATATATTTGTTAAATTACTCATGTTTCACAAGTAATGAGAGAAATATATATATATATATATATATATGTGTGTGTATGTGTGTTATTTATCTAGGTTTCAAATTAATAAATTTGATGACGCTTCATATCTTCAAATCATAACTTTAAAAAGAAAAAAGAAAGAGACCTCACGTTTTTGTTCTTTTATATTTGTATTTGATCAAATAAATAAAAGAGACATGTTAGAATGTTATAACAAAAAACTATAATACAAACAATTAGAAGATCATATACAACGAAAATGAGTTTCTAATTGAGTGGTAATATTCACAATTTTTTTTAAAACTTTTTATACTTTATGTTTTATCATATAATTTTTGTTTGTTTGTTTGTTTGTTTTTGTTTTTGTTTTTGTTTTTCAAATAGAGTGTAAGAGGTTAAAAGTTAAGGTCATGCTATGGTAAAGGTATAACCAAAGACCATTTGTTATATGAAAAGTATTACATTATCAAATAAATTATTAGTCCACAATGGTCAGAAATTCAGCAAACTAATTACCAAGCCCACTAAGCCTAAGCTTAACAACTACTATTAGATTCATACAACCTCCATAATGGAGAAGAAATAAACCACCACAAAGAATATCAAACTTTTCTCTATAGAAACTGAACCCAAGATATGAAACCCGAGATCTCACGCTACAAAGAGTGTTACACAAAATTTGACAAGAAAACTACGAAACTATGTCATTAGACTAAGCCAAGAACACAAAATCTAATAATGTTCTATTTTTCTTCTTTGTAATAATCTATTGCCAATTGCTCTTGTCCTAACTTAAGCTACGATACAGGGGGCTGGAGCGATGAAGAAAGGAGGGTGGATACCAGTAGTGAAGCGAAGGAAAATGAGTGAAGTATGGAGTAAGGAGGCAAGTAAGGGCTTAATCTCTGTCTTTGTGGATAACATACCTTTCAATATGGATCCTAAAGCATTGTTTCATCTATTCACAAAGTTTGGTATAGTGAAAGAGTCTTTATACCACAGAAGAGAAGGAAAACTACCAATGCTCGATTTCGTTTTGTTAGATTTGATTGCTCAGTGGCGACAAACTTGGCTGTCCAGAAAGCCAATGGTTTGTGGGTGGCAGATAGGAAACTTAAAGTCAAAATGGCATAGTATGGTCGAATCGAAGATAGATTAGTAAGAAGAAACCAGTTTGGAGGGAGTAACAGTGGTAAGGTAGATAGGGGAAGGTCTGCTTGAGATCACTATGGTTTTCAAAGATCATGTGCTGATATTTTAAAAGCAGGCGTAAAGGTACCGGTGGGTAACGAAGAATCTACCATTTAGGTAAATGAAGAAGGACATAGCTAGTTGTATGATAGTGTGATGTTGAAGTTCAAATCAGAGGGTTTGTTGCAGGGTATTAAGATGGTGCTAAAAGAGAAAGGATTGGGGCATGTATTGGTTAGAAATGGGGGTAGCAAGATTGTTGTGTTGACTTTCTCATCAAAAGAGGATACGTTGTCACAGATCTTGACGATCAAAGAATGGTTCAAGGATTGGTGTGAATCTGTCAAACTTTGGGAACTAAGAGTGTATGCAAAGCAAGAAAGGTGTCTGTGGCTCAGATGTTATGGTATCCCTCTAAGTATGTGGAATAGATGCACCTTCAACAAGATTGGTAGCATTTGGGCAGTGTTCTTAGTTTGGATGGAAATATCAGCTAACCTCAGTCCTTTAGTCATGGAAGAATTAAAGTTGCAACTGGTTGTATGGAATTTATAAATCAAACCATTAATCTGGAATGCAAAGGTTGACTCCATCCAGTTATGGTCTGTGAAGAACAACCGCATATTTTATTTGACAGTGGTAACATACTGTCCAGTGATGTGGGGGAAGACCATAACTCAAACGAGGTTGTTCAGCGTAAACCTATTGGGGGTGGGTGGTGGTGATCAGCCTGATGTTAATCTGATCATGGAGGATAAAGATGTTGATGATGAGCTGGCAAACCATCAAGTGGACACAGTAGTAGAGGAGACTAAAAGTGGCATGGGAGACAACTTGGTGGTTCAGAAGCGTAAGGAGATGACGGTGGTAGAGGGTAGCCTAGAGGCTAATGATGATAATCTAAGTGTTGATGAGCAGTTATTTATACCCGGTTTTATTCAGTGTTTAGGTAGGTCGACTGGTCATAGGCCTGGTATTAGCTTGGAAGTTAAGTTGGGCCATTTTCACAACCCAGTGGAGAATAACAGATCGGGTATTGTGGTGAGGGGCCCAAATTCACATCTCACTACTAATCCTAATTGGGCATCTATAAGGCCTAGTTTGTACAAGGGGCAAACAAACCCAAATGGTGTTAAAGGCAACATACCTAATGGATTGAAGTCAAAAAAGAAAGGTAAGATTTTCTTGTGCAACTAAATCCCTCACTAAGGTTTCTGGGTATTCTTATCTTGCTCATATGTATGGTCATAAAGGTGCATCATCAAGCAAGCCCACTCCTAAATGTGCTGTTTTTCGGGCTGCTGCTGCAACTATGTCTCTCTCTGCTTCAACTGAAGGTGGTTCTAGCAACAGGAATCACATTCTTAGTGAGGCACAAGCTAACATACAGTCGGGGCAAATCCTGGGCATCAATTACAAAGGCAAAGAGTCTGAAGCTCTGAAAAAGATGGTGGATCTGGAGTTAGTTGGCAGAGAAATGAGGAAGGAGAATTTCTCTGGGGTTTTTTTTTGGTGTTATAATTGTTTAATTATGAAGTTGATGTCTTGGAATGTTAGAGGATTGGGGAAGTTAGAGAAGATGGAAAGGATTAGGAAGCTCATTTATGAAAGAAAGGCTGATATTGTGCCTTTTCAGGAAACAAAGAAAGTTTCTATTTTTGAGAATGAGGTAAGAGCTTTGTGGGGAAAGAGAATGGATTTTATGGTGGTGGGTTCTGAAGGATCTGCTGGGGGTTTTCTTTGCATATGGGACACAGATGTTTACTGCCGTAATAGAAGATTTATTCTCCTATCAGCTACCTTGTTGAATACTTTTGATTGTACTATTTTGAATGTGTATGCACCAAATGAGGTGAGTAGTAGATGTCAATTTTGGGACACCTTACTCAAATTAAAATATGAGTTCCCAAAACCATGTTGTTTGGGGGGAGACTTAAATGAGATTAGAAATATTGGTGAAAAGGTGGGTTGTTCCAGAAGAGATAAGGGGGTGATGGATCTAAACTTTTTCATTGAGAGTTGTGAGTTGAATGATTTACCTTAGCTAGGCAAGAAGTTCACATGGTGCAATGCCCAAGATGGGGAAAAATGGAGTAGAATAGATAGAATTCTACTTAATCCGGAATGGCTGCTGAAGTTTAATTTCAAAGAATGGGGTCTTCCTAAGTTGTTTTCTGATCATTGTCCCATATTGTTTATGGATGATGAGAGGGACTGGAGGCCTAAGCCTTTTAGGTTCATTAATGCTTGGACTAGTCATCCAAGCTTTCCCTCATTTGTGGTAAAGGTTTGGTATGAATCTAGGATTATTGGGAAAGCAGGGTAAGTGTTGTTCCAGAAGTTGAAAATGTTGAAGGTGGAGCTAAAAAAATGGAATTCTTAAGTTTTTGGGAATCTAGCAACAAAACTCAAGAAGGCTGAGGAGGAGTTGGTTGAGCTGGACATCTTAGTTACAAATAGAGTTCTGGTTGTGGCTGAGAAGGCTAGAAGAAGAGAAGTGAGAGGTGAAGTTTGGAAGCTTAGTAGAATGGTAGAATGGCTATGGTAACAGAAATCTAGAGTAAACTGGACCATTAATGAGGACTAGAATACTAAGTTCTTTCATATTATGGCTAGTAGCAGGAGGAATAGAAATTCAATTAATTCCATTATAGTTGAAGGAGAGGTTTTCTAGGAGCCAGCTAAGGTAAGGTATGAGGTTTTACAACACTTCAAGAGGCTGTTTTCTGAATGTTAGGCAAGAAGACTAGTTCTAGAATGTGTCTTTAAATCAGTTCAAGATAGTTCTGCATATCATGATCTTGAAGTTGTGTTCTCTGAAGCTGAAGGTAAGGTAGCTGTTAAGGAGTGTAATGGTGATAAGGCTCCAAACCTATATGGTTTTAATCTTCTTTTTTTCTAGAAATGTTGGAAGTTAGTTCATCAGGAGGTTTTGCAGTTCTTGAGGGATTTTCATGGTAGTAGCAAGCTTCCCTACGAGATTAACAGTTCATTTATCACTTTTATTCATAAGACTGATAATCCCATTGGGTTGTTAGATTTTAGACCCATTAGCTTGGTGGGTAGTTTGTACAAGATTCTTTGTAAAGTTCTGGCTCTTAGACTTAAGAGAGTTCTTCCTACAGTTATTGGTGAAACACAATCTGCTTTCTTAGGGGGGGAGAAGTGTATTGAACAGAGTGTTTATTGCTAATGAAATAGTAGATGGATGGAAAAAATCCAGAAGAAAAGGTGTTATTATCAAACTTGATTTCAAGAAAGCGTATGATTCTATTAATTGGGAATTCTTGTTATCTATGCTATCTAATTTTGGGTTTGGATCAAAGTTGGTATCCTGGATGAAGGAATGCATTGCTGCAATAAGGTTGTCTGTTTTAGTGAATGGCTCACCAATAGAGGAATTTTTACCACATAGAGGTCTTAGACAAGGTGATTCTTTATCTCTTTTCCTGTTCAACATAGTGGCTAAAGGTCTGAATATTTTAATGAATAGAGCTTATAAGAAAGGCATTATTAAGGGGGTAAAAGTAGGACTGAATAAGGTAGTGATTTCCCATCTCCAATTTGCGGATGATTCCATAATATTTTGTAAGGAAAATTTAGATCAAATAGTGTTCACAAAGAGGATCCTAAGATGTTTTGAAATCCTATCTGGCATGAGAATTAATTGCCACAAGAGTGTGGTGTGTGGAGTTGTAGTGGAGGAGGAAACTTTGGTGTCTTATGCTAATATTTTGAATTGCAAAGTCCATGGATTGCCACTCAAATTTTTGGGTTTGCCCGTAGGTGCTAATCCAGGAAGGAAATCTAATTGGAAGCTAGTTTTGGATACCGTAAGGTCTAGGTTGACTGAGTGGAAGAGAAGGCTCCTTTCTTTTGCAGGTAGATTAACTTTGATTAAGTCTGTATTATCTAACCTTCCTATTTATTATCTATCTCTGTTCAGAATGCCTTGTGGAGTGGTTAGAGAGATTGAAAGGCTTGAAGCTTATTTTCTTTGGGGTGAGAATGGCTTGAAGAGGAAGGTTCATTTGGTCAAATGGACTAAAGTTTCTAAAAATTTGAATCAAGGTGGGCTGGGAATTAGAAGACTTAAGAATGTAAATGCAAGCTTACTTATTAAATGGTGGTGGAAATTTGGAAGTGAAGTAAATGCTTTTTGGAAAAGAATGTTGTGCAGCAATTACATGATTGAGGAGGTTTATTGGCTCTCACTTGTAAACTCATAATCTAGATTATCTAGAATCTGGGGAGATGTTCTTGCAATTGCTAGTCATAATCAACCTCTTGTGGAGTTCTTTTTGGGGAAGTATCAGATAAAGGCTAGCAATGGGCAATCAAGTTTTGGTATGATAAGTGGATTAGAGGTAGATGCTGTAGACGTCCCCAAACACATCCTGGGGAAAGGAGTGCGAGTCCCCCCCCGGTTCTGGTTCGATATTGGGTTACTACAGTTCGAAGGACTCAAATGTCACGGTTCTTAATCTTGAACCAAAGAGTCCAAATCCGGCAAATCGTTTTGAAAACAGATTTTTTGAAAGAAGTGCCAAACATGGACTGCTTCGCCAGATACAGAGTCGCCACCTAAATGTTTTTTAAATGGGAAATTTAGGAAACCCTGACTCGGTGCCAAAGGCCACGTGTCCGTCATCACCAAAGTTGCCTCGGCTCGGGAACTTGGGTACGATTGGGGAAGGTCACTTCGTGAGCACTCCCGCTCGCCCGGTCAAAGACCGGCCTCTACTAACCATGATATCTTATTTTGAAAACATTGTATGTTCTTATTCCGGTTATTAGCCTAGGTTTACTATGTGATGCGCACGGCATACAAGTATAAACTGAATCGCCTGAATTGGAACAAAACATTTCATGTTTGTTTTTGAAAATGGTTTGCTACCTGCAGGTAGGCTTAAAATGCAGATTTTGCCACCCTCAGGTGGGCTTAGAAGAACAATGGTTTTGCCACTATCTAGTGGGCTTAAAAAAAAAACAAATATTTGATGAATTGTCCCAATTCAAGTATCTCAACCTGCACCCACAGGCATTCAAGGCAGTTATATCACATAAGCACATAGCCTCATGGTAAGCATGCTATTCATGGCAACACTCACACGCATGCAAGGATGCTAAAGCATAAAACTCACCGAGTACTCCAAGCCAAAATAGAAGCTCGTTAGAAATCCATGCATGATCCTAGATGCACAGAATCGCCTAATGCAACACATGCAAAAATGCAAACTATAGCAGACTCGGCTATCCTAAACATGGCATATGGAATGCTACAGCTATCATGTATTCAACTCAGAATTGAAATACAAATGCAGTTAGTATGATGCGCCGAGCCCGGTGCATGCAAAACAGATGAATGATGCAAACATGCTGTCATACTGTATGCTAATTGAAATATGCCCTATATCTAACCATCATAAACAGGTAAATAAAAGGGAAGAAAGACGTGGGGTTGGAAGACATACATCACACTCACCCACACTTATTACAATTATGCCCTCGCGCAGAGGGTCCGAATAAATAATACAGTCCCAAAATAAAAGAATAATACAGTCCAAAATATACAGTCCAAATAATATACAAATCCCTAATTAATTAACAAATTAACTAAGAAAATAAAACTGGCATGCAAGCCAGGGACCGCCTTGATTCTGCTCCGGATGATGGAATGATGCATGTTTGAAATGCTGCTGAAATCCTGGCGATGTCCCGATTAGCCTCTGTTTTGCAATGTTTCTTGAAAAGCGCGCCAATTCTCGGGAGACCGCTGATTCTTGATATGCTGCAACAGAGAGCAGGAAAGGGGCATAGCAATGTATTTTCATGGATATATGCATGCCTCGATCCTCGTGCCACCAATCACGCATATCGATGCATGATGGTCGAGGAGTCGAATTGCACAACTCAATATAGGGTGAATGCATATGAATGCTACAACAAAACCTAACTCCATCATGGATAATCCGGAGTGTCGGTGACTTGGGAATTGAGACTCGTTCTGTTGCTCGGAGTATGAAACGTGCCTCGTTTCCCGTGCCCGGGCTAACTCCTATCCCGAACATGATGCAATATGCATGACATGCATGAAATGTAGCTAATATGCAACCTTAACATACACAATGTCATGGAATGGCATACACGCTATACGAGGTAATACACAACCGGGCATACACAATGTTATGGATGAAATGGCAGACGCAATGCAATAATGGGCTTACACCAACATGAGAGAGCCTCAGCCACACTCACATGAGAGGCCATCAGATGAAAACAAGATACCTCGAAGTGCGTGCCCGCGGGCACGTAAACCGAGAACGAACCCTCGGGCATTGAAATGCCACCCTAATGAGGCATGGCAAAGACATGGAATGTGATATGAAAACATGAAAAAATCAGTGGCAAAATGAGGGGTAAAACAGCCCCGAAATGAGGCGAAATAATACCCGATGCATGAAATGATCCCGAAATGCGAAGATAAGTGCACGAAATGGCTTACAGCTATACAATATATGCATAATTGATACGTGACATGAAAAAGCAGAAGCAAGGAAGCCCAAAAACTCACATTTTTACAGTACAAAACATGGCCAAACAGCAATCACAAGTAGAGCTAAAATGGCATACAAAAATGGCTCCGCAAGGGAGGTTATGAAGCAAGTGGTAGATGCAAAGCCAAAATGGAAAAACACCCTTCTACAACACTTAAGAGGGACTAAAAATATGAACACTTACAGTAGATGACAAGCCTCAAATCAGTATGAAAACATGCTCAAAATGCAATGCAAGAAATAGGCCAACAAGAGGCTATAACATGAGGTATACAAAGCATTCACCAAAAAGCCAAAGACCCTTAATGAGATATGTCAAGAAGGTTAAAATATGGCCATTTTAAGTTCTGATGATGGCCGAAAAAAGAAGCTAGATAAGCCTAAAAAAGCATGCAAAAATGGGGGCCAAAGAGGGGTATAATGGTAAGTTCTACATGGATGCCCCCAAAAGTGTTGAGCCCTTCTACAATGTTGTAGAGGGGATCAAAATAAGCCAACTCACAGTTTATATCATGCTCAAAAACAGGTCACACATAGGCTAGAAATATCATGCAAGATTATGGTATTTAAGAGAGTATTGAAGCAAGTACCAAATGGGGGGCTCAAACAGGGTTGAGCCCTTAAACAAACATGAAGAATGGCTCAAAAAAATGACCCTTCTAGTTAGGGTCGGAGCCCAAAACAGCGAGCAAATAGGCTAGAAAGATGTGGCCAAAATGAGCTAAAAAAAGGAAAAAGGAAAAATGGACTTACCCTTGAAGCCCACTTCTTTTCTGCCTTTTGGACCAAGGAATGATGCCTCTAAGCCTCTGAAAAACCTCTCCTTGCTGCTGGAATGGAGTAGTGGTAGTGGTGCTTGGTGGTAGTGAAGAAATGGAGTTGGAACTTGAGAAAATGAGAGAGATAGAGAGGGATGTGTGTCTCTATGCTTGAGAGCAATCTTTTAACCCTTGAGGGAGAGCTAGAGCTGCTGTTGTGTATGCAAGAATGGTGGGGCAATGGAGGGAAAATGTGTAGGAATAAGGGATTAAGTTCCCCTCCTCTACAAAAGTCCCCCGAAATCAGATATTTTGGGGGAAAAAGCTATACAGCTGTAAAGCACACATCCTAAGGAACATGGCCGGCCACCTATTTTTGTTGCAGGTGGCCGGCCGGCCAAGGGTCAAAAGGCTCAAGAAGATTTTCTGGCCAGCCACCAGAGAAAGGTGTCCTCCCAGGTCTCCTCATCACAACCCTGTGGTTCAAAACTGACAACTCTAAAACAGGAGAGAGAATAGGCCACTTTTAGGAGGGGTTCAAAAGGTTAAATTTGAATTACTGGCCAGCCATAGACTTTTAGGGTCCTCCCATGTGTGTACAACACAAATATGTGGTTTGGGGTTGAAGAAAATGGCCCTAGGGTGGTCAACATTGGCTCGGAAGTGAGAAAAACGGGCGTCGGAGGGCGCCGGAGGAATTTAACTGGTTGCTGAGACAATTGCTGGCCTCCTACCCTTCAGTGACCTTCCTGGTGATAAAACAGAGGTACCTGCCAAAAATGAACGAAAACCGATGCAAAACGAATGCTCGGGGGCCAAAACACGTAGTTCGGGGTCCCGAAAATAGGCTGTTAAGCACCGAAAGTGGCATTCGGCCACGAAGTGGGTCTCTCAGACCACAATGTCCCTCAAAAGGGAGTAAATAAGATGTATGCCAAAAACCGGAGGAATCAGAGATGGTTAGACGGTCCCGAACCGAGGCACACGGCCTGACGGCTCCGAAAACCGGGAACCGGGCTTCGAAATGGGCAAAATGGCCTATGGTCACGAAATGTAGCCCACGGCCACTGAGAGATGGTCTACGGGACCTCTCTCTCCCTTCAGGAAAAGAAACAGAGAAAATCGAGTCTGGTTCACAAATCGAGACAAGGTACAGAAGAGGGTTCGGAAGTCCGGAGACAGGGCTCACAGCCGTGACCCTGAGACTTCTGAACGAGCACAATATACAACATCACCGAGCGCTCAATCAGTGACGTCTGAGTCTTAAGGTCGGTCAAAAAATGGGGTGTCTACAGTTGCCCCTCTTTGACAGAACTCGGAAGTCACAAGTGACGGGAGTGAATGTCAAAGCCCAGAGACGACCCATTTTTGACAAGACCGAAGACTTAGACAATCATACAAGATGCACAGAGATATGTACCCGCAGACGTGCTCGCAGGTAGGGGGCAAAATGCAAAGCGATATGCACGAAGCCAGATGTAACTTAATGATCATGCAAGTGCAGCAAGCTGTAATGAAGCAAGTATTCGCAAATAGATGCAACAGTTTTAAGCAAGAATGCAAAGCAACAACTACATTTCATGCAGTTAGGAATGCGAAAAATTATTTAATTCTCGTCGCGTCTCACACGGAGAAGATACGATACCTGCGCGATTCGTCTGGTCACACCAGCCTCAAATGAATCGTACATACAATATCGTGCCTGCAAAAGAGAGAAATTCAAGAAGGACAATATGCTAACAACATATATTCAATGGGATTCCTGTGATTCCGAAAGTTTGACACACGCAGTGTCGGCGAGTGAATGCATCGCAATACGAGAAGGGAACGTGCGTGACAACGCATGCTCAAGCACAGAGGTATGGTATACCAAGAAAACATGCATGACGATGCAAAATGTTCATGAGAATGCAAGTCATGTGCACAACAATGCAAAACGAGCATAAATCAGGGTGCCCGTTTGTTGCGAAACAACGAGTAAAGAAACGCGCATTTCGGCGAAGGCGACTCGATCGCGGCCTCTGGTTCACCTCCCAGAGAGGTTACAACATTCTCAAAAAGGATACACTCTGATTTTGATGAGTAATGATGAAACACATGTTAGAAATTGCAGCTGAAGTTCCGGCGGAGCAATTTCGCGCCAGAAAGTGCACTTTTCTTGAACTTTTTCAGATCCCGGGAACTCCAATCTTCCTCAAAATTTGCAGAGAGCTAGGTGAGCATGTGGGGGACATGGCCGGCCAGTTATTTGCCCAAGGGGAGGCCACCGGCCAGTTTCCAAAAAGCAAATGGCCGGCCAGCCAGAAAAGGTGGCCGGCCGGCCACCTGCCCAAAGCAGTGGGCAATTTGGTCTTTTCACCTCATTTTCTTTATATTCTCTCATCCATTCACTTCGAGCTCACACCCACAGCTACGAAAACTTCTCCTCTTGCTTCCCAAACCATTTTCTCTTTCAGATCTGCACTTTATACGCGCTTTTCAACCTCTCACGCAAGTTGTTTTCGCAAAAACATTCGATTTTAAGCACTTTGGACCGATTAAATTTTGATTTCGGGGCTTCTTTTCTTATTTTCACCACTTGAGGTAAGTTTGTCTCAATATTTGGAAGATTTTCTCGGGAGTTGACTTTTGTTGACTTTTTCATTTCCCGAGAGTTGACTTTTATTGACTTTTTCCAATTTTGGCTCATTTTTGCTCATTTTTGCTCCTTTTGCAGATTTTTCGAAATGGCGGGTAATTTCCCTCATGGTGGAGGTCCTCCAGGTGCCAGGGATGATTTCGATATTATGACGCTACCCCCGAGGGTCCGACCATTTATTCCCGAGGGATACGCCCCGTCGGTGCACATTCTTCCGCGGGCCATTTTTCGTCATTTTACTGACTTCAATGATCGGGCACCTGGAGATCTACTTCTGCGAGAGCCAGAGCATCACCTCTCTTACGAGGCACGAGAGGTATTTTACGTCATTTTTTGTATTTTTCGTGCATTTCATACCTTTGCCATGCTTGAACACACAGTTTAGCTTATGACATAGTACTTTGCTTGCATCCTGAACATGTGGCTTAAACACTTGAACTTCTGAACACTAGGCTCATTGATTGATTGTGAACGCACGGTACACACTAGTTAAGAATTGAACACACGGCTCAAACACTGATTTGTCGAACACACAACCCGAATTTGAAGGTGAACACACAGCACACACTGACTAAGAGTAGAACACACAGTCCCAAACTCTGATTTTCTGAAAACACAGTCCAAGTTGATGGCGAACACACAGCCCACACTGATTGCGAGTAGAACATGCAATCCCAAACTCTGATTTTCTGAACACACAGTCCAAGTTGATGGTGAACACACAGCCCACACTGATTGAGAGTAGAACATGCAGTCCCAAACTCTGATTTTCTGAACACACAGTCCAGACATTGATGGTGAACACACAGCCCACACTGATTGAGAGTAGAACACGCAGTCCCAAACTCTGATTTTCTGAACACACAGTCCAAGTTGATGGTGAACACACTGCCCACACTGATTGAGAGTAGAACACGCAGTCCCAAACTCTGATTTTCTGAACACACAGTCCAGACATTGATGGTGAACACACAGCCCACACTGATTGAGAGTAGAACACGCAGTCCCAAACTCTGATTTTCTGAATACACAGTCTAGACATTGATTTTCTGAACACACAGTCCAAGTTGATGGTGAACACACAGCCCATATTTTGATTTTCTGAACACACAGTCCAGACATTGATTTTCTGAACACACAGTCCAAGTTGATGGTGAATACACAGCCCATACTGATTGAGAGTAGAACACGCAGTCCCAAACTCTGATTTTCTGAACACACAGTCCAGACATTGATTTTCTGAACACACAGTCCAAGTTGATGGTGAACACACAGCCCACACTGATTGAGAGTAGAACACGCAGTCCCAAACTTTGATTTTCTGAACACACAGTCCAAGTTGATGGTGAACACACAACCCATATTTTGATTTTCTGAACACACAGTCCAACATTGATTTTCTGAACACACAGTCCAAGTTGATGGTGAACACACAGCCTATACTGATTGAGAGTAGAACACGCAGTCCCAAACTCTGATTTTCTGAACACACAGTCTAGACATTGATGGTGAACACACAGCCCACACTGATCGAGAGTAGAACACGCAGTCCCAAACTCTGATTTTCTGAACACACAGTCCAGACATTGATTTTTTGAACACACAGTCCAGACATTGATTTTCTGAACACAAAGTCTAAGTTGATGGTGAACACACAGCCCATATTTTGATTTTCTGAACACACAGTCCAAGTTGATGGTGAACACACAGCCCACACTGATTGAGAGTAGAACACGTAGTCCCAAACTCTGATTTTCTGAACACACAGTCCAGACATTGATTTTCTGAACACACAGTTCATTTACTTGCGTTTGCACACGGTTCATTCATTTCATTTGCACACAGCTCATTCATTTGATTTGCACACGGCTTGTTCATTTCATTCTGACACATGCATTCATTCTGAACGCAGGTTGGCTCTCGTACCGTGCGAGGATATGGCTCCACAGCTGCGAGAGAATGGTACACTGAGCTCCCGGAGGCTGTCCGGGATTTAGTTGATTTAGCAGGGTTTGGGGCCTTCTGCGTAGGGTTATCACATTGTCCTGCCAGTAGGACATTGTTAGCCGCTTTGGTGGAGAGATGATGGGACACCACCAATTCCTTCCACTTTTCCGCCACCGGGGATCTGACCATGACCCCGCTAGATTTTGCTGTACTTACCGGCCTAGACATAGGAGGTTGGCCCATTCCTTACGACGAGGATATAGGCGAATGAGAGGCCACTTGGGTACATCTGTTGGGGGCCCGCCCGCCTGTGGACAGAGCTTCTGGGAGAGTCCGGTACACCTGGTTCTCTTCTCATTTTCGGAGGGAGGGGATGGAGCCCGAGTCTCCTGAGGAGGTTGAGCAGTACGCCCGTGGTTTCCTTATGTTCCTCTTTGGCACCACTCTGTTTGCTGATAGGGGGAACACTGTCGGGCTGTATCTTTTGAGCACTCTAGTGGACCTATCACAGGTCGGTCGGTACGACTGGGGTGGCGCCGGCTTGGCTACCCTCTATTGCTATATGAGAGCGGCCTCTCGCGGGCGGGGAGACATACTCGGCGGCTATTGGAGAGCCTGGGAGGTACGTTCTGTCCTTTTGATTTACATTTCTGCTCCTCATTACTTGTTCATTGCACACACGGCGCACTTTACATCCTGTATTTTGCCCTCAGCAGTTTGTATTTACATTTTGCATTGCTTTTCTCAGCTATGGGTCTACGTGTATTTTCCGACGTTAGCCCCGGAGATGGAGGTGGCAGGGCCCCTTATGACCCCGTATTCCTTGGTATTCGAAGGCCAGCACTGACCGAGACCTCGAGAGACTCTCTTCCATCTGCGGCAGTATTTTGACACTGTTCGGACGACAGAGATATTTCAGTACTCTCAGTCCCTTTCATTTTCATCTTTGATCTGCCTTGTATATCTCCGATTTCTGATTGATTTATGCACTGGTCATCCGCAGATTACGTGGCAGCCCTGGGCGGTCTTGGGCGATGGTCTCCGATATCAGTATCCCGAAGGATCGGGTAACTCCCAGTACAGGTTCTTGCTTGAAGGACCGGTTAGTAGAGCATGGTTCCTAGGGGAACGCTTTCTGCATCAGGTATGGGGGTACACTTCTCAGGACCCTCCTGCCGCACCTCCAGCCACTATGCGGACTGCTGATAGACTCTCTACCCAGGAGGTCGTTAGTGCTATGCAGGGCACCGATGCTTTGCTACACCTTACGGACGGGGACTACGTCACTTATCGTCACACATATCTGATGCCTCCCTTGACGGGGGTGCGTACTCCGCCACTGAGGTCCACTGGTATACCATCTTCGATTCGGGCTCGTGCTACGGATATCCCCTCCTCCAGCGGGGCTGGTATGTCTCGAGGTGGGGGTGGGTCGATTTCCCCGATCCCTCCGACTCTTCATCATCCTGGGTGGCCTGATATGCTGACCGAGTTGACGAGTTGGCGATTTGGGACTCCTTACCAGGTCCCGCTAGAGCCTCCTCTTCCTGACCACAGATATGTCAGAGATCCTGATTCACCCCTAGTATGTTTTACAGCTTTGATTTATCAGTCAGATATTTGGACATTCATTCCTTTACTGATAGTTTTGCATTTGTATCTGTAGCCTCCGGTTGAGTACATGGATGAGATGCTTGGGATGCTGGCCACATTCGAGGGCATGATCCTACGGAGGGAGGCACAGTTAGCCATTATGGGCGTGCAGGTACTGTCCATCTTTCCTGTATTTAGCATATTTCTGATGACATGCTGGTTTTGAACATTCTGCTGTATTGATAGGCTGTGTAGAGCACATCTGACACACACCCCACTCGCATACCATACCATGTATCTGCATTTTTTTTTTTTTTTTCATATTTGAACTGATGTATTGAACTCTTCATTTTCAGATGCCTCCTGTATATGCTTTACCGCGGGCCGAGCCACTCGGGCCTTCTCAGAGAGGTCGAGGTGCTGGGCCATCTGGGCCCTTTCGAGGAGTTGGGCTATCCAGGCCTTCTCAGGGAGCAGGGCCATCTAGGCCTTTCCGAGGAGCTCGAGAAGCAAGGTCGTCTCGCAGACGTAGGGCACATGTTATAGAGGCAGAGCCTGATGAGGAGGAGGAGGAGGTCGCAGATCGTGAGTCAGAGATATCTGCTGAGGAGGGGGACTCCGGCCTTGGTTCCAGGAGTGGAGGCGAGGCCGAGGGAGATCCTGAGGATGACAGCTCCGACCCGGATGGTGATGATGGTGCAGAGGTTGTCCCGCAGAAGAGGATGAGGGGGCCCCCTCATTCCTGCTCCCGAGGATATTGATGCTATTTCCTGCTTTATTTTACTTTTTGCTAGTAGTTTGTAGCACTTTGCATATTGTTAGGTAGGTTTATTTTCTGTAAAACTTGTATCTTTATTTTGTTGTAAAACATGATGGAATGAAACAGCTTTTGAAAAGGTGTTTGTATTTGAAACTCTTAGCATCGTATCGCATCATTCTGCACAAAAATGGAATTGAATGGGAATGTGCCTTGTGCATTTACCGGGTCAGGTAATGAACCGACGCAACAAATCAAACAACTCGACTCACTAAGAAATAACAGAATCTTAGCAAGTTTACAACTCGACAAGCAAAATACAACAATGTTAACGACTCGATAAACAAGACTTAACAAAATTGTGTAAACAAAAAGTAACAACTCAAAATACAAAATGCGACAGATCGACAAAACTTACAACTCGATAAACAAAGCAACAACTCGATAAGCAAAATACAACAAAGCGTACTTCGGACGGACGATCTGGATGATGGAACGCATCCGAAACTAAGAGAAATGGAGGCCTTTGACATCTCCGATGCATAGAAATGCCTCAAACTTCCTTCCGGAGGGCAAAACAGGACCAATGCATGGCCGGCCACATTTTGCATCTGGGGACTAAAAGGTGGCCGGTCGGCCAGTTTTTGAAACAAAGATGGCCGGCCTGCTAGAATAGGTGGCCGGCCGGCCACCTTTCCTGCAACTCCTAGAATTCTGACACTTGTCCTCGAATAGTGTTTTACCCCCCCTATAAAGCTCCAACTTTGGAACTCTTTCATTTCATCACTGCTTTGCACAAAAATGGAGGCATTTCTCGTAGAAAATCTCACATCTTGGATCTCTTCTTTAGATGGCTCAGAAAAGTTGAATTTTCGGGGTTTCGGCTTGAATGCACTATTCATGCTGGGCCGGACTCCACTGCACCTTCCTTTCCTCCATGCCGCAGTGAGATTTTGGAACCCGGTGACGCATGTCTTCAGCTTCGGAGGGCAAGAGGTATGTCCCACTTTCGAAGATTTTCAAGTCTTGCTGGAGTCTGAACGCTCAGAAGAGATCTTGCCTCAGTCTCGTTTTGGCCACGCCCAAGCTTTAGGGCAGATGTGCGGTCTCAACGCGCATGATGCTCGATCTCTGATCTGTAACGGGATGTTGGATATCCCGAGCCTGATTTACCGATTCTCTGATGCCGGTGACCGCAGCGACCATCATTGGCAAGGTTTCCGACAACATGCTCTTTGCTTGTGTATGCTATCTCATTTTCTGTTTGTCTCGGGCTCCGGAGGAGCTAGCATCCGTTTGATTGAAGTTGCTCAAGGCTTGAGGGAAGGAAAGAGCTGTGTCGCCATGACATTGGCTGAGACACTGCTGGATTTGGATGCCTTCTACCGCCGGGAGACGACTAGACTTGCAGGGAGTCCACTACTGCTGCAGGTGATGTTTCCCACCCGATCTCACATATGTATTTGCTCACATCGCTCGGCTCTCAGGCTCGGTTTTTCTCACAAAACCCTCATCTCACTTTTCTCTCATCGCACATCTCTCTATTCTTTATTTTCTCATTTTTCATCCCTCCCCAGATATGGTTGATGGATAAATTGCAAGTTGTGGACTCTTGCCCTGCTTACTCAGCCCGCGACTACTTCTTTCGACAACGCCTAGTTGACGCCCTTGATGAGGGATGGTGGTTTGAATGGATGTGCAATTTGTCTGCTGATCGCATTGCTTGGCGCTGTCCTTGGCTTAACCTTCCGGCGATGAGCTATAGCATGTTCCAGGATACGGGGATCCGGTTGATCGGCTTGACTCACTGCGTATTCTACTTCCCATTCCAAGGCCGGTTTGGTCATGATCAGACTTGCCCTCCGAAGGGGATTGAGTATCCGGTCACTTTCCCGGTCCGAGGTGCACACCTTGCCCGACATACTACGGCCTGGAGGATTAGAGAACTCTTGCCCCCCACCCCTATTTTCAGTTGCACTTTATCTGACGAGTGCTGGGATTGGCTCAATGAGGAGGCACAGATTGGGCCTAGGTTGGCGTCAGAGGCTTCGACTAGCTCTGGAAGGGGGCGCAGGGACACCTGACTTGACTATGCCCCAGATTTATTGCTTTATTAGTACTTTCAAGTTCTCTTTATGAGTGTAATAAAAAGCAACTTCAATTGTATGCAAGAGCAAGAGAACTCTGTTTTGAAATCAATGAAATTGAAGGTTGTGGTACTGAAGATTCTCCGCTTTGGTCCAAAAATGGTCTTAGTTGTAAAAAGATTAATTTTGAGCAAAGTCAACTTTTATTAAAACTTTTCAAAACTATTTTCGACATGGATCAGAACTGGACACGCCTGAGATCTGTCACTGAGACGCACAACCCTGGATCCTAGCAACTGGAAAGTTGCCCCTAGTCTGAAAAGTGCCTTGGCAATTCATAGCAACGGAAAGTTGCCCCTAGTCTGGATAGTACCGCGGCACTGTGTGGCAACGGAAAGTTACCCCAGGTCTGAAAAGCACTGTACCAGAGATCACGATAAATGCTGATGAATAGAGATGACTGAGATGATCAAATGGACAAAGTTGATCGGGGAAAAGATTGTGGCTGAACTTCAGGATGAAGCTGCCTACGTATCCCAAAGATGGGAATCAAGCCTTACGTAGTTCCAGGCTTAGGTTCGCTCGGGTATTTTTACTCTCCTTTTGTGCTCTAACTTTTGCCAAGGCCGCCCTTTGCGGGTTTTCAACCTTGCGAGCTTAGTTTTTATAATTTCAAATTTTCTATGCTCTGAATTTTGCCTAGGTCGCCCTTTCGGGTTTTTGGCCTAGCGAGCCTCTCAGGGGTAGTATTTCTTCAACTTGTCCATGTTGATCGGTTGGGAAAACTCTAAGTCATCTAGATCCATCAAAACCACAACTCCACCAGACCAGATTGACTTGATAATGTAGGGACCAGTCCAATTGGGTCTGAACTTGCCCCTTGGGTCGTGGATGGAGGCTCGGTTGTCTTTGAGTACCAAATCTCATTCTTTCAAATTCCTGGACTTAACCTTCTTGTTAAAAGCCCGGGTGATTCTGCGTTGATAACTTTGAACGTGGTACAGTGCCTTCAGCCTTCTTTCATCGAAAAGCATGAGTTCCTCAAATCTGCTTTGCTGCCAATCCGCTTCGGTTATCTGGCACTCAGCCAATACTCGTAATGACGGGACCTCAATCTCGATAGGCAGAACGGCCTCCATCCCATAAACCAATGAGTACGGAGTCGCTCCAGTAGAAGCTCTGATTGAAGTCCTGTAGCCCCACAGAGCAAACGGCAGCTTATCTGGCCAGTCCCGGTAGGTTTCCACCATCTTCTGTAGTATGCGCTTGATATTCTTGTTGGCGGCCTCAACTGCTCCATTAGTTTGCGGCTGGTAGGTAGATGACTTATGAAAAGCCACGTTGTATTTCTCTAACAAATCAATCACCTCCTTTTTAAAGTGGGAACCATTGTCTGAAACGATTTCATTTGGGACCCCGTAGCGACAGATGATGTTGTTTCTGATGAATTTTGCTACATGCAAAGCCTTTAACACCGCATAAGATTGGGCCTCGACCCACTTTGTGAAATAATCTATCGCTACTAGGATGAACTCATGCCCATTCGACCCCTTCAGCGTGACAGCTCCGATTACATCAATTCCCCAAATAGAAAACGGCCATGGCGAAGTCATGTTATACAGCTTTGATGGCGGGATGTTCATGTGATTTGCATGAATTTGACACTTGTGACATCGCCGGATGAAACTAATACAATCCTCCTCCATGGTAGACCAGTAATAACCCTATCTGAGAATCTTCCGTGCCAACATTACCCCATTCATGTGTGCACCATATTCTCCCCCGTGGATGGCTTCCATCAGACGCTTCGACTCTTCGGCATCAACGCACAGTTTATGCATTCCCAGATGACCCCGTTTATACAGTTTACCCCCGCAGATGATGAACTAAACTGCCATTCTCCTGATTGCCCTTTTGTCTTTGGCATTTACCCCTGGCGGGTATGTTTCTTTCTCCAAGAAGTTCCAGATGTCGTAATACCAGGGGTGTTCGTCCTGAACTTCATCTATGGCTGCAATCGACTCATAGACAGGTGCAAATTTCTGGTTAATGATGACTGGATGCATTCGGACTCCACACGGGATGTCTATCATAGATGATAGAGTTGCTAAAGAATCTGCGAACCTGTTGTTCTCTCTTAGTAGATGAGTAAAACTTAGCTTCTCAAACTGAGGAATCAGCAAATCCAAGGTTTGGTGATACATCATCATCTTTTCCTCTTTCACTTTCCAGTCTCCTTTAGCCTGAGACACAACAAGGTTCGAATCCCCATTGACGTCCAACCGTCTTGCCCCTAGTTTCAGGGCTGCCTCTAGACCAGCGATGCACGCCTCATATTCTGCTTCATTGTTCGAGACTTTGAATCGGAGTTTGAAGGCAAGAGGGATACGGGAATTGTCGGGTGCTATCAGCAACACTCCTATCCCATACCTATGTTGATTTGACGCTCCGTCAAAGTACATCATCCAAGTTTCATCGTCGATATGCAGAATTGATTCATCCGGGAACAGGTACTCAACTGCTTCATCCCCCTCAACCGGGTGGTCGGCAAGGAACTCTGCCACTGCTCTTCCTTTCACTGACTTGCGCGTCACGTACGTGAGATCAAATTCGGAGAGCAACAGCAACCAACGAGCTAGCCTATCCGTAAGCGCTAGTTTCTCGAAGAGATATTTGATGGGATCAAGTCGTGAAACCAACATTACAGAGTGAGCTAACAGGTAGTGCCGCAGCTTCTTGGTAGCCCATACCAGAGCTAAGCAAGCCTTTTCCAGCGGTGTATATCGGGTCTCATACTCCAAAGATTTTTGCTCAAATAGTAGATGGCTTTCTCCGCCTTATCTTCGATTCTTGTGCAAGCATGCACCCATTGTAGTTTCATCATCGACAGATACAAAATCAACAGCTTCTGCTCGTGGCGATAAAACGGTGGGTTCTCAGAGATATTCTTTGATCTGCTCAAATGCGCCTTGACATCGGCCGTCCCATTGGAACTTTTTCTTTCTTCAGAGGCCAAAAGTGGTTCACAAGTCAAGGTTAATTTTGAAATAAACCGTCTTATGAATTGCACTTTACCCAGAAAGCCTCGCACCTCCTTTTCAGTCCTTGGTGGTGGCATTTCTAAGATGGCCTTGATTTTGGAAGGATCGACCTCGATGCCTCTTTGTGTAATCAGAAACCCTAGCATTTTTTCCGCTGTAACACCAAATGTGCATTTCTGAGGGTTTAGCTGCAACTGGAATTCCCTGATCCTTTGGAAAAACTTATGCAAGGCGGTGTAGTGGCCCTCTCTTTCTTTGGACTTGACAATCAAGTCGTCCACGTACACCTCAACCTCTTTGTGGATCATATCATGTAGTATTGTGGTCGCGGCCCGTTGATAAGTAGCTCCAGCGTTCTTCAACCCAAACGACATTACCCGGTAGCGATATCTCCACGGGTGGTGAATGCGCTTTTCCCTATCTTCTCGTGCCATCACTATCCGGTTGTATCCCGAGAAGCCATCCATGAATGAGAGCAATGCATGCCCTGCGGAAGTCTACCAACTCATCGATGTGCAAGGGAAAGTCGCCCTTCTGACTAGCTCGCTCAAATCCTCAAGTCTACACACCCGATCCCGCCATCTTTCTTCTAAGATGGAACAATGTTGGCCAACCAAGTCGGATATTCAGATACGGCAGAAGCCCATCGACGATTTGCTTGGTGACCTCTTCCTTAATCTTGAGAGCCTAATCCGGCGGATCCTTTTGAGTTTCGCTGATGTGTCGGGCCTCGGTCAAGGGGATCCGATCTTGTATAATCTCGGGATTGATTCGTGCATGTCTTCGTGAGGACAACGCGAAAACATCTTTGAAATCTTTTAATAAAGCGACTAAGCTCGCGTTCCTCCGAAGACAACGTGGACCCGATCCGACCACCAGGTCCTCCTCAAGACTAATGTTCACGTAATGATTTCATCCATTAATGGTTTAACAAATCTCTCTTGCTCTTGCTCAATTAAACGTTGTAAAACCGGAGGAACTTCGTCTCGCTGCTTTCATCAAAGTTTTGAAAGTCCGAATTAATGCAATAAATCAAGGGCACGTAAAAGTACTCGAAACCACAGATAGTTCATTCTCATTAGGTACATCCAAATCGTCCGATTCATCTACAACAGACTCAAATGAAAAGGAAAAAGACGACCTAGACAGATCAGGCATCGGTTAGCTTCCCCAGAGTACCAGACAGACTCACGAGCTGAACCTAATTCCGACTCACAAGACTCGGTGGAATCGATTCCTACCACTACCGACCCGTGTCGCTGGACAAAAATCCTCCTCAGATTGCCAGTGAGAGAGGGTGCGATTGATGCATCCAAGATAGTCACGGTAGGCCCACACTGCTCCATCCCCAATCATGGAAACCACGGTTATCCCCAAGCAAGCTTGTTCGATCGGAGGATCTGAGAGGAGACATGCCAATGCTACCCCATTTCCAATTTCAGGCCCTCGTGATCCACCGCTTATTCTCGCTTCAACCTCACCGATGGGTCTGCTCGCCTGCGGCAACGCTATCCCCTGTAGTTGCGGTGTCGAAGAAGATCTCGAAGCCTGGTACGCGCTTCTTCTCCGCGTTTAGCCATGGCTTTGGGAAGCCGTAAAATGGAAAGTCCTCCCCCTTCCGGACGAAGCGCCCGTTCAGGGTACCCTGGATGGGCCTGTGCATTAACTCAAAAGGTTTCCCAACCTGCTTCGCTCTGGCTCTACCGGCCATTTCTTTTCCCTTCCTTACCCAGTCCTCTTTGGTGGGCAGATAACCCAGTCCAAAGGTATGCGGGTTGTGTGGCACTTCGGCCAACGCTGCGACTCATTTTCTGCCGTTCCTTCCTAATCCCATCTCGGGAATATGTTGTAGCTTGTTCATGAGGTAAACAGATTGAGCACTGACGTACACACCTTCATTCACAGCCATAATATTCTGCACTATCCGGGCCTCTGCCAAAGTGAACCCCGATAAGAACACATCCTCCGCGCCGTGCTCGATTTCCAAAACTGGTGTAGACACTTTCGGCGGCGGGTGGATGGATGAATTTTCGAAGACAATAGCTACCCCCTTCCCGTGAGGGTATTTCAACATCTGGTGTAGAGTGGAAGAGACTGCCTTTACTTGGTGCAACCACGGCCGCCCCAAGAGTAAGTTGAAGGTCATGGAACGCCCAAGACATGAAATTCGATGTTGTGTTGTCCTAGACCAACCTGGGCTCAATCTTGACAAATTCCCCATCACTTCTCGCTAGTATTATCGTAGCGTTGATCACCGAGTGGTTGGTATGAAGTCCGCGGTTTCAACCCGATTGCATATGCCGCTCGGGTCAAGGACATTGATAGCGCAACCGGTATCAACAAGTACCACCGATCCACTTATCTCTACATTCCACGAGATGTAGAGGGTTTGTTATGATTCACGCCTCAGCGCGCTTTATCTGAAAAGGTTAATGCCGGGGAACCTCCTCCCGGAAAAACCAGCCCAACCAGTTGCTCTGGTGTAGTATCAATGGAGAGTTTGGCCTTGTCCATAGCAGACAGGACGGCCTGTCTATGTACCCTTGACGTCATAAGCAGTCCCCAGATGGAGATGTCTTCCTGTATCTTCTTTAACTGTCTCAGTACAGATTCTTCTTCAATTTGCTTCTCTCTCTGTTTCTCAACTTCTTTATCTTTTCCAAATATCTCGGGTTGGTCTAGGTGTGGGGGCTTGAAGTACCGCACGCTCCTAGTCATGTGGTCCACCTCATCGAGGTACCAAGTATCATCTGGTTGGGCGCCTGCCCAATCTTCATCCGTGTGGGCAAGACATAAGTCATCGTCTTCCCACCACATCCCGCTAGCGTTCAACAGACACCTATCTGGTTCTGGCAAGTTTGTACTCTTGGTACTTTCATCCCATATGCTCACAGCATATCCTACTCTTGTGCTCGTAGCACTTTTAACCTCTTCATGGTTCTTGGCTTTCCGGATTCTCTCAGAATCCCACTTCTTCTCTTGCTCCACGCGCGTTAGCACGATTTGTTGTTCAGTTTTCACAATATCTTGATCCCGAGCGAAATTCTTTGTACCGGCGCTCTCCGGCAATCCATTCTGACTCTCGGCCCTTCCGGCCATCATTGATACCTTTGCCCCTGCCGGGCCTTGCTCTGGCTGAAATTCCACAATGTCTGGCTGATCATCTAATCATCCGATAACTTCCGCCGACTTCTCATACCCAAACCAATTGACTGTTACATCCCCTGCTTCTTGGTTGTCGAAGAACTGGAGGTTGGCAAAGTCCCCTTCCACTGTTGTCAGATCATCTGCCCCTTGTTCAAGTCTGTCCCCCCCGAATCATGCACAGTTTAGCTTTTTCTGGCAGCCCCACACTCAGCTCCGACTGACCCACTGGTAGGATGTATCTGCTTGGATCATAGACTCCTCCAGCATAATTCCCAGGCTGTTCAATCCTAGATGCAACAATTCTGCTCTCCTCTGAAACCTGCCTTGTTCCATCTTCGGAGGTCCCCACCTCTGGCTCAGATTGGGTTGTGAAGGTGTCCAACATGCACAAGTCAGTGCAGTCAGGAAGGATCACCTCCGGCTTGGGTAGGTGAGAGGGAGTAATATAGATACTAGGATCATAGGACACGACCCCAATTTGGATGAGGTTGACTCTTTTGGGTGGTGGATCTTGGTCATGTGCGGGGAGTGGGTTGGTTGTGACGTTGGGTCTTTCGGGAGGCAGAATAATATTTTTGTCAACGAGGTCCTGAATCTCATGACGCAGTCGGAAACATTGGTCTGTATCATGGCCATGCTGCTGGTGGTACGCACAGTACTTGGCCGGGTTGTGGGAAGGGGGGAGTGGATTTGGTAATGGCCTCGGCTCTAGGGGTTTCAGATGCCCCTTTTTGATTAGAACCCCGAGAGCCTTGGACAAAGGCATGTATAGTGGAGTGAAGGTTCTTTGGCCTCGGATCGATATCTCGGCTTGGGTAACGCTTCCGGATGTCCGAAAAGGGTGTGGCCGCGGGCCTTGATGGGGAGGGGAGTGGTGGTGACCATATTGACCTCCGAGTCCTTGTGTTTGCAAATACCACTGCCTCGGTTGTTATTATGCGGTTGAATGTCCTTCGGTCGCTCCGGTCCCGTCGATCGACCTTGCTTCATTACATCCTCGATCTGACTCCCATCTCTTGTAACCGAGAAGGTGGGAAAGGAGTACGATCATCTTCGTGATGAGTTTCGGTTGAGATTGGCGACAATCATCCGGATTTGATCTTTGTCTCAGAGGGCCTCAAGGTCATCATCGACGCCTTTGCCCTCCATCTAGTTACAAAATCGAAGAAAGACTTCTTGGGTTCCTCGCCGTCGTTTCGAGATCATGGGTTGTAATCTCGACCTGGTATTGTACGAGTATCAGGCAACGAAGGCCTCGACCATCTCATCCCAACTTCTTTTCACGCCATCTTCTAACTTCACAGCACTAAATGGTCGCCACACCCGACAAAGTTCGCCAAACAGGAAAGCTTTTGTGGTCGTTAGGCCCATTGGCCTCGGGATGTCTGAAAATAGCCGAGATGGACCATAGGATCCTCGACCCATCAAAACGATCAACTGCGTGGCATCTTGAATCTTCGCAATGTTACGCCATCGTCGGTGTACCCATCTTCGATGTCTGGGATGGCCTTCACCCCCTGCGATTTCTTGAAAAGCTTCTCCAACTTACTCAGTTTTAGAGCTGTATGATCTACCTCGAACTCGAATGGAGAGTCCGGGTGGTTGGGTGTAAGATTTTTGTGACAGTTACGGCAGAAGCGGGGGCGGAGCCAGCCCCGTTGGAAGGTTGGTGTCCTCTTGGATATTCTGGACATTGGGTAGGGTGTTCTGGGTGTTTGGGAGGGTATTATGAGGATTTGGCAGGGTATTCTGGCCAGTAGGTGCCTGCTCGGGTAGTGGAGCCGCTGGTGGAGGAGGAGCCTGATGTGAAGCAGACGCTGCATTCTCCAAGGTGCCTTAGTGATCACTTCGCCGGGCCATGATCGCGCTTGTTGTTTAGCAAATTCCGCTTGGCGGATGGCATCCTCCTCGACTGTTTCATGCTCTCGCATTTGGCGATCATCGCCTCCATCCTCGATGTATTCATTGCTCCATCTGAGTGACCGTAAATGTATCTCTATGGCGTATACGTAAATCTCAACTCGATCACATCGTCAAAGTAGCCTCTCGTCCCGGTAATCCTCGCTTCGACACACTGCGCCTCCTCGGCCTTCTTCTGATAACTGGGGGTAGAGAGTGGAACACTGGATGTCCGTCAACCAGATCCTTTGATCGATTGAGTCGGCGACCTCGTGTCCAAAGTGCTTGGGGAGTATCTACTGGTTCGGAAGCAATCGTGCTAAAAACTGCCCTAGCAAAAAGATAGTAAAGCGAAAAGGAAATAACTAACCAGATAAACGGGCAGCATAACAGCTTAAATTAAATACACACAACACGCAGTTGGGCATACAACACACAGTTGATAAGCTGAAAATACACTGTCCTCCATCACTGATCACTGTTCCCCAAAACTGAATCCGATATCCGTAGACAACTGATTCTTAGATACTGACTGATGCCCGCAGACCTGATGCCCAAACTTATAGACTGATACATGCATTCCCTGTAGAGACACACTCTAACAAGCACATAGCAGATAAGTGAGAGCCAAAACACCCCTATGTTGGGGTAGGGTTTCCCTGTCCTATTTCGTCAGGAGCTGGGGTTTCACTACGCACGCAGCGGTTTCAAACAACCTATAAACGGGTAAGCAACCTGTCCTAGTTTGGAATGGTCACTATGGATCCGAATATGCACTAGGTCAAATGGTCAAAAAGGGTGCCCCAGAAACCGGGTTTGTGTTCCCATATCGGCAGAGCCGTGAACCGTTAGCCTTATGGACATGCCTTGACAAGACAAGCCTCCCAAGAACCGCCAGAATAGCAGATGGCAAACACGGTGTCCTAGGCGCACCAATGCAAATGCAATGCAAAGAAACACACAAGTGTGGTCAAAACCAGATATCATGAGTTCGAGTCAAGTTCTCTAAATCCCAAGTGGAGTCGCCAGAAACTGTAGACGTCCCCGAACGCATCCCGGGGAAAGGAGTGCGAGTCCCTCCCCGTTTTGGTTCGATATTGGGTCACTACAGTTCGAAGGACTCAAATGTCACGGTTCTTAATCTTGAACCAAAGAGTCCAAATCCGGCAAATCGTTTTGAAAACAGATTTTTTGAAAGAAGTGCCAAACATGGACTGCTTCGCCAGATACAGAGTCGCCACCTAAATGTTTTTTAAATGGGAAATTTAGGAAACCCTGACTCGGTGCCAAAGGCCACGTGTCTGTTATCACCAAAGTTGCCTCGGCTCGGGAACTTGGGTACGATTGGGGAAGGTCACTTCGTGAGCACCCCCGCTCGCCCGGTCAAAGACCGGCCTCTACTAACCATGATATCTTATTTTGAAAACATTGTATGTTCTTATTTCGGTTATTAGCCTAGGTTTACTATGTGATGCGCACGGCATACAAGTATAGACTGAATCGCCTGAATTGGAACAAAACATTTCGTGCTTGTTTTTGAAAATGGTTTGCTACCCGCAGGTAGGCTTAAAATGCAGATTTTGCCACCCTCAGGTGGGCTTAGAAGAACAATGGTTTTGCCACTATCTAGTGGGCTTAAAAAAAAAACAAATATTTGATGAATTGTCCCAATTCAAGTATCTCAACCTGCACCCACAGGCATTCAAGGCAGTTATATCACATAAGCACATAGCCTCATGGTAAGCATGCTATTCATGGCAACACTCACACGCATGCAAGGATGCTAAAGCATAAAACTCACCGAGTACTCCAAGCCAAAATAGAAGCTCGTTAGAAATCCATGCATGATCCTAGATGCACAGAATTGCCTAATGCAACACATGCAAAAATGCAAACTATAGCAGACTCAGTTATCCTAAACATGGCATATGGAATGCTACAGCTATCATGTATTCAACTCAGAATTGAAATACAAATGCAGTTAGTATGATGCGCCGAGCCCGGTGCATGCAAAACAGATGAATGATGCAAATATGTCATTACATCAGATGCTAATTGAAATATGCCCTATATCTAACCATCATAAACAGGTAAATAAAAGGGAAGAAAGACGTGGGGTTGGAAGACATACATCACACTCACCCACACTTATTACAATTATGCCCTCGCGCAGAGGGTCCGAATAAATAATACAGTCCCAAAATAAAAGAATAATACAGTCCAAATAATATACAAATCCCTAATTAATTAACAAATTAACTAAGAAAAATAAAACTGGCATGCAAGCCAGGGACCGCCTTGATTCTGCTCCGGATGATGGAATGATGCATGTTTGGGCTGCTTTGCGCGGAAATCCACGGCGATGCCCCGATTAGCCTCTGTTTTGCAATGTTTCTTGAAAAGCGCGCCAATTCTCGGGAGACCGCTGATTCTTGATATGCTGCAACAGAGAGCAGGAAAGGGGCATAGCAATGTATTTTCACGGATATATGCATGCCTCGATCCTCGTGCCACCAATCACGCATATCGATGCATGATGGTCGAGGAGCCGAATTGCACAACTCAATATAGGATGAATGCATATGAATGCTACAACAAAACCTAACTCCATCATGGATAATCCGGAGTGTCGGTGACTTGGGAATTGAGACTCTCGTCCGCCGAGTACCTAAACGTGCCTCGTTTCCCGTGCCCGGGCTAACTCCTATCCCGAACATGATGCAATATGCATGACATGCATGAAATGTAGCTAATATGCAACCCTAACATACACAATGTCATGGAATGGCATACACGCTGTACGAGGTAATACACAACCGGGCATACACAATGTTATGGATGAAATGGCAGACGCAATACAATAATGGGCTTACACCAACATGAGAGAGCCTAAGCCACACTCACATGAGAGGCCATCAGATGAAAACAAGATACCTCGAAGTGCGTGCCCGCGGGCACGCAAACCGAGAACGGACCCTCGGGCACTGAAATGCCACCCTAATGAGGCATGGCAAAGACATGGAATGTGATATGAAAACATGCAAAAATTAGTGGCAAAATGAGTGGTAAAACAGCCCCGGAATGAGGCGAAATAATACCCGATGCATGAAATGATCCCGAAATGCGAAGATAAGTGCACAAAATGGCTTACAGCTATACAATATATGCATAATTGATACATGACATGAAAAAGAAGAAGCAAGGAAGCCCCAAAAATCACATTTTTATAGTACAAAACATGGCCAAACAGCAATCACAAGTAGAGCTAAAATGGCATACAAAAATGGCTCCGCAAGGGAGGTTATGAAGCAAGTGGTAGATGCAAAGCCCAAATGGAAAAACACCCTTCTACAACACTGAAGAGGGACTAAAAATATGAACACTTACATTAGATGACAAGCCTCAAATCAGTATGAAAACATGCTCAAAATGCAATGCAAGAAATAGGCCAACAAGAGGCTATAACATGAGGTATACAAATAATTCACCAAAAATCCAAAGACCCTTAATGAGATATGTCAAGAATGTCAAAATATGGCAATTTTCAGTTCTGATGATGGCCGAAAACAGAAGCTAGATAAGCCTAAAAAAGCATGCAAAAATGGGGGCCAAAGAGGGGTATAATGGTAAGTGCTACATGGAGGCCCCCAAAATTGTTGAGACCTTCTACAATGTTGTATAGGAGATCAAAATAAGCCAACTCACAGTTTATATCATGCTCAAAAAAAGATCACACATAGGCTAGAAATATCATGCAAGATTATGGTATTTAAGAGGGTATTGAAGCAAGTACCAAATGGGGGGCTCAAACAGGGTTGAGCCCTTAAACAAACATGAAGAATGGATCAGAAAAATGACCCTTCCAGTTAGGGTCAGAGCCCAAAACAGCGAGCAAATAGGCTAGAAAGATGTGGCCAAAATGAGCTAAAAAAAGGGAAAATGGACTTACCCTTGAAGCCCACTTCTTTTCTGCCTTTTGGACCAAGGAATGATGCCTCTAAGCCTCTGAAAAATCTCTCCTTGCTGCTGGAATGGAGTAGTGGTAGTGGTGCTTGGTGGTAGTGAAGAAATGGAGTTGGAACTTGAGAAAATGAGAGACATAGAGAGGGATGTGTGTCTCTATGCTTGAGAGCAATCTTTTAACCCTTGAGGGAGAGCTAGAGCTACTGTTGTGTATGCAAGAATGGTGGGGCAATAGAGGGAAAATGTGTAGGAATAAGGGATTAAGTTCCCCTCCTCTACAAAAGTCCCCCGAAATTAGATATTTTGAGGAAAAAAGCTATATAGCTGTAAAGCACACATCCTAAGGAACATGGCCGGCCACCCCCTATGGCCGGCCGGCCAAGGGTCAAAAGGCTCAAGAAGATTTTCTGGCCGGCCACCAGAGAAAGGTGTCCTCCCAGGTCTCCTCATCACAACCCTGTGGTTCAAAATTGGCAACTCTAAAACAGGAGAGAGAATAGGCCACTTTTAGGAGGGGTTCAAAAGGTTCAATTTGAATTACTTGCCGGCCATAGACTTTTAGGGTCCTCCCATGTGTGTACAACACAAATATGTGGTTTGGGGTTGAAGAAAATGGCCCTAGGGTGGTCAACATTGGCTTGGAAGTGAGAAAACGGCGTGAGGGCGCCGAGGAACATAAATGGTTGCTGAGACAATTGGCCTCCCACCCTTCAAAGGACCTTCCGGTGATAAAACAGAGGTACCTGCCAAAAATGAACGAAAATCGATGCAAAACGAATGCTCGGGGGCCAAAACACGTAGTTCGGGGTCCCGAAAATAGGCTGTTAAGCATCGAAAGTGGCATTCAGCCACGAAGTGGGTCTCTCAGACCACAGTGTCCCTCAAAAGGGAGTAAATAAGATGTATGCCAAAAACCGGAGGAATCGGAGATGGTTAGACGGTCCCGAACCGAGGTACACGGCCTGACGGCTCCGAAAACCGGGAACCGGGCTCCGAAATGGGCAAAATGGCCTACGGCCACGAAATGTAGCCCACGGCCACTGAGAGATGGTCTATGGGACCTCTCTCTCTCTTCAGGAAAAGAAACAGAGAAAACCGAGTCTGGTTCGCAAACCGAGACAAGGTACAGAAGAGGGTTCGGAAGTCCGGAGGCAGGGCTCACGGCCGTGACTCTGAGACTTCTGAACGAGCACAATATACAACATCACCGAGCGCTCAATCGGTGACGTCTGAGTCTTAAGGTCGGTCAAAAAATGGGGTGTCTACAGATGCCTTAAAGATGAGTTCCCTAGACTATTTAGTTTGTCAATTGCAAAGGAAGACACATTGTCTTATTTCTCTAAGAGGAAATCCAGTTCGGGAGAGTGAAACTTCTCATTCCGTAAGGCATTATATAATTGGGAAAAGGCAAAGGTTAACAGGTTGGTTGCAGTGGTACAGGTGGCCCATCCTCTGAGACTTGATGAAGAAGACTGTCCTGTTTGGAATGGGTCTAATAGTGACAGTTTTAAGGACTCTAATATATATCGGTTCAGTGATTCTCTTTTGGGCCCTTATCTCAAAATTTGTAAGTTTGTGTGGAATTATGGCATTCCCCTGAAAGTTCAATATTTTGGGTGGTTGGCTTGGAGGAAGAGTTAAAACAGGGGTTCTTTTACAACATATAGGTGTTTTGAACAGTAATGCTTCTATATTATGTGCTTTTTGCAAAATTGACAATGAATCTGCCATTCATGTCTTATTACATTATCCATTTTCAAGGCAAGTTTGGTCTGATTTACTGCTATGATGGGCGTGTCTATGGGTGGTGCCAAGGTCCATTGATTGCTTATTTCATTGGTGGTTAGGTTGGAATCATAAGAAACTGGTTAGGAGATTGTGGAAAGCCTTGTCTTCTATTGTTCTTTGGTCTATTTGGAAGTTAAGGAATGATTGTATTTTTAATAGAGTGCAGCCTTGTGGGTCTGAGTTTGGTGAGCTTATTAAAATCAGATTTTCTCTATGGGTTAAAGCTTCTTCAAAAGGGATCATGTACTCTACCATGGACTTAATCAACAATTTGGCTCAGATTAAGGACTGCAGTCGAGGACTGTTGCTGATTTGGGTCATAGATTGTTACATCTGGTGTGTATGGTCTGCTATAATCTGAGGGCTGCTATTGGGTTTGCTATAATCTGAGGGCTGTTATTTGGTGTGTATCTGATGTGTTCTGGTCTGTAGTGGATTTCAGGTGACTAGGTCTGATCTGGCACATTGGTCAGATCTTAATTGGTTAACTTTTGCTTCAGTGGTGGCTGTGTTGCACTGGTGTATGGGTATTTATTAGCATAAGGTTCCACTGCTGTCTTTGTATCTTCTTTAGTATCAGTGGCGGCTGTGCTACTATTTTGCCAGCTTTGGTGTTGTGTTTCTGTGTATCTATTGGTCTTTCACCAACAGGTACTTGGTTTGGTGTTGTCATGTGATTGTGCGAGTTGCTTAGTGCTAACCTAGTTGGGATTGGGCTGTCTCGCTATAATGGCCTTTGTATCGTTCCCCTCCCTCCCTCTTTGTTGATGTCATCTTCCTTCCTTGTAAGGTTCTCTCTTATCAATAAAGTGTTCTTCATTGTTAATCAAAACAAAAAAAAAAAAAAAAAAACAAAAAAAAAAAAAAAAACAAATCGTGTTACATAACCACTAGGCTCAAATGCCCTAGTTACTAACAAGTATTACTTAGTCCATACATATATTATCACTTTCAATTACCTCTTTAAGATTATGTTAATGTTGTATTTGGATGTTAGATTTTAGAGATAAATGGAATTGTGGAAGAAATATATTTATTTATTTATTTATTTTCCCTCTCCACTAATTCTTCTCTAGTTCCAAAATTCAAACATAATTAATAAATTTTGCTTTTAGACTCTCCAATATTGATTAAGTTGCCATAAATTTATAATAAATAGTGAAATGAAAAAAAAAATTGATTTTCTATTTTCTATTTTTCTATGGTGAATCTAGGCGGTCAAATGTTAGAGTAATGTCATATTTAGTTTATACATTTTTGTTTATCACATTTAGTTTAAAATGTGATATATTGTTGGAATTCATTAAACTAATCACGGATGACGGCACCTTATGGTATAATCTCAAAATAATTACAAAGAGATAGAAGTATAAGATTTAGTTGTATAATCTAATACATAAATTATTTTTACTTTCATGATATTATAATTATTTGTGTTGATATTATTTTTTTTTAAATTCTGCAAAAATAAAAATAAAAATAAAAATAAAAATAAAAATAATAAATAAAAAAAATAAAATTATTTGTATTAAGTATTTTATTGTTGGAATTCATTAAACTAATCAGGGACGACGGCACCGTATGGTATAATCTCAAAATAATTATAAAGAGATGGAAGTATAAGACTTAGTTGTATAATCTAATACATAAATTATTTTTACTTTCATGATATTATAATTATTTGTGTTGATACTATTTTTTTTCTTAAATTCTGCAAAAAAAAAAAAAAAAAAAAAAATTATTTGTATTGTTAGTATTTTATTTATATAGTTTGGTTCTTTTAAAAATTAAAGGACTCGATAAAATAAAATAAAATAAAATGTTCAATACAATGATGTTACCATAGGTTAAATTTATTGTTAGTAGGTGATACCATGTGCCAATAGTGACATGGTATCACCCTGATATTGAATTTTTTATTTTTCGTGTTGCTTGTCCTTAGAGAATTTTTAAAATATTTTAAGCAGGTTTTTTTTTATTATTTTTAATATTTACTTAATTTAGATACACTTAAAAAGTAAATTTTTTTACAATTTTTTTTACTAAATATAAAAATTACAAAAATTCAGCACATTTCATAAATATTTTATTTTTTAGGTACATCTAAAAAAGTGAATAAAATATTTAAAAAAATCACTCAAGACAACAAAACATAAAAAATAAAAAAATAAAACTCGAAACACTATTTTTAAAAATTTTAAACCAAACAAAATAATTGTTGCTTAGTTTTAAAGTTCTTTATTTTTAAAATTTATAAAACTTAAACTTATAAATTAACCTATTTATAAAAATTCTTAGAGCCGCCACTAAAACTAATAATACAATTATTACATATGAAATAATAAATCAAATATAATAGAAAAATATAGTTATAAAAAGATGATTATAACAGGGCAAATTGCTTGTCAAAGAGATTTTGAAACATTAATTACAAAAATATCAAAAAATTTATAAATTTACTTTTTAATATATATATTGTTTATCACTAATTTAAAAATATTTTTTCAACCATCACTACGGTGTAATTTCCGATTATAATATGATGTTTGAGAGGGTAATTTACATGTAAATTGAGCCGAGCTGGGTAATGGGCCGTTCTATGGGCCATAGTAAGACGGGCTTAGTAAGTGGACCATAGTCCAGGTGTTAGCTCGGTCCAGGTATGAAAGTGACCTAGCAAGTGTTAGCTCGGTCCAAGAATAATCACGGTCACTACGGTCGGAGTAGAGATAGTTAGCTCGGTCAGGGTATTCAGAGCCGAGGTATGGTGCTTTCACTTGATGGACCTCGCTTTGGTTGGCGTGGTGGTAGCTTGCTGAGATTAGTTCGGTCTGAATAGGCACAACCAAGATACAAACAGATAAAGAAAGGGACGAGCTAGGGCATAGTTCGGTCTAAGTTGTCATTTTAACATGACAATACTAGCTCAGTCGTTTGGTCGTACCACCGAGCTAGGACCATTTCACTCGGTTTAAGCAGTGAGGGAGGTGTTGAAAGATAAGCATTATCTTTCAGGAGTGTGACTCCTAGGAGGATTCTATACGGAGGAATATAAGTTCTACAAGGATTGTGCCATGCGGAACCTATAAAAGCTCATAGCATCACCTATGGAGAGGTAACACAACTTTGATTCTTGAATATACAGAGCTTTTGTCTATTTGTCTATTTTGCTGACTTAGGCATCGGAGAGGTATTCGGCACACACCCGCCGGCTAGCTCATATTTGTGTTTTCAGGGAGTAAAGCGACGACGTTTGGAGGAGCGCAGACTTGATCAACAGAATTATATGAGGACAATATTTCGTGCTCGTACAATTGGCGCCGTTTGTGGGAAGCACAGAAAGAATAAAACCTCTTGATCAAGTTTTCCTCTCTAATTGGAAGTAATGGCGCACAATGAAGATTTGCCATAGTTCGCCATCGACGGACAAACCCCAGAGGGGGGTGGGAGGCGCGAAGGTTTGCCTTCTATCCCTCCCATGGTGGATTTAGAGCCCCAGCGACAGAACCCCCAGAGGGATGGAAGGGAGAGGAGAACTAACAGCCCCCGTCGCTCTCAAAGTCTAGAAAGACAGAGGCGGAGGATCGATCCTCAAGTTCTGGAGGATCGCGTAAAGAAACAAGACGAGTTAATAAAGAAGATGGCAGCGGACATGGAGTCTATAAAACGCCAGATCAAAGGAAAATGGGTGGCGACAGGAGAGGGGCGCAAAGGCAACATGCCCCCTCGTCACTCGGAAGATCGTGGTAGGCATACCACACCATCACAAGCAGAGAGCAGAAGCTTGAGAACAAGCGACACTCAATCAAGGAATACCAGGACTCGTTACTCCAGGTCTGAGAGAACGAGAATTGAGAGGTCATGTACTGAGGGAAGCACCTATTGGCCCTCACGCACACACCAAACTGCATCCAGGCAAACGGAGTTGCCTAGATCGTCCGACCTACGGACTGTGCTTGAAGAAAAGGCACGATGGAAGGAGGATACCAAGGCACGCGACCCACGTAGTGTTTCAGCCCTTCAGCGGTTGGCTCCTCAGACGCATGGAAGCATCGAGGTCGGAATGCCAATACTGCGCCTAGCTTACGAACCAGCAGACAAGGTATTAGCCAGATTGCAAACCTCGCCATTCGTTCCGGCAATAGAGAACGCACCTCTACCTTCAGGCTTCAACCAGCCTAAGTTCACCACTTATGAGGGGAAGACAGACCCCTACATGCACTTAAGCCACTTTCGCCAGGTTATGGCGGTATACTGACGGAACGAAGCTTTAATGTGCATCCTATTCCCATCCAGCCTTGGCGACCTAGGTTTAACCTGGTTTGAAAGGCTACCAGAAGGCAGCATCGCCTCCTGGGCACAATTGGCAGAAACGTTCGTGACCAGGTTCAGAACGAACACCAAGGCGCTAGTGGAGATCGATCAGCTACTCTCCATTGACATGGGCGACAAGGAGACGTTGAGGTCATACAACAGTCGCTATCGGTAGACCTTCAACCAGATAGGAGATTGCCCTACAAATCTCGCCATCGCACAGTACAAAAGAGGTCTTCCAGTCAGTAACAGGCTCAGGGACTCAATCACCATGATGCCCCCCTCACAATGGAATCCTTAATGGAGAGGGTACACCAGTACATTCGGGTGGAAGAGGATGGCGCCCGTGCTAAAACAAAGTCTGGTACAATCGCAATACCAGATAAAAAGACTTCGGCAAAAGTCAATGCGGTAGAACGTCCAAGCAGAAACGGGCAAGGCAGGCGGGACAACGGAGAGGACCAAGATAAAAGGTGGTTGAGAGTTTGCACTGCCATTACCATAGTGTTCAAAAAACCAATCTATCGGATTCTCAGTGAGATACGTGATGAACCTTTCGTCAGGTGGCCAGCTAAGTTAGGAGAAGCGCAAAAGGACTATGACGAAAGATCTCGGTGCACCTTCCATAAGGAAAAAGGACACCGCACTGAAAATTGCACACCGTTGAGACAGCACCTGGAGGAGTTAGTGGCAGCTGGGCACCTGGACCAGTACATAGAAGGAGGGACACAGCCAACCCCCCAGAACCACGATCATCCAGACAGAATGCCGATCGACACCCCACCTCAAGGCGTGATAAATGTAATACATGGGGTATTCGAACCTGAGCGAGTGTGTGAGCTCAGGGGAATGATAAAAAAAGCTGAGCACTTAAGGGAGGTATTAAGTGCACAACCTACCATTAAAAAGAGGAGAACAGAGGCCACAAACATCATGTCTTTTTCACATAGAGACTTGGCAAGGATATATTGCCCTCACAATGATGCACTGGTCGTCACTCTTCGCGTCAAGGATTACGACATCAAGCAAATTTTGATTGACCAAGGTAGCTTATGTGAGATAATGTATTACAAAACCTTCAAACAATTGAAATTTAAGGACAAAGACTTGGCACCTGTCGTATCTCCTCTGATCGGATTCAACTCATTGCCAGAGTGGCCAGTTGGCAAGATAATCCTCCCAGTCAGAGCAGGAAGCATGACGAAACAAGTGGAATTCTGGGTATTGAAAGTCCCTTCTACTTACAACATAATCTTGGAAAGGACATGGCTGCATGCCATGCGATCGGTAGCGTCTACCTACCATCAAGTAATGCGGTTCCCCAATGAAGCCGGAGTAATTGAAGAGGTCTTTAGGGATTAGATCATGTCCAAACAATGCTTCGTCACCGTAAACGGCAGCCGCGCTGCCAAAGGGTTTGTTCATATGGTGGAAGAACCTGAGAGCAATGAATTGTTTGCGGATGTTGGCAAAGCTGCTGAACAGAAGGCAGTGGAAGACTTGGTACAAGTAAGAATAGATGAAAAGAACCCGGAAAAGTTCTTTTTGCTTGGCTTATCTATGTTCAGCACTGAGAGAATAGAGGTCATGGAATTCTTGACCTCTAACATCGAAGTGTTTGCCTGGATGTCATATGACATGCCCGGCATTGACCCAAACTTCATCTGTCACCAATTGAACATCCATCCAACTGCTAGACCAGTTATACAGCGCACTCACAGATTAGCGCTCCATCACGCCGAAATAGTAGCGGAAGAAGTGGGAAACTTGCTAGAGGCAGGAGCTATTAGAGAGGTGCACTATCCCAGGTGGATATCCAATACATTAGTGGTGCCAAAGAAGAATGGAAAATGACGTGTCTGCGTGGACTACAAAACGGTCAACAAGGCGTGCCCAAAAGACAGCTTTCCCCTACCACGGATAGACCAACTGGTAGACCTAACGGCAGGACACAGTCGACTTAGCTTTCTTGATGCGTACAGAGGTTACCATCAGATCGCTATGTATGAACCAGACCAGGAGGTCATATCCTTTACAATGCCAAAAGGATTGCACTGCTACAAGGTCATGCCCTTTGGCCTTAAAAACGTAAGGGCAACATTCCAGCGGATGGTCACCAAGATGTTTGAGCCATTGTTAGGCAAAACAATGGAAGCATACATAGACGATATGTGGTCAAAAGCAAGAATGAGAATGACCATCTTAGGGACCTAGGTGAGATGTTTCAAATCCTGAAGAAAAACAAGTTGCGCCTTAATGCTTCCAAGTGTGCGTTTGGCGTAGGATCTGGCAAATTCCTGGGTTTCTTGGTGACCAACCGAGGTATAGAGGCAGACCCCTCTCAGATCAAAGCAATTCAAGATCTAGAGAGACCCAACTCAGTAAAAGAAGTGCAGCATCTCACTGGCATGGCAGTTGCGCGCAACCGGTTCATAAGTCGGTCGTCAGACAGATGTCGACCATTTTTTCAAGCATTAAAAGCCAAGTTTGAGTGGGATAAAGAATGTGACCGCGCCCTAGAAAGTTTGAAAGAATATATGTCTTCTCCACCGTTGCTAGTGACCCTAATACCTGGAGAAGAACTATTTTTGTACCTGGAAGTTTCACAGCACGCAATTAGCGTAGTATTGGTTTGAGCGGAAGGAATCCAACATCTGCCCATCTTTTATGTCAGCAAGACATTGTTGGGCGCAGAAACCAAGTACTTACCATTGGAAAAATTGGCCTTAGCCTTGATGATGGCCTCAAGGAAGTTGTCGCATTACTTTCACGCCCACACCATAATCGTTCTCACAGCCTTTCCATTAAAAGCTTTGTTTGAGAGAGCGAACTTTTTTGGGCAAATCTTGAAGTGGGTAGTAGAGTTGGGACAGTTCGACATCAAGTTTCAACCCAGAACCACGATAAAAGCCCAAGCTTTAGTAGATTTTGTCACAGAATTCACACCAGGAAGTCATCACATCTGCCCAGTTGACTTAACTGGTACAACCAAAATGGGGATGGAAAGTGTCGCCGGAATAGCACAACCCCTAATACAGGATACCCAGCTACATCCCAGGACAGACCAGAGTAAACAAAAGGAGGAAGAAGCAAACCATGCTGCACCAAGTAAAGACTCATCAACAAATAAAGACTTGGTACAGTCAGATAGTGAGAGGCAAATAGCAAGCATGGACCCTGTAGAAAACACCAGCAACAATCATGACCCCAAGGCATCATCCGATCCCTCCACTTGCTGGAAGCTATTCGTTGGAGAGATGTGGAAGCTCTTTGTGGATGGAGCATCTAACAGGCACGGTGCAGGACTTGGCATAGTCCTCATCTCGCCATATGGCCTAATAGTGGAACAAGCAGTCAACCTTGGCTTCCCAGCATCAAACAACGAGGCGGAGTATGAAGCATTTTTAGCAGGACTGAAATCAGCATTCTATATGAAGGCAACCGAGCTAATGGTTTATAGTGACTCCCAACTAGTTGTTAACCAAATTTCAGGTGACTACGAGGCAAAAGATGAAAGGATGGCTACATACCAAGAGTTAGTCAGAAAAGAGATCAAGAAATTTGAAGTAGTACGGATAGAGTAGATCGGTCGTGAAGAAAACAGCAGAGCAGATGAACTAGCGAGCTTTGCCTCGATGGCAGACACATCCATCCCGCATCCATTACTGATCGACTTCCTACCAAGACCAAGCATTGAAGAAGTTGAAGCAGCAGAGGTATGTTGTGCCGAACTAGGCCCTTCATGGATGGATCCCATTATAGTGTTCCTAAAAGACGACATTTTGCCTGAAGAGAAGAAGGAGGCCAACAAAATAAGAGCAAAGTCACAGCGATTTTGGCTCTCTCCATCAATGGCCTTGTACAAGAAATCCTTCACAGGACCTTACCTGAAGTGTGTCCATCCCAGCAAGGTTGAAGCATTCATGTTCGAAATTCACGAAGGCGTATGCGGCAACCACCAAGGAGGAAGATCTTTAGCCTACAGAGCAATTTCACAAGGATATTGGTGGCCTTACATGCAAGCAGATTCAGAGAAGTATGTCAAGAAGTGTGAGAAATGTCAGAAGTTCGCACACCAAATACATCAGCCAGCTAGAGAACTACTACCATTAACTAGCCCATGGCCCTTCGCAATGTGGGGCTTGGACATAGTAAGACCACTGCCAATAGCACCCGGCAACAGGAAGTTCTTTCTTACAGTAACAGACTACTTCACGAAGTGAGTGGAGGCGGAAGCACTCGCTTCAATAAAAGAGAAAGATGTGAAGAAGTTCGTCTGGCAGAATATCATTACTCGGTTTGGCATACCCAAGGCTCTAATATCAGACAACGACACTTAGTTTGACGGCAAAATTTTTAGAGGCTTTTGTGAGGAATACAAGATAGAATTCTACAATTCTACACCAGCATACCCCCAAGCAAATGGCTAGGCAGAAGCATCCAACAAAGTCGTCTTGGATGGATTGAAGAAAAGATTAGAGAAAGCAAAAGGAAAGTGGGCGGATGAGCTTCCTCATGTTTTATGGGCTTACCGTACCACACCTCGGTGATCAACTAGAGAAACACCTTTTTCTTTGGCCAATGGCATGGAAGCAGTAATCCCACTGGAAGTTGGCCTCCCCACCATTAGAAGCAAAAATTTTGATCCAGACTTAAACGGAGAAGCCATCGCATTAGAGCTCGACCTTGCAGAAGAAAGAAGAGAAAGAGCACTGGTTCATATCGCCTCATACCAATAGGAATTATCTAGAAAATACAACAAGACAGTACATCCAAGGCAATTCAAGGTTGGAGATTGGGTACTGCACAAAGTCATGGGAAACACCCTGGTACCTGGAGACGGCAAGTTAGGGCCCAATTGGGAAGGACCTTACAAAGTGGTTGGGTTAGCAAGAAAAGGGGCATACCACTTGGAAGACGAGGACAGCAAAGCCATTCCCAAGCCATGGAACACTGCCAATCTCAAACTATTTTATTTTTAGCTTTTCTTTAAAGTACTTGTAATTTTTCTTTTTCTCAATAAAACAAGTAGTTTTCTTTTCAGCATAATTGTGTTATTCTGTAAAAGTTGTTTTAGTGAGCTAGGGGCAACAAAAGCAGAGTTGGCCGGAATAACCAACTTAGAAGTTGGCTGGAATAACCAACACCCCTCCTAAGCCCAGGATAAGGATCCAAGCTGCAGGACGTTTGGCAGGAATAACCAACTTAGAAGTTGGCTGGAATAACCAACACCCCTTCTAAGCCCAGGATAAGGATCCAGGCTGCAGGACGTTTGGCAGGAATAACCAAACACTTTACCCTAGGTTGGCAGGAATAACCAACTTAGAGGTTGGCTAAAATAATCAACACCCCTCCTAAGCCCAGGATAAGGATCCAGGCTGCAGGATGTTTGGCAAGAATAACCAAACACTTCACTCAGGGTTGGCAAGAAAAACCAACTTTGGGCTCTCTCCAGCTAAGATTAGGATCTAGGCTGAAGATGTTGGTTGGGAAAACCAACACTTATTGTTCTTCAGCCGAGATAAGGATCTAGGCTGAAGAGGTTGGCTGGAAAAACCAACACTTATTGTTCTTCAGCCAAGGTGAGGATCTAGGCTGAAGAGGTTGGCTGGAAAAACCAACACTTATTGTTCTTCAGCCGAGATAAGGATCTAGGTTGAAGAGGTTGGTAGGTATTGCCAGTTAGATTACAAAGTAAAGACCAGGATAAATATCTCGACCAGAGAATTTACTTCATTCAGATTATATTGGAAAAGTAAATACAAGCATAGAAGTAAACCGAACAGACAGTTGAGGAAAAAAAAAGATGATTTCATTGATAATACAAAGTCAAAGTACAAGAGATGGGGCCATAGCCCGGTTACAAAAACTTCTAAAAAGTTCACACCTAAAGAAAAGAAAAGTACATAATCAAGCAAAGAGGTCATCTAAATTGGCATCCAGAACAACCCGGTCATCACCCAGAGGTAGCTTGGTTGTGCCTAGCCCCCCTTGGTTAAGCTCGGACGAAGGCACCGCATCAGACACAATAGGCAAAGGAGAGATGGAGACCATTGAAGTTGGAGAGATAGACTGGCGGCCGGGCTGGGTGTTGTTCTCTGGAGCAGAATCCTCGTCCTCTCCCTCTTGTAGAAATTTTTGCTGAATGAGAGTAACGTACTCCGCCATACAGTTTGGTATGAAATACGGGGGAGGGTTGAAGACCTCGGTCTTCGGACCATGACCGAGTTGTGCCACAGCCACCTTCCATCCGCATTTGAAGAAGAGATCTTTCGCAGCTTCACATTGCTTGATATAAGTGGCCTCCCCCTCCTTGTAACCCTGGTCCTCTGCGTCCTTTACTTTCTTCTCCAGCTTGGCAATTTCAGCGTTTTTCTTGCCCTCAAGCTTGGCCAGCTCGCACAGGTACTTATCTTTTACCACGGTTACGGCCTTTTTCTTATTTGCCTCAGCCGAACTAACAACACCGGTCAGACGTGCCATTTCGGTTTGTAGCTCGGCTATTTGCTTCTTTGACTCTTCCAGCTCGATGGTTTTGGCATTAGCTTATGCCATGGCCTGCCTTGTGGTTTTGCGCAGTTCCAGCACTCGCTTGTGAGCGTTGTGGTTTTTTTGCATGGCTTGCAAAAGGATGGTAATAAACTTTTAAGAGAAATTGAGCAGAAACTTGTTCAAATTAGAAAGACAAGCAAGGGGATAACTTACCAGCACCATTGATTTTGTGGTTGAGCGAATGGCCTTCAGCTTGGTTAGATGGTTGTGGTGCTCCATGTCGGCTGGAAGGCAAACACTTTTGGCAAGGTTGAACGCCAAGAAATGGTCCTTTTCTGCGACCACGAACAGAATCCTTGATAGCACGGTTCTGAAACATGATCTTTGGTGCCCACTTTGGAGAGCTAGCTCGGTCAAAGCGCTCAGGTGGAGGGCTTGGTGGAATGGTTTGAGGAACCACGGTTTCATCCTCGTCGACAAGGCGTGGCTCGGTTGTGGAAGTCCGAGCATGCTTGCTTGCCCGAGATGATGAAGGCTGGTGGGATGGTAGGGCTACCACGGTCTCCTGTGTTTGACTGGCTAGTGGTACCTCGGGCTGGTTTGTCTTGGTCAGAAGGGCCCATACTACTCTTTTTTTTAGCCATCTCTTGCTCCGCAGTCAATGGGATCAAGTTGACTTGTGGAAGGGAAGGATCAGGTTCTGGGGATGGCTCTAAGAGGAAATCGGTCACCCTGGTCTTCCTATGGCTACTATATTGGTAGGTCGGTTCAAAATTCAGTAGCTCGGCCCAGCCCTTGTTTGGATATCGGAGTGCAGCGCGAAGTGTGTTTAAATTGGGGTAGCTATACTGGGACTTGAGAAAGTTCAAATCTGCATGAAGGAAGGAGACAACAGTTAGTACGGTTAAAAGTAAGTACTGAAGTGAGAGAAAGAACATGAAATTTGGCCGAGGTAGTTATACCGGCGACTCCTTTATTCCAATTAATTCGGTCGCCCGGGATCTGGGGTTTGTGGTCTTCGAAGTTCCCAGAAACCCAGAAGAAATCATCATCGTTTACATCCTTATCCGGGGTATTCTTTATTATCTTTTCACGCCGGCACCTTATTCTTAGATAGTAAACCCAGCCATCTTTATTTGATCCTATGGAATATTAGTGGAAGAGCTCGGCTAAACCGAGATTAAGGCCAGCCCGGCGGTTTAGCTCGACGATACCATTTATTATGCGGTATGAATTTGTGGAAAGTTGGGTAGGGCAGAGGTTAGTTTGTCTAAGGAACTCGTAAAGAAGAGGCTGTACAGGGAATCTTAGTCCGGTTTCTACAATGGAAAGAAGGGTAAAGGGAACAAAGCCAGGGTTTCTCCAGGGTGTGGTATCTAGTTCGGCCAAGGTAAGACGGACATCATCAGGAATATGGTAGTCCCTTCGGAACTCGGTCATGGCCCCCGGTGAGTTTACTAAAAACCTATATTTACCCATTTGCTATTAAATTATGAATAAATTAGCTTAAGTATTAGCTCGGTCAGGAAATGACCCTGAGTAACTCAGTTGAGCGCTCAAAGGAGTGCCTGGCCAACCTAAGTCTGCAAAGTAAAAGAGAAAGGTGTTAAGCACTGATCGTTGGACTGTGCTAAAAGCACAAAGGCAAGATAAATGAAGTCCTAGCTCGGCTACGCGGGATGCTATCCATTGTTAGCTCGGTTTGAGCAAGGCTCTTTAGCCCAGTTGAACTGTTAGGGCAGCATTCTTAGTTTGGTCTTAGCTAAGGGAGCTGGTTTAGCTCCAAGTTTTAGCTCGGTCGGTGGCCTTCTAGCACGGTATTGCGCAAACTTAGTGCAGTTCGATAGCCCAGCTAAAAGGTAGGGCCAATTAAAACTACGAGTAGGGTATGAAGTTTTGGTTCAATTGTTTAGTTCGGCCAGGGTCGTACCTAATACAAACAATATCCTAGTTCGGTTGGAGTGTGATTTTGGATCAAAACTACCATTTCCCAGGTTATTCATATAGATAGTGGTTATGTTACAAAGGTTTTTTCAGAAAAATGGAAGTAAAAGTGGAATGGGTGTTTTGAAAATCATACAAAAATGCATGTTGTGTATTATAAAATAGATGCGAAATCAACAAAGAGGAAATAAGATTGGGTTACTTACAAGTTTGAAGACGAGTTGATAAAGATCAAAGCCACGAGAGAAAGCTCTTTACAGGCACTGTGTTTGGGAGGAATGGAAGCTCGAGCAAGAGAGAGAAGATGAATAGTGCAAATGAAATGGTTCAAAACGAAGGGTTTAGTTCTGTGTAGAGAAAGGGGAAAAAATGGTGGGACTGTTTAGAATACGCGAAGTACGAAGACAGCGTGACAGCTGCATTGGGCCAATGAGAGTGTGCCACGTGTTCTTGGAATGAGAAGCGATTCAGCTATAGCGGCTGAAGAGACGTTTTGACCGGACAGATGGGTAGCCCGGTGTGGATTTAGCTCGGTTGAAAAGCTAAAGTTTTTAGCTCGGCTGGAAAAAGATAATCCCTATCATGCTGTGCAGATGAAATTAAGGGGCAATTGAGAAGGTAATTTATATGTAAATTGGGCCGAGTTGGGTAATGGGCCGTTCTATGGGCCATAGTAAGATGGGCTTAGTAAGTGGACCATAGTCCAGGTGTTAGCTCGGTCCACGTATGGAAGTGACCTAGCAAGTGTTAGCTTGGTCCAAGAATAATCACGGTCACCACGGTTGGAGTAGAGATAGTTAGCTCGGTCAGGGCATTCGGAGCCGAGGTATGGTGCTTTCACTTGATGGACCTCGCTCTGGTTGGCGCGGTGGTAGCTTGCTGAGGTTAGTTCGGTCTCAATAGGCACAACCGAGATACAAACAGATAAAGGAAGGGACGAGCTAGGGCATAGCTCGGTCTAAGTTGTCATTTTAACATGACAATACTAGCTCGGTCGTTTGGTCGTACCACCGAGCTAGGACCATCTCACTTGGTTTAAGTAGTGAGGGGGGTGTTGAAAGATAAGCATTATCTTCCAGGAGTGTGACTCCTAGGAGGACTCTACATGGAGGAATAAGAGTCCTACAAGGATTGTGTCACACGGAACCTATAAAAGCTCATAGCATCACCTATGGAGAGGTAACACAACTTTGATTCTCGAATAGACAGAGCTTTTGTCTATTTGTCTATTTTGCTGACTTAGGCATCGGAGAGGTATCCGGCACACACCCGCCGACTAGCTCACATTTGTGTTTTCAGGGAGTAAAGCGATGACGTTTGGAGGAGCGCAGACTTGATCAACAGGATTATACGAGGACAATATTTCATGCTCATACAATGTTATTATATTTTTCTCAATTTGGTGAATCACTTTTAGAGAATTGACTCTTAAACACTCTAAAAATTGTTCAGCTGTTGGATGGTGTTCGATTATTTTAATGACGATATGGAGTGAAACCTGTCCACGTCTCTCTCAATTAAGATTTATATTTTTAATTTCATTGTAAGTAAATTAAAATCACATAGTTCATTAAGTAATTAATAAAAGGAGTGTTATACTCATAAGAGTAGCTACTCCTCGGGGTTGAAGATAAACTTTCACAAAAGTATGATTTGTGGTGTGGGAGTTGAAGATGGGTTCGTTGAGGAGTTTGTAGCCAAACTTAATCGTTTGAGCCATAAGTTACCACTAAAATATCTTGGTTTGCCACTTGCAGCCAACCCAGGTAGGAAGCAAACATGGCAACTAGTGGTGGATAAGTTTAAAAAGAAATTATCTGGGTGGAAGAGAAGAATGCTCTCTTATGCTAGAAGAGTCACTCTTATTAAATCTGTTTTGTCTTTCTTACCTATTCATTATGTCTTTGTTTAAGATACCTGAGTGTGTTGCTAAAGAAATTAATACGATTCAAGCAAGGATTCTTTGGGAAGGGGATGAATCTAAAAAGAAAATCCATTTGGTAAAGTGGAAAGAGCAGTAGCTGAATAAGAATCAAGGAGGTCATGGAATTAGAGACATAATATTGACTAATGAGTGTTTGCTACTGAAAAACCTAGGTGATTCGTGATTAGATCAAGATTTAATTGTACCAATTCCCAAACGATTAAAACTAAAATTCTAAATCATCTGGCACATACGAAAATGATTTAGATTGTTACTTCAAAAAATAATAAATCGACACAAACGATTTTTCTGTGAAAAAATCACAATTGGAGCACCTCCAATTGTGATTAAAAATCCATAGGCAAAATGCCACAAATCAATCCACTATGAAACGAAGACAAAGTACAAATAAAACAAACAAATTACCTAAACGCTATCAATTTGTCTTCAACAATTTGTATCTCTGTTACCGCAACCTTTGTCTTGTAATTGATCAGAATGATGTTGAATCCACAACATCCATTGTCGAATCAACGACTATGCACAACATCAAACTCCTTCAAATACTCCACGCTTGAATCTTCGGATTTCACCGAAGAAGAACACTCTTGAAGTCGAATAATCAAATAACTCTTTGATGTATACTCGTCAAACCATGATTATAATAATCAATCAAACATCAAAGAAAACTAGCAAAATAGCCCCAGAAGAAAACCCTAGAACCTTCAAAGAAGATCTGGAAGTTGTACCCTAAAAACAGACTGAAACACATATTCATAGAAAACAGGGCTGTGAAGGTTGCTCGAGCGAAAGATCTCTTACTCGAGCAATGAACCAACTACGCGTGTATTGTTTAAGTGTCTTCGCTTGAGCCACGCTTCCTTCTCAAGCACACAAACTTTCTTCCCAGTATTTTTGAAGAAATAGAAAACTTTTGAAAGCACAACATCTTCGCTCGAGCCAATACTCTTTTGCTAGAGCGAGCAAGGCAAAACAACAAGGAAACTTATAACTCGATAAACAATGTTTGTTCTTGGGATTGACAAAACTAAGAGACCAAACAATCTCCCCCTTTGTCAATTCCCGAAAAAAACATTCTAACACAGTTTCCTAGCAAACACACGCACTAAACTAAACAAATTGAAATCAACCAATCTAAAACAATAGCCTTGAAGAAATACCCTGCAAAAATAAAAACCAAACCATTGGAAAAAGAGAAAGTAATTATTTTCAAAACAAATAATAGATATCAAGACTTAATCAAGAGAAACGGATGAAAGTTAGTCTACTATCAAAAATAGATCTACTATCAAAAATAGATCCCAATATATATATATGCAAATCCCAATATATATGCAAAAAACCAATATCCACATCTGTGTTATCGTAAAACCTGTGAAACTCTATGCAAAAACCAATACCCACATCTGTGTTAACCCAAAACCTATGAAACTCCATTCCTCATTTTTTATTATGGAGAGACAAAGGGAAGAGGAAATAGAAAAGATACTAGTAACAAAATCTGTCCAAAAAACAAAAATAGTCCAAAAAGAAGAGAAAATATCACTGTGAGGACGGCTGAGGCTGTTGTTGCATCTGGAACGGAGAAAAGATCTAAGCATGCATCGCAGTCTGCTGATCGAGGCGGCCATTAAACACATCTAAGTGACCATCTAGCTGATCAAGGTGGTGTGTGATAGACTGCTTGAATTGCTGCAACTGTCCACGAAACGAATGAGGACACATCTCGGGTGCACCGACAGTGGCTGCATCAAACTCGGCCTCTTCGGCAGGTGGATTATCACCTGCAACAGAAACCCCTACTCCCGACGAACCCCTCTTGACATAGGCTTGACTCTGTAAGACGGTTTGTTTGGTGACAGGTTTAATGGGAGAGGCAAACTCATCATCATCAAAGGTGGGAACACCAAGAGATGTAAGAAACCGATTTAGTAAACACCCATAAGGGAGACCCAAAGACTTGTGACCTTCAAGCACACTAATCATTTTGGACACGATCATTTCAAACAAGTCGATGGGGAGGCGATGGTCAATGCAATATAACACATAACCCTGATCTTGGGTAATGTGCGAGGAATGCATGGTAATATGGATGTTGACACAGATGATGAGATTTAGGAGGCAGAATCGGGGAAGAAGCTCATTTTGGTGAATGAGCGCCCCGGCGATTCAAGTCCGGGGAGGGCCACATAATTCAATGGCGACCTGGTCAAAATCCACAATGTTGCAGGTAGTAAGAAATAGGTAGTGACAATTCCAGACTTCCAGAAGATTAAGAAACCTTCTAATGACCTTGACATCAATGACCAGGGTTTGATTGCGAACCCAAGTGTGAAAAGACGGGGCTATCTCCTTGCAAATGGAGTGCATATTGCAGTAGAACTCTCGGACCCAACTGAGGTTTTGTGGATCGGATAAATGGAGAACCTGGTCACCCCCTAAAGCATTAAACAAAGACCAAATAGGGATAGACTCGAAAGCATTGGGATGGACATGTTGTTCTAAGTGAACAGTCCGAGAAACATAGAAATCCCGATAAAAGTTGGATTTTTCCTGGGATTGGAATTTGTCTTTATTGAAGTTTGGGCAATACACAGTGGTTTTATGGCATTTGGAGGACTCAGCCATGACTGATAGACACAAAGGAGAGACCACCACAAAACAAACCCCAAACCACCAAGACAAAATCACACCCTCATATAACCCCAAAACCAACCCAACAAGAGAGAACCAAGGAACACATAATGTCCAATAACAACCCCCAAAAGCAAATATAAGAGCAAAGCACAAACAATTAGTGCAACAGGGCTAGAGCAGCCAAAATTCACAAAACAGAACATCAGCATTATATTAATTACTGGAATAATAGGGAAAATGGAGATGTAGTTCGAGGTCAAGTGTAAAAGTCACTTCCAAAACAAAATAAATATAGCAGTATGAGAGACATGAGGGTAGCAGTATTAGGTTAAGGAAACCCAACAAAAATCCAGTAAAAAACCATCATAAAGTAGCAATTTAACAAGAGAACTCATACCAAAACAAGGGTAATTCAAAATTAAAACCCTAAAATCAAAACCCTAACAATCACATAGGTCGGAAAGGATGCAAAAACCCTAGATAGAATGCACGACCGAGCAATTGACAAAGAAATAAGGGAAAAACAAAGATAAAACGAAATGAAATATATAAAAAAAAAAAACAAACCTCAGAAGAGGACAGACGAAGCCGCACATAGATGGTGAGAGAGAGAGAAACTTACCACAAACCAGAGAGGGAGAGGTTGAGGGAAGAGAGAAACACCCAAAACTAGTGAACACCCAAAGACGAGCTTGCATGAGAGAGGAAAATGCCCTACAAGAAAGGAAAAGTGGACTGAAGGGACGAAGTGGTAGAATTTAAACCAAGACAGATCGCTCGAGTAAGAAGTTTGTTGCTCGAGCTAAGACACTTAAGTGCAAGAGGTCGCTCGAGCCAAAAAACACACGCTCTCAGAATCTTGAACCACCTGCAAAAATACCAGATTGAAGAAAAGTCACTCGAGCGCAAACTCTCTAGCTCGAGCGAAGTAGAAGAACCAAAACACGCTTAAACCACCCTTCTGAGCAGAATAAAAACACTCACACTGACAAGAGAGACCTGAAACAAAAGGGGATTAGTATAATAGCCAAAATGTGACACTCAGATGAGGTAATCTACAACCCATGAAGCTAGTAAACTCACAATTTTGACAATATGAAGCACAATATCATGAGCAAATTAGATAAAGAATGATCAATGAGCATAAGCTACATGGGGATGCACAACTCAAAGACCAAAAAAGAGCTCACATAATGAATGTGTGTGTGTGTGTGTGTGTGTGTGTGTGTGTGTGTGCAATCCTTGAGAGGCCACAGAGCTAGAGTTAATTCTCGTAGTGATCGGATGGCTAGACCTCCGACAAGAGAAACTAAACATTACAGAGAAAAGTCAAACCACTAGAAATCAAGGGGTATTTGTTGAGTAAAAGCGGAAGCTCTCCCTCAATCAATGAGTCCTTTTTTTTTCATTAGATTTTTTATTTTTCTTGTTTGTGGGAACTTACGAGTGGCATGCACACTCAAGAGTATGGAGACCAAACTAGAGAAGCATGAAAACAATAAGGTTGGCCTAGTTAGTGCCTTTGAGGTAGCCTTTTCCTATAATGCCCGGACTTCAATGAACTGAGGGAGGAATCGTGAAAGGGAAAAATGATGGTAGATGGTTAAGAGACTCAACATCACCCATGATCTACCAGTATAGGTCAATTCCTCTGAAAATGTATATGAGACACTGTTAAAGGTCCATAGAGAACTTTGATCACTTGTGCGGAAACTCCTGCAATAATTTATTTCAAGGATGTGTACAGAATGAGATCATGAAGTCAATAAGGATAGGCATTCAGAATGAGCTATGAACAAAGAAACATGAAATCTTGCAAGTAGCATGAGAGGTGTTCATATGAGTCTAAATGTAGAGATAACAAGAATCAATGACAATGAGATTATAACATCCAAGTACACATAAAGCTAATCACTCTCACCCACTCAAGTAACAGGTCAAACCTTAGTGACTGAGCACTACACCCAAGATCTTTCTAAGGAACTCAAATCTAAGAAGATCAAGAGGTTTTGTAAAAATATCAACTTTTTGATGCTCAGTGGGTGCATGTTTGAGAACAACAAGGCCCTTTTCTACTAACTCTCGAATAAAATGATGACGAATGTCAATGTGTTTGGTGCGAGACTGTTGGATAGGAGTTTTATAAATGTTAATAGCACTTGTGTTATCATAGAAAAGGGTGAAAGTGTTCTGGTCTGTACCATAGTCATGAAGCATTTGCTTCATCCACAACATTTGTGCACAACAACTCCCTGCTATAATGTACTCAGCCTCAACAGTCGAAAGAGATATGGCATTTTGCTTTTTGCTATGCTAGGCAACCAAATTATTTCGAAGGTAAAAACACCCTCCAGATATGCTCTTACGATCATCAGCACACCCTGCCTAGTCAGCATAAAAAAAACTAGTGATTTCAACGGTAGTGTCGGTTGTGAACTAAATCCCATACCCCAATGTCCTATTTACATACTTAATGATGCGTTTAATTGCAAGTAGATAAGACTCTTTAGGACAGGCTTGGTAACAAGCACAAACACCTACACTAAATGCAACGTCAGAATGACTGGCTGTGAGGTACAAGAGACTCCCTATCATACTCCTATAAAGGATAGGATCAACATCAGCACCAGAGAAATCTTTGGAAAGGTGAATGCTAGTGTTCATGAGAGTGTGAGCACCTTTGGCCTGGACTTAGACACAAGGTTTTTGGCATACTTGGTCTAAGAAACAAACATACTCGAAGGAGACTGTTTAATTTGAAGACCCAAGAAGTAAGACAACTCCCCCATCATGCTCATTTCAAACTCATGTGTCATGCAATCCGAGAAATATTTCACAAGAAAACCAGCAGTGAATCCAAACACAATATCGTTAACATAAATCTAAGCAACAAGTATATAAGACTTAGTATGTTTTTACAAATAAGGTCTTCTCCACACTACCCCTTTGAAAATCATTATCAAGTAGAAAGGTAGTAAATCTATCATACCAAGCTCGAGGGGCTTGTTTCAACCCATATAATACCTTGTCTAACTTGTAGACATGGTATGGACATTTTAGGTCCTCAAACCCTTTTGGTTACTTAACATAAGCCTCTTCTTTCAAGTACCCATTCAGAAAGGTACTTTTCACATCCATTTGAAACAGTTTGAACCCATGAAAGCATGCAACACCAAATAAAATATAAATAGATTCAAGACGTGCAACAGGGGTAAATGTCTCATCATAGTCAACACCATTTACTTGTGTATAGCCTTGAGCAACCAACCTAGCTTTATTTCTCACCATAGTACCATTCTCATCAGATTTATTTTTAAAGATCCACTTGATACCTATCACATTCATGTCTCTAGGTCTGAGAACAAGAGTCCAAACTTTGTTACGTTCAAATTGACTTAATTCATCATGCATTGCATTAACCCAACTGTCATCTAGTAAGGCCTCTTTTACATTCTTAGGTTCAATTAACAAAACATAGCACATGTGAGTTACCTTTTCCCGAACTTGTTTTCGGGTTTTCATTCGGTCCGAAACACTGTCAATTACCTGTTGAACATGATGGTTCTGTTTTACCCTTGCTGATGGTTTTAACTTTGGACGGGTAGTGACGGATGCATCAGAGGTGATGTCTCTTTGTGCACTCTGTGGACTCGGACTTACCATTGAAGTTGGTACTAACTTACCTTCTTGAGCTTGACCTGGTGTTACTCCTTGACCTTGTGGTTTGGTATCCAAATTGGAGACTCACCATTTTTTTCCTCATGTATCACCGGAGTAGGATAACCTATGTCATTTATAACCATATTGATTGATTCCATTAGAGATAAAGTAAGCAGACTATAGACACAAAAAGCTCTACTAGTGGTTGAATACCTTAGAAAAATACCTTCATCATTTCAGGAGTCAAATTTGCCTAAGTGCTCTCTATCTTTGAAAATGTAACATTTACTTCTAAAGTTTTGAAGTATTTTACATTAGGTTTCAAACCTTTCCATAATTCATATGGAGTTTGTAAAGTGTCGGGCCTTAAATACACATGATTCACCATATAAACAGTGGTATTTAAGGCTTTAGCCCAAAATTTTGGAGGAACTTTCTTGCTAAGGAGCATGACCCTAGCCATTTTTTGAACAACCCCGTTTTTCCTCTCAACAACTCCATTTTTCTATGGAGTAATAGGTGTAGAAAACTCATGCTTAATACCATGCATATCACAGAAATCGGAAAACAAACTATTTTCAAACTCACGACTATGATCAGTTTGGATTATTGTGATATGCCCAATAGAGACACCCTGCTCATTTTGGATTTTAAGGAATAAGGCCTGGAAAACATCAAACGTATCAGATTTTTCTCTTAGAAAATTAACCCATGAAAAATGAGTGTAATCATCCACCATTAAAAAAATGTATCTTTTACCTCCAATGCTTTCAGTGCGAGTGGGTCCCATAAGATCCATATGAACAAGTTTAAGAGGACATTTTGTTGTGAAACTATTCACCTTTTTATGAGGGGCATGAATTTGCTTCCCAAGTTGACATGGTCCACACAAATGGTTCACATTCTTGCCCATTTTGGGTACTCCTCTCACAAGCTGTTTGTTGGCTATCTTGGTTAGGTCCTTGAAATTCATGTGACCTAATCTTTGATGCCACAAGTCAAGATTGTTTATGATGGTTGAGAGACAAGTAAGATCATTAGTGGTAACAATCCCATAGCAATTATCAGATGTGCGAACCCTATGCATGACAGTATTTCCTTTTTTATCCAAAATTTCATATTTATTTTTTGAAAACAATACTTCATGATGGGAATCACACATTTGACTAATGCTCAAAAGATTTTGTTTAAGGCCATCAATAAGAAGGGCATTTTCGAGTTTAGGAAGACCAACCACACTTATAAAGCCCTTCCTAATGACTCTAGAAATGCCACAATCTCCAAAGGTAACAATTCCACCTTCATATTTTTCAAGAGATGTGAAGTAGGATTTGTTTCCAGACATGTGCTGAGAGCACCCACATGTGTGAGTCACATGCTTTCAGTGCAGCTTGAACAACAAAACAAGTTAACTCACTCTTTCTCACCCATATCTTTTTGGTCTTAGCAGAAACATGACTGGCAGTCATGGTAAACGTCTTAGCGTTGTGAACACCCTCAATCTTGGTGTTTTGCCTTGACATGTAAGGTTGTCTCCTAACCCAAAAAGTATTAGAATTTCTGCCCTTTTGAGACACCTTACCAAATGACTCAAAACAATACGGATGAATGTGGCCATACCTACCACAATGATGACAAACAAAAACAGGTTTTACCTCTCTTTTGTTGATCTTACCCCTGTTAGGTTGATGAAGAAAGGGATCACCCTGTTGAACCTTTAGCTTTCCCTTTGTTTGAGTCTTAATGTTATGTGATGTGGAGGCCTGTCCCTTTTGAATTGATGTATTACCATAGCCTAGCCCACTTTTGTCACAACTCATGTGTTGAGACACGAGGATGTCTTCCAGTGTCTTTGATCCTTTGTTCCACATATCAATCGTGGCTCTAGCATCTTGGAGTTCTTCCTCTTTCTGACCGACCATCTCTTCCAATTCAACTTGTGACATCTTAAGAATATTAATTTTCTCTTCATATGTGGCATATATTTTCAGAAGTTCATTCATTTCAGTCCCATAAGATAAAAGTTTTCCACATAGGTCTTGCCTGTCATTGGAGATCTTGATGACATCCTGCTTTGTTGTTGCAATATCTTCCTTTAGCTTGACATTTTCGCTTTCACATGCTTTGAGCTTAGAAGTTAGTTTGTCATTGATCTTAGACAAGTTCAGAGATTCATTGTAAAGTTTTTCATAAGCTTGTTATAGATCATCACCATCGATCTCATCATTGTCTTCCAAGGTTTCATCATTTTCATCTTCTTTTTGCTCCTCTTTCTCATTGACCTCATCCAATCGAGTAACCAAGGCATGAAAGTTGGTGGATGGTGGTGATGATGACTCTTATCTTTCATGGAATTGACTCAGAATGTCCCATGTATCTTTGGCCTTTGTGTAGTGAGCAATCAGTTGTTGTTCTTCTTCAGAAATTGCTTCACGGATGGCGATCGGAACTCTTTGATTGATTGGATTGTCAGCACTTTCAACATCCTCTTCAATGGCTTGCCAACCTTCAGGGTCATGAGCTCTAAGAAACATCCTCATTCAGATCTTCCAAAATAAGTAGTTACTCCCATCAAAGGTAGGAGCATGGTGCAGATTCTGACCACGAGCAAACTCAACTGCTTTGGAGGAGGTTAAGTGACGGTAGACCAGAATGTCATGTAGGTACTATCTCTGTCTTCACCGAATTTGGTTTCTTTGAGTTCTTGCCCTAACCCGCTTTCATCATCCCAAGTGCAAACTTACAAAGCGCACCAGATTTCTAAGAAAAAATGAAAAGATAGTATGGCTTTTACTAGTGCTTATGAAACTGTTAAGACCCCTGAGATTGAGTTTGATGATGGCTATGTTTACCAAACAATTCAGAAAAAATTTAAAGTAAAAGAAGCCTAATTTCAAGGACCCTAGTTGAAAAGATAAGGGTAATAAAAAACCCAAAACATTTCCACCAAAAGTTGCTCCAAAAACTGAAAAGAAGACTTTGAAGGGACAAAGTGTCAAGTGTTACGAATGTTAAGGGTTTGGTCATATTGATCTTGAATGTCCATCAAAAAAGAACTAGAAGAAAGTCTATACAGTTTCTAACCCACTGATCAAGCTTGAGGGTATCAACATCCTTAGCCTCTTCAATAGTTGTAACTTTTGATTGGAACCTCTCAGGTAAAGACCTCAAAATTTTTCCAATAACCTTAGCTTCAAGGATTTTTTCACCAAGTGTAAAACAGGAATTCACGATGTCACTAAGTTTAACATAAAAATCATCAAATGTCTCATCATCACGCATAAAAAGAGAAGGTGAGACGTTGAAGTTTTGACCTTTTAACAGAAGTAGTACCCTCGGGAATAGTTTCAAGAATGTCCCAAGCCTCTTTTGCTACCTCACATGTGCAAATACGACGAAACTGTTCAGGTGTGACAGAGTAAAAGAGAGAATTGAGAGCTTTACTATTCCAACTCGAGTTTTGATAGTTGAATGCATCCCATTTATCAAGAGGTTTGGGGATATCAACACCATCAATGGTGACAATAGGTTCACTTCACCCATAGATCACACAGTGCCAAACTTTCTCATCGATGGATTTTAAAAACACTCTCATATGAGCTTTCCAATGAGAATAGTTTGTACTATCACGTAACAGAGGTCTATGGGTTGAGTCACCTTCGCGAATTGAATCTATATCACCAATCACACAAAATCACACTCCTATAGTTTTGATAAAAACAAAGAGTGCCCTGCTCTGATACCAATTGAAAAACCTAAGTAATTCATGATTAGATCAAGATTTAATTGTAGCAATTCCCAAATAATTAAAACTAACAATCTAAATCATCTAGCACATACGAAAGTGATATAGATTGTCGTTTCAAAAAATAATAAATTGACACAAACGATTTTTACGTGGAAAAATCATAATTGGAACACCTCCAATTGTGATTAAAAAATCACAAGAAAAACGCCATAAATCAATCCATTATGAAAGGAAGACAAAGTACAAATAAACCAAACAAATTACCCAAACGCTGTCAATTTGTCTTCAACAATCTGTATCTCTGTTACCCCAACCTTTGTCTCGGAATTGATCAGAATGATGTTGAATACACAACATCCATTGTCGAATCAACAATTGTGCACAACATCAAAGTCCTTCAAATACTCTATGCTTGAATCTCTGGATTCCACCGAAGAAGAACACTCTTGAAGTCGAATAATCAATCAACTCTTTGATGTATACTTGTCAAACCATGAGTATAATACTCAATAAAAATCAAAGAAAACTAGCAAAATAGCCCAGAAGAAAACCCTAGAACCCCCAAAGAAGATCTGGAAATCGTACCCTAAAAACAGAGTAAAACACATATTTATAGAAAATAGGGCCGCGAAGGTCGCTCAAACGATGAAGGAACTACGCGTGTATTGTTTAAGTGTCTTCGCCTGAGCCAAGCTTCCTTCGCTTGAGCGCACAAACTTTATCCCTAGTATTTTTGCAGGCATAAAAAACTTTTAGGAGCACAACATCTTCGCTCAAGCGAGCAAGGAAAAACAACAAGGAAACTTTCAACTCGATAAAAAATGTTTGTTCGTGGGATTGACAAAACTAAGGGACCTAACAGCTACTCAAGTGGTGATGGAGATATGCCTTGGAAGATGAGGCTTTGTGGAAATTTGTGATATGTGCCAAGTATGATATATCTGGGGGGGAATGGTTTCCTCCATTGAATGATTTTGTTTTTGTTTCTATGATTTGGAGAGAGGTTCTTGCCATGTCATATTTAAATCCTGGGTTTCATAATTTCTTTGTGGAAAATGTGGAGCTTAGAATTGGTGATGGGAATAGGGTGAAATTCTAGGATGATATCTGGCTGGGAACATCAAGCCTTAAATCTCAATTTCCCAGGTTGTACCAGTTGAATTTAGATAAGAAGATCACCTTGAAGATGCAAATTTCTTGTAGAGACCGTAGCAATAAATGGTGATTTAATTTTAAAAGGCCTCTCTTTGGATGAGAAGAAAAAGAGGTGATAAGGCTGCAAAATCTTTTAATAGCAGGGCTGTGCCTTCATCCTAATCAAAGGGATTCAATCAAGTGGAAAGCTGAGCAATCAGGGATATTTAAAGTTGGCTCTGTGTATAACTTTCTGGATATATCCTCAGCTCTACAGATTTGGTTTGGTATAATTTGGCCCCTCTGAAGGCTAAATTCATTACTTGGCTTACATGGAGAGTGTAGACACCCCATTTTGACCGGCCCTAAGACTTGGGCGCTTTCTTTTGATTACCCGCTGATGACAATTAGAATGTGTTTCTTAAAAAATTCTCAGTAAGAAAGATGGAATTTAAGTTTTAATCCCAACCTTCACCCATTTTTTTGCCAAACTATTTTAGACCTTAAAACCCTTTTTTCAAAATATGTTTTTTTTTTTAAAAATGTTTCTACAATGTCCCGAGGCTCCCATTTCGATTAAAATATTGCACTTTTTAGTAAACCGAGTAAGGACAAAGTGGAAATAAATGGAAGGGAGGTGAAACTTTTTGAAAAATATTTAAAAACATATTCTTATAGGTTTGGAGTTGAAGGAAATAGGAGGGGATGAAAGAAAACTAGTTTAGGAAAAGGATGAGTATCAAATCATTAAGAAGGAAATGAGCAGCCTTCACTAAATTAGGCATTTTTCTTTGTACACTTGGAATTTAAATGTGAGGCCACCACCATTGGAAAGTAGACTTCTGGAGCTTCAATTTAGACCCAAGAACCACCTCAGACCAAGTCTAAATAAGGGAGATATGCCCATTTGAAGTTGGGCTTAAGAGTAGATTTTATTGACCCAGCCTGAGACAGCTTTACTAAATTAGGCATATCTCTTTGTACACTTGGAATTTAAATGTGAGGCTACCACAATTGGAAAGTAGACTTCTGGGGCTTCAATTTGGACCCAAGAACCGCCTAAAACCAAGTCCATATGGGGGAGATATGCCCATTTGGAGTTGGACATAAAAGCATATTTTGTTGACTCGGCCCAAAACAGCAATAGCCCATTTTTTCTTGGTTTTGGTTCGGTTGGGACAACCCATTTACCTATTTTCTGAGCCATTCAAGTGCATCCACTCATCCTCCATTATTCCTAATCATCCCCCATTGTCAAAAAGAGGTTTTGTTTGCATTCATAAAGGAGTATTCCATGCAACCACCTTCAAAATTTGCCCTCCTATCACACTCTTGTCTCCCACCTTGTCTCCTACCTTCTTTTTGACCTTTACTCTCCCTCATTGCCTATATAGAATGATCATATTGTAAGAGAGAAAAGGATCACGAAATTGAAGAGAAAGGAGTGAGAAAAGACTAAAAAAAAGAGAAAAATTGAGTTTTTGAGCCAAAAATATTCCTATCTTCCATATACACCCCATACCTTCCACAGCTACTGAAATTCCTCATTTCCATACACCAAAACCACTCCAAAAATTCTAATATAGCCAAAGATCAATTGCCTTGATCATAAGGAAGAGTGTTTAGTGATTGAAAGTGAGAAAAACTAGAGAGTTAGCCACTTTCTATACCACAAACTCCATAAACTCCATAATTTCGAATTGAGGATTTGAGAACACACTTCCTACACTTGAGGGTGATCAAGAGGAAGTTTGGAAATCAAGAAGTTCAATCTTTCTTTGGAAGGTGAATTGTTAGTCTTTCATTTTCTTATATTGTATATCTTATATTTATTTTCATGCTTCTTATTTCATTGTGTTTTGTTATAATCTAAGTGATTTGTTTATCTCATATTTATTTTCTTACTTTATATTTCATAGTGTGTTGTTATAATCCTAGTGGTTTGTTTAGCTCATAATTATTTATTTATTTATTTATTTTTATTCGCATGCTTTAATTTTATATTAGTTCTGTTGTAATCTTGCATGTTCTATCTTATATTTGTTTTATTGCTTTAGGTTTATGTTGTGAGTTTGCACTTTTATTTTATTTTATATTTGTTTTATTGTTTTTTTTAATCTAACTGGTAGTGGTTAGTTGAGCCACCTACATATTTTTTGTTTGTTCATTTTCTTGGTTTCGCAATAAGACAGGTTTTGCTTGGCCTAGTTGGCCGGCCGGTTAGCTTCTTCCGAATAAGATGGCGTAATCTCCCAATATTGACCAATTTCCGCCGGCGGTTCTAAAGAACATGAAACTTTTATTTTATTTATTTTTTTATTTTGAGTGTATTGTGAGGTTTTTATTTTGTTGTAATATTCTCCTCATCTCTCTCTAAGTTGATTTGTAATTATTCTTTAAAATGTTGTAATAATTCCCCGCCCCGTTTCTTTCTATCCCGTTCTTTTACTTACTTTCTTTATTTGTACATAAACATCATATTTATTTTTCATCATAGTTATGCTTTGCATCCATGTTTCATGCATCTTGATTCGGCTAAGTTTGCATTTGTGGATTTAATAAATTTCTATATAATTATGTGCGCTACCTCATGTTCTTGAGATGATCCACATATCATATTTTAGAAGCCGAATCTTTAGTTGCATCTCATGAGTGAATTGCATTAGGATTTTGTATATAAGATCATGCATATTTTACTAACTTTGTTTTGTAGCTGTTCGAGGGACGTCGGTCAATCTGTGAGTTTTTATGCTTTAGCATCCTATTTATGTGTGTTTTTCTTGCTATGTGTTAGCATTTTACCATGACGCTACTTGTTTACTTGACATAACTGTATGAATGCCTGTGGATAAAGGCTTGTTGTTTGAATTGGAATAATTCAATAAATGTACGTTTTAAGCCCACTTTGCAGTGGCAAATTCACAAACTTTAAGCCCACTTTGTCAAGTGGCAAATTTAAACTCTTTTCGAAAAACAAACATGAAATTGAATTGTTCCAAGTTGAGCAAACTAGTCTATACTTGTATGCTTCACATAGTAAATTTTAGGATTTATTCAATAATCAGAACATGAACATATAAAGAAAATAAAAAAAGTCATATCATGGTTTAGTAGAGGCCGATCTTTTGATCGGGTGAGCGGGGTGCTCATTATTGACCTTCCCCTCTCATACCTAAGGTTCCGAGCCAAGCATCCTTGGTTACGACGAACAGTGGCCTCGGCACGAGTCATGGGTTTCCTAATTTCCGAAAATATTAGGTGGCGACTCTGAAATCTGATGACGCGGTCCGTTTTTGACAAAATTGCAATAAAATGGATTTTCAATAAATGTTTCCAAATCTGGACTCTCGTCTACATTTCACATTGCACTCGTGAGACTAGATCAAAGAGATCTCGAGAGTCCAAACTGTTTAACGCGCGCGGGTACCCCTTTAGGCATGTTACAGAGAGGTAGGCTGAAAACATCTACATTCCTTAGTAGAATTGGAGCTTTGAAAGGTATTCAGATTTTGCCCTGTGTGTTGCGCAAAGCTGAGGTGGAAACTTCTAATCATCTCCTTTTGTCTTGCTCTTTTGTGTGGCATGTTTGATCAAACATCATGGCCTGGTGGGGAATTCAATGGGTGATACTAGGATCTTTTGAAGATTTGATGCAATGGTGGTTGGGGTGGAAGTTCAAGAAAAAGAAGAAGAAAGTTTAGAGAGTTGTTCTCATTTCTGTTGTTTGGTCCTTGTGGAAATACAGAAATGACTGTATCTTTAACAACACCCAACCTGCCATTGATGATTTGTATGAGTTAAAAAAAATTAGAGTGGCCATGTGGTTGAAGTCTTATGATATTGGATGTTTATACTCCATTCAAGAGATTGCTTCAAATAAAAAATGGGTGAGACAAAACTTCTAAGGGTTAGAGGAGGTAGGTACTTGTTGTGAAGCTTGAAAGGATGTTGTCTGTGCTGCTATCTCTGTTGCTACCTCTATATTCTGATGTTTCTGTTGCTATTATGCTATGGCTAGTTTGTTAGTCTATTTGGGTTGTTGTGATAGTCTGCTTTTCTGTTTTCTACTGTGGATGTCGTAGATTTATGTGGTGGCTGATATTGGCTGTAGTGTTTATCTATGTGCTTTGTTTTGTTACTGGGGTCTTTTATAAGATTGCAAGGGTGTCTTCCATGGAGTCTTTAGTTGTATTATGACTATATTATGGTTGTGGTTGGTTTCTCATCAACTTGATGGTGTGCTAACAAATGATAGGGAGTGCATTTGGGTGCCAACCTGTAGGATCCTTGTGTTTGCTTTGATGCTTTTTGCACTGATCTATTTCCTTCCTTTTCTTTATTGATGTAATCAAATTATAGTCATCAATAAAGTTTCTTCCTTTGTAGATCAAAAAAAAAAAAAGAAAAAAAAAAAGAAAAGAAAAAAGAAAAGAGTAGTTCTACTCAAACCTAAAAGTTAGACTCACTTTTCAAATTCAATAATGTGGCAATATATATTAGAATATTTAAGAGAACTCTTTCTCTCATATCTTTTATAATCATTAGTCAATCATCTCTTTACATATCACTGTGTCTAGAAAGTGGATTTAGAGAGTGAGTTTCTATATCATTTTTCTATCCATAAAGACACACATGTATATTGATTCATCTATAATATATATTATAGTAAATAGACATTTCAAGCAAAAGTCCTATAGGAGTTCCAACATCTCATATTGAATTTGTAAGTTTTTAAGTTTAGAAAATAATTTAAAAATAAAAAAGATCTCATAATTTATCATTTTCAATAATGATTCTATGATTTATAATTTTAAAAAGGAAATATGAAAAAAAAAATTTCCCTATGTTATTTTTCTTCAACCAATTTTTCCTTACCCAAGAACCATAGCCATCACATATTACACATTTTCCATGTTATTCACATTCTCATCACCTTATAAAGGTTACATTCTTGCAATAATTCAACTTATTTTTTTCCCTTTATTTTATGAGACAATTGATGTCACGCCTTGATTTTCAAAAATTAATTAAACGAAAAATAATTAGCTTAAGCTTGAGATTTTTTAAAGAAATATAATTCTTATTCATTTAGTTATCAAAATTCATTTTCCTTCACAATTTTCTATACTTTCTGAAAGTCCACACAAGAAAATACTCTAAAAAATCATTATTTCAAAAGATGGTATAACTGAAGGAGAAAATGATAATACCATGGATAGAAACCATAAACCACTCTGTTTGTATTGCATTCAATATAACATGTTTCTTACAAACAAAACGCCCTACGAGCTTACAATAATAATGAGGGTGTTACCCTTTACGAAAGAAAGGTGCTCAGCCAAAGAAGACAAATATAGGTCCGAAGCAAAACATAATAAATAAGAGTACCACGGCTCATCACCACATTACGACAATAATGTGACAAAGTAAGAAATCCTCAAGCCCGAAGACATTCACCTAAAGCTGTCTGGTAGAGGGTGAGCAAACCACACACTCACTAAATAATCTCGTAGTATTACTTTAAAAGACATACAAGCACAGTGATATTATATATATATATATATATGATATCATGCCATGCCACATTTTTTTTCTTTAATTAATTAATCTCTTAAATCCGATATATATAATTAACCCCACTAGTTAACTTAAATAAATAATTAAACTGAAATATGATAAGATTGCCAAACATAACATTCATTACAACCTATTTAATTAATTCGTTCCAGTTAAATTAAATAATTAAACAAACTACAATGACTACCAACTGGACATTAATTCTATTTTTATTTAATTAACTCATACCAGTTAACTTAAATTAATAAATAAATCTTAAAACATAATAACCGCCAACAAAGCATACTGAAAAAATCCTAAATAATGTGATTCATGATCTATAACAATGCTCAATTCAATGAAATCCCCAAACAAAGAATAATCTAAATCAGCGAGTCAATACGAATGTGGTTTAGATTGATTTTATACAATTGACAATCAAATACAAATAATTTAACATGGAAAAATCACAATTGGATAACTCCAATTGTGATATAAAAAAAAAAAAAAAAAATTCACGATTCAGGAAGGGTGAACAAATCCATGAAGAAGAGAATATGAAGATTACAAGAGGTCTCACCAAGCGTACCTACGTATGAATCCATAGAAGCACAACTGGAGAGTCTAATCAATCTTCAACACTCTTCATCAAGGATTGTCCATCAATAAACTTGAATCCACACGCTCCAACTCAATCTAGAATGCACCAGTAGAATGCTAGAAAAGGTGATTTAATGAAAGGCCCTTGATGTATGCAAATTTATCCATGATATGCGACAATATTATCAAATCATCAAGGGAAATCAAGTAAACACTCTCATGAAGAACATGCTTTGTTTTTGGAGTCCACAGAGAGAAAGCTGGATGAGTTAAATCTTGAATTAGAGATTTGAGGTGGTTTAAACTCTCTAAAGTCGCATTGATTGCTCGAGCGGGTGTGTCTAGTGAAGCGGTGCTAACAAATTCTGAACTGTACTCATGACATGTGCAACCGTTACTTTGCTCAAGCACTTGTTAGGGAAAATATATGATTTCCCTCAAATAAATCAATCAATGGAAATAAAAACTAATGTAGAAAAATTAAATCAACGACGAAACAAGAATTTTACGTGGTTCTCTCAAAGTGAGGTACGTTTATGTGATCGGAATCCAATTCCAGCATCAACTAAGAGTTTTCAAATGATTACAAATGAGACACGAATGGTCTCACAAACCACTCTTAGGTAAATTTCAAATAATCACAAATAATCAAGAGGAAAAACCTCACCAAATAGACGAACAATTTATCTTCAAAATAGAGTTGAAGAAGACCACAAATCTGAACCAAACCAGCACCAAAGAAGACCACAAATTACACTAAGCTTTGGCAGCACACCTATTAATCATTAAACAAGAAGTATCTCACAAAGCTGTTGAACCTCCCGAATAATCATCAATGTTACTAGCTGCTGTGCTCTACGAAAAACCAAAACAATACTAAAAAAATATTGTTGATTCTTGGGCCTTTTATCAAAGCCCTAGCTGTTACCAAACAGATTATTAAATACCCATTGAGCCTCCAAAAGTAAGATATAATATATTAAAAATATATTATAATCAACACCAAAGCAGATTAAATTCTTTTAATATACCAATTGGATCCCATACTCTACTAAGGAGGTATACCCAACAATTCTCTCCCTACTGACTTAGGTGAAGACATCAACCATACCCGTCAAAGTTTGACACTTCAAATGTTTGTCCCTCAACAAAGTTTTTGTTAACATATCTAAATATTATTATTCGTGTGAACCTTTTCGAGTTGCAATAACTTCGAATCTAACACATTACGAATCCAATGGTATCTTACATCAATGTATTTCGATCTAGAATGCAAAGTAGAATTTTTACTCAAATGAGTAACACTTTGACTACTATAATAAAGCACATACCTTTCTTACTTCAAACCCAACTCTTGCAAAAATTTCTTCAACCATAACTCTTCTTTGCAAGCTTCTGTAATGGCAATAAATTTAGCTTTGGTAGTTGAGAGAGCAACACATTTTTTGTAATTTAAATTGCCATACCACAACTCCCCCTACAAATGTCATCAAATACCTCGAAGTAGATTTCCTAGAATCAATATCTCCGGCTATGTCGGAATCTGTGAACCCATCAAGCATCGGCTTACCATTCCCAAAACACAAATACACCTTCAAAGTGCGTCAAAGATACCTTAGAATCCATTTTACCGCTGTCCAATGTTCTTTACCTGGATTAGAGAGAAAATGACTCACCACACCAACGGAGTGAGCAATGTCCGACCTTGTACAAGCCATGGCATACATAAGGAATTTTCAGCATCTTTTCTTTGTCTTTCTCACTTGTAGGACATTGATTTGAACTAAGCTTGAAGTGACCTGCAGGTGGACAACCAACCGCCTTTGCTTTATCCATGTTGAACGTCTGAAGAACTTTCTTAATGTAGCTTTCATGAGACAACCAAATCAGTCCCTTTTTGCAATCACGAACAATTTTCATACCAAATATTTTCTTTGCTGATCCCAAATCTTTCATAGCAAACGACTTGCTCAACTCCAATTTCAACTTTTTAATAGCATAATCTTGACCCACAATTAACATGTCATCAACATAAAGCAGAAGAATAATAAATTTTCCATCCGAAATTTTTTTCACAAACACACAATGATTTGAAGTGGTTTTAGAAAAACCATTATTCATTTGTACCATTGCAGCATGGCTTGCTTGAGGCCATACAAACTTTTCGTTAATTTGCAAACAAATTTCTCTTTCCCTTTTTCCATAAAACCTTCTGGTTGCTCCATGTAAATTTCTTCTTCAAGATCACCATGAAGAAATGCAGTCTTGATATCAAGTTGTTCAACTTGAAGGTTCATACTTGCACCCATGCCAAGTACAACCCGAATAGAAGACATTTTCACAACTAGCGAGAAAATTTCATCAAAGGCAACACCTTTCTTTTGCCCAAAGCCTTTGACAACAAGGTGTGGCTTGTACCTTAGATTGTTGCCATCATTCTTCAATTTGAAGTCCCACTTATTTTTTATAATTTTCCTCCCCTTAGGCAACTTTACCAAATCATAAGTGTGGTTTTGAAGTAAGGAATTCATTTTCTCTTCCATGGGCTTTTTCCAATCACTTTTCTTTACATGTTAAATTGATTATGGGTAGCTCTCAGGCTCCCTTTGATCGGATATCAACACAAACTTATTGGGAGAACACTTTTTAGAAGGTTGTCAGTCCCTTGTAGATTTTCTTAACTCAAGTTGTGGTGGCAGTTCTTGAGTTGGATGCTCTTCTTCAATTTTGGGCTCAACTTCATTAAGATTAGCATCATCCTCTACATCTTCAATAGGTGGTTGCACATCTCCCCATTTTCATTATCAATTGAAGATAAAGGAGATGGATCCATGTAAATGAGATCACTAGTTTTTGGCTCCGATTGATCACCTTTGCCAAAGTCTTCAATTGTTTGGTCTTCAAGAAACACAACATCACGACTTCGAATAACTTTTTTGTTGACCGGATCCCACAATCTATAACCAAACTCATCACGCCCATAGCCAAGAAAAATGCATTGTCTTGACTTGCTATCAAGCTTGAACCTCTCATCTTTTGGAATGTGAACAAAGGCTCGACAACCAAACACTCTCAAGTGCTCATAAGACATATCTTTCTCGGTTCAAACTCTTCCGAGAACATCACCATTCAAAGGATAGGAATGAAACAAATTGATCACGTCAACCACTATCGTCATTGCCTCACCCCAAAAGGATCTTGGCAATTTAGCATGTGAAAGTAGACACCTTATTCTTTTCACAATAGTGCAGTTCATCCTCTTGGCAATGCCATTTTGTTGAGGAGACTTCTTAACTGTCTTTTGGTGCCGACTACTTTGGCTGTGACAATACTCATCAAATAGCCCAATGTATTCACGACCATTATCTGTTTGGATGCACTTCATTTTCCACCCCATTTCCCTTTTAGCTATGGCCTGAAAATGCTTAAACACATCTAGAACTTGATCTTTAATTTTTAGTGTAAAAGCCCAAACTTTCCTTGAATACTCACCAATGAAAGTAAAAAAATAAAGTGCATCACTGTGTGTTCTAACTTTTAAAGGAACACAAACATTTGAATGAACAACTCTAAAACATTTTATTTTCTAGAAGCAACATTTTTATGAAAAGAAACTCTATGTTGTTTACCTACCAAGCTATGAACACAAGTTTTAAGATGTATACCTTTCAAACCGGGTAGAAGCTCTTTCTTGAACAAAAGTTGCAACCCCTTTTCACTCATATGTCCAAGGCGCTTGTGTCATAATTCGGTAGAAGTATCATCTTCAAGTGCATTGATAACACCTTTACAAATTTTTCCATGCATCAAATAAAGCGTATGAGTCTTCTTGCACTTAGCCACCACCAAAGAACCCTTTGTGAGCTTCCATTTTCCATCAGCAAATTTGTTATTGTAGCCTTCATCATTTAGTTTCCCAGTAGAGATCCAATTGAGGCAAATATCGAGAACATGCCTCATATCTTTAAGCAACAACCTGCAGCCCAAATTTGTTTCCAAGGAAACATCACCCATGCCAACAATCTTGGATACACCTTCATTACCCATTCGAACACAACCATAATCTCCTTTGGTGTAAGTAATGAAGAAATCAACTCAAGAAGTCACATGAAAAGAAGCACCAGAATCAATCACCCAATTGCTCTTTTGGCCCACAAAATTGACACAATCATCTTCACAAATAACCATGAGATCACCATCGGTAGTAACCGCCATTGTCTTCTTGCTTCATAGCCTTACTTTTGTCACGCCTTCTCTTTGTTCTTAAGTTTTCAGCATTCCCGCTTTATGTGTCCTTTCTCATGGCAATAATGGCACTCAATGTCTTTCTTTGGAAAAGAACCATCTCTTGATTTGTCACGGCTTCGATCACGACCATGAGACCTCATACTCCTCCCCTTGTTTTGCTTTGGCCTCTCACAACAAATGCATCTGAAGGAGAGGAACCCGCTGATTTGTTTCTTTTTTCTTCATTTAACAAGCTACTAGTGACTTGGCTCATTGTGAGAACTCCATCGGGTGCTGAATTATTAACCGCCTTAACCAAAGTTTCCTAACTTTCGGGCAAAGAACTATGTAGCATTAAAGCCTACAACTCATAATCGAAAACAATTTTCATAGAAGCAAGTTGGTTAACAATACTTTTTATTTCATTCAAATGTTCCAAAATAGGGATGCCATCTTTATATTTTAAATTAAACAACTTACGAAACAAAAATATTTTATTTGTGGCTGATTTTCTATTATAAAAACTTAATTTTTTTCATAAATTATGTGCTGAAGTTTCAGTAGCAACATGATGAAACACATTGTCATCAATCCATTGACGGATAACACCAATGGCTTTTCGATTAAGCCTCTTCCATTCACCATCTTTCATACTCTCGGGTTTGCCACTATCACCCTCAATAGGCCCATACAAATGTTTATAAAATAATAGGTCCTCCATTTAGTTTTCCAAGTTATCCAATTGCTTCAATTGAAACTCGACACACGACCCACATTGCCCTCCATTGATTTACACAAATAAATAAACCCAAATAAACTATAAGCTCTGATACCAGTTGTTAGGTAAAATATATGATTTCCCTAAAATAAATCAATTAATGGAAATAAAAACTAATGCGGAAAAATTAAATCAACGACAACACAAGAATTTTACGCGATTTCCTTAATGTGAGGTACGTTCACAGGATCAAAATCCGATTTCACTATCAACCAAGAGCTTTCAAATGATTACAAATGAGAAATGAATGGTCTCACAAATTACCCTTAGGTAAATTCTAAATAATCACAAATAATCAAGAGGAAAGACCTCACCAAATAGCCGAATAATTTATCTTCGAAACAGAGTTGAAGAAGACCACAAATCTAAACCAAACTAGCACCAAAGAAGACCACAAATCACACTAAGCTTTGGCAGCACACCTATTAATCATTAAACAAGAAGTATCTCACAGAGCAATTGAACCTCCTGAAGAATCATCAATGTTACCAGCCGCTGTGCTCTATGAAAAACCAAAACAATACTAAAAAAATATTGTTGATTTTTGGGCCATTTATTAAAGCCCTAGCTTACCAAACAGATTATTAAATACCTATCGAGACTCCAAAAGTTAGATATAATATATTAAAAATACATTATAACCAATACCAAACCAAATTAAATTCTTTTACTAAACTAATTGGGTCCCATACTCCACTAAGGAGGTATACCCAACAGCGCTCACACCTCTTAGATCTCAGAGCTCAGACTAAAATACTACAAGTGTCAAAAGTTCACTCAAGCACAGGAATGATTGCTCAAGCGGCCCATGAAGTTTGACAGGGCATTTCCCATGGTTTTGATTCTATAGACTAGAGGATCGAGTAAGAAAACAAGCTACCACTCAGAATCTCACAACAATACAACTTAAATGTGTTTGAACACCGGATTGCCAAAACAAGGGTCCTAACATATACAATTCCTACCAATAGAGCAATAATATATTTCTCTTCTCTAATAAATATATTCTTTCTATACAAACTCTTTTTGATCTTTATATAGTAATGACATGTATCGTAGTTGGGAGCAACGAGGATTGCATCTGTGATTGTTGAGACGTTCCCCAATCCATCTTGTGCAACAATTCTATCAATTGGCATGAATTGCACTTGTGAACTCTAGCAGAGTAATCAGCAGAGTGATCAACACAGTGAGGGCCAACTTTTTCCTTTCTTTTCTTTTGAAATCTGTTGTATGTGTTTGTTTCAAAGAAGTTTATCGAGAGTCTTACTTTGGTTTGAACGGCTTATTTAAACAACAATGGACCTAGAAGGGACTAAGGGAGGCTGTGGTCCCTGCTAAAATCTAAAAATTTTATATTATTATATGTAGTGTTTCGGTTTCTTCTTTGCTAATTGCAAAGATAACCCTCCATTTCAAAATACTTTCAATTCGCATCACAATTAATTAAATTAGGAATGTTTGGTTAATGTTTTATAGTTGTGTTTGATTATCACTCATCGTGATTGTTTTTATTTATAAATTTAGTGATGTATCGCCACAATTTTTATAAAGTTTTATTTTTAAATAATGTAACAATGAAAAAATTATATTCATATAGCACTACTTATTCGGTGTACATCACTAATTGTTCTATAATATGAAAAAGTATCCATATAATACTATTTATTTTTTATTTTTCTTTTGCACATATACATCTAATATTGATTGAGAAATTTATTTGCTGATTTAATGATATTTTTTTAAAAGTATATATATAATTATAATAATGTCTTTTAGTGTAGTATACATACTATGGTAAAGTAGTTTGGAAATACTCTTTGATCTAGGTAGACGCTCTTGATCCTCTAGTTGCTACCTGAAAGGAATGAACACTCCGGTCAGGGATGCCGGAATTAGCACTCCGACGGGCAAGTCAATATTCTCTCAAGTTTTCTTCTATTTCAAATTATCTCATTTGTTTTCACATACCTTCCTTCTGTTTGATGCTTCTTCTTTTATAATACTCTTCTGGGGCCCACCTTCTGATTTATGGAAACCCTGCCCTCACATCGGGGCCCTCAGTTATGTTGTATGATCTACAAACTACTCGGCTAACCAACACTCCCTCGGCCCTTAAGAGCCAACTTACATTCGGCTCCACTAAATTGTAGCTTTTTATATTCGGCCACCACAATTGCCCCCAAACATCGGAGTTAGATTATGATTGGCATGTTTGGTTAGTGACTTTTGCTTTCAAGTCAGACAAACCCTTGAAAGTCTAAAATACGACGGTTGCACACTTTCTGGTACTGATTTGTCAGAACAGACGCCATATCGCAATCATTTCGAATTTCTGCCACTTCGCATTTGACAATCATTTAATGTTCGATTTGAAAATTGTGCTTTCGTATTATTATTATTTTTAGCTCGAGAGACTTGCGACTTCCTCTGGCATCCTTTTCATTGACCTTCTTTGCGACCTCTGTGATTGCGCTTTCTACTATTCATCTTCTCCTTCAACCTGTAAGTTCCTTTTTCTCTTTTCATTCAGTTCTTATTCCAGTCCCTTGCTTGTTTTGTTTTTATTTAGTATACAGTTGGTTCATATTTCATCTTCGATGGCAAGACATTTGAAAGCCCTCCTCTCAAAGGAACGAGTCTCAGCCTTCCGTCGTCAGTTTTCAATTCCAGACGACGTACACTTGTCTCTTGTTACAGACAGTGTATTAGACATGGAACAAGCTGATACAAACATTATTTTTTTTTTCCTTTTATCTATCGCTGAGGGTGGAGTCTGATTTCCCCTCCATCCCTTTCTTAGGTTGGTCCTACATTATTGGGGTCTTATTCCCTCTCAACCTAACGTGAACTTCTATTGCATAATCATGGGAATAATAGAGTTGATTAGGCGGTTAGGACTTAACCTAGGAATCCCAGCTATTCGGCACTATTACGTCATGGCGAAGTCATTCGGTCGGTAGGGCCATTACCTCTTGAGAGCTAAAGACATAGATCATCACTTGGTGACCATGCTTGCTAGATCTGGAAAAAGGGTTGATGATGTCATGGTTACTATCTGAGGCAATTGAGAATTCGGCGAAGGAGAAGATTGCCAAGACCAAGTGCCGAGGCAGAAAGGGGAGCCAAGTGGCCGACTAGATTGTTGTGATACTATTTCTATAAACTATGAATTCGGTGTAAATTTTGTACTGATCTATGATTGTCATACAGGTAATGATTTGACAAGGGCGTTGACATCAGCAGACGAAGTCGTTCTTGCGCAAGTGAAGGCTACTCTTAACTACAAAGGCCGCGCCAACTTTCAAGGGCAAGGGCGCACAACCCATGTTTTGTTGAGATACGACCCCACCTACGCCACCTTCTTGGCTGCTGACCATATCTCCCTATTGAGAGGGGAACAATATCTGACTGCACTTATATTCCCTAGTTTCAAAAGCCTAAGGGATATTAGTGTTGACGATTCCGACGCTGATGAAAAAATCGCCAAAGACGCACAGCTCGACGACCGTGTAGAAGACTAAGAATTGAACTCGGAAATTGAATTGGCTTTAGAGTGCATCAGCCCTGACGATCAAGCGAACCAATCATCCACTTCTGGCCGAGCGGACTTCTTAGCTCCAGAGGGCGACATTTTCACCGATTTAGAGAATCTTCCTAGGGTCAAATCCGAAGCTAAAGAGATGAGGGAAGAATCTCTCACTCAATTCACTAGAAGGTGTAATGCTGAGAAGATGGCAGCCAGGTCACTCTATCACGCCAAGTTCCCAGAGAAGAAATGGCCCATGAAACGATTGTGGCTGAATATATGTCAGAGGAGCTGTAGGAAATCGTGGAAGTCGATCCTTCAGAGCAGAAACAGCCTGCCGAGATCGTCCCCGATCTAATAGAAGCGTCGGAAGATAAACTACCAAGAATTGAAATGTCGTCTTCCACAGATGAGGTATCTGAGCCTTTTGTTATCCAACGACGGATGAAGAATGCGCCAGTTTTCGCCAGTGGATTGGCCATCAAGGATCCTATCGTGGCCTCAAGTGTGGCTTTGTCTCTCTCTCTCTGCCAGCTGATAAGGCTGCTTTTCGAGCCAAACTGGATGTTGTTTCTATTGCTCTGGCGGCACAATCGGCCATATTAGTAAGTTTCAACTCCTCGGATTGTATAAAAAAATTTTAGTGCTGACTAATAAATCTTGGCTTTATTGCTTTTATCAGGTGGCAGGGAGGATTGCCAAGATCGGCCGTCGTCACTACGATGCCATGGAGCAACTCGGCATTCTTGAGGGCCAACTTGAAGTTGAGAAGGGAAAAACTGTGGCTGCAATTGCCGATTTGGCTGTGGTAACAACTAAGGCCGAGTATGAAACTGTGAAGGCAAAGAAAGATAAGGCGAGGGCCGTTGCTACGCAGGATAAAGCTTAACACGCTGACCAGTTATGTAGGGATGCTGAGGAGCGAGCAAACTTGTTGGACGGCTCCCTTAAATCGGCACAAGAAGAAGTCGAAAAATTAAAGTCTGACCCTAAAAAGGAGAAGAAGATGAGGGAGCTTGCCGAGTCAAAGGCCGTCATAGCTTTTGCTACTAGAGAGCTTAAAGCTAAGGAACTATACACTGATGAAGCCTTAAAGTTCAAGAATCGAGGGTTCAAACATGGATGGCTTAAAGCTTTGGCGGCCGCCAAGGTGACTCTTGAGTAATCGATTCCTTTCAAACAACTTGAAGTTGAACCACTGGAGTCAGACCCAGAGGATTTAGACATTTGAAAGGCCGAATTCAGAGTCTTTGTGTTGGCCAATCATGATATCCACGAAAGGCACTTCGGATTCAGAGGCTTTATTCGGCCCAAACGTGAACATACATGAAGGGCACTCCGGATTTGGAGGCTTATTCGGCCAGTCGTGATCATGCACGAAGGGCGCTCCAAATTTGGAGGCTTATTCAACCCAAACGTGATCATGCACGAAGGGGGCTCCGAATTCGGAGGCTTTTTCATCATTCAACTATTTTTAACGAGACGACAATAAAAAAGGCATACTGCATTGCGGAATACGTAGATGTGTACATGTTAGTATATCAGTAGAAATAAAAAACAAACTAGTATGTCATGCAAGTTGGCTTAATAATAAAATTTATGCAAATATGTCGAATTCCAAGGGTGTGGCAAACTTTTGCCAGCCATGTCTATTAACCGATACGCCCCTATTCTGGCAATCGAATCAATTTGATAAGGACCGTCCTAGTTGAGGCCTAATTTACCGTCTGCCGCATTTTTAGTAGTAGGAAGCACTTTCTTGAGGACTAGTTCTCCAGGTGTATAACGACACAACTGCACGCACTGGTTATATGACTCAGCGAGCTGTTGCTGATACTGCGTCATACATGAAAGAGCACAATCTCGGTGTTCTTTAATCAAAGTCAGATTGATGGCCAACATCATGTCATTATGCCCCATATCAAAAACCTTGGATTTCAGTGTTGGCAAGCCGATTTCAAGAGGGATAATAGCCTGTGTCCTAAAGCACAAAGCCAACGACATTTCTCCAGTAGACTGCCTCGGAGTAGTGCGATGAGCCCACAATACACTAGGAAACTCTTCAACCCACTTGCCTTTGGCCTTTTCCAATCATTTCTTGATGCCGTCCAGGATCACTTTATTGAAGGCCTTAGCTTGACCGTTGCTTTGCGGGTATACCGGTAAGGAAAAGTAGGGCCGGATACCGTATGTATTGCATAACTCCAAATAGACGCCACAATCGAATCGGGTGTTGTTGTTGGATACAAGTGCTCTCGGTATGCCGAATCGAGTTATAATGTTTTTCTATACAAAGTGTTTAACATCGACATCTCGAATATGTGTTAATGCCTCTGTTTCGCCCCACTTTATAAAATAGTCTGTTGCGACAATTAGGAATCGCTTGCTCCCTGGAGCATGCAGTAATGGTCCGACAATATCAAGTCCTCATTGAGCGAATGGCCAAGGACTAGTAATGGAATTTAATTCCTCAGCAGGCAGATAAGTTAATGGGGAAAACTTTTGACATTGTTCGCATTTCTTTACATAGTTCTTAGCATATGTTTGCATGGTCGGCCAATAATACCCCTGCATTACGGCTCGGTGGGCCAATGAGCGTTCTCCAAAGTGGGCACCTCAGCTACCTTCATGTATTTCGGCCAAGAATTCCTCAACTTTGTCTGGATGAACACATTCCAGATATGGCCTAGAGAGAGATTTTTTGTAAAGCTTTCCCTACGGATCCAGATAATATCGCATGGCTTTATTTCGCAACTTGTGGGCTTCTTTCTTATCTGTTGGGAGCTATTCTGAGGAAAAAAACGCAGCGATATGGTCCATCCAACTCAGTCCTGGCTTAATGATGTTAATCCAAACTGGTTCAAAAGAGGTCATGCTCGGCTCTGGGATAAACCCTACTTCGATTGTTCGTTTGACTTCTGAGTTAATGGCGGAGGCTAGGCAAGCAAGGGCATTCGCATACGTGCTCTGATCCCGGGTTATTTGATTCAACTCATGATGGTCGAACTTTGTCAGCAAGGAATTCACCGTTTTCATATACGCTGCCATTTGGTCATTTCTAGTCGCATATTTCCTCTTCAACTGGTTGATGACTAGTTTTGAGTCACAAAAAACCTATAACCGCTTGGCACCCAGATGAAGTGCATTATGGAGGCTGGTTAGTAGAGCTTTATATTCGGCTTCGTTATTTGACACTTCAAAACCCAATTTAACTGCCTGCTTGATTATTGCCCTTTCGGGAGTCATGATTACTATGCCGGTCCTACTACCACGGTGGTTAGATGATCTATCACAATACATCAGCCAAATATCTCCGACGTACATTCTCCAGTCTGGTTGAGGCTGGCGAGCGAGTTGGTCGGACTTGAAGTCGGCATGACACCCTATAAACTCGACTACAAAGTCGGCTAACACTTGCCCCTTGATAACCATTCTGGGCAGAAATTAGAGATCATACTGGCCGAGTTCCAAAGCCCATTTTGAGACTCACCCTGATGCTTCCGTCCTATGGAGCACTGAATACCCCTATGGTATGAGCTTGAAAATAGTGCATCAACTTTCTTGTAGCCACCACGAGAACAAGGATGAGCTTTTCCAGTGGTAGGTATCATGTTTCGGCATCAACCATTGCCTTGGTCCCCAAGTTCTTCATTAGTAACACAGCACTGACTGCCCGGTCAGATATCGCCAGATACAAGATGAGCGGATCGCCTGGCGATGGGGTTGCCAAGAGTGGTACTGAACAGAGATAAGTTTTCAAGCCGTCCAGTGTGGCCTTGCACTCAAGGATCCATTCAAATGCTTTACCTTGTCGAAGTGTGTGAAAAAATTGCCAGCAGCAATCTGAGGAACGACTGATAAACCTATTAAGAGCGGCGCCATTTCCATCAATTTCTGAACTTTTTTGACCGACCAAGGGGAGCCGAGTTCTAGAATTTTCGTGATTTGCCTCAGGTTGGCCTCTATTCCATGATGGTTGACAATATAGTCGAGAAACTTACCAGACTCGTTCAGTTTCATCTTGTACTTTAGGAGAATGTCGAAGGTCTCCGCTAAATCGGCTAGATGGGCATGATTTTCCTTAGATTTCACCACCATGTCATCGATGTACATTTCCATGGTGCGGCCGAGTTGTTCCTTAGACACTGTAGTAACCAGCTTCTGGTAAGTTGCCTCCACATTCTTCAGTTTGAAGGGCATGACCTTGTAGCAATAGGTTCCCCTTGGGGTGAGGAATGCGGTCTTTTCTTGATCCTCCGGATGCATGGCAATTTGGTGATAACCCCTATAGGCATCCAAGAAACTCATACGCTGATGATGTGCCATTGTGTCCACAAGTTGGTCGATTTTAGGAAGAAAAAAAACAATCCGTTGAATAGGCCTTGTTCAAATCCATGAAATCCACACAAATACGCCAAGATCCATTTTTCTTCTTTACAACCACGGCATTGGACAGTCATGTGGGATAAGTTACTTCATGAATTGCCCCGGCATCAAGCAACCTGTCGACTTCATCAACAACGGCTGATGCATGCTCCGCGATTGACCGCCAACTTTTCTGAACGATTACTTCACTTTTGGATTGAAGTTTAAACGATGTTGGGCCACAACTGGATCCACCCCCAGCATTTCATATGGTGTTCATGCAAACATGTCGAGGTTGCCGAATAAGAAGGAAATCAGCTCGCGTTTGTCAACTTCGTTTAGGGAAGTGCCAATCATGAAGAATTTGTCAGGGTTCCTATTGATTTCAATCCGATCAAGGTCTTTAGTTGCCTTTTCGCTGGGGATTTTCCCAATATCCTCGAGGCTCTCTAGATTTGATACTTCAATCGAGTTAACTTCCAGTTCCTTTAGCCTCTTTGCGACGGCAATAAGATAGCATGCCTATGCCGATTTCTGAGAGCCCTGAATTTGCTTAATGCCATATTCTGTTGGAAAGCGGAGTAGTTGATGGTAGGCTCTTGGCATAGCCTGCATAGTGTCAACCAAGTCCTTCCCATGATAAGATTGTATGGTGATTGGAGTTTGACAACCAGAAATTCTATGTCGACAGATCTAGTACATGCCCGTACTGGTAGTGCGATCTTGCCTAAGGGATACTCGGGGTTAGCATTGAAGTCGAACAGTGAGTAATCGGCCGGTAACAGTGTGAAGCCCCTAAAAAATGTATTCTCTTTAAAAAACCCTTATGTTTGAATTATTTCCTTAATGCCCCTCAGTTTCTTGAATTATTTCGAATCTTGTCGGTTAGCATTTTTATTTATTTATTTTTATCAAAACAGAAATATCCTAGCCGAATTAGGTTCCTTAGCCTAATTTAATTTAATTCAACATAAATAAGGTTCCAAAATATAAGTTTTATTCCAAGCCCTCACTTCTTTTATTAATTTCAAGAATTTCCCCAAAACTAGTACATGTACTTTTATACTATAGGTACCATCAAATCAATTTGAGATCTATATATAAATACATTGGGAAATGTGTCCATAGTACATACATTGAATAAAAAAATTCCCCATCTCCCTTCCCTATGGTCGGCCACCCTAGGAGAATGTGAGGGGCCTATTTTCAAGAATTGTAATTATGATATTCTAGAAACCCTAGCACCTAGTATCCCTAAATCTAGGGTTGTGTTCCCAACACTAGTTTCATTCTAACTAGAGACCAACTAGATATTGTCTAATCCCATGATTAAGTTCCCTAATCACTCCCTATTCCATTAGACTCCAAGTAAATCCAAACTTTTCAATTCAATTCCAACTAGTAGGCCTTTATGTCTTTTTACACCAAAATTGCCTATAAATACAACCACCCCCTAACATGGCAAACACAAACAACACACACTCACACACATTTGGCCTAGAGGAGAGAAAGGAGAGCAAGAGAGAAGTCTTGAGAGGGAGAGGAAAGAAGAGGAGAGCAATCTTGTTCAAGCCTAGCAAGTAAGCCACAACACAACCCTCTTTTTCATTTTCCTTTTTCAAATACATGCTCTTAAGGGTTCTAAAAATTGTTTTCAGACGTGTTATTAATGATTTACTTGTGTTAAAAATGATAAGAGTTGAGCCATGATTCAACCTCTCTTGTAGTTTCCCTCATTTCGGTACAAAACTATCTTTTTCATACCAATCTCTCAAACTTTCCAAAGGCACACCTTCAAGCAAATTTTCTGAGTTTAATATATGTTATTTAGCATGTTTTCATCACAAAAGAAATGAAAATTTTCCCTTAGTGGACCTCTTTTCTCACAAATCTTCTTGTTTTGGGTATTGTGCCTTAAGAATCTATTTTCACAGCCAACTTTCAAAATTTATAGAAAAATGTAGAACATTATTCTGGACCTCTATTTTATGTCAAAATCTTCCTTAAGGAGTTAGATTTCAACTAAAATTGGTTTCATTGAAAAACAGTGAGCGGTTTGTAAGAAAATCAAATTTTCATAACGGTCAACGAATTTGGATAGCGCTGGAGTGTTTCTTAAATAACTAAAAATCTAGAAAAGCTATCCCATTTCTGAAATATGTTCTGAAAACTAGATTAAATGCTCTACGAACCATAGGAAGGCTGAGTCTGGTAAAAATCTACAATAGCCCTTTTCATTCTAATCCTTAAGTGATATTGAATCTGGAAATTCTGTTGTGCATGGGTGTTTTATGCTCTTGTGTTCATGAAAATGCTTATTAGCTTATGATCATGTCTTGGCATGATATTGTATGTGTTATGGTTATATTCTTTGTCTTCTTCATCTTAGTGATGCATGCTTATGTGGATATTATTATCTTGTTAAGTTGGTCTGACCTTGATTTAAAACATTTAACTCCACGGAAAACTTAATTGGGATGGTGTTGGGCTTTCGATCACTTGAGTAATGAAAAGATGATAATATGTGATGTATGGATTGTTGGGATGCGTTCCATATTTGGAAGTTAAAATCTTGCGTAAGTGGTTTTTGGAACCCTTGAACGGAGCGGTTGTATTCGGACCCTAGGTGGTTTGGTGTGAGAAGGGATTTGGGCAAGGCCCATTATTACCATCTCTTTTGAGGCCCTGTGGTTGGCGCTACACGGTACATAATAGTTGGTAGGCATCCGAGGTAAGGTCTGCAACAAAGCAGTAAAAGAGGGGGCATACCGTATAATCTGCGTCCGATTCTTGTGGTTGGAATGACGAAATCTCTTTGGGGGATTTCTAGTTTACTAACATCTAACCATGTAACCCTCTAATTATTTAATTGAGTGTCATGCTTTACTGCTTGCTGTCATATCTGTGATTGTGTATTGGACTGGGGAAAAAGAGACGGGATGTGTGTGTGTTTACTGGGCATTCAAAGCTCACGGCGTATCATGCCAGGTGCCGAAGAGGAGCTTATAGCTCGAGACGACGAGCCTGAAACCTTCGAAGACTTTTGGCTATCTTAAAAAAGTTAGAAATTTCCCTTTTGATATTTTGTAAGGCTCATATGAAGATTTAAATTTTCTTTTTAGGATGTAATGTAATGGAACAAGCTTTTAAAATTAAGGATATTCGTGGTTGTTATGTACTTATATTCTACATATATATGTATGAACCTTATCGTTGCTTATAAGACCTTGTGTCAATACCTTTTAAGATCTGTCAAAAGAGTAGTGCGCTGCCTAAGAAAGCTGGACTTAGAATGGAGGCTAATTTGACTCCTTCGGCAATCTGGGATCTTACTTGGTTATTGACCATAGGACTCATTAGTGACTCTCCCTTGACTGCAACCATTAGTGTGGATTCGAGGTGTCACAATTTGGTATCAGAGCCTAGGTTCAGCCCTTAACCTGCGCAACCCAATATGCGACTCTAGAAGCCCTTACCCCTTTATCTTATTTTATTTTATCACGCTATTATATTTAAAGAAGACTAACAAATAAAAATCTTTTCCACCTTAGGATGTCATTGGGAGACTATCCAGGACGCGGCATCAGTCTCGACTTGTGGGGTACTTTTTGTATGCAAGGAAGGAGGGCCATGTCTGTCAGCCCCTACTTTAGCCGCCGACGTTGTGCAAGTGCCGCCGAGGAAATGATCATAACAAAGATACGTAAGGTGGAAATGGAGTACTCCCGCTATACGAGGGAGTAGAAAAAGTCCCTGGTACGGCGCCACCTATAATTTTTAAGTCGGGTAGCAAAGAAGACAATCCGATTGGAGCAAGATGATCAGATGATGGACTCCTTGATACACCGAGCTTTGACCACCATAGCATACCACCGACCACCAACTCAGGCTGAAAGCTACGAATCTTGTTATCAGGGGCCAGGTGACAATCAACCAATAGATATGGAGCAGCCACCCGAACAGCAAGGGGCAACTCAAGCCTACCCTATAGAGGTGTCATTTGAACACAATCTCCCCTCACCAATGTACACCCCCCTTGCTTCGGACCCAGCAACTGACTCTGCTGATGAAGACCCAGAAGAAGACTTTGATTGGTCGGGAAACGAGAATTAGTTCGAGAAAAAGTAAAACTAGACTTTTGTAAGATCCGCCGATGGGGATCCTTAGAATAAGATAGCTTGAACTTCGTAATGCGTAGATGCCCTTTGAATGTAACTTTGATTTAGGAGCCCTTTTGTAATGATGCCTATTATAATATATGAATGATGTGTTGATCTATGCTGTTGACTGTTACTTGCTTTAGTACACCCTAAGGAAACTGAACCTTTATTTCAAATCTAAGTAGTAAGATTCTCTAAAACTGGAAACCAACTCACTACGTGCCATGAATAGAATGGTGGACACGCGAGCTAATGGCTATACAGAAACCAGCAACAATGTACAAAACCGTCCCAGAAATCAACACGGACCCGTACCCACAGGGGCTGATATCTCCAATAACCTAGGTCATCAAATTCTGGAAGAACTAGGGCAATTAAGGAACAATCGGTAGAATGAGAGGACTCGACTCTTTTCTGAATTTCGAAAACAGAGGCCCCCAAAGTTCGCAGGTGTACCAGACCCAAAGGTAGCTGAAAATTGGCTTCGGCAGATAGAGAAAATGCTAGACACCATAGGCATAACCGAAGCTGCTAATAGAATAGCTTTGGCAATATTCGAGCTTGATGATGAGACTGACCACTGGTGGGAGTTAATCAAGAATACTCATGACGTAGCGAGGCTATCATGGAACCAGTGCAGGGAACTGTTCCTAAATAAATATTTCCCAAATACGATCCGCCGAGAGCGAGTCAAGGAATTCCATAACCTGGAACTAGGAAATATGACCGTGACCCAATATGCTGCAAAATTTGACGAGTTAGCCCATTACACAACTAGATATGTAGCAAATGATGAAGAGAAAGCAAGGATGTTCGAGTGGGGGTTGGACCTTACAATCAGGGGAAGAGTTCTTCCACAATGACTCCACTTATATGCCGAGGTGTTGGAAACAACATTAGAGTCTTAAAAGGAAGTAACCGATGCCAGAAATGCTTGGAACAAGCAGAGAGGGAGTCAGACGTCTATTGGACCTCAGAGGAGCCAGAAAGGAAACATGACCTCAAAGCCCTACTCCAGACCATAACCACAATAGCAACGGCAGCAATCGCAACAACAGATCCAGAAAGGAGGCTATCAACAAAGGCCGGCAGGACAACTCCAGTGCTTTCATTGCCAACAATTAGGGCTCAAAAAGAGTGAATGCCCCCAACTCCCTCCATCTAGGTACCAAGGAGGAGGTTCCGGAGCAAATACCCAGGCATTAGATGGGCAGAAGCCTTGGACGAACAAGACAGGATCTACTGAGCAGCAGCACCAGAAGAGTGGGGGAACTCAGAACGCCAAGACCAGTGGCAACCAGAAGGCAACCGGCAGAGTCTTTACCTTGTAAGAGGAAGAAGTAGACCCGCCTGTAATTGAGGGTAATTTAGTGCTATACAATTCTTGGGTGCATGTTTTATTTGATACTGGTGCATCACATTCTTTTATATCCTTTGCTTGTGCTAAATCATTAGAACTTGTAGGAGAACCCTTAGAAACTGCTTTAAATGTAATGTCACCTATGGGAGGATGCGTTCGGATAAGATTGATCTGTAAGGATTGTAAGATAGGAATGTCGAACCTACGCTTAACTTGCGACCTTCGTGTCATGGAAATGTCAGACTTCGATATCATTTTGGGCATGGACTGGTTGTCTGCCCACCGAGCGGTGATCGAATGCCGTCAGAGAAAAGTAATAGCTCATATGCATAACGGAACATGTTTCCAGTTTAAGGGGGATAGACAAGACTCCATGGCTTCAACGAAACGTAGGACGCAGTGGCGCGATCAACTTGCAGCTAGGATAGCAAGTTTGATTTTAAATGAGGAGGGCCAAGGGGAATTAGAACTTCTGCGCATAGTATATGAATATGCAGATGTATTTCCTACGGAATTACCGGGATTGCCACCAACCTGGGAGGTGGACTTTAGTATTGAGCTACAACCTGGAACTACCCCAATATCCATGGCCCCGTATTACATGGCACCCGCAGAATTACGAGAATTAAAGACACAACTACATGAGTTGCTCGAGAAAGGATTCATTAGGCCAAGTACTTCACCATGGGGAGCACCCGTGTTGTTTGCCAAAAAGAAGGATGGGTCGTTAAGACTATGCATCGATTACCGTCAACTCAATCAAGTCACGATTAAGAACCGATACCCATTCCCAAGAATTGATGACCTTTTTGACCAACTTAGAGGCTCAAGGTGCTATTCAAAGATCGATCTCAGGTCAGGTTACCATTAACTAAGAGTCAAGGAGGAGGATATACCAAAAACTGTCTTTCGTACTAGATATGGCCACTATGAGTTTGTAGTAATGCCCTTCGAACTAACCAATGCACCGGCAGTATTCATGAGCCTAATGAATAAGATTTTTAGACCATATCTTGACCAGTTTGTAGTGGTCTTCATTGATGACATCTTAGTATATTCAAGGTCTGAAGAAGAGCATGAGCAACATTTAAGGATTGTCCTTCAAGTTCTTAGGGATAATCGGTTATATGCCAAGGTAAGTAAATGTGAGTTCTGGTTGAATGAAGTGAAATTCTTAGGGCATGTAGTATCGGAGAATGGGATTGCTGTGGATCCAACCAAGGTGGAGACAGTATTAGATTGGAGACAACCGAAAACCGTGTCAGAAATCCGCAGTTTCTTAGGATTGGCTGGTTATTACCGAAGGTTCATCGAAGATTTCTCCAAACTAGCTAAACCAATGACTCGTTTGATGCAAAAAGGAGTAAAGTATGAGTGGGACGAAGCTTGCGAAAAATCCTTCCAAGAGCTAAAGAAAAGGTTAACTAGTGCGCCAATTTTGACCATCCCAGAACGGGAAGTGGGGTACACTATGTATTGCGATGCGTCTAAAGAAGGGTTAGGTTGCATGCTTATGCAAAATAGAAAGGTAGTCACGTATGGATCCAGGCAGTTGAAACCTCATGAGCGTAACTACCCAACACATGACTTGGAGTTAGCAGCCGTAGTTTTTGCCCTATAGCAATGGCGACATTACCTGTATGGGGAACAATTTGAGATTTTCACAGATCACAAGAGTTTGAAGTATCTGTTTACATAGAAGGACCTTAACTTGAGACAGAGGCGATGGATGGAGTATCTTAAGGATTTCCAGTTCACTCTCTCATATCATCCTAGTAAAGCCAATGTAGTAGCGGATGCTCTAAGTCACAAGAGCAGAGGGATGATGGCTAAGATTTCCATCAAAGAATGGGATATGGTTAAGACACTCAATGAATTCAGGATCCAAGTAAAATCTCAAGATACAAAGGCATACCTTAGTGCACAGAAGGTGATGCCTAAGTTGATGAGTGAGATCATGGAGGCCCAGAAGCACGATCAAGAAGTAGCCTATATCAAGGGACATCTGGAATCAGGAGAACCAATGCCCGATTGGGTAATTCACCCCGATGGGAGTTTAGGATACCAAGGTAGATTGTTTGTACCAAGTGACGAGTAACTTAGAGAAAAGGTAGTTAAGGAATGTCATCATTTTGCATTTGCAGTACATCCAGGAGGGACTAAAATGTACCAAGATTTGAAGAGGCAGTATTGGTAGAATGGAATGAAAAAGGAGGTGGCTAAATTTGTAGCAAAATGTCTAACATGCCAACAAGTGAAGGCGGCACATCAAAAACTAGGGGGAATGTTGCAACCTCTACCAATAGCTGAATGGAAGTGGGAGTTTGTGATGATGGACTTTGTGACAGGGTTGCCTAAGACACCTAGAGGGAGCGATGCTATATGGGTAATAGTGGATCGCCTCACCAAGCCATCACATTTCTTACCCTATAAGATAACCGACACTTTAGAGTCTATGTGCAGGATTTACATTAGGGAGATCATTCGACTACATGGAATTCCAGTATCTATTCTGTCAGATCGTGATCCATGGTTCACCTCTCGATTTTGGAAAAGTCTACAGGAAGCTCTTGGTACTGAGTTATGTTTTAGCACTGCTTTTCACCCGCAAACAGATGGACAATCTGAACGGACCATCCAAACACTCGAAGATATGTTGAGAGCTTGTGCAATGGATTTTCAAGGAAGTTGGGAACGACACCTACCTTTAATTGAATTCGCCTATAACAATAGCTTTTATGCTAGCATTGGTATGGCGCCTTTTGAAGCATTATATGGACGACCTTGTAGATTGCCGATTTGTTGGATTGAAGTGGGTGATGCAAATCTGATAGGACCCGAACTTGTTCTAGAAACTACTAAGAATGTCAAATTGATCCAACAACGGTTAAAGACTGCTCAAGACCGTCAAAAGAATTATGCTGATAGGAGGAAAAGGCCATTGATGTTTGAAGTGGGCAGCCATGTGTTCCTAAAGGTGCAACCTAGGTGTGGAGTCGTACGTTTTGGAAGAAAGGGAAAGCTATCACCATGATATATTGGGTCTTTTGAGGTACTGGAAAAGGTGGGCGAAGTGCCATACAGACTAGCTCTACTTCCGTAGTTAGTAGGGATACACAATGTCGTCCACGTATCTACGTTGAGAAAATACATCGTCGACTTGTCACACGTCCTCAAATGCAAAGAAATCAGTCTTGACAAAGATGTTACATTTAAAGAAGGACCGGTAGCAATACAAGATAGTCGAGAGAAGAACCTTAGAGGCAAAATGGTTACCTTGGTAAAAGTGCTATGGCGTCATCGAAGAATTGAGGAATCTACTTGGGAACGCTAGGATTGGGTGAAGGCAAACTACCCCGAACTTTTCGAAGGCAGTATGTAGTTGAATTTCGGGGATGAAATTGTTTTAAGAGGGATAGGTTGTGAAGCCCTGAAAAATGTATTCTCTTTAAAAACCTTTATGTCTGAATTATTTCCTTAAAGCCCCTCAGTTTCTTGAATTATTTCGAATCTTGTCGGTTAGCATTTTTATTTTTATTTTTTTATCAAAACAGGAATATCCTAGCCGAATTAGGTTCCTTAGCCTAATTTAATTTAATTCTACATAGATAAGGTTCCAAAACATAAGTTTTATTCCAAGCCCTCACTTCTTTTATTAATTTCAAGAATTTCCCCAAAACTAGTACATTTACTTTTATACTATAGGTACCATCAAATCAATTTGAGATCTATATATATATATATATACACATTGGGAAATGTGTCCATAGTATATATATTGAATAAAAAAATTCCCCATCTCCGTTCCCTATGGCCGGCCACCCTAGGAGAATGTGAGGGGCCTATTTTCAAGAATTGTAATTATGATATTCTAGAAACCCTAGCACCTAGTATCCCTAAATCTAGGGTTGTGTTCCCAACACTAGTTTCATTCCAACTAGAGACCAACTAGATATTGTCTAATCCCATGATTAAGTTCCCTAATCACTCCATATTCCATTAGACTCCAAGTAAATCCAAACTTTCAATCCAATTCCAACTAGTGGGCCTTTATTTCTTTTTACACCAAAATTGCCTATAAATACAACCACCCCCTAGCATGGCAAACACAAAAAACACACACTCACACACATTCGACCTAGAGGAGAGAAAGAAGAGCAAGAGAGAAGTCTTGAGAGGTAGAGGAAGGAAGAGGAGAGCAAGAGAGAAGTCTTGAGAGAGAGAGGAAGGAAGAGGAGAGCAATCTTGTTAAAGCCTAGCAAGTAAGCCACAACACAACCCTCTCTTTCATTTTCCTTTTTCAAATACATGCTCTTAAGGGTTCTAAACATTGTTTTCAGACATGTTATTATTGATTTACTTGTGTTAAAAATGATAAGAGTTGAGCCATGATTCTACCACTCTTGTAGTTTCCCTCATTTCGGTACAAAACTATCTTTTTCATACCAATCTCTCAAACTTTCCAAAGGCACACCATCAAGCAAATTTTTTGAGTTTAATATATGTTATTTAGCATGTTTTCATCACAAAAGAAATGAAAATTTTCCCTTAGTGGACCTCTTTTCTCACAAATATTCTTGTTTTGGGTATTGTGCCTTAAGAATCTGTTTTCACAGCCAACTTTCAAAATTTATAGAAAAATGTAGAACATTATTCTGGACCTCTATTTTATGTCAAAATCTTCCTTAAGGAGTTAGATTTCAACTAAAATTGGTTTCATTGAAAAACAGTGAGCGGTTTGTAAGAAAATCAAATTTTTGTAACGGTCAACGAATCTGGACAGCGCTGGAGTGTTTCTTAAATAACTAAAAATCTAGAAAAGCTATCCCATTTCTGAAATATGTTCTAAAAACTAGATTAAATTCTCTACGGACCATAGGAAGGCAGAGTCTGGTAAAAATATAAAATAGCCCTTTTCATTCTAATCCTTAAGTGATATTGAATCTGGAAATTCTGTTGTGCATGGGTGTTTTATGCTCTTGTGTTCATGAAAATACTTATTAGCTTATGATCATGTCTTGGCATGATATTGTATGTGTTATGGTTATGTTCTTTGTCTTCTTCATCTTAGTGATGCATGCTTATGTGGATATTATTATCTTGTTAAGTTGGTCTAACCTTGATTTAAAACATTTAACTCCACGGAAAACTTAATTGGGATGGTGTTGGGCTTTCGATCACTTGAGTAATGAAAAGATGATAATATGTGATGTATGGATTGTTGGGATACGTTCCCTATTTGGAAGTTAAAATCTTGCGCAAGTGGTTTTTAGAACCCTTGAATGGAGCGGTTGTATTCGGACCCTAGGTGGTTTGGTGTGAGGAGGGATTTGGGCAAGGCCCATTATTACTGTCTCTTTTGAGGCCCTACGGTTGGCGCTACGCGGTACATAACTATTGGTAGGCATCCGAGGTAAGGTCTGCAACAAAGCAGCAAAAAAGGAGGCATATCGAATAATCCGCGTCCAATTCTTGTGGTTGGGAGGACGAAATCTCTTTGGGGGATTTCTGGTTTACTAAGATGTAACCATGTAACCCTCTAATTATTTAATTGAGTATCATGCTTTACTACTTGCTATCATATATGTGATTGTGTATTGGACTGGGAAAAAGAGACAGGTTGTGTGTGTGTTTACTTGGCATTCAAAGCTCACGGCGTATCATGCCAAGTGCTGAAGAGGAGCTTATAGCTGTAGACGACGAGCCTGAAACCTTCGAAGACTTTTGTCTATCTTAGGAAAGTTAGAAATTTCCCTTTTGATATTTTGTAAGGCTCATATGAAGATTTAAATTTTATTTTTGGGATGTAATGTAATGGAACAAGCTTTTGAAATTAAGGATATTCGTGGTTGTTATGTACTTATATTCTACATATATATTTATGAACCTTATCGTTGCTTATGAGACCTTGTGTCAATACCTTTTAAGATCTGTCAAAAGGATAGTGTACTGCCTAAGAAAGCTGGACTTAGAAGGGAGGCTAATTTGACTCCTCTGGCGATCTGGGATCTTACTTGGTTATTGACCATAGGACTCATTAGTGACTCTCCCTTGAATGCAACCATTAGTGTGGATTCAGCGCGTCACAAACAGATCCAAATCAGTGAAGCTGAGTTTAACAAACGTCTTGTAATACATTATTTCTGAGGTACTTCCTTGATCGATGGGAACACGCTCGACTGTGAATTTGTTCATGTTTAGCTTGACAACGAGGGGATCAGCATGGGGGAGAGTTATTCTATCTAGGTCGGTGTCGTCGAAGCAAAAGTTTCATGGGGCTGTTTTGCTAGTGTGATCGGCTTGGACAAGTTAGGTTGCAACTAAATTGTATATACCTCGGTTGACGATGGTAGGTTGTATATCATGTGAATTACACCAAGTGGAGGTGAATCCGGCCATAGAGCTACCGTGTTTGATGGATTGTTCTTTCAGACATGTTGCGCCAGCCGGCCATCTTGCACTAACTCCTCCAGATGGTCCTTTAGTGCATAACAGTTGTCAGTGTCGTGGCCGTGGTCCTTGTGATATTTGCACCGCCTATCCCATCTTCTTGTGTCAGGGGGTCCCATCATCTTGGATGGCCACTTGAAGAACGAAAGATGCTGGACTTTGGGTAGGATCTTACTGATCGGCTCCGCCAATTCCTTATACTTCTTGTCCAAATGTCTTGTGGACCTGCTATCAACTTGATATTGTTCGTTTGAATAGTGTGAACACTGCCCGCTTGATCGGCACGAATCACGCCGGTTGTCTTGTTTAGTCCAAGTCCGAGGTTCGAGGCTCCTTGATGGCACAATGCTTATTGGCTGGACCAGAACAGATGGAGTCGATTTAACGACTTTCTGTCCGGGCTTAACACGTAGGGCATCGTCTTCTACCTTACAGTACTCCTCGACTTTCTTCATTAGTACCCAGATTGTTTTGGGAGGCCGTCTGGTCAACGAACTGCGAAGAGGACTATCGGGGTGTAATCCCATCTAAAAGGCGGTAATGGCCATGGAATCATTGCAGGCATTATCCACCAATTTGAAACACTCCCAATAGCGCGTCGAATATTCACGGAGGGTCTCTTCTGGTTTAATTTGCATCGCCTAGACGGAGTTGGCTTGCTTTGGTTGAACTTCATTGGTGATGAATCTTGCCCTAAAGGATTTTTGGAGCTGATGAAAGCTTCTTATTGATGTCGGCTCCAATTTATAATACCATCTGACGGCCAACGGTCCTAGGCCACTTGGAAACATTCGACACTTGAGGCTTCATCATCAGCATGCAACGTCATCACTTGTTTGTAATGATGAATGTGGTCTGTGGGATCTAATTTTCCGTCGTACAGGGTGAATGTCGATGCTTTGAACTTTTTAGGCAGCATAACCCTTGCAATGCGTCATACGAAAGGGTCGTGCCTGACCTCTTCATCCGAATCATCACTTCATTTCCCTCACTTGTGTCGCACATATGGACTGCCCTCGGATGAGCTAGATGCATCAATTCGCCCCTTATTTCAGGATTCTTGAGACGGCGAATCGGAATCACTGCCACTATCGTGTTTCCGATGTCGACATTGTTGATCATTCTTCTGCTTCTCTGGTGATCGACCCCGGACATGACACGCGGTCTGTTGGGATTTGGCTACCTCCAGGGCCAATTCTTTATGTAAACGCTCATTATCGGCCGCCATAGCTTCCAAGCATTGTTCAATTCGTGTTGCTTGATCCATGATCGTCTACATAGTCTCCTACATAGAGGTTGAGGGTGAGGTTTGAGCTACTGAGTCCAAGTTCAGGGCCCTTCGCTCGATGATATTCTTTGGTCCAAGCATGTTCCTTGGAGTAACATCATCTTTTAGTGTAACATCATCAGCAACGAGCGGAGGATCATTTGTTACGCCTGCCATGAACGTATTCGAGTATTCCCACAGAAGGTGCCAATTATGGTGAAGTGGTTTGGAGATACTCTTTGATCCAGGTAGACACTCTTGATCCTCTGGTTACTACCTAAAAGGAATGAACACTCCTGTTGGAGGTGCTGGAATTAGCACTCCGACAAGCAAGTCAGTATTCTCTCAAGTTTTCTTCTATTTCAAGTTATCTCATTTGTTTTTAGATACCTTCCTTCTGTTTGATGCTTCTCCTTTTATAATACTCTTCTAGGGCCCACCTTCTGATTTATGGAAACCCTGCCCTCACATCGGGGCCCTCAGTTATGTCGTATGATCTACAAACTACTCGGCTAATCATCACTCTATCGGCCCTTAAGTGCCGACTTACATTCAGCTCCACTAAATTGTAGCTTTTTATATTCGGCCACTACACATACAATATTTTTTCTATGAATAAAATAATTACAATTTAACGATCAATTTTAATATAAAATTTAATTGGCCTCTCCCTTATTCTAATACTTGCGTCTGCCACTGTATGTGAGTGAATTATTTGTAACTATAAACTAGAAACCAAGAGTACTTATAAGCAGAACGTTGAGAAGAAAAATGTATCTCTTTTCCTAGAATTAATTATTTATTTTACAAACTCTATTTAATTGTGGTGGTTCCTATTAAGCCATTGTTGAGCACCCTTTACCATTTTCTTAAAAATAGATGGCCTAAAGTAAACTTGTTGCATTTATCCACAAGTTCTATTTTGGACAATGGCGACCTACTCATCAAAATTTCACAGCTTAAATCTTTGGATTTCAAGGGAATTAGGCCTAGTTTGGAACATCAAGAATCCCATAAAAGTTTTATTAAAAAAAAATGTTCATTGAAGTTACTATACATCTTGTTGGGGAAGATAAATATAATAAGATGTATATTTACATATATGTATACATATATACATTTAGGTTTTAAAATGTAATTAAAGATTGAATGGTAGATATATAATAATATGTATATTTACGTATGTATATAAGAATTGAAATATAAATAAAGATCGAAAAAGTTCGAACATGTATATTTTCTACGGAATTAAGTTTTATACGAATGTTCCACTAAACTCAATATTACGGATAACCAATGTTTCATAGCCACGTCAGATGAGAGTGGAGAACAACTAAGATAGTATATTTAAGAGCATCATAAATTTAACCATGATTTCATTTTTCTTTCTACAACCCTTCTCTCTTTACAAACAAGGACATGAGCTCTCTACAATTTTATTTTCTTTATCTACAGAACTCATATCTCTATTTTATCTTCCATTTCTCTCTATAGATTATAGATGTGAACAATAGAAAACCTATGCCTCCCCTCTCTCTCTCTCTCTCCATAATCTTCATTCTCTTTACAAATCAAGTGACCTCATCTTTCTTCATTCTCTTTCACTGGTATTTATTCCACTTTCTCTATATAAGATCAAAATTCCTCCTCTCCAAATCTGCTCTCTCTCTCTCTCTCTCTCTCTCTCTTTCTCTCTCTCTCCCTCCAAATCCAATGTACAGTCTGATTCAGTTTACATGAAGATGAATCCCAATTTGATTTAGAAATAAATATTGCAGTTAAAATGAAATCTTAAGTTATACATTACATCCTTTCCAAATTATATATATAAGCTATTACATATGCACCTATACAATTAGATGATTAGAAATATACAAATAAATATTTTTTAGAATAAAAAGACTAAAACCAATTAGATATGGTCTTGTAGATAAATGAAAACTTACATGGACCAATCAAACACAAAAATGAAAATACAGCATAACACCAAAATGCACAAAAATAAAAGTAGAGCAAGAACACCAAAATGCATGCCGCTCTTGACATTTTGCAAAATAACTTTTAAAATTTTGAAACAAAATTAATGTATCGATGTTATTGGGAGGATAAAGTGGTGTTTAGTTGGTGGCAATGATGGGTGGGTCATTTGTGTTTGTTGAGAGAGATTGAAGAGAGAAAGAAAGGCTAAAAAGAATGAAAGATGGGTTTGAGAAATAAAAACAAGTTCGCAGAGAGAGAGAGAGAGAGAGAGAGAGAGAGACAGACAGACAGATAGAAAGAGAGGAATGTGAAAGAGGGGAACTTCAAACTATGGTTAAGTTAACATAGAGCATTAATAAAATGCCCACCTTTTCTTTCAAGCATAAATGATGTAGCATCACATCATTGGGTATCCATAAATCACAAATTCATGGCACGTCCGTGTATAACTTAATCCGATTTACTATACATCCTACTAAGGACAGTAGATACAATAATATGTACATTTACATAAATATAGTAATTGGAGTTAGCAGTGTTACTGTTAATATTGATATATAATGCAATAAAAGATCAAAGGAGTCCTATTAAGTGTATTTACTATACACCCTGCTAGGGACGATATATATAATATATTTATTATACATCGTGCTAGGGACGGCAAATGTAATAATATATATTTACATATGTATATAGGAACTGAAATGTAAATAATGATCGAAAACATTCGAGCAGGCATATTTACATATGTATATAGGTACTGAAATATAAATAAAGATCGAAAAAGTTCGAGCAGAGGTATTTACTATACACCTTGTCAGGTATAGTAGATACAATAATATGTAACTTGAAGCAACCTACCATATATTTAATAAAGTTCAAGGAAAATGTTTTTGTATATATTTATATTGTTATTGTTCCATTCTATTTATACAAGTTATGTAATAAGGATAAATACACACAATGATGAGATGATAAAAATGATAAATGATAAGATGATGAACAAGTAATGAGAAGAATCTTGGATGTAAATATGAGATTAATCATATCTCAATAACTCCCCTCAAGTGAAAGATTCCAATGAGTGAATTTTCAACTTGTCTTGAAAAAATTGAAAGGATTGTGAAGGCAATCCTTTAGTAAAGATGTATGTGAGCTAGTCCTTTGTAGAGATAAATTGGATTTGAAGATCCTTGCGGGCAACCTTTTCGTGGACAAAATGGAAATCAATCTTAACATATTTTGTATGCATATGGAATACCGGGTTTGCAAACAAGTAGGTAGCGCCAAGATTATCACACCATAGAATTGGGGAAGAGGATATCCTAATGTTAAGTTCAGTGAGCAATGATTGCAGCCACGAAATTTCAGCAAAAGCATCAGCCAAGGCTTTATATTTGGACACAATTGAGGATCGCGCCACTGTTTGTTGCTTGCAAAAGCACCACGAAATCAAATTATCACCAAGGTAAACTGCATAACCACTTGTGGATTTACGATCATCAATACATCTAGAATAATCGGCATCAGAAAAGGCATAAAAGCTTGTAGAATAAGTGGGTTGAAGTAAGAGACCATAATTGGATGTATCTTTGAGACACTAAAGGATCCGTTTGACAACCCGCCAATGTGCTTCGGTGGGAGAGTGCATAAATTGGCATACCCAGTTGACTGAGAAGGAAATGTCCAGTCGAGTAAGAGTGAGATATTGTAAGGAACCGACCACCATATGATAATGCGAAGGGTCCGCCATAGTAGTACCAAATGCCAAAGTGAGCTTTATAGTGGTGGCAAAAGATGTCTGAACTAGCTTGGATAGCATCATTCCCGATTTATGTAATAGATCCATGATATATTTGCATTAAGAAAGCAATAGCCCTTGGGAATGTTTGCAAGCTTCAATGTCAAAGAAGCAATTCAAATCACCAAGATCTTTAATGGAGAACTCATTGCTCAGATTGTGAATAAGCTGCTAAAGATAAGAAGTTGAATTGCTGGTAATGAGGATATCATCAACATAAATAAGAATGTAAACCACAATACCATCAAGGCAATACACAAACAAAGAGCTATTAGATTTGGATGCTTTGAATTAAAACTGAAGAAAAAATCTCATCAAACGAGAAAACCATGCACGCAGAGCTTGTTTCAAACCATATAGGGACTTATGAAGTTTGCAAACAAAGGATGGATGAGCAGCATCGACAAACCCAGGTGGTTTGTGCATGTAGACATCTTCTTGAAGATAACCATAGAGAAATGCATTGTGCACATTGAGTTGTCGGATGGACCAAAGATTTGAAACAAAGACAAAATTATTCGAATGGTTATGGGTTTAACCACTGAACTGAATGTTTCAGCCCCTTTTGTTGATGAAATCCCTTGGCAACTAAGCTCGCTTTATAGTGCTCGGTCGAACCATCAGCCCGCAGCTCATGACTTTCTTTGTATTGTGCTATCTTTTTATGCTAGGTACTGAAAAAATTGAAGGAAATGCTGAGACCTATGAAGGTGACGGCCAGCCTTGGCTAACCTAAAGCATGCTCAAGTCCATTAACTTTTCCTGAGTTATTTAGTTTCAACTATTTTTCTTATTATGGATACTGAGACAAAGTTTTAAGTTTACTTTGGGATTGTAATATGGAAATTTTTAATTTCCACTTTTATAATTGACGGATGATGACAAACAATCTGGGAACAATGATTAGAGGTTCTTAATTAAATTAATTTTCAAGTTTAAAACTTATTATGATGTTTTGAAATTTTGAGGTGTCACAATAGTGTTAGTGTTAACATTGAGAATTCAATCTCAATATTAATGCATAATGCGATAAAAGAACAAAATAATTCGGTCAGGTGTATTTACTATACATCTTACTAGGAACGGTATATATAATATATGAATATTTACATATAAATTCATATATATATATATATAGAGAGAGAGATACCAAAATGTAGATAAAGACCAAAAAATTCGAGCAGATGTATTTACTATACATCGTGCTAGGACAGTAAATATAATATATGTATATATATATATATGTATTTACATATGTATATAGGAATTGAAATGTAAATAAAGATTGAAAACATTTGGATAGGTATATTTACATAAGTATATAAGAATTGAAATTTAAATAAAGTTCGAAAAAGTCTAGACAACTATATTTACTATACATCCTGCTAGGGATAGTAGATATTATATATATATATATTTACATATGTATAGGATACTAAAATGTAAATAAATACTGAAAAAATCCGGGCAGGAGTATTTCATATTCATCCTTCCAGGGGTGATATATATAACAATATGTATTACTTACATATTTCTATGGTACTGAAATGTAAATGAAAGAGATAATCTTTAGAATTTATCAATGAAGGATGTTTTGGACTGAAAAAGAAAACTTTATTTATTATAAAAGTTTGAGTGAAAAGCTAGAAATACCAACAATTGACAATTTCTAATAAAATTCTTGGATGAAAAATAAAAAAAATCTTTGTTGATAAATGGTACAGTACATTACAAATTTATAGCACATAGAGAAAAAATATAATTCATGTTAATGGAATACATTTGTCCCTTTCAATGACATTTTTGCCTTTAAAATTAGCTGCTTCTCTGGAGTTATCAATTACCTTTGCCCATTTGATTTTTCTGTGAGTATTTGCTCCTAGTCCTATGTTGTCGTACTCTACATAATAAACTATGTCTGAATTGTTGCCATTCTATTCTAACCAGCCCTTGAGGTCAATTATATTATCACGGTAGTTTTACATGACAATTTTTGTTGACAAATCCCCCCATGACCTGCCTAAAAATATTTTAATTTTCAATTTTCATGAGCGTAGGTCCTCAACAACTTTTATAGTGCAATTTTGAATGGTTGTACTAGTATTTTAATATTGTTGTATCTATTTTGTGCTATTATTGTATTTGCTTGCATGGATTATACAATTTTAAAATAGTATGTTCGCGTGCAGGACATCTTGATACCCTTGAAAACGGCATCTGAAGAATGATGAATGTTCTACTACATTTCTTAATGCTACTATCTCCTTGTTTTCTGGTACAGTTATGTTTTGAAAGGTTATATCCCATGCAACAAATCCTTGACCTTTTATCTCTGTAAGTGAAGAAAGAAAAGAGAAAGTATGTTTAGTCTGCTTAACTGCTTCAATGCATATAAATTTTATACAGATATTGTGCATGAACTACTGTCATGTACTTACATTGTTACACATTTATTTGCGCATATAAATTTTATATAAATGTAGTGCACATGAACTACTAGGTATCAAAATTCAACACAAATAACCAATTAGTTGACTAACCTGCAGTTTATGTACCAAAGGTTTCGAAACCTCCGGCATTGCTTCTATTGTTTGATATTATTATCATTTTCATCATATCTCCAACTAGTGTTAGATTTGTGGATTTTTTTTTTCCCCCAACAAAAATGTTTTCTCTATACTTGCCCTCTTTGACCTATATGTAGATTCCACGTACGGTGAAGTTAAGGGCAGCGGAGATAGCATCTGTGACTATTGTGAAATTTTTTGATCCATCTTGTGCAACATTAGTATCAATTGGAATGAATTGAGCTTGTGAACTCTAGCAGAGAGTGATCAACATAATAAGGATTAACATTTTCTTTTCTTTTGTAAATGGATTGTATGTGTTTGATTCAAAGAAATTTATCAAGAGTTTTTCTTTGGTTTGAGTGGTTTATGTGACTGAATGGTTTGTAACTATGAACTAGAAACCAAGAATATTTATAGGCAAAACGTTAGAGAAGAAAAATGTATCCTTTTTCCTATAATTGATTATTTATTATACAGATACTATCCAATAGTGTTGGTTCCTATTAGGCCATTGATGAACACCCATTACCATTTTTCTAAAAAGTTGCATTTACCCACAAGTTCTATTTTGGACAATGGTGGCCTACTCATCAAATTTCACAGTTTAAACATTTGAATTAAATTGCCTAGCAAATTACTTTTCAAGTAAATTAAGCCTAATTTGGAATTGCTAGAAACCCCTAATATGTATATTTACATATATATATATATAGCTATAGGTTCTAAAGTGTAAATAAAGACTGAATGGTAGTTATAGAATAATGTGTATATTTACATATGTATATAGGAATTGAAATATAAATAAAGATTGAAAAAATCTGAATATGTATATTTACTATACATCCTACTAGGGACAGTAGATACAATAATATGTACATTTACATATGTATAGTAATTGGAGTTAGTAGTGTTACTGTTATCATTGATATATGATGTAATAAAAAACTAAAGTAGTTCGATCAAGTGTATTTACTATTTGTCTTGCTAGAGACAGTATATATAAGATTTGAGTATATATATGTATTAAAATGTAAATAAAGACCAAAAAATTTGAGCAGATGTATTTATTATATATCGTGCTAGGGACGATAAATATAATAATATATATTTACATATGTATATAGAAACTGAAATGTAAATAAAGATCAAAAAAGTTTGAGCAGAGGTATTTAGTATTCACATTGTCAGGTACAGTAGATACAATAATATGTACACTTACATTTTTATAGTAATTGGGTTGTAAATGGAAATTTTGATAATATAGTTAAAAGTGATGCGTTAAAAGTTAAAAATGATGGGTTGTGTGAGGTGAGTCCAATTTAGAGTCTTGTGCAATGTGTTTCAAACCCTAACGTGGCATGGGAAGGTATTTTGGCTCTTATTGATATTGGAGGATATAAGGTTGGATGTGCAGGTGGCACTTCAGGATGGATCTTCTTGGTAGACCATTCTCATGGGATAGACCATGATGTCACGACTCGGGACTGTAATCCTGGTGCATGGGCATCATTGGTTGTTATTGTGATAACATTTTTAATTATAGCTAAAGGGGAGTCAAAATTGCATGTGGCCATTGCTTAGTGGTTAGGTAGAAATGGTGCTCCGCTAGGAGTGACTTAGATATACATGATCAACTAATCCTATGAGAATTCAAATGAAAAGTTTGGCATTGTTCCTATGATGATTAATTGTTTTTGCATGTCCTAGTATTTATTTATTTAGGCTTTTTACTTATTAGTATTTTATTTTGTTTGTTTCACTAAGTGTTGCTTACTATTCTATTGATAAACTATGTGCATTATCTGAGAGTGTTATTATCGGGGTGGGTAGTTTCGGGTCATAATATCCTATTAGATTTCACAATTCATGGCTTTCTTTGTATTGTGCTGGCGTTTTATGCCAAGTACTAAAGAAATTGAAGGGAACACCGAGACTTATGAAGGTGACAGCTAGCGTTGGCTAACCTGAAGCATGGTCAAGTCCATGAACTTTTTCTGAGTCATTTAGTTTCAACTAGTTTTCTTATGATGGATATTGGGACAAAGTTTTAAGTTTACTTTGAGATTGTAATATAGCAATATTTAATTTCTACTTTTAATAATTGACGGATAAAGACAAACAATTTGGGAACAACAATTAGAGGCTTTTAATTTAATTAATTTTCAAGTTTAAAACTTCTTATGATGTCTTAAAATTTTGAGGCGTCACAATATATAGTGATAGTGTTAACAATGAGAATTCAATCTCAATAATGAAGCATAATGCAATAAAAGAACAAAATAATCCGGTTAGGTGTACTTACTACACATCTTGCTAGGAGCGGTATAAATAATATACGAATATTTACATATGCATATATATATATATAGAGAGAGAGGGCGGGGGTACCAAAATGTAAATAAAGACTGAAAAATTCAAACAAGTATATTTACTATACATCGTGCTAGGGATAGTGTTAGGGAAAATCAATGATTTCCCACAAGTAAATCAATCAATTGATCAAAAAGTACTGCTGTTTCACAAGCAAAAAAACAGCTGCCTTTTTTTATTCTCACCCAATTGAAAAACAAACAATACCAATATATATATATGGTAAGCTTATGGGCTTTTTTATCAAACCCTAGTTGTAACCAAATTGGATTGGGTCTCCACAAATTAAATATAATATATAAAAATATATTATACTTAAACCAAACCAAATTAAAATTCTTTAACAAACCAATTGGGTCTCAAACTCCAATAAGGAGATATACCCCAACAATTCTCCCCCTATCGACTTAGGTGGAGACATCAACCATACCCACCAAAGGTCGACACTTTAAATGTTTGTCCCTCGACAAAGTCTTAGTCAACATATCTGAAATATTATCTTCTGTGTGAACCTTTTTGAGTTGTAACAATTTCAAATCTAACACATCACGAATCCAGTGGTATCTCACATCAATGTGTTTCGATTTCGAATGAAAAGTAGAATTTTTACTCAAATGAATAGCACTTTGACTATTACAATAAAGCATATACTTTTCTTGCTTCAAACCCAATGCTTGCAAAAATTTCTTCAACCATAACTCTTCTTTACAAGCTTCCGTAATGGCAATAAATTCAGCTTCGGTAGTTGAGAGAGCAACACATTTTTGTAATTTAGATTGCCATGCCACAGCTCCCCCTGCAAAAGTCATCAAATACCCCGAAGTAGATTTCCTAGAATCAACATCACCGGCCATGTCAGAATCTGTGAACCCATCAAGCATCGGCTTACCATCCCCAAAACACAATTACACCTTCGAAGTCCCTCGAAGATACCTTAAAATCCATTTTACCGCTGCCTAATGTTCTTTACTCGGATTAGAGAGAAAACGACTCACCACACCAACGGCGTAAGCAATATCTGGCCTTGTACAAACCATGGCGTACATCAAGGAACCAACTGCTGAAGAATAAGGAATTTTCAACATCTCTTCTTTGTTTTTCTCACTTGTAGGATATTGATTCGAACTAAGTTTGAAGTGACCTGCAAGTGGACAACCAACAGACTTTGCTTTATCCATGTTGAATCTCTCAAGAACCTTCTCAATGTAGCTTTCTTGAGACAACCAAATCAGTCCCTCTTTGCGATCACAAACAATTTTCATACCAAGAATTTGCTTTGCCGGCCCCAAATCTTTCATAGCAAAAGACTTACTCAACTCTAATTTCAACTTGTTAATCATGGTAGAATCTTGACCCACAATTAACATGTCATCAACATAAAGCAAAAGAATAATAAATTTACCATCCGGGAAATTTTTCACAAACACACAATGGTTCGAAGTGGTTTTAGAAAAACCATTATTCATCATGAAAGTGTCAAATTTTTTGTACCATTGCCGCAGGGCTTGCTTGAGACCATACAAACTTTTCTTCAATTTGCAAACAAATTTCTCTTTCTCTTTTTCCATAAAACCTTCTGGTTGCTCCATGTAAATTTCTTCTTCAAGATCACCGTGAAGAAATGCGGTCTTCACATCAAGTTGCTCAACTTCAAGGTTCATGCTGGCAGCCATGCCAAGTACAACCTGAATAGAAGACATCTTCACAACCGGTGAGAAAATCTTATCAAAGTCAATACCTTTCTTTTGCCCAAAGCCTTTCACAACAAGACGTGCTTTATACCTCAGATTCTTACTATCATTCTTCAATTTGAAGACCCACTTATTTTTCAGAATTTTCCTCCCCTTAGGCAGTTTCACTAAATCATAAGTCTGGTTTTCAAGTAAAGAATTCATCTCCTCTTTCATGGCCTTTTTCCAATCATCTTTCTTTTCATGCTCAATTGCTTCTTGGTAGCTCTCAGGCTCCCCTTGATTAGAAATCAACACAAATTCATTGGGAGGATACTTTCTTGAAGGTTGTCGGTCCCTTGTAGATTTCCTCAACTCAAGTTGTGGTGGTGGTTCTTGAGTTGGATACTCTTCCTCAATTTCTTGCTCAAGTTCATTAGGATTAGTATCATCCTCCACATCTTCAATAGGTGGCTGCACATCTCCCCCATTTTCATCATCAACTGAAGATGAAGGAGATGGATCTATGTCAATGAGATCACTAGTTTTTGGCTCTGGTTGATCACCTTTGCCAAAGTCTTCAATTGTTTGGTCTTCAAGAAACACAACATCACGGCTTCAAATAACTTTCTTGTCGACCGGATCCCATAATCTATAGCCAAATTCATCACGCCCATAGCCAAGAAAAATGCATTGTCTTGACTTACTATCAAGCTTGGACCTCTCATCTTTTGGAATGTGAACAAAAGCTCAGCAACCAAACACTCTCAAGTGCTCATAAGATACATCTTTGCCAGTCCAAACTCTTTCAGGAACATCACCATTCAAAGGATAGGAAGGAGACAAATTGATCACGTCAACCGATGTACTCATTGCCTCACCCCAAAAGGATCTTGGCAATTTAGCTTGTGAAAGCAAACACCTTGTTCTTTCCACAATGGTGCGGTTCATCCTCTCGACAACGCCATTTTGTTGAGGAGTCTTCTTAACTGTCTTTTGGTGCCGAATACCTTGGCTGTGACAATACTCATCAAATGGCCCAATGTATTCACCACCATTGTCTGATCGGATGCACTTCAATTTCTACCTTGTTTCTCTTTCAACCATGGCCTGAAAATGCTGAAATACTTCTAGAACTTGATCTTTAGTTTTTAGTAGAAAAGCCCAAACTTTCCTTGAATAATCATCAATGAAAGTAACAAAATAAAGTGCACCACTATATGTTCTAACTTTCAAAGGACCCCAAACATCGAAATGAATCAACTCCAAAACATTTTCTTTTTTAGAAACAACATTTTTTTGAAAAGAAACTCTATGTTGTTTACCTGCCAAACAATGAACACAAGTTTTAAGATGTGTACCTTTCAAACCGGGTAGAAGCTCTTTCTTGAACAAAACTTGCAGCCCTTTTTCACTCATATGGCCAAGCCGCTTGTGCCATAATTCGGTAGAAGTATCATCTTTAATTGCATTGACAACACCTTTACAAATTTTTCCTTGCATCGAATAAAGTGTATGAGTCTTCTTGGACTTAGCCACCACCAAAGAACCCTTTGTGAGCTTCTATATTCCATCACCAAATTTGTTGTTGAAGCCTTCATCATCTAGCTTCCTAGTAGAGATCAAATTGAGGCGAATGTCGGGAACATGCCTCACATCTTTAAGCAACAACTTGCAGCCCAAATTTGTTTCTAAGCAAACATTACCCCTACCAATAATCTTGGACAAACCTTCATTACCCATGTGAACAGAACCATAATCTTCTTCGATGTAGGTAGTGAAGAAATCAACTCGAGAAGTCACATGAAAAGAAACACCAGAATCAATCACCCAATTGCTCTCTTGGCCTACAAAATTGATACAATCATCTTCACAAATAACTATGAGATCATCGGTAGTAACTGCTGTTGTGTTTTCTTGCTTCTTATCCACACTTTTTTCATGCATTTTCTCCTTGTTCTTGAGCTTTCGGCATTCTTGCTTCATATGCCCTTTCTCATGACAATAATAGCACTCAATGTCTTTCTTTGAAAAAGAACCATCTTTTGATTTGTCACGGCTTTGATCAAGACCATGATGAGTCTTACTCTTTCCCATCGTTTTGCTTCGGCCTCTCACAACGAATGCTTCAGAATGAAAGGAACCCGCTGATTTTCTTCTAGTTTCTTCATTCAACGAGCTACTAGTGACTTGGTCCATTGTGATAACTCCATCGGGCGCTGAATTACTAACTGTCACAACCAGAGTCTCCCAACTTTCGGGCAAAGAACTAAGTAGCATCAAAGCCTGCAACTCATCATCAAAAATAATTTTCATAGAAGCAAGTTGGTTAACAATACTCTTTATTTCATTCAAATGTTCTGGAATGGGGCTGCCATCTTTATATTTTAAATTAACCAACTTACGAAACAGAAAGGCTTTATTTGTGGCTGATTTCCTATCATAAAGGCCTTCTAATTTTTTCCATAAATGATGTGCTGAAGTTTCAGTAGCAATATGATGAAACACAATGTCATCAATCCATTGATGGATAACACCAACGGCTTTTCGATTAAGCCTCTTCCATTCATCATCTTTCATACCTTTGGGTTTGCCACTATCACCCTCAATAGGTCCATAGAAATCTTTACAAAATAATAGGTCCTTCATTTTAGTTTTCCAAGTTACCCAATTGCTTCCATTGAAGCTAGACATACGACCCACATTCCTCTCCATTGATTTACACAAATAAATAAACCCAAATAAACTGTAAGCTCTGATACCAGTTGTTAGGAAAAATCAATGATTTTCCACAAGTAAATCAATCAATTGATCAAAAAGTGCTGCTGTTTCACAAGCTAAAAAACGGCTGCCTTTTTTTATTCTCACCCAATTGAAAAACAAACAATACCAATATATATATATATATATATATGGTAAACTTATGGGCTTTTTTTTTATCAAACCTTAGTTGTAACCAAATTGAATTGGGTCTCCACAAATTAAATATAATATATAAAAATATATTATACTTAAACCAAACCAAATTAAAATTCTTTAACAAACCAATTGGGTCTCAAACTCCAATAAGGAGATATACCCCAACAGATAGTAAATATAATATATATATATATATATATTTACATATGTATATAGGAATTGAAATGTAAATAAAGATCGAAAGCGTTTGGGTAGGTATATTTACACATGTATATAGGAATTGAAATTTAAATAAAGATAAAAGAAAGTCCAGATAACTGTATTTATTATATATCCTGCTAGGGATGGTAGATATAATATATATATATACATATATATTTTTGCATATGTATAGGATACTAAAATGTAAATAAATACTGAAAAAATCCGAACAAGAGTATTTCATACTAGGGACAATAGATATAATAATATGTATTGCTTACATATTTTGGAGGCCTTGCTATTGATTTCAAGAGAGATGAGAAATGGCTCTAAAAAGAATAAGAGAGAGAGAAAGAGAGAGAGAGAGAGAGTAATGGTTGAAGATGAAGAGGTAAAAAGATAATTTCGCCTTTTCAATTTAGGGTACTAGTATAATACTCATGGTATGCATGGGTATAAATAAATAATCAAAATTTTAAAATTAAAATTAATTAATAATAAAGTTAAGGGAAATTTATTGGAAAGTCCCATTTTGGGAACTTTTGTACCATTTGGTCCCACATTTTAAATGGTTGATTGAGGAGTCCTTATTAAGTGTATTGTGTGACCAGTAAGTCCTTTTTCAAACGTGGATGGGTATTGGTTAGACAGATTGTAAAGACCCTAACTTTTGGTAATTACACTTGAAACAATGAGCCTCAGGTTAATAGCATTTCAGCCCCTAGTTTCCTAAAAGTTTGCAAAATGGTCCAATAAAGAATAATTTTTCCGTATATTATTACAATTAAATCCTAGAACACCACTTTATAATTTGAAATGCCCTAACACTTGGTTTTTATTTATTTTACCTCCTAGTCTCTAAATTAATCCATAAATTTTATCATTTTTTATTTAATTTATTATTTATTTGAAAATGAATATTTACATAGGTATTTATAAATATTATTTTGGGAAAAATTGGGTGTGGAACCATCTAGGAGACTTGAGAAAAATATCTAGATATGTACTACTCTTCTACTTTCCTTAGTCATTAAGCTAAAAGGTAAAATTGTATTTTCAACCCAAACTCATTGCCTATAAATTGAGACCATTTCCCTAATTCCTTACTCGCATTTTCAGCAGCCAATGAGAGGGTAAGGGGAGGAGATTGTGACTACAGTGAGGTGGAGCAGAAGAGGAAAAAAAGAAAGGAAGAAAATTTGCTTTCTTGTGTGAAGATAAGAAATCTCCATCTTGTCTTCCCCAATTGTTTCACCCATCTCACCCTATTGTCTAGTATGCTTTTGTGTTATATATTATGGTAAATAGGGTTTTGGTGTGTATGCAAGTTCGGTATGAATTAGTGACTTTGTCTTACAATTTTGTTCAAAATATGCACTACTGCAACTTCTCTATTTTAAAAGAAATATCAAATTAATTTATTTCTCAAATCTAAATTTAATCTAGGATTTTTGGTGTGTTTAGAGATGATGATAATTTTATTAGCCCCTCACTGTGTGTTTTTCGGGCTTGGACATTTTGTTTAAGAAATTTGGTCCTAAGTCTCTAAAAATAGTCCACTTCTTGCAATTTTATAAAATTCCAAAACTATCATCTCATGTTGGTTCTTCTGTCAAAATTTAAAATTCTGAGTCCTCTTTCCAACAGAATTTGTTTGGGTGGAAATCATAGGGTAGATTTAGAGGAAAGCTAATTTTTCCAAAAGGTGACAAATCTGGACAAGTTTTCGAACATAATGAATTTCTGGATGTGCTGTGCAAATTTTAAAAATTGGAACTGAAAATAGACATATTGTTTATTGTTTCTGTGCAATTTCAACCCCTAATATGACCTGGAAGTATTTTTACCAAAGCATTCTTTTTAACTCTGCAGTTGTAAAAAATGCTGAAAATTGTGCCTTATTGTGTTATTTGTTTCCAAGTAATTCAAAGTATGCCTAATGTTGTTTGCTTACCTTATCGTACTTATGTATGATTATTGTGGGCTATATTTCCTCTCTTATGTTTCCCTCATATTCTTTTATATTACTGAATATGACTAATTCGCTTATCAAAATATCTAATAAATGGGGAATTGAAAAGGGGTTGGTAATGGGTGACATTCACACTAGTGTTTTGGAATGATTTATGTAATATACATATGAATGAGATTCTAGGAAATAGGTGGTAAGGTCTGCGAAAAAGCAAAAGAGAAAGTTTTGAATAGTCCGATGTCCAATCCTTATAGTTAGGAGGAAGGATCTCTTTAGGAGATTCTAGATGTCTAGTCTAACTACTAACTCATAATACCTCATTGTATTATTGTATTTTATGTTTCCTGATTTGTTCTGTGTATGATTGATTGGTAGACAAAAGGTATAGGGGTGTGTGTATTTTTACTGGGCATTCCAAGCTCATGGTGTGTCATGCCAGGTGATGAAGTAGTTTAAAATGGTAAAGGTTATTTCGAAGGCGAACAAGATGAAGTGTTGGAGCCGTAGTTCACTTGAAGACTTAGACTAGTTTTTTTTTTTTTTTTTTTTTTTTTTTCAATGTTTTGTAATCCTGTAATGGAACACAAACGAATTATCTATGATATTAACTCTGGTTATATATGTATATTAAGATGTTTTGATTATCTATCCTATTTGTGTTGTTTTATTGTACTTATTTGACGGTCTCGAATTTTGGGATGTTACATAGATATACCATCACTAGTTAATTGGGGAAGTTTTTTTTTTTTTGGAATGTGTGATAGGTATGGTGTGATACTCCAATGTGGTAGGTATTAATGTGACACTTCAAAAAAAATAAAAAAAAAATCCTTAATGTACTTTTTCCAAATGTGACAATGTAACAGGTATGATGTGACACTCCAAAATTTGTACTTATCCTCAGTGTACTTTTTGCAAATGTGACAATGTGGTAGATATGATATGATACTCCAAAAATAAAAACTCCTTAGTATACTTTTTTTCAAATGTGACAACGTGATGGGTATGTTGTGACACTCAAAAAAAATAAAAAATTCTTTAGTGTACTTTTTCTAAACGTGACATGTGACACTCCAATGCGGCGGACCCAATTTGATTGAATTACTGCGTGTCTTCATGTGACGCGCCAAATATAACGCCACCAAATTAATTACACAATACAACTCCAAACAACTAATACAAAGTTCTCTAGGTGAAATAAGAAGCTTTCATTATTTAATATACGAAAGGTGACACATGCAGTGTAAATTCATAAATAGTTCATCCTGAACGTACAACATGTGTTACAAGTAGTAATAAAGAATGAAAGCTAAACAGGTGTTTATATGCCCTAAAGGCTTTCATCTTTCCAAGACTTTACTTGCTTACAACAAAATGAGTCAGAAGCTCAATACACATAAAGCCCAAGGCTTGAAAAGAAAGTGAATACAAAATGAACAAAAGTGAGCTTCAGCTCCACAGTCCTCCCAAGCTAAGTCCTTGACGGAGACATATCACCAGCACCTGAAAATAATTTTTCCCAAATAGGGTGAGCCCAAGCCCAATAAAAACAATCTAACACAATATATAAATCATAACAAAGATATAAATATGGTGTGTATATATACACTGTCGGTAACAAGATCATTTACCACTATTTTGCAAATCATGCCATGCCTAGTTTTATATCACAATTCAATTTATCTCAATTCATGAGTTATTTCCGTTTATTACAAACAACCAAACTGAGGATACAACTCAAAGGTTCTCAAATCAATCTAGCCATCACACAAATACTTTCAATTGCCATTTTACGGAAATTTCGTCCGCATGAATTGACACCCATGTATACAATTTAGGACTTTCACTCTGGATGCACAGGCCAACTTGATTCAATGGAGTCCATCCCATTTCTTCTCCCAAACATGGAGTACATTTCCTTTCTCTTCCCAAGCATCATACATATACAATGAATTAAAATACAGTCATATTCAATGACAACCAATAAGAGATTAGTTTCAATTCACCTAATTCTCATGCAATTTCTACAACAATTATAGTTATCCTCCACCAATAGCCAAAAACTGATATTTCTGAATAGATATACAATCTCTAAAACAGATAAATTTATCCAAATTTCTATAGATGAGAGGTAATACATATCCAACCCCACCATTATATAAACATTCATCTAATTTCATGCTTCCAATGAAAATTTTATTATTTATGTAAAACAATTATTTAAGAAGTTTGGGGCAAAACCCCATCTTCTTCCAAAATTCCTCCCAAGTACCAAAATCACAAAAATTCTCACCACACACCCCATTTCTATTCCCATAATCATCCTTTTTGCATATACATTACAAAATCCCTCATTTTTGTTACATCTCAAACCCTAGATTTGCTCAACATCATTCCAAGTTTCAATATTTCTTACGCAACGACAAATAACTAAGTTAAAACTCATAGAATAGTGTAGACATTCTCTACCTCAAGCTTAGAAGACCAATGCAACAATGGAGGAACTTCAAAGACGCCGAAACCAAATCTTGTTCGGACCAAAATGGAGCTCTAGAGACGCTCTGCTTTTTTAACAAAGGCACCCGGGTAGAGAACCCAATGGATCTAGGTGAAAAAGTAGAGAGAATGTGAGTTCTAGAGAGAGAAGCTTGAGATCTAGGCTTTTGTAATGTTTTAGAGAGATAAGGAGATGAGAAAGTAATGTAAAAAGTGGTTGTTACGAATTGATATATGCACAGTCCGTTCGAGCGCAAGAAGTGATGCTCGAGCGTCAGACACAAAAAGTTGTTCCGCTCGAACGCAAGAAGTGATGCTTGAGCGCCAAGACACAATGAGAAAGAAGCTCACCGCTTGAGCTCAGGAAGTGACGCTCGAGCGTAGAATACACACTTTCAGCAGTTTTGCAAACACAAGACCATCAATCGAGCGCAAGAAAGGACGATCGAGCGCCAGCCTGCTCGAGCTTAGTAAACGTTGCTCGAGCGTAAAATACACTCTCCCAGTAGTTTTGCAGACTTGCAAAAGTACTGAGAGTTTGCCAAGCCCGCTCGAGTGCAAGAAGTGCTGCTTGAGCGGAGGAGGAAAAATCTGGGCAGTTGAGGATTGAAAACTGAGCAACCAACTTGTTTCAAACACAACTATCACAATCCAATAACCAACTTTAAAGAAGAATAAGGGGGAAAAGACGTGAACAACCATACGAAGTTATGAAACCTGAGTTTAGAATACACAATGGGTCGGGTCTAAACTAGAAACGCTATACCAAAAAACAATTAGTAATGAATTCATGTCCCACACTGCACGTGTTAAAAACCACCAAACTTTAAAAAGCTACTAGTGCACTTCTCAAATAACGTGACACACAAACACCCCACCACATTCCCCATACATAACCATGCCACATGTCCCCCAACTATACTAACAATGACAAAACAGTCAACAAATAATTTAAAGAATCACTCAGTCACCAAAAAAATATTTAAAACTTTATGGATTACAAGTTTACAAAACGGGATTAACAAAACGGGATTTATTAGTCAATTCCCCTAAAATTAAATTATATATATAAATTATATCATTATTTTTCACGTGTTGACTAACTTGAGTTAGTTTGGAAGTTTCAATATTGAATTAAAATACTAAAAGTAGCTTAGAAATTAAGTTCGAGTCAATTTGTATACCAATAATTCTTAGTTGAAGTCTAATCATTAGAGAATTGTCTTTGTTCATATCTAATCCATAAGCTACTTAGTACATTTATTTTTTTAATTTTTAATTGATAAATACATTCAAAAATATTTTTTATAACATAAATAGGAAATATGAACATATATATTAACATTTTTTCAACTTTAATTAAGAATATATTTATTTATTTGTAAAATATGTCTAATATATCATGAAAAATTATTTAAGATCAGATCAAGCTAGTCCTTTTTTATTTTTATTTTTTATATCGTAGAACATGAGCAAAAAGAGATGGCTTAGTTTCAAAAATATTTTATAATTATAAATTTAAATTGTAATATTTTTTTTATTTAATCTTGTTCTCAATAGAATTAGAATTAGATCGTTTGATAATTATAATTTATAGCTAAAAATTTTATTTCTTATTTTCATTTAAATATTTTTAATTTATATATAATTAAACATTCATTTGAATTTTTCTTTTAAATCTCAAATGAGATGTAACTTAGACGTGGTTAAAATTTATTTTTGACTTTTCATTTACAAATTTTTAATTTAATAAAATAGTTAAGCCAACAGTTTAATACATATATATTTTACGCTACATTTTAAAAAAATTTAAAATAAAAATAAATAGAAGACTTAAATATAATTAAAAATGACATAATTAAAAATACAAGTATTTTTAAGCATGGCATATGTATTTTTGGACATGGCATAAAAATATGCACTTCACATGTATGTTTTTTTCATTTTTTTATACGTGCTATACGAAATTTCCTTTTTTATTAATAAATGTTTCATAAATATTTTGATGCTTAAATAACTCTTAGTTCTTTAAATGTAACATTTATTGTTTAGTTTTTAAAAATAAAATAAAAAATTTAATTTAAATATTTTGAAAATTTAAAATTATATGAAACTAAAATTATATTTGGAATTTTCTTTTAAAGATTTTTAAATTTCAAATTCAATATGGTTCAAATATGATGGGCTACATATGGCTAAATTTTTATTTTTGTTTTCTATATTAAGATTTTTAAATTTTGAAATCATGGATGTTGTTAGATAAATTAAAATTTATATGTTGTAACGCCCCGATAATCGTACCACAACATTTATTACCAATCCAATATTATAATCCAATATCAGGACACTCATGTGAACTATAAATAAAAGTGAATAAATTTATAAACTGAAATTTGTCACATTCTCATAGATTCTTCTTCAATTTCTTTACAATATGATTTATAAACACAGCAATACATATAAGAAAATTTTGATATGTACATCCAAATTGTCATAAAGCCAACTACTGATAGTTGAGATCACTGCTCGAGCAACCAAATGACCACTCGAATGGTCCGAAAAACTCAACTGTCACATATGCTATATGTATTTCTTAGTACTTAAAATTAAAAATAAAAAAAAAACTTTTAGATTAATGTTTTGAAGCTCATAGTATTTTTTAGACAAAAATTTAACCTTACTTAATATATAGTGTAGATATATATATATATATATATATGGAATAATACCATAGCAAGTGTACCCTAAATCATGGGATATTCCATAGCAATTGTGTTCTTTTTAATTGAATTTTGAAATTTACTATATACTTTCTTTTTCAAAATCATACTAATTAGTCAATAGAAAAAATTTTATTGTTTAAAATTTTAAAAATCTAAAAAATTGGTGTGAGATTTTGGAGTTTCAAAAGTCTTCTTATTAAAATATCACTTTACTATAATATATAGTAGCATGGATAGATAGATAGATAAATAGATAGATAGTACAAGGATGCGTACTAAGGTAACGTTTGGTAGAATTTTAGAATTATAATTTGATAATAGAGTTGTATTTTGAGTTTATGAGTTTTGGAATTATGATTTGAGTGTGAAAAATTTGTTTGGTTATGAGTTTTGAATTGAGTTTGAAATGAATGATGTGACATATGATATTTGATTCAAAAACTTACAACTCATAACCAAACACACAATCGAAAATACTATTCAAAGCTTATAAAAAATTTTGAAAATATTTTTTTATTTAAAATATAAAAATAACAGGTGCAAAAAAAAAAAAAAAAACTGCTTCGGTCAACCAACCAAACGTCTGAGGGGATGGCCGGGTAGATGTGTTTTCAAAAGTGGGTGTGGAATTAATTTTTGAAAGCGCTACCCAAACACTACACTCAAATCAAGAGGTGGAACTACGATTCCTATAGTGATCCCAATTTTCCCTCCATTGGCTATTATATTTCGGACTCGGTTCCGTAGATATTTGTTGTTGTATAGGTTTCATTTCCGTCATTTAATTCTTTGTATATGAGTTTTAGGATATGTTGAGCAGGTTTGTAATAGGTTGGTAGTGATTAGAAACAAAAGGTTGCTGCCCAGTTTTTGGTGTCTTCGCTCGAGCGAGGCTTTTGTCGCTCAAGCGAGCTCTATGTTTTAGCTCCTTCGCTCGAGTCAGGGTTCCTTCGCTCGAGCGTGCGTCTGTATCTAGTTTTGGACCTGAAGGTTGTGTTTCTTAGCTCGAGCGAGATTTCCTTCGCTTGAGCGAGCGAGGACCATGTTTTGGGTTTCTTCGTTCGAGCGAGCTTTTCTTCGCTCGAGCGTGCTTCTGGGTTGCAGACCTGAAGCTTCGTGTTGTTGGCTCGAGCGAGGCTTTCTGCGCTCGAGCAAGGTTTCTTTGTGTCTGGTCGCTCGAGCGACCGCATCTTCGCTCGAGCGAGGCTCGAATATATCAGTTCGCAGCAGCAGCTTCTTCTTCACTTTTTTATTTCCTTTTCTTCTCAAACCCTAGATCGGCTGCTTCTCTCACTACAACACACCTTCTCTCTACCAATCCATCTAGTTCTAGTGGTCTTCTACCCTAGTTCCTTTGTAAAAAGTGTGGAGCTTGGCGTGGGCTTCATTTCAATCCGAAAATCATTGGGTTTGGAGCATCTCGAATTTTCTTCATCTTCTCCTTTGGGTCTCTTCTTTTGAGGTAGGGATACCCTACTCCATCTTATGAGTTTTGACATAATTTTAGTCATTTAAATTAGGTGGTGTTGTTTGGTAATTTTGAAAAAGTTAGGGTTTGTTTTAAAGTTATAAAAAGGGGGTTTTAAATTGTTAAACTCCATGTGTGTGCGAGACCTTGGAAAATGGAATTATTATTGTTAAATTGATGAAATTGAACCTTAGGGTTGACATTTGAAAAGAGGGGGAAAATGCCCTAAATGTGTCGAATAATTAATTTGGAGAAATATGAAATTGTGTTGGAAATCATGAAATTGGGAATTTATGGGATTAAATGGTGTAGTTGGATAAATAAATCACTCACCTATGAGAATGTTGATATATTATCTGTTTGATAAATTTATTATCTGTTTAGAAATAACTGCTTTGGGCTATCGGTGGAGGATAGTATTGATTGTTGTAGACACTGTATGTTGATTAGGGAAAATTGAAACTAATCACCTGGAATATGTCATTAAATATGACGGTTGGAATAATACATCGAATATGTGTATTGATTGATCATTGTATATGATAAGTGTTTAAATACATTGTATATGCATATTGTGTAGGAGGAGATAGGGGATGTACTCCATTATTTGAGAGGAGCTGGGGGATACACTCTCAAACCTGTTTGGAAGGAGATAGGGGATGGACTCCATTGATAACTAAGTTGGCCGGAGTGTCCAGGGTGAAAGTTCCGAAATCTTGATTACGTTTGCATAACGTAGATAATTGAAGTATGGAAGTGTTTTAATATGAGTTGTAGTCTCATGTAAATTGTGAATAATGGAAGTGTCTTAATATGAGTTGTTGTCTCATGAAATTGTTGGGCTAGATAATGAGGCATGTTTATGAATCTGAATTGGATAAGTAAAGGAAATTGGAATGAAAAACGGTTGTATTTGTCATAGAACTGGAAAGTGTTGTAAGTTGGTTTACAAGTGTTAACCATTTATCAAATACTAATGTTTTAGTTATTTCTCATAATTGGTTTAGTATATCTCTACTGGGCATTGGCTCACCTTATATAGGACATCATTTTCAGGTTTAGGTGATATGCCACCTCCAAGGACGTAGCTTGGGAGGTTTTGGGAGTTGAAGACTCTTTTTGTTGTTTTTGTTATTTTGGTGTTACATGTAAATTCAAGCTGAGGGCTTAATGTGTCTGGAGATATGTAACATGCCCGCGGGGGAACTCGCTACAGTTCGGACTCCCCCTCTTTTTTTTGTTAGTTGCGGTTCTTAATCTGAACCAAAGAGTCCAACTCTGGCAAATCGTTTTGAAGAAAAACAGATTTTTGAAAAGTAGTGTCAAACATGGACTGCTTTGCCAGATACAGAGTCGCCACCTAAATATTTTTTAAAATGGGGAATTTAGGAAACCCTGACTCGGTGCCGAAGGCCACGTGTCTGTCATCACCAAAGTTGTCTTGGCTCGGGAGCTTGGGTACGATCGGGGAAGGTCAGCTATGAGCACCCCCTTTCGCCTGGTCCGAAGACCGGCCTCTACTAACCATGATATCCGATTTTGAAAACGTTATGCGTTCTTATTCCGGTTATTAGCCTAGAATTACTATGTTATGCGCACAGCAAACAAGTACAGACTAGATTGCCTAATTTGGAAACAAGCATTGCCTATCTGTTTGTTTTTTGAAAAGCGCTTTGAAATTTGCTACTCGCAAGTAGGCTAAAACACGGATTTCAATGAGTTTTTCCAACTCAAACAATCCAACCTTCACCCACAGGCATTCAAGCAGTTATACCACATATGCAGCTAGCCTCATGGTAATCATGCTGTTATGGCAACATTCACACGCATGCGATATGCTAAAGCGTAAAAACTCACCTAGTACTCCAAGCCAAAACAGAAACTAGTTAGTAATCATATGCATGATCCTAATTCATGTTAAGTGGCTAATGCAACGCAAGCAAGGGTGTAATCTAGACAGGCTCGGCTATCCTAAGCATGGCACGTGAAATGCTACAAGTAACAAGTATTCAATTTGGAAATTGAAATACAATGCAGTTAGCGTGATGTACCGAGCCCGGTGCATGTAAGACAAATGTATGGATGCACGCATGCATTGCATAAGGTATGCTAATTTTAAATATGCCATAATCTACCATCATAAGCAGGTAAATAAAAGGGAAGAAAGAAGTGAGGGTTGGAAGACATACATACACTCACGCACACTTATTACACAATTGCCCTCACACAGCGGGACTAAAAGAATATCTGATCCCAAATAGTAAATTCCAAATACGAATAAATTATTACAAAAATTTCTAATTTAATTAATAATTTAAATGCAGAATAGAAAGGGCGCAGACCACTTCGATGATCTTGTGAATGATGCATGCTCAAATCCGACTCGCCGAAAACCCGCACCATACCATCGCCTGCCTCATTTTTTATCGCTGCCTTTCTGAAATCTGCCAAAGTCCCAGGACACCTTCTAAGCACACTGAAGTACACCACCGGCTGGAGGAAATGACCACCGGCCGTTCAAAATGACCATCGGCTGCTTGATAGGTTATCGGCCACAAACAAATGGCCGGTTAGCACTCTTTTATGCCGGTCGGCAAACAATTCCTGCAGAAGACAGTTTTGACAGCAACAGCAGACAAGCAGTGCATGGTGTGGAATTTTGAGCATATGTAAGCATGGCCAATGCCCCCTATCATGTATGGGACTCAAGGAAGCATGGCCCTTGGTCCTTGGGCCACCAATTATGCCTTTTGGTGCATGATGGCCTAAGGGACCAAGATTGCAATTCAATGTAAATATGCATGCAACACACAAATGAGAACCAAGACCCTATCATATCAAGATCAAGGGCCTTAGTGACATGAGAATTGAGATGTGTTTTGTCACTTGAAGTACAAACACCCCTCATTTCTCACACTTGGTTTGACACCCCAAACCAAGCAATGCAATGCATGTCATGCAAACATGGCTCAACAATGCAATATGATGCTAAAATGCAAGGCATGCCAAATGCTATGCAACATATCATGTTAGGTATATAGTGCTAATAATATGGGAGGCAAATGTGATGCAACCATGGACCAAAATGCCATAAAGCTAGCATGGGACAACATGTAATGAACCAAATAAGCAACAAGCATATGATAAGCAAACAATGGTGGACTTAACCACAATGGGGCAGACCTCAAACCCCCCCAAAATAGTGGCAAAAAATGCCCAAAAACATGAACAAAATGCTATACAAGCATGCAAGTTAATGAGCCTAAACCTAAGGCACCAAAGAGAGCATCTTACTACCACTAACATGACCACTCATGGCATGTATTAGGCGAGCAAAAACAGAGTTCTATCATGCAAAAATACACCCAAACCCCTTGACATGGTAGCCCCAAATTACCCTAAACACACAAACATGCACAAGGCCTATCTCAAGGCATAAAAGGACACATCCTCAAAGCATAAAAGAGGTCACATATACAAACATACAAACATGATTTATGGACTGAAATATGATCCTAAATGATGCCAAATCATGAGGATGGTCTAAGGTGAGCATGCTAGAGGCCAAAATACTCAAGGCTTACAAGCCCAAAATGCAAAGCAATCACATCAAGCATGCCCAACATGACAAAATTAGTGGCTCACAGCCCTTAAACATGGCAAAATGATGCTAACATCTTCATGGAGTTATGCTAATACATGCAAGAATCATGGCCTAAACACAAGATGCATTTCTATGCCAAATAGAGGAATGCAAAGCAAGTATGTTAAGCATGCAAGAGGCCAACAAAACACCATTATACAGAGATAAAATATGATCTAAAACACCCAAAAAAGTTCTGAAATGGCGCCAAAAACAAGCAAGCATGCATGTTGCCGTTTAAGCCAAAAACAAAGGTAAAAGAGGCACAAAGGGGAGAGGGGTGTCCCTCCCCTATACAAGACTTCAAACCACCTTCCTCACCACTAAAAACCCACTGGTTTTTAGTGGTGAGAAGACCAAAATAACAAAGCAAACAAGGCTCAAAATAAAGGCACCAAAGAGGCCAAAATAAGGCCTAAGAGGGTGAGTTTGCACTCAAACCACAAAGTGACCTTAATGAAAGTTCAAAAGCAAGAAAATATAAGACTTTTTTATGTTATACACAAAGCTAAAAACAGCAAGCAAAACAGGTAAAAACTAGTTGCAAAAACGGGGAAACTAAAGTAAAGTGCTCACCCTTGAAGAACACCTCAAGAACAGATGATCCAGCCCTCTTCTATTGATCAAAACTAGTCCAAAAGTTCAACAAACAACCCTCCAAGTCTCCCAATCTCGAGCTAAGGTGTGATGGTGTGTGTATTGGTGCAAAAGTAAGGTAAAACCACACTTTTAGGCCTAAAAACACACACACAAGAGGAGAAAGAGGGAAAATGTAGAGAGAGGGAGTATATGGCAGATATATAGATATAGAAGCTCTGGTTTTTTTGTTGAAAATGGCTAACCCCCTAACAAAGGGAGAGAGATGGTGTTTATATAGGCAAAAAAAACAAGGCTCAAGGCTTCTCCAAGAAGCTAACTAAAAGGGGCAAAGGGTGCAAAGGGGTCTTGGCTTCTTGGGAAAGCTAAGACAGCTGGCCAAGCTTCTCCAAGAAGCTTGGCCAAAGGGGTCAACCTTCTAGAAGGTTTGGGGGTTCAAAGGTGCAAAGAGGTCACTCCCATGCACGGGGATGAGTGATGGTGTATTCCAGCTGGCACAGCTGGCATGCACCATGCCTCAGGGGTGCAAAGGGTGCACGCCGGCCAGCCAAAGGGATCACCGGCACAAAAAGGTGCCGGTCGGCAACATATAGTGCCGACCGGCCATTGTTTTTAAGAAAACACTGCCGGTGGTACACATATGCGGCCGGTGATGGTAGGGGAGGGCCGGTGGGGTGTGGGGATGGCCAAAAAGCCATTCCCTGCCTTTCAAAGCAAAAACACAAGTGTTTGGTACCAAAACCGAACACGAAGCAGTTGAGTCAAGAGGTCCTGAGACGGGGCGTGCTGCCAAGGCCTCCGGGAACTCGAGACGAACACAAATATGGATAATCACCGAGTATTCAAACGGTGACGTCCAAGTCTTGAGGACGGTCAAAAATGGGGTGTCTACAAGTTAGCACTCTTTTTTTGTAACCAAGTGTTGGCTTGGAAAGTTGTAAGCTCGTAGGGCATTTACTTTTGTTGTCAACATGTAATACTTTTGTAATGAATACTCTGATAAATGAAATATGCTTTATTTTCTTATACTTATGGATGTCATGAATGTGGATTTATATGTATTATTTTGAGGGCGATACAATTTCAGAGTTCTACCAAGCAGAGCCTTTTTTCCTAATCTTTTTGTTACATATAATCTTATATATAAATATTTCTCTGCTATAAATTTATCCATTATTCCATCAAACATTATAGTTGAAATTCTGCCTATCACTTGTTCTATTTTACTAAGAGCAATCATGCTTTCTTTTCTTTTTTTTTATCAGCAAAAAACTTTATTAATGAAAAGGCATATATTTCTATATCACTTTTTCTATTTTTCTCGAATAATTTCTTAATTCTTGTTCCAAAAATACTCCCTAGTCATAAATTTGCTAAAATTTCTACCTAACAACTAGAAATGGTATTATAAAATTAGCTGTGCTAGGGACCCCGGGATACCCCACACACATTTGTGAGAAAGGAGGAGAGAGAAGAAAATAAATAAATAATGAGTGGTTATAAATAAATTGGGAGTTGTGGGTCATAAATTGTGAGGGTCCCAAGTATTATTCTTATAAATGCTAGGGACCCCAGGACCCCCACACCCCACACATATTTGTGAGAGAGGGAAGAGAGAGAGAAAAAAATATAAATAAATAATAAGTGGTTATAAATCAATTGAAAGTTGTGGAGGTCACAAATTGTGAGAGTCTCAAGTATTATTCTTATAAAATAGTTGTGGTAGGGACTCCCAAGACCACCACACACATTTGTGAGAGAGAGGAAAATAAATAAATAAATAATGAGTGGTTATAAATTAATTAAGGGTTGTGGGGGTCACAAATTGTGGGGATTCCAAATATTATTTTTATAAAACAACTGTGCTAGGGACCCCCACACCACCACACATATTTGTGAGAGAGATGGAGGAGAGGGGGAGGGGGGAGGAAATAAATAAATAAATAATGATTGGTTGTAAATCAATTAGGAGTTGTGGGGGTCACAAATTGTGGGGTCCCAAGTATTATTCTTATAAAATAGCTATGCTAGGGAGGAGAGAGAGGAAAATAAATAAATAAATAATGAGTGGTTATAAATCAATTAGGGGTTGTGGGGGTCTCCATTATTATTCTTATAAAAAAGCTATGCTAAGGACCCCCAAGACCCCCACACCCCCACACACATTTATGAGAGAGGGAGGAGAGAGAGAGAGAGATAGAGAGAGAGAGAGAGAAGAAAGAAAATAAATAAATAAATAATGAGTGGTTATAAATTAATTAGGGGTTATCGGGGTCACAAATTGTGGGATCTCAAGTACTATTCTTATAAAACAGTTGTGCTAGGGACCCCCAAAAAATTTCTCCTAAGTCTTTTTCTCACAAAAAATTTATAAAAACTCTCTCTCTAAATGTGAATTTAAAAAAGCTGTGAACTAATAAATAAATAACTGAAAAGAAATTCTCTTCAACCAAACCTTGTAATATAAGTATGTGTTATCCTCTCTTACTTTCTCTCTCTCTATCTCTCCAAAATTGATTCCATAACTTGTAAAACATCTTCAAATTTCTAGAGATAATTTTAGATCAGACCCAAAGCCCTTATTCAAACAACTCCAATGGGATAAAAAGTTGAGAAAATCAGTATTAAATAAAAAATGAGATTTTTTCATCACACGTCAACAGATACATAATTTTTTAATAATATATTGGAAGTATTTTTGTAAATACCAATAAAGGTCAAAATTTTAGATATGATTTATGATGAAAATCATAAAATACTGGCACCAAACAGAAAAAATAAAAAAAAAACAAAAAAACAAAACAAAACGAAAAAACTATAAAATAAGTTTTAAGAATAATTGCTAGTAATAGTGATGTAGACCGAAAAGGTGAAACATTGAGGCCGCTTAATATACATTTATAGTCTTTGATTTTTTTTTTTTTATTTGGTGGAGATGATGTGTTTTATGTACTTGTACAGATTTGGCAAACAATACACAAATTCAAGCAAAAAGTGACACAAAAGCAGATTCTCCGTGTGAGTAGTGAAGAGTCTTGGCCTGCCACCTCACCGCACATGTGGCCAAGCTCCACTGTACATGCGGCCCACCAGTGCTTGAGTGGCCCACATGTGCATTCGAGCAGCCCACCTAGGGTTCTGTGCACAGATATTTCAATCTATTCTACTCGGAATAAAAGGAAGAAAAGAGGCCGCTCTTACGATTCGAAGATATTCCAAGGAAAAAAGAGGCTAGGGTTTGAAGAAAGTGATTTCTCAAGCTTCATGGGCAACTTTCATGGAAGCTTCTTCTTCTTTTACTTCTTCACACTCCTCCATGAGTGGCTAGGCTCCTCTTTCTAGAGTTTTGGTGAAACCCTAGCTAAGTAAATAGGCTTTCTTTTTGGTTTCCTTTTATGTAATAGTTTGAACAATTGTATGGTTCTTAATAAGTTTTTTAATATAATTTTTCATTATTTCTTTAAGTATTCTGCTTTCTGTAATTGTTAAATGCTTTTCATACAGTGGTTTTCTATTCTTTCATGTTCAAGGTATGAGACGAGCCATACTACGAGGGACGAGTCGTGTTACTATCCTAGTTTAGAGCGAACGACTCGTACTATTTGAGATGGTTCGTGCTTATACATTGAACGTATTAATTCTCTTGATAAATGCTTCAAGCTTGTAGTTGCGAAGTATTATTTCGTTCAAACCGTAACACAATTGATTTTCAAATTAAAATCGTATTTATATAACTAGTGATGAATTCATTACCTTAAGTTTTTCCAAAATCAGTAAATTCATCTTTATTTATAATTACTAGTTTATTCGCTTTGTTTAATTTAAGCATCATTAAGTTATGAACAACCATCTTTTTTATCAAAATTAATTTAGGAACTTAACAATTAAATTAGTTTAATTTCCCATTTGTCCATGTGGATCAATACCTGACTTATCACTATTCTAAGAAATTTGGTATAATTTAGTATTTATTTTTAGTGTGTGAAACAACCCATCAAATAGCTTTTCTATGCTACGAATAACAACCAAAAAATTCAGCTTGAGTTCATACTGTATAAGACTACAATTATATTTGGAATTTTCTTGTAAAGATTTTTAAATTTCAAATTAGATATGGTTCAAATATGATGACCTACATATGGCTATATTTTTATTTTTATTTTCTATATTAAGATTTTAAAATTTTGAAATCATGGATATGGTTAGATAAACTAAAATTTCTATGCTATATGTATTTCTTAATACTTAAAATGTAAAAAAAGAAAAAAAAAAGAAATTTTTTTTAAAAAAAAAACTTTAGATTAATGTTTTAAAGCTCATAGAATTTTTTAGACAAAAATTTAACTTTACTTAATATATAGTTTAGATATAGATATACAGAATAATACCATAGCAAGTGTACCCTAAATCATGGGATATACCACAGCAATTGTTTTCTTTTTAATTGAATTTTGAAATTTATTATATACTTTCTTTTTCAAAATTATACTAATTAGTCAATAGAAAAAAAAATTATTGTTTAAAATTTTAGTCATGCTTAGTTTTTTATTTTTTTGATCAACAAAAAAACTTTATTGATGAAAAGACATACATTTCTATATCACTTGTTCTATTTTTCTCCAATAATTTCTTAATTCTTATTCCAAAAATACTCCCTAACCATAAATTTGCCAAAATTTATACCCAATAACTAGAAATGGCATTATAAAATTTCTCCTAAGTCTTTTTCTCACAAAGAATTTATAAAAATGTGAATTTTAAAAAACTTTGAATCTAATAAATAAATAACTCAAAAAAAATTCTCTTCAACGAAACCTTATAATATAAGTATGTGGTACACATATCCTCTTCCTCTCTCTCTCTCTGTCTCCAAAATTGATTCCATAACTTGTAAAACATCTTCAAATTTCTAGAGATAATTTTAAATCGGACCCAAAGCCCTTGTTCAAACAACTCCAATGGGATTAAAATTGGAAAAATCAATATTAAATAAAAAATGAGATTTTTTTCATCACACATCAACAGTTACATAATTTTTGAATAATATATTGGAAGTATTTTTGTAACTACCAATAAAGGTCAAAATTTTAGATATGATTTATGATGAAAATCATAAAATACCAACACCAAATAGGGGGGAAAAAATTTATAAAATAATTTTTAAAATACACTGCAAGAAAATTAGCTTTTATTGGCACTTCAAAAACGTCGCTAAATCTGTCAAAAACATCAGAAAAACTTTTGCTGGCGTTTTAAAATTACGTCGAAGATGCGGTTGTCGGTATAACTTAGCGACGTTTTTGTAAGCGCTGTACAAGATCTTTTGCGGCATTTTTTAAACGACAGCATAGAAGTTGCCCATACTAACCTATAGTGGCGTTTGCATTAAAACATCGCTAAAAGCCTTTTTTTTTTTAAATCTTAACCAAATCAGAATTTTTCCCACATAAATTTACAATAAAACAACAAAATCTAATCAAAATATGTATTCCTTCCTCCAAAAAAAAAAAAAAAAAAAAAAAAAAAAAAAAAAAAAAAAAAAAAGAGAGACTAACAAAAGCAAAATTCTAATTACACAATTCACAATAACTCCAACATTTGATCACCTTTAACATTCAAAATAAATTGGAACCAATTAAGCCATAAATATTTTTAAAAAAATACAAATTGACCAATGGAAATTTATGACATAACAAAAAATTAAAAATATTTACAGACATGAGCAGATCATGACACACTACTACTTCATGACATTAAGTTCACTTTCTGCCAGATTAAATGACACTTAAATAGCTACAAAAAAATTATCTTATTAATTCAGAGCTACTTGTCATTTACAAGATTCCAAGCTTCTTGTCAAGGGCTGCGAGATAGTTTGATATAAATTATGAGGATGTTCAATAATAGGATAAAGTACACTGACCTCTCCCTTGAGTTTAGAGAAAACACAAAAATAAAAAAAAATCTGATGCCAATGAGAGTACAAAAAATCTGGATAGAACAGAAATCTAGAAAGAAAAAAAAATCTGGACAAGATCAATTTGTTCTTCGTTTTGCTGCCAAGGAGGAGTACAAAAATCTGGAGAAAAAAAAATGAAAAAAGAGGAAATGAACTGACGTAATGAAAAAAATCAAGGCGAGCAATCTAGAAAAAAATGAAAAATGATGTGTCTTCATTCTTCGTTTGCTGTGAAGAAACATAAGAAAAAAAAATCTGGAAAAAAAAAAATGAATCGAAGAGGAAGATAAACCTAAACAGAACAAAAAATGAATCTGTCGTTCCATGCAATCACTTCATTGTCCATGCGATTGAAGCTTCTCTCCATTGCGATCTTCCACTCCTCCGTACTCGAATCCTTCTTCTCTATCTCTTCCTTTACAAGTTCATGTAACCGATCTCTACACTTCATCCCCACCTACAAAGAAATCAAACACCGATTAACACTTGTTAATGAAAAACAAAATAAAATGACTTGCTTGAAACCTTGTTAATCAGCAGATTTAACAAAATACGAGAGAGATCAGATCAGATCGAGTTAGGATTTTGATCAGATTAGATTGACTTTCTTATTCGATTTCGTATCTACAATTTGTGAGAGAGATCGAGTTCGAGTTCGATTTCGATGAAGAAAAGCTAGAGCAAGAACAGATCTAGCAAAATCCAAGAGAGATCAGATCAGATCAGATCAGATCGAGTATGGATTTCAGTCAGATTAGATCGATTTTCTTGTTCGATTTCGGATTTGTGACTTGTGAGAGAGAGAAAGAAAGAGAGTTCGTTGAAGAACAACTAGAGTGAGAAAGATTGAGTTCGAGTCCAATGAAGAACATCTATAGTGAGAGAGATCGATATTAGTCGCGAGAGAGAAGAGCAGCTCATGAGAGATTGTGACAATTTTAGTACTCCCTCCGTCCCAAAATAATGGTCCCTTTTGGAGAATCTAACTTTTTTTGGTAGTATAATTATTTCATTTGAAAAAAGTTGATTTTCCAAAATTATCCTTTTGATAGTACATTTTTTGGGAATATCAATGTCATAATTGTACTTTTTATATTGTTTATTAATTTAAAAGAAGGGCAAAATATGAAATTTATATTATTTTTGTACTTGATTTTTGAAGAGGGACTAATATTTTGGGGCAATGAAAAATGGAATAAGGGACTAATATTTTGGGACGGAGGAAGTAATTGGAATGGGGTTAAGTGTCTGTTAAGTAAAACAGACTTGGCTTATTGAGACCATCAACAAGCATCAAGCCTTGAAAAACGTGTTGGCTATTGAGACCATCTCCAACGTTGCACCAGATATGGCATCAGATTTGAATTTGATGAAAAAAGTCACATTTTCTGTCTCCAATGGTTTCACCAGAGTGATATCAAACTGAGAACGAATCAAAAATTTCATTAAACTGAGGACGCGCCTGAGATTTCACCAGTTCACTGTTTGTTAACGTTGGAGTAGGGCCCACCGGTCAACCGGCCGAACGTCCGACCGATTGACCCACCGGTCGACCGGCTCATGCAAAAATTGGCCTGTAAACTGGTTCAAATGGTTCAAAAAAGATTGAACCGGTCGACCCACCGGATATCCCTTATCTTTTTTGATGCACACTATAGTAACCATAACCATTGGAGCTATGCGTATCAGATCAAGAAAATTAACTTTTTTTTACTCAGATTTGGTGAAAATTTTGCTAAACCGCTGGAGATGCTCTATGATATGTTTTTATAAAATGTCTTTGATTTAAGCGCCATTATAGGCAACTTTTCTTGTAGTGATAATTGCTAGCAACAGCTTTTGTATATTGTATGTCTTGTCGCAAAATATTAAAAGGAGAGAACATTAAATAGATTATTAATCAAAACAAATAAAATGTGCAAAAAAGTGTTAAAAATTGCTTAATAACTACATTATTTGTTTGATTTTTCATGACTTTTATTGAAAATAATAAAACTAAATCCATAATTTCCTTCAACATCATGGGAAACAGAACTGAATGGACATGAAGGTTATGCCAATAGAGCCCCCAACAATCACCAATTCACAATACAAATGACTATGAGTTGTATCAAGGAAATTCACTAATCTAATTAATATACTTTCCATTTGAAATTCATTAATTATGAAATGTTTACAGTTTTTCTATTTATTAAATAAGAGTTGGCTAATAAAAATTTTTCAATTGTTTAAAATAAAATAAAAAATTAGAAATTTAGATTGAGGTTTTGAAACTCACTCAATACTCTTTGTATAAAATCCAAATCTCAGTAGGTGTAGGTGTAATTTACTAAAATTTTTAGAAGATAATGACAAAATATTTGTGGAGATGAAAACAAATATTTACTAAAAACCCAGTGATTACAAGAAGGGAGCACTAGTTGGGTTTCTCGACTGAGGCGTACTGTTGGGCCTTCGTGGGCTCACCACAGAGCCCAAATCAATAATCCGAATTGTTCAATGTTTAGAATCCATTGAGTACTTTATCTTTACAAAAAATCAAGTTGATCAGATATCTATAGCCACTTAATCATATCACATTTGTGTCAATAATTTATTTTTAAAATTATAGTTACCGTTAACACAAATTTGATCTAATCAAATGGCTATCTATATCTAATCAACGTGATGTATTTGCAGGGATGAAGTACTCAATGAGTTCTAAATATTGAACGGTTCGAATTATCTATGTAAACTCTATAGTAGGCCCACGAAGCCTAACAATATGCTTCAGTCTAGTTTTGGACTAGAGACACGATTATGCTTCTTAACACTAATTTTACAAGACACAATCACACCCTTTAATATTACACAAATTTCCATCGAATCGTTTTTTGAACCATAAAATATGTAATATTATTATAAAAGTACATAATTTTATTTTTTAATCACAATTTTACTAAAAAAATTAGGTAACATTTATTATAAAAATACGTAATATATGTCACAAAAAGCTATAATATGGTTGCATATAACACATGTTCCTTAAAGAAAATTTAATGACTTTCTTTTACTAATTTAAGATGGAAAAAAAATCGAAAAAAAATTACCCAAAAAAAACTATAGAATTTGAGTCATCTGACAAAATTAAAAATATTTGAGTTTTTTATTTTGTCAATTTAAACTCTAATTTTTTTATTTATTTTTTATATAAACCATTTGCTTATTTTCATTAAATAAAATCGATGAAAAAATAGACCTTTTTGTCAGTAATGTCACGCCCCAATTTTTAATTACTCGGAAATATTACTAAAAGTCTTTAATTTTGGTCCTATTTTTTTTTAAAACAAATATCTATTACTCTTGAGTAATAGAAGTATAATAATGCATGTTCGACCTCGTAATGAATACAACAATAATAATAATACGTGCCAACTTTCATTGCGGAGTTACAAATAAAGAATTATAAACGTCAACATGCAAATTCATTTCTTTCACATCTATGATGAAATTACACATAAAAGACAAATGAACTTCCTAACTCTCCAACCAATAAATCTAAATTCTTTTCCTGTAAAAGAAAAAAAAATGAAACAACAAGGGATGAGCATAATTGCCCAGTAGAAATCTCATAGTTCTACAATAATAACTAACACACAGATAGAAATGATCATTCATGCAGGGTGATACCATATAGTAGGTGGCGGTTTGTAATTTCAAAATATTATATATAGAGTATCTTTACCTCAAATTGTATTTGAACATTTAAATAAAACTTTCAGTCATAAAAATCACCCATCATCATCAGAAAAATCATAAATCCTTTTTGAAAATAAATATGCTTAAGGAACAATATCATTTTAAATTTATTAACCCAATTCCAAAGTATTTCTCGTTTCATTTCCATTTTCCGTTTTATTATTCACAATTATTATAACCCCATAACCTCAAAGTTTAAGTTCCTTTACTACTCCAAAAATAACCCTCATACACTCCATTCCCACTTGTCTATCCATTAATGCTCTAACTTTATAATGTAAAAATCTAAATCTCCTTTATATTCAAAACAATTCTCCTACAATCAACTCCTACTTGTCTAACAATTACATCACATCAACTTTTGCACTCTCAAATTATAATTCAACACAACACAGGATTAATAAACCCCTTTCAATTTAATTTCTCCATTATTTACAAACAAAACTCATAATCTTCTCTTATAGTTACATACAACCTAGTGAATTCATTATCACTAGTCCCTTATTTAGTTACTATTTCATTATTCATTCTTTTCAAATAATTTCTATATGCATTCTCTTTCCATACCAAAGTACACATCAAATTCTAATTTCATAAATTCATCACAAGTCATACATATTATCCCAAACTCAACGCATTTCTCAACACATTCCACCTTTTGCCGACTTGATATGGCGGGATAGTGGGTACCCAACTCATAACACCTTCCACATTTTGCCGACTTGATACGGCAAGATAACGGCACCCAATTCATAACACTTTTCACATTTTGCCGACTATTATACAACGAAAAGTGAACTCCCAAAAACATTTTCTAAAAAATCATGTTTTTCAAAAACTGATGTTTTTTTTCACATTTACCAACTATCATGCAGCAGGACGTGGACCCCTGAAAAAAACATTTTCAACTTTAAAACTATTCCCACATTTGCCGACTATTTTACGGTAGGGAGTGAGCACCCAAAAACATTTTCAAAACCATCCATGTCATGCTCCAAAATTTAGACAATTAAATATTAAATTAGGATTAAACCCCAATCAATATTCCATCATCCAAATCCTAGAGATAAAAAAAAAAATCTAAACGTTCTTATTTCCATAAAGTTTAAGTAAATTTCCATACTCAAAAGATTACAAGGGATTAAAAAAATAATAATAAAAAAAATGAACCAAACGATCCATCATAATTTCATAACTATCTAATACCTCCAACATTAAAGCAACAATAAATAGTCAAAACAACTTAAATAATGTTACAAACTATGCCAAATTATCAAAATATTAAGGTCATAAAAAAATAATAATAAATACATAAACTAATATCAACCCTAAGCTCAAAAAAACAAAAGAAATCCAAACGACATGTCCAACAACTATAGTTATTTCTCTTCACCACCGTAGTCCCAACTAATCTTAAAAATGAAGCTTGGCTGCGCTCAAATAGAATAAAGAAAATAAACATAAAAATTATGGTGGGCCAACCCTGCATAAAAAGTTAGTAAGACCCACCATTTTGCAAAAAAAAAAAAAAAAAAAATAGAGTTAGCATAATTTAATAATAAGTAAATTGCTGAAGCAGTATAAAAATACATTGTTTCATGCTTAATCATTTGAATTGACCAAAACTCAAAGAACAAAAGTTGTACTATCAAATTTTCTAAAAGGTATTGCTGACGAATTTAGTAGAAACTGAATAGGTTAAAAGAAAAACTTAAGAAAAGATCCTAAACGAAATTCGATCGAAAAAAAAAACCTGGAACTGAAAACGAAAAGAAACTGTCCTAAGATGATTTTTTTTCCGAAAAAGTTCAAAACACGAAAAGTGTTCAGAATTTACTTCAGTTTACTCGCAATTAATAAAACTGAGCTCGTTTCGTGAGTTAAAACAGCCTCTAAAATCTACATTGTTAAAATGAATAAAAACTACTATAACCAAGATCATCCGATTACAAGTTCTAATCGATCTTTTTAGTACAAAGTTAAAATACAGAAGTTATCTAGAATTACGTATACATGCCTCTACCCAAATTTCATAATTTATCAAGGTCGTTTACTATTTTTCAAGATGTACAAATCAATACAATTCACAATATACCAATAAACTCATATTTAATTATTTGTACCTTAACTCATACCAATATACAAATCAATACAATTCATAATATACCAATAAACTCATATTTAATTATTTGTACCTTAACTCCATCACTTCGGCCCTTCACTTCCAACCTACACATATATCCCACATGCCTCCCGTATACCTAACACTGCTCTGAAGCCAAACTTGCACGGGGATATCGTCCCGAGTTTGACCAACACTCCTCAGATGGTTAGCATATACATATACGCGTAAATCAAAGCACTCGTCTATTCCTAAGAATGAAGCAACAATATATATACATAATCTCTCATTTACTCATAAGAACAAACATAACAATGCCAAGCCTAAAGCATTCAAATAAATTTCAAAATCCTCACATTTTATTTATTTTTATTTTTTTATATACACTCTTTCTCGCTAACACTCAAATAAAATAATAATCTATGGAATCATGGTGGAGTGTAAGGAATTTATCTATGGGTTCTAAGTTTATTTTAATTTCATATTGTTGGAAAATAAGCTTGATAGCCACCAAAAGAAATCTGTGCTCAGAGATTGCTTCAACGTTTGTAGGCTTAGCATTTAATTCTTTCACACCAGCAGCCGTAGTTGCGTTCAATGCTTTCACACTACTAGCTGTATTGGCATTAAATGTGTTCACATTGCTAGTTTATCTATAAATAGCTAATGTATCAGAGTGATAAGTGTGTGGAAGAAAAGAAATAAAAGAGTGCTTTGTTTGTTTGTTTTTTAGAATTATTTTGAGTGAATTGAATTTCAGTTTGGTTCAATGTTAATCCTCTCATTGTGAATCACCAACAGTGGTTTGCACCCCACTCCTACTAACAGTGGTATCAAAACATGTGAAAAATAAAGAGGTGGAATTATTTCCTTACAAATCTCAAGATCAGATTACAAATATTTTTACGAAGTCATTGAAAAATGATCTGTTCAACAGACTGAAGATGATGCTTGAGATGAAGCAGCATTGAGAATCAAGTTTAAGGGGGGATGTTGGAAAGTAAGCTTGATAGCCACCAAAACAAATCTGTGCTCAGAGATTGCTTCAACGTTTGTAGGCTTAGCATTTAATGCTTTCACACTACTAGTTGTATTGGCATTAAATGTGTTCACATTACTAGTTTATCTATAAATAGCTAATGTATCAGAGTGATAAGTGTGTGGGAGAAAAGAAATAAAAGAGTACTCTGTTTGTTTCTTTTTCAGAATTATTTTAAGTGAATTGAATTTCAGTTTGGTTCAGTGTTAATCCTCTTATTGTGAATCACCAAAAGTGGTTTGCACCCCACTCCCACCAACAGTGGTATCAAAGCTGGTTTTGTGCATTTTCGAAAAAATAGAGTGCGTTTTTCAAAAATTGCCTAGAAATCAAAGTGGTCAAAATCCACTTTTGATCACATCAGCTTGAAGCTCCCGATGAGATGAGCACAACCGTGAAAACTGTGTCAAAAACAGATCTCGGACGCCTCCACACGCACCACTGACGCCGTTCTCACGCGCGCCGACGGGCCGACGCGCTGCCAGAGGAAGAAGACACGTGATCCCACATGCGCGCACCAGATGACCTAACGTCATTGTTGATGTCATCGCGCCATCATGCTGACTGCTTTGGATCGAGCCGAACTTGAGTCGTGCCGCCAAGCCGTTGCTGATGGATTGATCGAGACGCTGACATCAGCACACCGAGGATTAATCTAGTGCGATGCGGCTAAGGTGCAACCGTAGATCTGAACCGTTAAAACTATTATGGTTTGATCTGAGCCATTTGGAGTCCGTTTCTAATGATCCAATAGTGCTTTCCAACTATTTGGAGTATTCCGGACACCCATGTACGATCAGAATTTGGAAATTCCATCCTGAAAAATTTGCAAATTTTTAAAGACAACCAATGGCCAACACAAACAGCTGCTTTCAGTCCTAGTTTCCAAAACTCAGTAAAGAGAACTATGAAAATTAGAGTATTCAAATACAAGCCCCACTAGCCTCACAAGATTTGTGGGAGTTAGTGGATCGAGGATATGACGAGCCAACCACTCTCGAAGATAAAGGAAGTTTAAATGAAGTTCAGAAGATGGCGTTAAAAGATTCAAGGAAGAGAGATAAAAAGACCTTGTATCTACTCTATCAAGGCATTGATGAGTCAAGTTTTGAGAAGATTTCAGCAGCAGTAACCTCTAAAGAGGCATGGAGTATTCTTTGTAATTCACACCATGGAATTGAGAAGACGATCAGAGTTCGACTCCAAGTGTTACATGGCGAATTCGAGATATTGCACATGAATGAGAATGAGTCAATTTCTGAGTACTTCAACAGAACATTGACCATTGTTAATCAATTGAGAAGATATGGAGAGAAGATGAAATCTCTTCAAGTGATAGAGAAGATTCTCCGATCACTCAGTCCCAAGTTCGAGCACGTAGTTGTAGCAATAGAAGAATCCAAGGATCTCAGTGCCATGACCACCGATAAGCTAATGGGCACACTTGAGATTCATGAACAAAGGATCAACAAGAAGACTCCTTCAAGTTCTCTAGAGCAAGCTCTTCAATCAAAGTTATCTTTCAGAGATGACATAAACGAGCAAGGGGGAACATCACAAAGAAGTCGAGGAAGAGGTCATGGTTACAATAACCGAAGTTCTGGTTTTCGAGGAATAGGCAAAAGAGATCTAGCCAAAGGAGGAAGAAATCAAAAACACTTTGCTCCAAGAAGAAGAGCAAGAGGTAGAGGAGGTGGTTACAACAACCGAACATGAGTTGACAAAAACAATGTTTAGTGCTACCAGTGCCATAAGTTCGGGCATTATAGTAATGAATGCCGAAGTAGAGCAACAACAGAAACTAGAGAGGAAACAAATTTTGCTGAGCAGGAAACAAACAAAGTTGGACCTACAGTCCTGTTTTTCCACCATGGAGACACTGAAAACCAAAACAATGTTTGGTATCTAGATTCGGGAGCTAGTAATCACATGTGTGGTAAAAAAGAGTTGTTCGTTGAGCTTGACGAGACTGTACAAGCACAAGTCTCATTTGGTGATTCTTCAAAGACTCTAGTGAAAGGAAGAGGTAATATTCTGATCAAGCTCAAAAATGAAGATCATGATTACATCTCCAATGTTTATTATGTTCCTGCCATGAAGAACAACATTTTGAGTATGGGACAACTCCTAGAGAAATGATATGACATCAGCATGAAAAATTGTCATCTTACCATCAAAGACAATCGTGGTAATTTGATCGCTCAGGTGAGAATGTCCAAGAATCAAATGTTTGCATTGAACATTCAACATGACGTTGTGAAGTGTTTAAGTGCCATCATCAAAGACAAAGACTGGTTATGGCATTTGAGGTTTGGACATCTCAACTTTGGATGCTTGAAGCTGTTGTCAAGTAAGAATATGGTGAAAGGGCTGCCTCATATTGCTCATACTAATGAGGTTTGTGAAAGCTGCATTCTTGGAAAGCATCACAGAACTAGCTTTGCCAAAGAAGTGAAGTGGAGAGCAACAAAGCCGCTGGAGCTAGTGCACATTGATGTGTGTGGTCAATTGAAGCCAATGTCAAATTGACAGAATAGATATTTTCTCGCCTTCATTGATGATTATAGCCGGAAGACATTGGTGTATTTTCTTAAAAGAAAGTCGAAGGCGTTCAGTATCTTCAAAGAATTCGAAGTTTTTGTAGAGAAGCAAAGCGGCTACTACATCAAGACATTGCGATCAGATCAAGGTAGAGAATATACATCAGATGCTTTCGAGAATTATTACAAAGTGCATGGAATCAAGCATCAAACAACACCATCCTATACGCCATAGCTGAATGGTGTTGCTAAAAAGAAGAATCGCACAATCTTATATATGGCAAGAAGCATATTGAAATGCAAGGGACTACCCAAACAATTTTGGGCTGAAGCCGTATCATGTACTGTGTATCTACTAAATAGATGCCCAATTAGGAGCCTTCACTCTATGACTCCAGAAGAAGCTTGGAGTTCACATAAGCCAAATGTTAACCATCTCAGAATATTTGGGTGTGTTGCGTTCACCAAGATTCCAGAAGCAAGAAGAACCAAGCTCGATGATAAGGGAGAAAAATGTATCCTTGTCGGATATGGAGACAGAACAATGGGATACAAGTTGTATAATCCCATTACCAGAAAGGTGATCATGAGTAGAGATGTGATATTTGAAGAAGAAAAAGCTTGGAACTGGAATCAAGATGAAGTTGTTAAAGATACAGAACTCATTATTGAAGATGAAACATCAAAAGCTCCGGTTGAAATCACAAGAGAAGTTCAAGATGAGCCACAAACTCCTCCACATAGAATACCGGCACCTAGATCTCTAGTTTCTAACAGAAGTACTGCATTATCATCATCATCATCAGATGATAGTTTTTTTCAAACAACCAAGACTAATGAGAAATTTACAGGAGATATACGAAGCACAAAAGAAGCAAATCTGAATTTGTTCTGCCTACTCGCAGATAGTGATCCACTTACTTTCTCAGAAGCTATCCAAGAAGATAAATGGAATAAAACAATGGATGAAGAAATTCATGCCATTGAGAAAAATGACACATGGAAGCTTACCAGTCTACCAGAGGAGTACAAACCCATTGGAATGAAATGGGTATACAAGACAAAGGGGAATGCACAAGGCGAAGTATAACGCTATAAGGCAAGGTTAGTAGCAAAAGGTTACAAGTAGAGAGCTGGAATTGATTATGTAGAGGTGTTTGCTCCAGTTGCCCGATTGGAGACTATCAGACTAATGATTTCTTTGGCTGCCCAACACAAGTGGCAGATTTATTAACTTGATGTGAAATCTGCATTTCTTAATGGCTTCCTTGAAGAAAAAATCTATATTGAACAACCTTCGGGGTATGTTCAGAATGGGCATGAAGACAAAGTGTACAAATTGAAGAAAGCAATTTATGGATTGAAGCAAGCTCCGCGTGTATGGAATACTAGAATTGATCAGTATTTTCATGATAATGGTTTTGAAAAATGTCCATATGAGCACGCACTATATTTGAAGTAGGAAGCTGATAGAAGCATGTTGCTTGCTTGTCTTTATGTTGATGATCTAATTTTCACCGGAAATAATCCCGCCATATTCAAAGACTTTAAAAGAAGCATGGTCCAAGAATTTGAAATGACAGATATTGGATTGATGGCTCATTTTCTCGGCATTGAAGTGACACAAAGAAAAGATGGAATTTTTATTTCCCAAAATGGCTATGCCAAGGAAATTCTCAAGAGATATGGAATGAAAAATTGCAATCCAGTAAACACTCCTACAGATAGTGGAGTGGAGCTCAAAAAAGGTACAAAGGTAAGTGATGTGGATCTAACTTATTTCAAGAGCCTAGTTGGAAGTCTTCGCTATCTTACTTGCACCAGGCCAGACATACTCTACAGAGTAGGACTGATTAGCAGATATATGGAAACACCGAATCAGTCACACCTTTATGCAGCAAAGAGAATTCTTCACTACATCAAAGGTACAATCGATGATGGTTTATTCTATAAACCAACTGATAATTTCAGTCTTGTTGGCTACTCAGATAGCGACTGGGGACGTGACTTAGATGAACGGAAAAGTACTACGGGATTTACTTTCTTTATGGGAGATACAGTCTTCACATGGTCGTCCAAGAAGCAAACCGTTGTGACATTATCGACTTGTAAAGCTGAGTATGTTGCAGCCAACTCAGCTGTGTGCCATGCAATATGGTTACGGAATATGCTGAAGCATTTGGGATTTCCACAAGAAAAATCCATTAAGATCTATGTTGATAATCGCTCAGCAATTGCATTGGCAAATAACCCAGTTTATCATGAAAGAAGTAAGCATATTGACACCCGCTATCATTTTATCCGAGAGCATGTGAAAAATAAAGAGATGGAATTATTTTCTTGCAAATCTCAAGATCAGCTTGCAGATATTTTCACGAAGCTATTGAAAAATGATCTGTTCAACAGAATGAAGATGATGCTTGTGATGAAGCAACATGGAGAATCAAGCTTAAGGGGGGATGTTGGAAAGTAAGCTTGATAGCCACCAAAACAAATCTGTGCTCAGAGATTGCTTCAACGTTTGTAGGTTTAGCATTTAATGCTTTCACACCAACAGCTGTAGTTGCATTCAATGCTTTCACACTACTGGCTGTATTGGCATTAAGTGTGATCACATTGCTAGTTTATTTATAAATAGCTAATGTATCAGAGTGATAAGTGTGTGGGAGAAAAGAAATAAAAGAGTACGCTGTTTGTTTGTTTTTCAGAATTATTTTGAGTGAATTGAATCTTAGTTTGGTTTAGTGTTAATCCTTGCATTGTGAATCACCAACAGTGGTTTGCATCCCACTCCCACCAATACATATAACCATGAGTGTGATTACAGTCATAAAATAAATACATATAAAAACCTTAAACCTAACATACACAACTAATCCAAATAATTAAAATTAATTTGTCATTTTCATGTAAATACAAAATCAAACTAACATCAAATAAATATAAATAAACAAAACAACAAATTAAACATAAATCAAGGAAAGTGGGTTTTGTACTCACAATTATTTTTTGAAGATCAAAGAAATATTTGAAGAATTAATAAAGCCACTAAAATAAAACCCTAACCTTTTTTTATTTGATCTTCTCCACTTCTCTTTTCATGCCACACAACGCTCTTTTTTCTTTGATTACTCTATCTCTCTCTCCCTCTCTCTTTTTCAGCTACTCTCCCTCTCTCTTTTGTTTTCTTTTCTTGTTGATCACGTAATCATTATTCTAACCTAATTGACTATTATATAATATTATATAAATGCATATAAATATAACATATATAAATATAAATATAAGATCAATATATATATATATATATATAACACCTTTTATGTATATAAAAAAACAAAAATATCAATATATATAAATATTCAAATTAATTATATATAATTAAATAGCATATTAAATTAACTAAATAACACATTAAATTCTCATGTAACAACACAATTAATAAAGTCAAAAATAAAATAAAGTAATAATAATAATCATAAATAAATAAATGAAGACTTATGAAAAATTAGGGTCGCTACACATGATTTGTCACAATATATTTAAAAATGTAAATTTTATATTTATATAAAGAAAATACCACAAATCTATCTATAAATGAGAGTATTGAAGGAGAACTAGAAACTCCTACATCTTGAAGCGAAGAGAAGATAACCCAAAAATCATCAGCTATGAAACCATGGACTATTCGAACCAAAAGAAAGCCTTTGACAAGATCTACAATCTTTCTCAAAGGACCAAAGTGAAAATATCACTCTAGGTGAGTAGATCTAAAAATCTAAGTGAAAAAGTTTGAGTTTAGAGAGAGAGAAGAGAAACACACAATGTAGAGAGAGAAAAAAGAGGAAAAGTGAAATGAATAAATGTTTGGAACCTATTTATAGTAGCAAGGTAATAATAGAACAACAGCCCTAAAGTCAAATGAAAAGAATAAGTCAAAAATTTCCAAAAAGTAGGGCCCAAACCGATTGAAAAATCTAAAAATTACACACAGGGGTCGACCCTTCAGACAAAGATGTTGACCCTTCAGGAAGAAAAGCTGAGACACTCATGTGGGCAGCAGACAAGGGCCGACCCTTGGAATCCCTAGTGTCGACCCTAAATTTCAGCAGCCAATTCTAGATTTAGCAATAGATAAGGGTTAACCCTTCCCAGATCGGTGTCGACCCTTGAGGCCAACAATAAAAGGCAAGTGTCAACATCACTAAGATTGATGTCAGCCTCAGAATAAAATTTCTAAGTTCTCAAATAACTTTTCAAAGTAAATAAGCGTGAATGAACAATCCCAACAAGTTTAAATTGATTTGTATTCCTTCAAAATTAAGATACAACACTATTAAAGTTTCCAAAATAAAATAAATAAATGATTCAAATACACAATATTTTAGACTTGTTATACATATATCGAATTTATCGACTAATGGTTAGTTTGGGATGTACTAAAAAAGTACACTTTTTGACTTATTGGTGAGTTTGGGTTGGGTTTGATGTGATGTGTTGGAAAGGTGATGTGATTTAAATAAGATGATGTGACTTAAATAAGATAATGACTTTTTGACTTATTTAGGTTATGCCAAACTAGCTTTAAAATATTATTTTTCCATTGATTTTACTTTTTTATAACATTTTTTTTGAATTTTTTTTATTTTTATTTTTATGAAGAGACGTATAAAAAGTAATATAAAAAAAATAAAAATAAAAATCTTTTACTTTTTCAAAGTGAATGAAAATAAATCTTTTATTTTATTTTATTTTTTTGGTATGAATTAATTTTTCTTCTTATCCAACTTTCTTGTAGGGCACTCAAATCCAATCTCTCTCATTCTATATATAAACAATCCATCCAATACACGACAATTCTCTCTAGGGTTCTTCTTCACTGTTGCGGTGTATATTGATGATTGATTGTAGCAGAGACAACGTAGGCATGGAAACAAGGGAAACAAGGGACAGTGAAGAAGACGATCGGATCAGCAACTTACCAGACTCGCTTCTCATTCACATTCTCTCTTTCCTTGAAACAAGATATGCAATAAGATGTAGTATTCTATCAACAAAATGGAGAAACCTCTGGGCTTCTGTTCCCAATCTCATCTTCCACATAAACTCACTTTCCAATCGATATTCTGATTTCATTGACAGAGTACTCCTCGTCCACGACTTGCCTCAGATTCTCAGCTTTACTTTCACTGGTCGTTCCTGGGTTGATATCGAACCCAACCGTTTCAACTCTTGGATTTGCGCTGCGATTAAACGACGTGTTCGAGACATTCATGTCGACTTCTCTAATGAGTTTCCTATTCAATCCCTTAACTTTCCTCGTAGTTTCTTCTCTTGCGAAACCCTCGTTAATTTGACCCTAGGGTTTGAAGCCTGTATTATTTCCAATCTCCCGAACTCGACTTATTTTCCGAATCTCAAATCTCTCAAAATCTGTGTTGCCCATCCCAATGACAGTTTAACACCAACTCTCTTTTCTTGCTGCCCTCTTCTTGAAATTCTGTATTTACGTGTAAGGTTTGAATGGACAGTGCACAAACAAGTGGTTTTCAATATCTCCACACAATCTCTGAGAGTTTTTAGATTGTATTTGAACGAGGCACGTTCACATTCATTCGATTGTATTGTAAAGCACAAGGTTGTGATTGATGCGCCACTTCTCGAAGACATTCTTCTTGATGATAACTTCATGGCTTGCTATTCAATAAACAACCTATCATCTTCATTGGAAATAGCGCATGTTGATGTTAGACTACAACACATTTATGCAAAACTTATGGAATGTGATTGTGCTAATCGGGCACTTGAACTTGTTAGAGGAATCTCACAAGCTAAGTCCCTCCATTTATCTTTCAATACTTTACAAGTAAGTTTGCTAGAAATTTCTTCATTTCATATGCACCTCGTTATAATTTTCAGAACATCACTATTTTTTGTTGTGGTAATGTTACACATAACCCAAACTCTATCACCAAAGAGGAAGTCGCTCTTGTGTAATGGATTTGCACATGATTTTTTCACCTAAGGAGTCTCTTCTATGAATTTTTTGGACAAATTATACAAGTGTGCCCTGTAATTTTCCTTTTATGTCAATTTGTTCATGTAGTTTCAATTGTATGAATTTTGTCATTTAATGTTTCATACTTTGTCAATTTTATCAAGAAATTTGAATGAAATCAAACATAAAATGATTCATTTAAACAAGAATGAATCATTATAAATTGAACGCAACCTCTCAAAACGTCAATTAGACTATTTCAGTTCAATTTCTAAATAGGCGTTTGTCAATTCAATTGGAATACTTAGTACAATGTGAGAAATTTAAGCATAAAATTGATACAATTAGAGCTAAGTACTAAACTGACAAGAGAGAAACTACAAAGATTATGAGTGTAATTTGTCCCATACTTTTTTTTTTTTTTTTTGTGGTTGCCAGATTTATTAGTTTCTATAGGCATTTGTCTTTGTACAATTAGACTTTCTCAAATTTTATTCCTCATATTTTTTGAGATTTATTGGGCATGACACAAGATACTCTCTTCAAAGAAGGAAAAAAAAAAGTGTTCATACATACCTAGTCTCATATATTTGAAAAATTATACCATCTGATTAATTAATGATCTAGTTGTGTATTTATAGCCCGGCTGAGGAGATCATGAGTTTCTAATTGACTATTATTCTTGTTAACTGTGAAGGTTCTTGGCTGTGCTGAAGATATTGGTCAACTTACTCTTTGGAATTTGACCCGTTTGGAATTGGGTGTTATTTATTTGTCAAAGGTGATGCTGGACTTACTTTCAAAGATGCCTAATCTAGAATCTTTGAAGCTAATAATGGTGAGTTCAAATGTATTTTTCTGTGCAAAGTAAAATTGTTTATTTCATTCAAAATCACTAGGAGGGAAGGGGAAACTGTATCATTACACCTTTCTTCTCAAAAATTGTCCTTTTAAGTTGAAATTTTTGAAATTGTTTTTCATTCTTTGTCTAGGGTTATGACTACTATTATGGGAATGATGAAGAAAAGGAGTTCTATAGGATTCGATGGCATGTTGTGCCTTACTGCTTGTTATCACACCTGAAAGTGATTGAAATAGATAACTTCAGAGGATGGGAAAATGATCTGCTATTGGTTGAGTATTTTCTTAAGAATGCAAAGGTATTGAATAAGATGGCAATTAAGCATCAAAATTCATATAGTTTTGTCAATGTGGAAGTGTTAAAGAGAATAACAATGTTCCCTCGGGGTTCTGAGAGATGTGAGATTGAAATCGAAGATTTAATTTCCAATCTTCCAAAGGATCACATTTGCAGGTACGAAACGAACAAGGAAAGCTTGGTGGAATTCGAGATCAATGATTTTGTTTGGGCTATCCTCACAGAAGATAGGTTCCCAACAAGCGAGTACAACAAATTGGCAATTCAAAAAATTGGACCATTAGAGGTTGTGGAGAAAATCAACTCAAATGCTTATAGGTTGAAGCTTCCCAGTCACATTCCTATTTCCGATGTGTTCAATATTAAACATCTCATTCGATACCATGAAGACAGTTATGATGAAGAGCCTATGAACTCAAGGGAAAATTCTCTCCACCCTAGGGATGATGATGCAATACGCATAGCGGAGAAGTACATGGCTACCCGAGACCATCGAAAGGCCCAATAAGGCTGAATGGGCCCATATGTCGAGATTGTTTCAACTCTGATCTTAGCAAAGTTTAAAGACACATTTTCTGAAAAGCTCCTCACAAGATCTACAGATTCAATGACAAATGCCAATAACCTTGTCAAATTAATGTTGGATTATGAAGAAGAAGTGGAGTGCAGTAGGATTCTCGCTATTTACTATCACATCTGAAAGTAATTGAAGTAGATGACTTTGAAGAAATGGAACATGAGCTACAAATTGGTTGAGTATTTTCTTAAGAATGCAAATATATTGTATAACATAGAAATTGGGCATTGGAATTCATTATGCGATTTGGATAGCTCAAATAGTACACTGCTGAAGTTGCACTTGAATTGTCTAACACTAGGTTAGGCAGCTTAAGTCTTTGTAATGTTCTACTCCATTTAGCCAACATGTTGGATATTCTTATGATGTTTGGTTCTAATTCCATAAGTACTACAACTATAAGAACTATGAAATATTCCAGTGAACTGTTCCCTCAAATTCTCTATCCATCATTTTGTTTTTATAATGCAGATTTTATAACGTGAAAGCTATGGTCCATGAGTGCTAAATATGCTTGTGACTGCTCTCTCATTCAATTGGGCAGGTTTTAATTCACTTTTGCATCCTGCAATTGTGATTGTGTTTTAGGTTGGATTCTTCTATTTATTAACTTTTCCTTTTATATAAGAGTGTGTTTGAAAGTGTAAATGGGTATGTTCCTATCTTTTCTCTTTTCCTATTACTGGTTGTTTAGGTACTTGTGTAAGCCTTGCTCTTTAGGTCCTCTATAACTTTCATTCCTTGAAAGATTGAATTGCTAGTGATGCTGGTTGAGTTGGTTCTGTAGTTTCTCAAGGCTGGTAGATTTTTCAGCCTTTTCGAAGCAACATTTCAGCCCCTGACCATATTCTACTAGAATTCAGTCCTCATAACAAATGTTGTTTACCCAATAATAACACCAGTACCAGTTAAATCCTTGCTAATTATTGGCATGCAATTAACTAAAAGAAGCTTATGTAGAACTACTGTACAATGGTCTTTTGTGCTCCACAACTTGTAATTGAAATTGGTGCACACAAAGAGCTTTTTGGGATGAAGAACAAAACTACAAAAAAGCATGCAAGACAATGAATAGAAATATACAGGAAGGAAAGTGATCAGAGAGATGGATGGAGAATGGATGCCAGTGGTGCACAAATATGGAGATCAAGGCAACAGGAGCAAAGGAGTGGTGGCTGATATTCCCACGATTTTTGTGGATAATTTACCAGAATCTATATGGATCCAAAAAGTTTGTATGGGATATTCACTAATTTCAAGGTAGTGAGGGATGTGTTCATCCAAAATAAAAGGAGGAAGATGACGTGATCAAGATTTGGTTTCGTACGTTATAACTATCCAGTGGCAGCAAAAATGGCAGTCCAAAAAGCACATGGACTCTAGTGTGATAATAGAACATTGAAGGTAAAAGAAGCCGATTTTGTCAAAGGTAAGGTAGTAAAGCAGAGACCATCAAAGATACCAATTGGGAGGTGGGACATAGGAATTACGAGTGGAGCTCCAGCAATGGTACAAGATGGAAAGTCCTATGCCCAGGTTGCAAAGGGGTAAGGGATAGTAACCAACACAAGTATAACAATAAATGCTTTCGAGGAAGGGAATGGTTGGCTGTGTAATAGTGTGATTATTAGAGTTAATCCACTAAGTTATATGGCAGAGTTTAAAGAGGAACTGAAGACCAGAAGAATGAAAGGCATTCACCTTAGAGATAGAGGAGGTAGAGACATAGTCTTGACCTTGAATCAATGAAGAGCATGAAAGAGAAGTTGATTATAATGGAGGGGTGGGTATATGAGTGGTGTGAGTGGATTAAGGAATGGAAACAGAGGATGGCCATTGAACAAGAAAGGTTTGTTTGGCTTACCTGTTATGGTGTGCCAGTGAACTTATGGAGCAATAAAACTTTCAATAACATTGGGAAGTTATAAGGCAGTCATAGCTATAGATGATGATACATCCAGAATGAACGCTTTACACAGTGGGAAGGTGAGGATAACTACTAAGTGTACGGAATCCATTAATAAAACAATTATAATTTGAGCTACAAGGGGGCGATTTACCCAATAAAAATGTGTGAAGAATAGGTGGTTATCTCGGAGGTGATTCACAATCAATGCAAGTATTGCAATTTGTAGAATAAGGGGGAAAATCAAAGCTCCAATGGTGACAACAAAGAGCAGATTTCTGAAGTGGAGAGCAAGAATGAAGATGGCCATGATGATGCTGAGGTGGAGGGCGAAGTTGGAGATGAGTTGGACAAAGAGGATGACATGAAGGAAGATCTGTGATAAAACATGATGGTCATAATGACAAGGATGGACAAGATAGGAGGTAAAACATATCAGTAGTTCAAGAAACTGATACAAGCTAGGGAATGACAGAATTTGGGGGCTCATGCGAGGTCAGGACTGATGCAGCAGTGGTGAACTCGACGCAAATTGAAAATAAAGGCAACCGAAGAGTGGATGATGAAATTGTCACACCACGTTTTGTGAGGAGTCTTAGTGGATCTGAGATGAATAAGCCTGGGCTTAATATTGAGGTAGTATAAAGTACGGCCCATGTTTTAGAATGTGAAAATATGATGGGCCAAAGATTATATGAGGTAAGCGACTCAGAGACTCAGCCCATAAGGGACAATTTTGTACAAATCAAGAGTGGTGAGGAAGCCCAGAATAGAATTTAAAAGGGGAAACATTGGGTGGTCGTGAAATAAGACTGCACCAACAGCTCAAAAAAGGAAAGCAAACATGAAGTAGAAAGCTAAAGGAGCTGCAAGATTGCAAGGGAAAAAAAAGAAGACAGTCTCCAAATTGGGTTGGGATCTTCTCTGAACCTGAAGAAAATCGAGCCATCTTTAGGTCAGTTGCTGCAGCAATTTCATTATTAATGGCAAGTCAGGTAGTAGACAATTACTGGTTAATGAGGCTGAAGCATCACTCGAAATAGGACATGTTCTTGGGCTAAACTATGAGGCCCAATTTGTTTTCAGAGATAGAATTGAGGGGACTGATAGTGAGGGGATTGTTAGTGAGAGGACTACTAGTGATTAGATTAAGAAAAATTGTGTTTGTTTGATAACCAATAGAGTAGTAATAGTTCATGTTTGTTTTGAGAGATAGGGATAGGATTAACCATATGAAATTTCACAAATACCCTTTTTGCATATTATCAAATTTGGACTTATACCAAGTAAAGAATAAATAAATTTTTACTCAATATTATTCTTCTTCTTTTTTTTTTATTTTTTTTAATATTAAAGAATCTAATTATCAAAAAAATTATTTATTCAATTTTTTTTTTAATATTAATGAGTCCAATAGCAAAGTAGATTTGCCACCCAAATAGTAGATTTGCACCCCATTTGATACCTCATTTGATAGAAATTATAATAAATTTCACAAGGCATCATTTTAAATTGTACAGGGCATCATTTTAAACCCCATCATTTTGATACCTCATTATAATAGATTTGCACCCCATTTTGCTGTTCTTGTATTATTTTACAAGACATCATTTTAAATTGTAAAATTTTGTTATTGTATTAAATATGTGTAAAAAAAATTTATTGAGATTTGTTAATTTATTAACAAAAAAATTCTTATCAATTATGGGGCGAACTAACAAAAATGAAATACACCTTTAACAAAAATTCTTATGAATGCACTCCTACTGAGATTATGCATTTTTGTAGTACTGTTTGCACCTATTTTTCATATAAATGAGTGTCACCGAGCTTATAGGAGGTAGCAAAATTCAAGTCCAAAGCTTCATGATTTCCTTTTTCAAACCAACAGGCTGCTATACCATCCAAATTTCTTGGGCTTATCCATGAAGATCCCCACAATTGGATAAAAGCACTCACTCCAAGCCCTGCTGCATAACAACAATAATAATACATGAACTGCAGATTTCCTTTTTCATGAACTGCATAACAATTCATGAACTGCAGATTTCCAAATTTCCTTTTTCAATAATAATACATGAACTACATAACAACAATAATAATATATGAACCGCATAACAACAATAACAACAATAACTCATGATTTCCTTTTTCTCATACATTCCAAGCCCTGCTGCACAACAACAATAATACATTAACTGTAGATTTTCTACTACCAAGTTACAAAAACCAGCCCAACACAGGAGCAATATTTACTCAACAAAAAGACCATCATAAAGTATTGCAGCAGCAAAAACTACCTAACCTATAATATTTATGCATCACATAATATATTACAAGTCATGTGGGAAACAAAAGACCATAATACAGTAGATGCCACATTCAAATATGACCTTCCAATAGCAAAGAAATCCACTCCATCTTGTCATTCTCATCTAAATTGAAAAACAAGTCAACTTTGTCTTCATCTTTCACTATCATAGATGCTGCCATAAATCTTTGGGTATTGCTCATTGGCAACTTTAGAAGTTCTGCATTAACCAACCTCCTCTGTTGGGATAGGTCATGTGAATATCCTATCTTATGAGCAATCTCCACCATCATAGTATTAGTATTCTCAGTGAATGATCCAAGATTTTTTGCCATCTCTGATAGTTTAGTGGGAATCCCTTCAGCAGGTCGAGCCCGTTTTTTCCCAGTTTTAGTAGAGTCAGCACGATTGGGAACATTACCTGCAGTAGACATTGAGTAGTCTGTATCACCCATGTTCATACTAAACTGTTCAACAAGAGACTGTTCTCCTTCTTCTGTAGTTGCATTTGCATCCTCTTTTTCCATGGCTGCAATTGCTTCAGCAGGATCCTCAGCCAGTTCACCAGTCGCCCTATCATTCCCAAATAGAATAAGCCAATCTTCATAGAACGGGAATGACCTGTTTCACATCCCTTTTGCATCTGGCACCCTCTACACAAATGATTATCTAATTATTAAAAAGAACAAATTGATTTATAAGTACAGAGACATACAAATAACAACATAAAAATGAGATTTACCCTAACATAGTTCTGCCATACGTCGTCACTATCAACAAGCACAATCTTTTGTTCATCATCCCAACCAAAACCACTTATGTTTAACATATCTTGAACAATGTTATATTGTTTCCTCCACAATTTAATCTTCGAGTCGATGTGAGGACTGGCTCGAAGATCAGTTCCAGGAAATGCACTTAAGATCTTCTTCTCACATTCATTATAAAAGCCTGCTCTAAACTGATTATTATCAAGCTTCCACCTGGGATTACTTGCGGTTACATCCTTCATGGTTGTAATGAGGAAGACTTCCTCACAGTGATTCCAAAACCTTCAAGGTTTTCCCTTCTTACGAGAACTAGTGGTACCTGTGTCATCCATATCTATATATATGCATATCATAAGTTTAAATCATAACACACATGTCAATCATAAATAACAAATCAACTTACACAATATTTGTTACAAATACCACACAAAAACTAAACAAATATAGTTCAAATTACATGGCATAATAAACTCTCACTATTACATAAAAATCATCATACAGCACTAATTTATTGACCTCTGCTTGCTTGCCATTAAACATTTGGGTTGCCAAGGCAGTTCTCCATTAACTCCATTGATCAAATGCTTCAACAACATCAATCATTTCATCTCCTAATTCAGTAGTTGGAGGAGGAGGATTCATTTCCTCATTCTCATCATCATCAAGATCCATAGGCATTTCACGTTGTACGAGATTGTAGAGAACGCAGCATGCAGTGATAATACGAAATTGAGTCTTGATTGGAAAATAAAAATAAGTCCTTAATATTGCCCACCTCATTTTAAGTAGTCCAAAACACCTCTCAATGACGTTACGAGCAGAAGAGTGCCTCATGTTAAAAAACTCTTGTGGAGTTGTTAGGGCACACGCTTCTCTCCATATGGAAAGATGGTAACGCTATCCTCTATATGGTGCAAGAAAACCCTCCCCATTTGTGTAACGCACATCTACGAGATAGTAGTGGCTTGTAATTATGTAAGATGGTTTCACTATGTATATAAAAAAATAATTGTTTAATATAGATATAGTGTGCTTATATATATAACAATATATAATTATCATACCAGGAGGGACTTTCAACCCATTGGGTCTACTGACAGCATCTCTAAGTACCCTAGAGTCAGAAGCAAATCTTTCTCACCCAGGCAAGACATATATGAATTGCATGTCTTGGGAGCACACACCCAATACATTTGTGGCAATTTCTCCCTTTCTTGTTCTATTCCTTGGTTTGTCTATTGTAGGGGTAAGAACCTTAACATAGGTTCCATCTAAAGCACCAAGACAATTATAAAAATAAAAAATATTATAAAATTAATATAAGTAATACAAAAATATAATATGCTAATTAAGCGAAATTATAAATATATTGTATTTGAAAACAATTCCACCTATCATCTGTATAATTAGCAGTTATTGGTTCAGGCTTGTTAAGGAGGAGACCATGGAGGCGCAACACAGCCTTGAGAACATTATTGAAGTACTTACTAACTGTTTGACCACTCCGCATGAAATTAAATTTAATTTTACGGTTCTTACTGTGATGTGCAAGCACATTCAAAAACATTGCTACTTGTTGCTCTAAAATGACATATTTTGAATCAGATAATCCAACACTTTCGCACCAACCCACATAAAAGCATGAAAGTACGCCTATTCATCCGAAGTTGGTCATGACAATTTATGTCACTATCGTCGACCAATCTATTCAAATGGTCAATTTGTTTTCCATAGGGGTGAGGTGATCTAGGTAGTTGCAACCTAATTTCTTTCTTCTTGAATGCAGCATATAAAATCACTATATACATAGCACATGCATAATTAATGGATGAAACAACATGTTGGAGGGCTACAAATTCCTCTATCAGGTCCTTTCTCCCGTTCTTAGTGGCATAATTATTATCCTTCTACAAAAAATGAATAAACAATAAGCGGCTAAAATCAACACAGAAAGTAAAACAAATAATAGATAATAGTATTAATTACCAAGTGGAGCATTGTTCAATTTTTTTCATATCACATGTTAACAATGTGAAAGTAGTATTAATTTCCTATAGAAAAGAAATGGAAAAGATCATAAAAAAATAAAAGAACATAAAGAAAAAACAAATAATTTGGTGCCACACAAAATTAGCACTACATTGATGCACAAAGACATCAAAGAAAATGGAAGATATTTATTTTCAACGGAAACCCTACCTAAAATATGCATAATTCCCTTTAGTTCAACTCAGGTGAATGTTTTGTGCAGGGTGTATCCTTTAACAAAATTATGAGGATGAATTGTTTACAACCATATTGGTGTAATAGGTGAAAGTGCTCTTCTTCACGTCATTCAACCCTGCAGAAATATGCATAATTTCCTTTAGTTCAATTGTGAGGATGAATTCTTCGGGTCACTCTGCCCTGGTGCAACATGCCTAATTTGCTTTAGTTCAACTCATGTGAACCTTTTGTGCTGGGAGTATATATAAATCAAGGATAAATTGTTCACAACCATATTGGTGTGTGAAATTTTTTGTGAATAAGATAAACAGATATCACAACAATAATCCACTGAATTTTGCTCCGATGATCAAAGCTAATATTCATAAAACCTAAATATAAATAAAAATTACACAAACATAAAGAAAAACACTAATCTTGACATACAAAACCACTCCCAATCTGAAAATCAACTTTTGCCAATTCACAAATTGAATGACAAATAAGAGAACATGTAGTGATTCAATGGGAAATTCAACGTATCTTTGAGAGTTCGAATCAAATTGAAGGGTGATTATGAACTGCAGATTTTCTAATTAGGGCAAGCATCTAGCTTCAACTAATAAGAACATTAGAATTGAAACAGGAGGCCCCCAGTTTGAAATTGAATTCAATTTCCTAAAAACCCAATTGCACAAAAAAAAAAAAAAAAAAAAAATACAACTCCAGACTGAAACAAATATCTTAAAAATCCACAGAATTATAATAACAAATCATATCGGATTCTGGGCAAAACACAGACCTTCCTAAAAAATTAATGGGATTTGAAACCCAAACTCTGATTTAGAAAGAATAATAGCATGAGGGAATATTAAACTAATGATAACCGAATAATTTTATTCAAAATTCTTAATTTGCCCAACCAACAGAACCAAACCCAACTCCAATTGAGATCAAACCAATATATATGTATAGAAATCCGTATATATATATACATATAGATGAAGCTGCCAAGTCTTTTCATAAAACCCAATATGAATTCAAAACAATTACAATCAAACTACATCTATATACATTTTTTAAATATAAAAATTCATATTTTTCAAATTCCCACAATTAAGAAATTCACTCTAATCTCTCATTTTGATTAATTTATTTGAAAATCAAAAGTGAAGAAAACAACAAAACAATAATGAGAACGAATATTTTGATTCCAAAAATAGTAAAACGATTTGTGTATATATGTGTGTATATATATATACAGTACAGAAGATTGAGATGTGAATATAAAAAGCAAAAAAAATTAACAGCAGATGCTCCACAGGATCTGAAGATAAGAGAGAGCTAGGGCACACTATGAAGGAGAGAAAGCTTCTTTTTGCCTCTTCTTCTTGCTATTGTTGCTTCCAAGGATGAGTAGGGTAGACTTTAGATCGAAAATCTGAAGCAGATGAGAACTTCTCTTTGTCTCTCCTTCTTCTTGTTGCTGCTTCTTCAAGGATGAGCTGGGGCAACAATGGGTAAATAAGTAATCTCTGTCCTGATACCAACGGACTAAATTTTCAATACCAATGCTTGAGGCAGACTATGAATCCTGTTAGCAAGGCCCATCTTTAAGCCTCCGGCTTAGCAATCCATTGTCAAACCCTGCAAACAAACAGAACATTAGGTGAGCCCCACCTCTATCTTAATCCCCTCCCTTCTTCTACACCCCAAAACAAACGGGACCTAATGGTAATGAGGATGAAGTGTTAAGTAAGTTGGTGGAGTTGGAAGGAAAAGATAAAGAGAGAATGATAAAGAGGTGTGGAGGTGTATCTTGAGTTGTATTGTCCTGGTGGCTTGGAGACATGAATTAGTTTATCAATGAAGTTATTATCTTGGAATGTGAGAGGGCTAGGTAATGTAACACCCCGTATTTTATTACTCGGATAACCTTACCAATATTTATTAATTAAGTCTATTTACAAATAACATTTCACCCTTAGATGAAATAATGAATAATTAAATATACATATTCCCTCTCGTTATACAACAATAACATTTACATACAAATAAAAGAAATGCCCTGAGACTTACAATAAAAGGGAGGACACTACTCTTTACAAAAAAATAACACTCAGCCAAATAACAAATGAAGTAGTACAATCCATCACTACATTACACTTATGAAATGGTAAAACTCATTGTTTGATCTTCAAATCCTAAAATTATTCCCTGTACACATGTACAGGCAGGGGGTAAGCAACCACTAGCTCACCAAGCAATCTCATATTAAAACATTAGAAGATATGCGGGTACCAAAATACTCATACATATATGTGAAATCATATCATGTCAAAACCATATGATTTTATTACATAATCTCTTAAATCCAATTTATTTAATTAACCACAAGAAGTTAACTTAAATAAATAAATAGCAACAGGACATCCTTTTCAATTCATTCAATTATTTCAATTATTTCATTATCAATTGAATCAAATAATTATACAATTCATTAAATCCATTATATACGGTCTTATGAAATGAATGCATATGCCATGTCATGCTCAAAATACTTTTCTCATCTTTTGAAAATCTTACGCACAATGCCATTTTGAAAACACATTAATCCAACAATTTTAATAAAATTTCAAGATGGTAAATATAACTCAGGTAATCCCTAGGTTGGTGTATGCAAGTAGACTATACAAATACTACTAATTTATCATTTTTACCAGTATTAACTGGAAGGCTCGACACCTGTAATCTGTCATTTTTACTAGTATTAACTGGAAGGCTCGACACTTGCAATCTATACTACCTTTCAAGACTTACCACCGTATTTACCCTAAAATCATTTCATGAAAACTTGTTTCCCAACATTCCTTTCTCAATGTAAAGTTTTCAAATCAAATTTCAAAGCTCATCATTATCAAATGAATTGATATGCCAATGCAATGATTAATAATACAATGCAATATTTCTTCCACTATCAATACTTCTACACAATATTCCTATTGTAATCAAAATTCTCATTTTTCATTTCAATATAATTTCTCAAGATAAATATAAATACTTTTATTCAAATTCATCTATGGGACAACATAATTTCCACACTCAAAGTAATCTCAACCATTTAGTCACTTCAAGACTATATTAACATTTTGAACAACAATTTTCAAAACTTCAACAATTCTCATATTTCATAAAAACCATCATTTATATGTAAACAAATAAATAATTTTTCAAACATCATTTATTTTGGCACACAATATAAATATAACAACATCTTCAAAAGATTGTCAACATCTTTCTTAAAAACCCCCAATTTCTAGGTTTTCTCACAAAAACCACTCATCTTCATTTATTGAAAGAAAGTCACCAAAAACATGTCTCTTCAATCCTCATAGTTCAAAACCCTCAATTTCTATTTTAAAAGGAACAAGAAAGTAAACCCACATTCAAAAAAATTCTCTCATCTTCTTGAATCAATAATCAATTTTCAAAACAAATCAAATGATGATTTCGAAAATCATCTAGATCTTGCAAAAACATATATATAACTCAAAGGAAATCCCTACTTATTAAATATTACCATTTCCATCCTACTATGTCAACAGTTATGGTATAATCTTAATAACATATTTTTAACCATAACGGATATAACCTTTTAACCAAAACTAATTTAACCCACCAAATTAGTAAGTTTATTATATTCAAAAATTTTCAAATTAATAATACTAAACATAACTTCACATGCCTCATCCCTCAAACATAACTATATTTCAACATAACCATTTTACATGCCAAGCTATTTAAAGAGGTAATATTTTTACCAAATTCTCTACCAATAACAATTTCACGATTTTTTCTAAATTTACTTAACCAACATGATATTTACATCAAAAATTATGAAATATGCCCAATAATAACATTTTCAAGGTTATGAGTTTGAAAGTCCACATTTTAAATTTTTTTATTTTCATAAAAATGAACACAACTTAATCATTAACATTATCATCCATATCATCTTTTACAAAATATCATGGATATAACACTTTTAGAGTTTTTAATCCCAAATTAATTTATTTTTCTCAAAAATAAATTCCAAATCAAAGATAAAAAAAAAATTCAACTTTATATTTCTCAAAATAAATCATCTAATCATACTATGATGTAGAGACAATCCATACAACTATTAAATTTTATTTTCGAATTTCTTTGCAAAATTATCAACACAAAATGATTTTTTTCCAAATCAATCTCAAAATGCCAATATTCTTAATATTTCAACATAATTTTTCTTCAAAAAATTACCAAACAAAAATCTGAATATATATATATACAATATCTCCTATAATGATATATTTTCTCAAAATAATCCTAACATAGCTTTAATGTAAAAATATGAAGAAAGTTCCTACCTCAAATAATGAAGAAGAGCAGATTTGGAAGGTACTTTCTTACCCAATCATGAATCCGAGACTACCATTACGAAGATCACGACGAGCTCTCTGACTTTCATTTACAAAGTTTTTGCAAAATCTCACTCTAAGGACTCTCATTTGAAGCTCAAAGTTTAAGTGAAAATGGAGGAAAGAGAATGGAAGAGAGAGATAGACAGAGAGTGAGAGAAAGGTAGAGGGTCTGCCAACCTAAGCCAAATAAATGAAATGTATGTTGGTGAGAGTGGGGTGCAAATCACTGTTGATGATTCACAATAAGAGGTTTAAAACTGAACCAAATTGAAATTCAATTCACTCAAAATAATTCTGAAAAACAAACAAATAGAGCACTCTTCATTTTCTTTCTCCCACAGACATATCACTCCGATACATTAGCCATTTATAGATAAACTAGCAGTGTAAATATATTTAATGCAAATACAACTATCAGTGTGAAAGCATTTAATGCATATACAGCTATCAGTGTGAATGCATTGAATGCAACTACGGCTAGCAACCAACCATCTTGATTTCAGCCTCCATTTTTTTACAAACAGTCAAGATTACTTCATAACAACCTCCATTAATCTTGATTCTCAATACGGCTTCATCTCGAGCATTATCTTCATTCTATTGAACAGATCATTTTTCAATGGCTTCATGAAAATATCTGCAAGCTGATCTTGAGATTTGCAAGGAAATAATTCCATCTCTTTATTTTTCACATGCTCTCAGATAAAATGATAGTGGATGCCAATATGCTTACTTTTTTCATGATAAACTGGGTTCTTTGCCAATGCAATTGCTAAACGATTATCAACATACATCTCAGTGGATTCTTCTTGTGGAAATCCCAAATGCTTCAACATGTTCTGTAACCATATTGCATGGCACACAGCTGAGTTGGCCGCAACATACTCAGCTTCGCAAGTTGATAATGTCACAATGGCTTGCTTCTTGGACGACCATATGAAAGTTATATCTCCCATAAAGAAAGTAAATCCCGTAGTACTTTTCCGTTCATCCAAGTCATGTCCCCAGTCGTTATCTAAGTAGCCAACAAGACTGAAATTATCAGTTGGTTTATAGAATAAACCATCATCGATTGTACCTTTGATGTTGTAAAGAATCCTCTTTGCTGTATAAAGGTGTGACTGATCCGGTGTTTCCATATATCTGCTAATCAATCCTACTCCATAGAGTATGTCTGGCCTGGTGCAAGTAAGATAGCGAAGACTTCCAACTAGGCTATTGAAATAAGTTGGATCCACATCACTTGCCTTTGTACCTTTTCTAAGCTCTACTCCACTGTCTACAGAAGTGTTCACTGGATTGCAATTTTTCATTCCATATCTCTTGAGAATTTCCTTGGCATAGCCACTTTGGGAAATAAAAATTTCATCTTTTCTTTGTGCCACTTCAATGCGGAGAAAATGAGCCATCAATCCAATATCTTTCATTTCAAATTCTTGGACCATGCTTCTTTTAAAGTCTTTGAACATGGCTAGATTGTTTTCGATGAAAATTAGATCATCAACATAAAGACAAGCAAGCAACATGCTTCCATCAGCTTCCTTCTTCAAATATATTGCGTGCTCATATGGACATTTTTCAAAACCATTGTCATGAAAATACTGATCAATTCTAGTATTCCATGCACGTGGAGCTTGCTTCAATCCATAAAGTGCTTTCTTCAATTTGTACACTTTGTCTTCATGCCTATTCTGAACATACCCCGAAGGTTGTTTAATATAGACTTCTTCTTCAAGGAAACCATTAAGAAATGCAGATTTCACATCAAGTTGATAAACCTGCCACTTGTGCTGGGCAGCCAAAGAAATCATTAGCCTGATAGTCTTCAATCGGGCAACTAGAGCAAACACCTCTCCATAGTCAATTCCAACTCTCCGCTTGTAACCTTTTGCTACTAACCTTGCCTTATAGTGTTGCACTTCGCCTCGTGCATTCCTCTTTGTCTTGTATACCCATTTTACTCCAATGGGTTTGTGCCCCTCCGGTAGACTAATAAGCTTCTATGTGTCATTTTTCTCAATGGCATGAATTTCTTCATCCATTGCTTTCTTTCATTTATCTTCTTGGATGCCTTATGAGAAAGTAAATGGATCACTATCTGCGAGTAGGCAGAACAAATTTAGATCTGCTTCTTCTGTAGCTTCATATATCTCCTGCAAATTTCTCATTGGTCTTGGTTGTTTGAAAAAACGGTCATCTGATGATGCTGATGATGATGATGGTGCAACACTTTTGTGAGAAACTGGCGATCTAGGTGCCGGTATTCTATGTGGAGGAGTTTAAGGCTCATCTTGAACTTCTCTTTTGATTTCAATGGAGCTTTTGATGTTTCATCTTCAAGAATGAGTTATGTATCTTTAACAACTTCATCTTGATTCCAGTTCCAAGCTTCTTCTTTCTCAAATATCACATCTCTACTCATGATCACCTTTCTGGTAATGGGATTATACAACTTGTATCCCATTGTTCTGTCTCCATATCTGACAAGGATACATTTTTCTTCCTTATCATCGAGCTTGGTTCTTCTTGCTTCTGGAATCTTGGTGTACATAACACACCCAAATATTCTGAGATGATTGACACTTGGCTTATGTGAACTCCAAGCTTCTTCTGGAGTCATAGAATGAAGGATCCTGGTCGGACATCTATTCAACAAATACACAGCACATGATACGGCTTCAGCCCAAAATTGTTTGGGTAGTCCCTTTCCTTTCAACATGCTCCTTGCCATATCTAAGATTACACGATTCTTCCTTTCAACAACACCATTCAGCTGTGGCGTATAGGATGGTGTTGTTTGATGCTTGATTCCATGCTCTTTGCAATAATTCTTGAAAGCATCTGATGTATACTCTCTACCTTGATCCGATCACAATGTCTTGATGTAGTAGCTGCTTTGCTTCTCTATAAAAGCTTTGAATTCTTTGAAGATACTGAACACCTCCAACTTTCTTTTAAGAAAATACACCCATGTCTTCCGGCTATAATCATCAATGAAGGTGAGAAAATATCTATTATGTCCATTTGACATTGGCTTTAATGGACCACACACATTAGTGTGCACAAGTTCCAGTGGCTTTGTTGCTCTCCACTTCACTTCTTTGGCAAAGCTAGTTCTGTGATGCTTTCCAAGAATGCAGCTCTTACAGACCTCATTAGTATGAGCAATATGAGGGAGCCCTTTCACCATATTCTTGCTTGACAACAGCTTCAAGTTTCCAAAGTTGAGATGTCCAAACCTCAAATGCCATAGCCAATCTTTGTCTTTGATGATGGCACTTAAACACTTCCCAACATCATGTTGGATGTTCAATGCAAACATCCGATTCTTGGACATTCTCACCCAAGCGATCAAATTACCATGATTGTCTTTGATAGTAAGATGATAATCTTTCATGCTGATGTCATCTCTTAACCTTCTCCTACGTGCCATCTCTTAACCTTCAAAATGAAATCAAGAAAAGCTCAACACAAGCTTAAACAAAACTAACTTAACCATACAATACTAAGGACTATAGGGACTCGGACCTCATCTAAATGATGAAATGCAAGACATGTAACTTGATAAACTTATAGCTCTGATACCACAATTGTCACACCCCAAACCCGGGTATAACCAGCCGTGGCCCACAAGGCCTTAGCCCAAGGCACACGTAAGCCTAAATACGAAACCATACACATTGAATAACTATAAAATAGTCTATTAATAAATAACAAAAACTCAATCCAATGTCATGCCACAAGTATAAACGGCAAAATCAACCGTAAACAATACACAATCCAAACTTATGAGATAAAAACAACCCACATATCAAAATAATCCTAAATGAATCTCAATAAAAATAAATATAAATATGCACAAACTTGACATAACAGTCTAAAACAAAATAAATGAATGTCCTAGAGGTTCACGCAATTAAGTCCCCGCTACGCCATGAGTCCACTCTAAGTCCACTCTAAGTCCTTCTAATATCTGGAAATGGTAAACAACTAAGTCAATTGATAGCTCAGTGAGTAGCAACATGGATAGTATATACAGTTTTGAAACTAGGGATCAATTCCAAAATAAGATATATATATCATAGAAACTAGATTGGCATACAGTTTGGTAAAGAGAATATGTTTCAAAAAGAAGGTTCCACAGTTCAACAGTTAAAATACTCATGTCTCTCGAGAACATAATAAATGACATTTTTCACTTAAAACAGATTACAACATCGGCACCAATAATTTTTTGGGTACCAAGAAAATAACAAGTAATATGCCACACAATTCTCAAGGCTATAAGCCCCATTGGATCCAATACCGAACTAAGAGTCATCCTCAGGGTGGCAACATGGGCCTTTTCTCAAAGACGATCCGATTAAAGGTCACCTAGCTTAACCTAGGTCTTTTCCTTACAATCGTTGAGCACTAGAGTCATCACGGCCCAACCCGGATCTGTTCCCTAGTGGCCAGAGTCACCACACACAGTGGAATAATTTTCCTGGACTAAATACACAGATGATCCCAATAATCAATACATATCAGTTTCACAAAACATGGTAGTTCATCATTATAAACATGAGACCAAAACAAATAGTTTACAGTATGCCAAGTTCACAAATGTTTCAGAAATAATTTGATTCCATTGATAATATAATAATTTATCAAAACAGTTTAGTCATGAAACAACAATTTAATTTTCCAACAGTTCAGGGTAGAGGAACATTTATTAAAATATGTAGCATGAAACTACTCACCTGGAAACGAAATAATGTAATCCTCGAATAGAGTATAAAAGTCCAACTAGTGCCCTGATCCAAGTATAAAAACTACACGTCACTACTAATTTAAAAATACTAAAGAATAGGAACAAAGTAACCTCAACTAAAGCGCACTAACATGGCTCAACCCAACTCACCGTTACTCTTAAATATTATCTAAATTCATGTTCTTCAAGGTCTAAAATCACCCAAGACATGGGTTCCGGTCAAAACTTAATTAAATATGACTATGAGATAAAATATAATTTTTGATAGGTTTTCCCGAACTGTTCACTAACTTTGAAAATTAAAAAAACCCACTCTACACCATTCGAAAAATTCCAAAACCCTCCAGATATCAACTAATATATCCTAAGTTTCAAACCCAATTGGTTTTACTTGATTTGCTTATCAAAATAATTATTTACAATTAGTTATGCCCAAACAGGTTGTTTTCTGCAGCACTTTAAATAAATTAATGGTTCTCTTAGTATACAGGAGCAATCAACGCAAGGCCAAAAATGTAAGAAACTAGACTCGTAACTAGTTCTAATGACGCTGATTTGATAATTTTCAGATTTATACTCAAAGAGAACAACACTCGCGAATTTACTGTTTAAACTAGTTTTATGGACAGATTTGAATGCATCAGTTTATAGGGATTTTGATTTCCAAAAATTATGAAAAAAATTCAGATGTGCAATTCAATATGTAATTGATCTACTATAAAAATTTCAGTTCAAAATTCATTTGTTTGATATGGTTTCATGATTTTTAAAGTTTGCTGACAGATTAATATTCTTAGGAGCAACATTATGAATTCAATTAAAATTTCTAGAATACTATCCCGATCAGCCAATCCATTCCTTTTTCTTCCACCAACTCACAACACCCACAAGCACCACAACTATGTAAACAACATATTATAATAGAACAAGAATAGATTGATTAATACCTTAGAGAGTTGTTGAGACACAAGGGTGTTTTCTCTCCCTCTCTCTTTTCTATCTCTTGCTCTCTCTTCCTCTCTCACGTTTCTACTGCTGCTGCTGCTATAGTGTTGATTAGGAACCCTAGGGTTGTTATATATATATATATATATATAAACAAAACTCTAAATGATTGTCCTTTGTTTTATATTATTTTTTTCTCTCCATTAATTTAAATAAAATACAAATATTATTATATCAACATATGCTTACTAATTTGACACTTATTTATTTATTTATTTATAAATAATAAATTTTGCTTCTAAATTAAAGACTTTCACCATAAATTTATTTTAGATTTTAAAATTAGTTAAACGACCCTCCAATAAAATTTAATTTGCACTTAAAAATTCACAATAAAATATTTGAGATTGTAATATTATTATTATTTAATTATTTACTAAATCTTTATATTCGGGTTCTTGCAATCACCAAATGAGACTTGTGCTTGTACAGTCTCGTCAAGCTCAACGAACAACTCTCTTTTACCACATATGTGATTACTGGCTCCCGAATCTAGATACCAAACATTGTTTTGGTTTTCAGTGTCTCCATGGTGGACAAACAGAACTGTAGGTCTAACTTTGTTTGTTTCTTACTCGGTAAAATTTGCTTGCTCTCCGACTTCTATTGTTGCTCTACTTCGGCATTCATTGTTGTAATGCCCAAACTTGTGGCACTGGTAGCACTGAACATTGCTTTTGTCAAATCTTGGTCGGTTGTTGTAACCACCTCCTCTACCTCTTGCTCTTCCTCTTGGAGCAAAGTGTGGTTGACTCTTTCCTTCTCTGGCTGGATCTCTTCCACCTTTTCCTCGAAAACTAGAACTTCGGTTATTATAACCACGACCTCTTCATTGGCTTCTTTGTGATGTCCCCCCTTGCTCATTTCTGTCATCTCTGAAAGACAGCTTTGATTGAAGAGCTTGCTGTAGAGAACTTGGGGGAGTCTTTTTGCTGATCCTTTGTTCATGAATCTCAAGTATGCCCATCAGCTCATCGGTGGTCATGGCACTAAGATCCTTGGACTCTTCTATTGCTACAACCACGTGCTCGAACTTGGGACTGAGTGATCGTAGAATCTTCTTTATCATTTGAAGAGATTCCATCTTCTCTCCATATCTTCTCATCTGATTAACAATGGTCAATTTTCTGTTAAAGTACTCAGAAATTGACTCATTCTCATTCATGTGCAGCATCTCGAATTCACCACGTAACACCTGGAGTCGAACTCTGATCGTCTTCTCAATTCAACGGTATGAATTGCGAAGAATACTCCATGCCTCTTTAGAGGTTGCTGCTGCTGAAATCTTCTCAAAGCTTGACTCATCAATGCCTTGATAGAGTAGATACAAGGCCTTTTTATCTCTCTTCCTTGAATTTTTTAATGTCGTCTTCTAAGCTTCATTTAAATTTCCTTCATCTTCGAGAGTAGCTGGCTCGTCATATCCTCGATCCACTAACTCCCACAAATCTTGTGAAGCTAATAAGACTTGCATTTGAATACTCCAATTTTCATAGTTCTCCTTGTTGAGTTTTGGAAACTGGGGCTAAAAGAAGTTATTTGTGTTGGCCATTGGTTGTCTCTAAAAATATGTAAATTTTTAGAATGGAATTTGCAAATTCTGACCATACAGATGTGTCCGGAATACTCCAAATAGTTGGAAAGCACTATTGGATCATCAGAAACGGACTCTGAATGGTTCAGATTTGCAGTTGCACCTTAGCCGCGTCGCACTAGATTAATCCTCGGTGTGCTGACGTCAGCGGCTCGGTCAACGGCGTGGTCAACGCGACTTGGTTAGCGACACGACTTAGGCTCGGCTCAGTCAGCGGCTCCGGTCAACGGTGGCTCGGCTCAGTTAGCGGCTTTGGTTAACAGTGGCTTGGCTTGGCTCGGTCAAAGCTAGTCAGCGGCTCAGATGACGTCAGGTCGTTTGGTGCGCACGCGTGTGTTGCACGTGGGATCACGCGTCTTTTTTCTCTGGAAGTTCGTGCAGCGCGCGTGAAAACAGCGTCAGTGGCACGTGTGGAGTCATCCAAGGTCTGTTTTCGATACGGTTTTCATGGTTGTGCTCGTCTCATCAGGAGCTTCAAGCTAATGTGATCAAAAGTGGATTTCAACCACTTTGATTTTTGGGCAATTTTGAAAAACACACTCTGTTCTTGAAAATTTTGTAGAATGACTGCAAATTCAAGCTACCTTCTGCTCTGATACCACTGTTGGTGGGAATGGGGTGCAAACCACTGTTAGTGATTCACAATGAGAGGTTTAAAACTGAACTAAATTGAAATTCAATTCACTCAAAATAATTCTGAAAAACAAACAAACAAAGCACTCTTCATTTTCTTTCTCACACACACATATCACTCCGATACATTAGCCATTTATAGATAAACTAGCAGTGTGAATATATTTAATGCAAATACAACTATCAGTGTGAAAGCATTTAATGCATATACGGCTATTAGTGTGAATGCATTGAATGTAACTACGGCTAGCAACCAACCATCTTGATTTCAACCTCCATTTTTGACAAACAATCAAGATTACTTCACAACAATGAAATGGAAAGGAAGAAGAAATGATAGCAAAGAGACAAAAGGGGGGCCACCCACATAGGTTTGTTTCCCAAAAATATATATATATATATAATTTTTGTAATAATATCTTAGAATTTATAATATAAATTATAAAATGATATAATTTTTCTCACCAGGAAATATAATACTTTTGTATACCATGAAATATAATATTTTGCTCATCACGAAATATATATACATTTTTTTCACTACAAAAATATATAATTTTTAACCATATGGTACACACCATAAAATCAACTAACAAATATTTATTATTATCCTATATAATAAATAATAACAATTCCCAAGGTGGTTACTACCAATCACATAATCAAAAGGACCAAACAGTTAAATATGAGTAATTAAACAAACTCAAATTAAATTAAATCTAAATCATGGGTCTTGAAAACATCGCCCAATTACATATCAAACTAGATCCAACAGATCTATCTAAATCATGATCTAAACATTAAAAATTAAATAACAAAATTCTGCTATAAATTAAATTGAATACCAATCAGTCCGTGAATTGTCATAAAATAAATACTCATCATTTAATTCTGAAATTTTTATCCAACGTGCTAGACTCATATGGGAACAACATATAAAAATTTTATAATTTTCTGATATCGGGAACTATTTTTAAAAAATACAAAACTGAGTTGTTTTTGCACAAAATTTACACAGCACTCAAATTTGAAAATTTGCTCAATTAAATTATTCATTGGCTATTTAAAAAAAAATTAGGTCACTACAGGTAAGCTTTCTAAAAGAAGTAAAATAAAAAAGTTGTTCTTTGAAAGAAAGGTGGAGATGGTGTTATTACAAGAAACAATGAGGTCACTAATAAATGAGGAATTTGTGAGATCATGTTGGCCTGGAGAAAAGATAGATTTTATGGCAGTGGATTCAGTTGGTGCCGCTAGTGGATTATTGTGCATATGGAATCCAGATGTTTTTCAATTGATGGACTGTTGCTGCAACATGAACTTCATCATTTTGTCAAGTACTCTCTTTTGTAGTTTTGAATGTGTTATTGTAAATATTTATGATCCAAATGATTGTACCAATAAGAGGAAGGTGTGGGGCATTTTGACTACACTAAAATAATTGCATGATAAACCTTGGTGTCTAGGGAGTGATTTTAATGAAGTTAGGAGTATTTCTGAGAGGAAGGATTGTTATAGGAGAGATAGGGATATGAGTGATTTTAATGAGCTAATTGATAATCTGGAAATCTATGACGTCCAAATGATGGGGAGAAAATTTACTTGGTGTAATTCTCAAGAAGGGGAAAGGTGGAGCATAATTGACAGGTTTTTGCTAAGTCCAGAATGGATGCAGAGTGTCAACTTCAAGCTATCGGGTTTACCTAGAAGGGTGTTAGATCACTATTTTATTTTGCTCATGGAAGGTGAGAGAGATTGGGGTCCAAAGCCATTTAGATTTCTAAATTCTTGGTCCTTACACCCTAACTTTAAATCCTTGGTGAAGAGAATTTGGGTTGAAACCATTGTACAGGGATGGGCTGGTTTCAAATGTTTAAGGAAACTCAAAGCACTTGAAATGGCATCAAACAATGGAATAATGAAGTCTTTGGAAATGTGGAGTTTAAACTTAAGCTTCTAGAGGAGGAACTACATTTGCTTGACTTGGTAGCTAAAAAAAGATCATTGATTGAGCTAGAAATAGATAAAGTAAGAGAGGCAAAAGGGGAAGGTTGGAAGCTGAGTAAAATGGTGGAATGGGTATGGCTACAGAAATCCAGAGTGAATTGGACATTGAAAAGTGACAAAAACACAAAGTTTTTCCATGTTATGGCTTCTTCCATAAACAATAGAAATGCATTATGTTCAATAAATGTTAATGGAGCTATCAAGGAAGATCTTGAAGAAATAAGGAATGAAGTTTTGCAGCATTTTAGGAACCATTTTACTTAAACATGGTTCAGCAAGCCAAGCTTAACTGGCTCTTTTAAGTCTATTGAAGGTGATTAGAAGTTGTTTTCTCAGAAGCAGAAATTGTAGCAGCAATAAAAAAACTGTGATGGAAATAAGGCACTAGGACCTGATGGCTTCAACTTGACGATGTTTCAACAATGTTGGCAAACAATTAAGGGTGATGTAATTCAATTCATGAAGGAGTTTCATCAAAATTCTAAGTTGGCTCATGGGATTAATAACACTTTTGTTGCTTTGATCCGTAAAAATGACAATCTCTCTTGCCTTAATGAATACAAGCCTATAAGTCTTATAGGTTCTTTGTACAAAATTCTTATAAATGTTTTATCAAATAGGACCAAGCAAGTAATGCCTATGATTATTAGTGAATCCCAATCAGCATTTATAGGGGGAAGAAATATCTTGGATGGAGTGTTGATTGTCAATGAAATTGTTGATGGGTGAAAGGAGAATAAGGTAAAAGGCATTATCTTAAAACTTGACTTTGAGAAAGCTTATGACTCAATCAATTAGGAGTTTATTTTCTCTATGCTGTCAAATTTTGGGTTTGGCTTTAAATGGATCAGTTGGATGAAAGAGTGTGTCTCTTCAACCAACATCTCCATTTTAGTTAATGGATCACTAACTTCTGAGTTCAGACCACAAAGAGGGCTTAGACAGGGTGATCCACTATCACCATTTCTCTTTAATATTCTGCCTGAGGGTTTAAACATCTTTTTGGGCAGAGCTTTGTAGATGGAATTGATTAAAGGGGTAGTTGTTGGTTCAAATGATATAAAGATAACTCACCTGCAGTTTGCAGATGACACAATATGGTTTTGTGAGGTAGAATAGGAGGTGGTTGTAACCATCAAAGAATTTTGAGATGTTTTGAAATAATGTCAGGGCTAAAGATTAATTACCATAAGAGTGTGATCAATGGAGAAGGACTTGGCAACCAGTGATTGACAAATGCAAAAAAAAAAAAAAGGCTTCTTGGAAGAGGAGATTCTTATCATTTGTAGGTAGGCTGACGTTGATAAAGTCTGTGTCATCTTCTCTACCAGTTTACTACATATCTTTATTTAAGATGCCAGTAGGGGTTGCTAAGGAAATTGAAAAGATACAGTCTAGATTCCTGTGAGGAAGTGATGAGCTTAGAAAGAAAATTCATCTAGTTAAATGGGGGGAGATCACACAAAGCAAAAGTCAAGGGGGTTTAGGAATTAGAAAGGTTAGACTTATGAATGAATGTCTTCTTTTGAAATGGTGGTGGAGATTTGGGATTGAGGATAATGCTCTTTGGAAACAGGTGATTTGTAGTAAGTACAGAGAGGTTGAAAGGGGTCGGTGGCCATTACTTGTTGAAAATAACAAGTTGTCTATGATTCGGAGAGATATAGTGGGTGTTGTTGGTTCTTGTCCTGAGTTGGTGGAATTTTTTAAAAGTAAAATAGTCCTTAACATTGGTGATGAGAGGAGAACAAAATTCTAGACTGGCATTTGGGTTGGAATGTTTGTTTAAAAGATAAATTCCCCAAATTATACTCTGTGTCCTTGGACAAATCTGAATCTGTGGAAGTGGTAAGGTATGACACCCCGAACATTTAATTAAGTATCACATAAATATTTAGAGTTATATATAATTATGGTCGCATGTGATGATAGACTATTAAATAAATATATATATAAATCTAATTTGGTATTGGGTTATCAAACATAGGATTAATTAAAAATTATTTAGGAACAAGTTAACACATTTATGGAATTATAATACTAGTTGGGTTAAATTGAAGTTAAAAATAGTAAATAAATAATAATATGGAATAATAATACAATGATAAGATGTAATTTAATTGGATACACTGAAAAATTTAGCACCAAAACAAGTAAATAAATAAATAAATAAAAAGAAGAAAAGAAAATAAAAAAGAATAATAAAAGTTTAAGCTAGTGTTGGCACAGCAAATGCCTTGCAAATATTGGCCCAAGCAAAAAGGCCCAAGTACATATACATATATATTGAGGAGATTTATACTTATCTAGTACAAATGCAAATCTGTGAATTGAATCTACAATTAAGGCTTAATCTACTAGCTTAATGATGCCTCCATATAGAGAGGTTACGTAGCATTCACACCAAGGCTCGGTTTGCAGTATAAAAGGGGCAAAGGTGTTGTAAATAAAGAGAAGGGAAAAATGAAAGAAAAAAAAAAGGAAAGAAAGAGTGAAAACCCAAGAGAAAGAAACTTATAGTAGGGAAGTTCTGATAGTAAAGTAAGGCTAAGGGTTATAACTAAGGTGAGTTATATTATACCTTGATTTACCATTATATGTTTTACGAATATTTTTAGTTACCATAGCTTATTTTATACAAGTTATATTTATTAAGTTATATAAATAAAAGTTATGTTTATAAATGTTTCGGTTACGTGGGTTACTTTCTAAACTCTATTTACTTAAAAGGAAACCCATTGATATGTTTGTTTAACTTTTAGTATATATTTGACTATAACCTTATAATCAATTATGTTTTGTAAGTACCACCACGGGAGTCCCACGCCTTGGGGGACTTAAATAACCACTGGCCTCTATTTGACCACTTTGTGGTCCTCTGTTTATCATGGATCCATTGACCTCTGTTTTGACTGTCACTTCTGTGACCTCTGTTCTGTTATGTTTTATACCGTGGTTATGATTATTTATGTACATGATTTCTGTATTCCGCCATTTTAAATAAACTGTTATTTCAAATTAAATTATGTAAATATTTTCGCCTAACTGATTATCCATGGTTATTTTGTATTCCCTACACTCTTGGCATAATATTTCTCACTCTGCTGTGTGCTTATAGCTGTTACCCCTTTCAGGTGACGAGATATAGGGGAATCCATAACCCCACAAAATGGAACCTGCATATGGACTGATGTTGAATCACTATTTTATCCTTTTTTTTTTTATATTTCTGCTCCCTTTTGTTTCTATTTGGGGCTGGTCACTAAATAATAAAATAATGAAAGCCTAGAAATGTATTTCCTCTTTTTTAAATAGTAAAAATGAAATAAAATTTCTGTTTAATTATTTTTATTTTCGCTTGCGCAGCTTAATTTACTTCGAATAAGAATAAGTTAGTAAGTTACGATTCCAACCCTACGCCCCTAGAGTTAGGTCGTGACAAAGGTGCTATCAGAGCAGCGGTTCAAAAAAAAAACTATTTTAATCTAATCAGGAAGTTTAAAAGTAATAAATAAATCTATAAATAAAACTATATAGCTAAGAAAAATATAGTAAAATAAAAATAAAATAAAATAAATAATAATAAATATTTACCTAGACCATTAATTTTTCTGTGTAAAATCTCACGTTTATTCTGGTGTTGTAGGGATGTCAGAGATTTACCTTGATGATGCTTTTTGGAATGACCTCCAGGCCATCAACTTAGATGAAATCTTAGCCGAACACCCTGCCCCTCCCCCCCCCCCCAATCGGGCCTCACCTGAGGGTTGGGGAGATTCTGAGGAAATAATCAGGGGATTGCACCCAGGCCTTGGCCGGTTGATGGGTCGGCCAATTTATATCCAGGTTGATCCTACTGACGTCCCACACTTACTATGGAGACATAGCCTTGTCCATACACGCAGACATTTTCACGAACCATCTCGCGTCCTTGGCGTCGCCCCGGGTCACGACCTCCCGCATTATATTATAGGCCCTCTACCCCCAGAGTTTGCAACCAGGAGGGGAAACGTGTACCCCGAGGATTATATTTTCACCATAGTCCCTAACCCACTGGAGATCATTAATATTAAAAATGTTGACTTTGATAATGACCTGTCATATGTTGAGAAACCTAGCTGGATTGTCGACCGTGCATTTGTGGGTCATATACGGTCTATCCCCATTTTCACGGTCCAAGTAGCATAAATGTGTTTTTGGTATAGTCCAGTTGGAGTGGGAGTTTGAGCTTTTTATGCAGCACTATTTCTCCTAGTTTTTCGGCCCATCTGACCCACCACTCTAGATCTGGGTAGTAGGAAATCTTTTTTATGCTAATCCTGATGTGTTCTAATCCCTTTTTGTTGACTTTTGTTTTTGTTTACCACAGGGATGGGACACTAACATATTCTGACTAATGTAATAATAAAAAAAATGTGTAATGTTGGCATTTCATATAAATATAGATTGTGTTACATATATATATATATGTATATATGCTGCATTGAGAATTAATGCCTTGTTTATTACTTTGTAGAATGGCTAATAATGGTAATGGAAGTGAGTCATCTGTTAGTGGCACTGAATCAATGGAAAGAGTAATGGAAAGAGCGATTACTAGCTTTCTGCAAGCCTTGCAAACTAATATCAACAATGGGACACCGGAATGGCAGAAAGGGCCAATTACCATAAAATAGTTCCAGGATCTGAAACCCACTACATTTACCGACGGCCCAGACCCAATGATAGTAGACGCTTGGGTTAAAGACATAGAAAAGATTTTTCGTGCCCTACCCTGCACCGAGAGACAAAAGGTAACTTTCGCCACTTTCACTTTCAAAGACAATGCACAGGAATGGTGGCTTCTCACTCTGGCCAAAGAAGAAATTACGACTTGGGCAAGATTCTTGGAAGTATTCTACGAAAAATACTTTCTAGATTCATTGCGGGAACAGAAAACATCCGAATTCATACATCTTAAGCAAGGAACCATGACGGTGGCCGAATATGAGAGCAAGTTCACACAACTTGCTCAGTTTGCAACATACGTCATCCCCAATGAAACTCGAAAAGTAAGAAAATTTGAAGTAGGATTGGATACTGGAATTAAAGACAGACTTGAGGTCTTGAAATTGCCAACCTATGCAGAAGTGGTGGACCAGGCATACATAGCAAAAAAGGGAATTAAAGCCTCGCGTTCTGGAGAACCAAGCTACAAGAAGCGATTCTGGGAAAGGGATAACAGAAGACCCAGTGTTGCACCTCATAAGAAGGTGAATATGGGCGCAACCATCTCAGGTCATCAAAGTCCTACCAACCCCCGAGGTGGCACTATTCCAAATTGCCCCACTTGTGGGAGGGCTCATTGGGGACAATGCCATCGGGACACGGGAGCATGTTTTAGATGCGGACAGTTTGGGCACTTGCTAAGGGATTGTCCAAAGATGGTTAATCCTACAGCCAACCCCTCTGGCCCAGTTAGGAGATCCGCGGGACTTGGAGGAGAAAAGAAGGACCAAAACCGCCAAGGTCGGGCTTTCGCCTTGGTACCTGGAAAATCGAAAGTTACCGAAAATGTTGTGTCAGGTACACTTTCTGCCTGTGGTCTTTTAGCTCATGTCCTTATTGACTCTGGGTCAACTCATTCTTTTGTGGCACCACACTTTGCTGCTAAGTAGACATCAACCCCGAACCATTAGGATATACATTGTCTATGTCTTTTCCTTCTGGTAAGTCTGCCTATAGTACTGATGTGTACAGATCTTGTGTTGTATTCCTAAAAGGCAAAACCTTATATGTAGACTTGATTCCCCTCCGCATTGAAAACTTTGATGTAATCTTAGGTTTGGATTGGCTAGCTGCCAACCACGCCTATATCTATTGTAAAGCCAAAAAGGTCTCTCTCAAGTTACCAAACCAACCCGAACTTGTCTTTGATGGGACTGAAGTTTCTAACCCTTCCTGTATTATATCTTCCATGGCGGCCCAACGACTTCTAAGAAAGGGTTATGGTAGTTATATTTGTTATGTGATTGATACACAAAAAGAGGCCCCCACCGTTGATGCAATTCCTGTAGTTTGCGAATTCCCGAATGTCTTTCTTGAAGATCTACCCGGTATTCCAGTTGATCGAGAGATCGAATTCACCATTGAAACCCAACCTGGCTGAGAGATCGAATTCACCATTGAAACCCAACCTGGCACGCAGCCTATATCAAAAGCTCCTTATCGCATGTCAATGACAGAATTGAAAGAGCTGAAGACTCAACTCCAGGAACTCTTGGACAAAGGTTTCATTCGGCCTAGTACCTCACCCTGGGGAGTTCCAGTATTGTTTGTGAAGAAAAAGGATGGCACAATGAGATTACGCATCGATTACCGCGAGCTAAATAAGGTTACCATCAAGAATCGATATCCTCTGCCGCGAATCGATGACTTGTTCGATCAACTTCAAAGAGCACAAGTATTTTCCGAAATTGACTTACGTTCTCGCTACCATCAACTAAAAGTTAAAACGGAAAGCATTAAAAAGACTGCCTTCAGAACCCGTTACGGGCGCTACGAATTTCTCGTCATGCCTTTTGGCGTCACAAATGCCCCAGCAGCCTTCATGGACCTCATGAATAGAGTATTCAAACCCTATCTTGATGAGTTCATCATCATCTTCATTGACGACATCCTCATATACTCCAAGTCACTAGAAGCCCATGAGTAGCACTTGCGAATGGTTCTACAAACGCTACGTGATCATAAACTTTATGCCAAGTTGAAGAAATGCGAATTTTGGATCACTAGTGTACACTTTCTCGGTCACGTCATTAATAAAGATGACATCTCGGGTGACTCCCAAAAAGTTGCAGCAATCGTGGACTGGCCACGGCCCACTAATGTGTCAGAAATTCAGAGTTTCTTGGGTCTAGCTGGCTATTATTGATGCTTCGTGCAAGATTTCTCAAAGATAGCATCACCCTTGACCTAGCTAACTCGGAAGAACACACCCTTTGAATGGACTGATAAACAAGAGCGTTGCTTTCAAGAATTAAAAGGTCGACTTGTGTCAGCCCCTATACTAGTACTCCCTACCGGAGCAGATGGGTTCATAATCTATAGTGATGCCTCATACAATGGGTTGGGTTGCGTTCTCATGCAGAACGGAAAAGTCATTGCTTATGCGTCATGACAATTAAAGACTCACAAGAAGAACTACCCGACTCACGATTTGGAATTGGCTGCGGTGATCTTTGCTCTCAAAATCTGGCGTCATTATCTCTACGGTACAACCTACGAGATTTATACTGACCACAAAAGCCTGAAATATCTATTCACACAGAAGGAACTAAACATGAGGCAACGACGGTGGTTAGAATTTATGAAAGACTACGATATAGAGATCCATCACCATCTGGGCAAAGCTAACATAGTGGCAAACGCACTAAGCCGAAAGTCGACGAAAAGTTTTGCATGCACTCTCGTTTCCCGCAAGGTCAATGGGTTGCTCGCCAATGTAACCGTGGAGCCTACATTGATTAGAGAAATCAAAGCACGCCAATAGGAAGATAAACTCTTGAAGAAAAGGTACGAGGAATAAGGAAACACGCCTGATCCTGATTTCATTATAAGTAATGGAATACTAAAATTTCATAATCAAATTTGCATACCCGACATCCTAGAACTCAAGAAGAAGATACTGGAGGAAACTCATAACTCGAGATTTGCAGTCCACCCTGGCAACACAAAGATGTATTATGATCTAAAGGAACACTACTGGTGGACCAGAATGAAAAGAGATATAGCAAGCCATGTTTCCAAATGTCTACATTGTCAGCGTGTTAAAACAGAACATCAAAGACCTGCAGGGCTGCTGCAACCACTCCATATTCCTGAATGGAAATGGGAACACATTACTATGAACTTCGTGGTCAGGCTACCACAGTCTTTTTCAAAGAATGATGCAATATGGGTTATAGTAGATCGATTGACAAAGTCAGCACATTTTCTACCAATCAAAATCATGTACCCTCTGAATAAGTTTGCCACTTTATATATCAAGGAGATTTTTCGGTTGCATGGTATCCCAGTTTCAATCGTGTCTGACTAAGACCCTCATTTCGTGTCTCACTTTTGGAATAAATTGCAAGAAGCTTTAGGAACTACACTGAAGTTCAGCACGGCCTATCATCCACAAACCGATGGGCAATCCGAAAGAACAATCCAGACGTTGGAAGACATGTTATGTGTATGCGTGTTGGACCTCAAAGGTAACTGGATGAGCACCTACCCTTGGTGGAATTTGCCTATAACAACAGCTATCAGGCAAGCATTGGAATGGCTCCGTACGAAGCTCTGTATGAAAAGAGATGTCGATCACCTCTGTGCTGGACAGAGATCGGGGACAAGAAATTGTTAGGCCCCGAAATCGTGCAAGTCACCAGTAAGAAAATCCGACTCATCCAACAGCGAATTCGCACTACTCAGAGCCGCCAGAAAAGTTATGCAGATACTCGGAGATGAGACTTGGAATTTCAAGTAGGAGATCATGTGTTTCTCAAAATCTCACCAACAAGAGGAGTGATTCGATTCGAAAAGCGCGGAAAGCTAAACCCACATTACATCGGTCCATTCGAGATACTGGAAAGAATTGGTCCTGTAGCCTATCGCCTTGCACTACCTCCTAAGCTATCTAATATCCACAACGTGTTTCACGTTTCAATGCTCCGACGGTATCTCCGAGATCCAGAACATGTCATCGACTATGAGAACTTGGAAGTTCGAGAAGATCTCTCTTACGAAGAACAACCAGTGCAGATTCTCGATCGTCGTAATCAAGTTCTCCGAAACAAGACCATACCGCTAGTAAAGGTCTTATGGAGGAATCATCGCATCGAAGAAGCTACATGGGAAACAGAAAGTCAAATGCGAGCCCAATACCCACACCTCTTCGAAAGTTAAGGTACGCCAAGTTTGGAGACAAACTTCTAATTAGAAGGGAAGAAATGCGCCACCTCGAATGTTTAATTAAGTATCACATAAATATTTAGAGTTATATATAATTATGGTTGCATGTGATGATAGACTATTAAATAAATAAATATATAAATCTAATTTGGCATTGGGTTATCAAACATAGGATTAATTAGAAATTATTTGGGGACAAGTTAACACATTTATGGAATTATAATACTAGTTGGGTTAAATTAAAGTTAAAAATAGTAAATAAATAATAATATGGAATAATAATACAATGATAAGATGTAATTTAATTGGATACACTGAAAAATTTAGCACCAAAACAAGTAAATAAATAAATAAAAAGAAGAAAATAAAATAAAAATGAATAATAAAAGTTTAAGCTAGTGTTGGCCCGGCAAATGCCTTGCAAATATTGGCCCAAGCAAAAAGGCCCAAGTACATATATATATATATATATATATTGAGGAGATTTATGCTTATCTAGTAAAGATGCAAATCTATGAATTGAATCTACAATTAAGGCTCAATCTACTAGCTTAATGATGCCTCCATATAGAGAGGTTACGTGGCATTCACACCAAGGCTCGATTTGCAGTATAAAAGGGGCAAAGGTGTTGTAAATAAAGAGAAGGGAAAAACGAAAGGAAAAAAAAAGGAAAGAAAGAGTGAAAAACCGAGAGAAAGAAACTTATAGTGGGGAAGTTCTGATAGTAAAAGTATAGCTAAGGGTTATAACTAAGGTGAGTTATATTATACCTTGATTTACCATTATATGTTTTATGAATATTTTGAGTTACCATAGCTTATTTTATATAAGTTATATTTATTAAGTTATATAAATAAAAGTTATGTTTATAAATGTTTCGGTTACGTGGGTTACTTTCTAAACTCTATTTACTTAAAAGGAAACCCATTGATATGTTTGTTTAACTTTTAGTATATATTTGACTATAACCATATAACCAATTATGTTTTGTAAGTACCACCACGGGAGTCCCACGCCTTAGGGACTTAAATAACCACTGGCCTCTGTTTGACCACTTTGTGGTCCTCTGTTCGTCATGGATCCATTGACCTCTGTTCTGACTGTCACTTCTGTGACCTCTATTCTATTCTGTTTATACCGTGGTTATGATTATTTATGTACATGATTTCTGTATTCCGCCATTTTAAATAAACTGTTATTTCAAATTAAATTATGTAAATATTTTAGCCTAACTGATTATCCATGGTTATTTTGTATTCCCTACACTCTTGGCATAATATTTCTCTCTGCTGTGTGCTTATAGCTGTTACCCCTTTCAGGTGACGAGATATAGGGGAATCCATAACCCCACAAAATGGAACCTGCATATGGACTGATGTTGAATCACTATTTTATCTTTTATTTTTTATATTTCTGCTCCATTTTGTTTCTATTCGGAGCTGGTCACTGAATAATAAAATAATGAAAGCCCTAGAAATGTATTTCCTCTTTTTTAAATAGTAAAAATGAAATAAAATTTCTATTTAATTATTTTTATTTTCACTTGTGTAGCTTAATTTGCTTCGAATAAGAATAAGTTAGTAAGTTGCTATTCCAACCCTACGCCCCTGGAGTTGGGTCGTGACATAAGGAGTAGGAGAATTGGTAATGAAGCATGGAGACTTATTTTTAGAAGAGCTCTGTTTCAGTGAGAAGTGGAGTAGTTGGGGGGGCTGAATATGCTATTACTCATTATGCCTGGCCTTAGGATAGGTAGGATGGATAGCTTAAGATGGAATGCAGATAAATCTGGTAAGTTCATTGTTGCCTTTAGCTATAAATGGAGTGTGCTATCTTCTGAGGCTATTAGTAAAGTAGCTGGTTTCATTTGGAAGAATGTGGCTCCACCAAAGTCTTAGTTTTTTGGTTAGTTATCATGGAAAGGGAGGATTAAGTCATCTTGCTATCTTCAAAGAATTGGCATTCTTAGTGGTGGTTCAAATGTGAATTTTATTTTCTATAATGATGATTTGGAGAGTATTAATCATGTGTTACTGTTCTGCCTTTTTACCTAGAGGATTTGGTCCAAAATCATTGATTGGTGGGGTGTTAAATGGGCAATGACTGGGTCTGTGGATAGCTTTTTCCTTTGGTGGGTTGGTACTAAGCTCAGAAAATAGGAGATGGTGATCTGGAAAATTATTCCTTTGGCTGTGCTCTGGTCCATTTGGAGGCAAAGAAATGAAAGAATCTTTAATGGCTCACGGGTGGATTTTGAAGGCTTGTGTGATGTCATAAAGATTAGGATTGCAATGTGGATCAGATCTTCTTGCCCTTCTTTGAATTACTCTGCTAATGAGATTGTATATAATCTGCAACAAGTGAAGTTCTGCATCAAGGGTTGAGCTACTGTTGTTCCTCTATTGTGTATATTCTGTAACAAGTGAAGTTCTGCATCAAAGGTTGAACTACTGTTGGGTGTGGTTTCAGCTGGCATGGTTGATGTTGTAGCGATTGCTTTATGTGGCTACTGCTGCTTCGTTTCGCTATTTTGTTATGCTGTTTGTTGTGTGGCTATCTTATGCCCTTCTTGAAGTACTCAGTGTGTGACATTATTTATAAGCTACAAGAAGTTAAACTCTACATATAGGGTGTGGTTGCTGCCGGTTTGTATGTTGGGTATGGCCTGTTTGTTGTGTGGCTACTGATGCTTTGTTCCTCTGTTTTGTTGAGCTAGTGTTGGTGTTAGGATCGGGGATCCCGCCCAAGACCTTGTAGAAATTATACCAAGCAAGAAAACAAACCCACACTCAAGGAGACACTATATTTAACGTGGTTCGGTCTCAATGCCTACGGCTACGGGAGAGTAGCCGGTTATCACTATAACAATGGAGAGATTACATAAAGATTACAATAGAGGAGGAGCTCATACTCTCCTCCCTCACCCACTCATCCGTCTCCTTCGCTCACACCGAGAGAGACAGTCTCTCCACCTCACATCTCTCACTTTCTTTGGTTTGCTCTATCTCTCAATTTCCCTATGCTCTCTCTCTCTCTCTCTCTCTCTATTTATACACTGAGAATGGTAGAGAGCTGGCTGACCTTGCACATGTCCAGCTTGTTCCTTCACATGGCCAACTCATTCTCCTTCACTTTCGGTGGCACATCTTGCAGCACATGGAGAAGAGAATCACCCTTCACATGGGGTGATATCTAACAAATCACCCCCTCAACCCATGTGAGGTGATCCACTGCACACACTGTTGTTTAATCTTATCACACCCAAAATCCAACATAGTCTACATCTCATCACTGAGATGCTTGCACCCCCTAATGCTAGAGATAATACACCAGAGATACAAGAGGAGGAAGGAATCCTACATCCTCAACTCAACTCACGCCACTCTTTGATTTGGAGAGAGCCTCTGCTCCTATCTCCTACAAATCTCTTCTACGCTTTCTGTCTCGGATGTCTTCACTTGCTATGTTTGAACTTGCGTAACCAAGATATCCCACACCCCCTGATTAGATGTCCTGCACCCCCTGCTGGAATGCCCTTAACTATCATGCATTACCTTGCAGGACCAGTCATTGGAGCAATAGAAAACTCATCGTTTATCCCATCAACGTCCTCGATTTTCTTTGCTCGGAGCTCTTTCTCTGAACTATCAGCCTTTGCCCTCTGCCCTTCTGAACAACCTCCTAGCATTTCCACACACGCTTGTTGTTTGTGCTTTTGCAATCCCTGATTTGCTGTCCAGTAGATTGATAGTTGACAGTAGCTCTATCTGTCAAGGCATCGTCAGCTATGCAATTCCTTGCATAGTGGTCGCACCCATGGCTTCTGGTCTCTCTGCGTTGAGCTCGCCTGAGAGATCCGCATCAACTCTATCATCCGCTGTCATGGAACTGAAGAAACCACCATAGAGAAAAAAGGACTTGGCGCGCACTCTTGCGTTTTGTCCATCTTAATTTCTTTATCTGGGAGTTCTTGTGAACTTTCAACAACCCGTTGCTACACACTCTTCTCGCGTCTTCTCTGCACTGCATATCTGCACCTTGCACGACACTCTTACGTACTCACTTGTGCTTTTGTACCTCTATGCTTGCGCTCAGTATGCTCCTCTACAACTATTGTTCTACACGTCCACGTACTACCAGTACCTATTCGTATACAGGAGCTCCAACAGCCACAGCATTTCCTTAAACCTGAACTAGTTGCCAAATCATCTATCTGTCGATGAATGGTCTTCTCTTCTGATTGAACCAGATTTTCCGATGAACTTCAAAGATAATCATCTCTAGAATCCTCTGATCACCCCTGACCAATCTTGATCTCCCTTGATTTTCCATTTGATCAAGCTGATCTCCTTTGGTCTTCAATAATCTATCTCGATCTGTATCTGATTGTCCAATCTGGTCAGAATCTGTCCATTCTGACCTCTTTAGTGAATCTGCAGCGTTCCACAATATTCAGTAACCTTTCTTCGACTATTGAAGATGACAAACTCCCATGTTTTGACAATCTTTCAAAACCGTTCAGAATTTCATTATTCTGACCTCGCGGTTGCGTCCGGAGTGGTCCATTTAGCTAAGACCAACCTTCGCTGCACTTCCGGGGACCTCACTAAAAAACATCCCTGAAAGTTGGGCCACACCACAATGTTCTGCAAAATTTGGGCCAAATTGCAATTTTCTGAAGTTCAGGGAATATTCCATGTTCCAACAGAATATTCTGTCCACTGCACCTGACGTCGTCTCCCACTTTGATCTTCCTTCTTTTTTAAACAACTCCGATTCAAAAATCTGACCGTACAGATGTGTCCGGAATACTCCAAATAGTTGGAAAGCACTATTGGATTGCCAAAAAGGGACTCCAAATGGCTTGGATCAAACCAAAACATTTTGTACGCCTCAGATCTGCGGCTACACCTTAGCCGCAAAGCACTGGATCTGTCATTCTGTGGCTGCACCATTGCCGCATAGCACTGAATCCATTATCCATGCGCTGACATGTCACCATGATGTGGCACTGACTGGGATGCCAAGTGATGCTGACTTGGCTGCCACATGGCGAAAACTGGGGTACCACGTGGCGCTGACTGGGTTGCTGACTTGGCGGCCACGTGGCAGCCACTACTGACGCAGTACTACGTGGCGTTGGTGTAGCGCTACGTGCAAGCACGTGTTGGGTGACGTGGCGGACACGCGCACGCGCCACTCACCTTCTTCCTTCCGCCGCGTGTGTCAGCGAGTGTACTGACGCGTCGGTGCTCTACACGGTGTGTGAGGTGCGTAATTGAGACTGGGCCTTATGCGCCATCTTCAAGCAGCGAGTGAGGGCGCATCTGGTGTCTTCTAGATCTCTTCTTTGCATTTCTGGACTCCTCTCATCGAGACCTTGCTGCTGGTATGCTCAAAACTTGGTTTTGAGCAACTTGATTTCTGAGCAATTTCAAAATCACACTGTTTTTGTTCCGAAACGCCACCGACAAGGCTTTGATACCACTTGTTGGGATCGGGGATCCCGCCCAAGACCATGTAGAAATTATACCAAGCAAGAAAACACACCCACGCTCAAGGAGACACCATATTTAACGTCGTTCAGCCTCAATGCCTGCGTCCACGGGAGAGTAGCCGGTTATCACTATAACAATAGAGAGATTACAAAAAGATTACAATAGAGGAGGAGCTCACACTCTCCTCACTCACCCATTCATCCGTCTACCTCGCTCACACCGAGAGAGACGGTCTCTCCGCCTCACATCTCTCACTCTCTTTGGTTTGCTCTATCTCTTAATTTCCCGTTGCTCTCTCTTCCTCTATTTATACACTGAGAATGGTAGAGAGCTGGCTGGCCTTGCACATGGCCAGTTCATTCTCCTTCGCTTTCGGTAGCACATGGAGAAGAGAATCACCCCTCACATGGGGTGATATCTAACAGTTGGCCCCTCACCAACATTGTACTTTGTTCCTCTTTTTCTTTATTTCTTCTTTCATCTTTATTGATGTAATCTCATATGAAATGTATGATTTCTTCATCAATAAAAAAAAAAATTTTGCTGATCAAAGGAAAAAAAAAAAAAAAAAAAACTACTGTACAATGTAGCTTTTAATTTGTATACTAATCACATATTTCCTCACTGGCTAAAATGTCGAGCAATATATGCATCTTATGAACCATAATGTTAAGACTTTCGATTTTTGTCGAATTTGAATTTCTGTACCTAACATTGTGATATGAAATTGTTTTATTTCTCAACAAAAAAAAATAATAAAATAAAATAAAACTCACAAAAGCACTTGCCTTTTGTAACTGGTAAATACTCTCTTAAACTGCACATCTCCTACACCTTTTGGTATTTTATCACTCATTTGGGGAAATTATTTCACACATTTTTTTTTCAAACCAAAATTAACCTTTATAACTAGGCTAGTTGTTGATTTCCTCAATTATTTGTCCTTCCTTTTTTTTTTTTTTGGGGGAGAGGGGGGGGGGTCAAATGACGGTTACAAACTATCTTTCTTTCATTTATGCTGAGTAGTTTGCAAATCTATTTCAGTATTTTGGTAAGATGAGAAACCATAAAACAAATTTGAAATATATATATACTATATATAAAACTAAGAGATTAGACTGTCGCGAACCTTTTTTTTTTTTCCAAAATGGCAAGTGATTTTTTTTATTTATGTTAATTCTACTTTTAACTAATTTAGTTTTAATAAAATAATAAAAAAATTATTTTTCACATACAAAACAATTATAACTACTTATTTTATTATATATATATATATTGTGTATGCACATATGTAGAAGTTTAGATTGTTGCAAAAACAACTTGAGATTTTTTTCATCTCTGGATCTGGTCATCAAAAACATGTCTCGTTAGATGGTGATGATTTTCATTACTTTTTTTTTCTTTTTTTCTTTTTTTGTCATACGATAGGGTGTTAGGGGTTAATAAATTAGATTAGAATGAAGGTTGTAGTCGCTCCATCAACTCAAAACTTAAATTTTTGACATTCTCACTATTTTAAAGAACAATTATATAGATCACTGAGTTAACTACACTGTATGTAATGATTTATTTTCATTACTTGGCCTCCATGTCAGAACTTTGTGGCATAAATGTAAAGAGAATTAGATATTTGATTACATTCGTTCTTTGGCTCAAAAAAAGAAAAAAAGAAATTACATTTGTTCTCAAAGAATATGAAGACTTTTTTTTAGAAAAAAATAATATTTGATTAGAAAATAAAATATTACAAGATAGGAAGGAAATTATAAAAAGTATCAATTACAAATAAGCAAATACATGCAATCCAAAAGTGTTGGTTAGCAAGAGCTCAATTAGCGAAAACAAAAAACTCCTAATACAATCTAAAATCACAAAATCTATTTAGGATACTTTACTGTCTTTAAAATGTAATCAGATTCTTTCAACGAAAACATGTTTAAATTCTCCAAAACACTGTCTTTCCTTTCCATCGTCTTCTTTGAACTTTCTTTTTCCTTCCCAAATTTGATAATAATTTATCCCCTTACACTGTGTTTGGTTGGGAGATTTGGAGAGGAATTTGAAAAAGGAAAGGGAAAAAGTATGTGAAATTAGGTGAAATTTAGGTATATTTTATTCACATTTCAACTACTTTTTCCATTTTCCTTTCCAAATCCCTCCTTAAATCCCCCAACCAAACACAACATTAATTGCTGCCTCATTTTGCAGTGATCTAGCTATATCTTTTAACAACAATGATAAATAATTCTAATTTTGAAACTCTAAAAAGAGATCTAGTGATGTGGCAAGAGGAAAAAAAAAAAAAAGACAAAAACAAAAACAAAAACATAGGCACACATCACATCATATGTGGGTCCCACTCCTCGCCACATCATTAAAACTCTCTTTAAAACTCCAAAATTAGAATTCTGAATTTTATTCCTCTTTTAATTGTGACCCACTAATTCAAGGAATAACACCTACTGTAATACCTTATTGAGAATTATATTTGAAATTCAAAACTTCTAGCGAAACCTCTTCCACTTTACGTTCAAACTGTGTAGCACAGTTAATTACATTGCAACTTTTAAAGGAATATGAATAAACTAACCTAATGTTAGCAACCCTTACTCGAGCAACTGATTGAGGTTGGTATCATGGAGTCAATGGTAACCATCGTCGTCCTCTGCATTTTGTCCCCGAATCATACACAGTTGCAGAAATCCTTAGCCAATACAAAGTTGTAAATTGATTAAATAAACACAAACTGTCTTATTGATTTATTGATGGCTTTAAGACAGTGCTAAACTGACTAAATAAGTAAAAAAAACAAATAAATTAAATAAATTAATAAGACAAAATGTCACATCTAAACTATAATTATTTTATTTTTTCCTCTCACAGACATCACATTTAAATCAAAGAATTTCAAAAAAAAAAAAATATCCAAACAAAATTAATTTAACTAAGCTACATTAGTGAACAAATTAAAAAATTAAACTAAATTAACTCTTGAAACAAAAGCTAAATGAACAACCATTGTTTCACTAACCTCTCTCTCTCTCTCTCTCTCTCTCTCTACTCTTTTTGTCCACCCAACTCTTTCTCTTTTCATTATATTGATTACATCACTTTCTCACTCTTCTTTTTCTTTTATATACAGAAAATATGTTTTGTATCTATCAATAACATTAATTACACATATACTCTCTCTCTCTCTCTCTCTCTCTCTCTCTTCTATTACAGCTTAACTTCTTCTTCCATTACATTGATTACAGCTTCTCTCTTAATGTTCGATATTCCCATCCCTCTCTCTATATCAAATACTTTTCTCAATATTATGACAACTCTCTCTCTATCTTCTTCTTTTTTTAATCAGTAAAAAAAGAAAATTTTATTAATGAAATTGCGTACGTACATATAAGAAATATATCAATAAATGAGGAGGAAGAGCAACAAGTATGAACATGAAATTTTTCAATTCCAATTAGGTTGACACTAAGAAAATAACATATGCTAGTACCAACCTCAATGCTGGTAAGAGACTAACACAGCAACAACAAAACAGTCAAAACAATGCTCCAACCTAATACCCAACACCTCAAACACCAAACACCAAGACTTCAAGACTCAAGGTATTGTTTGGAATGATCTAAATAAGTACACTTTTTGACTTTTTATAAAATATGGGTTAAGTTTGAACTAATGTAATAGAGAGGTGATACGACTTAAATAAAATGATGTAACTTAAATAGGAGAGTGACTTTCTGACTTTTTAACTTTTTTAGGTTATGACAAACAAGGCATCAATGTAATAAGTGCCTAACCTGCTACAAATTTTCCACCACATCATGTACAGAGTACTGCAACTCACTAGTGTAGGCTTTGATCCACAGTGTAACTCTAGTCTTAATCAGATCATAGGCCTCCTCCAAAATATGTTGTTTACCATTGAATATGCATTCATTTCTCAGAGTCCAAATGGACCATCTGCAAATGGAATTGCATCACAGATTTTAGTTTCAAGCTTACCCCATTTGAACCCTCTCCACCAATCCATCACACCTTTAGCATTTTCAGGGACCACCCATTGAATATCTGTCCAAATCTTCCAAGCAAACTGGCACTACAACAATACATGACAATTTGTTTCTACAACACAGCCACCGAAAACACACTCTGTCCTAGCATCCTGACTAAGGCACCCTACCCTTTGAAGAAAAGCTCTTGTTTTAATTCTACCCTCCAAGCGAGCCATCCAAAGAATTGCACTTTTGGTGGGGAAATATTGTTCTAGATCCACCTAGCTGACCTTAACCCTTGACCCACATCATTCCTACTGTAAGTTGAATTCACAGTGAACATACCTGAAGATGAAGCCTTCCAAACCAGAGAATCAACTCTATTTGACAAAATGGGCCCAAGTGTAGTAAGGTAGGATCTTAATCTTTCCACTTCATCATCATCCCAAGCCCTCAGACTTCTCTTGAAACTATGACCACCCAGCTGATCCACTTCTCCTGCTAATCATCTGTTTAAGATTAACCTCTTTATTTGTTGATAGCTCATATAGTCTAGGAAACTCATTCTTTAAATAGTTGTTAGGTGTTCATGGATCCTCCCAAAAACTAACTCTCATCTCATTTCCAACTTGAATAACAAAATTATACATGAAAAAACTCAACAAATTGGGGCTGCTGTGTTCCAAACTAAGTATATCTCCCCCCCTCCCCCCCTCTTCCCTGGATTTTTTAGCACTAAGTACCATTTGCCAAGAATGGTCTCCATCTCCCACCAGAGCTACCATACTTACTAATCACAATATCTTTCCACAAATGCTATATCTTCAGTACCATATCTCTACCACTATTTGGCTAGAAGACACTCATTAGCATCCTTCACCCATTTAATACCCAGCCCTCCCAAACTTTTCTTATTGGTGACCTCCTCCCACTTTACCATATGAAGCTTCTTTTTAATTTCTGAACCTCCCCACAACAACTTGGCTTGAATTTTATCAAGCTGCTTAGCCACACATGTAGGTACTTTAAATATAGAGAGGTAATACACTAGTAATGAGGATAACATTGCTTTGATTAGTGTTAACCTACCCGCAAAAGAAAGCAATTTTATTTTCTGAAAAACAAGCTTAGATTTGAATTTATTGATCACAGGAAACCATGTACTCCTCTTCTTCGGGCTGGCACCACCAAAACAACAATGATAGAGAGGTCTAATTTTAGAGCTCTAGTGATGTGAAAAGAGAAAAAATAAATAAATAAACAAAAACATAGGCACACACATCACATCACATGTGGGCCCCACTCCTTACCACATCACTAAAGCTCCCTTTAGAGCTTCAAAATTATAGCTCTCAATCTTTATTCCTTATCTACAACTCACCCCAAATTCGTAGCTTCACTTTCAGTGCTCCTTACAGTGTTGATATCGAACCCAAAAGTTTCAACTCTTGGATTAGTGTTTTGATCAAACGTCATGTTCGAGACATTCATGTCGATTTCTCTAATGATTTGTGTAATCACTCTCTTAACTTTCCTCTCACCCTCTTCTGTTGCAAAACTCTCATTAATTTGAACCTAGGGTTTGAAGCCTGTATTGTTTCTAATCTCCCAAACTCGATTTGTTTTTCGAATCTCAAATCCCTCAGACTTCGTGTTACTGATCCCAATGAGAGACTAACACAAGAGCTGTTTTGTTGCTGGCCTATACTTGAAAATCTGTTTTTAGATGCGTTATTGGAGAAACAAGTGAGTTTTAATATCTCCACACAACCTTTGAGAGTTTTGAGATTGTATTTGTTAGCATTCGGAAATCATCCATGTTTTAAGCATAAGCATAAGGTTGTGATTGATGCGCCACTTCTTGAAGATTTTGTTCCTGATGATAATTTCATGGCTTGTTATTCAATAAACAATGTATGTTCATCATTGGCAAAAGCACATATTCATGTTGGATTATACTTTCACCAAAAATTCGATCAATATGATTGCGATAATTGGGCTCTTGAGCTTCTTCGAGGAATCTCAAACGTTAAGAACCTTTAAGAACCTCCATTTATCTTTAATCACGCTCATGGTAAGTTTCCTCTATTTATTTCATAAATTTTATCGGATTGTTACAGAATTTATATTCTGTGCTAGAATTATGGAAATCGGTAAAATCCAATAAGGCATGGGTATGGATACTTTTCATTCAATATCAAATCTAAATTGTTTCTATGGTAAAAAAAATTGTGCTTTTCCCTTTCACATTTAAAATATTGTGTTTAAATTTAACTTTTTTTTAATAGTTCAAATTTGATTTTAGTTTCTTGTTCTCTAAGAAGTAAAATGATTATTGAAAAATGATTACTATATTTATGTTAGCAATTCTACTCTATAGTTGTACAAGAAATGTTGCGATCTCAATTTCATTATAGTTTAGATATGTGACTTACAATATTCAAAAAAATTTGATATTTATCAAAATTAAAGAATTAATTTGAAGTATTTGATATATTTAGGAAGTATCAAATACGTTTTTGCAAGTATCCCAAGGAGTATCTGTAACAACCCTCATCACTGATCACTGATTAATACTGATTACTGCTAAACTGAGAATGATTATAATTGATAATTGAATTGATTGAAATACTGAACTGACTGATTGAATGTATCTGTTTAAATGCATTCTATCTGTTGATCATTTGATTATCTGTTCATGTCTTTGTGTTTAAACTACAAATTGAAGGCCTTATCGGCGGCCGAACCAGAAATTGATTAGTAATTTATGATCATCATAATTTATGTGATTTTATGGCGTATTTAATTAAAATGTGATTTGGTATGATTAAATTGTATTAAAATAAGTTAAATTGCATTGTTGCACTTATTTATACCTTTGCCACATTAGTGGCCCACTCAATATAACATAATTAAGCCTTATTACACTTGCACAACACAATTTCATCAGCCATTTCCCTTGTGATTGCCGACTAGAGGGAGAGAGTGAGAGGAGAAGAGTGATTTCAATTTGCTTCATCTTGTATTGCTTGAAAATTGAGAAGATTGAAGGAATTCTTGCATATTGTGCTCCCATTCTAGTAATTATGGAACCTAGGTATGAATTTCATCCTTTTGATTGTGTCTTGAAGTTGATTCATACATGGTTCATGTCTAATTAAGGAACTAAGTCATGAATTGGTCCTTAAATGTTGAATTGAAGCTTAATTGTTGCATGCATGTATATATTAAAGTTTTGTGGTTGTAGCTCATAATTCCTCGCATGCATGTTCATAATTTTACAATGGACCATGATTTCATCATGTTTTGGAAGGAATTAGCTCATTTGAGTAAGCATTGAAGCCTTTAAACGGTTTAGATTCATGCATGTTTGCATGTTCTTCATGTTCATGAAAATTGGTTTGAAATTGAGTTTGAATTAAACACCCTTGGGCCTTGATCTCTCAAATTGAGCTTTGAATCTTGTTGTTTTATGAGTTTTGAAGTGCTTTCCAGAAAATTAGCCCAAGAGGATCGAATTTGATGCATTTAAACTTGTTTTGAGCTTAGAAGTTCAAATTTGGAAATTCCAGATTTTGGACTCCCGCTCGAGCGAGAAATTCGTGCTCCCAGTACTTTGCACTGTATTACAGTCCGCTCGAGCGAGGTAGTTGGCGCTCGAGCAGGGCCTTGTGTCTTGCACTCAAGCGGCTATCGAGCGCCCAATCGAGTGTGATTTTTGAGCATCCAGCACTTTTAACTGTTTGCATGTCCGCTCGAGCGTGGGAAGTGACGCTCGAGCGGGAACCGTTGTCTGCATGTCCACTCGAGCGGGGAAACCTACGCTCGAGCGGGACTCTATTTTTTTGAAAATTTTGAAAATGTTTTCTGAATACATCTTTGCATCCTCATCCCATCCTAGGCATTCTTAGGCCTAGTTTAAGACATCTTAATGAGGATATAAATGTAGAACACAGCGAGGCAATTAGGGATTAAGTTATTATCTTTCCCAACTGTGTAGCTTAGTGTGTGTTCAATCTGTAACGGTGTAGGGTTGGCTTTCCGAGGAGACGCTCTGGCCTACTGTAACCCAGAACTTTGTGAGTAACAACTGTGTAAAGATATGTTCAAAAATGATTATCTTCTGAACAATTGAACTGTACTATTTTCTAAACTGCTACTGTTAATTGAATGAATGTATGTCATATATTCTAAACTGTATTGTGGCATCCTTAGCAACTACTGTTACTGTTACAGAGATCTCTGTCGGTTCCCTCGTTGGAACCACTACTGTTTACTGATTGATGGCCATCATTTACTGTTCGGTCTTTTAAGACCTACTGTTTACTGTATTGCTATGCTAATGGATGTACCACATATGACTGAATGACCGTATTACATCAAATCTTTGAAATCTTGATTTAATGAACTATTTTCATTACTGTAAGGACATTCATTCTAAACCTCTTTACGCATTATGTTATTCACTGGGCTTTAGCTCACTGCTCATATATATATGTAGGTGTATAGGCACCGGACCAATGCTAGAAGCGTCGGGGTAAACTCCAGTTTTGTCAAACCAACCACTGTGCCTCACTGCGAGGTTCCGAGCCTGCCAAGCTATGGCTTAGGGGTGTTTTATTTTTTCCCCCGTCTGTCTCTGAAACTGCTTGTAATAACTGTATAGACCGTACTGTACTGTTTAGCAGGGATTAAGTCCCTGTTTTGAATGATTGTATATATGTACATACTGTTTTGTCACCGACTGCATATATGTATGAAAAGTCTTTTTGCATACAGACTGTCACAGCTCATTGGACATTGTTTATTCACTGTTTTGGCTTTCGCCATGCCCCTGTACTCAGACATCGCTTTTATCATAAGCGTGCCTTCGTAATCTCGGATTCTTGGCCGACATTCTGATGCTAAACCCATAGGGACGGGTTTGGGTCGTGACAGTATCAGTATCCGATGTGGTTTCATACAGATACTACTCTCTTCTTGAAGTATTTGTGCTTCGTAGATAAAATGAAAACTTGATTCTATCATTATGTTTGATTTTATCTGTAACTTCTCTAAAATGTTAGTTTTACGGAGTTTCTCTTTAGTAATAAATTCTATGAAAATTTTTGGAGTGGGCTCTATAATTTTTCTTTTGTGTCAATTTGGACTATGTAGTTTCAATTATATAATTTTTCCTTTTAATTTTTCGTATTGTGTTAGTTTAATACAATAGATACATTTATCAAGTAATTTGAATGAAATTAAGGCAAAATGAATCATTTAAAAACAAATGAATCATTTCAAATTATGGGAGTAGTATGTAGTTAGCAGTGGTTGTTAGTTTATTGGTTGTGTTAGATTTTGTTGACTTTCTAGTTATTGTGAGTTACTAGTTTGTTTGATAATGTAAAATATTTGTCATTTTAATTTTCTATCGATTGACCCAAAAAAAAAAAAATGCTTCTTAATTTTAGTCCAATTTCTAAAAAGAAATACTAGAGACCGACAATTTTAGACTCACAAATTCATCTATAATGATATGATAAGAGAGTTGGGGGCTATAAATTAAAAGTCGATACCTATCATATCACATTATTGTGAGTAAAATTAAGAGAACTTTTTTTTTAAGAGGCTCAAACATTTTCCATTTTGAAATGGCCTTTATCAATCGGAGTAAATTGATACAATGTTAAAATTTTAAGTGTAAAGTTGATGTAATTGCAATTACAAGGACAAAACTTTATGAAAACGTATCACTTCTATCCCCTCCTAACAATCTCCAAAAGGGTTGTATTTGTACGATGCTCAAAGTTGAGGTGGTTAATATCTACAAGTTTGTAAATGGGAGAGTAAAGTAATATTTGCTATTAGTTAAGGGTTCTTGGTATAATTAACCCTATTTTTAAAGATTTATCAAGCATGGCACAAGTGTTTATCCATATCAAGTCTCATGGATTTAAAACTATCTGATTAACTAAAAATCTAGCCATGTAGTTACAAATAGACATTTTTCATCTATTTATTTACTTATTTTGTAATACCCCGACCCTCGTATCTGATTCTGTTATCTTTTCAAGTTTTTGTTCTGTATCTCTGAATATCTATTATGAAATTTTATGTATAAGTGCGGTAATTGCATGGAAAGAAGACATAGTGACCATTATCTGTTGAATTCAAACATTATCTGTTACACTTGAATTGCTTTCATCTGAAATTGGACACCTTAGAGATTTAATTTTCAGAAATTGATTTGATATTTGAAATCTACAAGATTTTTAAGCTTTAATAGGATTTTCTGTGAAATTTTCATTTCGGCATCATAAAGCGATTGATTTTCGTCTTTTATGCTCTTATATATATATATATATATTGCTATATATCTATGTCTAAGACTTGTGGAACTTGTGATCAAAACGTGGGACTCTAAGAGGGAGAGAAGAGAGAAACGTGGGTGAGGAATTGGGGGAAATTGTGATTCATCAAGGAAGCTCATCAACTTATTGGATTTGTGTGATTTAATTGAAGGTAATTCAAGTTCTCTTGTGTAGCCACTTAAGAGTTGAGATATATATATATATATATTTGTGTTTGATTTATGGATACTCTATATTTGATCTAAGTAGGGTTTCTCATTAATTGGGTATTTTGACATCCTGGACATCCATTTTAGAGTGTGTATCATTAATCCATGCATTCATGTTAATATTATGTGATGTGGTTGTTAAACTTGAGGAACTTGAATATATTCGGAAAATAGGATGGAATTTGTGGAAGTGTTGGCTTGTTGAGGCCTTTAACTTGGTTTAAATTGACATGATTAAGCTTTCATCCATGTTGTGGTGTTGTTAAGTGGAAGTATTGCATGAATTTTACCTTTGATAGCTTAAAATTGAGTTTTGATTGTGGAATTTTGGTTTGAAATCGGGCTGCCCTGAATCTGGGTTGTCGTCTGGCCGAAGTGAGGTCAAGGCCGCCGGCGGAAAATGCACCTCTCAAGCTTTTTCCAAAATTACCTCCCGCTCGGCGGATAAATGTACGCCGAGCGTAAAATCAACTATTCAAGATTTTGGTAACTTTATGTCTTTCGGCGGACATGTTGCGCTCGAGCGGAGGACTATTTTGCGGAAAGAAAATGTGATTGTTCCGTTTTTCATGCTTGATTCTTTGGTGCTTATGGATATTTTTCTGACGAGTTTTGATAGTCATATGGTGACACATAACATGACATCTTAAGGATATACAAAGGAAGAATACTAATTTGTCGGCTACATTGTGCGCAGGACACACCTGTATGAATTAATACGCCACCACAACACCGTGAGTAATAGTGCATTGCATATACATTTATGTATCTGCTTCAGAAGATATGATCGTAAACTATGTATTGATCTGGAAATGAAAAGAGGAAACCATATTTGTACATGAGCTATCATGTATAAGGCTATCTGCGTCTTAAAGGCTATCTGTCATGCCGTAAGGCTATCTGTGTCATAAGGCTATCTGGTGAAAGGCTAATCGATAATCTGCCAATAAGCCAATCATTTACTTGGTAATGTACAGCTATGCATTGTGATTTAAATTAATTAAGTACTATTATTCACCGAGCTTGTCTCATTCTGTAATTTTGTCTGATTCTGTAGGAAGTCAGCTTGGAGAACCGTTTAGCGCTGCCTCATGCATTTTGTCGGCTTAAGGATAACCAGGCACAGGAGGGAACCCTTACATAATAGACCAGTTTTCTTTGTATATGTAATTTTTGGAATCCATGTTGCTGGTCAGGGTTATTGTATCTATTGTTTTGTGTGCCTAATATCTGGGCTGGATTTGTAGATGTTTTGTAACCTACTTCTGTGTGCATGTTTACCTTTGGTTAAATCTCGATATGGTCCTGGTTTTTAGTAGTTGCTCAATGGATGTGTCTGTTTATTATCATTTAAAATTTATTGCTTCCGCTCAGGCCCCAAACGCTGTTCATCATAGGTCATTCTGTCTGTTTCTGATTAGGTCATGCCCGAACCTTTTAGGGGCAGGTTAGGGGCGTGACATATTTATTTTGTGATTTAGAATCCCAGCCAGCTGAGCAAATCATGAGTTTCAAATTAACTATTATACTTGTTTGATTGTGAAGGTTCTTGGCTATGCTGAAGATATTTGTCCACTTACTTTTGGTAATTTGACCCATTTGGAATTGGGTGTTATTTATTTGTCAAAGGTGTTGCTGGACATACTTGCAAAGATACCTAATCTAGAGTCTTTGAAGTTAACAATGGCGAGTTTAAATGTATTTTTTAGTACAAAGTAAAATTATTTATTTCACTTAAATTTGATAGGAAGGAATAGAGGGTGGAGTGGTGAAACTCGAACTAATTATCCTTATTAGTTGCAATTTTTTAGATTGTTTTACAATCTTTGTCTAGGATCATCAACCAGGTTATCCGAACAATTATTCTCAATAAGTGGAGTTCTATAGGATTCAAGGGCATGTTTTTCCTTCTTGTTTGTTATCACACTTGAAAGTGGTTGAAGTAGATGAGTTAGAGGAAGGGAAAATGATCTGCTATTGGTCGAGTATTTTCTTAAGAATTTGAATAAGATGGCAATTAAGCATCGAATTTTAGTTTCTATTGAGGTGGAAGTGTTTAAGAGAATACTAATGCCCATACCAGATCCCACCACCTTATCATTATTGACCAGCACTCCCAGATCAATAGACAAAAAAGTAACACATGTTCCAGAGTTTCCTCCACAGCATTGCAGAACACACCAGAAGAACTAACAGTAGCAGCTAAGACCCCAATCCTTTTTAAAAAAGATGAAGTCTTCACCCTACCCCTCTAAGCCAGCCAACAAAAGAATTGCATTTTTGGGGGAGCAGAATTAACCCATAACCCTACAGGAATATTCAAACCAGGACCTTTTGCTGCCACCCATCACTTCTACACAGAGAGCACTGAAAACTGACCTGAGTTGTTAGCTAACCATGAGCAAGAATCTTCAATTTTAGCCTTGATTACAGGGGATGATGCCAATAGCCTTAATAACCTCTGCAACTCCTCTTCTTCCTAAGCAAATAGCTTTCTTCTGAACTGCAGCTGCTACACCCTTGCACTGCTCTTTTTAGCACTGATTTGATACAGAGTTTTATCTTTCTCAATCGATAAGTAATGTAATCTGGGGAACTCAACCTTCAACCCTCCACTACATACCCAGCCATCAGACCAGAAATGTATTCTCCTCTCATTACCAACAGATACTTTAAAATGGTCATCATAAAATTCTTCCAGGTGCTAGATGACTGCAGGCAACTTCACAATGTCTTGCCAGATATTAGACATCCCACCTGTGTGAGACACAGGTGGCATCTAACCCCCACCAATTCTGTCATACCTAGAGCATAACACAGATTTTCACAAAGCTTTGTCTTCATTCCCATACCTCCACCACCATTCTAATAGCAAGCAATCATTCACCTCTCCTAAATCTCTCACACCTAATCCTCCTTGCCATTTACTTTTGGTTACCTCCCTCCATTGAACCAAGTGCACCTTCTTCTTATTTTCTGACCCTCTCCACAAAAAAGAGGACTGAAGTTTCGTTACAATCCTTAAAACCTCCTTAGGCATCCTGAACAATGAAAGGAAATAGATGGGCAAATTTGATAGAACAAATTTAATCAAAGACAATCTACCCGCAAAAGATAACAACTTCCTTTTTCCAGGAGGACAACTTTTTCTTTACCTTTTCTATTACTGGAACCCAAGTACTCTTCCTTCTTGGATTGGCCCCTAAAGGTAGACCTAAAAAGTTAAAAGGCAACCTCTTAGTTAAACAGTTCAAGGTCTGAGCAAACTCCTTAGTTTGGTCCTCTTGAAAGGCCACCCCACAAACAACACTCTTGTGGTAGTTGATCTTCAGCCCAGACATCACCTCGAAGCACCTCAACACTCTTTTTAAATTCAACACTTCCTCCAAATCACCCTCACAGAAAATGATGGTATCATCTGCAAATTGGAGGTGAGATATACTCAACTCTTGAGAACCAACTATGGCACCTTGGAATAAACCTTTCTCAATAGCCCTTCCCAATAACAAATTAAGTGCTTCAGTTGCTATAATGAACAAGAAAGGTGATAAAGGGTCACCCTGCCTAAGCCCCTTTTGTGTTTGAAATTCCTCGGTCGGTGCACCATTAACCATAACAGAAATCTTAGTAGTTGAGATGCAAGTCTTCATCCAACTAATCCATTGTTCTCCAAATCCAAAGTTTCTCATCATAGATACTAGAAACTCCCAATTTATTGAGTCATATATTTTTTCGAAATCTAACTTGAGTATAATCCCCTTCTTCTTAAATCTCTTCCACTCATCTACTACCTCATTTGCTATTAACACCCCATCTAGGATGTACCTTCCACAAACAAAGGCAGATTGAACCTCACTGATCACAGTTGAAAGAACCATCTTAAGTCTTCTAGATAACACCTTGGCCAAGACTTTATAGACTGAACTGACCAAGCTAATTGGTCTGTAGTCCCCCAAACCCATAGGATTGTCCTTCTTGGGGATAAGAACAATAAATCCCTCTTGACAACTTTCCATTGGCGTGGAATTCATGTATCAACTGAATTATTTCATCTTTCATAATTTTCCAACAACTTTGAATGCAAGCTAGGTTGAAGCCATCAGGACCAGGGGCCTTGTTCCCATCAGTTCAGGGGCTGTTGCATTGGTGGTCTGGAGGTAAGTTCAAGTCAAAGGAATCCAGAATTTGACAGGTAATTCTGTCTGTGATTTTCTGGTATGTGTGGAAATTAAGAAATGATTGTAAATTCAAGGGGGCTCTACCTATTGTTGAAGACTTAAGTGAAAGAATTAAGATGCATATTGCTTTGTGGGCCAAATGGGTATTGTAGGTTGATTACTCTATTCATGATTTTGTTTCTAATTTGCACCAGATTAGGCTATTTGTGCAAGGTGCTTGAGGTGTTTTTGTGGAAGTTTCAGCTGCTCTGTTTTGCTATGGTTCTTTGGTTCTCTGGTTCTGTTTTCTACGCTTGAAGGTGTTTAGTCCTTCTCTGGTTGTTTTGTGTTATTGTTTTTACTCTGTTGGTTTCTTACCAACTAGCTCCTCTTTATTGATGTAATCTTCTTTTCATCAATATAGATCTCTTTTGCCGATCAAAAAAAAAAAGAGAATACTAATGTTCCCTCGGGGTTCTAACACATGTGAGATTAAAGTTGAAGATTTAAGGAGGAATTAAAACTCAGTGTATTATTCCACCAATATGTGAATATTTTGTAAAAATCTCAGTGATGTGTAATTTTCCAAGATTTAATTGCAAATGTTCAATAGGTTCACTCATTCACACAAAATAATTTGTTAGAAGCCACAACTAAAGTACAAGCATGGAGCTAACAAGAAGAGCTTGGTGGAATTCTGAGGTCAATGATTTTGTTTGGGTTGTCCTTGCAAAAGATAATGATGCGGAATATGCATGCATGAAGATTTGTCTTTAGTATTTATAATTTTATTATTATTTTATTTTTATTTTTAAATTTAATTGAGCCTTATTTTGGTTATGAGTTCTATTAATATTTGTTTCTTTTTCTATTAAGATTTAGTGTTTGAATGGCAGAGCCTAAGGTCCTAGTATGTTACACTTAGCTACTGGTGCAACCACAGTGACTTTCTGGGCTGGTTTTGTCACTGATGTGTAATGTTTTTGTTGCCTTGTTGCTTTTGTTTTGTTTTGTTCCGCTATGTTTGTTGGTTTCTCTCCAACTTATAGCCTCGAGTGTGTGCTAGCAGATGATTTTGTGTGCGTTTAGGTGCCAACCTAGTTGGGATCCAATCGTTTCACTGTGATGCTTTTTGCACCCTCTTCTTTATTGATGTAAATTATCATACTCGTTATGTTTTCCATCAATAAAGCTTCTCTTTTGCCGATCAAAAAAAAAAAGATTTAGTCTCCTAAGTTAATTGAATTTTATGAGGAGTTTAGTTATGATTTAGTTTCTTATTTTGATTAGGTTTTCTAGCCTATATATGTTAGAATTTTGCATTGTAATAGTTAGTTTTGAATTGTTGAAAGGGCAATTTACACCAACAATCTCTTTATTTTGGTCCTTGTATCATTTTGGCCTCCACAATTACAATTGACTCAGTTTTGATCCTAATTTTTTTTTATCTTATCTCAATTTGGTCTAATTAGTTCAACAATTAACATTTTTTGGGGGGTAAACTACCAATAGATCATAGTAATTGGAGTTAATTCTATTAAAAAGAAGTTTTACTAAAATCGTCACTAAAAATAATTTTTTGTGATGATTTTTTGTATGTCACTACAAATTGACAATTAGTGACTTTTTTTGTCACGACTTTTATAAATTGTAGCTAAAAATTACAATTAGTAGCATTTTTCTATGATGAATTTTTAAATTATCGTTGAAAGTTGAAAATTAATAATTTTTTTGTGATGATTTTTTTAAATTGTCGCAAAAACTTATAATTAGTGATATTTTTTGTGACAATTTTTAAACTCTCATTGAAAATTAATAATTAGTGATGTTTTTTAGTGAATTTGCCCTTATTGAATTGAGTATATAGCTATTTTTGTGAGATTAAGGCGGTGGCCCTTGTGTTCTTCGTCTCTATTCTTATTCTTCTTGAAACTTTTGATCTTGTCTTTTGGATCAATTCTCTATACATTTTGGTTTTCAAATTAGTTAGATAGTTGAACAGATTTCTTAATTGTCGTTTTACATCAGATAGATTCCCAATGAGTGAGTACAATCAGTTAGCAGCTCAGGAAATTGAACCATTAGAGGTTGTGGAGAAAATCAACCCAAATGCTTATAGGTTGAAGCTTCCCAGTCACATTTGTACTTCTGATGTGTTCAATATCAAACATATCAATCCATATCATACAGACAATTTTGATGAAGAACCTCTCCACTCTGGGGATGATAATGCAGTACACATCGGTGAGAAGCACTTGGCAGCCTGAGACCGTATGTTGAAAGTTCCAATGTTGAGATTCTTTCGACTATGATCTCAACAAAAGTTTAGAGACACATTTTTCGGAAAGCTCTTGACAAGATCTACAGATATAAAATGAACACTGGGTTATGCAACTCAACAAGTCTTTGGTGAACTCAACAATGTTCTACTCTATTTAGCCAACAGGTTATATATTCTTATGACGTATTATTTCTACAGGTACTACTACAATAAGAACTATGGAACTTCAGGGAACTGTTCCATCTAATTTTCTATCCATCATTTTGTTTTTATAATGTGAAAGTTATGGGTCATGAATGCTAATATAGTAGTGAAATATGAATTTTTTTTTTTTTTTTTTTTTGATCAGCAAAAATAAGAAAACTTCATTGATGACGAAGGAAAGATTACATCAATAAAGAAGAAATAAAAAGATGAGTGCAATACGCAACATGACGAATCATATGCAATCACACCATCAAGTTGGCGAGACACCAACACAGAGTACCAGCCACACCCAATACTAATATCTATACAGCAGCAGCCAACCCCAACATAATATCTAAGCAGAACTAACAGAGCAACTAACCTTCAGCATCAACAAAAAACAGAAGCAGGAAACCATCCAAAATGACACCAACATAGAAACCAACAGGTCATTACCCAAGCAAACCTAGAACTTCTTATAACACCACCCCATACCCATCCCAACAGATACCAACACAGTGACCAATAGAGCAATCTGCCAGAGTCGATAAAACTAGCACCTCTACTTCACAAAAGCCCACCTGTATCACTTGGAATATCGGATTTGCTGCCAATTAAACACCAAAATCATGTACTATGTAATTACAATTGGGGTGATGATACCTGACCCAAAGAGCAATCCACACCTTTACACGATCAGAGAGCAAATCCAGCTGAGGCTGTACACCTGAAAACACAAACTCATTTCTACATTTCCAGATGGACCACAACAGAGTCAATGGAATAGATTTCCACACTGTTCCCTCAAGCTTTTTAAACTTAAAGCCAGCCCAACAGTCAAGAACGCCCCCAATTGTTCCAGGAGAAACCCATTGTAATCCCCACCAATCCACCAAACTGGACCACACCTTCCAAATTGCCGGGCATAATAATAACACATGGTTAGCGGACTCCACTTTGGAATTGCAGAATTTACACAAATTACAAACACTGCCACCTAGGACGCCAACTCTCTGGAGATAAGCCACTGTCTTTACCCTACCTTTCCACGCTAACCACCCAAAAAATTACATTTTCAGAGAAGCGAGATTATTCCATAACAAAGAGGACACATCGGAGAAAACACCTCCTACGCTCCTACTACAAAGAGATGCAACTGAGAATTCACCTGAGGGGGACGGTTTCCAACATAATCTATCTTCCTCAGTAGACAGATGAAAATTTTCTGCATCTAACCTAGCTCAAAGTCGACCCAACTCTTCCACCTCCCAAGCTCTGAGCACTCTGTGAAAATTAAAGACTTATTCCTCCGACCGACTTTTTCTTTCCACAATGGTACACAAAGACACTTCCTTCTCAACAGACAGTGAATAAAGTCTTGGAAACTCCGAACACAAACTGTGGCTACCAAACCAAGTATCAACCCAGAATCGAATTCGATGCCCGTTCCTTGGGATTATCAAACAGTTTGCTAAATAAAAATTCCCCAGATCTGAATTACGTCTAGCCACTGCTAAGATCCCCAACACACACACAGTGGACAGTCTACATAACTCATCCATAAAAGGAAACCAGTTCCCACCCGCTGATGCGTACTTAACACATAAAACAATCTTCCACATTGCATTGTCCTCCTTGCCAAATCTCCACCACCATTTTGCTGGCAAGCAATCATTGAATTCTCTAATATCCTTAATACCCAAGCCTCCATTAAGCCTGCTTTTCATTACTTCTCCCCATTTGACCATGTGCAATTTTCGTTTCAGCTCCGCACCTCCCCATCAGAAGGCTGCTTGCACCCTATCTAGTATCTTTGCTACACCTTCTGGCATTTTAAATAAAGAAAGATAGTATATCGGTAAACTATTTAGCACAGCTTTAATCAAGGTAACTCTACTGCCATATGAGAGAAGCTTTCTTTTCTATGATGCTAACTTAAGTTTGAACTTTTCAATAATTGGCTTCCAATTAGACAGTCTACTAGGACTTGCCCCCAAAGGTAATCCTAAGTATGTGAAAGGAAGTTTTTGACTCTTGCATCTTAGAAGATCAACGAAGCCTTCCACTACACTGTCGTCCACACCCACCCCACAAACACGACTTTTATGGAAATTAATTTTGAGCCCAGACATTAACTCAAAACACTGTAGAATTCTTTTAATTGTCAGGATCTCACCCCTATCAGCTTCACAAAATATCACCATGTCATCTGCAAACTGTAAGTGTGATAAAACCTCCTCTCCAACTCCTATCTTCACACCTTTTATATATTTAATTTAATTTTGTCATTTTTTTCTATTTATGTAATATATAATCCGAATCCAATCCGATAACCCGAATCCAATAAATTAAATTAAATATATAATCCGAATCCAATCCGATAACCCGAATCCGTTTATATAAAAATCCGATCTGATAATCTGAATCCGTTTAATCCGTTTATTAAACAGATTGAATCTGCAAAAATCCGATCTGACCCAATAATCCGATAATCCGATCCGATTATTCTCAATTTGAATGAAAAAAACATAAAATGAAAAAAAAAAAATCAAATTATATAAAATTGTAGCTCAATAAATAAATAAATGGATCGGATCGGATCGGATTATTGGATCGGATATCCGAAATCATCGGTTTCGGATTCGGATTCGGATTCGGATATCTATAATCGGATATAGACTAAACGGATTCGGATCGGATTCGGGTTTGACTTAATCGGATCGGATTCATATTTTGACAGATCCGATCCGCATCCGATCCATTTATAGACCATGAAAAATATGGAGAATATTTGTGTAAATTATTTATTTAGGTATTGTTTGGTAATTTTTTTTAGATAGGATAAAAAACAAAGAAAATACCAAAAGATTCAACAATGACCTACATCTAGCAAGACAAAACGAGACACAATGTGCGGAACTTCTTCAGCCGTGAAAATAGCCAGCCTCACTAGATGGTGAGCAACCTCATTCCCAAAAGAACATTAAATATATTTATGTTTACTTTTTTTTAAAAATAATAATAACGTAAAATGTTGATACTCACATGTATTTTGTAAATAAGTGAGCGGGTTGGCCAGAGGTTGCCAACCATGGTGGTTGTAGCTAGGGTTGGCCAATGGTGATGATTAATGGTCAGTGGTGATTTTTGGGGGTGGGAGAGGAATGGATATTGTTTAAACAAATGAATATAATTTTGTTTTTGTGTTACAAAAGTTTAGTAAATTTTATAAACTGTTTACAATTTTTTTAAATTGAAAATAGATATCACATAATTTTTTAAATATAAATAGAAACTTATATATATATATATATTATCAAACGAGATCGTAATATCAAAAATATTTATAAGAGATAAAAACATATAAAAAAGAAGAAGAGAAAATTGTTAATAAATCTACCGTAGGGTTTCTTGGGTTTTTCTAAGGGTCTTCCCTAATTTGCTTTCCTATTCTGTTTCCTCCATGCATTTCAGAGCTCAAAAATCTCTTTTTCCCTGATTTTCTGGGTTTCTCTCTTTCATCTTTGTCTCGAAGTTTGTGCTAGCCCTACGTTTGTTTCTCCTCTGTGAGTGTGGGCTTTCAGACTCCTATGGCGTCGGATGCTACCGGTTTTAATGATTCTTTCACCATTGAGTTGGAAGAAGGCTCTAATGAAAGTGAAGACAACTCCCACCTGTGTCTTATCGAGAAAATTTTGTCTTCCCAGGTCCAGACCAAACAAACAGTGACTCGTATTGTTACGGGAGCTTGGAAAACTAGAGTTGAGGTCTCTATCTCTCCATGGCCAGATAATGTTTATAGGTTTGGTTTTGGGAACGAGGAGGATAGGGCTTTAGTTTTCCAGATTGCGCCCTAGTCCATTATGGGACACTTGCTTGTTCTTCGTCAGTTAGAGTTAGGGAAAGCAGTGTCTGAGATAGATTTCTCTTTCAGCTCCTTTTGGGTCCAGGTGCATGGTCTACCGATGGAAAAAATGACTCAGCGTAATGCCTAGATTATAGGAAAAAGTATTGGAAGACTTATTGGGGTGGAGGCGCCACATGATGGTTTATTGTTAACTTGCAACTTTTTGCGGATTAGAGTGGATATGAATGTAACTCTCCCACTTTCCAGAGGTTTTTTGCTAAAGTGACAACAATGTAGCTCCGTGGAGGCAAAGGATATATGGGTGGATTTCGAATATGAGAGATTATCAGATTACTGTTATGATTGTAGACGAATTGGGCATGATCTTCATACTTGCAAATTTGTCACTAAAGAGGAAGGGCAGTTGTCTGGGTATGGTCCAAATCTTTGTACTGGGGTAGCCAAAAATTTGTGGTTATCTGCTGATTTCTACCATAAACAGATTGATGAAATGGAGAATCGGCTTCAGCCATTGCTCTAGCGTCAAAAAGATCAGGATTCGACATGTAGAGGGGAGGATCAGCTTCGAACTAGGACACCTCACACCAGTACACTTGTCATAGAGATGCAACGCCCTCCACCACCTCAAACACAGCCCTCAGGCCCTGCGGCTGCTATCCTCCACCAGCAAGTGGAGGGTGGCACCAGTACTAGTACGATGAGTAAGGAGCAAGGTATGGTGCCTCCACATTCCCGTGAGGCTAAGGTGTCCCAAACAGAGGTAACTCTTCCTTTAATATCTATTTCTGCGATTCCTAGGCTTGGGCCTAATGAGATAGGGGGCCCATATTTCATGAATAGCCCAGGTTTATTTGGACCTAATATCAATGTTGGACAATTTATTTCTAAACCAAAGGTTGGGGCCAATCCAGGTGGGTCTGGCCAAGCCTACTTCGTTACAGAACCTGGGGACAGCCCAACTTCTTATGATAGCTTAAAAATCCCATTGGTCCAAATGTTCCTCACCCTCTCCTGAGCCTAGCCCTCCACCAAGCCTAGCACTGAAGCCCAATAACTCTTTAGTTAAAGCAATTCCTGATGTCCTCCTCTCTTCAGTTTTCAATGATCTTTCCCTAAAGAGGAAAGCTCCAAAGATTTTCTACTTACCACTAACGCTTTCAAAACTCTAAGGCTATGTTTGGTAACTTAGGAGAGAAAAGAAAAGAAATAATTACTTAAGTAATAAGAGAAAAGAAATGAAATGAAATGATTGTAATTTCTCTTCTTTTTGTTTGGATAAGTAAGAAATAAAAGAAAAAAAATAATTGTGATTTCTCTCATTCTTGTTTGGTTAGATTTCATTAAGAGAAAGGAAAAGAAATTATTTTATGTTATATTATCAAAATAACCTTTTTATATTTTCAATCATTTTATTTCTTTTATTTTTATAGGAGTAAAATTGGTATTATGAAAATATAAACATTTGTGGGTTTCTTTTCTCTCCCAATCTCTCCACTTTTGGGAAGATTGAAAATAAGGGTTAGGAGAAAAATGAGTTTCTCTCCATTTCTTTCTATTTCTCTCCATTTCTCTCCACTTAAGATAACCAAACAAGGAAGAGAAATACATTTCTCTCTATTTCTTTTATTTTCTTTCCAAATCCCTCAATCCAAACACAGTGTAAAGCTAGATTTAGCTCCCTTCAAAGGGCCGAATGGGGCTGTTGAAGTTGCCTAGGAAGAATCAGAAGGGAAAGAAAATAAAGAAAATCCCTGTAGGGTAGTAGGAATGGCAACGGGGCGGGGCGGGGCCAGGGATCGCACTCCCCGTCCCCGATTCCCGATGGTAGAATTTTCCTACCGATCCTGACGGGAACCTATCATCGCCTCTATCCTCGCTTCTAACGGGATCGGGTTTCAATTTTAGCATTCTCGACTAAAAAATAAAAAATAAAAAAAATTCAGAAAATAAAACTCATCAACAACAACAACATTATCTAAAAACAGATCTGAAACAACATCATCCGAAAATACAACAACAACATCCGAAAATACACCAACATCAACAACATCATCCGAAAATACAACATCAACATCAGAAAATAGAAAAAAAGATCTGAAAAATAAAAATAAAAAATTGTGAATCAGATCTGGACAGATCTAAAACAGATTTGAAAAAAAAAAAAGGAAAAAAGATCTCATCTGTGGTGGTCGGTCGAGGCTCGTCGAGAGAGAGTGGAGGTCTGAGCCTCGGCGTGGTGGTGCGAGAGCCTCGGCGGTGGCGGTCTTGGTGGTGGTGGTGGTGGATCTGAGAGAGAAAACTCAAGAGAGAGAGAGATGAGAGAGAGAAGAAGAAATGAGAGCCGAGAGAGGTGACTGGTTTATAAATATATATATATATATGTAAGGGTAAAATCGTAATTTAACATCGGGGATAAAACCGGATCGGGGGATCGGGTCGGGGATGGTCCGGTCGAATCAGATCCCCCCCTACCAGATATCATCGGGGATGAAATTTTAAATACCGTCCCCGTCCCCACGGGGATATTTTTCAGGGAATCACCACTCAATTCGGGGTCGGGGGGTCGGGTCCCCGTCGGGCCGGGTCCCCATTGCCATCTCTATAGGGTAGCCGATTAAGTGCAAGGGAAAGACGGATGTCAAATTTGAGAAAAAAAATTGGGTGGATGTGGTTATTCAAGACAAGCTCATGGGGTCAGCAACAGAAGTGGATCTTTTATCATAGGTGCCTTGTACACTTTCTTTGGTCTCATAGGAGGGAATTTCTGAAAGGGTGGTGGTGGTTGGCCCTGAATAGCCACAAGCTCCATGTTTACAATCAGTTGGAACTATCAGGGGATTGGGCAACCCTTGACAGTCCAGATCCTCTGAGGGTTGTGCTTAACCCATCTCCCAGGTGTGGTTTTCCTAATGGAAACAAAAAATAAGAGATCTTTTTGGAACGTATCAAGCGAAGGCTACGTTTCCCCAATAGCTGTTACGTAGAGCCGGATGGTTTACCAGGTAGTTTGGCTTTATGGTGGTCACAGGATGTTGATTTGGATGTTAGACAAAGGAATGGTAATTTACTGAAGTGTGTTATTTTGAATTGGGATTCGGATTGGCTAGTAACGTTCATATATGCCCCGCCCAGAGCTACTCTTAGGGATGTTTTCTAGGAAGATGTTAAAGCCATTGCCAGAATTAATCGACTGCCTTGGTTATGCATCAGAGATTTTAATGAGATAGGGTCCATTTGGGAAAAAGAATGAGGGTCGGGACCCTGTCCTTGACGAATTGAGAAGTTCCAAAGCCTGTTGAATGAGTGTGCTTTCATAGACTTATTGTTTGGCGGTAAAGCATTTACGTGGACAAATAATCAAATTGGTCTGGCAAATCTTCACGAACGTCTTGATAGGGCAATTGCATCAGTCTCCTAGAGGGAATTATTTCCTTATGCTCAATTGTCGCATGAAGTGATTCTTGGGTTTGATCATTTTCCGTTGCTCCTCAATATGTGTAGACCCCCACGGAAAGTGCCCAAACTCTTTAAATTTGAATCTATGTGGGTCACTTCTCCGAGTTGCAAAGATGTTATCGAATCTAAGTGGCAGACAGCGAGTGGAGGGTCTCAAATCTTTCAACTTTGTCAGAAGCTAAAAGGTTGTACAAAAGGCTTAAAAGATTGGAGCTTGTAGGAATTTGATAATAAGAAAGCAAGGTTTTTGTCCCTTAAAGCTCAATTGGTGGATCTCCAAAGACACACACCCTCCGAAGAGAATATTAGAGCTTAAAGACACATTCAAGAAGAGATTGATGTTATTCTTCAACAAGAAAATATGTACCTACACCAGAGATCTAGGGTAAAATGGCTAAGCTGTGGGGACCATAATTCTTCTTTTTTTTCATGCTTTCGTTATCCAAAGGAGGCAAAGAAACCAATTATTTTAGTTGTTGGATAAAGGGGACCAGTGGTTATCTTTCGATGACGACATCAATGCTCATTTATTAGATTATTTTTCAAAGCTTTTCACTAGTGTTTAGCCAAGCGATTTGAATCCGGCTTTATCCGCAGTGCTGGGGTTAGTCACAGATAAGATGAATGAGAGGATGACTAGGCCGGTTGTGGATCAGGAGATTAAAGAAGCCACTTTCCAGTTGGGTTCCTTAAAAGCACCTGGTCCGGATGGGTTCTCGAGTATTTTCTTTCATACTTATTGGGATGTGGTTGAAGGAGATGTGTGTGCAGCTATCCGTAGCTTTTTCAGAAGTGGGCATTTCCTTAAAAAATGGAATTATACAAATCTAATGCTCATCCCAGAGGTTCGAAATCCAGAAAAATTGTCACAATATCGTCCTATCAACCTGTGCAATTTTATTTTATAAATTGTAAGATTCTTGCCAATGAACTCAAGCCTGTGTTTCAAGATATTATTTCTCCACATCAATTGGCTTTTGTGCCCAAGCGAACAATCCAAGACAATATTGTTGTGGCTCATGAGGTTTTCCATCACAAGAAGTTAAAGAAAAGAGGGGATGTGCATGAAATGGCTTTGAAACTTGGCTTCAATAAGCTTACAACCGGGTCCAATGGGACATTTTTTAGGGCTATGCTATTAAAGTTGGAATTTCACTCAATATGGGTCAATTGGGTTATGGAGATTGTGCCTACGTTTACATTCTCAATTTTTGCTAATGGTGAGAAATGGGCAGTGTTTACTCCATTGAAGGGGCTTTGACAAGGGAATCCTCTATATCTGTATTTGTTTATCCTCATTGCTGAAGGGTTATCTCTACAAATCTCCAAAAGTGTTCAAGAGAAACAGTGGTCAGGAGTTACTTTGCAGAGGGGTGGTCCAGTTCTCTCGCATCTTTTCTTTGCGAACAATACTCTCTTTTTTGCTAAAGCCATCTTGTCGGAGAGCCACGTTCTGAAGTCAATCCTGGAGGTGTATAGCTCAGCTTCCGGCCAATTGATAAACTTTGAGAAATCTGGGATCTTATTTTTGGCAAATACTCTGGATGATATGAAGCAAAGTGTTAGGACTTCCTTAGGCATTACTTCTTTAAATCGTGGCTTTAAGTATCTCGGCCTTTCATTTTTTGGGGGAGATCAAAAGCATAAGCTTATGGCTATTTAATCGAGAAAGTGGTGCAAAAGATGCAAGAATGGGAAAAAAAAATCTTTTATCACAAGCTGGTAGGGAAGTCCTAATCAAATCTGTGGTTCAAGCAATTCCAGCAAATGCAATGGCATGTTTTTCCCTCCCCAAGATATTTACCGATCATTTGAATTCCTATACAAGTAATTTTTGGTGGGATGGTGACCCATCGAACCGTAGGATCCACTGGGCTAGCTGGGACAGTTTATCTGTGGTTAAAAGCCAAGTCGGGATAGGCTTTAGAGATTTTCAATTCGGCCCTGTTAGCTAAAAAAGTATGGAGACTGCTTAAATCTCTCAACTCTCTTTGTGCTTAGATTTTAGAAGGGCTTTACTACCTGAATGCTGATATTTTGATGGCGAGGAGAAGGAAACGGCCATCCTGGGCCTGGTCCAGTCTTTTACAGGGAAGAGAGCTTCTTAAATCAGGACTTCGGTGGCTGGTGGGCAACGGGAAGTCAATTCATTTTTTGGGTGGATCAATGGGTTCCACATTCTCGGACTTTCAAAGTCTTGTCACCTCAACAACCTGGGTGCCAAGTTCAATTGGTAAGTGATGTGATAAATACTAATTCAAAAGATTGGGATCACGGTAAGCTTACGACTACAGTAGGAGTAGCAGAATCACAACATATTCCTGTTATCCCAATCTCTTCAATTGATATGGAGGACACTTTAGTTTGGCATCACTCCAATCGAGGATTATATGATATAAAGAGTGGCTATAGAGTGGCAGTTGAGACAAAGTAGTCTGTAGCTCTTTCAGGGGCGACCTCCTCGCTTCGGCTTCTAAATAATTTCTGGAAAGTTATCTGGTCAACTCTAGTTCTGCCTAAGACTCATGGGAAAGTCTATAGTACATTTTGTTTAAAAAATGTATGGTACATCGAAAATCAATGGCTCAGATTGAGCCACATCATTAAAAGTGACCTGGTAAGCAGGTCACTTTTGATAGTTATGAGCCAAAATCATATTTGTTCATAACTAGAATCAAATTAATCATAACTTAGTTATGAGCTCTCATCACTTTTCTCATAACCATATCTCATAACCAGTACCATTTTGTTGATAACCAATATCACATATTTCATAACTACAATCACATATCTCATAATTACATCTCATAACCAATATCCTTTAGATCATAATCACACCACTTTGATCATAACCACTATCACATATCTCATAACTATTAATCACATATGTCATAACTACTACTCATATAGCTCATAACCACATCTTATAACCAATCCCCATAGCTCATAACCACATCTTATAACCAATCCCCCTTTGACTCATAACCAACATTACATATCTCATAATCAACACCCTTTTGCTCATAACCACATCACTTTGATCATAACCAATATCACATATCTTATAACTAATAACCACATATCTCATAACCAAACACCCCTTTGACTCATAACTACATCACTTTACTCATAACCAAAATCACATATCTCATAATCAACAATCATATATCTCATAACCATTACCCATATATCTCATAACCAACACTCTTTGGCTCATAACTACAATCACATATCTCATAACTACAATGACAATCTCATAACTACATCTCATAACCAATATCCTTTAGCTCATAATCACACCACTCTGATCATAACCACTATCACATATCTCATAACTATTAATCACATATCTCATAACTACTACTCATATAGCTCATAACCACATCTTATAACCAATCCCCATAGCTCATAACCACATCTTATAACCAATCCCCCTTTGACTCATAACCAACATTACATATCTCATAATCAACACCCTTTTGCTCATAACCACATCACTTTGATCGTAACCAATATCACATATCTTATAACTAATAACCACATATCTCATAACCAAATACCCTTTTGACTCATAACTACATCACTTTGCTCATAACCAAAATCACATATCTCATAATCAACAATCATATATCTCATAACCATTACCCATATCTCTCATAACCAACACTCTTTGGCTCATAACTACAATCACATATCTCATAACTACAATGACATATCTCATAACTACATCTCATAACCAATATCCTTTAGCTCATAATCACACCACTCTGATCATAACCACTATCACATATCTCATAACTATTAATCTCATATCTCATAACTACTACTCATATAGCTCATAACCACATCTTATAACCAATCCCCCTTTGACTCATAACCAACATTACATATCTCATAATCAACACCCTTTTGCTCATAACCACATCACTTTGATCATAACCAATATCACATATCTTATAACTAATAACCACATATCTCATAACCAAACACCCTTTTGACTCATAACTACATCACTTTGCTCATAACCAAAATCACATATCTCATAATCAACAATCATATATCTCATAACCATTACCCATATATCTCATAACCAACACTCTTTTGGCTCATAACTACAATCACATATCTCATAACTACATCTCATAACCAATATCCTTTAGCTCATAATCACACCACTCTAATCATAACCACTATCACATATCTCATAACTATTAATCACATATCTCATAACTACTACTCATATAGCTCATAACCACATCTTATAACCAATCCCCATAGCTCATAACCACATCTTATAACCAATCCCCCTTTGACTCATAACCAACATTACATATCTCATAATCAACACCCTTTTGCAAAAAGGGTAATATACAAACAATATACATTTTAAAATATTTATATACACATAGACATACATATAAATAATTTGACTAAATTTTAATAAAAAATGTGTTGAAAAATTTTATCTACGATTCACTATAAGAAAAGCAGGCTTATGAGACGGAACTTTTTGCGACGGCACAACTTATCGTCTAAAAAAATTTGATTTTTTGAGACGGCACAACTTGCCATCTCAAGCAAAAAATGTGACTTTTTGAGACGACACAACTTGCCGTCTAAAAAAAAGTGACTTTTTGAGACGGCATAACTTGTTGTTGCCAAAAAATGTGATTTTTTGAGACGGCACAACTTGCTGTCGCAAAAAATAGAGTATTTGTGACGGCAAAAATTGCTGTCGTAAAAAAAAAATAGAGTATTTGCGATGACAGAGATTGCTGTTGCCAAAAAAAAAAAAAATAGAGTTTTGCGACGGTACCAGCTACAGTCGCAAAAAAAAAGAAGAGTTTTTTGTGATTGCAATACGTACTGTTGCAAAAAAAAATATAAATAAATAAATAAATAATATATATATATATATTGTGGCTTTGAGACGGCTTCATATATATATAGTCATAAAATGGTTTAAATAAATGCAACGGTATTTGTCTCTCTCTCTCTCGTTTATCTCTTTTCGCTCTTTTCTTTCTCTTTCTCTTTCTCTCTTTGTCTATATCTTTTCATCCATTTTTTCATCTCCATCTCTCTCTTCTCTTTCTCTCTCTCTCTCTCTTACTCATCACTTTTCTCTCTCTATTTGTCTCTCTCTCTCTCTCTCCCTATGTCTCTTACTCATCTATCTCTTCTCTCATCTCTTTTCTCTCTCTGTCTCTTTCGTTCATCTCTCTACTCTTTATCTCTCTCGCTCATCTCTATTCTCTCTATCTCTCTCATCTTTCTCTATCTCTCTCGCTCATCTCACTATCTTTCTCTCTGTCTCTCTATCTTTCTCATTGTCTCTCTCGTTCATCTCTCTTCACTCTATCTCTCTCTGTCTCTCTTGTCCATCTCTCTTCTCTCTCTCTCTCTTTTTTCTGTTTCTCACTCTCTATCTCTATCTCTTTCTCTTTCTCTTTCTATTTTTCTCCATTTCTCTCTCCCACTATGTTTGCATTGCTCATTCTCTCTCTCCCGTCTTCTCTATTTACTGAGCTCCCTCTCGATTTATCGATCCACTACAAGAAAATGCACTTTTAGCGACCACATTGTCTCTCTCTCGCTCATCACTCTGTCTGTCTGTCTGTCTCTCTCTCTCTCTCTCTCTCTCTATCTCTCATTCATATCTCTCTCACCACTCATCTTCTCTACCACCTTCACCACTACTGCAAACGCTATTCCACCACCACCACTACTACTTCCACTGTCGCCACTTCACCTCTACGACTACCATGACTACTACCATTGCCACCACTCCACTACCACCACCACTACTACTACTATTACCTCTCATCCACCGTCGCCATTCCATCTCTTATACCACTACCACAACTTCATCACTAATCTCCTTCGCCATCACCACCACCACCACCACCACCACCTCTTATCCATCACTTTCACTACCACTGTCGCTCTGTTTCCTCTACTACAAAAAATTTGTTTGGTTATGGTTTTTTAATAGAGTATTGAATTGTACGTGGAATTGAGTTTTGAAAGTTTGATATGACATGTGAAATAAAAAAATTTGTTTGGTGATGAGTTTTCAAAACTTAATTCAACATATAATTGATAATCAAACACACAACTCATAACTCGATATTCGCATTTTTTATCAATAGTCATAACCAAACTATTTTTAAAATACTCAAATAAAAAAATGTTTTTTTTTAATTAATTATTTTTAAGTAATTTTTTTGAATATTTTTTTTTTCAAATCATTTTTTTTTTTCAAATAACTTCTATGTCAATTATTTTCTATCAATTATTTTTTTTGTCAATTAATTTTGTAGGCCTATATAATCATTAAAAATATTTAAAAAATTAAATATTAAAAATATTCCAAAAATCTAAACCTAACAAAACCTCAACTTCCCCCCTGTTTTTTCCCCGTCTTTCCCCCCTTTTTTTTTCATTTCCTTTCAGGTTTGTAGAGCCCTAACTTTCGAAACAACACTCTCTCTCTCTCACGGAGGCGACGACGAGTGGCGATAGTGGTGGCTAGTGACGATCGGCGATCGGCGACAATGGCGGCGAGCAACGATCGAATCATCGATTCGAAGGTATTCTTCTCTTCTATTCTATTCTTCTCTTCATTGCTCTATGAGATTTGGACCTCTCTCTCTGTGTTTTGGATTTGGACCACTCTTCTCTTCTCTTCATTGCTCTATGACATTGGGAAGTGAAGGTGAAGAAGATTTGAGATGGTGAAGAAGGTGAAGAAGATTTGAGATGGTGAAGAAGATTTGGATTTGGACCACTCTTCTCTTCTCTTCATTGCTCTATTTTTCATCCTTTTTGGCCTAGCAATAAATAAATAAATAAAACTTCAATTTACACCTGTCAAATGAATTTCAGTTCATTTATTAGTTGAGTTCCTCATTTCTTCTCTCTCCTTGCTGGGTTGTTCGAACGAGCTGGAAATGTGGAGATGGTTGAGGTATGAATTTACATTTTCGTCTATCTATGAAATATATATATATATATATATGGGTTTAGGGTTTACTGAGATTTTAATTTTCTAGATAATGTTATTTGGACGTCAGTGGAAGAATCTTTGATGGTTTGTTCAACTTTGGTTCATTAAATTTTCGAGTCGATATCAAATGAGTTTTTCTTAAGCCGACCTGAAGTAGTTTGGTAGTTTTAGATTCATCAAACAGAGCCGAACAAGCAATTGACTATTCAAGCTTAATTTGAAAACTTTAATGAGTTTTAAAATGTGTTCAAGTTTGGCTTATTTACTTAACGAACTGAGCTCGAACGAGTTTTTTAATGAGCTGAACATAAGTCGAGCTCAAGTTGTTTGGTTCGTTTATCACTCCTAAAGTTGTTGAAAAAGTTACCAATGGCTGGCGGATGGCGGTAGTTGGCAACAATGGTTGGTAGCAGTAAGGTGGGACAAATAGGTGACACGTGTATAATTAGGTGATATTTGGACAAATAATTAGAAAAGTACGTGACATGTGTACAGATAAATAACATTTGAACATATAGATAAATTTTTGGACAGATAAAAAAGTAATTTGCTTGGTATAAACCACGGTTTTATTTTATTGGGTGAATTGATTTCTTGATCTTGAGGAATCGTAAGATAAAAAAGATATTTTTTTATCAATTATTTGATAATTATTAGTCTCGGTTTTAGTATTTTTATTATTGTTGGTATCAATCTTGATCCAGGCCTCAATATTGATTTTCTTTTTAAGACAAAAATGGAGAATTTTCCAATCAAAATATTTTCGATCGGGATTTTTTTCCATATACATAATATCACTTTTTCCTGAATAATTTTTGATTGGGATATCCCCTAGTATATCAAAAAATTTGCCCCTATGTTTATGTGTGTTGTAATTATAAGAGTTTTGGAAGGAGATCATACTTCGTTGAGTTCGGTAGCTTGAGAAACCAATCACTCCTATTGATGCTGAATTTATATTTGACAGAGTTTTGGAAGGAGATCATACTTCGTTTGTCGAGTTGGTGCCTTTAAGTTATATTGCTATGTTCACGCTCTTCCAGTTCGCATATCTTCTATTATGTTTTGGCATTACATGGATACCAATAGCTGGGATATTGTTTCCCACACCATTTTTTCTGCTCATAATCATTAGGCAGCACCTCCTTCCCAAACTGTTTCACTCACAGTATCTTCAGGAGCTGGATGCAGCGGAGTACGAGGAAATTGCTGGTAATCAAAATCATAGTCAAAGCATGCCATTCAAGGTAAATTGTCTCTGAATCAATTGTTATGCCAATGATAGCCAATTAGGTATTGTGAATGCTATGATTACACTGAGTTTTCCTTAGTGTGTAAAATTCAGTATTTATTTACAACGGATATAAAATGAGTTTATATTGAATCTATTCTCAGTTCTTTTATGCTTCTTTTGATGCATCTTGCTCAAAGGCTCAACTCTTTCGCCAAATCAAATGAAATTGGAATTGAATCATTAGTTACACGTTTCATACCACTTTAGTTCTGAAACATATGTGAACGTCGGTTTAGTTTTATAGCTATAGCAATGCTTGATATGTGCAGGATGGGGACAAGCCTCTTATAGGGAATGAAAACCATGAATTTGAAAGCAGTGATGCAGAGATATTGGACGAGTTGACGACCAACAGAGGAGAGTTGAAGTTTAGATCAGTAAGCTTCAGTAACGAATGTCTCTAGCAGGCAAGACTAATTAAAGCCATTACTTTATGCTTTGCAGTAATACATGTGCATGTACTCATGTGAGCATGAACCAACCCATACTATGGAACATGCAACTGGCACTAGTACAAACCCCATCACCAAAATCCAGTCACTAGATATTATAAAAATTATAAGGCTACGTACACCCCATTTGTTTCAATGACAAAACATTTTCTAATGGATCATTTTTTTTTTTGTTACAGAAAACTTATCTATGTTTGGTTGCATTCCGGATACTAACAGAGCCAAGTAATTTGTCCTCTGTTCTACAGTGGGCATCAGATTCTGAGGTAGCTTTATTAGCTCTCTTTTTGATTATTTTTATTTTTATTTTTTAATGAAACTACTCATCACTACATTAGCAAAGCCTGGACTATGCAATTCCATGAACTGAGCGACTGAGAGTTAAGTGGAGCTGTTGGTGGATAATATATTGTCGATTCTTTGAAGAACCACTGAAAAATTCAATTGGCATTTAACTGCTATATCGTGTGGATGAAGTTCCCTTCTTATTCCAAATTTCATTAAATTTTCATCAAAATGTATATAGAAGTTCCCTTCTTATTCCAAATTTCACTTTTCATCAAATTTGATGAAAAAAAATCACTTCCAATGTTTCATCTTTTTAATTTTTTTATTAAATTCAAATTTGATTAAGGATTTTATGAATTCTCAATTTGATGAAAAAATGAGTCTCCATTGATTTGATGAAAGGATTGGATGTTATTTTTCAGCAATTTTTCATCAAATGAAAGAAATGGTGAATGATTGGATATGCTCTAACTTTACAATTTTTTTCTGATAACCATAAGAAAAGCATTTGCTTCTGTAGAAGTTAATATGCCAGAAGATGCAACTCATGCACCTTTTGATTCTGTCACTTTGCCAAAACGTTCAAATTTGATGCCTTGAATTTGGATGATGACTTCTCTTATGACGGGTAATTTTCTGGCTACGTATTGCACTTCCGCCTTTCTTTGAATCTATAGATAACACTCGATTTTTAATTCTCAGGGCTCAAGATAATCATCTCCGGAGCGAGGAGGAGATAACACTTATATGTGGTAGTATTTCACGTGCTTCCTTGAATTCATATTTTGTAAATTATTGCACTCTAGTTTATGACTTTTTTAGTTCAATAACACTTACTGGTGGTAGCATTACATGTGCTTCTATGTATTCATATTTTGATTTGATAGTTCAAATGTTAATTGATTGAACTGGAATTATCATAGTATAGATCAAATTTTGATTTGAAGAGACCTGTACATTGCCGTTACTTTTGATCAGGTAACCTGATTACCTCAGTCATATTTAATTTTTGAAGCGGGAGGTATCTCAGCTGCAATATCACATAACAAAGATGTCTGTTGTTGTAGGACATTTTGAGGGATTCAATCAGTTTGAAAGATGCTTCTGTATCGGGAGTCGGTCCAATGAATGAAGAGTATGTTTCTGATAAAAAATAAATAAAAGTCTCGTTCTTTTTCCTGTCCCTTGAGGAATTAATGAGTTTCTTTCTCTTGTTAATTACAGTCCCCGTCCTACACTTCCAGTGGACCCAACTGTAGGTTTTCAAGATCCTGGTCCAGAACAGACTGAAATGACAAAAGAGTGTAATAACCAATATATCAAAATTCAATTTGTTATGATTTGAATCACAGATTTCAAGTGAACAAACCTTAACGACAATATAATTTGTTTTTGCAGGTGTTGTTGTGGGTAATAGTTGATATGATCGAGCGGGTGATATTGGGAGCTAAACTAAGATTTTTTGTAAAAAAAATTTTGAGGACTTAAATCTATTAGTATTTTGTATAAATACTCTTAAATGATGGTTGATGGATATTTGTTTTGCTGTATGGAAATTTATATTTTGTATGCGCACTTCTTTTTTTTCTTGAAGAAAGAATTTTGTTAAGGGAAGAGATGGAAAATAATGCATGACTGACTTTGTAAGGAATTATTCACCAAACGAGTTTGTAAGAAATCCTACACTACCTTGCAGTAGTAACTCGCTTTTCAATATTGTTGATCTTCCGTCTAGGTTCATCAAAAGACACTTCAAGATGTATATATGTGTGGTTTTAATATCGTTGATGGATCAATTCTTTAAGATGTATATATGTGAGGTTTTAATATAAATTTTAGACCACAGTTGCACTAGCAAAGGCTATGAAGCCATTTTGTTTAGTGTTTTTGCTCATTTTTGAAGCAAATGCGCAACAAGTGCATATAGAAAATTGAATGTCATTATTCGATCGTTTTTTTTCATAAAATATTCTCTTGAAAATGGCCAAACTGTCATTTTAGCCACCACAACCATTATGGTAATGCCACAAAGTAGCTACTGAATAATTTTTGCCTTCTATCCTACATTGATGATATGTAAAGTGAAGTCAAGAATTACTAAATGTTTAGAAAGTGGCCTTATTTTACAGCAATGAAAAGGATAAAGAAAGGTGACAGGCCCTCTTTCTTTTCTTTATTTCTTTCATCTTTTTTTGGGCTTTGGATGGGCAGACAAAAGCCCTTTTTTAGGCCAAGATTGTGACCAATGCCATCACGTGATGCCTTGGAGTTTTTCTCAGTGGGGTGTTGGTGGAGGCTTGGACATGTCACTACTACAATCAGATTAAAAGCAAAGCCTACACATGTCACTACTACAAATATAGATAAAGATTACACTTTTTTTGTGTGACGTATAATCTTTGAGAGTGTGATTAAAAGGGATCATTTTTAATCACACTTTTTAAGTGTCATTAAAAAATGATTTCATCACATCTTTTAAGTGTGATTAATAATATGTAGATCACATCTTTTAAGTGTGATTAAAAATATTTAGATTACATCAAGTGTGATTAATAACATTTAGATCACATCTTTTAAATGTGATTAATAACTAATAAAACCTGTGATAAAAAAAAGAATTCAACATATTTGAAGAATAATTAATATTATTTTTGTAAGCGCATTTGAAGAATGTAATACACACTATATACTATACTTTGAATCATAACCATATATTGAATGGAATAACGTCATATCTTTCATAAAATGAAAGTTAAATGTTCAAAAGTATATACAAAGGAATTAATAAAAAGTTTTTAACTGTGATTACATATATTAAAAAATAAAAAAATAAAAAACTTGAAAAAACTAAGTTCTTGAATTCTTTGACCATATTTTGCATCTCTCAAGGAAATTTTTGACCTGAAAAAATAAAAATACAAATTAATTCAGAAACTACTAAAAGCATATGAATAAACTTACTATTTTTGTAGAGACTGTTCTTGTCTTACAAAAGACAAAATCGGACATTTTCTCATCACACTGACTCTTTATCCCCTGCATCAATAGAAAAGGAATAACGACTTTTTTGAATTCAGCTTTTGGCAAACAAGAACTCAACTTAACTCCATTGATTCATAATCCAACTAATTTGAAATTAAAAATAAATAAATAAAAGAAAAAAGAACTGCATAATTGGTTCACTCTCCAATTATGAAATAACAAAAAAGAGCAAGTTACTGGATTTGGATTTATCAATATTACCCTTACTCAATATATGAAGACCGGTTTTCCTGTAGCCTATGAAGCATGATTGAACAATATATATAAACACATATTTGTAAATCATAGCCTTGAAAAACACATCAACAGAGAGAGTAAAATAAACTAAATCCCAACAAAAATTAAAGCTCAGATCAAGGTAGAGAAAGAAAAGCAATTAATATACCAAGTCAAGATGGATCAACTCCAAAAGAACAAACAAATGAACAATCCCCCACAGTTCCAATATTTGAGTGTTGAGCAATTCCACCAAGATTTTAACAATTATGTGTTGGTGTATTTGTTTTCATATAAGAAAAAATATAAATAGAGAGTGGATAGAAAGAGAAGAAAGAGATGAAATGATGAAAGAGAAAAGAAGATATAAAAAGAGGAATAAATCACACCCCAATGAAACAACAATCATGGTCAACAATTTATAGCTAGTTTACAAATCTCGTTTAGCTATATGTAGAGGAATATCTTTTCATAAAATTGATACCATCAGGAGACACTAAATTATATGCTAGCAAGAGAAAACGCACAATCATATATGTAAAAAATACAAACAAATAAAAATTGAAGGCATATAAAGTTCTTAGTTTAAATTCAGTGAACAGAAGGAAACTTGAGATAAAAAGGAAGTAGTCTACTTATATTCCAAATTTCATTAGAGAGAGAGAGAGGAAGAGACTTGAATTGAGTCCATGCCTTACTACTAATTTTTCTCCTAAAACACACCTGTTGGAGTGACTACTTGTTTCTCAATAAAAGGCGAATGGCCAAGTCCATGCTCCACCACCTGAAAATCAAAAACAATAAAAGCAATGATGATAGGTAAGATTTAACATTTTTATTCTATTAACCTTTTGTAAATCAATGAAATTTGGATAAGCTAGTTGGTTGAAAGTACCAGACAAATAAGCCGATCCGAATAAAATACCAAATCATGCTTTGATATATAACGATCTCGAATTAGCGTATGCATACCTCTTATCTGCAACATGGGTCTCCAGTATGATCATAACTACAACTCAAGATAAATATTCGCAATTGAATCACAGGGAATGAAAAAAATGTTAACAATATAACCATTCCTTTATGTCGATGTGAATTGCCTATATGCAACAGCACTCTAATGTTAACTCACTGGTTTGTTGTTGTTACTGTTCACTAAATTGGTGGGGTTTATGGTGCCTATGTTACGTGTTAAGATACATAAAAGCACTAAGTGCAGCAGTAGCAAAAGCACTAAATTGGTGGGGTTTATGGTGCCTATGTGTAGACACCCCATTTTTGACCGACCGTGAGACTCAGACGTCACCGATTGAGCGCTCGGTGATGTTGCATACTGTGCTCGTTCAGAAGTCTCAGAGTTGAGGCCGTGCGCCCTGCCTCCGGACTTCCGAACTTTCTTCTCTACCTTGTCTCGGTTTGCGAACCAGGCTCGGTTTTCTCTGTTTTCTTTCCTGAGGGAAGGGAGTGGTCCCGTAGATTATCTCCCGGTGGCCGTGAGCTACTTTTTGTGGCCGTAGGCCATTTTGCCCATTTCGGAGCCCGGTTCCCGGTTTTCGGGATCGTCAGGCCGTGTGCCTCGGCTCGGGACCGCCCAACCATCTCCGAGTTCTCTGGTTTTTGGCTTGCACCTCTGTTTTATAGTTCCGAGGAACACTGGGGCCTCTGATGCCCACTTCGTGGCCGTATGCCACTTTCGGTGCCTGTAGCCGGTTTTCAAGACCTCGAATCGCGCGGTTTGGGCCCCGAGCATTCATTTTGCATCAGTTTTCTCTGATTTTTGGCAGGAACCTCTGTTTTGTCATTCCGAGGGACACTGGAGTCGCAGATACCCACTTCGCTGCCGTATGCCACTTCCGGCACCTGCAGCCCATTTTCGGGATCCCGAATTGCTCGGTTTTGGCCCCGAGCGTTCATTTCTCATTACTCTTTGTTCAAATTTGGCAGGTACCTCTGTTTCAACACTAGGAAGATCACTGGGGGGTGGGAGGCCAGCAATTATCCCAGATAATCAGTTTCGCTCCTCCGGAGCCCGTTTTTCTCACTTCCAGGCCAATGTTGAACACCCTGGGGGTATTTTCTTCCAACCAAAGCCACATATCTGTGATCAGGGGACATGGGAGGACCCTAAAAATGTATGGTCGGCCAGAAATTCAAAGTTTCATTTTGGAGCCTCTCCTTCAAGCTCTATGTTGTGGCTCCTGCTTCAGTGTTGCCAATTTCCGACCTTGGAACCTTGTTGCACACGTCTGGGAGGACCCTAAAAGTTGGTGGTCGGCCAGTAATTGTGCAGTTCATTTTTGAGCCTCTCCTTCAAGCTCTATGTTGTGACTCCTGCTTCAGAGTTGCCAGATTCCGACCTTGGGGCCTTATTCTACACACTTGGGAGGACACCAATCCATAGTGGTCGGCCAGAAAATTTGTTGTCCATTTTTTGACCATGGCCGGCCGGCCATGGTGGGTGGCTGGCCGACCAGGTGGGGTGGCCGGCCGGCCACCTTGCAGAAACCACTGCCGGCCAACTTGCTTTCACCAAGACAATTTGTCCGGATATTTTTGCCAAAATATCACCCCTTCCGGGGGATATTTTGGGAGGGAAAGATTGCCTCCATTTCCCTCCCCTTTTACATCCCTTTTGGCCTATTTAAAGGGCTGGACAGCCCCTTTGCCTAGGTTAGAAAATTTGCTCTCAAGACTCCCTCTCCCAAATCTTCCATTTCCATAGCCAAAAACCTCCAAACAACTTCAAGCATCTAGGCCAATCCTTCACCAACCCTAAGCCTCACCATCACCATTACCTTTCCAGCAGCAAAGGAGTGATTTTCAAGGGCTAAGAAGCAACAAATTCAAGCCAAGAGGTAGCAACACTTGAATCTTCAAGGGTAAGTCTCTAAATCTATTTTTGTAGCATAATTTTCCATCAACTTTCTACCTTACTTTCCCACTGTTTTGGGCTTTGACCCCTACTGATTTTGTGCTTATTTTGAGCCCCTCTACAACTTTGTAGAAGGGCTCAACCCTGTTTGGTGTTTCCATCATATACTTGCTTCAATATCACTCTTTATGCCATGAAATTGCATGCTTTGTTTGGCTTTTGAGTGGTCTGTTTTCGAGCATACTATATACTGTGGGTGGGCTTATTTTGAGCCCCTCTTCAACATTTAAGAAGGGCTCAACCATGTTTGGTGGCTCTAGCATGCATTTGCTTTGAAATTCCTCCATTCTACCGTAAAATTGCATGCTATTTTTAGCCCATTTTTGATCTGAATTGGAGCATTACATGAACTGAAGATGTCCTTATTTTGAGCCCCTCTTCAACATTGAAGAAGGGCTCAACCTGTTTTTCTTCCTCTATCATGCACTTGCTTTGGATTCTTGTTCTACTCCCATGTTGCATGCTTCTTTAAGCTTACCATGATTCTGTTTTGGGTTTCCATCAGGCTTGTAAAGTGTCATATTTTGGTCTGTTCTTTGTGTTTTGTTAAGGGCCTTAAGCCATTTGGTGTTTGGTTTTGGTACTTCATGTTGTATCCATCAAATTTTCCGTAAATTTGCATGTTTGTTTAGGCCATTCTAGCTTCTGTTTCTGGCCTTAATCAGGCTTAGGAAGTATCTTTTTTTGGCCTATTATTTGTATTTCATTAAGGGTCTTAGGCCATTTCATGTTTTCTTATGGTACCTTATGTTATAGCCCCTTTTGGTCCATATTTTGCATGCTATGCTTGCCATGTCTACACACTGTTTTGATGGATGTCGTCTGCTGTAAATGTGAATATTTTTGGCTCATCTTTATTGTTGTAGAACTGTATTTTTGGGTTTGAGCATTTTAGATATCACTTGCTTTGTAAATCCCCTCTTTTACCGTATTTTTGCATGCCATTGTTGCCCTATCCACACTCATAATTTGGCCTAGTTTTGTACTGAAAAAATGCCATATTTGGGACTGGCTTACTACTGTTTTTGCTTTCGTGTGTCAATTTTGCATATATAGCATAGCCGTAAGCCATTTCGGGGGCTAAATATCGCATTTCGGGATGATTTCATGCTTCGGTTGTCGTTTCGTATTATTTCGGGGCTGTTTTCCCCTTCATTTAGTGACTGAAATTTGGTTTGCATGCTTGCATATTGTGGTGAATGTGGTTTGGAAATACTCTTCAGATCTTGGAAGACGCCAACGATCCTCTGCTAGTCACCTGCAAAAATACAAACTCCGGTCGGGGGTGCCGGAATTAGCACTCCGACGGACAAGTCAGTTCTCCTCCAGAAAGCTTGCTTACTAAGTTTTTAGAAGTGTTTCTTACATACCTTTTCTGATCCACTACCATTGTATTTATACTGCCTCTTGATCCTCGGGACCCGGGTCTACTTTTTCAATCATTACCTTTCCTTACACTCATTGCGCAGGGCTTTATCCTATTCGCCTAGTCATCGATTCGCCGATCACCCCTTCAGAGTTTTACCGTTTGGCGCCTAGAGGCCGAGATATTACTCCTCTACCTTTACTGAATATTCGGCTACCACAATTGCCCCCCGAACCCCCTATTTAACCGGCAGTTGAATCGGCGTGTTTGGCTCGGAATTTGGAGAAGCTTATCATCGGGCGGCCTCGCATGTCCCAATCGTCAGAAGCGACGCCTTTTTGCTCATCATTACACTTTCCGCTCTATTCAGATATCTCAAAGATTTATTGTGATTTAAAAATTTAGTCCTTTCAAATTCACATTTCGTCGGTCTCCTGAGCTTTTTGGATCGCCAGTGCATATCCCTCTGTGGCTCGCGTTTTCTGCAACCTCTTCCTGCCTTCCTTTGTCTCATCCGTTTTTCGTAAGTCTTCTTCTCCCTCCATCGTAATCCTATTTTCTTTTTGTTATTTTTTGCCTCGGCGAATACTTGGTTCCGCTTAAAATGGCAAAACACTTGAAAGACCTCCTCCCTGAGGATCGTATCTCTGGTTTCCGGAAGCATTTTTCTATCCCTGATGACGTTCATCTGTCCCTCGTCACGGACAACGCTCTCGACATGGAGAGGGAAGATCAAAACACGGTCGTATTCCCTCTCTTGTCCATTGCGGAGGGCGGAGTTCGCTTCCCCTTACACCCACTCCTTAGGGCCGTTCTCCGCTATTGGGGTTTGATCCCTTCTCAACCCAATGTAAATTTCTTCCGAATCATCATGGGGGTTGTGGAGTTGAATCAACGCCTCAGATTAACCTTGGGATTCCTGCCATTCGGCATTGTTACGCCTTAGCCAAATCCTCTGGTCGGCTGGGGCGATATTTTCTCAGAGCCAAAGATACCGACCATCATTTAGTGACTATGCTTGCAGCTCTGGTAAGCGAGTTGACGACGTGATGGTCAACGTCCGAGGTAATTGGGAGTTCGCCAAGGAGGATCGCTGGACCCTATTCCTAGGCATAAGGGTGAAACAGGTTGACACGCAATGTCTTATGTTCGTTGGCCTACTCCTTATTCGGCTTCTTTTTCTTAGATCGCTTTTTATCTTTTGCAGGTAATAGGTTGAAGAAAATTTTGAATTCGGTTGATGACGATTCTTAGAAATTGAGATCGCATTGGCGTATTTCGGCCGCCAAACGCATAAAAAACAAGGGAGGGCCCATATTCTCCTTCTGATGCGAACCCACTTACACCACTTTCTACCGCAGATAACATTCCGATTCCATTGGGCGATCAACGACTCGCCCTTATCTTTCCCAAATGAAATCTTGATTGGTCTCAAGCTTCTAATTGAGGAAGACGCCGAAAGCGATCAGAGAAGTGATTGCCGACCGTGGAGGATCTGCTAAAGTCGAGGGCGGCGAGGCCGTACGCTCGGCATCCGAGGCCCCTCAACCATCCACCTCAGGACGAGCAGATTTCTCCGGGGATATTTTTGCGAACTTGGGGGATCTACCCGGCGATTTTTCTGAGGATATGGCAAATGAGAGCTTAACGCAGGTGGCGCGCAAAAAAAATACCGAGCGAAATTTGAATGTGCCGAATCTAATCCCACCTTGATCAAGCCATTCGTAGCCGTTTCTGAGGGCACGGTTGAGGTTGCCGTGTCCATCAAGGAAAAGGAGGGTGGAGAACAGGCCGATCAGGGAGAGCTAATTTCGGAGCAAGGCCAAAAACGCGATGCCGAAGGAGAAGCGACTTCAGAAGCTGGCCCGGGTAGTAAACGGCCTCGACTTGAAGAACCGGTCATGGTGGCTCCGTTCGTTATTCAGCCGAAGATCAGGGGCACGCCGATTTTATCTGATGCTTGACGGCGAGGATCCGTTGCTCTTAACTGGCGGCTTCAATTTCCTGCCGGTGACAAAGAAGCCTTGGTTGCCGTGCTCGATGTCATGGCGTTGCCTTAATCGCTCAATCAAGACTTCGTAGGTCACCGTTTCTTGTTGTTTGTTTAAGGGCGTCTAATTTCACCGAATTGTTTTTGGGCGGTCGGAAGGGTCGCCGATTGGGCGCCGCTGCGTGATGCTCTCGGAGAATCAACCATTTGCAAAACAGAGTCGAGAAGTAGGGCGGAATTCGAAATTATGAGGGCCGAAATGGAGAGCCTTGCGAAGCGGAGAAAGAGAGGGTTCGAGTCACGAACGCCGTGTTGATGTTGAAGGCAGGCAACACGAGCGAGGAATCGCCAGCTTTCCCGTAAAGCACTTGTCAAGCGGAGGCTCAATTAGACGAGCTAAGGCGACCAGCGAAAAGCCGAATCGGAGGCCTTTGAGGCGGAGGGCGCCGCTTGTTTGGAGTATGTTGAAGAAGTGGCCAAATTTGAGAATCGCGGTTCAAGCATGGGTGGCTCAAAGCCCTTCTGCCGCCGAGGTTACATTGGATTTGCCAATTCCTTACGAGCGTGGATGTTGAGCCGCTGAACTGGCGCCGACGAGTGATCTGGGAGCCGCATCGAGCGGGCGTCGTTTTTTTGTCTTTGTTGTTTTTCTTCTTTTGGATAGTGCGTTGGTAGTTTTCATGTATAAATTGGTTAGCATCTGCGTGCAATTTATTAATGAAAAGTTCCTTGTAATTTCAATACGTATTAATTTTTGCTGCCACCACACACTTTGTATGAGACGGTTCTATGCTTAATTTTAATGAAAGAGTTCTATGTTTTGTCAATGCATTTGGTAAAATGGAATTGCATGTATTGGGAAAACCCTAATCGGTGGGCTGCATTCCCGGGGGTTCGTGAAAAGAATTGCCTTTTGTGTGCCGGTTGGGGTACTGGGTCTGAATGGATAAATTTTACTGTGGCATTGGTGATTTTTATCTAGAACTCTTCTGAACAAGCCGTACATGCAATATCGTTTGTTTAATATATATCCGCAAGAACCGGCATTTGCAATTTCACTGCAAGGGCAATTTTGCAATACGTATTCTATCAAAATCGGCATTTGCAATTTCACTGCCTACCGATCTTGGGCCGACTGGGCACTAGGGCCGAACAGATTGATGAATCTGCCTTTGCCCCAGTGGGCTCATGATAAGGGCGCTTTGGATTCAATTTGCAAGTCGGCTGGATACCCTGGCCGAACAATTTTGATAGGATTCAATACGTATCCTATCAAAATCGGCATTTGCAATTTCACTGCCTACCGATCTGTGGCCGTCTGGGAACTCGAGCCGAATAGATTGTTGAATCTGCCCTTGCCCCAGTGGGCTCATGATAAGGGCGCTTTGGATTCAATTTGCAAGCCGGCTGGATACCCTGGCCGAACAATTTTGATAGGATTCAATACGTATCCTATCAAAATCGGCATTTGCAATTTCACTGCCTACCGATCTGTGGCCGTCTGGGAACTCGAGCCGAATAGATTGTTGAATCTGCCCTTGCCCCAGTGGGCTCATGATAAGGGCGCTTTGGATTCAATTTGCAAGCCTACCGATACCCTGGCCGAACAATTTTGATAGGATTCAATACGTATCCTATCAAAATCGGCATTTGCAATTTCACTGCCTACCGATCTTGGGCCGACTGGGCACTAGGGCCGAACAGATTGATGAATCTGCCCTTGCCCCAGTGGGCTCATGATAAGGGCGCTTTGGATTCAATTTGCAAGTCGGCTGGATACCCTGGCCGAACAATTTTGATAGGATTCAATACGTATCCTATCAAAATCGGCATTTGCAATTTCACTGCCTAACGATCTGTGGCCGTCTGGGCACTCGAGCCGAATAGATTGATGAACCTGCCCTAGCTCCAGGCAACCTGTGAGCAGGTTGAACCAACCACCTGCCCTGCCGTCATCCCATTCGGCGTCGGGCGATTGGGTTTGTAATTAATGAACCTGCCTCGATCGCGTTACCTTTGCGGGTGTTTAAAGAGTCTGGTAGGTACTGTGTTCGAAGGGACAGCTTTAAAGAAACTGGTAGGTGCTGTGTTCGAACTCCTGAAAGGAAGTCGATTGTGCGAATGTCGAACAAACGTTTTTTTAACAGCAAAGGGGAAGCGAAGACATTGGCTGAGCTGGGTGGCGATATGAGTCGGAGTGAACATCGAGGCGCCCTTGTCTTGCGTGAGCAAGAGCTCTATGAGTAGAGGCGTCGATCTCCTCGACGCCGGCAGTCGCCTGCAGACAGTAGTCTCAAGGAAGGTTGCCACACGCCCGTGTCGAAAGGAGATCGGACGCGACTCCGTGCCCGTTGAGTTTTGCAGTGTTTGTGAAGAATAGGCCCATGACGGAAGCGGATTCGATCGTGCGAGATCCAGATGTGGCGGTCGAGTTCGCTCGACAAATATTTCCTCCCGAAGTTCAGCAGTCGATGATCGGTCGTCAGGACTACGAAGTGTTTCGCGAGGGTATACATGGGGCGGTGAAAGGGCTCTATACGGCTTACGAAGTCGGCATGCGATTGCGCGCCGCCCGCCGAGAAATGGCGGAGAAGGAAGCGCGTATCCGGAGTTTGGAGGCTCGAGCAGAGGCGGCTGAACGTGAGTTGGGGACGATCAAGGCAGCTCAGGCACAGCCAGCAGGGCAGGTAAACCCAATCGTTGAAGAGAGGGTTACCAGTCGGCTTATAAGCGCTGCCATTGCCGATCGGGATACGGCGAGTATGTTCGCCTTGGAGTCCGCAAAGGGGAGGTCCTATGAAAAAGGTTTTCACGAAGGGCGGCTGGTTGGAATTCAAAAGACCAAGGAAAAGCTCGCCGAAGAGGTTTGCCGATGTGAAAATCGTGGGTTTAGGCACGGTTGGATCAGGGCAACTCAAGTTGCCGAATCTCTTCGCCTGGCAGGAATTGATGCGGCGTCGCCTCGCTACCGCGAGAAGGACTTTCAGCTTTTGAGGTTGAAAAGAGTGAGGATGAGGGTGATGCCGTATAATATGTATTTGTTGTATGGTTCGGACGCTGGTCGCGTTCGTAATTATGTAATTTCTTGATGTTTAATAAAAGATGCTTTATGGGAAATATCAAATTCTCTCCCGCATTCGGCGTACGCGTGTTTAATTTTATTGCATAAATGTTTGGCTAGACGAAAATACACCAATCGGACTCGGCGTTTTAATTCGATGCGCCGATTGGTTGGCTTGATCGGCCTCCATGTAATGGCCGTTTGATTTAGAATTAAACCATTGCGTGTTTAAAATTTGGGTAAGCCATGAGCCAGGGAACGGAGGGGTATCGGCATTCTTGTTTTTGTTTGCAAGACGGCACAAATGCCGCATGTCTAGCCGATTGGGATAGATGGTTCTAGCCCTTGCTTGTTTTAGTCAACCGTTGGTTTAACCAAGTCATGGAGAATGTTGATCGACGCCTGTCTCGTGGGGTTTAACGCTGATAAGAATTATTTCGAGATTTGGGCCTCGAGATCGGGGCCATTACTGAGAATAAAAACGACAAGGCCCTTATGCGATCGAGCCTATTTAGTTCCCCAGCAGCTATTGTATGGGGTAATGCAGATCGAGAGTTCTCGTCATCAGAACGTGATGATAGTTGCAGGAGCTCAGCTTCCGGCCGAACTTGGCGTTCCGTTGGTTTGCGGCGGAGGATTCTCCGGTGTGGGCGGTGGACCCGTGAAAGGAGGAACTGGAAACTCGTCAGTCTCCAAGTTGCTGAAGCAGATCGTCCCGAAAGGAGATACAGCGACCGTTCCCCAAAACCTTCCTTGTCTTGGATCTTGGCCTTGACATTGTCGATGGCGTCAGAGGCCCGGGGGGATTGCGATTCGGGCGCGGATGTGCCCTTGGATCGATGGATTCGTTTGTCTTAAAAGTTAGAAATAGATATTGTAATGTTCGAACGCAGTTGCGTCGATGTAACAACTTTTTAATCGAATAAAAAGTGTCATTAAATAAAGAGTGTTATTTCATGTGTTTTACTTCATATGCTTTAATAGTTTGCTGTTCGCTTGCCATCGGAACTATTGTGGCTTAAACATTTTTCCTGTATGTAGGGGTCGGCCCCTGCCTTAGGCGGATTGGGAGTGTGAATTGTTATATTCCGGGCCGGCTAAGGCATGTTGTCCGGGGAGTCACGTTAGTGATTCTGGCTGCTGATTAAAACGGGCTCCGTATCAGGAGACTTGTTTTGGCCAATCGTGATGTCCACGAAGGGCGCTCCGAATCCGGAGGCTTGTTTGGGCCAATCGTGATATCCACGAAGGGCGCTCCGAATCCGGAGGCTTATTCGGCCCCAGATGACGTGCATCGAAAGGGCGCTCCGAATCCGGAGACTTATTCGGCCCCAGATGACGTGCATCGACAGGGCGCTCCGAATCCGGAGGATTATTCGGCCCCAGATGACGTGCATCGAAAGGGCGCTCCGAATCCGGAGGCTTATTCGGCCCCAGATGACGTGCATCGACAGGGCGCTCCGAATCCGGAGGATTATTCGGCCCCAGATGACGTGCATCGACAGGGCGCTCCGAATCCGGAGGCTTATTCGGCCCCAGATGACGTGCATCGAAAGGGCGCTCCGAATCCAGAGGCTTATTCGGCCCCAGATGACGTGCATCGACAGGCGCCCAATCCGGAGGCTTATTCGGCCCCAGATGACGCGGCATCGACGGCAGGCGCTCGAATCCGGAGGATTATTCGCCCCGATGACGCATCGAAAGGGCGCCCGAATCCGGAGACTTGTTTTGCCAATCGTGATATCCACGGCGGGCGCCCAATCCGGAGGCTTATTCGCCCCGATGACGTGCATCGGCAGGCGCCCGAATCCGGAGGCTTGTTTTGGCCAATCGGATATCCACGAAGAGCGCTCCGTATCCGTAGGCTTATTCGCCCCGATGACGGTATCGAAGGGCGCCCGAATCCGGAGACTTGTTTTGGCCAATCGTGATATCCACGCGGGCGCCCAATCCGGAGGCTTATTCGCCCCGAGATGACGGTATCGGCAGGCGCCCGAATCCGGAGGCTTGTTTTGGCCAATCGTGATTTCCACGGAGGGCGCCCAATCCGGAGGCTTATTCGCCCCGATGACGGTATCGACAGGGCGCTCCGAATCCGGAGGCTTGTTTTGGCCAATCGTGATATCCACGAAGGGCGCTCCGAATCCGGAGGCTTATTCGGCCCCAGATGACGTGCATCGAAAGGGCGCTCCGAATCCGGAGACTTGTTTTGGCCAATCGTGATATCCACGAAGGGCGCTCCGAATCCGGAGGCTTATTCGGCCCCAGATGACGTGCATCGAAAGGGCGCTCCGAATCCGGAGACTTGTTTTGGCCCCAATTGGGTTGAAGGTCAGGCAAACAAAAATCCGTTTTCATTAAAATGAAGTTCCAGTACAAGCATCAGGTCCCACAAGTTGGGTCTGTAGATGAATTTGCATAAAATCTACATTCGTGTGGATTGTTGCGAGCCACGGATCTCTTCAATGCCGCGGTCTGTTGGGAAGCGCATAAGCTGATGGTAGGTGCTTGGGACGGCCTTCATGACGTGCAACCAGGGGCGGCCTATGATGGCATTATACTGCGATGGAAGCTTTACAACCAAGAATTTCAGGTCGACTGCTGAGCCCGCCCAACCGCAACACGACCTTCCCCGATGGATACTCGATTCGCGTTGAAGCCGAATGGCCGGGACGATGGTGACAGATCCGACTTCGTAGGCGAAGTTCTACAAAAGCTTTGTAGTACTGATTTCAGCCAGCCCTCGGTCTATGAGGATGCGTTCAACGCCGAATTGACGACGGCGTGGCGTGACGACCAAAGGGTCGACGTGGTAGCCTTCATTCCGAGGAGGTCGCCGAACCCAATCGTCGGGCTTCACTGGGCCGCCGGTTGGCTTGTTATGTTTCGGGAGACGGTGCGATTGGATCGTGGACGATCGGGTGGTCGGCAGATCAGAGATCATATGGATCACGCCAAGCGAGGTGAATCCTGTCTCAGGGCTAATGCTTTAGTCGGCGTTCCCTTGCTAACGTATTGCTGTAGCCGACCATCCTGCACCAATTCTTCCAGATGATCCTTCAGTGCATTGCAATTCTCGGTTTCGTGGGCGTGATCTTTGTGGTATTCGTGATCGCCCGTCTCCGCCCGTGTCGGGAGGCCCTATCATCTTTGCCGGCCACTTATAAAATGGGAGGTGCTGGACCTTGGTCATTATTGCCGCGATCGGTTCTCATAGCTCCAGATATTTCTTGTCGTTACGCTTGAGCGTCTGTTTGTCGACTTGTAATCGCTCGCTTGCTCGGTAGGGGCACCGATCGTTTGTTCGCGGGAATCACGCCTTTTGTCTCGCTGGTTCGCTGTCGTGGTTCGTGGCTTGGTGGCACGGAGTTTATTGGTCGAGCAATTTCGGAAGTTCCGCTTTCGAGCTTTGTCCGGCCTTTGTTCTCAGGGCATCATCTTCGACTTTACAATATTCTTCGACTTTCTTCATCAAGGCCCAGACTGTTTTGGGGGGCCTCCTGGTCAAGGAGCTGCGCAGAGCACTGTCAGGGTGTAAGCCCATTTTGAAGGCGGTTATGGCCATGGAGTCGTTGCAAGCGTCGTCAACCAGGTTGAAGCACTCCCAATATCGAGCTGAATACGCTCTGAGCGTCTCTCCCGACTGGATCTGCATTGCCCAGAGGGAGTCGGCCTGTTTTGGTTGTACCTCGTTGGTGATGAACCTGGCCCTGAAAGACTTTTGCAGTTGGTGGAAGTTCTTGATCGACGCTGGCTCCAACTTGTAATACCACCTGACGGCTAGTGGTCCTAGGCTACTGGGGAATATTCGGCACATGAGGGCCTCATTGTCTGCATGTAACGTCATGGCCTGTTTGTAGTGACGGATATGATCAGTGGGGTCTGATTTTCCGTCGTAAAGAGTGAATGACGGAGCTTTGAATTTCTTGGGCAAGGACGCCCTTGTGATTCTCCGAACGAAAGGGTCGTGACGGTCTTCCTCGTTCGAGCTGCTTCTTCTTCGCTTGTTCCTTGGTCGCGGATCTTTGTCGGAGGAGCTGGAGGTTTCGGATCGTTCCCTCGCGTCGAGCTCCGTGGATAATGAGTTGGAGTCGCTGTTGGTAACCTTTGGTCGGGCCCGTGGCCTCTGTCCGCCCGTCCTTGGAAATGGCTCCGGTTTCTGGCGCATGGCTTCCTTAGATTTTGCTACCTCCAGGGCCAAGTCTTGACGGAGTCGTTCGTTCTCAGCGATCATGTTCTCGAGCCTTTGTTCGTTCTGCTGTTCGATGACAGCCTGCATTGTTTCTTGTGCTGAAGTCGTTGGCGAGTCGAAGCGCAAGGTGCGTCGTGCCGCAATGGTTTCTTTTCCGAGCATGTTCGCTGGGGTGAGGTCGTCTTCCTGCGCGATCGCGTCGGTGGCTATCGGAGGATCTTCGGTCACGCCTTCCATGGATATATTTGAGTATTCCCACAGACGGCGCCAGTTGTGGTGAATGTGGTTTGGAAATACTCTTCAGATCCTGGAAGACGCCAACGATCCTCTGCTAGTCACCTGCAAAAATACAAACTCCGGTCGGGGGTGCCGGAATTAGCACTCCGACGGACAAGTCAGTTCTCCTCCAGAAAGCTTGCTTACTAAGTTTTTAGAAGTGTTTCTTACATACCTTTTCTGATCCACTACCATTGTATTTATACTCGTCTCTTCTGATCCTCGGGACCCGGGTCTACTTTTTCAATCATTACCTTTCCTTACACTCATTGCGGGGCTTTATCCTATTCGGCCTAGTCATCGTATTCGGCCGATCACCCCTTCGAGAGTTTTACCCGTTTGGCGCCTAGAGGCCGAGATATTACTCCTCTACCTTTACTGAATATTCGGCTACCACACATATCATTTCCCATGTCATTTTATGCCTTAATGCATGGCCTCGGTTTGCGTGCCTGTGGGCATGCATTTCGAGGCACCTCTGTTTTATCCGACGGCAGCCTATGTGAGTGTGGTTGAGGCCCTCTCATGTTGGCGTAAGCCCAATTTGCATTTTCATGCTTGTATGCCACTGCCTCAGTTTGCGTGCCTGTGGGCGCGCGTTTCGAGGCACTTCGGTTGTATCCGATTTTCTCATTTCATCATCGCCTCGGTTTGCGTGCCGCATGCGCGCGTTTGGCACCGGTTATCCGATTTTCTCATTTTATCATCGCCTCGGTTTTGCGTGCGGTGGAGTGCGGCGTTTGGCTGCCGGTTGTATCCGATTTCCTCATTTTATCATCGCCTCGGTCTGCGTGCCTGTGGGCACGCATTTCGAGGCACTTCGGTTTTATCTGATTTGCATTTCACATCATCACCTCGGTTTGCGTGCTTGTGTGCACGCATTTCGAGGCACTTCGGTTTTATCCGATTTACCCTTCATATCATCGCCTCGGTTTGCGTGCCCGTGTGCATGCATTTTGAGGCACTCTATTTTGTCCGATTTGCATTTCATGCCATCGCCTTGGTTTGCGTGCCCACGTGCACGCTTTTCGAGGCATATCATTTTCATCTCATTTTCACAGCATAGTACATACTAGGTTGTATCTTAGATTACATTCATACATTTCCTCGATTTGCGTGCCCGTGGGCACATATTTCGAGACATCTCATTTTCATAGCATTGCGCATGCTAGGTTGCATATCAGTTGCATTTCATGCATATCATGCATATTGCACGGGAAACGAGGCGCGTTTTGTACTCCGAGTAACGGAACGGGTCTCAATTCCCAAGTCACCGACACTCCGGATTACCCATGATGGAGTTAAGTTTTGTTGTAGCATTCATCCCTATACTGAGTTGTGCAATCTGGTTCCTCGGCCATCATGCATCGGTATGCGTGATTGGTGGCACGAGGATCGAGGCATGCATATATTTGTGAAAATACATTGCTATGCCCTTTTCCTGCTCTCTGTTACAGCAAAATCGAGGATCAACAACTTTTGGTCCGTGGCGCATTTCGAAAATCATCAAGCAGAGGCTAATCGGGGCATTCAAAGGATTTCGCCGAGCGACCCAACGTCGTCATCCATCGGCAGTAAGCGGGTCCACGGCACCATTCTGACTTTCTTAGTTTAATCTGTACATTAAATAGAAATCTGTATTATTCTTTCATTTTCGGACTGTATTATTATTTATTCGGACCCTCTGCGCGAGGGCATAATTGTAATAAGGGTGTGTGAGTGTGATGTATGTCTTCCCACCCCCATTTCTTTCTCCCTTTTATTTATCCGCTTACAATGGTTAGATATAGGGCATATTTCAATTAGCATAACAGTATGACAGCATGTTTGCATCATTCATCTGTTTTGCATGCACCGGGCTCGGCACATCATACAAACTGCATCTGTATTTCAATTCCAAATTGAATACATGTTAGCTGTAGCATCATCATATGCCATGTTTAGAATAGCCCAGCCTGCTATAGTTGCATTTTGCATGTGTTGCATTAGGCATTTCAGCATATTTAGGATCATGCATGATTTCTAATCAGTTTTCTGTTTTGGCTTGGAGTACTCGGTGAGTGGTTATGCTTTAGCATCCTTGCATGCGTGTGAGTGTTGCCATGATTGCATGCTTACCATGAGGCTAAATGCTTATGTGATATAACTGCCTTGAATGCCTGTGGGTGGAGGTTGAGTTATCTGAATTGGGACAATTCATCAATTGTTTGTTAAGCCCACTAGATTGTGGCAAAATCTGCATTTTAAGCCTACCTGCGGGTAGCAAACCATCTTTCACAAACAAACATGAGATGTTTATTTCCAATTCAGACGGCCCAGTCTATACTTGTTTCTTTGCATGAGCATCACATAGTAATCTAGGCTAATAACCGGAATAAGAACACACAATGTTTTCAAAAATTGATATCATGGTTAGTAGAGGCCGGTCTTTGACCGGGCGAGAGGGGGTGCTCACGATGTGACCTTCCCTAATCGTACCCAAGTTCCCGAGCCAACTTTGGTGATGACGGACACGTGGCCTTCCGGCACCGAGTCAGGGTTTCCTAAATTTCCCATTTTGAAATATTTAGGTGGCGACTACATTATCCGCAAAGCGATCCATGTTTGGCACTTCTTTTCAAAAAATCTGTTTTCCTTCAAAACGATTTGCCGGATTTGGACTCTTTGGTTCAAGATTTAGAACCGCAACAAAAATCGAGTCCGCACTGTAGCGAGGTCCCCCGCGGGCGTTGTTACACTATGTTACGTGTTAAGATACATAAAATATCAATGTACAATTGAATGCTCAACTACTTTAAAACATTTAACTAGGAGAGTGGGCGGGACCAATTTGGTCCATGCCTTGATTACTTAGGCTCCATATATTAAGAAAAGGAAATCGTCTACTAAATAAAATTTATCTAAATTATGGTAATGTTTGTCTCCGTCTCAATATATAAAGTATATTTTAAGGTCTTTGGGTGAAAGATCTGATTCCGTTTTCAGTCAAGTACATCCAATTGCTAAGACAATTTTCTCCAACTCTCTATTTTAAAAAAGAAGATTAGAATCCATCTTCAACAGCCACAAAACACAGTATTATTTTAATTAACACAACCAAAATAGAAAAATACCTCCGTATACCAGCTCGTCATTCCTCCTTTGGAAAGAGCACACCGGATATAGATGTCACTTTATCAAAGAAATCAAATTCTCTTCGAAACACATCAGTAGCCTTGGGAGTGAATCCATCAATAATTTGTTGCCTAACAACAGGCAATAGCTCTAGAAATGAACTATTCTGAAAATAACAAGGATACATCCAAGTGATTAAGCAAAGAGTCAGAAAAACTCAGGCAGTGAAAATGTTTCCTATGATTAAAGAAAATCACAATTTAAAGTCATAAGATCATGCAAATTATGCACACCAGTAGAACAAAACTCCAACAATAGATATATATAGCCAAGATCCAGCCCCTAAAACATGCAGGTATATTGGTACACATGAGTTACATTATACTATGTTTTCAAGAAAGAAATGTCATGACCATATTATTGCTGATGGTATCTATGGTGGAGTTTTGAAAGACTCGAGAGCAAGGTTAAAAACAAAAATGATGTTGCATTTTGAGGCAATAACTCCCTGCTTCCGCTAGAAGCGTTCTTTTCGGCTTTCTTTTGTTGTCTTTTTTGCTGCAAAACAACAAAGTGCATCTATTATGTTATCCAAAGTGACACATACCACACAAATATCATTCAGGGGTTAAAATCGATGGACTATAGAAGTAGAAAAACAAGTCTTTACCAATCAGCCCCAACAATCAGCTTCATACGACTCGGTAAAGAACGAAAGTCAATAATTTGACAGTACTAGTAGCTTCAAAATTTACACTAACTGAATTCACATTAGAACATCTCCAATCCTTCATGAAGTTTAAATTTGATGAACATTTTGGTAAAAATGAGATCCAATCCATTCACCAAGGTCATGAAAGCTACAAATAATTTCTCTAAACAATTAATGTCCAATTTGTTAAGGCTCATGAAGAACCACCACAACTCCAATTACTTATTTATGTTTATTCAAAAAATTATACAGATTGGAAAAGTTAAGATACAAAAGGCCTTATATTTGTTTAGAATCATTTGGTTTCAAAAGCCTTAGCCATCTTGAAGCATGTGACACATGCAATACATTTAACACAGTGCCTAACTTACAATTCAAATAAAACATAGATTACGTTGGCACCAGTAAAGGATTAATTTTACAGAATAACACCTCTATTTACATCTTCAAGTACACCCATTCACAAGTCCATGGTAAGTTATGCCCAAAATAAACAAAAAATGTGGGCCAATACCCAAAATTGAATCTAAAAATAAATTAATCAACAAGATGTATAGATAATCAACTACTAACTACAGTTTGCCCAGTTAGCCAAAACACCAGCACCAAAGTAGGAGGTCAAGGGTTTAATTCTGTGCAAGATTTCCTCTTCCCCCATGCTATGGCCTCTGATGTACCCAAAAGAAAAGAAGAAAAAAAGAATAATGAATAAATATTTTTTGGATAGACATACCTTCGCAGATCCTTCATCTTTCCCTGATTCCGGTACTGTCTCACCTTGTTTATGGCAGACAGATAGTCACTATTAAGCTAAAACATGTTTGACATTAGAAGCACATTATCTTAAAAATGCATTTGCTTTCATCAATATAATAAGAAAGAGCAGCCATTGATTCAAGAATGGTACGAAATATTGCAGGCAAGGAAAACAAACTAATAAAAAATAAGTTGTTTTTCCTAATCAATAACAGTAAGTGATCAATGAAAGTATGTTATTATTCGTTTGGGCATATTATCAAACACATGGTGAGCAAAAGATAAAATTGTAGCAAAACAACAAAACAAAGACAATACATAAGTGGAGCCAAATATTAAATAGAATTGGGGCAATAACAAGTATCAATCTAATATAGAAGCATAGAAATCAAGTAATGACATCTCCATAGAAGACAAAGAAACAGCAAAGTGAAAGCAATTAAAGGAATGTGATATGACAGAACCGATGTTAATTTTGAATGAGAACAAATATCAGATATTCATTCTTTACGGTTACGGTTTTGACATCAAAGCCCCAATGGCACAACTATCTTGGGTGGCTATGGATATTAATTTTGACTGATAAAAAAAATTAATAACAGATATTCAATGGTTAGGGTTTTGAAATCAAAGCACCAATGGCACATTTAGATGAAGCTTAGAGTTAGCAACAAACCTGAACGACGGAAAAGAGTTCTCAGAAAAATTCGATTCGACTGGAAGGGAAGGGAAAAGACGATGACTAGGTCTTTGGTCACAAACCCATGGTGGAGACGTCCAGAGAGTGAGAGCTTGCGAAGAAGATGTCGACATGGCTGAAGCCTGGATCGCCGACAAGGCTGGTGGTCCTTGGAAGCTTCGGCTATGGCGGAAGAGAAGAGGGAGGAGAAGAGCCAACAAGAGGGCCAAATACGACTGATTCAATTCTGTTTTCCCTTCTAACCGGCTACACCGGTTGCCTATTTGAGAGTTAAATTATTTAAGTAATATAGTTATGATCTGGTTATGAGGTAATATGGTATAAATAAATAATTAAATATAACTAAGTTATGAGTCAATATGATAATGGTTATGACTAATATGATATTGGTTATGACATAAAACCATATAAGTTCATAACTAAATGTATGGTATATCTAAATGTACCATAGCATCACCCAAGATTCATAACCTTTGGTGGAGAGTCTTCTGTAACAAGCTAGCTACAAGGAAAAATCTGTTTAGGCGTCATTGCGCTGAATCCCAAAAATGTCTGATCTGCAATGCTTCAGTCGAATCAATCAAACATCTTCTGTTCTGGTGCGAATGGACTGGGGCAGTGTGGTTTGGATGCGATTTAGGCATGCTGTTGGGGATTGGGGCCCGTCACTCAGCCTAAACCTGGATTATGTCAATCATGGAGATGTGCTCAAATGCTAGGGAACGTAAAGAAATAGTGGGCAAGGTAGCAGTGGTGAGTTGGTTTATTTGGAAAGCAAGAAACGAGTAGGTTTTTACCCAATCTCCAGTGAAGCCTTGAGTAGTAGTGGGTAAGGCTTCCTCTTTTTGGAGGGAAATCAATCAAATTCTAATTCCGACGGGTGACCCCATTCCAGCAGTTACTTATTTATCTCAGTCGCGACCTGCTTAGAGTCGCTCAAATCGTGGTTATCTGAAAATCAATTGCGATGCAAGCATGGCTGTGGACAGTGGGAGAACATCCATAGCAACTGTTTTGAGGGATTGGCAAGGACAGTTGGTTGACAGGGTAGTTGTCTCGACCCAATTATCCTTGGTTATACAAGGTGAAGCTCGTGCGATTCATTTGGCTTGTCGCCTCCTTCAAGCTCTTGGTCTTTCTAATGTCCAAGTGGAAAATGATTGTAAGGTGGTTATCAACCTTAGCGTTTCGGAACTGGATCCCCCATGGGATTGTCTTGCATTGTTGCATGAAATCCATTCATTGAAGTCAAGCCTTAGGTGCTCCTTTTCTTGGATCCCTAGAGTGGCCAATATGGTGATCCATTAGTTGGCTACTTCTCACCTCAGGGGGGAGCTGTCTATGGATTGGGTTAATATTATTTCTTCTCCTTTGAAGGAGTTATTATGTGCTTATTCTTCTATGTAGCCTTTTGGCATCTTCCAGTTCAAAAAAAAAAAAATAAAAAATTAAATTTTTTGGTCAAAAGGACATTACCATCTATCTATTAAAATTTGTACTTTTTAATCTATTTGTTCAAATCTTTTTTTTATCTGTTCAATTTTTTGAACCTATCTATTCGAATTTCTATTTATTTGTTGAAATTTCCTAAGCATAAGTTTTTCTATCTATTCAAATTCGCACATGTTTTTTCTTATCTGTTGAAATTCACAAAACCTATTTTTCCTATCTATTCAATTTTTTATTCTATCTGTTCAAATTCTTATACACACACATACACACACACACATATATATATATATAGAGAGAGAGAGAGAAGTTCTATCTATCAAAATTGGATTTCTAAGTTTTTTGGGTGAAAACTTTGGATTTCTGAGTTAACCAAACAAAAACTTTGATCATTTTAACACGAAATGTTTGACCACACCCAATACAGATACCATCACCATAATAAGTGTAGTAGCTCTTGGGACTTGTTTGAAGATTGACCATCTTCTTCAACCATCTTCATAAATATATATAGAGATAGATTGTATTATCTCTATACATAAACCCTTCAATTTAATATCATCTCTCTCACTTTCCTTAAAAAATCAAACACCCCATTCTCTCTCTCTCTCTCTCTCTAGAATTTGATCATTTTTTTCGATGAAAAGAAAAAAAGAGTGATGGTGGTGGTGGAAAGATCTAAACAGTGTTGTGAAGATAAGGAGACGGTGGGACTAAGTAGCGTTGTGTTCGAAAGGCTAAATCTACGGAGCCTGCTTCCAAGTCAAATGTGTCAACGACCTCCGCTGGTGAATCCCCGTCACCTTACAATGACGGCAGCGATCAGTCCTTCATTGCAGCGGTGAGGTAGTGGTGGTTTGTAGAAGAGGGTTCATAAGATCGATAAAGTCATTGTTCTGTCATGATCTGTTTGTCCATAGATTGCAAAGACGAAAAAGAAGAAGATGAAAAAAAAAGTAGAAAAATGGTCTTAGGGAAAGTTTATTTTGAATAGATAGGTGCGTGGATGCAAACAAAGAAAAGGCTGGACATGGAATTGTCCTTGTGGATTTAAACAATAAGTGTCTAGATCTATGACTATATAATTTTATAAAATGAATTTATGAAGTGAGTTTAAAAAAAGAAAAAAAAAAATCTTATATGCATTGAAATTAGGTCAATAATAGACCCACTAACTTAAGGATTGTGAACATTGGAGGTCTACCTCGGATTTCATAATATTTAGAATTAAATTATACATATCAAGAATATGTATATGTATATATATATATATATGTGTCTTCTTCTATCTATCTATCTATCTGGATATAGTGAAATTTAAACTCGGTGTCCAAGTTTTCGCATCATTCCACGTGGCAATTTTTTCTAGCATAAAATAAATAGTTATAGATAGATGTAAAGAAGGTTTAAATCCAAAACTTTAAATTTCATTAAGAACACTCTTACCACTTGAGCAATATTCATATTATGATATTAATTTCTTTATTAATTGTTTTTATTCTTACTTATTTAAATTACACATGTATTGCGTATGCCACCCATTAATACATATATATATATATATATGAACACGCTTATATGATGTGGAAGATATATATTTAATCCTATGTGGATGGACTTAAATTTAAGAGCAAATCATATTCATCTTCCTTGATATTTAAAGAAAATATAATAAATCTAATAATTTTAATATAATTATATGGACTTCTCTTTTAATAAGGTTAAAACGACCAAAATTAATATAAATCTTGTGAAAATACAATTTTAAAATTAATTATGAAAAAGGGTTTAATTATTTGTGAATTTTATTATATTTTTTTCAAATTTAAAGAGAAGTCGGTATAATTCTATCCTAAATTTAAAGAAAAATAAAGTAAAAATTAAAAATATTTGCACACTACGGCAGCTTGGCTAAATATTTGAACGAGTCCAGAGGACCACTGAAAGCCATAATAAAAAAAATTAGTATTAACATTTTCAGATCAAAACCATACAATGCTATTCTTATACACTTGTACGGGAAAGAAATACACCTTCTCGTATAATCTTGTTGATCAAGTCTGCGCTCCTCCGTACGACATTGCTTTAACACCTGAAAACACAAACGTGAGCTAGCCGGCGGGTGTGTGCCGGAAACCTCTCCGATGCCTAAGTCAGTAAGCTTGACAAATAGACAAAAGCTCTGTGTGTTCAGAAAACAAAGTTGTGTTACCTCCCCAAAGGTGATGCTTGTGAGCTTTTTATAGGTTTCGTGTGGCACAATCCAAGTAGGACTCTTACTTCTCCATGTAGAGTCCTCCTAGGATTCATACTCCTAAAAGATCATGCTTATCTTTCAACACCCCCCTCACTGCTTGAACCAAGTGAGATGGTTTTACTTCGGCAAGATGCCATATAACCGAAGTAAGATTACCTTGCCAGACCAGCTGTTTGACCGAAGTAAACATGTCCATGCTTGGCTGCAGAATAGACCGAACTATAATTATTCGGCTCTTCCGTCTACTACTCTTACTTCAACTTCTCACGTACAACCCATGGTGTGGCTAGACCGAACTAATACGGCATGACCGGTCTAACTCTAAGACCGGTCTAACTTCAAAGTATCTTACACCAGTCCAACATCAATCTTCCCTTGGACCGGACTAACTCCAAAACATCCATAAGACCGGAGTAACTTATATGGCCATTTTACTCAGCCCTTTGTACTGCGGCCCATAACGGCCCATTACCCAGCTCGGCCCAATTTGCATATAAATTACCCTCTCAACACCCAACAACACGGTTAAGTGTAGAATATATAATTTACTTTTTTTCTTCTAATTCAAACAACTTGGAAGAAAATATACTCCTTTAATGAATGGTATAGCTAATTCAAATCTGTAGCAGGGTACTCTAATTCAAAAACTAGATTAACTTTTCAAATCTAATTGCAGAAAATCATGATTCAATACTCATTGTTTATTATTCTAGAATATTCAAGATATCCCAAATAGAATGATACATCTGCTATATATACCAAGATCACATATTCTCTAAAAAATATCTAACACAATTACACACATGCTCTATTTAGTTAGTTATAACCACTTCCTATCAGACTTGATGAGCTGGACGCATCTCTTAAGCACATGTTAATTTCCCAATTGCAATTGAAGTAGTTATAGATGGAGCTGAAGCTGAGGCTAAAGATGACACTCTCGAAACTCTTGAGGCCGTTGCTTTTAAAGCCATTGTGTCAATACTCAACATTCCCCTGGAAGCTGATGATCAAGCACCATTAGCTTGGTTTTAAGGTATTGAAATCCAGAGACAGATAATGGCTTTGTGAATAGATAAGCTAACTGATCAATGGTAGGAATGTACTTGAGTTGAAAATGCTTAGCAAGAACTTTATCTCGTACAAAATGGCAATCGATTTTTATATGTTTGGATCGAGAGTGAAAGACGGGATTTGAGGCCAAGGCTATATAGAAGAGAGGTTGTCACACCAAAGAATGGGAGTAGTAGGAGAGGAAATACCCATTTCAGTGAGTAGCATGGAAATCCAACTCAATTCTACAGCATACTTAGCCTCAGTGGAGGATCTGGACATAGTTACTTGTTTTTTAGCTGACCAGGACACCCAAAAAAACACAATAACCAGATGTAGACTTCCTATCATGAGCATCTCTTGCCTAGTTGGAATCCAAGTACCCACGAACATCAAAAGTACTGGGAGTAAAAGTCAAACCATGAGTAATAGTGCCCTGAACAAATCTGAGAATTCTCTTTACTGTAGCAAAATTGCCCATTGTAGGAGCATGCATATATTAACAAGCTTGGTTGACAGCTAGAAAGAGATCAGGTCTAATGATAGTAAGGTATTGCAATGCCCCCAACAATACTTCTGTAAAGAAAAGGATTGTTAAATGGGAGTGAAGCATTAGAAGGATTACTGGGCTTGACAGACACAAAAAAGGAGCAAAGATTACAATAGGATACTCCAGCTCTAAGGAGAATTTCTTTGGCATACTTTGATTGAGATAAGTAGGGGTGGGCGCGGGTCAGTTGCGGCCACAAAACCTCCAATCCGCCATCCGTCCGCTAAATTGGTGGATTGGAGAAAATCAATCCGCATCTGTCCGCCAATCCGGCGGATGTGGATTTAGTGGATTAGCGGTTTGGCGGATGGATGCGAATCGGTTTAGCGGTTTAAAATTTTATAAATTTTCAACATAATTCAATTTGTGCACTTCCTCAAAAAAAAAATATTACAGTCAATAAAAAAAAAGTATGACTTAAAAAAGTATTACAATCACTGCATACCTCATTTAAAGCAAGAAAGTTTGAAACTTTAGAATATCACAATCACTGCATGCCTTATCCACATACTACAATCACAGCATGCCTCATACACATAAAGTATTACAATCTATGATTCTTAAAGTATAAAAACAATTCAAACCACCAAAACTATGAACAGAGCAGTAGTAGAGATTGCTTGTCTTTGTATACAAAAACCAACCAGCATATATCATATTTTTTATTTATTATTTTTAGAGAAAGATTTAAAAACCAAAAAATATAGATAAATAATACGTTTATTTTTTTCAATTCAAAAAAGATATTCAAGTTGAAAACTTTTTTTCAACAGAGTATTTAAACTCTTTTTTAATTGAAAACAAAAACAGAATATTTAAACAAACTGAAAACACAAAGTCTTATAAATTACTAGAGGTGCTCGCGGTTTGGCAATTCGGTTGCAGCCAAAGGAATCTCAAATCTGCCATCCGTCCGCTAGATTGGCGGATTGGAGAAAATCAATCCGCAACCGTTCGCTCATCATCACGCATCCGTCCAAAATGCGGCGGATCGGTTTGGTTCGGTCGGTTTTGGCGGATCGGTATATCCGCTGCTCACCCCTAGAGATAAGAGATAACTTGAGCCTGTAGGTTGAACAGAAATGCCAAGAAAGTAGGAAATATCTCCTAATTCTTTCATGGAAAAAGCACTATGCATTTGAGTAATGAGAGTTTGAATATGAGAGGAGTTGTTCCCAATTATTAAGATATATCCACATAGATTAACTAATAAGTTACTGAGGTGGATGTTCTTTGAATGAATAAGGAGGAATCGCACTTGCTATTTGTCAAGCCTTGAGACAACAAGAACGCGGAAAAGGTGGAATAGCAAGCTCTTAGAGCTTGTTCCAAGCCATATAATGCTTTGCGAAGCTTATATACATAATTAGGAGAGGATATGAATCCACAAATCCTGGTGGCTCAAGTATGAACACTTCCTATTCAAGAATCCAATGAAGAAAAGCATTGGAAATGTCTAATTGTTTAAAAGACCAATTGTGATGAAGAGCAAGACAAAGGAGAATTTCGATTCTAGATTGCTTAGCCACTAGGCTAAATGTTTCATGAAAATCAATACCCTCATACTGCAGTTACCCTTTGGCCATTAATCGAGCTTTATTTCTAGCAATTGTGCTATCGGAGTTCTTTTTACGTTTGAAAACCTATTTACATCCTATGGAATTTTTGGCAGGTGGAAGAGGAACTAAGAAACAAGTTTGTTGCTTCTAAAGAGCAAAAAATTCTTTAATCATAGGCTTATGCCAAATAGAAGAGAGTAAAGCTTCTTTGTAAGAAGGGGGTTTTGAATCTAAATAGAGGGAATAGAGGAGGAATAAGTAGTCACCAAACATTGAGAATTTGCTGCAGACTTAGACCTGGTAACCATGGAGTGCATATTGGAAGACACATTTGGAAGAGGTGGAAGAGGTAATTCAATAGCAATGGATTGAATTGGAACTATAGAACCCTATGGAGGAGATATTAATGGAAGAGAAGAGGAATTAAAAACAAGAGGAGAATCGGAATTGTGAGAAGAAAATTTAGAACAAGCTGAAGACTCAAAAAGCTGAAAATAATGAGAAGAAGAAGAAGACTGAGAGAGTAAAGAAGTCTAAGAAGAAGAAGAAGAAGAAGGTGAAGACCAGAAGAATGACTATATGGCAGAAACAGAAGAGTGAGATGTAGATTGTGAAAAAGATGAAAAAATATGTAAGGAAGCAAAAGGAAACAAATGTCCGTTAAAGACTACATGCTTAGACAAGTAGGCTCTACCTGTAAGGTGGTCAAGATACCTATAACCTTTAGCAAAAGGATGGCAGCCAAGGAAAACACAAGACACAAATTTTGGTTGTAATTTGGGTAGGTTGTAAGGCTTAAGCCAAGGAAAGCATTGACATCCAAAAATTCGAAAATAGGAATAATTTGGAATAGACTGAAAAAGCATTTCAAGTGGAGACTTATGACCAAGTATAGAGGATGGCAATCTATCAATAAGAAAAGTAGTAATAGCTACAATATCAAACCAATATTCAATGGCACAGATGAGTGATAAAAAAGAGCAGTTGCAATTTTATTAATGTGTTTGTGCTTTCACTCAACAATGCATTTTGAGAGGGAGTGTAAAGGCAAGAGTGATGATGAACAACACCTTGAGTACTCAAGAATGTCTTCATTTTGGAGGTAAAAAATTTTGAACCCCCATCAGTTTTCAGAATTTTTAAATGAGTGGGAAACTCTTTCTCAACATAAGCCTTAACTCTATGAATTTATCACAGACTTCACTTTTATAAGCTAAGGGATAAATCCAAGTGAACCTGCTATAACCATCAACAAAAAGCAGATAATATTTGTAACCAAAACTAGAAGTATAAGGCCCCCACACATCACTATGAATAAGAGAAAGAGGTGTATTTATAGTAGAATTGGTCAATTGAAATGGGAGTCTATGACTCTTAGCTATGCAACAATCAGTACAAACAATGTTTGTTGTATTATTAGAACTAGACAAACAAGAATTTAGATGATTAATCTTCACTAAAGATGGATGGCCTAATCTATTATGCCAGACAGAAGAAGCCACAGGTGTGGAGGTCTGAGATGTACTAAAGTAAGCATGCAAAATAAGTAATCAATCAGCAACAGATGAAAGAGTAGAATGAAACTGATATAGGCCATTGGTATTATAACCCTGATGAAGAATTCTCCTCGAATCTTTGTCCTGAATCAAAAATTTAAAGTCATCAAAAGTGCTGAGACAATTATTATCTTTGGTTAATTTGTGAATTGAAACAAGGTCAGAAGAGACATAAGGAGTATGCAAAATATTGTTCAATTTAAAAGAAAAATGAGGTTTAGGAAGCAATCCTTTACCAGTGTTATGAATGGGAACTGTATTACCATTGCTAGGGGTATACAAGGGTCGGATTGGGTCGGGTGTACCCTCAATCCGTTAGCTGAACCGAATGCATTGGATTAGATGCTTGATCATCCATTGTCGACCAATCTAGTATTCAAAATCAACCGCAACAAACCACTCGATTTGACGGTCGGCTCGGTCGGTGGTGTGTTTGAAAGACAACCCCCTCTTATAAAACAAGTCTCAGATTCAAACATGTATATAAACACATTGATTCAAAGATTTAAACATCTAAGTCAATCATAATAATAAACAGATTCAAACATGAATGAGTTGAGAGATAGAAATAGAGTGAACACTAATTTCAGAAAAAAATAAAATAAAATAAAAACTTTCCATCGTTTAGCGCCATCCACAATCGATCAACTCTATCATCATCGCCATGGCTTTTGCTCTATTGATCTGCTAAACTTTGTCACCGTCGATCGCCATCGCCTTTCCATCGCCGCTTTGCTCTATGGCCATTAAGGTTTCTATGAGACGGAGATTGAACAAAGGAAATATGGTTTGTGGAAGAAATCGAAGATTGGGTTTGTGGGTAAGAAAGATTGAAGATGAGGGGTTTCATGGGTTTACCGAGAGAGAGAGAGAGAGAGATAGTTTATTGGGAAGAATAAGACAAATTGGTAGAGAGACAGAGAGAGTTTGTATTAAAGATGAGTGTGTGACAAATCAGTAGAGAGAAAGAGTCTGTATTGGGAATATAAATATAACATTCGTTAATGGGAAAGAGAGAGAATTGAGAAGTTAAAGATAGAAATTAAAAAGACAAGCCTTTGGTTTTGATGTACTATTAATCTGGTGTAGTTACGAGGTACAACAAAAACAAACCATCTGTAAATTAAATATTATTAATTAGTAATATATATCGGTCGGTTCGGATATATACGGATTTTTAGTACTTAAATTGTCAGTCGACCGTCAATTTGTCAAAATACAAGTTTTACAACCGTGTCCGACTGTTCTATTTTCGAAATCGACCGTACACATTCGGGTTGGCTCGAATCGGTCGAGTTGAACTGGTTAGTCGGATTCGTGCACACCCCTAACCATTGCCTATGGTGACTTGATCAAATCCTTGTCAGAATTGCGAACAATTGAGATTACTCAGATCATAAGTGATATGATCTATAGGAACAGAGTCTAAGTACCAAGGAGCTTATGGAGAAGAGGAGATTGACTAAGTTGAGGCAACAAAAGCTTTAAAATTGTGCTGGTGAGAATTGGAATTGTGCTATTCAGAACTGAAATATTGAAATTATGGATCTGATTAAGGCCGAATTGTACAACATTGAGGCTGTTAATTAGGATCTCTTAACCTTACTTGCTGGTCAAAGTATATATTTTATGTCTATTTAATGTCAATCAGGTTGTACATAGTCGGAGCATAAAATGGGCAAAAATACAGAATTTGAAGAGAAAACAGCTTCCCGCACGTGCGTTGACTTTTTCTGCACGTGTGTTGACTTTTCCGCACGTGTGTTGACTTTTCTGGAAAAATGGGCCCGATGTTTTAAACCTGTTTGAAAGACCGCAGAAGTATAAATAGGCAAGAAAAAGTTTGGATTAGGGTTCTGAAATTAATTCCAAGAAGAGAGAGGCTAGGGTTTGGAGAAAAAGAAGAATTCTCAAGCTTCTAAAACAACTTCCATGGGGGCTTCCATCTCTCCCATCTCTCCACCTCTTCCCACTCCTCCATGAGTGGCTAGGTTATTCTTTTCTAGGGTTTTGATGAAACCCTAGCTATGTAATAAGATTTTTCATATGCTTTGATTGTGATTCGGTTTGAATCAATGTATGGATATTTTAGAATAATTATTCTTTTCATCTCTTCAAGTATTTTACTCTCTATGATTGTTTAATGCTATACATACATTAGTTTTCTTTGTGTTTGTGTTCAAAGTACGAGACAAGTCATGCTACGAGAGACGGGTTGTGTTGCTATCGTAGTTTAGAGCAAACACTTTGTGCTACTCAGGATGACTTGCCTGTACGTTAAATGCAACAACTTTCTTGATCAATATTTCAAACCGGATTGCAATTGATAGCCAATGTTTAATCTCGTTTATATGGTTAATGGTGAATTCTTTGCCCTATGATTTTTCTCAAAAATTAATATCTCAAACCCTAATTTTAATTGTCAATTTAATTTTTTAATTTCATTTAATTCCTTTTTAATCATAAAATCTCTCAATCTTTTTAATCAAAATTAATTTAAGAACTTAGAGATTAAATTAGTCTAATTTCACAATTGTCCTTGTGGATCGATACCTAAACTTGCCATTATTCTAAAAGAATTTGGTGTAGTTTAGTGTTTATTTTTGGTGTATATAACGACCTATCAAATTTTGGGGCCATTGCCGGGGACTTCTGGCGAAGTTAATTAATTTAAAGTTACATTCTTATTTTAATTTTTAGTTTAGGATTTTATACTTTCGTGTTGCTAAGCGTGCAGAGTATTTGCAATTGGAACCATCACTGGAGTGCAAGCGAAGTGCAGCCAAGTTTTTAAACAAAAATGCCGCAACACTATAGACACCCCATTTTTGACCGGCCTTAAGACTCAGACGTCACCGATTGAGTGCTCGGTGATGTTGCATACTGTGCTCGTTCAGAAGTCTCAGAGTCACGGCCGTGCGCCCTGCCTCCGGACCCCCGAACCCTCTTCTGTGCCTTGTCTCGGTTTGCGAACCAGACTCGGTTTTCTCTATTTTTTTTCCTGAGGGAAGGGAGTGGTCCCGTAGACTATCTCTTAGTGGCCGTGGGCTACTTTTTGTGGCCGTAGGCCATTTTGCCCATTTCGGAGCCCGGTTCCCGGTTTTCGGGACCGTCAGGCCGTGTGCCTCGGTTCGGGACCGCCCAACCATCTCCGATTTCTCCGGTTTTTGGCAAGTGCCTCTGTTTTATCATTATGAGGAACACTGGGGCCTCAGATGCCCACTTCGTGGCTGAACGCCATTTTCGGTGCCTGCAGCCCATTTTTGGGACCCCGCGCGGTTTTGGCCCCGAGCATTCGTTTTGCATTAGTTTTTGTTCAATTCTGGCAGGTGCCTCTGTTTTAGCACCAGGAAGATCACTGGAGGGTGGGAGGCCAGCAATTGTCTCAGCAACCAGTTATCTGCTTGGTCAAAAGTGGTTCAAAGATGAATCCGGAAGGAGAAAAGTCTGCGCTGCTTCACCGAAACAAGCGTATCTCTGAGCACAAGAGGAATTAAAATATGAGGCCACCACCATTGGAAATCTTACTTCCGGGGCTTCATTTTTCTCTCAAGAATCTCCTAAGTCCAAATCCGGGGGGAGGAGATATGGTTGGTTGAAGTCCGGTTGGACTGAATCTGCGCGGCTTTACGGAAACTGGCATAACTTTTTCTACAGGAGGAATTTTGATGCAAGGTTTGCGGCATTGGAAAGCTAACTTCCGGGGATTTAATTTGGACACTTGAATGGACATTTTTGGACTTCCCTAGCACCCAACAGCCAGTGGTCTTCTCGGCAGTTTTGTTTATCTACCTGGCCAGCCACCCCTTTTGTGAAATGACCATTTTGCCCTTGTGAGTTGGCCGACCATTTCTTGCTCCCTCAGTGTATTCCAGCTGTGCTAGCTCATTTTCCAATTGGCCAATCCTCCATACAAGTGTATGGAGGATTAGAGAGTTGCTTTTTAGATATTTTGATGCACTTTAGATATTTTGGATGCACTTTAGATATTTTGGATGCATTTTTCCTCTAAAAGGAGAGGTTTGGCTTCATGTTTAAGGGTGTTAGACATTTTTGAGGGGGATTGGAGAGAGATCCATAGCTTTCACCTTCCATTTCTCTCCATTTAAAAGCTCAAAGGTTATTTTTCTTGCATAATTTGTTCATCAACACCAAGCACCACCATCACCACCCTATTTCCAACACTTGGAGTTGATTTCCAGCAGCTAGGAGGTGACATTTTTCAAGCCAAGAGGTAGCAAAAGACTTGTCTTCAAGGGTAAGTCTTCATTTCCCTTTTTCTAGCTTATTTTTGCTTCAATTTTCTACCCTATTTTCTCACTGTTTTGAGCTCCGGCCCTAACTGAAAGGGGCCTTATTTTGAGCTATTCTACATGTTTGTTTAAGGGCTCAACCCTGTTTGAGCCCTCTATGATGCACTTGTTTCAATACCTCTTGGAATGCCATTATTTTGCATGCTTTCTTTAGCTTATGAGTGATCTGATTTCGAGCATACTATAAACTGTGAGTGAGCCTATTTTGAGCCCCTCTTCAACATTGAAGAAAGGCTCAACCATGTTTGGCCCCTCTATCATGCACTTGCTTTGTAATTTCCCATATTTTCCGTAAAATTGCATGATTTATTTGGCCTATTTGTGATCTGATTTGGAGCATCTCATGAACTGATATTGTGCTCATTTTGAGCCCCTCTTCAACATTGAAGAAGGGCTCAACCTATTTTTCATGCTCTGCATACCACTTGCTTTGAATTCATGTTCTATCCCTATTTTGCATGCTTTGTTAGGCTTGCTTGTCTTCTGTTTTGAGTCTTAATCAGGCCTAGAAAGTGTCTTATTTTGGCCCAATATTCATGTTTTGTTAAGGGTCTTAGGTCATTTGATGCATGCTTTTGGTACTTTATGTTGTACTCCATCTTTGGTTCATTATTTTGCATGCTTTGTTAGGCTTGCTTGTATTCTGTTTTGAGCCCTCATCAGGCTTATAAAGTATCTTATTTCGGCCTATTCTTCATGTTTTATCAAGGGTCTTGAGTTGTTTGGTCATTGCTTATGATACCTCATGTTATATCCCTTGTTGGCCCATTATTTTGCATGCTATGTTTAGTATATCTACACACTGAATTGGGGGATGCCATCTTTTGTAAATATGAATATTTTTGGTCCCTCTTTAATGTTGTAGAACTTTTTTTTTTGGTTTGAGCATTGTATATGTTACTTGCTTTGTAAATCTCCTCTTTTCCCCCATTTTTGCAAGCTGTTGTTTCCATACTTGTGATTATTGTTTGGCCTTGCTTTGTACTAAAAAATGATTTTTTTTGGGCTGCCTTGCTACTGTTTTTGCTGTCATGTGCCAATTTTGCATGTTTACCATAGCCGTAGGCCATTTCGGGTACTTAAAATCACATTTCGGGATGATTTCATGCATTGATTGTCATTTCGTATCATTTCGGGGCTGTTTTCCCCTTCATTTAGCTGCTGAAATTTGGTTTGCATGCTTGCATATCATTCTCCATGTCATTTCATGCCTTAGTGCATTGCCTCGGTTTGTGTGCCCGTGGGCACGCACTTCGAGGCACTCTGTTTTCATCCGTTGGCTTCCTATGTGAGTAGGCTAAGGCTCTCTCATGTTGGTATAAGCCCATCATTGCATTTCTGTACCATTTTCATGCTTGTATATCATCGCCTCGGTTTGCGTGCCCGTGGGCATGCACTTTGAGGCACCTCTGTTTTATCCGACGACAGCCTATGTGAGTACGGCTGAGGCTCTCTCATGTTGGCGTAAGCCCATCATTGCATTCCGTATGCCATTTCATACATTCCTCGGTTTGCGTGCCCGTGTGCACGCATTTCGAGGCGCATCTTTTTTATCCGACGGCATCTGACGTGAGTGTGGCTGAGGTCCACTCATGTTAGTATAAGCCCAATTTGCATTTCCATCTCATTTTATCATTGCCTCGGTTTGCGTGCCCGTGGGCACGCATTTCGAGGCACTTCATTCTTATCCGACGACCTCCTATGTGAGTGAGTTGAGGCTCTCCCATGTTGGTGTAAGCCCATCGTGGCATTCCGTATGCCATTTCATTCCATTTTATCATCGCCTCGGTTTGCGTGCCCGTGGGCACACATTTCGAGGCACTTCGGTTTTATCCGATTTGCATTTTATCATCGCTTCGGTTTGCGTGCCCATGTGCACGCATTTCGAGGCACTTCAGTTTTATCCAATTTGCATTTCACATCATCGCCTCGGTTTGCGTGCCCGTGTGCACGCATTTCGAGGCACTTCGATTTTATCCGATTTACATTTCATGCCATCGCCTCGATTTGCGTGCCCGTGTGCACGCATTTCGAGGCACTTCATTCTTATCTGACGGCCTCTTATGTGAGTGTGGCTGAGACTCACTCATGTTAGTGTAAGTCCATTTTGCATTCCATATCTCATTTTAGCATCATTGCATCGAGTATGCCATCGCTTTCGGTTATGCGTGCCTGCAGTGCACGCATTTCGAGGCACTTCATTTTCATCCATTGGCCTCCTATGTGAGAGTGGCTGAGACTCTCTCATGTTGGTATAAGCCCATTTCGCATTGTCATGCCATTTTAGTCTCATTACATCGCGTGTGTCATTTCCTCAGTCTACGTGCCTGTGTGCACGCATTTCGAGGCATCTCGTTTTCATCCGCATTGTGCATACTAGGTTGTATCTTAGATTGCATTCATGCATTTTCTCGATTTGCGTGCCCGTGTGCACGTATTTCGAGGCATCTCATTTTCATAGCATTGTGCATGCTATATCACATGTTAGCTGCATTTCATGCATACCATGCATATTGCATCGTGTTCGGGATAGGCGTTAGCCCGGGCATGGGAAACGAGGTACATTCCGTACTCCGAGTGACGGAGTGTGTCTCAATTCCCAAGTCACCGACACTCCGGATTACCCATGATGGAGTTAGGTTCTGTTGTAGCATTCATCTGCATTCATCCTATATTGAGTTGTGCAATTCGGCTCCTCGGCCATCATGCATCGATATGCGTGATTGATGGCACGAGGATCGAGGCATGCATATATTCATGAAATACATTGCTATGCCCTTTTTCTGCTCTCTGTTGCAGCAAAATTAAGGATCAGCAGATTTTCGGAGTTTGGCACGCTTTTCGAGAAAAAGTGCAAACAGAGGCTAATCAGGGCATCCCAGTGGATTTCCACGCCAAGCAGCCTAACATACAACATACATCAGAAGCAAGGCAGCCCCTGGCTTGCATGCCAGTTTACAACTTTCTTAGTTTAATTTGTTAATTAATTAAGAATTTGTATATTTATTCGGACTGTATATTTCGGACTGTAATATTCTTTTATTCGGACTGTATTGTTATTTATTCGGACCCTCTGTGCGAGGGCACAATTGTAATAAGTGTGGGTGAGTGTGATGTATGTCTTCCAACCCCCATTTCTTTCTCCCTTTTATTTACCTGCTTACGATGGTTAGATATAGGCAATATTTCAATTAGCATACAGTATGACAACATGTTTGCATCATTCATCTGTTTTGCACGCACCGGGCTCGGCACATCATACAAACTACATCTGTATTTCAATTCCAAATTGAATACTTGATAGCTGTAGCATTTCACATATCATATTTAGAATAGCCGAGCCTGCTATAGTTTGCATCTTTGCATGTGTTGCATTAGGCAATTCTGTATATCTAGGATCATGCATGATTTCTAACGAGCTTCTGTTTTGGCTTGGAGTACTCGGTAAGTGGTTATGCTTTAGCATCCTCGCATGCGTGTGAGTGTTGCCATGATAGCATGCTTGCCATGAGGCTATGTGCTTATATAATATAACTGCCTTGAATGCCTGTGGGTGGAGGTTGAGTTACTTGGATTGGGACAATTCATCAAATGCTTGTTTTAAGCCCACTAGATAATGGCAAAATCATGTTTTCTAAGCCCACCCGAGGGTGGCAAATCCGCATTTTAGCCTACCTGCGGGTAGCACCTTCACACCATTTTCAAACAAACAAACATGAAATGTTTTGTTCCAATTCAGACGGCCCAGTCTATATTTGTTTGCTGTGCGCATCACGTAGTAATCTAGGCTAATAACCGGAATAAGAACTCACAATGTTTTCAAAAACAGATATCATGGTTAGTAGAGGCCGGTCTTTGACCGGGCGAGCGGGGGTGCTCACGATGTGACCTTCCCCAATCGTACCCAAGTTCCCGAGCCAACTTTGGTGATGACGGACACGTGGTCTTTGGCACCGAGTTAGGGTTTCCTAAATTTCCCATTTTAAAAATATTTAGGTGGCGACTCTGTTATCTGGAAAAGCAGTCCATGTTTGGCACTTCTTTCAAAAAATCTGTTTTTCTTCAAAACGATTTGCCGGATTTGGACTCTTTGGTTCGAGATTTGGAACCGCAACAAAATCGAGTCCGAACTGTAGCGAGGTCCCTCGCGGGCTTGTTACAAACACCAAAGTGCTAAAAAAAAAAAAAAAAACATAAGCAAATACTCGCAAGAAAAGCACCAAAGTGCTAAGAAGAAAGACAAAGCTCAATTGGAGGTTGGAGACAACGTCTACACGTCAAGCACCCACAAGACGAGTAAAGCGTTTTCGTTAAATCGCTGTGAGTATTTCTCCCTTTGGTATTTTGCTTTCATACTTAGTGCACAGAATAGGAACTTAGTATGGGTGTATGAGTAGTGTATGCACGAGCGCCGTTCTTGCCGCCCTAAATTATGGAGTTTGGACCTTGAACTAGAAAGGATTCTTAGGAGACTTAGAGCCTCTACCCGTGTTCCTAGGCTTGAATATTCATATCCATACATTGAGCCATTAGAGATGGAAAATTCAAATGTCCCGAATGGGCCCAACCGGACTCTCAAGGATTTTTTCACACCTATTGCATATACATCACCATCATGCATCCAATTACCCGACACCACTACTGCTCATTATGAGATTAAGTCCAACACCATACAAATGCTCCCATCATTCCATGGACTAGCTCATGATGATCCTTATAAACATTTGAATGAATTTCTGGAAATTTGCTCTACAGTGAGGATCTAGAATTTCACAAATGAGGCCTTAATGTTGCGATTGTTTCCATTTTCATTAAAGAACAAAGCCAAACACTGGCTGAACTCCATACATGCTACTTCAATCACAACTTGGGACAAATTATAACAACAGTTCTTGGAGAAGTAATTTCCCATCGGTAAAACCAACCAACTTAGACGAGCTATCACCAATTTTGCTCAAATTAATGGCAAGCAATTTCACGAAACATGGATGAGACTTCGTGACTTTCTCCAATAGTGTCTCCACTACCAAGTGCCTGATTGGCAACTTATTTAGACTTTTTATTATGGTTTAACTGAGCCTCACCGCCAAATGGTAGATTCATCTTGTGGTGGGACATTCATGTCTGAAAATGACGCTGAAACATGGCAATTATTTGAGAACTTAAGTGATAATTCCCTTCACCATGCCTCCACAGCCCGGCAAGTCCGGCAGCCAGTAGTTAGAGTCCCAAAGAGATTGGGCATTTATGAGGTCAGGCAAAACCTAGAGTTAGCCCAACAAGTAGAGGCATTGTTCTACAAAATGGACCAATTATTAGTTGTGGGACATGCCCCTACACAGCAAGATTAGCCTTAATTTCACGAGGCATGTGTTATTTGTGTCAGCCCTGCTCATAACTTGAGTGAGTGCCCTTCGGCATCACAATTTCTGGAGTTAGTCCAAGAGCATATGAATGCAGCTCAAGGTTTCTGCAACTCGGGTAATGACCCATACTCCAACACATACAATTCGGGATGAAGAAATCACCCTAATTTTTTATGGAGACCTCCTTCATAAGGCACTTCTTACAACCCTCCACCACAAAGGCAGAATTTTAATAATTTTGCCAATCAATCTTCATACCGACCACCACAACCTTACTGACCCCCACAACCTTACCGGCAACCACAACCCCCACTTGTTCCTCAAGGCAACTCTGCCTTTGAGACTTAGGTGTTAGAAGTTCTCTCAGAACTTAAGGGGTTAGCACTAGTAGTTCACTCCCACACTAACTCCATTGCCAAGCTAGAGGTCCAATTAGGTCAAATGGCTAACAACATGAATAAAAGAGAGAAAGGAAAACTACCGAGTCAGACCATGGCCAACCCTAAGGGTCAACACGGGACAGAAAGTTCAGGTGGGAATAGAAAGCACCATGAATAGGTGCAAGTTGTGATTATCTTGAGAAGTGAGAGGGAGTTAGAGCCTCGGCTAGTTGCACCTGATGCAACTAGAGCTAAGAAAGGTGACCACGGTGGTACACCCAATGAGAGCAAGGGTGAGGAGAAAACACCTAAAAGGGATGACTTAGTCCCTAGCACTTCACATGAACCTAAGGCACCATATATACCTAAGGCACCCTTTCTCCAATGCCTTGATACATCGTCTCCTTTCAATAAGAAGGCGGCATCCATGGAAGCAATAATGGTGGTCTTTAAATAGGTAAAAATCAAACTCCCCCTATTGGAGGCGATTAAGCAAGTACCTTCCTATACTAAATTTCTGAAGGACTTTTGTACGCAAAAGCATAAATCTAGGACACACGTGTCTCAAAAAGTCATACTCACGGAGCAAGTAAGCTCCATCTTGTTGAATGACACACCCCCTAAGCTTAAAGATCAGGGTGCCTCAACCATTACATGCATTATAGGGGACCATTTCATTAATAGGGCCTTATTAGATTTAGGGGCTAGTGTCAATTTGTTGACGTACTTTGTGTACGAAGAATTTAGGCTTTGCGAGTTGAAGCCCACTACTGTTAGTCTCCAATTGGCTAACCGATCCCTCAAAGTACCACGTGGCATGATTGAGGATGTGCTAGTGAAGGTCGATAGGTTTTACTTTTCTGTTGACTTTTTGGTTTTAGATATGGAACTGGTAACCAGTTCTAGGAAACAAATCCCGATGATCTTAGGTCAACCTTTCTTGGCTACGACCAATGCATGCATAAATTGTCATATCGGGGTTCTGAAAGTTTCATTTGAGAATATGTAAGTGAAACTTAATGTTTTCCAAGCATCCCAATAACCCTATGAGAGAGAAAAGTTCTTATTTGTGGATGGCATGGATAGGATTATGGAGGAAGCTTTATCCTCTATTCTTGTAGAGGACCCTCTAGAGGCTTGTCTAGCTCATTTTGGGTTTGAGGATTTTGATATTGATGGATCGGTTGAGGAGGTGAACGCTTTACTTAATGCTTCTTCTACACTGAATTTTCCTCCGTGGAAAGCCTAGTTTGAGTCACTTCTTCCTTTGTCGAGAGAGTCTGCCATACCATCTTTGGTCACACCACCTACACTTGAGTTGAAGCCACTCCCGGCCGCACTCAAGTATGCATTTTTAGGGCCCTAAGATACTTTACCAGTCATCATTGCATCTGACTTGACTGCAGAGCAAGAGAGTCAGTTAATGAGTGTTCTCGTGGCACATTGGAGTGCTATAGGGTGGCCAATGGCTTATTTGAAAGGAATAGATCCTTCTGTGTGCATGCATTATATACACCTAGAGGAGGACACCAAACATTCTCGTGAAATGCAACGGAGGCTTAATCCTAATATGAAAGAGGTAGTGAAAAATGAGGTATTAAAATTGTTAGATGCGGGTATTATATACCCCATCTCGTATAGCAAGTGGGTGAGTCCTACACAAGTAGTACCCAAGAAATCGGGCATTACTGTTGTTAAGAATAAGATATGAGAGTTAATCCCCACACGAACCACTACTGGGTGGCAAGTGTGCATTGATTATAGGAGACTGAATTCCACGACTAGGAAGGATCATTTTCCCTTACCTTTTATTGACTAGATCCTAGAGCGATTAGCGGGGCAGGGTTTCTATTGTTTTCTTGATGGCTACTCGGGGTATAATCATGTCCCGGTATACCTCGCTAACCAGGAAAAGACCACTTTCACTTGCATTTTTGGCACTTTTGCTTACATGCACATGCCCTTGGGACTATATAATGCACCGGCAACTTTTTAACGGGGTATGGTGGCCATTTTCTCCGATATGGTGGAGAAATTCTTAGAGGTTTTCATGGATGATTTTTTTGGTGTTTGGACCATCTTTTGAGGAATGCCTTAGGAATTTGACTAGAGTGTTGAAACGATGTACTGAGGCAAACTTGATTTTGAGTTGGGAGAAGAGTCATTTTATGGTTCGTGAGGGTATAGTGTTGGGACACATCATGTCCCCTCAAGGTATGGACGTAGACAAAGCTAAAGTTGACCTCATTGTAAGCTTTCCACCACCCAATTTTCTGCGTTAAGTCCGTTCTTTCTTAGGGCATACAGGTTTTTACCGTAGGTTCATCAAAGACTTTAGTAAAATATCACGTCCTTTGTGTAGTTTACTTGTTAAGGACACACCTTTTATCTTTGATGAGGCATGTTTAAAAGCCTTTGAAACACTGACAGTGGCCCTTACTACCGCCCCAATTATGAAATCACCAGATTGGTCACTTCCCTTTGAAATCATGTGTGATGCCTCAGATTATGTAATCAGGGCTGTGTTGGGCTAAAGGGTCAATAGGGCACAATATGCTATATACTATGCTAGTCTCACTCTCTCGAATTGAATTACACTACCACCGAGAAAGAGTTGTTAGCTGTGGTTTTTGCCTTAGATAAATTCTGGTCCTATCTCCTAGGTTCCAAGGTCATATCCTTCACTGATCATGCCGCTTTGCGGTATTTACTATTAAAGAAAGAGACCAAACCTAGATTAATTAGATAGATTTCATTGCTTCAGGAATTTGACCTAGAGATTCGAGATAAGAAAGGATCTGAGAATGTAGTAGCGGATCACCTCTCTCAAATCCTTGTTGAGTATACTAGTGACTCTCTTATTTTGCATGATTCGTTTCCGGATGAACAACGCTTTGTGGTGTCACGAGCGAGCCCCCCGTGGTTTGCACATATTGTGAATTACTTGGCTATTGGGCAAATTCCTCAAAATTGGTTTAAGTAAGACAAAGACCGATTCTTTTCACAGATCAGGTATTATTTTTTGGAGGATCTAGAGTTGTTTAAATATTGCTCCGACCAAGTGATTCGACGGTGTGTGCCGGAGAGTGAGGTGCATAGCATTCTTACATTTTGTCATTCTTCTACATGTGGTGGTCATTTTAGTGGGCATAAAATGGCCGCTAAGATTTTACAAAGCAGGTTTTATTGGCCCATAGTTTTTAAAAATGCCCATTAATTTTGTAGAATTTGTTTGCGCTGTCAGTAAATGGGTTCGATATCTCGGCGTGACATAATGCCAATGTCCCCTATTCTTGGAGTAGAGATCTTTGATGTTTGGGGAATTTATTTTATGGGACCTTTCCCGTCGTCATTCGGATTTGAGTATATTCTCTTGGCAGTAGATTATCTGTCTAAGTAGGTGGAGGCGATAGCTACCCAAACAAATGATCATAAAGTAGTAACCAAATTTTTGCATGAAAACATCTTTAGTCGTTTTGGGTTTCCTAGAGCCATAATACGTGATCAGGGTACACATTTTTGTAATCGGTTCTTTGAGTCGGTAGTTAAGAAATACTCTATCACTCATAAAGTTGGCACTCTATACCACCCTCAAACTAGTGGCTAAGTGGAAGTCTCAAATAGGAAGGTAAAGCACATAATAGAGAAAATAGTGAGACCAGATAGGAAAGATTGGTCACAACATTTGATTGATACATTATAGGCCTACCGCACTGCTTATAAGACATCCATTGGGATGTCACCATATAGGGCAATGTTTGGCAAAGCTTGCCATCTCGCAGTTGAACTTGAGCACCGAGCATTGTGGGCCATGAAGAAGTTTAATCTCGATATGGCCGTGGCTAGACTCAACCGGAAATTGCAACTCAATGAGTTTGAGGAAATTTGGAATAATGCATATAAGAGTTCGAGAATTTTTAAAACTCGGACTAAGGAATTCCATGGCAAGCACATTAATAGAAAATCCTTTGAACCTGGCCAAAAAGTATGGTTTTTTAACTCAAAATTGAGACTCTTTCCGGATAAGCTTAGATCAAGATGGGATGGTCTCTTTGTGGTTGTTGAGGCATTTATTCATGGCGCCGTTGAGGTGCAAGATCCAAAGAATGGCCACACTTTCAAAGTGAATGGCCAAAGACTGAAACCATATATAGAGGGAATTGAGAATGGGGATATGATTGAGTCCATTACTTTGATGGGCCCTTTTTACTATGATTGAGAGATTGATGTCTTGTTCTCTTTTCTTTCCTTTCTATTCTATTTTTTTTTTATTCTTGTTGTGCTTTATTTGCGTCTAGGAGACTTTAAATCCTCTAAAAGTGAAATTCCTTTGGTGTTTGTCGTGTCCAAACATTATCTGAAGGTCTGGTATAGCCACCTAATTCTGTTTGTAGTGAGTTCTTAGGAGACCAACTTAGACGGTGGAAACTAAAGTTCGAATGAGAAAGCCTACGACGCAAAGGTTTAGAATTTCCGAGACTAAAGTCTGGTTTGAATACTCAGGGGTGTGGAGATTGCTTCAAAACCACCTCGACTTGAACTCTACATAACAGCCCCATAGATCGAGTTATCCTTAGGCGCCTCAATTCTGGATACCGAATTAATCTAGTCTGCCACCCTGTTAGAGAATAGGGAAAGTTACAAATACTGTTTGGGAGTAAAGTAGTACCCATGATTTTCATTTGAAGATTATACATTTATTGACCTTTTATTTCTTTTCATAGGTTATTTTTATTTTGATTATGAAATAATGTACAAGTTAGGTTGAGAGAGTATATAAAAAATAAAAAAATTCTCGCACGTGCAGCAAAACCCACCACACGTGCGGCAAAAATGTCCAATCCCCCAATTTTCTATTACTTTAAAAGTAGGTGCGTAGAGGAGGTGCAGGGGTGCATTTGCACGTGCAGTGAGGCCTTGAAAAAAAAAACTGATAAATGTTTTTTGAGCCTGCATTAATTGCAAGTACGTGGTGTGGTGTGGTGCGGTGCACGCCGCACGTGCGGCCTAGGCCCTGCACATGCAGGAAGTTTTCTGATTCAAATTGGACTCTTGCTTTATATGCACGAGCGTGGCCTGGTGTGGGGTCTGTTCGCATGTGCGTGGAACAATCCCGCACGTGCGGGACGACGTTCCAAAAAAATAAATAAATAAATAAAAATGCAGTTTGTTTTCTTTATTTATGTATTTAATTCCATTTATTGTATTTCTTTATAAAGAAATAAAAAATAAAAAAATAAAAGATTTCTTTCTTATATATATATATATATTATTTTATCTATTTCATTATAACTTATTTTATAAAATTAATAATAATAATAATAACAACAACATTCAATTTTCTTTGTTCAAGTTATTTATTTATTTATTATCATTTACTTTTGATTTTGAAAAAAAAATAAAAAATTTGATTTCAACAAAACCTAACCCTAGACCCTCTTTGGACTATCACTTTCCCAACCATTCTCTCTCTCTACCCCTCATCATCTCTCTCTCTTAACCTCACAAAGCCACCAACTCATCACACTCCCACCATCACCAACTTCTTCTTCCTTCTTCTTCTTTCAACTTTCACTCACCACCACTTTTCCATCGAAGCATCACCATCCTCTCCGTCTGGCGATCTCCGGCGATCACCAATTTTTCCGGCGAATCTCCATTCTTTCTCCCTCTTTCTCCACTCTTTCAAGGTAACTTTTCCTTTTTGTGATTTGTGGGAGTAGATTAGTAGAGTTTTGTTTTTGTTTTTGTTCAAATCATGATCTATAGTCCATCCTTAAAAAAATAATAATAAAAAATAAAAAAATTATGCAGCCAAGAAGACGACCGCCGCACGTACGGCCAAATCCGACGCACGTGCGGTACCTTTCCCCTCCCCCCCAAAAAAAAAATAAAATAAAATAAAATAAATAAATAAATATTAATATTATACTTAGCTTTTCTAATTCATTTTAATTATACTTGGCTTTTCTCATTTATTTTAGTTCCTAGGTTGTCTATTTATTTATTTAGCTGTTTAGTTGTTTGTTTATTTATTTATTTTTTTTATTTAGTTGTTTAATTTTTTTAAATTAATTATTTCTTTATTTTTTATTAGTTTATTTCATTACTTGGTAGTGTAGTTTGTTTTCATTTGTTTAATCTGTCGTTATTTACATAAAATGTGAATGTGTCTAGTTTATTTTATTTTAGATTTCATATATTGTAAAAATAAAAATAAAAATAAAAGTTTATTTTAGGTTCAATAGTTAATTTCATAAATAATTGTGTAACTAGTTTAGTTGTTGTTATTTTTATTTTTATTCATATTTTATTTTAGTTCATTTATTTCTCTATTAAAAAATAAATAATATTCTAATGCTTAGCTTTTCTAATTCATTGTATTATGCATCTATTTATTTAGTTGTTGAGATATGTTCTATTATCTCATCGTTACTTGTTACTTTAATTCAATACTTGTCAAAATGTTAATATGTAAGTTTATATTATTCTAGTTTATTTTGTTTTTGGTTAAAAAAAATAATAATAATAATAATTAAAAAAAATGATGAGAATTGCATGTGGTACATCAGTAGGCAGACTTGTGCTTTAATATTTTGTTTTATTCTCGTGTTGGATCCATAGGTATGTACATGTTTTTGGTATGTGCAGGAAATAAGTCGATAGTTATCCATCCGGGTCTCCAAAAAGGCCAGAGGTTCCACATCCTCGGTGCCACCACTGCCACCGTCACCACCATTCTCGCCGCCACCACCGGTTGGGTTGCCACGGTCGGAGTGGGTTTCACGCCTGCTTCACAAGCTCACACAATTCTAGCTCAACTATTTTTAGAATGACCCAGTCACCTCTTAGGCCGTTGAGCAGCTCCACCTCTAGCAACATTTGGGCCTTTGCACTGTGACAGCGCCCACTTATTCTCGTTTGGCACAGCTCTTCTATCAAAACCTGTATGAGTCACTCACCGAGGCAGAATTGTTGTCCACTATTGATGCACATCTCGTCAGCATCACAGAATCCATGATTGCCGACGTGTTAGGGTTCTTTTCCATGCCGGAACACCAGTCTTTCCCGAAAGTTGAGGACCAACAACCCATACACAGCTTCATCTAAGAGTACTTCCCGGGGGCACACGGTGACACAAGTTACACGTGCTTGCGACGGAGTAAGTTGCCTAGCCGCTTGCTATTCATTGATTCCGTGATACATAAGAATGCCCTTCCGCTTGGGTATAAAGCTGAGGGCCGCTTGGAGTTTGTTCAGGTCTTACACAGTTATCAACATGGCTATCAGGTCCCGCTTAAACACATCATCTGGATGCATATGCGGAAATTTCTACGGGAGGCAGTTTGGCCTCAACCTATGCAGAACCTGACTTGGTCGCTGCCATTTGCCAATTTGATTACACTTGTCTTCGAGCTGAACGGCCTCCCTATTGATTCGACTGAGGAGATTGATAGAGCTTATCCGATTTTTGGGCAGTGGAAATGGCATCATAGCATATCTCGCATCCCGCAGCAAGTTGGTGCCCCGATTGATGAAGCCCAGGACCCCGTCCACAACCAACCACCTCATCCTACCTCCCATGTGCCTCCCCAAGGGGTCCCATTCTACATGACTCGCGAGGAGTATGTATATCTTCAGCACTCTGTGAATCAAGTCCACAGTACTCTTTGTGATCACCACTAGAGTCTTATGGGGTTGCGCACGAATTTTTAAGCGCATCAAGACTATTCTCAAATGGCTTTTGATCAGCTCAACGCCCGCCAACTCAACATTCAGCAGTCAGTTGCATCACTGCAAACTAACTTTTACACATATCGAGAGTTGAGCAAGCAACATTTTGACCAGCTTGACACACGGGTTCGGGATGAAGCATTCGAGACGCGGTCATTGATGAACGCCTTGTTTGCCCAGCATTTCCCGCCACCACCGCCACCGGATTCTCAGTAGTACCAGCTTATATTTTACTTTGTCTCTTTTATTTCTATTTTTCTTTTTAGTTATTTCTTCTTTTATAAAAAATAAAAAATAAAAAAAATAATGTGTGCGTATGTGTGTTACTATTTGCCAACCTGGATGTGCACCTACAATCTCTGGTAATATTCTCTCATTCCTATTTACTTAGCTTTTACTTCCATTGAGGATAATGTCATACTCAAGTTGGGGGATGAGGGTATTTTCTTTTGTTCATTTCTATTTGGCTCATAATTCATGCTTATACTCGTTTCACTTGATTGCATTACTTCACTTGATGTGACTTGTTGCTAGTAGGGTGATGATATTTGCATATGTTAATTGGGGAGCATAGTAGACTTGTATGAAAAGGGTTTATTGGGTAGATACTTACATGTGATGTTTGCACTAAGAGAGTTGTTTGTGTTTATGGTATTAGTACACTTATCATGAGTATGCCTTAATTCACATGAACACACTATCATAGCGGTAATCTCTTTATTATAATCTCTGGTGTACATCATTGATAATGGCTAGGGTTGCAGAAAAGAATAAAGGAGGAGCCAAGATTCTTTAAAAAAAAAAAAAAAAAAAAAAAAATCCACACACACTTGACTTGTTTGGGTTCATAACCTTTTTAACTCGAGTTATTAAGCCCATAGGGGTGTCTCTACACCTAGTGCCCTAAAACCGCCTAGTTTGAGAGTCATTGGCTCAAGACTTGCTACATGGGTTAATTAGAAAGCTTAAGGGACTTAGACATTGCATAGTTAAGGAAAAATAAGAAGAATGACTTGTTCGGATTCGTAGCCTTTTCAACTTGAGTTATTAAGCCCGTAGAATTGTCTTCACACCTAGTGCCTTAAAACCGTCTGGTTTGGGAGTCATTGGCCCAATGCTTGTTACATGGGTTGATTAGAAAGTTTAATGGATCAGGACATTGCACAGTCATCTAAAAAAAAAACTTTTGAGAATCTTGGCTGCAACAGTTTAGTTTTTCTGTATATGTTGGGTATTATTATGAGTTACACTGGGCTATTATAGTGGATAGTTAACTAATATGGAGATTGCACTTTACACCGAGAGTACTGATAATTTGTCTACTAGGATGCACAAGTACATGAGACTTTACTTTTGTATTAATTGAATTGTGGTTTTGACTCAATAGATTTCTTCATGCTTGTTCATTGTGCCTTTAATGACTCATTATGCCAAACAAGGCCTTAATATCACACTGTAGTGGCACATAAGTTGATTGTTTGTGAGGTGGAGTAGTGTGATTAATTATTGAGCATATACGAATATGTTAATGTTTGTGGGTATCATTTCTGGAAACCCTCACGAGACTTTACTCGTCCACTTGGGGTAACTTTGTGGTTTAAAGGCTTGTTGCATATGCTAAATACAACCGTTTTTCCACGAAAAAGAAAATAATTAGATTTTGTTTTATTTTATTTTATTTTTATTACTTGCTTGAGGACTGGCAAGTTGTAAGTTGGGAGATATGATTAAGGCCAAATTGTACAACATTGACGCCGTTAATTAGGATATTTTAACTTTACTTGCTTGTTAAACTATATATTTTATGTCTGTTTAATGTCAATCAGGTTGTACATAGTCGGAGCATAAAATGGGCAAAAATACAGAATTTGGAGAGAAAATAGCTTCCCGCACGTGCGTTGACTTTCCCGCACGTGCGTTGATTTTTCCACACGTGCGTTGACTTTTCTAGGAAAACGGGCCCGATGTTTTAAACTTGTTTGAAAGACCGCAGAAGTATAAATAGGCAAGAAAAATGCTAGATTAGGGTTTTGAAATTAATTCCAACAAGAGAGAGGCTAGGGTTTAAAGAAAAAGAAGGATTCTCAAACTTTCAAGACAACTTCCATGGGGGCTTCCATCTCTCTCATCTCTTTCACTTCTTCCCACTTCTCCATGAGTGGCTAGGTTATTCTTTTTTAGGGTTTTGATGAAATCCTAACCATGTAATAGGATTTTTCATATGCTTTGATTGTGATTCAATTTGAATCAATGTATGGATGTTTTAGAAGTTTATTATAATTATTCTTTTCATCTCTTCAAGTATTTTATTCTCTGTAATTGTTTAATGCTTTCCATACATTAGTTTTTTTTGTGTTTGTGTTCAAAGTACGAGACAAGTCATGCTACGAGATGACTCATGCCTGTACGTTGAATGCAACAACCTTCTTGATCAATATTTCAAACTTGTAGTTGTGAAATATTGGGTATTTTAAACCGGATTGCAATTAATAGCCAATGTTTAATCTCGTTTATATGGTTAGTAATGAATTCTTTGTCCTATGATTTTTTTCAAAATTTAATATCTCAAACTCTAATTTTAATTGTTAATTTAATTTCTTAATTTCATTTAATTCTTTTTTAATCATAAAATCTCTCAATCTTTTTAATCAAAATTAATTTAGAAATTTAGCGATTAAATTAGTCTAATTTCACAATTGTTCTTGTAGATCGATACCTGAACTTGCCATTATTTTAAAAGAATTTGGGTGGATCCATCCTGTATCAACAATCCAATGTGGAGTGGCCATATCCACCACAAATTTGGCAAGCAAGAGGGGAAGCAGATCTACCTCTGCCTCTAGAGAAACCACCATGATGATTTTTTGAAAAACTGGAGACATTTTGAGCACTTGAAAAATTGGAATAGGTATTGAATGAATTCGATCCATGAGATCTGCCACCTCGACTGTCTCCGTAAGATCGTCTTCTGGATCCATAAGAATGACCTCTATTATTATAACTTGAAGAGTCTCGAGAATAAAAAAAAAAGCCACAGTTAGCTCAGTATGAAGTTTGTGATGTTTAGATTCAACATGTATGGCTTCAGAAATGAGAAGAGAAGCCAGTTCATCCATCAAAATGAATTTGAATCTAGATCGAATTGTTGTCTTAAAAGCATCATACTCATCTGGAAGGCCATTCAAGGTAAGAAGAACAAGGTCTTCATCATCAATAAGCAAGAGCCAATTGACTGACCAGGTCTTTGATCTTAGACAGATAATCCTCCATTGAATCAGCTTTCTTTGTAATACTGTTTAACTTGTTCTTTAATTGATGAACATGAGATCGAGAGAGAGAGGTGAAATGTTATGCAATGCAGTCCATACCTCAAAAAACGATGAAGATGAATAGATAAATAGATTGCAAGTGACAAAGTTGCAGAAGTGCAAGTGAGCATCGACAATTTTTCATTGCAGATATGCAAGATTACCAACCTCTGAACCAGAAGCATCTGTAATCACTTGGGGACATGGTATAGTACAATCAACAAAGCCAAAAAGACTAGTTGCAGTCAAAATATTCAGCTTTTGGTTTTTTCAGATCAAGAAATTTGAAGCATCAAGTTTAATTGTGATAACAAGTTTAATTGTGATAAACGAGGAAAGATTGGAAATCAACAAGGAAAGATTGGAAATCAACAAAGAAAGATTTGAAGGAATAGAAGCAGAAGCCATGAAAGAAGGTAAAGAACTCGGAGTTGAAGAAGCCATGGATCATCTCGCAGGAGTTTACAGCACTGATACCATGAAGAAAATCATGATTCAATACCCATTGTTTATTATTCTAGAATATTCAAGGTATCCCAAATAGAATGATACATCTGCTATATATACCACGCTCACATATTCTTTAAAAAATATCTAACACCATTACACACATGCTCTATTTAGTTAGTTATAACCAATTCCTAACAAACTTGATGAGCTGGACACATCTCTTGAGCACATGTTAATTTCCCAATTGCAATTGAAGCAGTTATAGGTGGAGCTGCAACTGAAGCTGACTATAAAGATGAAGCTGAGGCTAAAGATGACACTCTCGAAACTATTGAGGCCTTTGCTTTTGAAGCCGTCGCATCAATATACTCAACACTAATAATGTGACAATTTATTATAATATCTAAAATAATTCTTTTTTTCATATCTTATTTAATCATCAACTAATCATTTTAGATATCACTAAATTTAAAAAATGTGACTTCAAATTAAGTTTGTATATCATTTTCTATTTCAATAATTTGTTCAAAAACAATTGCATAAGTAGAAACTTTCAACTTGTAATGTTTAGTCAAGTACGAGTAGGAGTGTAAAAATAGCCCGTGATCCGGGGTGAGCCCGACCCAAGCCCGAGCCCAGCTTGGCCTGCTCAAGGCTCATTCAATGCCCAGCCTGTCTAAGGCCTAGTGTCATTTTTTGTGAAAAAAAATAAAATTTTGATGAAAAAAATAAAAAAAAAATAAAAAAATAATGATCACATGCCTATATTATGATATTATTGAATAATTATCCTTGGATTAAATCTTAGAAAAATGTATTGATAATATAGGAAAATTATTAGGTACTCTCGGAGTACCACATGTCTATACTCCTTCACCAATCATAATTCATCATGCCCTTTTATATTCTTCAATCACCTAACATAAAAATAAAATACCTCATTTTCTCTATCAATTATAATATCATGGAGTACAATGTGACCGTACTCCCGAAATATTCAATAATCACCCGATAATATATATGTCAACACGTCAGGACACCATGTTGATATGTATATTCACCAACGTGGCATAGCTAAATATTTGAGCGAATCTGAGTTGAGGACCAAATTTTGAAAGTAAATCCATATTAGAAAATCAAAAGCCTAACATTTTCAATTGATCAAAATCATACAATTCTGTTATTGTATAACCAACTTGATCATGTTTAGACAATTTAATTTACTTTTTTCCTCTAATTCAAAACCACATGGAAGAGCATATGAATATTGAGTAATGCTATATACATCAATTAATGTAATAACTAGTGTACCAATTGATGATGTGGCATAAGTTAATATGTTTTTAGTATTTGTAATCTGTATGATGAGTGGGGTCAATCATAAGGTTATAATTAGTGTTAGTACATTAATTAGTACACGTAGCACTACTTATACTTTAATGAGTGCTTTAGCTAATTCAAATCTCTGTGACTTGCTCGAGCACAGCTCCATGAACTTGGCTGCATAATTTAAAACTTTTGAACTTGTAAAAGAAAGTTGAAAGTTGAGTCTAGTAAGACCAACAATATTGAAAACTTGTTGGGGAAGCAATATTAAATTCTTTTATACAATGAGATTTGGGGTGAACAACATTTCAATCTTATATAATTATACAACAAAAGCGGCTATAAGCACTTGAAATTATTGTTAAAGCAGGTCTAGAAAAACAAGATGTATTTGCAATCTGACTATTTTTTACGACATTATTTTCATGTATCGAACCTGTACCATTAAAGAGGTTAACAACAATTTCTTTTGACAAAGAGATTAAAACCCGTTTTTCTAACTTTTTGACTTTTTTATTTCATATCATTTCTTTATTTTTTTACACATTTAAAAGAAAAATTAAAAAATCAACTTTTAACCTACTTCTCAAAACAACTTCAAGCTATCCTTTCACATAACTATACATTATATACAATAACTTCTAAAATAGAAAATAAAAAATAAAAAGTATATGTATTCACAATCAGAAGAGCTTGCTTGCAAATTCATCAATGGAGTTTCCATCTATATGCGACGAGGCTGATGAGGAAGCAAGGTCTCTAAGCTCTGATAAGCTTCTTCCCAACTTCAAACCCACCTTCATCTCAAACAGTTCTCCATTTTCTCTCTTTTCCATTTCTGTCTCAAGTGTGGATTCAATTGATTCCTGCAAAAGTACAAAGAAGCCTGAAGAGTTTCTGTACATCTCAAACACCATCCCAACTTGCCCTCCATGCTCTATTGTGTTAACTACACTTGCTAAAGCTCCGGCAACAACCGCCACTGGTCCATGAGAAAAAGATGCCCCAACAGCTGCAACGCCAGTGAGAATAGGGCTTGAAATGGCCAATATTTTGTTAATCTTTAACACCAAGTTACCTAATCTCACATACTCTACAATGTCTTTTCTCTTCAATACTTCAACAATCTCCTTCATTTCCACTTCCATCTCCTCACTCCATCCATTTCTCTCTCTCTTCTCCCAGTTAACCTCTCTTTCTTCATGTACTTTTCTTTCATTTTGGGCATGTTTTGAAGGCCACCAAACAGCAGGCTCAAATGTTAAAGGAAACTTTTCAAGCATGACTCCAAGTAAGGGAAGTGGGTATGCTCTGTCAAGTGCCAAAACCTTCTCCATTGCCTCATTCACATCATTTTGATTGACGTCGCGAAGAGCCAGAATGATTTCAATTTCTCCATAGATTTGCTTAAACAACCGGGCAGCGCTGCGCTGTTCTTCAGCGAGCTGTGATGGTTGGAGCTTGTTCATCACCATCAACATCCCTGTGGCTGCACAAAACAAGAGTGTTGATGGCAATTTAAAAGCAGAAAGTGGCACTCCAATGGCAGTAATAGTATTGCTTGCTGCAAGTCCTGCCATGGTCGCGGCAGAGAGAGTGATTGTGTTAATAGAGCTCAGAAGAAGGGCGTTCCAGTTGTCTCTCTGCTCACCGATGGTTTTGTGCATTTCTACTCTGTCAGCTATGGCTTCTAAGATTGCATAAAGCTTGGCAGTGGAAATGTCAGTGGACAGTGGAGGTGGTTCATCGACTATTGTCGGGCAAGTTGTTTCATCGCTTTTAGATAGGATTGTGTTTGTGTTTGTGTTTGTGGTTGTGGTTGTGAATATTCCATTTTCTATATTGAATTCATTTACCAAGTTTTTGGTTGGAAGATTTGAACTGGAAATACAAGCTCTTCTAAGCTTTGAATTATGTGTGGTGGCATTTATTCTGTTTGAAGAACAAGATAAACGGCTTGAAGATGAAGAAGAAGAAAATAGAAGAGTTGAAACTTTTAGGGTGGCCATACTGGTGATCTCTCTCTCTCTCTCTCTCTCTCTCTCATATGCTGATACATAGGAGGGATTTGAAGGATGAGAATGGAAGCGTAGAGATGAATGTCTATATATGCTATGGCCTGTTTGGTAAAGGATTTTTTTAAGTTAAAATACTCGATAATTATAAAATATGTCAAAATAGTCTATGAAACGAAATGTTACATTTAAATTATAACTATTTTATTTTTTCTCTCACAACTATCAACTAATTATAAAAAAAAAGTCAACTAACTTTTCAAACATAACTTAAAATTAACCCCCGAGGGTTAGCCTACTGGTGTAGGTTTGGGATTTAAGAGTTTATTTCTCTCTAATTCTCTGGTTCAAAATATCTTAGGTGCTATCAATCTTTGTGTTTGATCAGTCTATTCGAACCTCTACTCCAACTTTAATTGGGCCTCTATTAGTGGACAGCGGGATTAATCCTCCAAAAATTAGTTGCACCCAAAAATTAATTGAGATACGCGCAAATTAATTCCAACACCCTAAGTTATTAAAAAAATTATTAATATTAGAATTAGTCCCAAAAAAACTTAGGGCTGGTTTGGCAACTTTAAAAAAAATCAAAAAGTCAAAAAGTTACAAAAAAAAAAAGTTAAAAAGTTATCACTATTCACCAAAAAAATATATAAAAAAATTAATATACAAATATTAAAATACAAATCAATTTTTTGGCCCATCAACGTACTGACGTCAAAGCAACTGTAATAAAAGGAAAAAACAATTACATGTGTACATTTACTAAGTTGGATGGTAAAGTTGGGCTCGTTGAGGCCCACAATGGGTCCCGTTTTGGTAATTCAAACCGTTCAATATGTAGAAATCGTCTAGTACTATATGCCTGTAAAAAATCACGTCTATCGGATATTGCTAATTATATGATCAAATCAGTTTCGTATAAAAAATGGATGGTATTATAGTTAACAATTGACAAAAAAAACTAACACGATCAGATAGCTATCGATATCCAATCAATGTGATTTTTTTTAAGCGTATAGTACTCGACAAGTTCTACACATTGAACAGTTCCGATTAGAAAAACGGGACCCGTGGTAGACCTCCACGAGCTGAACAACACCGTCCAATCAAAGCCCGAAAAGGAGACAATCTTTTCCCATCTACTCACCCAGCCAACTTCACTGTCAATCCGTACGGCCTACTACACTATCTTCTCCTACACAGTTATTTTTATAATTTTTTAATACACATTTTTTCATAAAAAATTAAAAAATTAACCCAAATATTTATATTTTTCTCCTCAACCTTTTAATCCAAAAAAAATAAAAAAAATACACTTATTTAATACACCCTAAACAACCCTCTAAATCTATGGCAGCGAACTCTACGAGAAAAAGGCATACTGGAATTTAGGTGAGAATGAACACACAAATATACAAAAAAGCATACTTTATGGCCTAGTCAAGTTCATACTTTATGGCCTAATCAAGTTCATTCTAAGTGGAGTAAGGTTCAGACCTCAAATAAATTTTAATCATATAATATTTTATATTTTTGTTTCTTAAGATTGTAATTCTCTTCATTAAATATCTCAATTATATAATATAAAGAGTGAGACATAATAATGACAATCTATTAATATTTTAGATTTAAAAAGAATTATTATAATTTTTAAATAATATAATAAAAATCTTTCACTATATATAACTTTATAATTGAGATAATCACAATCCCCAACTCACTCCCACTAACTCACGCATCACATTCTAATGATAACGTGTATTACCGTCGTTTTGTTATGAAGTTTTCTCAGAGTAAGAGTAGGGTTAGATTGTTGAAAATATTGAATGAGTGATCAGGAGGTTGACTAGGCCCATGGGTGACCCATTCTATGTTCAAAAAATGAGGCCATGATGAGCAATGGGCTATGGTCCGAGTCTTGTGTTAGAGGACGCAGTAAAAACTCATATTAAAAAAGCCAACTTCCGCGTGTCATTACATCATATCAATAATAATAATATTATTACTAGCGTGTTTGGTTAAGGTAGCCCAACTTTCTCGTACCGTCCATGTTTTTTGTGCAAGTTTTACAAGACCGTTGTTTAGTCTTTTTTTAATGAAAATTTTGGTGAAAAAATAATTTTAAAGGGAATTTGAGAAATTAGATATAAGAAAAAAAAATTATTTATTGATAAGAATAGAATTTGATCGGGGTTGAGATTGAGGTTTTGATGATTTGAGAGAGAGAGAGTTCGGAAACGTTGAGTTGAAAGAAGTTGGAGTGGGTGAAGCAAAACTCGTCGATGGGTATGGTGGGGCGGTGGTCAAAACAAATTTCGAAGAATCGAATTTCACCTTTTTTTTTCATTTCTCTCTCTCTACTTGTTTGGCAAAGCATTCAATCTGTGAACACTCAAATCCTCCCTTGTTTTCATTGACACATTCTCTCTTTTATTTGTTCAATTTCCTTCTCTCTCTCTCTCTCTCTCTCTCTCTCTCTATGTGTGTGTATAACATTGATAAGAATTTATCATTGAAGGGTACGCTTTGTTTCCATTCTCTTACTTAAATCAGATCTACTAAACTACGATGATGTCTCTACTATCTCAATTACTATACAATTCTTACATTTCCACAAATAGGTCTGTTTTTAATTTTTTTAATTTTTTTTTTTTTTTTATAGAAATTTGATTCCAAAATGGACTCTACTATTACTTTTTTTCAAATATGCTCAGTCACCTTTTGCAAGTACTTCATTTTCTCTATATTTTATAGGCATTTAAGTCTTTTTTTTTGGGTGCCGGGAGGAAAGGGAGCCTAAAAAGATATTTATATATACAAATTATGGGACAAAATAAGTTAAAATAATTTGCACAATAGATTAAATTTGGATAGATTAAAAAAATACTTAGATAGATAAGCAAAAATACCAGGACAGATAGATTCAATTTGCACAGATAGCAAAACTAATAAGACAGATAGATTCAATAGATAGGTTGATTTCAACAAATAGAGAGATATGGTGATTTCAACAGATAGATTGATTTGATTTCAACAAATAGTGTCCGTTTGACTTAAAGATATTAGAGCTTGAGCTTAATGGCCCAAAAGATTAAAAAATGAACCTATGGCTTGAGTATCTTTTTTTAATTCAATCTTGCTACATTTCCTAATTGAGGCCTCCCAATTCCACTCCTAATGACATGGCTAAGACTCATGTGGAGTAGTCTCACAATCCTTTCTCTCTCTCTCTCTCTCTCTCTCTCACTCTCATCTTTAGTCTTTCTAATTCCACATCATTGAATGTAGAATTAACGAGACCAAATTAGGGAGATGAATCATTTTTCTTTTTAATTTTCCGTATTTGTGTTGGTAGTTTACTTTAGCTTTCATTTAAAGTTAGGGTTATTTTGGGAAACTAGTTATTTTAGTTGATTTTTTGACCTTTTACAAATAGAAGTGCATAAAACTATAGATGAGAGTTAAATTTTTGGTAGTAACTTTTTGATTTTTTGACTAAAATAGGAAGTTTCCAAACTTGCCCTTAATGCTATAAAAATAATTTAAGTAAATTTGAAAAATTAATTATTAAAAAGCATAACTTAAGAAACCCTAACAGTTCTCTCTCTCTTTTCAAGAAACCCTAACCTCTCTCCCTCTAAAAAACCTAGCATTGCTTCCTCTTTCTCTATTTTTATAGGAAAGAAGGTGGTGGTTTTAATCAGCAACTCCCATTCATTTCTTCTCTCACAGCTTTTCCTATTTTCTTTATTGATCATCACCATGCTAGCTACTACCATTCTTCTCGTCTCCATCATTGGCTTGCCACCAAAAAAGCTTTCAGATCATTACTCAGATCTAATTCTTAATTGTGATCCAATGCTGCTAAACGCGCTTTTATATGCTAAGTGACCACCTCATATCCAGAATATTTTTGTATTGTAATGTAGAGGCTACAATTAAGGTACTATAGTTACCGATTGTAACGATGAATGAATTGTGAAGGCAATGCCTTTTTGGTGGTGATTTTTTTTTTTCTTCTTTTTTTTTTCTTTTTTGCAATAATATATATCTTTCTATGTAAAGGATTTATCCTCCATTCATGGAGATTTTATTTTCCTTGTGTAGAGGTTTTCTTATCCCTTTTGGGATCTATTTTGTACCCTAATATACTTTAATTAACGACTTATTGTTGGATGTGTTATATATTAAGTATCGTGCTTTTCCATAAAAATGAAAATTAAAAAAATAAAATAAAAAGTGTGATATGTGTTTCTAACTTTTATTTTATTTTGTTATGGCATTTGATTCTCTGAAATTGGTCATTCAACTTGAGGGGGTGTTTGGATTTGGTGGGTTTATTTTGAAACCAACCTCAATGATGTAAATCATTCACTTTTCAGAACTCGTTGAGTAGAATATTCATGTAAAAAATTAAGATGATAAGATGTAGGTAACTATAATGTTTGAATCACATTTGTTTTTAAAAAATAGACAACAATTATAATTTTAAGAATAACCATCCATTTTTTTTAATACAAATGTGATTCAACCATACAGCTATCGATATCCAATGATCTTACTTTTTCGTCTGAATATCCTACTCAATGAGTACTAAAAAGTAAACAATTTAGATCATCAAGATTGACTCTAAAATAGGTCTACCGAGTCCAACACTCTTTCAAGTTAATATGACTAATTTGAAAGAATCTAAACCCTTTATTATTAATTTTTTAAGTTTAAAGAAGCTGCATTTAATATATAATATTATAAAGAAATGGTTTGTAAGATTCGCATGCTGTCTGTACGACTCACACTCATAGAAATAGTGTATAGTTTTTAAGTAATTTTATTTGTACTTCTAGCAATGCTCATATTTCTTGCATAATTTTTGAATTTCTTCATTTTGTTACTTGGTTTGTCTCCTTCTAGTCTTTCTTCTGTATTGTTTTTTGATTTTGTTTTTGGGAGACACGCAAGTTTGACTAATGACAATTCTTGCATAATAAGTTTTGTGTTTTCATTTTTGTTAAGTTCAATTTTTAATTTTATTTTATAGAATAATGCGTTGGATTGAAATCATTCATTTTATAGCAAAATATTTTTTATACCTCTAGTCTTTCTTCTCTATTTTTTTTGGTTTTGTTTTAGGGAGACACGCAAGTTTGACTAATGAAAATTCTTACGTAACAAGTTTTGTGTTTTCATTTCATTGTTAGGTTCAATTTTTTTATTTTTTATTTTATAGAATAATGCAATTTGAAAGAATCCGTCATTTTATAAAAAAAAATATTTTTATAAAAAAAGTTGTGGGAATATTATTGTTATATCATTGCCAATATATTATAACTTTTTTTTTTTTTTTTTTCAAAGATAATGTGATGATTTTTTTAATTTATTTTTTTAAAGCGTAATGTTGATAAGTGAAGGACATATTTTTTTTTCTTCCAACAAATCCAATATAATAATTGTACACATTTTTTGCTCTCATACCGCATCTCTTTTGGCTGAATCCTCGAGGTTGCTTAGGCAAACCTTCTTAAAATAAAAAGGTAATTTATACTGATTTTCACTGAAATTTTAAGATATACAGTAAGTTCTATAATTTTGATATAATTATTGAGAGGGTAAAATGTGTAAATTTGGGCCGAGCTAGGACTGGGTAGTAGTAAGCCGAATTGTGGGCTGAACAGAATGGGCTTCGCCCTTGAGTTTAGTTAGCTTGGTCATAAATGACTGAGATAGCCTGATTTGAGTATGTTGAACCGAGGTACAAGGGCTGAGCTATAAGAACAAGTTGAAACCGAGCTAGGTGAAGCTCGGTGAAATCTGTCGCTTTAGCATGGCAGTGTTAGCTCGGTCGTTTTGTCATACTACCGAGGTAAAACCATTTCACTTGGTTAGAGCAGTGAGGAGAGTGTAAAGGATAAGCATTATCTTTTAGAAATATGATTCCTAAGAGGACTCTACATTGAAGAATAAAAGTCCTGTTAGGATTGTGCCACGCAGAATCTATAAAAGCTCAGGCATGACCTATGAACAGGTATCACAATTTTGATTCTCAAATACACAGAGCTTTTGTCTATTGCTTATTTATTGACTTAGGCATCGGAGAGGTAACCGGCATACACCCGCCGGCTAGCTCACGTTTGTGTTTTCAGGGAGTAAAGCGACAACGTTTGGAGGAGCGCAAACTTGATCAACAGGATTATACGAGAAGATTATTTCGTACTCGTACAATTGGCGCCGTCTGTGGGAACTTCATAAAAAACAAAACATTTTGATCAAGTTTTCCTCTCTAGTTGAAAGCAATTGCACACAATGAAGGCTTGTCGCAATCAGCGATCGATGGGTAAACCCCAGAGGGAGGTGGGAGGCGTGAAGGTTTACCTTCTATCCTACCCATGGCGGACTTAGAACCCCAATAATGGAACTCTCGGAGGGACGCAAGGGAGAAACAGGGCACTAGTCTTTGTCATTCTCAAAGTCCTGAAAGATAGAGGCGGAGGCTGGATCCTCAAGTCCTGGAAGATAGCGTGAGGGAACAAGACGAGTTAATAAGGAGGATGGCGGCGGACATGGAGATAATGAAGTGCCAGATAAAAGAAAAGGGGGTGGCGACAGGAGAGAAGCGCAAAGGCAACGCGGCCCCTCGCCACTCGGAAGATTACGACAGACATACCACACCATCGCAAGCAAAAAGTAGGAGCCTTAGAACAGACGACACTCAATCAAGGACTTCCAGGACTCGTCGCTTCAGGTCTAAGAGAACGAGGACTAAAAGGTCATATACGGAGGGAAGCAGCTATCGCCCGGTTATATAAGGAGGGAAGCAGCTATCGCCCCTCACACACGCACCAGACGATATCTAGGTACACGGAGTTGCCTAGGTCAGCAGACTTACGAATGGTGCTTGAGGAGAGGGCCCGATGGAAGGAAGACACGAGGGCTCGCAACCCTCGCAGGGTCTCAGCCTTGCAGCGATTGGCCCCTAGGACACATGGAAGTGTCAAAGTAAGGATGCAATGCCACGCCTTGCTTACGAACCAACAGATAAAGTATTAGCAAGGTTACAGAGCTCGCCGTTCGCTCCGGCAATAGAGAACGCACCACTAGCTTCCGGCTTCCACCAGCCTAAATTCACTACTTATGAAAAGAAGTCAGACCCTTACATGCACTTAAGCCACTTCGCCAGGTTATGGCAGTATACCGACGAAACGAGGCACTAATGTGTATCCTATTTCCATCTGACCTTGGCGACCTAGGTTTGACCTGGTTCAAAAGGCTATCAAAAGGTATTGCCTCATGGGCACAATTAGTAAAAGCGTTCGTGACTAGATTCAGGACAAATACCAAAACACCAGTGGAGATTGATCAGTTACTCTCCATTAACATGGGCGAAAATGAGACATTGAGATCTTACAACAGCCGCTATTGGGAGACCTTCAACCAGATTGGAGATTGCCCTACAAACCTCGCCATTGCACAATATAAACAGGGTTTACCAGTCGACAACAAACTGAGGGACTCAATGACAATGATGTCACCCCTCACGATGGAGGCCCTAATGGAGATGGTGCATCAACATATCCGAGTAGAAGAAGATAGCACCCGTGCTAAAGCAAAATCTAGCACAACAGCATTGCTAGATAAAAAGACTACAGCGAAAGTCAACACAGTGGAACAACCAAGCAGGAATGGGCGAGGTAGGCGAGCCAACAGAGAGGACCCAGAAAAGTGAAAGTTAAGAGTCCGCACTGCCATCACCACCGTATTCAATAAACCTATCTACCGGATTCTCAGCGAGATACGTAATGAACCCTTCGTTCGGCGGCCAGCCAAGTTAGGAGAAGCACAAAGAGGCTATGATGAGAGGTCACGTTACACATTCCATGATGAAAAAAGGCATCGCACTAAGAATTGCACACCACTAAGGCAACATCTGGAAGAGTTAGTGGCCGCTGGATACTTGGACCAGTATATAGAAGGGGGAGCATAGCCAACCCCACAGGACCCCAACAAACCAATGGGATGCCGGTCGACGGTCCACCCCAAGGCGTAATCAACGTCATACATGGAGTCGTCAAACATGAGCGGGTATATGAGCTTAGGTGGATGATCAAAAAGGCTGAGCACTTGAGAGAGGTACTAAGTGCACAACCAACCGTGAAAAAAGGCAAAATAGAAGCTACGAATGTCATATCCTTTTTAGACAGAGACTTAGCAATGCTGCATTGCCCTCACAACGACGCACTGGTGGTCACGTTGCGTGTCAAGAATTTCGATATCAAGCAGATTCTGATTGACCAAGGAAGCTCATGCGAGATAATGTACTATGAGACCTTCAAACAACTGAAATTGGAGGACAACGACCTGGCACCTGTGACATCTCCCCTCGTCGGTTTCAACTCAATGCCAGAATGGCCAGTGGGCAAAATAATCCTCCTAGTCAAGGCAGGAACCGTGACTAAACAGGTGGAATTCTAGGTATTGAAGGTCTCATCCACCTATAACATAATCTTGGGAAGGGCATGGTTGCATGCCATGCGCTCAGTAGCATCAACCTACCATCAAGCAGTGTGATTCCCTAACGAAACCAGTGTGATTAAAGAAGTCTTAAGAGACCAAATCATGTTGAAGCAGTGTTTCGTCACAATAAACTGAAGATGTGCCGCAAAAGGGTTCATTCAGATAGTGGAAGAGCCAGAAAGCAACGAATTTTTTGCAAATGTCAGCAAAACAGCAGAGTAGAAGGCAGTAGAGGACTTGGTTGAGGTAAGGATAGATGAACGAGAGCCAGAAAATTTTCTTTTGCTCGACTCGTCTTTGTCCAGCACTGAGAGAACTGAGATTATGGAATTCTTAATCTCCAACATCGAAGCGTTCGCCTGAACGCCGTATGACATGCTTGGCATTGACCCTAAGCTCATCTGCCACCAACTTAATGTTCACCTAAATGCCAAACCAATTATACAATGCACTTGCAAATCAGCACTCCACCACGCAGAGATAGTGGCGGAGGAAGTGGGAAACTTGCTAGAGATAAGAGCTATCAGAGAAGCGCACTATCTTAGGTGGATCTCTAATGCTGTAGTGATACCAAAGAAGAACGGAAAGTGGTGTGTTTGTGTGGACTATAAAACGGTTAACAAGGCATGCCCTACCACGGATAGACCAACTAGTGGGCCTAACGGAAGGACATAATCGACTTAGCTTCCTTGATGCGTATAGAGGCTACCATCAGATCGCTATATACGAACCAGACCAGGAGGTCACGTCATTTACAACTCCCAGGGGATTGTACTGTTACAAGGTCATGCCCTTTGGCCTAAAGAACGCAAGGGCTACATTCCAACGGATGATCACCAAAATGTTTGAAACATTGTTAGGCAGAACAATGGAGGCCTACATAGATGACATGGTGGTGAAAAACAAGGATGAGAAGAACCATGCCAAGGACCTAGATGAAATGTTCCAAATTTTGAAGAAGAACAAGTTGCGCCTAAATGCATCTAAGTGTGCATTCGGCGTAGGATCAGGCAAATTCCTAGGCTTTCTTGTAACCAACCGAGGTATAGAAGCTAACCCCTCTCAGATCAAAGTAATCCAAGATCTTAAGAGGCCCAACACAGTCAAAGAGGTATAGCATCTCACTGGCTTAGTAGCCGTACTCAACCGGTTCATAAGTTGGTCGTCAGATAGATGCCGACCGTTCTTCCAAACCTTAAAGGCCAAATTTGAGTAGGATGAAGAATGCGACCGTGCCCTAGAGAGCTTAAAGGACTACATGACCTCTCCTCCATTATTAGTAACCCCAGTGCCAAGAGAAGAGCTCTTTTTGTACTTGGCGGTTTCACAACATGCAGTTAGCGCGGTGTTGGTCAGAGCGGTAGGAATCCAACACCTACCTATCTTTTATGTTAGCAAAACCTTGCTGGACACTGAAAGAAGGTACCTACCATTGGAAAAAACTGGCCTTAGCCTTGATGATGGCCTTACGGAAGTTGTCGCATTATTTCCACGCCCACACAGTAATCGTCCTAACAACTTTTCCCCTAAAAGCTTTGTTCGAGAGGGTAGATTTCTCTAGACGAATCTTGAAGTAGGCGGTGGAATTAGGACAGTACGACATCAAGTTTCAACCTAGAACCGCAATAAAAGCCCAAGCTTTAGTAGACTTTGTGGCTGAGTTCACACTAGGAAGTCATCACATCTGCCCAATTGACTTGACCGATACAACCGAAATGGTGATGGAAAGTGCTGCAGAAACTGCGCAGCCCCCAAAACAAGATGCCCAGCTACATTCCAAGCCATGCAGGATTGAAGATAGAAAGGAAGGGGCAAACCATGTTATTCCCAACGAGGACTCATCAACAAGTAAAAACTTGGGGCAGTCAGATAGTGAAAAGCAAACCTTAACAACAGGCATGGACTTGAAAGAAAACATCAGCAACACACATGACCCCAAGACATCATCCGACCCCTCTACTTGCTGGAAACTATTCGTCGGAGAGATGTGGAAGCTCTTCATGGATGGAGCATCCAATAGGCACGGTGCAGGACTTAGCATAGTCCTCATCTCACCAGATGGCCTAGTAATGGAACAGATAGTCAATCTTGGCTTCCCAACATCCAACAATGAGGTGGAGTATGAAGCACTGTTAGCAGGCCTAAAATCAGCACTTTTCATGAAAGCCACCGAGCTAATGGTTTATAGTGACTCGCAGCTGGTAGTACACCAGATTTCAGGCAGCTACGAGGTGAAAGATGAGAGAATGGCTAAGTATCAAGAGTTAGTCAAAAAAGAAATCATTAAGTTCGAAGTAGTTCGGATAGAGCAAATCGGCCGAGAAGAGAACAGTAAAGCAGACGAGCTGGCAGGTTTTGCTTCAATGACAGATATATCTATTCCACACCCACTACTGATCAACTTCCTACCCAAACCAAGCATTGAAGAACCTGAAGTAGCTGAGGTATGTTGTGCTGAACTAGGCCCTTCATTGATGGACCGCATCATATTGTTCTTAAAAGATGGCATCCTACTTGAAGAAAAAAAAGAGACCAACAAAATTAGAGCAAAATCACAACAATTTTGGCTCTTTCCATCATTGGCGTTATACAAAAAAATCCTTCACAGGACCTTACTTGAAATGCATCTATCCTAGCAAGGTCGAGGCATTTTTGTTCGAGATACACGAAGGCGCATGCGGAAGCCACCAAGGGAGAAGATCATTGGCCTACAAAGCAATCTCACAAGGATATTGGTGGCCATACATGCAAGCAGATTCTGAGAAGTATGTCAAGAGATACGAGAAATGTCAGAAGTTCGCACACTAGATACACCAACCAGCCAAAGAGCTTCTACCATTAACTAGCCCATGGCCCTTCGCAATGTGAGGCCTGGACATAGTGGGACCACTTCCAACAACACCAGGCAACAAAAAGTTCTTTCTCGTAGCAACAAACTACTTCACAAAGTGGATGGAGGTGGAGGCTGAAGCACTTGCATCAATAAAGGAGAAAGATGTTAAGAAATTCGTCTTACAGAATATCATTACTCGATTCGGCATACCCAAGGCCCTAATATCTAACAATGGCACTTAGTTCGACGGTAAAATCTTCAGGGGCTTTTGCAAGGAATACAAGATAGAATTCTACAACTCTACACCAGCATACCCGTAAGCAAATGGCCAAGCAAAAACTCCAAACAAAGTTATCTTAGATGGCTTAAAGAAAAGCTTGGAAAGAGCAAAAGGCAAGTGGGCTGAGGAGCTTCCTAATGTTTTATGGGTTTACCGTACCACATCTCAGTAGCCCACTGGTGAAACGCCTTTTTCTTTGGCCTATGGCATGAGGGCAGTAATCCCACTAGAAGTAGGCCTCCCCACTATTAGAAGTGAAAATTTCAACCCAAACTTAAATGAAGAAGCCATAGCCTTAGAACTCGACCTTGCAAAAGAGAGAAGAGAAAAAGCTCTAGTCCACATTGCCTCATACCAGCAGGAGTTATCTAGAAAATATAACAAAACAGTGTATCCGAAGCAATTCAAGATTGAGAAATGGGTACTACGCAAAGTAATGGGCAACACTTTGGTACCTGGAGACGGCAAGTTAGGACCTAACTGGGAAAGACCATACAAAGTGGTTGGTTTAGCAGGAAAATGGGCATATCACTTGGAAAATGGAGATGGCAAGGCTATTCTCAGGCTATGGAACACTACCAATCTCAAATTATTTTATTTTTAGTTTTTTCTTAAAATACTTGTAATTTTTTCCCTTTTTCAAATAAAACAAGTAGTTTTTTTAGCACAATTCTTTCTACTGTAAAAATTGTTCTCAGTCATTGCCAGCAAAGGGCAATCAGAAAATTTGGCAGGAATAACCAAACATGCAGTTTTCTTCAGCCGAGATCATGATCTAGGCTGAAGAAGTTGGCAGGAAAAACCAACATTTAATTCTCTTCAGTCGAGATTAGGATCTAGGCTGAAGAAGGTTGGCCGGAATAACCAACATTTAGTTCTCTTTAGCCGAGATCAGGATCTAGGCTGAAGAAGTTGGCAGGAAAAACCAACATTTAGTTTTCTTCAGTCGAGATCAAGATCTGGGCGAAAGAAGGTTGGCCAAAATAACCAACATTTAGCTCTCTTCAGCCGAGATAAAGATCTAGGCTGAAGAAAGGTTGGCTGGAATAACCAACATTTAGCTCTCTTCAGCCGAGATCAAGATCTAGACTGAAGAAAAGTTGGCAGGAATAACTAACATTTAGCTCTCTTCAGTCGAGATAAGGATCTAGGCCAAAGAAAGGTTGGCTGGAATAACCAACATTTAGCTCTCTTCAGCCGAGATCAGGATCTAGGCTGAAGAAAGGTTGGCTGGAATAAACCAATATTTATCTCTCTTCAGCTGAGATAAGGATCTAGGCTAAAGAAAGTTGGCAGGTATGACCAAGATATAGTAAGTAGGTTACAGAACTCTTGAACCAAGATAACTATCTCGACAATAAAATGTTAAAAAAAGAAATTGCAAGTAAGAGTAACCGAACAAACAGTCAAAGAAAAAACACATTTCATTCCATTTCAAAGTGTTCATTACATGGGAGGGGCTTAAGCCCGATTACAAATTCTTCCAAAAAGCAAAATATCAAAATAAGAAGAAAAATGGGGGTCAAGCAAAAAGATTGTCCAAATCTGCATCCACAACAACCCGAGCTTCACCACTCGGTAGCCCGGCCCCAGTAGGTAGGTCGATCACAAGCGTATCATCAGCCATACTTGGCACCGGTGGCTCCACCCAAGCTGGCAGAGCAGTTTGGAGACTGTGATTAATGGTGATAGTTGGGACGTTGTTTGGTTCTGGGAATTCTTCCTCCCCCCCCCCCCCTCTCTTGAAGCAACTTTTCTTGGATGGCATTGGCGTATTCTGCCATATAACTTGGAATGAAGTGTGGAGGAGGGTTTTGGAAGACCTCGGTTTCTTGACCATAACCGAGCTTTGTGGCAACCGCCTTCTATCCACATTTGAAAAATATATCCTTTGAAGCTTCACATTGCAGGATGTAGGTGGCTTCTTCTTCCTTGTAGCCCCTATCTTCAGTATCCTCCATTTTCTTGTTTAGCTCGGCGATCTCGACATCTTTTTTCCTTTCAAGCTTGGCCAATTCACGCAAGTAATGATCTTTTAGCGAGGTCAAAGCTTTTTGCTTATCCACTGCCAGCCGCGTTCACCAGCTCAGTAAGTCGGGCAATGTCAGATTCAAGCTGGGTCGTTTTTTGCTTCACTTCATTTAGCTCGACCCTTTTGGCGTTGGCATCTGCCACGGCCAGCCGCGTTGTCTTGCGCAGTTCTAGTACGCGCTTATGAGCAACGTGGTTCTTTTGCATGGCCTACAAAAGGAGATATGGCAAATATGATTAAAACCGAGCAAGCCGATGTCATTTGGAAAGCAAAACAAAGGGAGCACTTACCAGCACTATCGACTTAGTTATCGAGCGATCGCCTTCAGCTCGGTCAAATGATCGTGGTGCTCCATGTCAGCTGGTAGACACATTTTTGGCAAGGTTAAAGGCAAGAGTGTGGTCTCTGTCTGCAACCACTGAGTCTGTGTTCGAGATAGCACGGTTCTTATAAGTCAATTTTGGAGCCCACTCCAAAGGGCTAGCTCGGTTGGAATACACAGGCTCAGGGCTTGGCACTGTGGTGTTAGGAAGCACGCGCTCATCCTTGTCAATTAGTCGTTGTAGCTTGGTCGAAGCAGAGCGTCGTCGCTTGTTTGACTGAGATGACGTTGCTCGGGCTGTTGGAAGGGCCACCACTGCCTCTTGTGAATGATCGGCTTGTGATGTCTCGGTTTAGCTGGAGTAGTTGTCTCAATGATCAAAGCTCGAACAGCACGGTGCTTGGCCATTTCTTGTTCTTCGGTTAAAGAAACGAGGTTTATTTGTGGCAAGTTGGGGTTCGGTTCTGGTGATGGTTCCAATAGAAAATCAGTTACTTTGACCTTCCTCCTTCCGCTATACCGGTATGTCAGCTCAACGTTAAGTAACTCGGCCCAACCTCGATCACAATATCAAAGTGTGGCACGGAGAGCATCTAGGTTAGGGCATTGGTATTGTGACTTTAGCAAGTTCAAGTCTGCATAAGGAGAAAGACAGCGGTTAGAGCGGTGTAAAAGTTATAAACAGCAAGAGCAAAAAACAGACAAACTAAGTCGAGGTATTCATACCAGCTATTTCTTTATTCCAGTTAATACTGTAGCTCGATATCTGGGCTTCCTGGTCTTCAAAATTTCTAGAAACCAGAAGAAGTCATTGTCATTCATATCTTTGTCCGGTGTATTTTTAATTATTTTCTCTCAGCGTCTTCTCATTCTTAAATAATATACCCAGCCGTCTTCATTTTGGCTGAGTGAGTATTAATGGAATAGCTCGGCCAAACTGAGGTTAAGGCCAAGCCGGCAGTTTAGTTCGGCGATGCCGTTTATTATTCTATATGAATTTGTGGAAAGTTGGATGGGTGTAGATGTCCCCGAACGTCCCCAGAAGGAATCCCATTTTGTTCATTGGGCTCACTACAGTTCGGACTCAAAGTCACGGTCCTGTATCTAATCTCGCAGAGTGCAATGCAAGACCGATGAATCATCAAAGAGTCCAAATCTGGCAAATCATTTTTGAAAAACAGATTTTTAGAAAGAAGTGCCAAACATGGACTGCTTTGCCAGATATAGAGTTGCCACCTAAATATTTATTTTGGGGGAATTTAGGAAACCCTGACTCGTTGCCTAAGGCCACGTGCCTGTCATCACCAAAGTTGCCTCGATTCGGGAACTTGGGTACGATTGGGGAATGTCACTTCGTGAGCACCCTCGCTCGCCCGATCAAAGATCGGTCTCTACTAACCATGATATCGAGTTTTGAAAACATTATGTGCTCTTATTCCAGTTATTAGCCTAGAATTACTATATGATGCACACAGCATACAAGTATAGACTAGATCGCTTAAGTTGGAATAACACATTTCATGTTTGTTTATTTTGAAAATGGTTTAATGGTGCTACCAGCAAGTAGGCTAAGACGTGGATTTGCCACCCTCGGGTGGGCTTAGAAAACGTGATGGTTTGCCACTCTCAAGTGGGCTTAAAACTCACAATCAATGCGTTATTCCAATTCAGATAATTCAACCTTCACCCATAGGCATTCAGGCAGGTATATCACATAAGCACATAGCCTCATGGTAAGCATGCTATCATGGCAGTCACTCACACACATGCAAGGATGCTAAAGCAAAACACTTACCGAGTACTCCAAGCCAAAACAGAAGCTATGTTAGAAATCCATGCATGATCCTAACTATGCTGAAATACCTAATGCAACACATGCAGGAATGCAACTACAATAGGCTCGGCTATTCTAAAGATGGCATGTGAAATGCTATAACCAACAAGTATTCAACTCGGAATTGAAATACAATGCAGTTAGTATGATGCGCCGAGCTCGGTGCATGCAAGACAGATGAATGAATGCAAACATGCTATCATAAGTATGCTAATTGAAACATGCCCTAAACTAACCATCATAAGCTGGTAAATAAAATGGAGAAAGACGTGGGGTTGGAAGACATACATCACACACACACACGCTTATTACAACAATTGGCCCTCTCTCGGAGGGTCTGAAAGAATATTACACAACCAAAATAAATAACGAATTATTACACAATACTAATTACTCAACAAATGAATTAGGTAAGCAAAGTAAATTAGCATGCTATGCTACGTGCAATGGACTGCCTCAACTCTGTTCCGAAGGATGAAGGATGTATGCATACTCGGGTCGCCTTGTCGGGAAATTCCATCGCGAGGCCAGCCTCGCCTTTGTTTGCAATTGATCTCAGAAACTTGCACAAAGCTCCAGAAGGCTGAAACTCTACCTTGGGAAGGCCACTGACCAATTATTAGCATGGGGGACCACCTGCCGACCACCTTTTGTGGTAGAGAGCAAAGAAGGTGGTCGGCCTGCCAGAAAATCTGGTCGGCCGACCAGTTTCCACTCTGGTTTCTGGTTTTTCTGCAACAAAGACAAAAGAGAGAGAAGGCAATGTATTTTCAACAAATGTGTGCATGACCACTCTCCCCGTCCTTGCACAAGCTCAAGGGAGTGTAGTCCTCGATCCTTGTACCACCAATCACGCATCTCGATGCATGATGGCTGAGAAGTCAAATTTCACGACTCGATGTAAAATGAATGCAGATATAAGCAAGTAAAGCCAACAACTCTATCATGGACAGTCAAGAGTGTCGGTGACTGAGAATCGAGGCACGTTTCACCACTTGGAGTACGAAACGTCCCTTGTTTCCTGTGTTCGGACTAAACCCTACTCCAAACATAAAGCAATGAGATGGCATACACAATACGACTAACATGCAACCTAGCATACGCAATACTATGAGCTAAAATGGCATACACAATGCACGTGACATAACATGGCATACACAATGCACTTACGAAGACTATCATGCGCACATGAACTAAATGGCATATACAAATGCAAGGAGGACTCACACTAATATGAGTGGACCTCAGCCACACTCACATTAGTGGCCATACATGAAAATGAGACAGCCGAAATACATGCAAACATGCACGAATACAAAGGACCGATCCTAAGGCACAACATGCAACTCTAACTAAGCATGGCAAAGGATGAAGTATGGCATGTAAACACACATTTTCCAACTCTGAAACATAATGTACAATGGTCCCGAATCATGCAAATATGTCACACAATGCATGCAAGATAGCTCGAATACCGAAACTAGTGAAGCGAGTTACACTAAAGGTACACAAAGCAATGTATAAATGGAAAAACCAGCCCCAAACAGACCCTAGGCAGGTCTGAAACAGTAGGAAAATGGCCCAAAATGATGACTCAACATGCAAAGAAACGAAGCTCATGTAATGGTCCGAAAACGAGGCATTTATGCACAACTTTCAAACACGTTTAAAGAGTGGAAATCATGGGAATATGGCATTCATATAAGCTCTGAAATATGATGTATAATGACCCCAAAGCATGAAAACACCTCAGTATATGCATGCAATAGACCTCAAATCTCAAAGCTAGGCATGGATATTGAACTACAAGCATGCAAAACAAGCATCATTTGACCATGAGACCCAAAAATAGAGTTAAGGCAGTCCAAAACATGCTCAAAATCAGTTTAAGGTATGGCCAAGAAGTGCTAACATGAAGAGCCAAAACAATATGCAACATAGGCTAGTAAGCATGGTTTACACTACGTGTATATGAAGCACATGAGGGGCCACCAAACCAGCCAAAAAAAGAAACATGACATGTCAAAATATGACCAAAAACCCACTGAAATTCAGTCAACACATGTTAGAATGAAGTGTTCCTTTGAAAGGCCAATGAGAGGGTTGTTCTACACATGTATGATGGACACACAAAATGGCAAAACTACCTCTGGAAAGAGGTTATGAGGGCCCTAAAACTCACTGAAAATGGCCTAAAATGAGTCTAGGAAGCATGCAAGTAAAGGCCCCTTTGGAAGGCCTTGAAGAGGATTACTCTACACATGCATAATAGACATTCAACATGGCAAAAAGGGCTCTGGACAAAGCCTATGCAGGTTACAAAACTCACAAAAAGTGGCCTGAAATATGGCTTTGAAACATGCAAATAGGGGCTCCTTTGTAAGGCCAACAAAGTTAGTAAACAAAACAATGGGTGAAAGGGTCACCCCTCTCTGATTTTGAGGCTCAAAAATACATAATAACCACTAAAAATCCGCTGGATTTCAGTGGTGAAAAGAGCCAACAAAGCTCACAACAAAGGCCCTAATGCATGGCCTAAACACAAGAGGAAATGAAGCATGCAAGGGGGTAGATGACTCCCAACAGAAAAATAGTCTTAAAAAAAACATGTTTAGAAGCTCAAAACAAGACTTTTTTTAGTTTATGACAAAGCCTAAATATGCTTGCAAATGGAGCTAAGATGTGAAGCAAAACAATGCTTAAAAGAGGGAATGAGTGTTACCCTTATACCTTCAGCAAAACCAGCGGCTTTGAGACCAAAAAACTAGACCTTCAACCTCTGAAAATGGCCTCCAAGATCCTTAGGTTGATGATGGAGGTGTTAGGCTAAGAGTTGGTGTGCAAAAGGGCCAAGAACTTCACTCTTTCTAAGCCTAAGTGTAGAGACAAAGAGAGATATATGTGTATGCCTTAGCAAAATTTTTGGAACCCTTCTAAAGGAGAGGGAGGGCCTCTTTTATAGAGGAACAAAGGTCCAAGCTTCTTGAGAAAGCTAAAGCAAAAAGGGTCAAGCTTCTCCTAGAAGCTTAGAGCAAAGGGCCAAGCTTCTCTTGGAAGCTTATAAGGGTTCAAGCTTCTTGGAGAAGCTAAAAAAGATTCAAGCTTCTTGGAGAAGCTAGAGCAAAGGTTCAAAAGGTTCAAGCTTCCTCAAGAAGCTAAAAACCAAGGGTTCAAAAGGTTCAAGCTTCCTCAAGAAGCTAAAACAAGGGTCTCGGCCAGAAAAAGTGACCGATCGACCAAAATAATGGCCGGCCGACCAAGAACATTGCCGACCGGCCAACATTTTTGGCCGATAGCAAGAAAACAGGGCCGGTGTCCTCAAGCCGAGGCCAGTGGGGTGTGGGGGTGGCCAACAAGCCATTTCCTACCCTCAAAGGCAAAAACCTAAGTGCTTGGTCGATAACCAAGCACAAAACAAATAAGTCGAGAGGTCTTGAGGCAAGGCACGCGGCCAAAACCTCCGAGAACTCAAGACGAACACGAACAGGGATGATCATCGAGTGTTCAAACGATGACGTCCAAGTCTTGAGGACGGTCAAAAATAGGGTGTCTACAGTGGGGTAGAGTCTTGTCTGCCTAAGGAATTCCAAAGGAGAGGCTGAATGGGAAATCGAAGACCGGCTTCTACAATGGATATTACGGTAAAGGGAACAAAGCCCGGTTTACCCCAGGGCGTGATATCTAGTTCGGCTAATGAGCGATGTACATCATTAGGAATGTGATAGTCCTTTAGGAACTCGGCTATCACCCCAGGTGAGTCCACTAGGAATCGGTATTTCCTCATTTAACTTAAGTCGTAAATAAATTAAGCCTAGCTCGGCGCAACTGAGGCTTTGGTTGGCTTGGTTAAGCAAAGCTGCCTAGGGATAGGGTGCAAGGGCGTGCCTGGCCAACCTAGTCAAGTCTGCAAAGCAGAGATGAAAAGTGTTATGCCCAGATAACTAGACCGGACTAAGTAAACAGTCAATTTATAAAAAGAATTATAGAAGCTTAGCTCGGTCACATACGGAAAACAGGGTGTTTTCAGCTTGGTCGAACATGAGGGTTAACACAAGACCTCTAGCTCGGTTGGAGGTCAGTTTACAATGTTATATCCAAGGGCTTAGTTCGGTTGTGATCAAGACTCCAAGTTTAATAAACAACACCTAGCTTGGTCTTAAAACAACTTGGGATTTGCAAACAAGTATCTAGTTCAGTCAAGTGTGCACCTATCACAAACAAGTTCTTATCTCAGTCGTGGTGTTTTATTGGATCAAAAACGATTGCATTCAAGGTTAATTAAAGAACCCAGTCAAAATACGATTGAGGTATGGGCGTGTGGTTTTTGGGTTTGTGGTATTTTTTCAAACATTCTAGTGTATATATAAACACATGTATATATATATATATTTTTATGCTGTGCATACGCATGGAGAAAACAAAAATGTAAGAAGGATTTGGGCCACTTACAATCGCAAAATGAGAGATCAAAGATCAACACAGTAAGGATGCTTGCTAGAGCACAAGTTTTGCAGATGCTGTGGTCGTGAAAATGAAAACTCAGAAGCGCGAAGAGTAAGAGAAGATGAACAATAGTGTATTTTGTTCAAAAAGTAGGATTTTTTGTATAAAGCATAGATTTGGGCGAGACTGTTCAAAATTTGCGAGGTATAGAGACGGCTGTGACAGTTGTACTTGGCCAGTAGAGGCAAGCCACGTGTCCATGGGAAAAAGTAACGATTCAGATGTACTTGAGAAATGGAAGGGCGTACAGAGCAATTGACAAGACATTTCTTAACCGGACAAATCGGTAGCCTAGTAGAACATGAGCTCGATGGAACTACTTGCTTTAGCTCGGTCGGTTTTGGACATTTAGCTCGGTTGGTAATAGGTAATCCCAAATCATGCGTTGCAGATGGGATTAAGGGGTAATTGAGAGGGTAAAATGTGTAAATTTGGGCCGAGCTAGGACTGGGTAGTAGTAAGCTGAATTGTGGGCTAAACGGAATGGGCTTCGCCCTTGGGTTTAGTTGGCTCGATCATAAATGACTGAATAGCCCGGTTTGAGTATGCTGAACCGAGGTACAGGGGCTGAGCTGTAAGAACAAGTTGAAACTGAGCTAGGTGAAGCTCGGTGAAATCTGCCGCTTTAGCATGGTAGTGCTGGCTCGGTTGTTTTGTCATACTACTGAGGTAAAACCATTTCACCTGGTTAGAGCAGTGAGGAGGGTGTAAAGGACAAGTATTATCTTTTAGAAATGTGATTCTTAGGAGGACTCTACATTGAAGAATAAGAGTCCTGTTAGGATTGTGCCACACGGAATCTATAAAAGCTCATAGCAGGACCTATGAACAGGTATCACAATTTTGATTCTCAAATACACAGAGCTTTTGTCTATTGCCTATTTATTGACTTAGGCATCGGATAGGTATCCGGCACACACTCGCCAGCTAGCTCACGTTTGTGTTTTCAGGGAGTAAAGCGACTACGTTTGGAGGAGCGCAAACTTGATCAACAAGATTATACGAAAATATTATTTCGTGCTCGTACAATTATATTAATTTTTTTAAGATTTTAATTCAGATAACAGTTCATTAATAATTCATTAGTCACATAGATGAAAAAAATAATATTATCATATTTTTTTTCTTATCTATCCTTGTATCTTTACACTATCTACATTAGTTTTAGTCCCTTATATATACCAAAACTGTAAGTTTTAATGTATTTTTCTAAAATAAAACATTTACAAAAAAAAAATAAAATTATAATGTCATCACATTCTAATATATTTTTCAAATAACTTTATATTTTTTTTCATTTTTCTTTTTTTTTGGGGGGGGGGAGGGGGGATGGGGGGTGTTGGGGTGGGAGAGTGGTTGGTTTAGTAGAGGAAAAAGTGTTTTCATGTTCATTGAGCAATGTTAGGGGGGTTTTCATGTTCATTGAGCAATGTGTGTGTGTGTAGGGGGGAATGTTGGGGGGTTTTCATGTTCATTGGGTAATGTGTTGGGAGGGGGGGGGGGGATGTTCATTGAGCAATGTTGATACAATTTTTTTTTTTTTTTTGGTACAAAATAAATATGATTGGACTAGGGCCATTCATTCATCACAAAGAAAACAAAATTTGAAAAATAGTATCATTGACATGCCATTCTCCATAGATTTTTCATATAGATTTTTTTTTTTTTTTTTTTTGTGTGTGTGTGTGTGTGTGTGTGTGTGCAAGTTTTATCATTTCCTTTTTAATTAAAAAAAAATCAAGAATGATAGAAATATAAAGGGACACTTCTTTATAAGTCTTATTTCGGACACTTATGCTATGCTAAGTCCTGTGTAATTTCTTATAGAGTTTCAAGTCCTATTTAGATAGGAATATATTCCACAAGATCTTATGAGTTGTAAATAAATGGTATTAATATAGTATTATACATTATAATGGCAAAACCATATATAGGAAATTGAATGTTACCATAGATCACATTCAATTTAAAAAATAAAAAACCTAGTAAGTTTGCGAAACGTAACGTGACACGTTACGTTACGTTTATGTAGGTGTCACGTTACGTTACGTTTATGTACGTGTCACGTTACGTTATGTTTATGTAGGTGTCACGTTATATTACGTTTTTGTAGGTGTCACGTTACGTTTCGCAAATGTGCATTTTGAAATTCAAATTTACATTCATATAGATATGATCTATGGTAATATTCAATTTCTATATATGATTTTACCATTATTTATGATATTAATAACTAATATTGAGGATAAATGTGTCAATAAACTTCACATAGGACTTATGGGAATATAAGTTTTTTAGTAGGATCATATGTAGCATAAGTCTCCCTAATAGGACTTATAAATAATTTTCCCAAACATAAAATTTGACAGGTCCAAAAGATAATAAATTGTGTGTTAGCAAAGCAATCTTTTGGCATTGGCTAATATAGCCAACTTTTTTGTGTTGGACTTTCTTAGCCTCATTTAGTTTGGATTTTTGACTTTTTTTATTTTTGTGAGAGAAAAAGTGTAATGATTATAGGTTGGACGTAATATTTTGTCTTATTAACTTATTTAGTCTATTTGGTCATTTTGTACTTTTTAAGCCCCAAAATGATAGCCAAACCAGGGCTAAAAAAATATTTGTTTGCATAAGTTCCATTTTAGGCAAATGAAATTATGCAAAAAGAAAATCGTATAGAATTAAGGGGTACTTACCAATTAATCCTATTCACTAGACTTATTTACCTACAGGTCCTAACTAATAAATTTAACACTATAAAAATAAGAGAGTGATAAATTTATCACTAAAAAATTATTCATAAAAAAAGAGACTGATAAATTTATCACTATAAAATTATTCATAAAAAAAAAGACTGATAAAATTTGTCTTTATCACTTAATAAATTATATCAAATAAGACTTAATGGGTAATAAGTCTCAAAGTAGGACCTATTGGGTAATAAGTCTCCCAAGTAAGACCTATTAGTAGTTTACCCTAGAATTAATCATAATTGTCAATATTTTTATTTGAAATGAAAAACTTGAAGGCATATCACTTTAAATCAAAACTTCATTTCAAAAAATTGTTTATATATTATTACAATGTTGTATATGGTGTGATTAGAAGTTATAAAACAAATCAAATTTATTGAATTAAAGCTGGTTTGAAATTAATATGTTATAAAAAAAATATTAAATATTTTTGAAGTGTCATGTGTCTAGGGGCGACTCCACATAAGATCTAATAGGGCCTTGGGGTTGCATAACCCCATCAAGTTATCAAAAATCTTTAAATTTAAAAAAAATAATTTAAAATATTTAAAGAGTTCGCTAAAGACAAAAAAATATGAAAAATTTAGTGTATATATATATTTGTATTTATTGGTTTTTTTAAAAGATTTTTCATAAATATTTTATTTTTTAGATACAATTACGTTAGGTGCATGTAAAAAATAAAAATAATTGACTAAAGTATGATTTTTTATCCTAAATACAACAAAATAAGAAAAAACAAAAAACTTTAACTATTTTTGAAAACTCAACACCAAACAAAGTGAATGTTGTTTAGTTCCAAAAAAAAAAAAATTTTAAAAATTACATGTCAATGTTGGCTCAAAAAAATATTTACGAATTAATGATAAACTTTATAAACATTAAAATGCAAAATAATAAACTTCTCTATCAATTGGTAATTAATTTTTGAATATTTCACTGAAATATAATTTTTTCAAAAAAAAAAAAAAAAATTTGTTATAAGCTTGTGGGTAGACCCCATCTACAAAAAAAAATTAGAGTCACCACTGCAGGTGACATTATTTACATAATATTCTTAACAAATAAGAAATTACATATTCATATGTAAAATTTTCATTACATAAGTCTGAAACACTACATAAATAATATCATATATACTGGAGCTCTAAGACTACTGAATATTAAATGATTGCCAACATGTTAAACCAACCCATTCTGTCCAAACCAACCCATCCCGTCAATGTATGGTGTAATTTTATTTTTTATTTTTTTTCACAATCTAGTTTTGCATTTTATTTCTCATGTTTGGTACACCTTATATGAGTAGCAACAGTCATTCTATTGGAATGTTGAAAATACCTATTCCTTCTTCCAAACTAAGGAATAAGCATTTCATTCTATCATAGAATCACTCTACGACCATTTGATACCGACACCGCCATCACCACCACTACCCTTTTACTACCACCATACTACCACTGCCCCGTCCACTACAACCATCGCCACCCTATCGTCACCATATTACCGCCGCCACAACCACCATCCTACCACCGCCACAACTATCATCTTGCCACCATCACCGCCACTATAAGCACCACCGTACCACAACTACCTATTACCACTGCCTACCAGTGGTGGAGACAATGAAAGACCAGGGGCACGTGACCCCCTTATTTTTTTAAAAATTATGTTAGTATCCATAAATATTAAGTGTATTTCAAATATATCCCCTATAAAATTATATTAGTGCCTCCTAAATTATTTTAAAGTACCTAATATTTTTAATTTCTTAAAACAAAACCTCTATATGATATTTGAGAAAGAGAGTAATGATATACAAATAGAATGTTTGTGCAAAAATTTTATACAGAATAAGTTGGCATCTTATGCTTCCTTCATTTTTAATCAAAACATCTATTATTGTCTTTGTAATTTCACAAATGACATTGACACATTATTATGATAAATTTTTTCATACGAATTTTATATTTGCAAATCACTTTCTTTAAGAAATATGAAAATATTCTTTACTCTTACCAGTGGAATTTATCTCGAACATATTTGCACTCTCTTTGTATTCTTCACCCATTCTCTCTTCATATTTTATATTTTCTTCAATTTTCTCTACTCTTTTTTTTTTTTCAAATATTGAAATTGGGAAATTTTTTTTTTTTTTGTAGGTTTCTTTTAATCTATCTTGTAATAAATAAAAAAAAATCCAAACATGTATTCTAATCAAAAATAATTTTATTTAATTCATTTGTAAGTATTTGTTGAGTTTTGTTCTTACTAATAAATGTTTAAGTTTAATACATCAAGTTGTTGCTAATTATGAGGGGGGGAAATGTAAAAAAATTTATAAGACAGTGGGAAGTGAGAAAATTATTTACTAAAATGTGGGGTGAAACTCTTGTTTTTTTTTTTTTTTTTTACAAAAAAGTCGTATCCCATATGTTTATAATTATTTTTGTCAATTGATTTATAATTTTCTCAAAAATTTAAAGTTTCGATTATAAAGTGTCCCCCCTCTATCAAATTTCTAATTCCACCACTGCCACCTACTTTACCATAACCACCACCCTACTATCACTATTACTACCGTACCACCGCCACTCTACTATGACCACCATCGTCGTTGCCATAAACACCACCCTACCATTGCCACCGCCTACAGCCACCACCATTGCTGCCGCAATTACCACCACCTATTACGATTGTCTACCATCATATCACTTTAATACCGTTGCCACAAACACCATCCTACGACCACCACTTACCACCACTACAACCACAACCCTAACACCACCACCATACCATACCAAACTACATCCATCATCGATTTCGCCGCCATTGCTATCACCACACCACCTCTTCCACAACTATCAAATCTATGATACAAAAATTTAAATTGGTTGTTACTAATGTAATTAAAAAAAAATTATTCCATTTTATTGGTTTAATAAGTACAACCAAACATGACAATGAGAATTATCATTCTATTCTTACGTCATTCCATGTTAGCACCCAAACAATGGAATGAGAATAAACATTTCGTTCCATTCAACCTTCTATTCCATTCCTACTCACTTCATTTTATTCCATCGTACCAAACATGCTCTTAATACAATTAATTAGATGACACACCCACACTTTATTTTCATTGTATTATTTTCTAATTTGATTATTTTGTTTATTAATTTTGAAATATAATTTTGAATACCATTATACATTTAATTAATTTTGTGAAATTTGTGAAAGGATTTGAAATAAAAAGTAATTTTGTTTTGTTTGAAATTATTTTTTTTAACAAAAAGCTGTATGTTCACTGATTCCCCCCCCCCCCCCCCCCCCAAAAAAAAAAAGTTTGTCACACTCATATTGTGACACCCTGAATTTATAAGATTTGAACTCAAGAGAATATTACAAAATAATAAAAATAAATAATGAAAAGTAGAATCTCATTCTCCATGTATATATACGCGTATCATTTAGTACATGAAATCTACTCATTATATACATCCTATATTCATTACTACACGGCATGAGTATACATTATGTAAATCAAATGATATCAGCAGTTTATACAAAAGAAATGTCCTTAGGCTTACATCAAAAAAGGGTGTAATCCTTACAAAATAAATGACATTCGGCCTACAAAATATACCGGCCCTAAGCCAACAATCAATAGAGCTCTCTCTAACCCTTGCACATATCCAACGCCAACTCAAAGTCGTGGCACATCCTCAACACTTGAAAAAATATTAGCCACATAGGGTGAACTTTTAGTCTATTAGAAAAATCCTTCAATCCGACACTATGTATCTACACAAGCATATGATCATAATGCTATACATATATAGGATACTTAAAAAGGTTTTCGATCATGAATGTGTTTGCTTTCTAATTCTCATAGTTTATCCAAACGTTTAATAAGAAATCTCATTTCACAAATAATTTCATTCCAAATAATTTCATTTCACTAAGCACTATCTAATCAACTTCCACTTTACTGGTCACTAATTAGAAGAAACTTGGTATCTACATTAACGCACCCCTATTTTACCGGTGATTAGTGGGAAGGAAATTGGTACCTACTCCCACCCGAATTTTCAGTTTTTCACTCTGAGCTCTTTCGCCAACTTAATCATATTTTCATCTATACATTATCTGAATTCACCATAACCGTTTAAATTAAATAATTGCTTTCAATTCTCAATACAACTCATGCAATTCCTCAATTTATCTGAAAATATTTTCAACAACACTTCTGTTCATCAATAGGTTTTCAATTCATGAATTCAACAAGCCATTACACAGCAAATGAGTTTAAATTCATTCTATGATAATAATTTCCACAATAATGTCATTCTCCACCAATGACTAACATTTAATCTCTACAATAATTAATAATTTCCACAATTGTTATGCAGTTTACTTCAATTTTGAAGTAGAGATGACAATTTAATAATTTATACAATTTCATAAATTAGGATTTCAAGAAAATTGAGAATTTCTCAGATTCAAACATCCTCATGCTATTGAATAATAAGAAAATAAGTTTGATAAGAAAATTATTATAAAAAAAAAATATATGTATCCAACCAATCTCAAAGCCTAACTCTCTATCATTTTCTTTCCTAAAAATCTCTACCAATACCTTAATGTAGTATACGAAAAGTATCATATATAAACCCATATTTCACAAATAGAAGAAAACCCTATCTAAAAGAGAGGAGAAGAGGAATGCTAAAACTATTCACACACACACACATACACAAAAAATAAATACATAAAAAATGAAATGCTAAAACTCAAGTGGTGCTGAAACGAAAATAGACTCCAATGAAAGTGAAGATATCATCATTCTCAACAATATTAATATTGGAGTGTTTTTTTTAATCAATACAAGCTCCAACCACCTCAATCTTGAGGATTAATGAAGTATTAAAGAAAGAGAGAGAAGAAAAAGAGAGAATAGATATGGAGAGTGTGTGTGTGTGTGTGTGTGAAATGAATGTGAGAAGAGAAATATCTCAGCTTAATGCAGAAAATGGGTCTAAAAAACTTGGCAGGAAGGCTGTCATGCCGCTTAAAAGATTTTGATTTCGCGCAATCCGCTCATGCGAAATTTCTAGACTACTTGTACAGATCTATCCAGTGAATTTTGGTCACAAACATGCATAATCTGCTTGTGCGAAACAAATATTTTGTGTATGCGGATTAATCTAGACAACTTTACTTGGTAAATTTCAAACGATCATATCTTCTTCTATCGAAGTAGGAATTAGGTCAATTTTATATTTAAATTGAAACCCAGAAATAAGTTGTCCAACGGTTCCAATCTCACATCAAAATTCAAAATACGAAGAGAGAAAAGAGTGAAAACTAGTCAAAAATAAAAAATATGAAATTAGAGTTTTAGGTTTAATCTTGTCCAAGGACCACTTTAAAACATCAATCAATGTTCTAAATATCTAGAAGAAGGTCTCATTTATAATAATTAAAAAATCAAATGCAAACCTATCATTACTAAGAGTCCGAAAACAATACAAATATAAAGTAACATGTATCAATTAATATAAATAAGGCGGAATTAAGTTCTGAAATGCTGCACATATACACCCTTATAATTACCAAATAAAAAATTTTGAACTATATTTAAATTTGAGATCAACTTCTAACTCATCCTTTTTGAGGACTGGCTTTTCCAGGTTAGGCTTGTGGGCCCATCACTGGCCAGTTTGATAATTTGTTTCATTGATTTCTTGGGCCTTTTTGTATACATCATCCACACACCAAAATAAATAAAAGAATCTCAATTTGATAATTTTAAGCACATAATTATATTATATTATTATTAAATAATAAACGATAAATTCAATCTTACAAATAATATATATAATTATATTGTTATAATTATGAAAAAATTATTGATAAATCCTATTTAGAAGTGTTTTAATCCAAGAAGTCCATGAAAGAATTTTTTAACCCATTTAGTCCCATGTATTTATAGTTTTATTCCAGGAAATCCTTTTTCTTGATTTACACTATTTTCTTGGACACTTATGCCCTTATATTTAATTTTGATACCTTTATAAATATTTTTTGAACGGTTAGCAATTTTATGATGTGAACATTTATATTTTAAAATTCACATTGATAGGAATGTAAAATTGGCCTGTGGGTGACCCGAAATCCGCCTGCGAGCCGGGGCGGGCCCGACTCATTGACAATGTGAATATTCACATTGACATGTTAACATTCACATTAATAGGAGTGTAAAATTGGCCCGCGTCCCGTAGCGGCAGGAAACCCGCCTGCGGCCCTGGGCGTGCCCGGTCCTGGCCATTGACAATGTAAATATTCACATTGATATGTTAACATTCACATTGATAAGAGTATAAAATTGGCCCGAAACCCATGAGCGGCCAAAAGCCCGCGCCGCGGCCCTTGGCAGGCCCGGCCCGGCCCGTTGACAATGTGAATATTCATATTGACATGTTAACATTCACAATGATAGGAATGTAAAATTAGCCCGCGCCTCGTGGCTGCCTGAAACCCGCCCACGGCCCGTGGGTGGCCCGGCCCAGCCTGTTAACAATATGAATATTCACATTGACATGTTAACATTCACATTGATAGGAGTGTAAAATTAGCCCGTGCCTCGTGACTGCCCGAAACCCGCCCACGGCCCGTGGGTGGGCCGGGACAAGCCTGGCCTGGCCTGTTGACAATGTATAAATATTCACATTGACATGTTAACATTCACATTGATAAGAGTATAAAACTGGCTAGCGACCCAGGGCGGGCCCGACCCGGCCCGTTGACAATGTGAATATTCACATTGACATGTTAACATTCACATTGATAAGAGTATAAAATTGGCCCACAACTCGTGGGCGGCCCGAAGCCCGACCGCAACCCGAGGCGGGCTTGGCTCGACCCGTGACAATGTAAATATTCACATTGACATGTTAACATTAACATTGATAGGAGTATAAAATTTGTCCGCTGCCCGAAGCTTGCCCGCGACCCGGGGTAGGGCCGGCCCGGCCCGTTAACAATGTGAATATTTACATTGACATGTTAAAATGTACATTGATAGGATTGGCCCGCGACCCGTGGGCTGCCCGAAGCCCGCCCACAGCCCAAGGCAAGCTCGTTTGAGTTCGGGCCCGAGTATGTCCGAGACCCTAAGTTAAGGCCTAGGTTATACTTTGAAGCTCGGCCCGGCCCATCGGCTCACTTAAGGCCCATTCAAGGCTCGATCCGAGGCCCAGCCTGCCCGAGGTGCAATGTATTTTTTTTTGAAAAATAATAAAATTTTGGTAGAAAAAATTAAAAAGAATTAAAAAAAATGGCCAGGCCCACCCAAGCCCGACCTAAGCTCGAGGTTAGGCCCAGGCCCACCGGCCCGACTCGAGGCTCGATCCATCGGCCCATCTAAAGCCCAAATACGTTTGTGCCAAGGCTAGGGCCTAGGCCTAATTTTTTGGCCCGTAGGCCGGCTTGACTAGGCCCGAGAAAGGCTTGTTTGGGCCCAGGCTCGACCCTAGTCCGAGACCCTAGGCTAGGGCCTGGGCCATCACTTTGAAGCCCGCTCCGGCCCAACAGCCCGGTTAAGGCCCATTCAAGGCTCGATCCGAGGCCCAACTCGCGCCAAGGCCTAGTGTCTTTTTTTGTGGAAAATAATAAGATTTTGGTAGAAAAAATTAAAAAGAATTAAAAAAAAAATGGCCAGGCTCACCCCGTGCCGCCCACGGGCCGTGGGCGGGTTTCAGGCAGCCACGAGACATGGGCTAATTTTACACTTCTATCAATGTGAATGTTAACATGTCAATGTGAATATTCACATTGTCAACGGGTCGGGCCGGGCTAGTCCTAAGCCGCTGACCAATTTTATACTCTTATCAATGTGAATGTTAAGATGTCAATGTGAATATTCACATTGTCAACAGGCTGGGCCGAGCCCGCACCGGGCCGCCCATGGGCCGTGGGCGGGTTTCGAGCAGCCATGTGGCGCGGGCTAATTTTACACTCTTATCAATATGAATGTTAACATGTCAATGTGAATATTCACATTGTCAACAGCCCGGGTTGCGGGTGGGCTTTTGGCCGCCCATGAGCCGCAGGCCAATTTTATACTCTTATCAATGTGAATGTTAACATCTCAATGTGAATATTCACATTGTCAACGGACCAGATCGGGCCCGCCCCGGGCCGCTGGCGAGTTTCGCGCCACTACGGGACGCGGGCCAATTTTGCACTCCTATTAATGTGAATGTTAACATGTTAATGTGAATATTTACATTATCAATAGGCCGAGCCCGCCCCGGCCCGACTCGAATTTTTTCAGGCACCCACGAGGATTGACATGGGCCTGGCCCCTACACATTGACGATATGAACATTCATATTATAGGTATTTTGGTTATTATGTCATCCATAAGACTTATTGAAACATAAGAAAATAATATGAACTAAATAGAGCATAAGTAGATGAAAAGGGTATTTTGGTCTTCTTATCTTAAATAAAACCTAATGGAATAGTAAAAAAGAATATGGGTTGGATGGAATAAAACTCTTAGAAAGTAGATTTATCAAAAAAGCTCCCTATAATTATAGAGTCAATTTAATTTACTTTTTTTTTTTTAATGAATGATAAGATAACAAATCATATCATCGAAGTGAAGCTTGTGGCCGAACCAAATAGTCTTTTAGAGGAGCAGTGAGAAGCATTCTTATTCAAAACATTTTAATTTATTATTTTTTTAGAGGGATAAATATTTTTATTTTATAAAAAAAAAATTTAATTATTATTTTTGATTACTTAATAACATAAGTGGCCTGCCGCACCTGATTAACAATAAATAATACTGCCTCCATTCTAAAATAATAATCTTTTTTGGGAAATTTAATTTTTTTAATAGTATAATTATTGCACTTTAAAAAAATTGATTTTTCAAAGTTACCTTTTGATAGTATATTTTTTGAAAAATATCAATTGTTATAATTATACTTTTTATGTTGTTAATGAATTTAAAAGAAGGATAAAATAAAAAAAAATTATATTATTTTTGTCCTTAATTTTTAAAAAATAGACTAATATTTTTAAATAATAAAAAATAAAATAAAGAATTAATATTTTAAGACGATTCCGTTGGATTTTATGGGTGATGTCCCGAATAAAACGTAGCCCAATTGGGATGGATTTTTACCAATTCTCCAAAGGCCCATCACAAGGGACAAAATGGGAATTAGAATATGCGACTTAATATTCTCACCCACTTAATCGGGTATTCCGCCCATTGGCAGTCCCAAATGGCAAATATTATCATGTTGGTCGGGAAGATTAGGTAGGTCATGTGCCTATTTAATAAAAAATAACTCCTGTTTATAATTTTGTTCTCTCAATTCTATTCTTATTATATGAAATTAGAGGGGTTAAAGATGAGAGAGAGAAGTAAAAGACCATTTTATATAAGTTTTAGTCATATTATAGAAGGTGGAATTGGTAAGCCTCAATTAGGGAGTGTTATTGGATGGGGGTATGATCACGTGGTGTTTTATAGTGTTGTGATAGATAGAGAATGTAAAAATTATAATTTTATGTTGAGTAATTGATGAATATGATGGGACATGATGTGTGATGATTAGTGAAAAAATATAAACACGCGACGCTCCAAGAGCATTGAATACTTTTTTTTCTCAATTAAGAGATATGACGGATTGTATTTAATAATGTATTGCCATTTTTTCATTATTAAGTGTTCTTCGCGCAGAATAGTTAATGATATTTTATTACATTTAATGAGTATTGAAATTCTTTAAATATTAAATAATAATTATTTGTATGCATGGAAATATAAAAGGCTTTGTTAACATAGTTTAGCAATATTGTGCATTTTTTATTACGCTTACTTTCAAGGGTAACATATAAATAGATAAAAGTATTTTAACATTTACCTGAGAAGCGCACGTTAACAAATCCATTGTATTCAAATTCAAAAGTCATTGAAATGAACAATAATAAATACATTCAATTTAATGAATTATTATAATTAAAAACTTACCAATTTAATAAAGGATTAAGGGAGGTACATTAGTAACTGTTGTGCCTTAATTTGAGGTGTATTATGAGCTTATTTTTATGATCCGAACCATTATTTTGTAAAATTTGTTGGGTACTTCATGCCTACCAAAAATAATATTAATCGGATATCAATAACTATATGATCGAAAATCAAAAAAATAAACAACAAATTTTTCTTTTGAGAAATGGCATAAAAAAATATACAATTCTATCATGTAGTTATTGATATTCGATTAATATGATTTTTGGTAAGCACGAAATACTCAACAAATCCTACAAAATGAACGGTTTGAATCATAAAAATAAGCCCATAATACACCTCAAATTAAGACACAACGGTCACTACTGTACTAATTAATCATTTAATAAATAGTTAGAATTAAAACTTATCAAAAATTAAAACAATTTAATACCAAATTAAATGCACCTTAACCACTATCCCAAAACACTTGTGCATTTGCCATTTTTTTAATTTTAAACCCATGTAATTATTAATGGGAAAATTACCATTTAATGGTATTTTAAAAAGTTATTTACAAATACGTTAAAATTTTTAAAATTTTAATTACTATTAATAATTCATAACGTTTACTATTAATGTGTAATTTTTTTCTTACATATATACTGAATAATAATATAGGAGAATTATATGGAAAATCAAAAAAAAATTACAAAAAAATAATAAACTTTATAACTATTAATAATTGTAATTATAATTTTCTTTGTTATAAATATTTTTCTTAAACCTCAACTGATGTGACCACCAGGGTTGGTGGCACAGTGAAGGATCGCAAAGACATGCCCCACAGGAGTTCGATTCTGGGAGGCTGCTGTTATCTCTTCGGAGAGCTCGCCCTTTACTCCCCTCGTTCCTGGGCTCTGCTGCGATGAGTGTCTGCCTTTCCCTGGTGCCCTGGTGGTTGGTCCTCCACTTTGTGGGGGTTAATTCCTAAGAACCGGTTACGGGGCTAGACCCAGAGCCATGATGACACCATAGAGCCCTTTTTTTCATGTTCAAAAAAAAAAAAAAAAAAAAAACAACTCAACTGATGTGATATTTCTCCATATAATTTTTCCATTATTAATCCTGGTCATAGATTGGGTGAATCACTAAATCTGAACTTTTTAAAAATCATAGCATATACTTTTTAAAAATCTCAAACATATCTCATTTTCGAAACACATTACTTAATAAATGGGCCCAGACCGGACCCCTTCGTTCACGTGCCAGATACTTTATGGGCTGTACAAAAGCCACCTAACACACGCATACGCGAACACAGAAGAGTAGAGAGAGAGAGAGAAGAGAACAGAGGAACATATTAATCTTCTCTCTCGCTACTTTGAAGTGTCAACACTAGCAAGCGAGTATGGGATCGATAGCAAAAAAGGGTTTGCAAAATTACTTGTTTCAGCTTCAGCATCATCCCCTCAGAACCAAGGTCTCATCTCTCTCTCTTTTTCTCTTTCTTTCTCTACAGTTTCTTTGTATATATTTTTTGGTTTGGTGAATTGGGTGTTCTTTGAATTTCCGTTGTTTTTCTGGGTTGATGGTTTTGATTATCGAAATGGGTTTTGAATGTTTGTGTTTGGGATAGGCGATTACAGCGGGAGTGTTGTCGGCGATCAGTGATATAGTGGCTCAGAAGCTCTCTGGCATACAGAAACTTCAGCTCAGACGCCTTCTTCTCAAAGTGGTAAAAAAAATTCTTTTTAGCATCAATTCAGTTGTTTTTTCATATACTTATATGTGTACATATAGATTTATGGGTTGTTTGATTCAGTGTTTCCCAATTATAAACTGCAATGTGGTGTTAGTTGACCGTCCTACCCTGTTGAATTATCAAAATTTGAAGTTGAAACATTCATTTTCTGGTATAAATTTCAATATTATGATATTGTATATTCTCAGTCTGAAATTTTAATCAGCTGGGTTGGGTTGGGTTGGGGGAAGGCGGAATTCTGAAGTATTCGGGTGTCTAAAATCTTGAATCTTAACCAATAGGATCAGCATTAGCAAGGTTTATGAATTCACAATCAAATTAATTTTTGTAACACAATTGTATAGTTTTAAGAATAACCATAAAAATTGCAACTGTTACTGTACCTTTGGCCCGAGTTTTCTAGAAAGGTTCTGAAATGTCTTTTATTCTGTTACAATCATAAGTCAATTAGAATGGATTACTCAAAGTCAAATTATACCGTGGTCCATGTACAAGTAATCCATTATCAATTTTGCCCCTTCATTTTCAAACTATACCTTGATTTTTATCCAATTTCTCAATAGATGCAATTTGAAAAGGTGACTACTCATTTGAATGGATAAAATCGATGCAATTAGAAGTACAAGGACCAAAGAGACAAATTATAGGGATTACGGGTGTAATTTGCTGTGAAATTTCTTGAAAGAATTAAAGTGGAGTTTTATCTTGAAACTTCTGTAAAATTTTTCTATAAAAATTAACATGCTTAATCAGGTGTGCTTGGCAAAAAATTTATCAATAATGTCCTCTGATGGCCTCTGTGTGGGAAATTTTATGGTTTGCCAAGGTGATGATTTTATGTGGTCTTTTATTTTATTTTACTGTTGTTCTTGCATGATATTGATTCAGCAGTATTATATGCCCCTGTGCATGTGGGACTTTTCCTTTTTCTTCCATTATAGATTTATTCATAAAAAAGTTTACATTATACTTCATATCAGCCAATTGGCTCGTGTGTCTTCTAGTATCATGCTTATATTTGTAACTGCAAGGATTCTTAATTGCAGTGTTTGCATCAGATGATTGCCCTGCATGGTTTTTGTTGTTATTTTAATTCTTTTGATGCAGTAATTGTGCTTGGAAATATATTTTTTGTTTTCTACTGTTTTTAATATGTGAGATGCTTGATGTAATTCTATGTAAAGGTTACACATATGCTTTTTATGAGTTACTCCTTTTTTAGTAAGCAAGTTGCAAATTGAAATGTTGAAGCAAATTCTATGTATGCATGGTGTACTGACTTCCCCACTTCAGGAAATTGCAGATTTAACTATAACAAAAATGGAGATCATTTTTAATTTATGCTACTCCTGGTGTGATTGTCTTCAAATATTAATTTGGTGTGGTTTCTTCAGTTCTGTTACGGTTGTGCCATGCAAAAAACTTCATTGGAGGATATGATCATGCTAATCTCAATCAATGTTGGTTTGCATATGTTGATTTTCATGAATCTGCGGTTACTTAAGTTTATTTACAATGATCCATGTTAAGGTTGTGTTTAGATTTGTGGATTCAAACTCAAATGATTTGACACTAATCATTAAAAGAGAATAGCGCAAATTTAGATTTGATAGCTTAGATATAGATTTCAATATTGATTTTGAGAGCTTTACCATGATCGATTTGAAATAACAATGTAACCAAACCAAATCCTTCAGACTAACGATTCTAGTTGTGCAAAGATCCTAAAAAATATACAATTTTTTTTTTGAAAAAAAATTTAAATTCTATCTTCCTTTTTAGTTTCTCATCCAACTATAATAGCCAACTCTCCTTTGCTTCTATAAAATTTAATCTCAGATCCTTTCATTTGAAATCTATATATAACGAAGCCTAACATATATGAATGCAGGTTTTTGGATTTGCATATCTTGGACCATTTGGGCATTATCTTCATGTATTGCTGGATAAACTTTTCAAGGGGAAGAAGGATACACAAACGGTAGCTAAGAAGGTACTCTTGGCATCCTATGCTATTGGTTTGTGAGACCACATCAAGTAGGGTATTAACTTTGGGATTTAAAACCATTGCCTTCCTAACTATATGACATTACAAATTTTTATTTCATCTTCTTGGTAGCCAAGTAGCCAACAATTGTTAGTGCTCCTAGTTTCTGTTTTCTCTCACTTCCAAGGTTTTGAAAAGCGGTTGCGTCGCCAGATGGCGGTGTGATTCTTGATTCTTGAGTGTAAAGGTCATAGTGTAAGCAGTTATGTAACGAACCGTGAATTTTTTTATTTTTCGCACAATTTGAAAAAAACTCACCGATACGCATATTGTTTTTCCATGATCATATTTATTGGGTTAAAAATAAATATTGATCAATTTTTGTAAATTTTTAAGTATGATCCAATATATTTCATATTTTTAAATCACTATAAACTGAGTTTTTTACATTTTATTTTAATAATTAATGACTTTATATTTTACAAAAAATTAATCACTAACTATTATTTATAAGATAAATAATGACAAAAGTAAGAGAATAAATAAGAGCCTAAATATATACATATATATATATATACATATTTTAACCAAGTCAAATAGATAATGACCACACTTATTATTATTATTATTTTCAAACAATATATAGATAGACACATACAAACAAAATGGTTTAGTGATAGCAACTGAATAGAATAGTATAGGTTTTATAGTTTCAACAAATCAATAACATGTTCATCTTCCCTCTTCTCTCTCTCTCTATCTCTTGCTCTTCTATTTTCTCTCTTTATCTTCCCTTTTCTCTCTATCCCTCTTCTTCTATTTTGAGCTTTTTTTTGTGTGTTTTTTCGAAAGAAACAGTTTGGAACCGTTACGTAACAGGCCGTTACGGCTATTCTGACCGTTCGACCGCTCTGGCAGCCGCTAACGACACACTGTGAATCTCAATCACACCGCAAAGCGGCCGTAGCAGGTGGCGGTAACCGCTACAAAACCGTTCATGCCGCTTTTTAAAACCTTGCTCACTTCTTATCCAAATAAATATTTTGAATGTAGTTGAGAAATATTGATGATATTCATCAAATATTTGGGTCTCTGAGCTTAAATCAGTATTGTTGGTCATTCAAGTAATAGATGGAAGGCAGAGAGAGAGAGAGAGAGAGAGAGAGAGAGAGAGAGGGTCTGAAATGGCTGTTAAATTATTTCAGGTGGTGCTGGAACAATTGACATCTTCCCCTTGGAACAACTTGCTTTTCATGCTTTACTATGGGTTGGTTGTTGAGGGTAAGCTCACATTGAAAGTCGTAAATAATTTATATGAAGGTTATGTTTGGATCAAGGATTTGAAAGGAGATTTGTGAAGAGAGAGGAAAAGGGTAGGGAAAAGTGAAAATTTACTCAAATCTCTACTCAAATATTGATCCAAATACAGCCTAAGTGCTTCATGTCTAAAAAATAGGTATAATTAGAGGAAATACTTGGACCACAATAGTAGTTCTTGGTCAACCCTTCAAATTTTTGTTGGTATATGTTTGCTTGCAAAATACTGCAAATAATATTTCAGAGTTGAACAACTGTCATTTTTCTAGAGGAAGTCGGCTTGAAAGAAAAATGAATTGGCTAGTTTTCAACATTTCACTTAGCAAACTTAATTCAAGCCAGAGATAGTAGTTACACTGCATAGAGTCGATAATTGAACATTGAAATCTTGTCTGAATATAACCTTATCAAATGCACAGCAAGGCCATGGATCCACGTTAAGTCTAAAGTCAGAAAGGAGTATCCAACAGTGCAGTATACAGCGTGGACGGTATTGCATTCTTTCATAAGTCTTCTGTTACATATATAAAATAAAAATGAGCACGGTATGTAATTAATGAATCATCTCTGATGAATGAAAATACAGTTCTGGCCGGTAGTGGGATGGGTAAACCACCAGTACATACCTCTGCAATTCCGTGTCATCTTCCACAGCGTGATTGCATGTGGCTGGTACATATATCTACGCCGTGTATTATATTTTATATGTTTCTTTCCTCGCGGTCCAGTGTTTCAGTGTCCTTTATTCTTCCTCCAATTTTGTAGGGGAATATTTTTGAATCTACGAGCAGCTAGGTCCGTGACGCTACCCAAACGTGATTGAAGGGTGGACTATTGCTCACAGTTATGTAATGAGCCATTTCTATGTAACTCAGCTTCTGGTTAAGAAGTGTTATATTTGTCTTCTTTTAGATTTATTAGTAGCATGTAAACCAGAAGAGAAGAATAGTTGCTTCTCTGGGATTTGTTGTCTCTCTGTTTCTCTTTTCATTTATGTTGAATTTACAAAGATATTAAGCTATGAGGCTCTCTGTTAAATTATTTATTTCAACTCAAGGTTTATTCAGTGCTTATTGTCTTAAACAGAGGAGGAAGGCCCAATCCTATGTGAGGCCTGATAAGTCTCGTCAACAAAGTTCAAAATTCATCTATTCTTAAATTAAAATATTTGTACTAATTAGTCTTATATATTTTTAATTGTTATCAAAAAAATTATTTTTTTTGGCAAAAAAACTTTAAAGACTCGTTACATTTCACCACCGTCAAACTGTCATTGGAGACTCGTCAGAATGTTTAATATTACCGCAAGTTGTCGGAATATCATAGGAAATTGTCGGAATCTCACCAGAAATATGCTGGATTATTTTCAGAATGTTCTGAACATCATCGGAAATTGTTGGAATGTCTAGAATGTTCACTGAACGTTAAAAATATCGTCGAAAATTTACCGGAATATCTGAAATATTGCCGAAAAAAAGAAGAATAAATTGAGAAATTGAAGTGAAAAAATATAACAAAATGTGTTAAATATTGATAAACTGAAAGAAGAAAAAAAATTTAAGAACAACAAATAGCAACAATGGATAAAAAACATAAGTTATTTTCAATTTTTGTAAGGTTAAAGCAAATAATTTTTAATATTGATCAAGTTGAAAAATAAGTTTTGAAACTGTAAAATATTACAATTTCAAAGTATGATTCTATTAAGCTTTTATCTTTATTAATCAAACTGAAAATTATGTTGTGAAATTGTAGAATTTTACAATTATAAAGAAAGTTATGAAATTGTAAAATTTTACAGTTCTAAATAATGATTCATTTCAATAACAAAAAAATTGAAATTGTAAAAATTTACAGTTTTCATCGCTTATAATTAAAACTCAAAAACTTGTTCAAAACTTGAAATATATATTTTTTTTTTCCATTATAATAGAAAATAGAAGTGTGCAATATAAAAAAAGTATTAAAACTAAGAGATCGAATGAAAGAAACGGATATAGAGAAATGTTTGTACTCCGACAACTATTTTTTAGTTTATATATATCAGGATCTAATGTAGATCCACTCAAATCTAACGTACATCTACATCAGATTTGAGTAGATTTATTCATCTCTTTCGCCGTCAATGAGCACATAGTAAGGAGTTAGTGCTCAGTTGTTGTTCGTAAACCCCAATCAATAGTAGTCATCAGTCGCCGGTGATTGTATATTAAAAAAGGAAAGAAAAAAAGGAAGGCATGGCCATAGTCGTAGTCGTTGTCGATATTAGAGAGAGAGATAAAGAGAAGAAGAGGTGTAAAGAAAGAGAAGAAAATAAATGGGTATAAGACTTTTAGGTATATCTAAAAAAATTTAAGATAAAATAAATTCACACTTTTTAAAAGGGATTTGTGAATAATTTGCTCAAAAAATTGTGTGAATATCTATTTGATGGGGTCCCTTAAAATCTCCCTAAACCGCTGGATTAAGTGGATAGTCCTTGTGCCCTGCTAGCGTAACATTGTTATGTTAAATATTAATAAATAGTTTGCTATTTGTTTATTTTTCTTGCCATTTGAAACTCATTTTTTGATATATTTAAATCACTTTATTTGGTTAATAATTTTTAAAAATAGTTTTTTGAGTCTTTTTTTTTTTAATGTTTAGTAAACTTTTAAATTTCTAATATAGTTTAAAAAAATTTGAATTTTTTTGTAAAATATTTAAACCCACTATTTAAATTGTAGGGATAACCCCCTTTATAAATATAAAATAAAAATTAAAAAAAATTGTTGTTTGTAATAGGTTCTTTTCTTTTATTGCTCTGTTATTCTTTTAATATATTGTCCCTTTTTTTCTCAATTTTTATTTTTTATTGTTATTATTATTATTGTTTTTTTTTTTTTTTGGTGTGGAGTTGCCACTGTCAGCACATTTGTCAGAACATTAAACTGATACGTGCAATTATTCACAAATTACAATATAATTAGAGAGAAAAAAAATTTACAAATAACAATTAAGTTTAGAGGGACTAAATATTGAATGTAACGATGATAATATGGAGAGAAATCACCCTCTAATGAGAATTGTTGATTTGTGATAAGGACCACAACATTAGTGAGAAACAATAGTTAGGGCCGACCCTTAGGTAAGGCATGCAAGGCCACCACCCCGGGCTCCCAAATTATGTCTAAAAAATAGGGTTCCAAAATAATTTTGACCTTAAGTTATGTTTGGTTAATTATTTCAGTCTTATGGTATGTTTGGTTTATTACAATAAAATTGATAGAGTAATTATTTCATCATAATGTCTATCTTCATGTTTGGTTTACTAAAAAAGATTTTAAATGAAATTATAATTCACCATTATAAAGGAATAGTAATAATTTTATAAAGAGACTAACAAATGACCATTTCATTCAATTCAATTTCATTTTAGTGAACCAAACATTACATTATTGTGGGAATATGGTTTGGAAATACTCTTCTAATACTGGGGGACGCTCGTGATCCGCTGATAGTAGCCTGAAAAGGAACAAACACTCCGGTCGAGGGTGCCGGAATTAGCACTCCGACGGATAAGTCAGTCTCAACACTCAAGACTACTTGTATTCTAAGTTAAGCGTAACAATTCTCACATACCTCTTTCTGGCTGATATTCTTCTATTTATATCTTCTCTTGCATGGGCCTCAAGATTAGGTTCATTTCCAACTCCCTCTTCGGCACATTCTGTAGTAGACTGCTCTCTACTCAGCCCCTTGCTTAATCGGCTATTTGAGCGAGTAGAGTTGGATTCGAGCTAGCGAGCCGATGCCGAGTGCCACGAATTTCGACTCTCCCAGGTTTGATTATTTGGAATATCTACGACTCCCAATACTCGGTCCCCACAACTATAATATTAGTAGTTTAAAAATATAGGTTTAAATAAACAAATGCATTGGTGAATTATTTAAAAATAATTGATAGTCGTTTGCCAAATGTATAAATTATTTATAGAATATTATTTGACTATATGAGTTACAATTGTTTTGAATAAGTATTTGTTTTTAAAGTTAAAATTAATCAAAATTTACAATTTAATTTACTACGTCAAGAAAAACTGTGAATAAATTAATAGTGTTAATAACAATTAAAAAAATGATCCAAATTTATCTCAATATTTATCATTTACATCAATAATTATGTGTAGTTACAAGTAAAAAATAAAAATAAATTGAAGATTGTTCCTATTTTATCAATATATATATATATTAAAATATATATAAGAGTCAGGGTCCATCTTCTAAATTCGCCTTAGCTTTCAAAACGTCAAGGTTAGCCTTGACAATAGTTAACCTCTTAATACATTTAGGATTTTTTTATTAATCGGTAACCCCACGTAAAAGGATGTCACCATTATGCTTAATGTTGTTTTTATTCAGAATACACCAATAAAAGTCAAACGTAAGAGATCTGGGAAGATACTAGCCCTGTTTGAGAAGAAGGTTTTGGGATAAAATAATCAATAAAGATAAAATAGATTAAAATAGTTAATAAGATAAAATGTCACATCTAAATCATAATTATTTCATTTTTTCTCTCACAACTATCAAATTAACTTAAAAAAAGCCAACTATCTTTACAGACATAACTTTTTTAACCATGTTAAAATAGTGAAAAAAAATTCAAAAACCAATTAACACTACAACAAAAAGCAGATTTCGCGATTAAAACTGGAGTTTTCGTCGCTGAAAATAGTAGAATTGGCGACTAAAATGAAATTAATCGCCAAAATTGATCACTTTTGCCGACTAAAAGAGTTTAGTCACCGAATATAAAGGTTTTAGCAACTAAAAGTCAGTTTAGTCACCGAATATAGGGGTTTCAGTGACTAAAGGTTTTTTAGTAGCCAAAAGTGACAGTTTTTGGCGACCAAAATAATTTAGTAGCCAAAAGTATATGTTTTGACAACTAAAAAACAGTTTGGTCGCCGATTCTACGTGTTTTGTCGACTAAAAACAGTTTGGTCATTGAAAGTGAAGCTTTTTGGCTACTAAAAAAAATTAGTAGCTAAAAACAATCAATTGGCGACTAAAATTCAGTTTAGTAGCCAAAAGGTGACGTTTTTGGTGACTAAAAACAGGTTTAGTCGCCAAAACTGGTTATTTTTAGGCGGCAATGAATTTTTTTAGCGACTAAAAACTAATTAGTAGTCAAAACGATACAATTGGCGACTAAAAAATAGATTTAGTCGCCAAAAGTGATCTAATTTTTTTTAGTAAATAATTTATTTTTACATAAATTATATTGAATAAAAATAATTATTTTATATATATAGTTTTGTATTAATACCGGTCAAAGTAATATATAAATAATATATGTTGCATTTATATTCATGTGATGTTGTAGTGGCATAATGGGGAGAGTGTGTTGGTAAAAGTTTGGAGTGTGGGATGGGTAGGTGGTTCAAATCTTGGGAAGAGCAGAGGGTAAATTTTTTTTTTTTCTGAAATATGCTTTTGGCGACTAAAAACAGTGGTCGCCAAAAGATTGATTATTGGCGACGAAAATCTTAGTCGGCAAATGTATAAATAAAAAAATAATAATTCACTATTGGCGACTAAAAGATTAGTCACTAAATGTATAATTTTCAAAAATGTAATTGACTATTGGCGACAAATGCTTTGGTCACTAAAGGCTAAAATCGACTAAAACTTTTTTTAGTAGCCAAAAGTATAGGTTTTGGCGACTAAAAAACAGTTTGGTCACTGATTCTATGTGTTTTGGCGACTAAAAATAGTTTGGTCGCTGAAAGTGAAACTTTTTTGCTACTAAAAAAAATTAGTAGCTAAAAACAGTCAATTGGTGACTAAAATTCAGTTTAGTAGCCAAAAGGGGACGTTTTTGGCGACTAAAAACAGGTTTAGTCGCCAAAACTGGTTATTTTTAGGCGGGAATGAATTTTTTTAGCGACTAAAAACTAATTAATAGCCAAAACTATACAATTGGCGACTAAAAAATAGATTTAGTCACTAAAAGTGATCTAATTTTTTTTTTAGTAAATAATTTATTTTTTACATAAATTATATTGAATAAAAATAATTATTTTTATATATATAATTTTGTATTAATACCGGTCAAAGTAATATATAAATAATATATGTTGCATTTATATTCATGTGATGTTGTAGTGGCATAGTGCGGAGAGTGTGTTGGTAAAGGTTTGGAGTGTGGGATGGGTCGGTGGTTTGAATCTTGAGAACAACAGAGGGTAAATTTATTTATTTATTTTATTTTATTTTATTTTTTTTCTGAAATATGCTTTTGGCGACTAAAAACAGTGGTCACCAAAAGATTGACTATTGGCGAAGAAAATCTTAGTCGGCAAATGTATAAATAAAAAAAAAAATAATTCACTATTGGCGACTAAAAGATTAGTCGCTAAATGTATAATTTTCAAAAATGTAATTGACTATTGGCGACAAATGCTTTCGTCACTGAAGGCTAAAACTTTGCTGACTAAAACTTTTTTTAGTCGCCAATACCTCCGCCGACCATCTATTCGCGACAAAACTGGCGATTAAAATATTTAGTCGGGGAAAGTGAAAAGTCGACTTTTGGCGACTAAAAAAGGACTTTTGACAACTAAAAATTTAGTCGCCAAATGAATTTTTCCTTGTAGTATAAAATAGTTAACTTTCTAAACACGCCCGTTGGTTGACATTGCAATTATATATGCAAAGAACACTTTGACCAATTTAACCTAAAACCATATCCCCATGGCTAATAAGGTGGTGCCCTAGGGTAACTTTCTCGGGGAGTATCCTGGTTTTGTCTTTTCTCTATTTTCTTTCTTTTTCTTAGGCAATGCTATTAACTTCTCATCCTTCTTTATATCTATGCTTTTAGGTAGGATTGCAAATGAACTGAGCCGAGCTGAGCTTTGCTGAGCTCAAGCTGGACTCGTTTACTTATCGAGCTCGTTTATTGAACTCGAGCTCGGTTCGATAAGGAACTAGGCTCGAGCTTGGCTCGGCTCGGCTCGGCTCGTTAATTTTAATGAAATTCGAGCTCGGCTCAATAATTTTTTTTAATATTATTTATATTATTTAAATATATAAATAATATATTTATTATATAATTTAAAGAAAGATAAACGAGCCGAGCTTAACGAGCCGAGCCGAGCCCTTAACGAGCCAAGCCAAGTTTGTTCATAAACAGCTTGGTTCATTTGCAGCCCTATCTTTCTTAATTTTCCTTCATATCAGTTTGCACATTTTAGTCTTGGATGGAATGTGTATTAGACGTTTCTTCAAATCTAGGTACCATTGTTTTGGAGGATGGATTACTTGGTTCTGAGGATGTGACACACCAATGGTTGGTGGGAAGAATTATTGCTCAGAAGCAAATTAACAAATATGCGGTGGCTAATATTCTTCACGAGACTTGCAAGGTCAGAACTTCTTTCACTATCTCCTCATGAGGTGACAATACCTTTCTATTCAACTTTAAAGATAAAAAGGACTTGCGATGGGTTCAACAGGAAGGCCCTTGGTCTATCATGGGTAATCTACTTGTTCTCAAACCTCTTGTATTTGGCACCCCGATCACCAATATGGAGTTTATTTGAAGCCCCTTTTGGGTCCAAGTTCATGGTCTTCCTCTAGAGAAGTTAACCAAGAACAATGAGGAGACCATTGTGAAGAAGATTGTGTGACTCATCAAAGTAGAAGCTCACTATGATGGTCTTCTCCTATATAGGAAGTTTCTGAGGATTCTAGTGGAGTTAGATATCACAAAACCCATTCCTAGAGGTTTTAATCTCCACCAAGGCGAAACTTACCTGGGAGGTAAAGAAGCTCCATGGATTTTGTTCAAATTTGAAAAGCTTTCTGACGTCTGTTTCGATTGTGGGTAGATTGGTCATGATCGGAATTTTTGCAAGTTTGTGTCCAAAAAAAAGGGAAGGAATTCTAGATATAGGCCTTATTTCTAAACTAAGACTATATGTGGTACTGGACTCCCAGTAGACTACTATTGGAGAAAAGCAGACGAACTTGAGGAAAGGGTTAGCCTTCTTCTTTGATGACCCTTTCCATCGGAGTAACGGTCAATGAAGCCGAGGACAAGGACCAAGTCGTCGAGTGCGAATATGGCGCATGAGGTTCGTACTAGTAAAGGTGTAGTGGAAACAAAGGCACATGCCCATATATGTTTTGATTTTCGTACTAAATAGGTGATAGTGGGATTGGGTGGTACAACAGGAACTCTTGGGGCCAGCACAACAGTCCAGAAATCTCTGTTGGTAGGGCGAAGGGAAAAGACAAAGCTAGGCGGCGGGTTAGTTGGGCTCACCCATGAACTGGAGGAAGAAGAAATGAACCAACCTGAGGTAAATATTGATCTAACTTCTTATGGGCCATCTTATTCCCTTGGGCCTCATTATTTTGTAATAGAACCCCCTGAAAGCATCCAAGCTCTCTCTATACAAAAGTCTCTTTTGCCCACTTTTGATCGATTGATTAGTATAGAAGAGCTAAGATCATCGTCTAGCCCAATTTGTTTGGACTTAAAAACTCCAGTTATTGATGAATGTATCTCTACAATCTTTCATGACCTATCCATTAAACATATGGCCCAAGACAAGGTTGATGGTGCTGACTCTAAATGTGAATTAATCAAAGGTATCAACTCATCTAATATTCCCAATAGAGCAAACTTCCTAGAAATTGCTACTACTACTTCCGATTCTCCCTTAGCTGGATTCTCCCATGTGAGTTCTAGGTCTTTTCGTCGAGGAAGAGAAAAAAAGGCCATAGACAGGAATCAGCAAAAGAAATCACGAAATCTTTTCGATGTTTAGGTAGTAACAAGCTCTGATTCGTAGCTTGAATCTATTTTTGAAGTTCTTCCCTTTACTTTTCCTTTTGATGAATACTACTCACAAGTCCCAAGTTCCTACCCAGAAAAGGTATCATAGGAGCAAAATGAAAGGGCTTTGGTGGCTGGCCCCAAATAAACATGCCCTCCATGCTAATTCTCACCTAGAACTGTCAGGGACTGGGCTGACCTCTGACAGTCCAAATCCGCTGAGGGCTAGTGTCAACCCATCAGCCCATAGTGGTTTTCCTCATGGAAACGAAAAACAAATTGGCAAAAATGGATAGAATTCGAAGGAGGCTTTTGTTCACAAATTTGTGTTATGTTGAACCTGTAGGGCTGTTAGGTGGTTTGGCGCTTTTGTGGACTGATGCTATACAGATTGACATTTGGTATAAATCAAAAAACTTGATTAGAGGGGTTATATCTCCACCCGATAAGCCCACCAGTTGAGTTGCCTCTTTTGTGTACGTCTCCCTTCAAAGAATGCTTCGCAAATCCTTTTGGACCTAATTTAGGAGAATGGTCTCTAAATCTCACTACCCCGTGGTTATGTATTGATGACTTAAACCAAATTGGTGCCATGTCAGAGAAATAAGGAGGTGTGGAGTGTCGATTGAGTCAGCTCCAATTTTTCTAAGAGTTATTATCTGATTGCAGACAGATGGATTTAGAATTTAAAGGCCCTCCTTATACCTGGTCTAATAACCACGTGGGTGTTGACGATGTCTGGGAGGGGCTGGATAGAGCTATTGCTATGGTTGATCAGAGAACTTTGTATCCTTGTGCACAAGTGCTTCATGAAGTACAATTTGGTTCGGATCACTACCCTTTAATCATCAATTGTTGTGTCTCTCTCAAGAGGGTTCCCAGGATCTTTAAGTTCAAAAATATGTGGACTTCTAGTCCAGATTGTGTGAGGGTCATTCACTCAAATTAGGGAAACCTTATTCAGGCTCTTCAATATTATAATTAGTTTCAAAGATGAAATGTTGCAAAGAGGGCCTCAAGTTCGGAAGTAAAGAAGCTTTCGAGAATAATCATGATCAAATCCAGCATCTCAAAGCCTAATTACCTTTTACTCAAGCTCGCCTATTGACGGAAGATACTACCCAACGGCAATATCGTTTGAAGGTAAAATTGGAGAGGGCACTTACTTGAGAGGAGATGTTCTTGCATCAAAGGTCCCGAAGTTCTTGCATCAAAGGTCCCGAATCCGATGGTTAAATTACGGTGATAAGAACTCTAAATTTTTTCATACCTCTATCTAGCTCGATTTTTTCCCGCCCCCTTTCGGAAATCGAAATAAGCCCTACAGTTCGGACTCCCGCGGTTCTGAATCTAATCTCACAAGTACAATGTGAAATTGATAAACACCAAAGAGTCCAAATCCGACAAATCTTTTAGAAAATCAATTTTGATTCAAATTGCCAAAAATGGACTGCTTTGCCAAATATAGAGTCGCCACCTAAATGTTTCTAGGAAATTTAGAAAACCCATGTCTCGTGCCAAAGCCCACATGTCCATCATCACCAAGATTGTCTCGACTCGAGAACTTAGGTACGAGAGGAGAAGGTCATGAATGCATTTGAGCACCCCCACTCACCCGATCAAAGATCGGCCTCTACTAATCAAAATATGAATCTTATGCACATTATATGCTCTCGTTCCGGTTTATTAGGCTAGCATTACTATGTGATGCGCACACACAAAAGTATAGACTAACTTGCAAGAATTGGAACATTTCGAGTCATCTTTGTTTGCAAAATTGTTTCGAATATGTATCATTTGAAAAAGTGATCGCTTATGAACATTTACTTAAATTATTCCAATTCAAGCAATTAGCCTTCATCTACAGGCATTCAAGCAATTTAGCATCTAAGCACTTAGCCTCATTGCAAGCATGCTAAACATGGCAACATCAATATGCAATATGCTAAAGTGAGTAAAGGCTCACCTAGTACTCCAAGCCAAAAGAGAAATGAGTTAGAAAAATACATGATCCTAACTTATGCAATATGGCTAATGCAACACATGCGATATGCAATTTACTAGGCTCGGTTACTAATATGGCATATGGAACAGTGAAATAGCATACGGTCTAAGCACGTATTCAAAGAAGCATTAGACTAACAATGCAGTTAGAATGATGAATGGAGCCTCGGTGCATGCAATACAAATGGATGCAAGCATGAAGTATGCTAAACAAAACATGATGTCCCTAAACTAACCATCATAAGCTAGTAAATAAAGGGGAGAAAGACATGGGATTAGAAGACATGCATGTTATTACATTGCGCTCTCACGAAGGAGAGTGCGAATAAACTAACTAATTAAAGCTAAGCTAATTATTACAAAACAAATGAAATTAGCTAAACTACTTAACTAATTATTACAATAAATGAATCAACTAACTATTCTAGTTAATTAACTAATTACAAAACAAAATTGAATAACTAATTAACTAACTAATTAGATACAACACTTTACAAAATTAACTAGTTACAACTAATTAATCACAAAAACTTAAACTTAAACATGCTCGATACGCGAGGAATGCTCATGCACATGCTTTGTTTCCACTTAAAAAGCCATTGTTTTGCTTCTGAAAAGCCTCTATTGCACAATAGAACACTAACATTGTTGCCCACTTTCAGAATAACTCTGCTCTACTCCACAAACACATTACTGAATTTTGCATCAATGGCTGGCCGGCCAGTGATGAGGGTTGCCGGCCACCAGTGATGGCCGACCAGCCATCAAAAGAGGTTTAGCGGCCACCTGTCGGCCATCGAAAGTGGTCTGCCGAACACTATTGCCCAGTTCACTTTGTTGTAACAGAGAATAAACATAACATGCATAGGGTATTTTCAAGGGTTTGTTTACACAACTCACCCCTCCTTTTCATGAGCAAATCAAAAGAGTAGTGAACTCAGTTCACAAACCACCAATTCAAGCAATTTTATTGCATGATGGCTTATGAACCAACTAGTGCAATTTTAATAAATGCAACAAAACAAGATTCTAAAAGCCACTCCCTATCATGGAAGATTAAAGGAAGTGGTGACCTTGGAAACTTGAATCATTTCATCACCAGCGAGTCTGAAATGACCCAAGTTTCTATGTGTTCAATTAACGTTCGATTGAACACAACAAGTTATTATTTTACACCATTTTAGTCCCAAGTTTTAATTACTTCATTTTAATTACCTTTCAATTCTTTAGTTCATTAAGTCCAAAGGTGAGTTTAAGTCCTCTAAAGGGAAAGAAGGCTCAAACCAAAAGTTGTTTTAGGCATGAAAGAGATATCATACTATTGGTAATGAACCCCAAAGAGATTAAACCATTAAGCATGACATCTCAATCTCATGCTTTAAATAAACAAGTTGTTTGGACCACTTTCAAAACAAAACAAAAAGCCAAGAAATGATAGAGATTGCATAGATTATTAGTGCTGAAAATGAGTGAGAAAAGTATAAATAAATGCGATCAACTCAAATAAGAAGGTGTCTAAGGCCTAGAACACCAAACTCTTGAGGACTATTACACTACAAGCATGCAAAACAAAGCTCAAATGCAACCAAAAGCCCAAAATAGTGCTAAAATAGTCTAAATTAGTCCTAAAACATGTTGATATTAAGACAAAAAAGGCTAGATTAACATGCTAAAACATAGCACAAACTAGACTAGTAAGCAAGACACAAGGAGAGGAGGCTAACCCCTTCAAATTTGGATTTCAAAACATGATTTTGGCCACTAAAATAACTCTAAAAATCAGTGTTTAAAAGATTAGAAAAAGCTGATAAAAGAGTGGAAAACACAAGGGTAAAGGCCTCCAAAAGAAGGTACAAATAAGGGCTATCAACCCCTCAACCTTTAATGGCCTTAAAACCCAAGCTTCAACCCAAAAACATAGAGTTTTTATAGCCCAAAAATAGTTGGAAAACAACAAGAATAATAGTAGAGAAAGCAAGCAAATAGGCAAAGCCTTATACCTCTTGAAGAGAAGAAGCAATTCAAGCAACAAAACCAAGACAACACACACTTCAAGAACTCAAACCAAGCTCAAAAGTACCTCAGCTCAAAGATGAGAAGGTTTGGTTAAGGGTATATAGGCAAAAGTGTAGGAATTTGCTAGAGAGAGAGAGAATTGTAGAGGGAGAGGAAAAATTTTGATCTCAAAATTTTCTAACCTTAAAACATGAGAGGGAGGCCTTCTATATATAGAAAACATGAATTCCCCTCAAGGATATCCAGCCTTACACATGAGTACAGATTCATGCATCTGTGCAAACAATTGGCACAACTGTCACCAAATATCTGCAAAAGACATTGGTGGCCGGCCGACCATCACTGGTAGCCGACAGACCACATCAGTGGCCGACAACTAACAAGTGATGGCCAGCAGGCCACCAGGAGCTGCAGGCTTGAAAAGCACAGGGTTTGGTCCAAAAATAGGGCAATAGATATGCAAGGTATGAAAGGTTCAAAGCTGTGGCATTCCGTTGAAGACTTTGAGCACTTGACAAGCAAACAAACTCATCATCGGGTGTGCATAAAATGGGGTCCAAGTCGTGAGGGCCGTAAAAAATGTGGTGTCTACAGTTGCCCCTCTTTGACAGAACTTGGAGTCATGAAATGACGTGAGTGAATGTCAAAGCCCGAAGATGACCCATTTTGATAAGGCCGTAAGACTTGGACAAACAATCAAAATAGAAATAAATGGTTGCGCCCACAGGCTACCTACGTATCCCTTTGCAAGGAACCAAACCAACGTAGTTCTAGGGCAAAATGCAAATGATATACATAATGCAACTTTGAAAGTTAGACTCACACGCTTTGCGAAGCTGACTATTTTGAAAACTTATGATTATGCGAGATGATGCAATAAGCAATGACAAATACAATAAGCAATAACAAGATAACAAAAAGAATGAGCAGCTTCAAGCTTAAAACCAACACAGGTTCCATGCAACAAGGTCTAAAACACACTCTGACCACACCAAAACAAGAGACGAGGAAAGAAAACACAGCTCAGGATTATGTTTCATGCATCTTGAGAAACCAAGAATACTGCTCGGCGTCGCGTTTCACGCGTCTCAAGAAATTGAAAAACGAAAATCGCTTTAGGTCGCATTTCATGTGTCCCAAGAAAAAGAAGAAGACTGCTCAGGGTCATGTTTCACGCGTCTCGAGACACCAGAAAACCCACTTGGGTTTGCGTTTCACACTTCCCGAGATAAAACTTGCCCAAAACTGTGCTTCACGCATCCTGAGATACAAGAAAAACCACTCGGGCTTACGTTTCGCACGTCTCGAGATGAAACCCGCCCAGGGCCGCACTTCACGGGTCCTAAGATACAAGTCCCGCGATAAAACCCGCGTAGGGCCACGCTTCGCGTGTCCTGAGATAAAGGAAAACCATTTGGGCTCGCGCTTTGCACGTCCCGAAATGAAAACCATCTAGGGCCATGCTTCGCGCATCTTGAGATACAAGAAAAACCGCTTGGGCTCGCGCTTTGCACGTCCCGATATGAAACCCGCTCAGGGCTGCGCTTCACACGTCTTGAGATATAAGAAAAATCGCTCGAGCTCGCGCTTCACACGTCTTGAGATGAAACAGGAAAGAGAAGCGTGCGATAGATACACAAAGTGAACAAGTGCGATAGATGCACAATGTGAGCAAGTGCGATAGATGCACAAAGTGAACAACTGAACTCAGTGACATTGTATATTCTATGCAAGATGGATAACCGATATATGATGTTAATTTGAAGACATGTTCTATGCAAGAAACAAAAGCATATTTTATGCATGAAATAAGAGCACATTCCTTGCAAAATTGATAGCGTGTTTTACTCATAAATGATGAATCATGTATAACGTACGTGCAGCATGCATATACGGGAAATGCATACTCTATGCAACATAAAAGAACAAAAGCTTAATTTTGACAAAAATGAATAAAAAGATACTCAGTAGAGACCTCTAATTTACCTCTCGAAGATGTTGCAACATGTTCAAAAATGATACACCTCATTTATGTTGATAAGCTGTGAACATTGTACGCCAAAACACAATTTTGAGCTCCTTTCGAAACAATCTAAACCCAACATTGAACCTCTTTTGCACCTCTTGGGAAACAAAGACACAAAATAGCATCAGGACTCAGAAGAAGGCCACCGACCACCTATCGGCCACAGGAGGAGGCTGCCGGCCATCAAACGGCCTTGTCGGCCACCATTGTGGCTTGTTGGCCACCTGCCAGCCACCGATGGCAGTTCGGGATAATTTGAGGATTTCATTCTCAAGACTTTAAATATAGATGACTAGGGCTCATTTTCTCACTTTTCCAAGGTCGAAATTCTTCCCTCTCTCTTTCTAGACACTTTCTCTCTCTAGATTTGTGCTTTTTACGCATTTTCCAACGCCCCACGCAAACTTTATTTATTAAACCCTCTTGATTCTCTTCACTTTGAACTGATTGAATTTTGGTTTCGACACTTTTTTTCTCATTTTCATCCTTCTAGGCTTGTTCCCCTTGAGTTTCTCTCAGGTTTCGTGAAGTTTTCCGGGCTTTGACTTTTTCTTCCTTTTCTCTCTCCTAGGGTTGACTTTTTCCAAGTTACCATCTTTCCTCCATTTTCATTCATTTTTTACCTACTGTTCACCTATTTTCCAGATGACAGATGATATACCACATGACGGCGCTCCTCCAAAGCTTCCTCCCTGTACTTCCACCGATTGCTAAGGCAGAGGAGCTAGTCATTGTCGAGGCTAGCGAGACGGCTCGGGGTATTGAGGCCGACCTCGAGGCAGAGTTTGAGCCTGAGGTGGAGCCAGAGCTGCTACTATTAAGGGTACAACCTTTTGATCTAGTGAGGTATCATCCCCGCACACATATCTTGACAGCCAGTGGCATCAGGCATTTTAGCGATGTCGCTCTTGGTGTACCCGAGGACCTCCTGCGGAGGGAGCCGGCTTTCTATTTTTCAACCATCGTCGTTGAGGTATGAACCCTGTTGTCATGCATTTCTGCCTTTCTTTTACTACATTTCTTGCACTGCCTTTTATCTGACTATATTTTTATCACTGTCTTATCTGATTTATCTGTTCTTTACCACAGGGGGAGTCTCGTGCCTTCAGAGGGTATGGAGCCAAGACTACGCAAGATTAGTACGACGAGCTCCCTACCGGGTTTCATGACATTGTGGACGAGACTGGCTTCGGCATCTTCTACTCCGCCTTGACGCAGGTCCTCGCGAGCCATCCTCTTCTAGAAGCACTTATGGAGAAGTGGTGGGACACCACCAACTCCTTCCACTTTTCCACTACCAAGGAGATGACAATGACTCCCTACGACTTTGCCATGATCATTGACTTAGGAGTATAGGGTGATCCGATCTCGTTCGACACCGACATAGAAGAGTGGGAGCCCGCCTGGGTTAAGCTACTGGGAGCACATCCACCCTTGTACCGGACAATTATGGTCAGATATAGCTGGTTCACTGAGCAGTTTCGATGAAGTGAGCCCAAGACAGTAAAGAAGATGAAGTAGTACACCAGGGGTTTTCTGATGTTTGTCCTCGGTACCATCTTATTTTTGAACAGGTGGAACATCGTGGGCTTGTACCTGTTGAGTGCCCTGGTGACCCTTCCTCGGGTATGCTTCTATGATTGAGGCGGAGCCGGCCTCGCTACCCTGTATGGATACATAAGCTCCACCTCCCGCCTGAGGAGAGAATTGAGTGGAGGCTATTGGTGAGCCTAGGAGGTATGCATTTCAGTTCTCTCTTTGCACTTTACATCTTTCGCTCTGCATTTTCTGCTTTACATCTGCTCAATACTTGTGCTTTCTGCTTTGTACTTTCTGCATCTGTCTATGTTGTATGCTTTCTGCTTTACATTTTCTGCATTTGTTCATACCATGTTGACCATATATTACTGCATTTTCCTTGCACCTATGGGTTTATGCTTATTTTCCAGCACTCGCTCAATAGCCCATGGAGGAGCTTCCATTGGCAGTTCCTTACTCGAGGCGGTATGATAGCAGGTGTCAACGTAGGACTTGCGAGACCTTCATCTCCTTTCGTCACTACTTCAACACAGTAGCTGCCCATGAGGTAACCCAAAACACAACCATTTCTGCTTTGCAACTATTCTGATTCACACTTTAGCAACTAACAACAACTAACAATCTATACACTCTCTATTTGCAGATTATGTGGTAACCTTGGCCTATGATGTTGACTGGGATACGGGACCAGTATGCCGGGGCCTAAGCCACTTCTCGCTTCTGCATTCTACTTGAGGACCTAGTCCGCCGGGCCTAGTTCCTGAGTGAGCGGTTTGTCCACCAAACCGTGGGCTTGTCGGACCCGATCATTTTGATGGCACCGCCGGAGTCCATGAGATCAGCAGACAACCTATCCGTTGATGGAGTCTGTGAGAACCCAAATATAAAAATTAAGTAAATAATTAAATAATAAAAATAATAATATTACAATCTCAAATATTTTGATGGTGAATCTTAATGTGCAAATTAAATATTTAGAGGGTCTTTTAATTAATTTTAAAACCTAAAATAAATTTATGGTGAAAGTCTTCAATTTAAAGGCAAGATTTATTATTTAAAAAATAAATAAATAAATAAAATTAAGTGTCAAATTAGTAAGCATATTTTGATCTAATAGTAGTTGTATTTTATTTAAATTAATGGAGAGATAAAATAAAATAAAATAAAACAGAGGATATTTTTATCTAGAGTCATTTATGTTATGTATAACAAAGAAAAGAAAAGAAAAACCCTAGGTTCCTAATCAACACTATAACAGCAGCCACAGCAGCCACGGGAAGAGAGAGAGTTTGAGAGAAAAGAAGAAAAAAAAAAAAAGGGGATTGCAAACAAGGAGTAATTTTTGAGTGTACGTCTTTATCTTTCTTCTTTTCTTTGTTTTTGTTCTTTATCCTTACTCTATTATTATTTAGTTTATTGATGGAGAGGTTGTAGATTTATGTATTTTGTATATATGTATACTGTTAAGAAATCTAAGGAGTTAAATTCATGGATAAAGAATGGTGTAATTCTTAGTCCAAAAATTCTGCACAGAATCACAAACTTTAAAAATTAAGAAACCATATCAAACGGATGAATTTTAATTTGAAATTTTTACAATAGATTAATTACATATTGAATTGCATATCTAAATTTTTTCATAATTTTTGGGAGTCAAAATCCATATAAACTGAGGTGTTCAAATCTGTCCAGAAAACTGGTTTTTAACAGTAAATTCGGGAGTGTTGTTCTCTTTGGGTATAAATCCAAAAATTATCAAATCAGCGTCATTAGAACCGGTTACAAGTCTAGTTTCTTACATTTTTGGCCTTGCGTTGATTGCTCGTGTATACTAAGAGAACCGTCAATTTCTTTAAAGTGCTGCAGAAAACAATCTGTTTGGGTATAATTAATTGTAAATAATTATTTTGATAGGCAAATCAAGTGAAACCAATTGGGATTGAAACTTAGAATATATTAGTTGATATCTGGAGGGTTTTAGAATTTTTCGAACAACGTGGAGTGGGTTTTTAATTTTCAAAGTTAGTGAAGAGATTGGAAAAACTCTGTTTTATCTTAAAGTCACTTTTAGTTAAGTTTCGATCGAAACCTATGTCTTGGGTGGCTTTAGACCGTGAAGAACATGAACTTAGGTAATATTTAAGAGTAACAGTGAGTTGGGTTGAGCCGTGTTAGTGCGCTTTAGTTTGGGGTTACATAGTTCGTATTCTTTAGTATTTTTAAATTAGTAGTGACGTGTAGTTTTCATATTGGTTCAGGGCACTAGTTGGACTTTCATACTCTATTCGAGGATTATATTGTTTCGTTTCCAGGTGAATAGTTTCATGCTACGTATTTTTGTAAATGTTCCCCTACCCTGAACTGTTGAAAAATTAAATTGTGGTTTTAAGACTAAACTGTTTTTATAAATTATTATATTATCAATGGAATCAAATTATTTCTAAAACATGTGTGAACTTGGCATACTGTAAACTATTTGTTTTGGTCTCATGTTTATAATGATGAACTACCATGTTTTGTGAAACTGATGTGTATTGATTATTGGGACCATGTGTGTATTTAGTCCAGGGAAATTATTCCACTATGTGTGGTGACTCTGGCCACGAGGGAACAGATCCGGGTTAGGCCGTGATGACTCTAGTGCTCAATGATTGTAAGGAAAAGACCTTTAAAAACAACTAGGTGACCTTCAATCGGATTGTCTTTGAGAAAAGGCCCAGGTGCCACCCTGAGGATGACTCTTAGTTCGATTTTGGATCCAATGGGGCTTATAGCCTTGAGAACCGTGTGGCATATTATTTGTTTTTCTTGGTACCCAGAAAATTATTGGTGTTCATGTTATAATCTGTTTTAAGTGGAAAATGTCATTTATCATGTTCTTGCGAGACATGAGTATTTTAAGTGTTGAACTATGGAACCTTCTTTTTTAAACAGATTGTATTTACCAAACTGTATGCCAATCTAGTTTCTGTGATATATATCTTACTTTGGAATTGAACCCTGTTTTGAAAACTATACTTACTATCCATGTTGATACTCACTGAGCTATCAGCTGACTTAGTTGTTTACCATTTCCAGGTGTTAGAAGGACATAGAGTGGACTCACGGCGTAGCAGGGACTCAATTGCATGGGCCTCTAGGACATTTATTTAATTTGTTTTAGGTTGCTTTGTCGAGTTTTGTGCATACATTGTGGTTGAGTTTTATTTAGAGTTATTTTATTTTGTGGGCGGTTTGTGTTCCATTTAATATATATATATATATATTTTTAGGAAGTTGGTTATGGCTTGTTTTTCACTTGTGGCATGTCACTGGATTGAGTTTTGGTTATTTATTATTGGACTATTGTTTAATTGTTCAAGGTGATATTGGATACGTGTTTAGGCTTACGTGTGCCTTGGGCTAAGGCCTTGTGGGTCATGGCCGGTCATACCCAGGTTTGGGGTATGACACAGTCACTCAGTTCATGGTGGGCTTGGATGCTGATTATTTTAGGGCAGAGGGCGACTACGCGACCTTTATTCAGATGCACCTCATGCCATCTTTGACAGGTACTCGTGGAGGCGGGGGGAGTGAGGGCTGCTGCAGCGAAAGAGGTGCATAGGACGACCAAGGCCTATGCTGGAGGGGCTTCCCTTGTAGGGCAGGGCATTGGCTGGCCAAAGATTCCTACCGCGTTTACATGCTAGTAGCATACCAGGGTGGGTTACTAGATCCCGATTGAGCCTGCACCGGCTGGTCACGAGCTTGTCGGAGTTCAGGGTCCTTTTTAGGTATAGACCACACTTTACCATTTGCATTTTGTATTTCATTTCAGATATGTTCATTTCAGACATTGATCATCCAAATGCATTTGTAGGTATCCATTGAGTACATGGGGAGCGCTCTCGAGCTAATAGCCTCCTTGATGGGCATGGTACAGAGAAGGGAGACGCTGCTCTGTCTCCACGGCATCTCAATAATTTCTTTAGTTTGCACTTCACGTTCCCAAATTCTACCGATACACTGGCATTTCAAACTGTAGTCTTTCCCAAACTGCATCTGACACACTATATCTGATACACTACATTTATACACTATACTCATATTATATCTAACTTCTGCATACCACTTATTCTGCATACTTGCATCTAATACACACACAATAACTGATATATTGACAACTGTCCTTTTTAGATCCCACATATACCAATGGCTCCAGCAACAACCGCAGCACCAGCACCCGTAGTACCTCTTCCAGTAGCAGGAGGAGAGGCAGAGATAGGGGCACCCGAGGCCAGAGCAGTCCTCCATTGCCCATCTTGAGCGATAACGATACTGGGACCAGTGATTTTGAGGAGGCGATGAGGCGGCATTCTGAGTCGTCTGATAGTGGAGATGATGATGCTGGCTCGAGTTCTAAGAGCAGAGATGACGATGCCGAGGCAGGTTCAAGGACAAAGAGCGGAGATGATGTCGACTCTGGTTCTGGCTCAAAGATTGATTCAGACAGCGACGCTAATGAAGATAGTGCCCCAAAGTCCTCTCTTCCGAGGAAAAGAACAAAGAGGACCTCTCGGGCTTGAGGTGACTGGCGCTGATTTTTGATTTTTTGCTTAGTTTCTTTTTATTTGGTAGCATTAGCACATTGTATAGCTTCAGATAGGTTTTATTTTTCTTTAAAAAAACTTGTACTCCTCTTTTGTAAAAACAATGATTAGAATAACAATGCAGTTTTTATGAAAAGTATTGTTATTTTTGCATCATGAGCACCATATTTGCATGAAAATGGACATGAGATTGAATTGGGGCCAAAAGCACTGGATTGAAACAATGTTCTTAATTGGGTAATGAACAGACCAACAAACGGAATACAAAATACAACATACAACTTGATAAGCAAAAATAACTCAAACTTGCTAAAACCAAAAGACTCAAAACAAGAACTTAAAATACTCAACATATCAAAACAAAACTCATACCTTCAGTAATGCCCAACAGACAAGTGGACAGCAGGCCTGAAAAAGAGGCCGCTGGCCAAAGATAAAGCCTGCCGGCCATCAAAGGTGAGAATCACCAAATTGTTGACAGCTGGCTTCCACTCAAAGCCTTATCTTCTACAAAAGGTGCAGCTCTGTGAATTCTTCTCTAGGACTTCATTTCAGCTGCAATTTCTTCACAAATGGAGTCGTTTTTCACTGAAAAGTTCTCAGATTGGATTACGACTCTAGACAACTCGAAAAAGATAAAATCACTGGTGGCCGACAGACCACATCAGTGGCCGGTAACCAACAAGTGATGACTGGCAGCCCGATAAAGGTGGTCAGCAGGCCATAAGGAGCTGCAGGCTTCAAAAGCATAGGGTTTGGTCCAAAAATAGGGCAACAGATGTGCAAGATATGAAAGGTTCAAAACTATGACATTCCGCTGAGGACTTCAAGCACTTGACGAGCAAACAAACTCATCATCGGGTGTGCATGCAATGGAGTCCAAGTCGTAAAGGCCGTCAAAAATAAGGTGTCTACACTCTATGATTCAACGTCGCCAAAGAAACCAGATTTTTAGATTACAAACTGAGGAAGGGATTTGGCTTAATTCTGAACAAGACATCAACAATCATCTCTTGGAATATTTTTCACATTTTTTTCAGAGCAATGGAGCGAGAGACATGGATGGAGCTTTATCGACCCCTATCCTAACTGATGAGATGAATCACTTGCTAGTCTGACCTATTTGTGATTCAAAAATTGAATCGGCAGTTTACCAACTTAGAACAATAAAAGCCCCCTGGTCCTGATGGTTTTCCAAGATGTTTCTATCAAAAATACTGGGCTGAGGTGGGGCCTTAAGTGTGCACGGCTGTTCATAGCTTTTTTTGGGGGAGGGCTATCTTTTCAAAGAGCTAAATCATACAAATTTGGTGTTGATCCCCAAAATGAGTAACCCTATGAAGCTATCTCAATTTAGGCCCATTAGTTTGTGCAATTTTACTCTTGAAATTATCACGAAGAACCTTGCGAACCGTTTGAAGCAAATTTTGAAAATTTTGATCTCTCCAAACTAATCGACCTTTGTATCGGGCAGAATGGTCCAGGACAACTCCATAGTTGCCCACGAAGCATTTCATTTCTTGAAGCATAAGAAGAAGGTGAAGGATGGATCCATGGCTATGAAATTGGATTCAGCAAAGCATATGATGGAGTTCAATGGGATTTCTTATTTGACTTAATGCACATATTCGGCTTTCATCCACATTGGATCCAATGAGTTTTTGAATGTGTCACAACAGTGAGCTTTTCTATTTTTGTGAATGGTGAGAAAAGTGTTGCTTCTAAACCATTCAAAAGGCCTCGTCAAGGAGATCTCCTTTCCCCATATTTGTTCATTTTGGTTGCCGATGTTTTGTCAAAAATGATTAATAGCAGTCTCTATGAGCAGCAGATTCAGGGCCTCCGAATTACTAGACATTGTCCTACTCTCTTATGTTTACTTTTTGCGGATAACGTCCTATTATTCCTTAAGCAGAACAATCGAAGTGTTAGAAAATTCTGAACAACTTGTGCACTTATTGTCAAGCTACAAGTCATTGGTAAACTTTGATAAATCAACCGTTCAATTCTCTCCTAATATTCCTTTCCATCTCCTGGTAGCCTATGTGCCCTTTCTGGTCTCAGTGAGACACCAGTGGGGACTAAATATTTGGGTTTACGTACTTTTTAGGGAAGATCAAAGGCAGAAGCATACAACTTATCACTAAACAAGTGCTATCAAAATTGCAAGGGTGGAAATTTAAATTACTATCTCATGCGGGCCATGAAACTTTGATTAAAGCTGTAGTACAAGCAATCCCCACATATGCCAAGGCTTGCTTCATTTTCCCTAGGAAGTTTTGTGCAAAGCTAAACTCATATATTAGCAAAATTTGGTGGAGAGGTGACCCAAAGGGAAAGGGCATTCAATAGGGGGTCTAAGATTCAAAGATTTCCATAATTTCAATTTAGCTCTGGTTGCAGTTGGTAAAATACCCAAACTCCTACTGTGCAAGAATACTTAAGGGTATTTACTTCCTTCATTCCGGGTTTTTGGAAGCCTCTTGAGGTTGGTGTGCAACTTGAGCTTGGGCAAGTTTGATCCAAGGGAAGGAAATTTTGGGAAAAAGGCTTCGTTGGCAAGTTCAAAATGGGGCGTCAATTAATTTTTGTGACAACAAATGGATTCCTACTGGCCAACATTTTAAATTCTCTTCCTTAAAGCCTCCCTCATGTTCGATCAAAAAGGTAGAGGTTGCTATTGATGATACTCACAGGTGTTAGAAGGTTAATGCCTTGAGGAATATTGTTTCAGCAGATGATGTTCAAGCCATTTGTTCCATCCCTATCTTTTTAGCCCACAAAGAGGGTGAACAGATTTGGCACATTGATAGGAAGTGCTCCTACTTAGTGAAGTTGGGTTAGAGAGCTTTCAAGGGCCCAATCACTATCTTCTTCTTTCTAACTACCCACAGATTTTTGGAACTTCATTTGGTCTCTAACAATCCCTCCCAAGATTCACCACTTCTGGTGGCGGGTTTGCAAAAATGTGCTAGCAAGGAAGGAGAATCTTTTTATAGGAGAAAATGCAGCCCTTCTAACCTATGTCCTATTTGTTGTAAGCAGGTGGAGTCCACAGAGCACATGCTCTTTGGATGTGGTTGGGTCAAGGCAATTTGGTTCAGGAATGAACTTAATTATAAAGTAGATTGGTGCTCCATTTCTTCGGTGATCCATTGGATGTGTGCGGTCAAGGAAACCATCAACAGCAAGGAAGAATGCATCAGCTTCTTCGGTACAGTTGCTTGGATAGAATGGTTTATTTGGAAGGAACGAAATGCTTGGGCTTTTAATTCCACACCTGTTGACCATTCTTCAATGTTGCAACGAGTACGTTTGGCTATGGAGTAACATATGATGGCTCTATCTGTATTGGGCACAATCTCATCTTTGGAATCTCCTTCCACTAGATTCGATGTCTAGACTGCCGCCGGGGCTTGCTGCTTATTTGACACATGTTTTTCTAGTTTTTTGGTCTCCTGGTTTGTTTCCTTGTAATTTCCTTTGATCAAAAATAAAAAATACAAATAAAATAAAAAAAAAGACATTCATTTGCACAATTCCAAATGTCTATGCTAACTTTAACCATTAATAATGCATGTAAAATATATTGAAAGAGAAAACAAGCTTTGTGTTTGAATATAATAAAACTTGTAAGAATAGGCTCCATTATATAGGAGTTGCTATCAAACATCATTATGATAGAAAAACATATAAAATAGAAAAGAGGCCGAAAGCAGCAGAAAGCAAGCAGCCGAAAGCATCCTATACTCTGTTTGTCCTATAGTGATTACATTAACATATATTATACTATATACATTATTATACATTAACAGCCCCCCTCAAACTCAAGGAGGACAAACAAGGCGGGCTTTGTAGTGCTCAATAGATCCATCAGAGCAAGTCTTGATTTTGTATACCCATTTACAGCCAATGGCAGTCTTGCTAGGAGGAAGATCAACAATGTCCCAAGTATGAGTTTTGTCTAAAGCCTGCAATTCATCAGTCATAGCATGTTGCCAAAGAGGATTAGAGCGAGCCTCACGATAGGAAGTCGGTTCATAAGTAGAAAAAGCAGTAGAACCAACAATAAAGTCACGAAGACGAGTAGAAGGTTGGGTTACCCGGTGTGGTCGAGCAGAGGGAGGAGGAGCCAGAGGAAGATACTCAGTAGGAGGGGAGAAGCCTGAGAGAGCAAGAGCAGGACCATCAAAGTGAGCAGGAGCATAGGACAGACTAGTAGGTAAGGCGATCTCGAGAGAGGCTGGCAGGGGCAGGGGAGTAGGCGTATCAGAAAACTCGAGAGAGGCTGGCAGGGGCGGTGGAGTAAGCTCATTAGAAAACAGATCTATGGGAGGATCAGTAAAAAACAAAGAGGGTGAGGGAACAGATAAATGGAAGAGTGAAAGAGAGAAAAACATTTTGTGTTCCCAAAAGACCACATGACGAGAGATACGAAGTCACTGGGAGAGAGGATCCCAACAACGATACCCTTTATGTTCAATACCATACCCCAAGAAGTAACAAAGACAAGAACGGGGTTCAAGTTTGGTACGTTCATGAGGTTAGAGAAGAACAAAACAAGCAGATCCAAAGACCCTAAGGTTTGTGTAAGGAGGACGGGTGCCATGCAGACGCTCATAAGGGTGTGATTATGAATGACAGGTGTAGGGATACAATTGATAGTGTAAGCAGCAGTAAGAGCTGCCTTTCCCCAAAAATGTTCCGGACAAGAGGAAGACAGAAGGACAACGCGAGTAGTATCGAGAATATGCCGATGTTTCCGTTCAGCACATCCATTTTGTTGAGACGTACCGGGATAGGAATGATGAGGTTGAGTACCATGACTCTGAAGGAAGGAAAGAAAGTCAAAATCTTTATATTCCATGGCATTGTCGGAACGAAAAAGCTTAATAGTTTTAGAAAATTGTGTTTTAACCATTGCAGCAAAATTGTAATAAAGTTGTTTGAGCTCAGAGCGATTTTTCATAAGAAAAACCATGTAAAACGGGAAAAATCATCTATAAAAACACCAAAATAGCAGGCGCCGCCCATAGTGGGAGTAGGAGAGGGGCCCCAAATATCAGAATGGATGAGATCAAATGGTGCAAGAGAAACAGAGTCACTTTTATTAAACGACAAAGCAGGTTGTTTGGCAAGTTGACAAGACACGCAATCTAAAGCATCAGAACTTACAGGACCTAAATGACCACTAGAAATTAAAGATTTTAAACGACCAACAGAAAGATGGCCTAAACGATAGTGCCAAAGCTGAAAAGGAGATAAAGGAGGAGCAGTGGTAGGAGCTGTGATCTGAGAGGAATCCAGAACATGAAGATGGATGAGTTCGTAGAGACGTCCATGCTTACGGCCTATCCCAAGAGTTTGCCCCGTCCGAGGGTCTTGCACCAAACAACTAGTATGGGAAAAGGTAACAGTTAGACCATGCTCACATAATTGACTAATGGAGATAAGATTTAAAGTAAGAGCAGGCATAAGATATACATGGGATAAAGATAAGTGAGAGGTGGAAACAGAACCAACATGACTTACAGACAGAAGAGACCCATCAGAAGTATGGATAGAAGGAACATGAGGAGTAGAAGAAAGAGGAGTAAAAATAGTAGGGTCAAAGGTCATGTGATTACAACAAGCGGAGTCAAAGTACCAGGAAGTGTTACCTGCAATGACAGACGAAGCAGTATATGGAGAAATACTAGAATTCTGCCAAAAATGTTGAAACATGGCTTCGACATCGGTTTGAGAGAAGACTGGAGTGGAAGGATCTATAGGGACAAAGGAAGGTAAATCCTCTGAGGCAGCAACAACAATACGTTGAGCAGGCATGGGTTTAAACGGAGTCCCAGAACGATGAGAGTTGCTGCGGGAAAAATTCCCAGGGGAAGGACCATTGCGAAAGGTACAAGAGGGATTGCGGAAGCAATCTTGCTGGAGATGACTAGGACCAGTCTTATTACAAAACCGACAGAGACGAACTAGACAATTAACCAGAAGATGAGTCGACGGAAGATTGCGGTTTTGACAATAGTTGCAGACAGTGGACCTTTGTGGTGAAGATGGTGAAGGAGAACTCTGAATCTGGGGAGTTGCAAGAACAGAGTCCATAGGTTGCGGATGGAGAGTACTAAACCTGGTTTCCTCTGACAGTAGTTCAGAAATCGCTTGCTCAAGAGTGGGTAAAGGAGTGCGATGAAGGAGAGATGCGCGCACTGGCTCAAAACGGGGAGTGAAAGCCATGAGAAACTGAACCAAGCGTTGTTGGTCACGGTAAGTAGTAAACAAGGCAGCATCCTTAGTACAATCCCATGGAGGTTCAGAAAGAGCGAGCCGATCCCAAACATAATACATTTGGAAGAGGAAATCATTAATGGTCTAAGTTGTTTCTTGGCGCATACGGTGAAGATGACCCAGAAGCTGATATTGGTGAGCAAGGCCAGTAGTCTGATAGCGTTCTTGTAAAAAATCCCAGATGGCCTTGGCTGGAGAGGAAGCAGAGTCAAGTTGGAACTGCCCAAATTGAAGGCTGATAGATGTAATAGAAGTATTGCGAAGCCAAGTGATGATCTGATATTTTTTACTATCCCAATCCTCTAGACGGTCGACATATTTGGTAGCGGATTCCGTGGTGGCAGCGGATTCCGTGGTTGCTTGGATAGGTTTGTACACATCTCCAGTGATGATGCACCAAAGTTTCTTTCCTTTGAGGAATCTAGACATAGCTTGTGCCCATAAGACATAGTTAGTCCCGTCAAGAACAATGAAAATGGAGTGGTTAGAGGAGTCCGGGGCGATCCATGAAAGAAAAGCAGTACTATCGAGGTAGAATCCGAAAAATCCGAGGGCACCAATGAATGCAAAAGGTCCAAATTAGTGGGGAACCGGGCTGAACCAGCCAGAAAAGTCCAAAAATAGGGGTGAATAGGCCTGGGCAAGGTGCTGAGCCGATTTGAGTTGGACCGGCTGGAGCCGAGGGGCACAGGCGTATGCAGGTGGCGCGAGCCGAAGACAGAGGCGGCACGAGGCATGTGACGCGTGCGGGAGAGCCGGCTTAAGCAGATGGCGTGAGCGGCTTGCAGACGCATGTAGCGCGTGAGACGCAGAGAGAGGTGGCTCAATTGACTGGTGGACGTGTGGAGCACGTGGGACATAGAAGGCGGAAGCAGTGACGCGCCGGCGACAAATGTGGCGTGTACAGGCGCGTATGACGTCGAATGATGATGAATCTGGTGGCGTTGGATTCAGAGTGAAGAGACGAAGGTTTCTGTTTTGTCCAATATGTAATTTGGACAAGATATGCAACAATATGCTAAACAGAAAAGGTGATGCAGAGAGACTAGGAAAAAATACCTGTGCTCTGATACCATGTAAAATATATTGAGAGAGAGGAATTGAAAGAGCAAATAAGCTCTGTGTTTGAATATAATAAAACTTGTAAGAATATGCTCCATTATATAAGAGTTGCTATCAAACATCATTATGATAGAAAAACATATAAAATAGAAAAGCGGCCGAAAATAGCCGAAAGCATCCTATACTCTGTCTGTCCTATAGTGATTACATTAACATATATTATACTATATACATTATTATACATTAACAGTGCACATTAATTAGAAATAATGTAAACTGAATGATTCAAGGTAACCTTAATAGAAAAGTTGTTTGAAGACCCAGTATTTCAAAGATTAAACAGAAGAAAATTAAAACTAAATAAATATTTAGATGGTAAAAAATATATCATTGCAATGAATATGCAGGTTCATTTGTTTGATAGAGAATGGGATTAAAGACAGCTGTTTTGCAAAATAAAAAATAAAAAAGTCACAAAATTGACAACTGTTTTTTGTTCGTCAAAAGAACTATCACATTAGCAACCCACAAAAACTCTGATTACAAATAATCAATTGAAGTGTTCTAATAATAATAATAATATTGATTATTATTATCAATTGAAGGAAGTTTGAATTAACCTAGTGAACTCTTTTTTTTTTTTTTTTTTTGTGATCTGTAGCTCTCTAGCAACATGGGATTAGAATTTCATCATCATTTAACACCTGAATTTCTCTAATATTTTGGATCTAAGTTTTGTTAAAGAAAAAAGAAACTTAATATGAATTGACGGATTGTTTACATTGAAATTGATTTTAAAATGTAAAGTTTAAATTGATAAAATTAAAAGTTTAGTGTTTATTTTGTTACTAGGATAAAACTATGGGATTTTTTATTATTTATTTTTTTTTGAAATTTACCCCTATATATTTTATAAATTATTTCGTTTTGTTTTTCTTTTTCTTTCATTTGATAAATCTTAGGACGAAGAATATTAAAATTATTAGAAGGGAATCAAACCCATAACACCTGAAGACAGGAAGATCTTGCTCCCCTCACTCTACATTCTTTCATATTAAGTCAGACAAGCATGAAGATTTGATGAGATTTTTTGAAATTTTAAATTATTGTGTATTCCAAAAAACCGTGGACAGAATTTACAATTACATTAAAAGATAAAAATAAAATAAACACGTGAATCATCACATATATTATCAAATAACAATATTAAAAAGTACAAAAATACATAATTTGCATGGCCATGTGATCGCGTTTTGATTAATATATAGTATAAAATTATATTAAAGTTGATAATTTTGCATTAGATCCGGTTGTCGTTAATGTTAAGTTGTGTTTGGCAATAGCCAAAGGAGTGTCTCAGTTTTTGGTTTGTTTGGCCGTTTCAAGGTTTTACTAGTTAAAAGTCAATCGAGGCAAACAAACAAACGGTTTCTCAAATGGTAAGCCAAAAAAATCCGAAGACTGAGAAATAGTCTAACCCTTGTACCAATTCAAAGCTTTGAACTATCCAACCAACCTCTATATATATACCATGTAACACCTCTCCATTTCAAATCACTCTACACTCTTCAAATCCTATAAACTCATCAATACCCAAATAAGCAACAAGAGATATTCATACTCCCAACTCTTTTACCATTCAATAGTTGATAGATTTACCCAGATATCCATTCTTCTAAAGGCTAAACATGGCCACTTTTCGAGCTTCAAGTTCGATGAGTTCATCATCAATTTCCTCATCTTCGTGCTGCCAAAGAAAAATCATCAGAGCTACTATCAACATGCAGAATAGTACTGTCCCTCTTCCTGACCTCGTAACCAGAGATTTGGTGAAGCAATTGAAATTGACAAGTAGTGGTTACACAAACACAACCACTACTCATAGTCAAAAACTTCCTAAATCTCCTAGCAATAGTCCCAAGACTTCTCTCAAATATGATTCTAAGGTTTCAGATCCAATGGCGATAGCGAAGCTTTACGCAATCATGGAGGCTGTTGAGGATAGAGTAGAGATGCATAAGAATATTGGAGAGCAGAGAAGCAACTGGAATAGCCTACTCTTGACGTCCATTAATGCAATCACTCTCACAGCTTCAACAATGGCTGGTATTGCAGCTACAAGTGCAAGTGGCAGTGGTCCTCTTGCGGCACTCAAGCTCTCTTCCACTTTGCTCTATTTGGCAGCTACTGGGATGTTGTTGATCATGAACAAGATTCAACCATCTCAACTCGCTGAAGAGCAACGAAATGCTGCAAGGCTGTTTAAGCAACTTCGTGAAGAAATCCACACTACGATATCTATTGGAAACCCATCTAACAAAGAAGTTAGGGACATGATGGAGAAAGTTTTGGCACTTGACAGGGCCTACCCTCTTCCTTTACTTGGAGTGATGCTAGACAAATTCCCGGAAAAAATAGAACCAGCCAGGTGGTGGCCTCAACAACGACGAAGACAAGCAAAGGGACTTGGAGAGAGAAATGATAGAAATGGTTGGGATGCTAAGTTGGAAGATGAAATGAGAGAGATAGTTGGGGTTTTGACGAGGAAGGACAAGGCAGACTACCTGAGGTTGGGTGAAAAGGCATTGAAACTCAACAAGGTCTTAGCCATTTCTGGACCTTTGCTAACTGGTCTTGCAGCTGTTGGTTCTGCTTTTGTGGGGTCTCCTAGCCATGGATCATGGGCTGTGGTGCTTGGAGTTGTTGCCGGTGCATTGTCGAGCATTGTCAACACATTAGAGCATGGTGGGCAAATTGGGATGGTGTTTGAGATGTATAGAAGCAATGCTGGTTTCTTTAAGCTCATGGAAGAGTCTATTGAATCAAATTTGAAAGAAAGAGAAGTTGAGAGAAGAGAGAATGGAGAATTCTTCGAAATGAAGGTGGCTTTACAGCTGGGAAGAAGCTTGTCAGAGCTGAAGGATCTTGTAGCTTCGTCTGCAATGAAAGGGGAAGCCATGGAAGAGTTTGCAAGCAAACTTTTCTAATATTTTTCCCCACATCTTTGTAATATATTTAACACTAACTTTAGTTGTTTGTAGTTTTGTCTATAGACTGCTAATTAACTCCATTCATTTATTCAATGTAAATAGATGTATAATGGACACATATTTTCAAGAAAAGAACGCTGCCTCATATCACCTCTTTTTTGGTTTTTTGGGCAAATTTCATTTTATCCTTGTCGTTTAGTCCTTGAACACTTCGTCCCTTGTTTTTTCAAAATATATGACTCAAATTAAGTTTAGTAATCAAAGCAAGCTGCAACTTTGGTCGTTAAATTTTGTCACTTTGGTTAATTTGGATGACGTAGTTTCAATTCTGTTAAATATATATAATATATATAATTTTTTTTGTATTGTGTCAATTTAATTTAATTGATAACCACCGTTAAGATATTAGACAAGAGTCAAAAGCAAAGGTCTATCCAAATAGAATGAATTATTTTAAATTGGGGTGCCTCTAAATGCATTCAAAAATAATTGTTGGCCAAGCATCTCAAATTTGAATTTTGCATTTTCTCTTTAAATACCCAAATTAATTTGATCCATATCCATACCACCCTTCCCCGTTACCCCTCCTCTTCCATACCGCCTGTCGTCACTCCTTTCATGTTCTTCTTCATCTTCTTCTCACAATCTGCCACCTCCTTCCATTCTCTTCTTTTTCTTCTCCTTCTCCTTTTCCTTCTCCCTAAACCCTAGATCTAGGGTTTGTAAACAGGAAAGCTATGGAAGGGGTTTCACAACAGCAGGAGAAAAGGGCTGGGTTAGAACTTCACGGTGAGAGAGAAGGGTCATGGTGGAGAAAAAGAAATGGGAGGATGTGGCAATAATTGTCACGACCCAAACTCGGTATCCAAAGATTTGGCATCGCAACAAGACAATAAAAATAAAGTAATTACTCTTTAAAATTTCTATAGTAGTAGTAGCGCAAGCGGATAAATTAAATAAACTAAAATAAAATAAATAGATACCAAAAAGTTTATTAAAAAGAAAATTAGTCATTTGGGCTTGATTTTATTACAAGAGTTCGATCAGAATTACAGCCAGTAAAAATAAAAAACACTGAGATTTATTCCCGAACTTAATCTTGTTAAATCTCCTCACCTGAAAGGGATAATAGCTATAAGCACAACCAGAGTGAGAAATATTATTCTAAGAGTATAGGGGACACAAAATAACCATGGATAGTTATTTAAACTAAAAAACTTAGTCTGAACAAATAATCATTTAAGTAGTAAAATTGAGATTATGTAAATAACTAACTATAATCACAATACAGAATAAAACATAACAGAGGTCACTGGAGTGACAAACAGAACAAATGTCAATGGATCTATGACAAACAAAGGACCACAAAGTGGCTAAACAGAGGACCACAAAATAACCAAACAGAGGCCAATGGTTATTTAAGTCCCCTAAGGCGTGGGACACTCAGGATGATACTTACAAAACATAATTATTTATAAAATCATTATCAAATAATTTTTAAAATTTAAACCAACATATCCATGGGTTTCAATTTAACCAAAACGTAATTGAAATATTAATATAATTTATAACATAAAATTTGCGTAAAATAAATTATGATAACGCAAAATATACATAAAATATATTATGGTAACTCAAGGTCTAATACTGTGATAACCCTGTCCTGTGTTATGTTAATTAATCTTACTTATGATCGTGATTATGTGTTTAATATGATTTTGAGTACCATTTATATGATTATATGTATTTTTGAATTTTTATCAGTTCACTACAGGAAAATCTGTTTGATTTTCTATTATAAAGTTTAATTAAAGGCCGTAGAGGCGACAAAAACCGAAATTGACTGTATTTCTATGTTTAGCATGATTTTTAGAGCTTGCGGTGAAATATAATTAAAAATTCATTCAAACCAAATCAATTAGATTTAATTGATTGAAATAAGCACAATTAATTAGCCTTAATCAAGGTTGATTAAGCAAGCATATATATAGGCCTATTTATACTTAAGCTCTCCACTTTGAGCTCAAAATTTGAAATACACTCTAGAGAGAGAGAGAGAGAGAGATATAGACGGTTCTAAAGAGAGAAAAGGGCACAAATTGTGGATTTTGGCTCAAAACTTGGGAATTTGGAAGCTAGACTTAAGAAATTAGCTAATTTTGGAAGGATTGGAGTTTCTAGGTGCGTAACCAACCCTTAATTCATGAGTTTGAGTTTGTAATTATATGAATTCAAAAAGAATTGGTAATCAAGAACAAGGTTTAAGTTATATATGATGAATTTGAAGTCAATATACATATACATGTAAGAATTATCGTGGTATGAAACTCAATTATAAAGACTCATGTTTGTATTTAGTAGATGATTGTTGGAACATGAAGAATATGGCATCAAATCATACATGCATGCATAATTTTCATGATTACAAGCATCATTTGTACCATTTGAAATGGAATTGGAATAAAGAATTAACATGCATGCATGATTCATGAAGATATGAAGTTTGAATGCATGAGTTTTGAAATTGATAAGGAGAATTTGGAATGATTTTAGGAATGAACCATGATGTTGGACAATTGGTCTCAAATTATCCAAGTTCTTATGATATACAATGTTTTTCTATGATTTGGCATTGATTTGCAAACTTTGGAGCCTTTGGGGTTGTGTTTTGAAGCTTAAATAGCTTGCTGGAAAACCCAAAATTCGACTAGTCTACTTGAGCAAGGAAAGTCTTGCTCGAACGTGAAAATTTAGCTTCCAAAAATTTTGCAGAGATTTGCACAGTAGCTCGAGCAGCAAACTTTATGCTCAAGCGAACCCTATTTTGCAAGACTCCTCGCTCGAGCATAAAATTCATGCAACCAGTACTTTTTCAAAGTTTTGCAGGTCGTTTGAGTGACCAAAGCTGTGCTCGAGCGAAGAGCCCTATTTTAGAAATTTGAGAAGTCGTTTTGTGTTTTGTTTTCCATTCTCTTTCATTTCTAAACACTCTTAGGCATGCATTGGGCATTCTTAATGACATAAAAGGATAAGAAAAAGGCCTAAGAGAAATAAATAAATTAAGAACGGATCGAATCGCTTGTAACCCAATATGTTATGAAATGTGTAGGGTCAAGCACAAGGACAAATCCATTGGCAGAACACAGTGAGTAATATCTTAGTAAGGATATTTTGAAGTATGCGACTCTCCAAATGCTTACTCCTATATAAGTTTCATGGATTTATTAATTTGAATTGTGAATGAATATCCGTTTGACATGAATGATTGGGCCAAATGCCGTTTGACATGAATGATTGGGCCAAAGGCTGTTTGACATGAATAAATTGGGCCCAAGGCCGTTTGACATGGATGAGTTGGGCTCGAGGTCGTTTGATAAGAATGAATTGGGCCCGAAGTCGTTCGATGTATTGGATAGAAACATGGATGGGTCTAAGACTGTTTAATATGTCTATTATGAATCTCATTCATGTGACTTCTTTATTTTGATACTATTCACTAGGCTTTCGCTCACTCTCATTTATATGTATGTAGGTGAGCAAAGAGATGTCCAAACTCAGCCTCAATGAAGAATATATGAGAGGAAGTCGAGTTTTGTGGAGTCAACCCGAATTGTTTTGTTTTTTTGTTTACTCTTTTTGCTACCTTGGTGAATACGTTGGACCACCCATATATATATATATATATATATAAGCTTTTGTTTGGCTGACTACATATTTGAAGTCCTTGGATGTACAAAAATGTTAAGTCTGCCTATATGTGTGAGTTATTATGAAATGTTTTTGGAATAATTTTTACTATGTCATATAAGCACAGCTCATTGGACAAAATTTTTAAGTCTGCTTCTGTTGTGGCCCTTTTTATTTCATCTGAAACACATTTAATCAGGTTTGAGGCCGTAGGTAATCTCATAATTATTGGCCGGTTATCACCTTAATTCATAGGGACGGGTTCGGGTCATAACAGAGTGGTATCAGAGCACGAGTTAATAACTCACACACTTGTCCAAATGAATAATAAACATATAGAAAAGATCTAGGATGCATTCATGTGATAAATATGAACTTGATGACATTAAGAATGTTCTTAAATGTTTCAAAATGAATGATTATGTGCTATATGTTTTGTGATTTGCTTGCATTGTGAATTACTTGAATACGTATGCTTTTTTGTATACGCATACTTGTGAACATTTTTGTATAAAGAATAATGCAAGTTTAATCAGATAATGGTGAGAACAAGAGGTGATGAATTAGAGGAGTTCTCTACAGCCAGAATGGCTAGGATGAAAAGATTGATATAAGATACGGTAGAAACATTGAGACAACAACAACAGTGGCAACAGCCACACCCTCCACCTCCATCTCCATCTCCACCTCCAGTACCGCTAGTACAGGATCTACAGAATGATGACCGAATAATAGCTCTCACCAAAGAGTTTAAGAAAATGAAACCGCCACAGTTTCATGGCAGATTGGATCCACTGAAGGTTGAAGCGTGGGTCCTTGGCATAGAAAGGTTATTTGAAGTGTTTCCTTGTCTAGAAACACAAAAAGTATTGCTAGCCACTTTTACACTTGAAAATGAAGCAAAAAGGTGGTGGATGTTGATGCGTGAAAGCAATAAAGATATTGGCTGGGCACGATTCTTGGAAATTTTCTACGACAAATACTTTCCACAATGTGATCGTGACAAGAAGGTTTTGAAGTTCATGGAACTTAAGCAAAACAGCATGATAGTAGCCAAGTACGAGGCCAAGTTTACTAAATTGGCTAGATTTGCACCACATATGGTCAATACCGACTATAAGAAAACGAGACACTTTGAAGGAGGTCTTTGAGGTGACATCTTAGAGAAGGTAAATGTACTAAAACTGGAAACCTATATTGATGTGCTAGACCGGGCCATAATATCAGAAGCTAACATAGCCAGGCAGAGCAAATCATCAACTGATCGAAAAAGTAAGAGACAGGGCTCCTTTTCAAAGAAAAGACTTTTAAAGAAACAAAATGTGGGCTCCTCCAACACTTCAAATTCTTTTAGAGATACATCTCCAATGTGCAACCAATGTGGTAAAAGACATCGCGGGGTTTGCTACCATGTATCAGGGGCTTGTTTTAAGTGTGGTAAAATAGGGCATTTGGCCAGGGATTATACTCAAAACAGCGAGATGTTAGCTGCTAGCTCAACTGCATCGATCCCAAAATCGGGAAACACTACAAGGCCTACTACCACCGGAGACATCGTAAGGTAAGGGAGAGTCTTTGAACTCGTTTCGGGTGATACACGGAACGCAGAAGCAATCGTGTCAAGTACTATTTCTATATGTAATCAGGATGCATTTGTGTTAATTGACTCCGGATCAACGCACTCCTTTGTGACTTATGCATTTGCATCTAGATTGAGTAGACCTCTAGAATTATTACCATATTTGTTATGTGTATCTGCTCTATCTGGGGAATCTGCGTTGTGTACATCTGTGTGTCGGTTTTGCGATATGAGTGTTGGGAATGCTACTTTGTATGGAGATCTGTTACCCTTGGAATTTAGACATTTTGATATAATTCTAGGCATGGACTGGTTATCTAAATACTGTGCCACCATCGATTGTGTTATGAAACGAGTTGTATTTAGACCGCCAGGGCAGGAAGAACTTGTGTTTGCAGGTAACAGGGTAGTAGCTCCACCTTATTTGATATCTGCAATGAAAGCATATAAATTAATCAGGAAATGGTGCTAGGGTTACTTGTGTTGTCTATTGTCCGAACAATTTGTGAATGTTGAGTTGAACAGTATCCCCATTATAAGTGAATTTCCAGATGTATTCCCAGATGAATTGCCAGGAGAATTGGTTGACTAGGAGTTAGTGTTTACTATTGATATTATGCCAGACACTCAGCCTATTTCAAAAACCCCCTACAAAATGGCTATTGCTGAAATGAAAGAACTGAAAAAACAATTGCAAGACTTACTTGACAAAGGAGTTATTCGACCAAGTACTTCACCATGGGGTGCACCGGTATTATTTGTGAAAAAGAAAGATGGAACCTTGTGCCTATGTATTGACTACCGTGAATTGAACAAGGTAACGATAAAGAATAAATACTCTTTACCCCGTATTGACGACTAGTTTGATCAATTGCAGGGTTCACAAGTATTTTCAAAATTTGACTTGAGATCTAGGTACCACCAATTGAAGGTAAAGGCAAAAGATATTGAGAAAACCGCATTCAGAACGAGGTATGGTCATTATGAATTCCTTGTTATGCCATTTGGAGTGACTAATGCCTATCAAGACGCAAAACCCGCCCCTAAAAGTTTAGGTCATGACTGGCCTGTACTTAGGCCTCAGAGACAAATTTTCAAAATATTAAAATCATATTTGGGCCTAAAGCAGATGCAAAATAAAAAGAGTAATGTCCATTGAGCTTGTACACACATGCCAGGATCATTAAACATCATATTCAGATGGTTCACATACACAGTTCATATATACAAGTACAAATCATGTACGTTAGTAATCGAAAAATTACATATTCACAAGTGTCTAAGTAAAAATCATCAAAAGACTTGACAAAATGTGGAGACAATTTCCAAAAGACAAAAGGCTCCACCATGGAAGCTTAATAAAACCGGTCCATCAAAAGCTTCCTGAAACTGACCTAGGGCTAGCCTCCAAGTTGATCACCTACATGAACATATATAAAAACAGAGTGAGTAAGACTCAGTGAATAATAATAATGTAAGGAGGTTCGTGTGAATGAGCATGTGCTTTGGAGAATATTTATCTAACATATACATGTCTCCATAATCGTATTCCAAAATGGCCTTGGGCCCACATAAGACGAAACGGTCTTAGGCCCAACATAATGCACAACGGCCTTAGGCCCAACATAGCATACAACGGCCTTAGGCCCAACATATTGCACAACGGCCTTAGGCCCAACATAACAATAGTTGTTCTAAACTTTATACGATAGATGGGACATCGACATGTCTCCACATCCCTTGGCCTCAGGGCCATTAATCATAACCATTTATATATGATAGGGTAGATGGAACATCGGCATGTCTCCATCTCCCTTGGCCTTAAGGCCATGAGTCATAAGTAGTTCACATCATAACGCCCTCGGGCTCATCATTTATAACAGAAGCAAAACGACCTCGAGTCCATTTCATATACCATTGATCAATCATTCTAATTGTTCTAATCACAATACAATTTATGTAACATATGTCATTCATGAATAAAAAAAATATAATGCATATTCGTAATATGTAAAGAAGACATATCGTTACACTACTATTACTCACAGTGCTTTGGTCGTGTAGGAGTCCCCTCCGATGAGTGACCTACACATCACACATGTAACTTGATAAGCAAAGCATTCTTTTCTATGTTTAGTCCTTCTTCTGATTCGTTTACTTTCTATTCCTTTTTTAAGCATTTCAGAGAGACTAAATACACATTTAAGAAATTCAGAGGGTCAAAAAGGACAACAAAAAATGACAAAATTGTTCCCTACTGGCTGCAAGTGTGAAAGTCCCCCACCGCACGTGCAGAAAAGTGTGCCGCACGTGCGGCTCTGCATGTGCTTTTATTTCAGAATGCTCAATTAGCCCCCGTTGTTTTCCGCACGTGCATTTGTGAGCCTCGCACGTGTGTTGTGCGTCCCGCACGTGCGGCCATGAGCCCCGCATGTATGATCCAGGGCTCTGTTTAAGCAGTCCGAAACTCCAACAATTTCAAGCTTCCAAAAGACATTCATATGGCCCAAATCAAGCAAAATTCATTTCACAACATAACATATGAGCATAATAAACATGAAACCTAAACTCAAATGGATCATAACTCGTTTCAATTTGGCATATACAACTCTAATTCCCATATTTCCTTCATCTTCTTCATCTTGATATATACAAACATATACATACATATATGTATGAGTTCAAAACATGCCAAAAACTAAAGATAAAAAGGCAATGGGCCACAATCTAACTCAAGGTAACTCAAAACACAAGAATCAACTCTTTACTTTAGCCAAATCCAAAGAATACATCTTCAATTTCATGAAATTGGTTAAATTAAGATCATAACCCAAAACCCTAGCTCCTATACATGTAAGAAACTTCATTTTATGACTTGATTCCAAACAAGTGAATAAATATTGCAAGTATTTAGGTTGTTTAACACTTACCTTGATCCAATCTTTAAGTTACTCTTCCAATCTCCAAGCTTAACTTGAATTCTCTTTTTTTTCTTTCTCTCTCTTGGGTGACTCTCCAGATTTTTCCACTCACCAAATGAGAGGAGATGAGCTCAAAAGGGGCTTATATCACATATATATGTATATAGCTAAAATGCTTACCAAACAAGCCTTAATGAATCAGACTGAATCAATTTTCAATTAAACTTCCCAAATGGCTCTAAAAATTCCCATTAGCATATTCATGTACTCAATTTCGATTTCTGAAGTCATTAAAGTCGTTAATTTCAGTTTCAAAGTGTTAACTCTAGGAGTTTTAGCCAAATAAAGCTAATTAATTCATTACGAATCAAATTTTTACAAAACTTCATATTATGTTCTAAAAATCATGTTAATCATAACTGTAAAATCAATTTCGGTTTATCACACCTCTAAGCCTTTCAATTTTCAGTCCAAATGTCACTAGTTCCACAGGTTTTCTCATAACCGACAGATACAAATTTATGAACATGTAATTCACACATTAAAACATGAGATTTCACATCAAGCATATAATCACACATATAATTGCACATATAATGAGGGAATTAAAGCATATGGAGCATTTGAAAAAGTCGGGTTATTACAATGCCCCAGCAGCATTTATGGATCTTATGAACCAAATTTTTAAGCCTTACCTCGATAAATTTGTTGTAGTTTTAATTGATGACATTCTGATATATTCAAAGAGTAGACTTGAACATGAACAGCATCTGAGAACCATCTTGCAAACACTTAGAGAGAAGAAATTATTTGCTAAATGAAAGAAATGTGAGTTTTGGTTAGATGAAGTTGTTTTCTTAGGGTATGTCACTAACAGAGATCGGATTTCAGTAGATCCACAGAAAATAGAGGCAATTGTAAGTTGGCCTACACCAACAAATGTAATAGAAGTCCACAGTTTCATGGGCTTAGCTGGGTACTATAGAAGGTTCATGAAGGAATTTTCAAAAATAGTTGTACCTCTTACTCAACTGACACGCAAAGAACAACCATTTGAATGGAATGATGAAAAACAATCTGTTTTTCAAGAACTAAAAACAAAACCAACCACTACACCAATTTTAACATTTCCCTCAGGTATGGAAAACTTTGAGATATATATAGTGATGCTTCTTATAAAGGTTTAGGTTGTGTATTAATGCAGAATGGAAGAGTGATTGCTTATGCCTCTCAACAGTTGAGGCCACATGAGAAGAACTACCCAACACATGACCTAGAATTGGCCGCAGTTGTATTTGCTTTGAAAATCTGGTGGCATTACTTGTATAGGGCAAAATGTGAAGTCTACACAGATCACAAAATTTTAAAGTACTTCTTTACTCAGAAAATGGCTTGAACTAATAAAAGATTATGATCTTTAGATTTAGTATCATCCCGAGAAAGCCAATATAGCTGTTGATGCCTTGTGTAGAGAATCAACGGGGAATTTAGCTTGTTTACTTACTGAATAGAAAGAAATCTTGTTAGATTTTGAGAGAGCCGAGATTGAAGTTGTGTTGCATGAACAAGTTGGATTGATAGCCGCCATTTCAGCTAAGCCAACAATAGTTAATGAAGTTAAGCAAAGGCAAAAAGAGGATGAGTTCCTCAAGAAAATAATTGATGAGTTTGAGGCAAATCCGAAATCAAAATTCAGCATTGATGGTAAAGTGTTGAGATTTCAAAACCGAATGTGTGTCCCAAACATTCCTAAACTAAAGAGGAGAATCCTAGATGAAGCTCACAAGTCGATATTTGCTATGCATCCGGGTAACAATAAAATGTATTTGAAGCAAAGCTATTTTTGGCCCAAAATGAAGAAGGAAATTATAGAATATGTGTCCAAGTGCCTTCAATGTCAACAAGTTAAAGCTGAACATCAGAAACCAAGCGGTCTACTTCAACCTCTCCCTATTCCAGAGTGGAAGTTGGAGCATGTGACTATGGACTTTGTTGTTTGTCTACCACGAACTCCTCGAGGTATGGATTCCATTTGGGTTATAGTTGATAGACTAACCAAATCTGCACATTTTCTGCCTATTAGAACTACATTTGATGCTTATCGATTAGCCACTATATATGTTGATGAGATTGTTTGTTTGCACGAAGTTCTGGTATCTATTGTATTGGATAGAGACCCGAAATTTGTATATAGATTGTGGAAAAGCCTGCAAAGAGCAATGGGAACAGAACTGAGGTTCAATACTGCGTTCCATCCACAAACAGAAGGGCAGTCAGAACGAACCACACAAACCTTGGAAGACGTGCTTAGAATGTGTGCCTTAGATTTTCAAGGGAGCTGGAAGATTATTTGCCACTGGTTGAATTTGCATACAATAATAGCTTCCATTCCAGCATCGGTATGGCACCATACGAAGCGTTGTATGGCAGGAAGTGTAGATCACCAACTTGTTGGACAGAAGTTAGAGATAGAGCTTTACTTGGTCCTGAAATTATGCAAGACACTTCGGAGAAGATTAAAATCATCCAACAAAGGATTAAGACAGCACATGGTCGGCAAAAGAATTATGCAGATGTTCGAAGAAGACCTCTTGAGTATGAGGTCGGCGACCATATATTTATTCGTGTGATTCCAATGAAAGACTAGTTGAGATTTGGTAAAAAAGGCAAATTGTCACCCCGTTACATTAGGCCGTTTCAAATTCTAGAAAGGCTTGGTCCAGTTGCTTGTAGGGTTGCTTTGCCACCGGGTTTTGAACAAATGCACAATGTGTTCCATGTATCGATGTTTTCATGTGATTGATTAGCACCGGATACCTCTTGATGAAAATATGAAATACGAAGAATGACCAGAGCAGATCATTGATCGGCAAGTGAAACAGTTGAGAAATAAGTCCATCCCAATGGTGAAGGTAGAATGGAAAGAACACTATGGAAAGGACGCTACATGGGAAAAAGAGGATGAGATGCGGCTATACTATCCATATTTGTTTCCGGATGGAAGTAAAATAAGTTTGGAGGACCAAACTTCCTGAAGGGGGAAAGATTGTGATAACCCTATCCTATGTTATGTTAATTAATCTTACTTATGATCATGATTATGTGCTTAATATGATTTTGAGCGCCATTTATATGATTATATGTGTTTTTGAATTTCTATCTATTCACCGTAGGAAAATCTGTTTGATTTTTTGTTATAAAATTTAATTAAACGTCGTAGAGGCAACAGAAACCGAAATTGACTACATTTTTGTGCTTAGCATGATTTTTAGAGCCTATGGTGAAATTTAATTAAGAATTGATTCGGACCAAATCAATTAGATTTAATTGATTGAAATAAGCACAATTAATTAGCCTTAATCAAGGTTGATTAGGCAAGCATATATATAGGCCTATTTATACTTAAGCTCCCCATTTTGAGCTCAAAATTTGAAATACACTCTAGAGAGAGAGAGAGAGAGAGAGAGAGAGAGAACAGGGCACAAATTGTGGATTTTTGCTTAAAGCTTGGGAATTTGGAAGCTAGACTCAAGAAATTAGTTAATTTTGGAAGGATTAGAGCTTCTAGGTGGGTAACCAACCCTTAATTCATGAGTTTGAGTTTGTAATTATATGAATTCAAAGAGAATTGGTAATCAAGAACAAGGTTTAAGTTATATATGATGAATTTGAGGTCAATATACACATGTATGTAAGAATTATCATGGTATGAAACTCAACTCTAAGGACTCATTTTTGTATTTAGAAGATGATTGTTGGAACATGAAGAATATGGCATCAAATCATACATGCATGCATAATTTTCATGATCTTCATGATTATAAGTATCATTTGTACCATTTGAAATGGAATTGGAATAAAAAATTAACATGCGTGCATGATTCATAAAGATATGAAGTTTGAATGCATGAGTTTTGAAATTGATAAGGAGAATTTGGAATGATTTTGGGAATGAACCATGATTTTGGACAATTGGTCTCAAATTATCCAAGTTCTTATGATACACAACGTTTTTCTATGATTTGGCATTGATTTGCAAACTTTGGAGCCTTTAGAGCTGTGTTTTGAAACTTAAACAGCTTGCTGGAAAACCCAGAATTTGACTAGTCCGCTCGAGCTAAGAAAGTCTCACTCGAGAGTGAAAATTTAGCTCCCAGAAGTTTTGCAGAGATTTGCACATTTGCTCGAGCGGCAAAATTTACGCTCGAGCAAACCCTGTTTTGCAAGACTCCTGGCTCGAGCGTCAAAAATCTCACTCGAGCGTAAAATTCATGCAACCAGTACTTTTTCAGAGTTTTACAGATCGCTCGAGTGACCAAAGCTGCGCTTGAGCGGAGAGCCCTCTTTCAGAAATTTTGAAAAGTCATTTTGTGTTTTATTTTCTGTTCTCTTTCATTTCTAAGCACTATTAGGCATGCATTGGGCATTGTAAATGACATAAAAGGATAAGAAAGAGGCCTAAGAGAAATGAATAAATTAAGAATGGATCGAATCGCTTGTAACCCAATATGTTATGAAATATGTAGGGTCAAGTGCAAGGACAAATCCATCAGCAGAACACAGTGAGTAATATCTTAGTAAGGATATTCTGAAGTATACTGCTCTCCAAATGCTTGCTCCTATATAAGCTTCATGGATTTGTTAATTTGAATCGTGAACGAATATCCATTTGACATGAATGATTGGACCAAAGGCCGTTTGACATAAATGATTGGGCCAAAGGCCGTTTGACATGAATGAATTAGGCCCGAGGCCGCTTGATGTGTTGGATAGAAACATGGATGGGTCTAAGACTGTTTAATATATCTGTTATGAATCTCATTCATGTGACTTCTTTATTTTGATATTTTTCACTAGGCTTTCACTCACTCTCATTTATTTGTATGTAGGTGATCAAAGAGATGTCTAAACCTAACCTCAGCGAAGAATATGTTTGAGGAAGTCGAGTTTTGTGGAGTTAGCCCGAATGTCTCACGCACGAGACTTTGTTTTGTTATTTTGTTTACTCTTTTTGCTGCCTTGGTGAATACGTTGGACCACCCATGTATATATAAGCTTTTGTTTGGCTGACTACATGTTTGAAGTCCCTGGATGTACAAAATGTTAAGTTTGCCTATATGTGTGAGTTAATATGAAATGTTTTTGGAATAATTTTTACTATGCCATATAAGCACAGCTTATTGGACAAAAATTTTAAGTCTGCTTCCGTTGTGGCCCCCTTTATTTCTCTTGAAACACTTTTAATCAAGTTTGAGGCCATAGGTAATCTCATAATTACTGGCCAGTTATGACCTTAATCCATAGAGGCGGGTTCGGGTAATGACAATTACTCACCTTAATGTTAATTTTAACTTTTATCTTTCATTCCCTATGACCCACTAAATACTCCAAACTAATGTCAAAGTTTTATTTATATAAACAAAACAACTTGAGGCAGAGTGAGGGATAGACTTAGAGAGTTTGAGAAAAGATGATGAGGCTCAACTGATTGGCATGTTTATATATATAGTAAAGAAGACGTGGGCGACAAGATAGCTTGGGCCATACGTATTTTGTTGTACAGAAAATGTTATGTTTCAGTGTATTTTGGTCTAAGAAAGATATAGAGAAAAATATAACAAAAATATCGTAATACTCAAAAAATAATATTGAATAATAATATAAAGTTTAAAAAAAAATTGAAATAATTTTTAGTATAAAAATATACAGACTATTAAATTTAAAATAATCTGAATAATTATTTAGAAAAATATACCATTATATATATATATATATATATATTTTATACCCTAAATTTTAATAACATCTAACTCTTTCAATCACATGCTTTCAAAAGTTAATATTAACATCGTGTTAAATTAACTAAACATTTGGGGTATCACATTTCTCCCCTCCTAAATAAAAGTTTGTCCCCAAACTTGTCGTACCTTGGTTGTCGAAGAGGTGTAGGTATTTGGCACACATTTGGCTTTCAGTTTTCCATGTTGCTCTTTCGACACAATGGTTTCCCCATAAGACTTTTACAAGAGGTATAGTCTTGTTACGATGGACCTGATTACGACAATTAAGATTTTGTACTGGTTGTTCTTCATAAGAGAAATCTTCTTGAACTTCCAGGTTCTCATAATCGACAACTTGTTTTGGATCTTGAAGATATCGACGAAGCATTGAAACGTGAAATACATTATGAACATTGGACAATTCTGGTAGAAGGGCAAGACGATATGCCCTAGGACCAATCATTTCTAGTATCTTGAATGGCCTGATGTAACGTGGGTGTAACTTTCCTCGCTTCCCAAATCGGATAACCCCTCTTGTTAGTGAGATCTTTAAGCATGATCTCCTATCTGAAATTCTAAGTCTCGTCTTTGTGTATCTGCATAGCTTTTCTGGTGACTTTAAGCAGTGTGAATTCGTTGTTAGATGAGTTTAATTTTATCGCTCATTATTTGCACGATCTTGGGGCCTAACAGTTTCCTGTCCTCGACTTCCGTCCAACACAGAGGTGATCGACATCTCCTTCCATATAGTGCTTCATATGGTGACATTCCAATGCTTGCTTGGTAGCTATTGTTATAGGCGAACTCCACCAAAGGTAGTGATTATCCCAATTACTTTTGAAGTCTAGCACACACACACACATAAAATATTGTAGACACCCTATTTTTGACCACCCTTAAGACTTGGGCGCCACTGATTGATCACTCGATGATGAAAGTTATGCTTTGCAATCACTCAATTTCTTCAGCAGGAAGCTCTAATCCCAACCTAACACCCCATTTTTTACCAAAATCATTTTGGACCAAAACTATTTTAGACCTTAAAACCCTCTCTTTCAAAATATTTTTTCCAAATGTTTCTACGATGTTCCGAGGCTCGTATTTTGTTAAAATTGCACTTTTTGGTAAACCAAGCAAGAACAAAGTGGAAATAGATGAAAGAGAGGTGAACTCTTTGAAAAAATCTTTGAAACATCTTATTTAGAGGTTTCGAGTTGAAGAAAAAAGGAGAGGAGAGAAGAAAACCCATCGGGGGAAAAGTTAGGCATCAATCCGTTAAGGCGTAACTAAGCAGCCTTCACTAAAATAGGCATATCTCTTTGCACACTTAGAATTTATATGTGAGGCCACTTCCTTTGGAAATTAGACTTTTGGGACTTCAATTTAGACTCAAGAATGACCTAACACTGAGTCCAGATGAGGGAGATTTGTCTGTTTGAAGTTGGGCCTGCAGAGCAGATTTTTGTGGACGGCAAGCCACCACTGGTGGCCGGCCAACCACCACTTTTAGCTTGCTGGCCACTAGTAACTTTGGCCTTTTTGAGTGGTTTGACCACCTTGACCCCCTAGTGAAATGCCGGCCACCAATTGTGCTTTGCCAGCCAATGGTGGTGGCCTGCTAGCCATCAATGTCTTTTTTTAGACATTTTGTTGACAGTTGTGCTAGCTGTTGGCACAATTGGCTACATCTCTCTACACATGTATGGAGTGATATATCTCAGCCAAATACATGTTTTTCTATATGTAGGGCGTCTCCTCCCCCATTTTTGAGGGTTGAAATTTTTGGAGCAAAAATTATCTCTCTCTGTGTACATTTCTCTCTCTCTTTCTTGCAAATTTGTGCACATTAGCCTACATACACTACACTTTTGCCTACACCCCCTTAATCAAAGTTGATTACCTTTGGCCTAAGGTTCCTTGAAGCCTTCTTGGAGCTCTTGAAGTTGGTTTTGGCTTGAATTGTTGCCTAGAATTGATCTTTGCTTCAAGAGCAAGAAATGGTGCATCATCAGTGGCCGGCGAGCCATTATTTCTGGCTAGCAGGCCATCAGTGTTGGACGGCAACCCCCTACTGGTAGCTAGCCGGCCATTAGTGAATTTTGAGCATAATATTTATTAAGCAGAGCAGAGTTGATCCAGAAAAGGAAAAACTGTGTAAGTGTTGTGCAATAGAGACTTTTGGAAGCAAACAGTAGACATTCTTCAAGTGGAAACCGAGCATGCATTGGTCATCCTTTGTTCCTGAGACTAGTTAACTAGTTTAGCTATTGATTAGTTAGTTGTGTTGTATCTAATTAAAAGTGTTGTAATTATTTAATTAGATGAGTTATTTAGTTAATTAATTCATGTTGTAATTAATTAGTTAACTAGTTTAATTAGTTGCTTTGTAATTAATTAGTTAATTAATTTGTTATAATACTCAATTAATTAGCTTAGATAGCTAGCTTATTTATTCAAGTTTTGTAATAATTAGTTAAGTAGTTTAGCTTAGCCAGTTTATTCATTCGGACCTTCCTGCGCGAGGGCATCAACGTTGTAATAATGTGTATGTCTTCCAACCCCACGTTTTTCTCCTTTTTATTTATCCGCTTTTGATGGTTAGATTAGGGGCATCGCGTTTCAATTAGCATATCGCATGTTTTCATCCATTCATTTGTCTTACATGTACCGAGGCTCAGTTTATCATTCTAACTACATTGTCGTTTCAATACCTCATTGAATACATGTTTAAATGCAAGCTATGAAATTGTTACAAATAACATGTTAAGTAGCCGAGCCTATTTTAGTTGCATTGTTGCATGCGTTGCATTAGCCATCTTGTATAGTTAGGTATCATGCATATTTTTCTGACTCTTCTGTTTTATCTTAGCTTGGAGTACTAGGTGAGTTTTTAGTGCTTTAGCATACTTGCATGAGTGTGAGTGACTGCCATGACTAGCAGGCTTGCCATGAGGCTAAGTGCTTACTTGTTAAATTGTTTAAGTGACTGTGGATGAAGACTTGTTGCTTGAATTGGAATGATTCAATGAATGTACGTTTAAGCCCACTTTGTCAAGTGGCAAATTCACAAGCTTTAAGCCCACTCTGTTAAGTGGCAAAATCAAACCCTTTTCGAAAAACAAACATGAAATTGAATTGTTCCAATTCGGGCAAACTAGTCTATACGTTGTGTGCGCGCATCACATAGTAAATGCTAGCCTAATAAACCGAAACAAGAGCATATAATGTTGATAAAAATCATATCATAATTAGTAGAGGCCGATCTTTGATCGGGCGAGCGGGAGTGCTCAATTCATGACCTTTCCCTCTCGTACCGAAGTTCTCGAGCCGAGACAATCTTGGTGATGACGGACACGTGGCCTTTGGCACGAATCATGGGTTTTCTAAATTTCTCCAAAATAAAATATTTAGGTGGCGACTCTGTTTCTAGCAAAATAGTCCATTTTTGGCATTTTTTATTCAAAATCGATTTTTCAAAAAGATTTGCCAGATTTGGACTCTATGTTTATCTATTTCACATTACACTTGTGAGATTAGATTCAGAACCGTGGGAATCCGAACTGTAGGGCTTCTTTCAAACTTTCGAAAGGGGGCGTGAAAAGTCGAGCTACAATTTCTGGCAACTCTACTAGGGACTTTAGAGAACTTGACTCGAACTCATGATATGACCTTTCTATCTACACTTATATGCTTCTTTGCATTGCATTTGCATTGGTGCGTTTAAGTCAATGTGTTTGCCATCTGCTATTGCTGGACGGTTTGCTGGAGGCTTGCCTGAAAAGTTTGCCAAAAGGCTAACTGGTCACGGGCTCTACCATAATGAGAACACAACCCTTGGATCTGGATTACTGTTGTACCGTTTAATTCGCCTTTCACTTTTCGGTGTTAGGTACGAGAGGTATATTAGTAGTCTTGCTGAGGTACCTCTTTTGACCATTTGGCCTAGTTGCATATCGAGAGCCGTAGAGACTGTTCCAAACTAGGACAGGATGCTCACCTAAATACAAGATTGTGTGAAACCACTTTGTTTGAATAGTGAACCCTAGTTCCTGACAAAGCTAGGACAGGAAAACCCTAATCTCTCATAGGGGTGTTTTGAGTGCTTTTGTGCAAAATGTGAAATCTTTGGAAATACGTGATGCAATCCTAGGAGAGTCTTAATCTTGAGGTGATTCCTTTCAAACTTGAGGATCATATCAGAATTAGATTTGGGTCGAAATCCTGGGGTTCGTGTTTGATATAAGTGAATTTTCAGCAAAACTAGAACCAAGGCCAAATTTGTATCTTGCTTTGTTTTGACAAGCATACCCGGCATCTCGATCTGATAGGGCATTTGTTTTTAATGCCAGGTTTGTCTGAGCCAGAGAAGGAGTAGTACCCAACTCAACAAAGGCCAAATCCAATCCAACCCGGAAAGCCTTAATCCATCACAATCCATCTAATACCAGAAAAAAAACCTATTCAGCAAAGGTCCAATCCATTTGACCCCCAAAAGGCCAACTCAGAAAAGATCCATCCATTGTCAAAAGACCAATTCTAAAAAGCCCAATCCAGTCAAACCTATTAAGACTAATCCAGTTCAGATACATCAAGTATAACCGGGTCAAAATCCTTGTTAGTCAGCTCTCATCTTATACCCATCTATTTCCCCGATCGCCAACTCAGCAGACATATGATGGCTTAGAGTCTAGAAAAAGTTGTGGTAATGATAGCAGTGTTAAACCAAAGGATTGCCATGCAGGATGAGACCAATGCTGAAATGCAACGCCCATCTAGGGCATCTACTACACTTCTAGTCCTGGGCCTCCAGCCGAACTTTGACCCATCTCCGCTAATTGAAGATTTGCAAGGTGTGGATCCCCGAGAAGGGTTGGCTCAAACTCGAGTTTTCAAACCCTTGGTGCAGCCTAATGAAGGGCTTTATCCCCTTGACATTGATGATCTCAACCCGATCTCATTAAAAATTACTAACCTTGAAAAACATTTCAAAAAGGCACAGACATTAACTCCATTCCTGACATTGAGGATTGGTACACCAACGCTGCCGTGAGGCTCCCAGACTGATTCAAAATGCCACATATTGACTATTTCGACGGGTTTGGAGATCCTATGGTTACATATTTGACTTTTCTTGGATGTCCTGAAACTGATGGGTCTGACTAAGCCTCAGAAACTCTCTCTATATGGAAAAACCCTGTCGGGCATAGCAACCACTTAGTATGCCAAGTTGGAGGATAAAATGAAACAAAACTGGAAAGAATTGGCTGCGGCATTTGTCAATTAGTATTCTTACAATACCCAAATTGAAATAACCACTCAAGACCTTGAAGTAACCTGCCAGAATCCTAAAAAGCCTTTTGTGGAATTTGTTGCAAGGTGGAGAGCAAAGGCATCATAAATGACAGATCGACCTTCTAAGAGGGACCAAGTACCGATTGTGATGCAGAACCTTGAGCACGATATGTTACAAAAGTTAACAGTCGCTCCACTATTCACTTTCAAAACTTTGCATGAATTAGGTGTTCAGATCAAGAGTGCATTCAACAAAGGGATTATTCCCAGAACGAGCGAACCAACAAAGTGGGTTTTTTCCGGGAGTACCAATGTTAGCAATAGCACTATTCCCAAACCCACTGAAGTCAATACCGTCACCACTACCAAAACTGCAAATCCTTATGCCAATACAAGCCCACAAACAGCCAACCCAACCCGAGCTCAAGGCAGAACTTTTACCCCCCTCTATATGAGCCTAACCAGCGCACTAAAAGTCCTCATAGAAAAAGGGTATCTCAAAGCCCTTGATCCCCAACCTCTTCCTGACCCACTCCCTGCTAGACATAACCCCACTAAACACTGTGTGTATCATTAGCAACGCGGTCATGGCACTAATTGTTGCGACTACTTTCGTCATGAGGTTCAAAATCTCATCGACAACCAAATAATAGCTCTACCTCAAACCCCAATGTTACCACCAACACACTTCCCATCTATGACCAAGTATCTCCTCCCCACCTTAACCTCATCCACACGTTCTCAGCTACCTTCAACCCCAGCATATACATCACCCTGGCCTATTTACCCAGGCTTAAGGTGTTCATTCCAGAAAGTGCTGATTTGTGCATGATGGATGCACCCAATCGGGTTCGGGTACGCCAAAAGTGCCAAATGGCCGAACCTACTGCTGCTAAAATGTTGGGAATAATTGAAGACCTTCAAGGAACAATGGCAGATTTAACATTTGAGGTTTCAATGCCATCACCAAGATTCTCAATCTTGGGGCAAACTGCAATTGAAAAGGGCCAACCCAAAACTATCTCAAGTCTGGGTGATGACAGATCAACAACAAATGGGCCTCGCTTCGATATAGCCACCCAATTCCTTGGCCAAGCAGAAACAAGTGGCAAGAACAAAGCCGAGACAAGTATTGATCCCTATACACAACTTCAGTGGGCTTTTAAGTCTTTGAAAATCAAAGGGTTGAACAGGCAGCAAGTGCTTGAAGTTGTTAGAAAGACTGTAGATGACACTTTCGTCGCTCAGGATGACAGCATTTTGAGTCAGGAGGCAAACAATGAAAAGGGATACTTTACTCAAAACACACATCCAAATTCCAGTCCCAAGCCTATGAATAACCAACCAACACCCACCACTCCATTTTCTAATATTTCTAAACCTAATGCTTCCTTCTCCCGAAAACGAACCTTCGCCCAACTCCATATGACCCTAACCTGTGCATTGGATGTACCGATGGAGAAAGGGTATCTCAAACCGCTCAATCCTCGACTTCTCCCTAATCCTCTCTCACCTACACACGACTCTACCCAATATTTCCATTTCATCAACAGTACGGTCACCATACTGACTGTTGCTTTCGCCTTCGCCCTGAAATTCACGATTTGATTGACAACAAAGTCATCACCCCACCTGAAAATCCCAAAGTTGTCAATAACCCTCTCCCTGACAGCAATAGATTGTCATTCCATAACATAAAACCCACCCACAACTTACCAACAACCAGCCATTACCCTAGCAAACACATTGTACCTGCCAATGAGCCTAAACCCATTGTGTTCATTCCTGAATCTTCTAATTCCGATCTGAACAAAAAGAACAAAATCTTTAAATGGATGGAAAGTTTACTCGATCTTGGTGAGTTCAAGCTTGATGAAGCAGTGATACCAGCACTGGTGGCTAGAATGAGGAATCTCAATCTCAGCTAGGGTAATTGTCAAAAGCACTTGGGAAGGACCTTCTAAACTAAGGGCATGGTGTGAAACAACAATTGTTTTAGTCAAGAAGATCTATGGGGACAACATAATTGTGAGGCTTAGTCTGTGAGACGCAGTTTAAAAGTCTGAAATCAATCCTTCTGGGTGTGGATGTGTATTGTTGAATTGAAGGAGGACCTTCTTGTGGACTACTCGAAGTTGTTTTTGAAATTCTACAGATAGACCCCTTTTTTGTCTCAGAAATGCTTATATTGTTTTGAGTTGTGTCTTGTAAATAGTTATGTTGTGAGTATTATTTTCTCTGTCTTTTCTTGCGTTGTTGCGTCAGTTGAGTTTTTTTCCTTTGAGTCGCTCTCATGTACCCTCAAGTCTTCGTCTTTATAAGGAAATGGGAGTCAAGTTTTTGATCATTTTATTGTGCCTATAGTGATGCATGTGTGACCTTTTACAAATAGAAAAGGGCTTTGAATTTGTTTTTTAATTTGTTTTTTGAATGAGATTCTGTTAATAAGCTTGAGTATTGAGAAGGATCCCCTGAATGGTTTGAGTGAATTCTGACTTATCGGCACGAAGTCATTCATGATTTTAAAAAATTTAAGCTATTTCTTTTGCAAAACTTGCGAAGATAGGTTCAGAATTGTGCGTGGTATTTTACATTGTCCTAGGGATTCTCTTTGCCGTTAGGCGATCATTTTAACAAGCACAAGGTGGCTTCCAGACCTACAAGTACAAGGTAGCTTTTAGACCTCACAATCATAGAAATTCTCCCCCTAGTGTTTTCATTACCTTGAAGAAAAAGAAATAAAAGAAACCAAAAAGAGAAAGAAAGAAACCAAGAAAAGGGAAAAAAGAAGAGAAAAAGAAAAAAAGAAAAAGGGAAAGAAAAAAGAAAAGAAAGAAAAGGGAAAAGGGGTCAACCATCAAGCCAGGGGCATTCATTGGAATGAAATCCAATTAGCTATGATCCATTGGAATGAAATCCAATCAATTGTGAGGAAGGGAACTTCTGTCTGAATAAGGGGAAGCCAATGCAAGAAGGTGCCACATTGCGAGAAGAACGAACTCTGAAAATGAAGCAAGAGAAAAGAAGAAGGGATGCATAAGGGAATGGAGAACCAAGGTCAAATCAAGGTGAAGCTAGTTCCAATGATTAGGGCAAGGATGACTATTGATCAAATTCACCACAAGTGTTGTAATATTATCCTTGAGAGGCTCGCTAGGCCGAAAACCTGAAAGGGCGACCTAGGCAAAAGTTAGAGCATGAAAAATGAGAAATAAAAAATATAGCTCGCAAGGTTGAAAACCCCGAAGGGGCGACTTTGGCAAAAGTTAGAGTGCAAAATAAAGTGTCAATGTCTGAGTGAACCTCAGCCATGAACTACGTTGACCTGATTCCTATTTTTGGGATACGTAGGTAACTTCATCCGGAAGTTCAGTCTCAACCATATCCATCTCATTCATCTTAACCCGATCATCTTGCCCAATTCACATCGTCAGCTTTTTATCAATCCATGAGCTACACTGACTACTGTGCATATCATATACTTGTGCTGGGTAAGAAAGAACTAACTTGAATCAACAAGTGGAGAAATTCTCAATACTTGAACTTATCAGTGAAATCTCTATCTTAAGCAAAAAAAGGAATCGAACCTCGGGTTTTTGCGAAATTGATTTCTAAAGGGAACATAAGTAAAACTAGGGGCACTATGAATGATTAGTTACCTTGAGTCTTTTTATGCTTTTGGGTCGGTTGTGAATTCAGTTGTATCGTGCCTAGTGTTTGTTTCAGTATGCGCTCTTCATCGAGTCACCATAATGTGTCTGTCGCTAAAAAATGCTCTTCATCGAGTCACCCTAGTGAGTTTGTCGCTCAAAAGTTTAACAGAGTGGCATGGTCAAAATCCCATACACGAATGTTCACTCCAAACTCGAAAACAAGTTCATGTGTGGAATTCATTAACGAGCTGAGAGTGCCCACACAAGGGGCATCGCGTTCATAATCATTGCAAAGTATATATGAGGAAACCGTCACTGCTTCGGAGGGGTCTGGAGTAAGTTCTCAACATTCTAGAACAGAAAATGAAACATGAGTCTGATTGGTTGGCAACTGTTCCAGGTTATGAAGATCCCTATCACACGTGCCTGCACAATGTTAAAAACAATGGCCAGTGATTAGACACCAGGGGCAATTTCTAGTACATCTGATCAGGCAATCCATCGAATAAGGGGCATGAACCCAACTGGTAACCAATGACTGGACACTAGGGGCAATTTTTAGTGTATCTGATCGGGTCATCATTTGAACAAGGGGCATAAACCCAACCTATCTCTCAGCCTGCCGAAGCCATTTGTTGGGCACTTTTCCCTGGAGTAGGGTAGTTTACCCCCATGTTGATTCTGATATGATTCAGTTTTCGAAAGTTGTCTCCAACCGTTTCAAAACTCTCTTGGAATTGCCATTTTCCCTCTGATTAATGCATGTGTTTTGCATTATGCCTGCAGGCTTATACACTCTAGATGAGTTAAACTGCGTGATTGGTTACTCATACTCTTAACTTTGTTCTGCACTTAAATAGAGTTTTGTCAAGTTGCCTCCCTTTGTGTTACATTTCAATGAGTTGTGGCAAGTTTCCCTATACTCATCTCATAAAGTACATGACGCATTACTCTAAGTACTTCTCATTTCCCTTTGCATACCATGCACCGCTCACCTGCATCCCATTATTTTGTGCATTTCACTCTGTATCGCACTGTCTAGTGCATTTCAATTTACATCGCACTATCTAGTGCATTTCAACCTACATCGCACTGTCTAGTGCATTTCAACTTATATCGCACTGTCTAGTGCATTTCACTACATCGCACTGTCTAGTGCATTTCAACTTACATCGCACTATCTAGTGCATTTCAACTTATATCGTACTGTCTAGTGCATTTCAATTTACATTGCACTGTCTAGTGCATTTCAATGTACATCACACTGTCTAGTGCATTTCAAATTACATCGCACTGTCTAGTGCATTTCAACTTGCATCGCACTGTCTTGTGCACCTTGTATCCTTGTATCACACTGTCTTGTGCACCTGCATCGCACAATTTTGTGCATTTATCTTGTATCGCACTATCCCGTGCACCCCGCATCGCACTGTCTTGTGCACTCTCTTGGTCTAGGAGACCTGAAATCCTCTAAAGGTGCAATTCCTTTGGTGTTTGTCGTGCCTAAACGACTTCCGGTGGTCTGGTATAGTCACCTGCCTGTGTTTGCGATGAGTTCCTACGAGATCAACTGAGATGGTGAAAACTAGAGTTCGAATGGCCGAGGCCTAAAATGTAAAGGTTCGGGATTTCCGAGACTAAAGTCCGGTTTAAATACCCAGGGGTATATCCTCGGCTTGAAATCTATATGGTAGCCCCATAGGTTGAGGTCGTGTATGAGCCTCGATTCTGGATACTAAACCAACCTAGTCAGTCACCCTGTTGGAGAATAGGGAAAGTTGTGAACATGGTCAGAAAGAAAAATAGTACCTGTGGTTTGGAAGCACAATCAAGAAGAATAGGAAGATCCACAACAATATAAGGTGAGTCATCGCTAATTGCCCCTGTAATGTACTTCCACTTCCTAGCTGCATCATCTATCCATCATCTATTACCTCTATCGCATTGCATATACCATCTATCGCATACATGTACTACACTGTCCATTATATCCATTACATCATGCATCTTTTCTATGTTAAGCTTAGTTTAGCATGCACCCATGCTTTTCACGTTAAAACATAGCTATGCATGTCTGCGTGCCTATTCTGCAAGAATTGTGGTTTAAGGGTTTCAGCACCTTTTCTGTGTTAGACGCGGTCTATTTTGTGTACATACCTTTTCTAAGTAAAAGTGGTTCGGCCTACGCCTTATTCACTTCATCCATTGCATCCATTGCATTGTACTTTGTTTTGTTACATTTCAGCATTTAGGATCATTATCTTTCCTTAGCAGATCACTTCTCACTCATATCATACCACCAACTTACTTGTACTCTTTCTCTTTCTACGAAAAACATAGTCTTGCATGTACTCGCATCCCTTTCACGTTAAAACATGGTTCTATTATATGTAAGAATCTATGCTGCGCTAAGGCCAGTATTGAGGATGTAGGCACTTAGCCTGTGTTAGGCGTCGTTTGGTTGTGCCCACTTCTTTTCTATATAAAACGTAGTTCGATTTTGCATCTCCATCCCTTTATAGTATTTGTGTGGTTTAGCACTGCTTGTGGTTTGATTATATTATTGCATTACATTGCATATCATTTGCATGATTTCGTTGCATTGTGTATCATTGGGCATTCTGCCCCTCAACTACGCTGCTTTGATTCCTTGCAACAGGATACGTAAGTAACCCTCAGGTTCAACTAATTGCATCTGTATTTTGTTTGTTTACCTAAGTCTTACAGCCTTGTCAAAATGGGTCGTCTTCAAGCTTTGACATTCACTCACGTCACTTCATGGCTTCAAGCTTTGTCAAAGAAGGGCAACCGTAGACACCCCATTTTTGATCACCCTGAAGACTTGGGTGCCACTAATTGATCACTTGATGATGAAAGTTACGCTTTGCAATTGCTCAATTTCTTCAGCAAGAAGCTCTGATCCCAACCTAACACTCCATTTTGGACCAAAATCATTTTGGACCAAAACTATTTTAGACCTTAAAACCCTCTCTTTTAAAATATTTTTGCCAAATGTTTCTACGATGTTCCAAGGCTCGCATTTTGTTAAAATTACACTTTTCAGTAAACTAAGCAAGGACAAAGTGGAAATAAATGAAAGAGAGGTGAAATTTTTGAAAAAATCTTTAAATCATCTTATTTAGAGGTTTGGAGTTAAAGAAAATAGGAGAGGAGAGAAGAAAACCTGTCGGGGGAAAGGTTAGGCATTAATCCGTTAAGGCGAAACTGAGCAACCTTCACTGAAATAGGCATATCTCTTTTCACACTTAGAATTTATATGTGAGGCCACTTTCATTGGAAAGTAGACTTCCGGGGCTTCACTTTAGACTCAAGAATGACCTAACACCGAGTCCGAATAAGGGAGATATGTCTATTTGAAGTTGGGCCTAGAGAGTAGATTTTTGTCGATGGCAGGCCACCACTTCTGGCCTGCCGGCCACTGGTAACTTTGGCCTTTTTGAGTGGTTTGACCCCCTTGACCCCCCTAGTGAAATTTCGGCCACCAATTGTGCTTTGCCTGCCAATGGTGGTGGCCTGCCGGCCATCAGTGTCTTTTTTTAGATATTTTGTTGATAGCTATGCCAGCTGCATCTCTCTACACGTGTATGAAGCGATATATCTCAGCCAAATGCATGCTTTTCTATATATAGGTGGTCTCCTCCCTTATTTTTGAGGGTTAAAGTTTTTGGAGCAAAAATTATCTCTCTCTCTACATTTCTCTCTCTCTTTCTTGCAAATTTATGTACACTTTTGCCTACACCTCCTTAATCAATGTTGATCACCTTTGGACTAAGGTTCCTTGAAGCCTTCTTAGAGCTCTTGAAGTTGGTTTTGGATTGAATTGTTTCCTAGAATTGATCTTTGCTTCAAGAGAAAGAAATGTTGTATCATCAATGGCCGGCCGTCCATTGTTTCTGTCTGGCAGGCCATCAGTGTTGGACGGCAACCCCCTACTGGTAGCCGGCCGGCCACCAGTGAATTTTGAGTAGGATATTTATGAAGCAGAGCAGAGTTGATCTGGAAGAGGAAAAATTGTGTAAGTGTTGTGCAACAGAGGCTTTTGGGAGCAAACAATGGGCGTTCTTCGGGTGGAAACCAAGCATGCATCAGGCCTTCCTTGTTCTGAGGACTAGTTTACTAGTTTAGTTATTGATTAGTTAGCTGTGTTGTATCTAATTAAAAGTGTTGTAATTATTTAATTAGATGAGTTCTTTAGCTAATTAATTCATGTTGTAGTTAATTAGTTAACCAATTTAATTAGTTGCTTTGTAATTAATTAGTTAATTAATTTGCTGTATAGTTAATTAATTAGCTTAGATAGCTAGCTTATTTATTCAAGTTTTGTAATAATTAGTTAAGTAGTTTAGCTTAGCCAGTTTATTCATTCAAACCCTCCTGCGCGAGGGCATCAACGTTGTAATAATGTGTATGTCTTCCAACCCCATGTCTTTCTCCTTTTTATTTATCCGCTTTTGATGGTTAGATTAGGGGCATCACGTTTCAATTAGCAAATCGCATGTTTTTATCCATTCATTTGTCTTACATGTATCGAGGCTCGGTTCATCATTCTAACTGCATTGTCATTTCAATACCTCATTGAATACGTGTTTAAACGCATGCTATGAAATTGTTGCAAATAACATATTAAGTAGCCGAGCCTATTTTAGTTGCATTAGCCATCTTGTATAGTTAGGTATCATGCATATTTTTCTAACTCTTTTGTTTGATCTTAGCTTAGAGTACTAGGTGAGTTTTTAGTGCTTTAGCATACTTGCATGAGTGTGAGTGACTGTCATGACTAGCATGCTTGCCAAGAGGCTAAGTGCTTACTTGTTAAACTGTTTAAGTGCCTATGGATGAAGACTTGTTGCTTGAATTGGAATGATTCAATAAATGTACGTTTAAACCCACTTTGTCAAGTGGCAAATTCATAAACTTTAAGCCCACTTTGTTAAGTAGCAAAATCAAACCCTTTTCGAAAAACAAACATGAAATTGAATTATTCCAATTCGGGCAAACTAGTCTATACGTTGTGTGCACACATCACATAGTAAATTCTAGCCTAATAAATCGAAACAAGAGCATATAATGTTGATAAAAATCATATCATGGTTAGTAGAGGCTGATCTTTGATCGGGCGAGCGGGAGTGCTCAATTCATGACCTTCCCTTCTCGTACCTAAGTTCTAGAGCCGAGACAATCTTGGTGATAAAGGACACGTGGCCTTTGGCACGAGTCATGGGTTTCCTAAATTTTTCCAAAATAAAATATTTAAGTGGTGACTCTGTATCTGGCAAAGCAATCCATTTTTGGCATTTTTTATTCAAAATCGATTTTCCAAAAAGATTTGTCGGATTTGGACTCTTTGTGTTTATCTATTTCATATTGCACTTGTGAGATTAGATTCAGAACCGCGGGAGTCTGAACTATAGGGTTTCTTTCAAACTTCCGAAAGGGGGCACAAAAAAGCCAAGCTACACATATCTTCCAAGGTTTGGATTATTCTTTCACATTGTCCATCAGTTTGTGGGTGATTAGCAGTGCTAAACTTTAACGTGGTTCCCAAAGCCTCTTGCAATTTGTTCTAGAAGTGAGACACGAAACGGGGGTCCTGGTCAGACCCGATTGAAACTGGGATACCATGCAATCGAATGATTTCTTTGATGTATATAGTAGTGAACTTAGTAAGGGGGTATGTGATTCGAATTGGTAGAAAATGTGCCGATTTCGTCAATCAATCTACTATAACCTATATTGCATCATTCTTCATGACTAATTGTGGTAGCCCGACCACGAAGTCCATAGTAATGTGTTCTTATTTCCATTTAGGAATAGAGAGTGGTTGCAGCATTCCTGCATTTCTCTGATGTTCTGCCTTAACCCGTTGACAATGCAGGCATTTGGAGATGTGGCTTACTATGTCTCTTTTCATTCCAATCCATCAGTAGTATTCCTTTAGATTGTGATACATCTTCATGTTTCCAGGGTGGACTGCAAACCTCAAGCTATGAGCTTCTACCAATATCTTCTTCTTGAGTTCTGGAAGGTCGGATACGTAAATTCGATTCCAAAATTTTAGCATCCCATTGCTTATCGTGAAGTCAAGATCGGCATGCTTCCTCGCTCCTCGTACTTTTTCTTGCTCCTCGTACTTTTTCTTCAAAAGTTTATCTTCATATTGGCATGCTTTAATTTCTTTAATCAATGCGGGTTCCACGGTTACATTGGCGAGCAATCCATTGATCTGGCAGGGAATGAGGGTCCATGCCAAACTTTTGGTCGTCTTTTGGCTCAGTGTGTCTGCCACCACGTTAGCTTTGCCTGGATGGTGATGGATCTCTACATCGTGGTCCTTCATAAATTCTAGTCATCGCCGTTGCCTCATATTTAGTTTCTTCTGTGTGAATAAATATTTAAGACTCTTGTGATCAATGTAAATCTCATAGGTTGCACCGTAGAGATAGTGATGCCAAATTTTGAGGGCGAAGATTACTGGGGCTAATTCCAGATCGTGGGTTGAGTAGTTCTTTTCGTGAGTTTTTAGTTGACATGAGACATAATCAATGATTTTTCCATTTTGCATAAGAACGCAACCCAAACCATTATGTGAGGCATCGCTATAATTTACGAACCCTTCCGTTCTCGTAAGGAGTGCTAGTATAGGAGCTGTCACAAGTCTACTTTTCAACTCTTGGAAGCAACGTTCCTGCTTGTCCGTCCATTCAAAGAGTGTGTTTTTCTGAGTTAGCTGGGTCAAGGGTGATGCTATCTTCGAGAAATCTTGTACGAAGTGCCGGTAATAGCCAGCTAGACCTAAGAAGCTTCGAATCTCGGATACGTTAATAGGTCGTGGCCAATCCATGATTGCTGTGACCTTTTGGGGATCGACCGAGATGTCATCCTTGTTAATGACATGACTGAGGAAGTGTATACTAGTGATCCAAAATTCGCATTTTTTCAACTTGGCATAAAGTTTGTGATCACATAGTGTTTGTAGAATCGTTCGCAAGTGTTGGTCATGGTCAACTAATGACTTGGAGTATATGAGAATGTTGTTAATAAAGACGATGGCAAAGTCATTAAGATAAGGTTTAAACACTCGATTCATGAGGTCTATGAAGCCCATTGGAGCATTTGTGACACCAAATGGCATGACGAGAAACTCGTAGTGTTCGTAACGTGTTCTGAAAGTAGTCTTTTCGATACTTTCCATTTTGACTTTTAATTGATAGTAGCCAGAATGCAAGTGGATTTTTGAGAATACTTGGGCACCTTGAAGATGATCAAACAAGTCATCGATTCATGGTAGAGGGTATCGATTCTTGATGGTGACTTTGTTCAGCTTCCGGTAATTGATGCATAGCCTCATCATGCCATCTTTTTTCTTTACGAACAGTACTAGAGCTCCCCATGGTAAGGTACTTGGTCGGATGAAGCCTTTGTCCAAGAGTTCTTGAAGTTGGGTTTTTAGTTCTTTCAATTCTGTTATTGACATGTGATAAGGAGCTTTGGATATTGGTTATGTACCAAGTTGAGTTTTAATAGTGAATTCAATTTCTCAATCAACTGGAATACCAGGTAGGTCTTCAGGAAATACATCTGGGAATTCTCGAACAATAGGAATTGCATCAAGTGTGGGGGCCTCTTGTTGAGTATCGATCACATAACAAATAGAACTACAACAACCCTTTCTTATAAGTCGTTGTGCTGTCATGAAGGATATAACACATGGAGGGTTGGATACTCCAATTCCATCAAAGACAAGCTCGAGTTAGTAGGGTAACTGAAGGGAGACCTTTTTGGCTTTGCAATCGATAAAAGTGTGATTGGCAGCCAGCCAATCCATTTCTAAGATCACATCAAAGGTACTAATGTAGAGGGGAATCAAGTCTACATATAAGGTTTCACCTTTTAAGGATATAGTACAAGATTTGTACACGTTTGTACCAAGGGTGGAATTACCAGAAAGGAAAGACACAAATAGTATATATCCTAAGGGTTCGAGTGTTGATGTGAACTTTGAAGCAAAGTGTGGTGCAACAAAAGAATGAGTGGAACTAGAGTTAAAGAGAACATGAGCTAAGTGACCACCGATAGAAAGTGTACCTGACACAACGTTCTTGGTAACTTTCGGGTTTCCAGGTACCAAGGCAAAAGCTCTGCCTTGGCATTTTTGGTCCTTCCTTTCTTCTCCAGGTACCATGGGTTTTGGGGCTGGTTCAAAAAGGCCAGCTATAGGATTGGTAAGCTTTAGCCAATCTCTCAGCAAGTGGCCAACTTGACTACATTTAAAGCATGCTCCCATGTCTCAATGGCATCGCCCCCAATGAGTTCCTCCATAAGTAGGGAAATTTGGAATGGTGCCCCCTCTAAGGTTAGTAAAACCTTGATTGCCTGAATTAGTTAAGCCTGTATTTACCTTCTTTGGGAGCGCAGCACCAAATCTTCTGTTGTCCCTTTCCCAAAATTGCTTCTTTTGGCTTGTTTCTTCGAAACGGGAGGCTGTAATTCCTTTTTTGCGATGTATGCTCAATCTACCGCCTCCGCATAGGTGGGTAGTTTCAAAACTTCAAGTCTATCCTTAATTTCAGCATCCAATCCTGCTTCGAATTTTCTTGTTTTTTAAGCTTCGATAGAGATAACATATGCCACAAATCAAGCTAGTTGGGTAAACTTGCTCTCATATTTGGCCACCGTCATGGTTCCTTACTTTAGATGTATGAATTTCGACACCTTTTGTTCCTGCAGTGAATCTGTAAAGTATTTTTCATAAAATACTTCCAAGAATCTTGCCCGAGTCACGATTTTTTCTTTCTCCAAGGTAAGAAGCCACCATTCCTGTGCATCATCTTTGAAGGTGAATGTGGCAAAGGTTACCTTCTGTCTTTCTGTACAAGGTAGCACACAAAAAATCTTCTCCATGTCTCTGACCCAAGCTTCTATTACCAGTGGGTTTGTACTGCCGATAAATGTGGTGGGTTTCAAGTCCTAGAACTATTTTATTGTAATTGGTTCTTCTCGCCATTTAGGCATTCCATTATTTATGTTGGTTTATTAGGCTCACAGAAAATTGGTAACTGCTTTTTCCATGATTTGCTCCATTGGGTCGTCACCGCTAACCGACGATCCGGTTCTATTTCCATCGTTGGCCATTACTACAAGGTGAAAACAGTTAGTGAACTAGTCCAAATTGTTACGTACTTTAGTCATCGCAATATGACATCTATGATGCACAAAGATACTATAACAACACATATAACACATGTCTTACTTATACAGAAGGACACCTATCTTACTTATACATAAGGTGTTAGTACAATATACTTATATAGCAGTCAAAAGTTAGTGTCTAATCCTACTAATATAAAAAAAACATAAGGATCATACTAATCATGGTCAGGTCACAAAAATCTCTTGGTCGGACATCTAAAATGGATCATTAGGCTATCACGAGAACTAACTCTGAAAAACTGGGCCATGGAACAACCTATAAACTCACTCTGCATGAGGGACTAAAACTCTCAGCCACTGTGCTCTATCTCAAAACAACGCCATATAATCTGGACTCAGATTTGCCATTCCCTACAATACAAGAACACTTAGCCTAGAAATAAAACGGTTTAATCGTGTTAGACAAACTAAAGTGTTTTTTTCTTTTTTATAAAATCAAAAACCATTTGCTCTGATACCACTTTTGTCACAACCCAAATCTGGTACCCAAAGATTTGGCATCACAACAAGACAATAAAAATAAAGTAAGTCTAAAATTTCTATAGTAGTAGTAGCGCAAGAAGATAAATTAAATAAATTAAAATAAAATAAATGAGTATCAAAAAGTTTATTAAAAAAGAAAATAGTCGTTTGGGCTTTGTTTTATTACAAGAATCTGATCAGAATTATAGCCAGTAAAAATAAAAAACACTGCGATTTATTCCCGATCTTGATCTTGTTAAATCTCCTCACCTGAAAGAGATAACAACTATAAACACACACCAGAGTGAGAAATATTATACCAAGAGTATAAGGGGCACAAAATAACCATGGATAGTTATTTAAACTAAAAAAAATTACTCTAAACAAATAATCATTTAAGTAGTAAAACTGAGATTATGTAAATAACTAATCATAAACACAATACAGAAAAAAACAGAATAGAGGTCACTGAAGTGACAAATAGAACAGAGGTCAATGGATCCATGACAAACAGAGGATCATAAAGTGGCCAAACAGAGGCCAATGGTTATTTAAGTCCCCCAAAGTATGGGACTCCCAGGGTGGTACTTACAAAACATAATTATTTATAAAATCATTGTCAAATAATTTCTAAAATTTAATCCAACATATCCATGGATTTCAATTTAAGCAAAACATAATTGAAATATTAATATAATTTATAAAACACAAATTGCGTAAAATAAATTATGGTAATTCAAAATATACGTAAAATATATTATGGTAACTCAAGGTATAATATAACTCACCTTAATGTTAATTCTAACTTTTACCTTTCATTCACTGCGACCTACTAAATACTCCAAACTAAAGTCAAAGTTTTATTTATATAAACAAAACAACTAGAGGCAAAGAATGAGAGACTAAGAGAGTTTGGGAAGACATGATGAGGCTCAACTGATTGGCACATCTATATATATAGTGAAGATAGCTTGGCGTGTACATATTTTGTTGTACAAAAATTATTATGTTTCAGTGTATTTTGGTGTAAGAAAGATATAGAGAAAAATATAATAAAAATATTATAATACTCAGAAAATAATATCGAATAATATAAAGTTAAATTTTTTGTTTTTTTGAAATAATTTTTAGTATGAAAATATACAGATTATTAAATTTAAAATAATGTGAATAATTGTTTAGAAAAAGATACCATTTTTTTTATAGAAATATAGATATTTTATACTCTAAATTTTAATAACATCTAACTCTTTAAATCACATACTTTCAAAAGTTAATATTAACGTGGTGTTAAATTAATTGAATAATTGGGGTGTCACAATGATGAAGACAAGAAGAAGAAGAAGGTGGCTGCAATGAGAAGGGGGGGTTGGGGAGGGCTAGCTAGAGTTAGGTATGGAATGGCTAGAGCTAGGGTTAGGGGTTAGCCATTTTAGTAATTTGATTGAAGGGTAAAATGGTATTAATTTTTTTCTTGAAGAATAGGGTGTCCAATAAAATTTCTAGGTGCATTTGTAGGTTTCATGAAATTGGACATCAACTCCTTAATCACTTTAAAATGAGTGAATGGACTATTTTGCTCATTGATGCTAGTCTAATTTCTAAATGAGCATTATCAATTGAACTAATAAATTGACACGATTTGAAAAATTCAAAGATGAAATTAATAAAAAGCATTTTGAACACTCACAATAAGGCTCATGAGTGAATGGACTATTTCTCTCTCTCAAATACTCAAAATAAGGCTCATGAGTATAACAACACTTTACATATGATTTGTAGAGAAAAATGCTCAAAGCATTTTGAACAATAAATTCCTAAAGAGTTGGATTTAAACAAATAAAGCTTAGAAAGAAGATTTTAAAGTTAAAGCACAAAACTCTTGTATTTTCTTCTTCTCTTTTGAAGAGTATCCTCTCTCTCACTTGTAGATTAGTGTAGATCTTCTTTTTATGGTCCATCATCTTCATATGACCGTTAGAGGGCAAATATTGTTGGAAAAAATGATTTCATGGTGACTTTAATGTGAAATTAAAGTAGGTCTCAACCACCAATTAAGGTGGGATCAAATGGGTTTAGATTCTTTGTAATAAGATATTTACACCACAAAAAGAATGACCAAAAATCATTAAGAATTGAATAGGAAATTGTCTCATAAAATTGGCCTCGTGAATAAAGGTATTGGGAATAGTGCATAATCATTTATCCTACATTGATTTTAGAGAAAAGTATTGATGCGTATTTAAATCCCAAGTTTTGGATAAAGGCATGAGCCCTTCGAGACATCCAAATTTTCCGAAGGAAGTGAGTTATAGATGCTTCAAGGATGGGCTTGGGCCAAGACTATGGTCCAAGTTGGTTATGTAAAAATTGCCACACGCATGCGTTGCCCACCTGCCCAGATCGGAGTAGATCCATGGGGCTTGGGCTTAGTCTTGAGGCTTGTTGGAATGGGTTAGGTTTGGGCTGAGCCCGATTGGTGGCCCATCAACTTAACCTTTTTTGGGCCAAGTCTGTTGGGTGGCTGTAGATATACACACATGTGTATATAGAGTGGATAACTTATATACTAATTATCCATCAATTTTGCAGAAGTTATTAGGAAGTTTTAACTACATTTGTTGCCAACCTTCATGGTTGGGAGGCTTCTCCTCTCTCTCCCATTGTGTATAAAAGGAAGCCATCTTCCTTGATTTCAACACATAAATTCTTTTTCTCTCAAGTGATAGTCAGTCTGCTCCTAGATTATTCTTCCTGTGTCAGAGAGTGTTGTCATTTTTAGTTCACCGAAGCTAAACAAAAGGTGTTTCTGCGTTAATAGGTTTCAACCGTCATATCTTGGGAGACAAATGCCTACATACCTCCAACACCCACAGTGAGGCAAAGAATTTGTTTCAAGGAGACTGTGGTATCACACAGGCTTCAATTTGCTTCTTTGTCTTATTTCAATAATTTATTTTGATATATATTTCTGTTCATCATCATGTTTAGTTTCATGGGTTTCTTGATATGTAATTTAAATTATTAAATATGAATCTATTTCTTTTTATTTAATTACACAATTTGTATAACAAATATAGTTGTTGGAATAGGAAAAATAACCAATGGAAAAGTTCAAAACACATGCAAAAATATGAAATTTTGAATGTCAACAGTAGTTTGTCCTGGTGTCGACACTTGTTCAACTTTTATTTTTCTCTTGAGTCTTCTACTTGAAGGAGTCGACACTTGCTCCTCCTAGTGTCGACACTTGCAACTCCCCGATTTTTGTTTGAAGATTCCGAATGTTGATGTCGACCCTTCCACTTCATCGAGTCGACACTTCTTCAAGAAAAACATTTCAATCTTCAATCAAATCACAAGATTAACTCCAAATAATATTAGATAAAGATCAAAACAAATATCAAAAGATTTGTTCATGGAGTTTATCATGCGCTATAAATAAATATTGTGTCAAATAATATCAAACAAATATAACAATGGAACACAATGAATATACATCATCAAAACCTAATCTTAGGACTAACAATCTCTCCCTTTTTGATGATGGTAACATATGTAAAGATTTGACACAAAATATATTTATCCCCCTGAATTAATGCAATATAAGAAATTTAACAACTATAGTACAAGCATTAATTCCACAACTAAAACATGTCCAAAAGATAAATTCATATTCAAGATCATTGACATGCATAGAAAATCATGAAATCAATATAATGCACAAATTAAAGCATGACCATGATTTTCTTTCTCCTTTTTTGGAAAAAGCATATTTCTCCCCCTTTATCGTCATAAAAAAAATATACATTACAAATCATATGATGCAAATTAAATCCATTACATAAGCAAAATGAAAGTGTAAGCTCAAGGGCAAGGAGAGAAGAGTATCGTAGCATTTGAACTATACCATAAAATAGCGCAATGATGCAATAGGGATCATAATTTTATTTTTGAAAGAACTTAAAGAATGAGAGAATTTCTTTAGGTATCAAGGTCAAATTTCAAACAAGAGTGTAACATGCTATTTTTCAGATTTTTCAAATAAAAGAACATAGCATAACACATGTGAGACTTCAAGAGAATATTTTAAAATTTTGATTAATGGTCTCATGCTCTTTGTTCTATCAAGGAGTGTTGCCAAAATATACTCTTAGACGGTTAAGTCAAATGCAAAAGTCCAAGCTTTGATACCAATTGTTATCTCAGGTAGACAACACAAAAGAGAGGGAAATTGGGTCTGTAGATATAACTTAAAATAAAATAACCCAATAAAATTAACTTCCTCAAATCAAGTAAAATAAAAGAATGAATATATAAAATATGAGCAATAATGTTTGTGGGAAAATCAAGTGAGAACAAAATAGAGCAACAAGTAAAAATATAAAGAAGAGATGAAGAGAGAAGCAAACTGTAGTAACCCTTACCACTATTTATCGATAAACTAATGATTACTGCTAAACTGAGACTGATTATGATTGGTAATTGAACTGAATGAAATACTGAACTGACCGACTGAAATCCGGAACTGAATTAATTGAGTATATCTGTTTAATTGCATTTCTATCTGTTGCTTGTTTGATTATCTGTTCATGTTTTTACGTTTAAACTGCTAATTGAAGGCCTTATCGGTGGCCGAATCTAAAATCGATTAATGTTCTGTGTTAATTAGATTTTATGTGATTTTATGGTGTATTTATTAAAAATGTGTTTTGGTATAATTAAATTGGATCAATATTGATGAATTATATAAGTTAGCTTTAATTACAACTTTGCCATTTGAGTGGGCCACTACACCAAACTTTGTCTAAGACTTAGTCTTGCATTACAAAACATTTCCTCAGCCTCATTCTTTGTTATAGCCGACCAAGAGAGGGAGAGTGTGAGAGATTGAGTTGTTCTTGATAGCTTTGCTTGGAGACTTGAGGAAATTGTAGAAGACTTGCAACATTGAGCGTCCATACCTCTAATTCTAGACCTAAGGTAATGTAAACACCCTCTTGTTTATGAATTGAGCTTGTTCTTACATGATTCATGTCAAATTTAGTGGATTGAGTCATGAAATAGCTCCACATGTTGATTTGAGTTAGAATTCATGCATGCATGTGTTTATCCTTGCATTGTGAGGTTTGATTTCATGGAAATCTTGCATACATGTTCATGTTTATGTTATAGACCATGTTGTCATCTTGATTTTGAAAGAATTGGCTCACTTGAGCAAGTATTTGAAGCTTTGAATTGGTTTAAATTCATGCATGTACATGTCTATCATGTTTATGAAATTTGGTTTGAAATTGAGTTCAATTGAAACACCCTTGGGCTTTGAATTATCAAATTGATCTTTAAAACATGTAATATTATGGGTTTTGAAGTGTTTTCCAGAAAATTAGCCCAAGAGGATCGAAATTTGTGCATTAAAAATTGGTTTTGAGCTTGAGGTTCAAATTTGAGATTTCCAGATTTTGGACCCACGCTCGAGTGAGGAACTCCACGCTCGAGCATACACTCTGTGATCATGCCTTCCGCTCGATCGAGTAAAGTGACGCTCAAGCGTGAAATGCGTGCATCCAGTACTTTGCATGAGCTTATAGTCCGCTCGAGCAAGAGAATTCACGCTCGAGCGAGGACTTGTGTCTCACGCTCGAGCGAGGGTCGAGCGCCCGTCGAGCGTGAATTTTGAGCATCCAGTATTTTCACTGTAGCTTATAGTCCGCTCGAGCGATGGAAGTCACGCTCGAGCGGAGCTCCTTTGTCTGCATGTCCGCTCGAGCGTAGAAAGCCACGCTCGAGCGAGACCCCTATTTTCTGAAAATTTTGAAAATTGTTTCTAACTGCAACTTTGCATCCTCTTTCCATCCTAGGCATTCCTAGGGCATGTTTAAGGCATCTTAATGAGGATATTGATTTAGAACCACACCAAGGCAAATTAGGGATTAAGTTATTGTTTCCCAACTGTATAACTTAGTGTGCGTTCATCTTGTAAACTGTGTAGGGTTGGCACCTGGGGACGCGCTCTAGCCTAATTGTAGCCCAGAACTCTGTGAGTAACAACTGTGTAAAGATATGTTCAACTGTGAATATTTCTAACTGTTTAACTGAACTGTTTTCTGAACTAATATTGTTAATCGAATGAATGTATATCCTATATTCTGAACTGTATTGTGGCATCCTTAGCAACTACTGTTTACTGTTACTGTTACAGAGATCTCTGTCGGTTCCCTTGTTGGAACCACTACTGTTTACTGATTGATGACCATCATTTACTGTTCGGTCTTTTAAGACCTACTGTTGTAACAACCCTCATACTGATTACCGAGTAATTACTGAATTAACCACTGATTACCGTTAACTGAGACTGATAATAACTGATAACTGGAATGAATTAAATTCTTGGAATCGATTGACGGAAATTTGAAATTTGAATCGATTGACCGTATCTGTTCAACTGCATGTTTATCTGTTTGACCGTCCGATTATCTGTTCATGGTTACATGTTTAAACGGCTAATTGAAGGCCTTATCGGCGGCCGAACTGAAAATTGTTTAGTGATTTATGATCAGCGTAATTAATGTGATTTTATGGTATATTCATCTGAAAATTGATTAGGACTGATTAAATTAGATTTAATTAAGTCAATTAAAGAGATTGCCATAATTGCGGAATTGCCATTGAGTGGCTTTTGTTTAACCTTTTGACTTGAGCCTATTTTACACTTAATCAAAACATTCCTCAGCCCCTGTACTTCTCCATAGTCGACCAAGAGAGGGAGCAAGAGAGAGTTTGTGATTTGGCTTGAAAACCTTGAAGTATTGCTTGGAAATTAAGAAGATTAGAAGAGTTCATGCTTGTTTGAGCCCCTAGACTTTGAAATTGACACTCTAGGTAAGGAATTCATCTTCTTATTTTAGTGGTTGAGCTTAATCTTGCATGTTTCATACATCATTGTAGAACTAAGACATGAATTTGCTCATAAATGGTGAATTGGAGCTCTAAAGTTACATGCATGTTTATATTGAGGCATTTTGAATTGATTTCTTGGAGAATTGTCACATGCATGTCCATATTGTTATCATAGTTCATGTTTCCTCATTGTTTTCAAAGATTGGAGCTCATTTGAGCTAGTTTGGAAGCTTGAAATTGGTTTAAAGTTCATGCATTGCATGTTTAAAACTTGTTCATGAAATTGGTTTGAATTTTGGATTTAATTGAAACACCCTTGGGCCTTGATTTCTTAAATTGAGCTTTAAAACTTGTCATTCTATGTGTTTGAAAGAGTTTTCCAGAAAATGGGCCCAAGAGGATAGAATTTGGAGCATCAAAACTTGGTTTGAAACTCAGAGGTCGAATCTGGATTTTCCAGATTTTGGACGTCACTTCGGCGAGAAGTGCGCTTCGGCGGGGAATCATGCTCCCAGATTTTCTTGCATTGTTTCTGATCCGCTCGGCGAAGGATTTTAACGCCGGCGGGAAAATCGCGCATCCAGCATTTTTGCATCTTTCATCATCGCTCGGCGGAATGTCTGATCGGCGTGGGCCTTTGTGTGCTTGTCGCTCGGCGAAACTCGCTTCGGCGGAGGCCTGTTCATCAAAATTCGAATTGCTTCTGAGTGCATTTTTGCATCCTCATCGCATCCTAGGCATTCTTAGGCCTAGTTTAGAGCATCTTAATGAGGATTTAGACATAGAACCACACCGAGGAATTTAGGGATTTAATTATCATCCTTTCCAAGCTGTAAACTTAGTGTGTGTTCTATTTGATTATTTGTTTAGGGTTGACTCTCGGGGGCCAGCTCTAGCTCTTGATAGCCCAATCATGTGAGTAACAGATGTGTAAAGATATGTTCAAAATGATTATCTTTTGAATCTTTTTAAGCATTTCTTGAATCGATATTATTCTTGAATGAATGTATGTCCTATTTCTGAATCGTATTGTGGCATCCTTAGCACCTCTTGTTATTGGTATTCTGAGCTCTGTCGGTTCCTTGTGAAACCATCTTGTTTCTTGAATGATTGGCCATCATTCTTTGTTAGTGCATAAGACTGGTCCCTTTGGACCCTCTTGTTTATAGGCTATTGGATGTACCACATATGACCTTTGAAATCTTGAAAGATTGAAATACCGTATAATGAATTGATTTCATTCTCAAGGACATTCATTCATAACCTCTTTACATCGTATGTTATTCACGGGCTTTAGCTCATGTTTATATATATATGTAGGTGCTTTCGGCCAAAGCTAGGCGTGGGATTGGTCCCGATTTTGTCGGCCACCTATGTGCCTCCTTTGTGAGGTTCGAGACGCCATGCCATGGCTTGGGGTGTTTTGTGTCCCCACTAGTCTCCTCTTTTTTGTCTTGTTATGCGTTCTTGTATAGATTGTTTTACTACTTATGGCGAGAACCAAGTCCCCGTCTTGAATATGTCTAATGATTGTGTATATCTTGTGGCTTGCAGGCATAAATGTATGAAAAATGTTTTTGGCATACAGATTAACACAGCTCTATGGACACTAGTTTTTACTGTTTTGGCTTCCGCCAGGCCCTGAACTCTGTATTTACTGTATTACTGATTGGCAGGCCTTTGGTAATCTCGGATTCTTGGCGATTCTTGATGCTAAACCCATAGGGCGGGTTTGGGTCGTGACAAGCATTCCTTTATCTTGCTATGCTAATGGATGTACCATATAGTATTATGATTGAATAGTATTATCTTGAATCAATGAACTGTTTTCATTACTGTAAGGACATTCATTCTAAACCCCTTTACGCATTTTGTTATTCACTGGGGTTTAGCTCACTGCTCATATATATATGTAGGTGTACAGGCACCAGACCATGGCTAGAAGCGTCGGGGTAACTCCAGTTTTGTCAAGCCAACCACTGTGCCTCACTGTGAGGTTCCGAGCTTACCAAGCTATGGCTTAGGGGTGTTTTAATTTCCCCTGTCTGTCTCTGTGTCTGTTTTGTATAACTGTATAGACTGATAGCACTGTACTGTACTGTTAATAAGGATTTGGTCCTTATTCTGAATGATTGTAAATATTGTGCATACTGTTTTGTACTGAGTATATATATGTATGAAAAGTCTTTTTGCATATAGACTATCACAGCTCATTGGACATTGTTTATTTACTGTTTTGGCTTCCGTCATGCCCCTGTACTCTGCTTTTTCTTGTATTCTTGTTAGCGGGCCTTGTAATCTCGGATTCTTGGCGATTCTGATGCTAAACCCATAGGGGCGGGTTTGGGTCGTGACACAAACACAAAGTTTATATTGGTCTGGCACAACCGGGCCTACGTTCACTTCTCAAGGCTCCCCCTTGAGTATTTCCACTATTCATCAAAGTAGATTTACACCAAAAAAGTTTACAGGATACTTGAAAAACCATTATAACATGGATTTTGCTCCAAAAATCTTAAAAAACAAACCCACCAAAACAACCCGTCTTGGTGTTACAAGAACTCTCAAGTGTCTCTCAAATACTCACAATAAAGCTCATGGGTGTAACAACTCTTTACAAATGATTTGTAGAGAAAAATGCTCAAAACATTTTGAACAATAAACTCCTAAAGAGTTGGATTTAAACAAATAAAGCTCACAATGAAGATTTGAGAGTACAAAATTCTTATATTTTCTTCTTCTCTTTTGGAGAGTATCCTCTTTCTCACTTGCAGATGAGTGTAGATCTTCTATTTATAGTCTCTCACCTTCATATAACTGTTAGGATATAGGCGTTGGAATAGGAAAAATAGCCGTTGGAAAAGTTCAAAACACGTTTTGAAATTTTGAAGCAAGGTGTCAACACTTACTGTCCTAGTGTCGACACTTGCTGAGTTTCTATTTTTCTCTTGAGCCTTCTGCTTGAAGGTGTTGACACTTGTTCTTCCTAGTGTCAACACTTGCAGCTTCCCTATTTTTATTTGAAGCTTCTGAATGTTAGTGTCAACCTTTCCACTTCATGGTGTCGACACTTCTTTAAGAAAAACCTTTCAAATCAAATCACTAGACTAACTCCAAATAACATTAGATAAAGATCAAAACAAATATCAAAAGATTTATTCATAGAGTTTATCATGCGCTATAAATATAAATATTGTGTCAAATAATATCAAACAAATATAACAATGAAATACAGTAAATAAATATCATCAAAACCAAATCTTAGGACTAACATTTTTAATATCCTAAAATTTTTTGCTAACAAAATTTGAAATAATTAGTATATTTTATGATATTTATTTTTATAAGAAATATATAATCTTTCAAATTTATTGACAATTGTAAGTAAGACACTCTTTAACATCTTAATATAAATTATCCGAAAGTCTATGGTATTAGAATTGTACTTAAAAAAATATCAGGAATTTCAAATTTATAGTGAATATTTGAAATTGATGTTGTGGGGTCGCACTTTAACTAAATCTGAGGGAAAAATTTATTTGTAAATCTTTTTTCGAGTACTTGTATCTCAATTAGTCCATAATATATTCTTGTATTTCAATAAATCTTATTATTTGGACATTTGATCCACTAAATTCTAATTCTCAATTTAAGGTATTTTATAGACAATTTTATCCTTGTAAATATTTTTTGAACAATTATCAATTTGATGATATGAATATTCATATTTTACAACGTGAAAATTTACATTGACCGTGTGAATCTTCACATTGATAGTGTGAATGTTCACATTATGGAATATTCACACTGTCAATGTGAATATTATTATTAAGGATATTTTGGTAACTATGTCACTCACAAGACTTATTGATACTTAAGAAAATAATTTAAACTAAGTAGAATATAAGTAGGTGAAGAGGAATTTATGAATAGATATCCTTAAATGTTAACTATTAATTACAAATTTTGAGCACTTTTTTATTAAAAAAAAAAAATTCTTATGAAATAGCATTATTTTCAAGAGATTTATTTATAAATCTCATTTAGAGGACTTATAGTCCATAAAATTTTCTTGTATTCCACCTAATCTTATATATTTAGACTTGTATGCCAGAAGATCATTTTTTTCCTTATTTATAATATTTTTTGGACTATTATACTCTTTATTCTATTTTTAATATTACATATTACACACAATTGTAATCTTCATGGTTTCTTTTTCTATTTTGGCAATTTTGGTGATCACCGAATATGTTTCATATACATTTTGGTAGGATTTCAAAACTCTGTTTTACACGTTGGTGGTGAGAGAAAATTGTGTTCTTCCATTGTTGCGGCTCAAAACACTGTTTTCTTTCATTGTCATGGTTTTAAAGCTCTGTTTTTTTCCAGTAAAATATCGCAAGGACAATTTTTTGTATCCATTACAAGTTCAGAATTGTTGGACGAATGTTAGCGCCATTTTTATTTTGCAACTGCATGTAGGTATGCATTTGGTAGGGATTCATGTTTAGTAATGTTTGGTATGGATGTATGTTCATAATTGTCCAATAATTTATTAAAGTTTGATTAGACTTTTTGTTTCAAGATGGATTGATATGGTATTATGTATCAATGTGTGTATGCTTATTGGTTGGATATTTAAGTGAATGTGAACGTTCACATCCACAGAAGCCATTGTTGTTGTGGATTATCATATTTTAATATTTTGTATTTAGTGATGTGAACTTAACATTAGAAACATGTGATGGTTGCATGATGTGCAATGTAGATTGATGATTGCATGATTGTTATATGATGTGAATATTCACATATCATTGATTATTGTTTGAGTTTGTATGGTTTTTGCATGATTATTACCAAGGCCGGCTCTGACTTTTTTGAGACCCAAAATGAACTTTCAACACAAAACTTTTCATACATATTTCTAAAAAATAAAAAATAAAAATTTATGTGTCTAATTTATTTATTTATTTTTTGTATTTGACAGTACTCGTAAAAAGGTTACTTCCAATATATATGTTTATTAAAATTTACTTAAATATACATTAAAATTTACAATAACAAAAATGACCAAAATAATCTAAACTGAAGTATTAAATAAAAAGTAATCAAACTGTAACAAAAATCACTTAAACATCATTCTTCTGACATTTTTAACTGCAAAATTACTAATATAGTATTGCATAAACCAACTTATAAGCTAAATTGTTTTCGATAGATAAAATTGCTAATCTATTTAATCAATCATTTGACATAATTGAGTGAATGTAAGATTTAATCAACTTTTAATTTGAAAAGAGTAACTGTAAGTAGTATATTCAATCATATTCTATATATAATCCATACATTTGGAAAATAATCATTCAATAATTTCAAACAATTCACCACATTAATAAGTTATTTGGTTTTTTCTAATAAAAAATAACTGTCTATTAGTTTTAAATAATTTATCATACCAACCATCTATTAGTTTTAAATCATAAATGAATTTTATTGAGACCCTTTAAATTCCAGTGAGATTTTTCTTTTTATAGGCTAATATAATAATTAACAAAAATTTGGGGCAGTTTTTTTAGTCAATTTTTCAGGGCCCAAAACGGCAACTTCTCCGACTTGTTCCCAAAGTCGGCCCTAATTATTACATGGTGTGAATATTCACATTGTATGGAGTCATTGCTTGTTGTGGATTATGATATTGTAATGTGTTACAATTGGTGTTCTGATTATCACATCATTAATCAATATTAATACTTACATTCATAAATAGTTATACAAACGCAGACAACAATGAGTTAATATTCACATTCAAAACTAATTATATTAGCACAAATAACTAGGGGTGTAAAATTTGGCTCGGGCAATCCAACAATTAGGCCGCGCAGGCTCCCATCAAAATTTGGGCCGGTCCATAGGCCAAAAAAATTAAGCCCCAGCCCAAGCCCAAGACCAGGCCCAGGCCCAGGGGGTACTCGAGCAAGAAGGCTTAGGCTCAAGCTTGAGGCAGGCTTGGGCCCGAGCCTGACTATTTTTTCAACTTTTGTTTTCCCTACAAAAAACGACACTGGGCCTCGGGTGGGTTAGGCCTTAAGTGAGCTTTAAGCGAGCCGATGTACTGGGCTTTGGGTCAGGCCTAGCAGGTTGGGCTCATGAGTCAAGCTAGGATTTGAACAAATGGCCCAAGCCTATGCCCATGGTCTCTAGCTGGGCTTGGGCCCAAATGGGCTGAGCCAGGCCGAGCCACAGGCGGGCTTCCAGTGGGCGCACAGGCCAAATTTACACCCTTGCAAATAACATTGTGTTATTTTAGTTACAAATATAGTGTGTACATAGAGATGTGAATGTTTACATTAATTTTGTTATACAAATAGATAGTCGCACCCAATATTAATGTTCACACACTTATGTAACCTTGAGTGTGTGTATAGTTCCATAGAGGCAGTGGCAGAGGGACGTTGGGGCGAGGGGGGTCACGTGTCCCCCCTAACTTTTCAATTTATTTATTTATTTATTTATTTTTTAGGGTTTGGTCTTGCTTGCAATGCCCCTGCTACAAAGCCCTCCCAAATGCATCCCAAACACACTGACACTACACGCACCCATGGCTTTTTTTTTTTTTTTTTGGTGAATCTCAATTCCAACCAAACACTAACACACAATTTTTATTTTTTATTTTTTTTTGGTGAGTGCACACAATTCCAATTATGGCAAGGCTAAAATCCTAAAAGTGTATGAAATTCTTTATTTTTTTTATTTATTCACAGTACTTGTTAAGTATTTTCGTATTTTCTTTGTCTCCCTTTGTTGCTTTGCAATTTACCGACTCGCGATTCACCAAATTAGGATCACACAACACAGATTTGGGACCACACTACAACATTGGTATCTTCTCTTTATTGTTTACAGGTAACTTTATTTATTTATTTTTACTTTTAAATAAAAATTATGAGTATTAATTTATAGCTACTTGTTAAGTTCTGATTTGTAAAAAAAAAATTTATTTGTTATTATTTATGTTAAAATAAGATATTTTGATATGCTAAAATTATAAATCTTAATTGGTGGTGATTTATATTAAAATTAGGGATTTTAGTTTGTTGTTGTTTGTACTAAAATTAAGGATTTGAATTGTACTAAAATTAAAAATATTAATTTGCAGTGATTAATATTTAAATCAGGGATTTTGATTTGTTATAATTTGTGCTAAAATTAGAAATTTTGATTTGTTGTGATTTGTTCTAAATTTTAATTTTTTTATTTGTTTTAAAATTGGAGATTTTGATTTGTGGGGGTTTCTAATTTTGATTATGAATTTTTATTTTGATTTTTAGTTTTTTCAAACAATCATGGAGAAATATTTCAAAAGAAAGTCAAAGTTGGAATCATCTCTTCCTCAAGAAGAAGATGATAATTATTCTTCCACAAAACAAAGTCGCATAGAAATCAACTCAGTAGACCTTCCTGTAGATCCAGAACTATGGCCTCGGATTATGGACTATAATGCTAATGATTGAGACCAAATTCGTAGGGCATACCTACAAAAAGGTCCTTGTTAATCTCGTGATCATAATTTTTCACAAAAATCATTTGGATAAAAACTTCGGCAATTTAATCAGGCTTGGTTTAGTGAATTTCCTAATTAGTTGGAGTATAGCGTAGCAAAAGATGCAACATTTTATTTAATTTTTAATGTTTAATATTAGTTCGAAAAATTATTATTATATTATTGTTATTGATTGGAAAAAAAAATTTTGAGATTATAACTAATAGGTGCCCCCCTTATATTAAATTTCTGGATCCACCACTGCATGGAGGATGTTATTTACCAGCATGCATTTATAATGTGAAAGTTCACATCAACATTTAGTGAAAGATTTTCAAAAGATAGACGATTTAAAATTTTGGAAATGTTAGAGATTTTCTCCGTAAAAGAAGGAAGATATTTTCTCCACGTAATAAGGAATTGTTGTTATTTTTTATTGTATATTAGTTTCAAAATAGAAACATACACAAAAAATTAAAAAATGTGATTTGGCCATATTACACTAAACATGACCTAATAAAATACTAAAAAAAATGAATTAGATGAAATAAAATACTTAAAAAAATAAATTTATCAAAAAATGGCCCATTATTTTTTATGGTTAAAAATGTATGTAGCCAAATAAAAACATATTGTAGGTTGGAGAGATTGTTGTCATTGCTCTAACCAAGTCAATGGTAGGTCGCTGTCTAGTGCTGCTTTATCTGGAACAAAATTAAAAGAGTTAAAGTAGTTGAATGTCCGTCCATATTTGAGGCGTTTGGTTACCTATATAGCATGTCTAACTTCAAATAAATAATTAAATTATAAATATATTTATTAAAATTTATTTAAAATATAGATTCTCCTCTATAATTCTAAAAATTACATTTTATTCTTTAAATTTTTTAATTGTATAATAATTAATTTATTAATTAACTATTAATTAAATTAATTAACTATTAAATTAATTAATAATTTTTAATGATGTTAACAATATATTTTAATTAACAGTTCTATTAAATTTATTGTTGTATATGAAGATAGCTACAGCTTTTTTTTATTATTATCAACTCTATTAAATGATTAATTCTAAAAATGAATATTTATAATTTCTAAAATTATACAAAATAATTTATATTTTAAATAAATCTCAAAAACTATATCAGTAATTTACCTAAACATTTACACTGTGTTTGGATTGAGGGATTTAGAGAGAAAAGAAAAGAAATAGAGATAAATATATTTCTCTTCCTTGTTTGGTTCTCTTAAGTGGAGAGAAATGGAGAGAAATAGAAAGAAATGGAGAGAAACTCATTTCTCTCATAACCCTTATTTTCAATCTTTCCAAAAATAGAGAGATTGGGAGAGAAAAGAAACCCACAAATGTTTATATTTTCATAATACCAATTTTATTCCTATAAAAATAAAAGAAATAAAATGATTGAAAATATAAAAAGGTTATTTTAGTAATATAACATAAAATAATTTCTTTTCTTTTCTCTTAATGAAATCTAACCAAACAAGAATGAGAGAAATCACAATCATTTCTTTTCTTTTATTTCTTACTTATCCAAACAAAAAGGAGAGAAATTACAATCATTTTTTTTCTTTTCTTTTCTTTTATTACGTAAGTAATCATTTCTTTTCTTTTCTCTCCTAAGTTACCAAACATAGAGTTAATAAGAGCATGGATGCATTGCTGGGAATACAAACACTACTCTTTTATTGGGATTGAATTCACATATGTAGTAGATAATACCTCATATTAGATGGTTATATTTGATTGTGCACTTATAATTTTTCATTCAATTCAGACCATGACAGAAAACAATTAATAAATAACTAAATATGTACTCCATCTGTCCCATTTTACCGGTTTACGATTTTATTTTAGGATGTCTCAAAATGATAGTTTCATTTGAAAAGTAAAAGTAAAAAATATTTAATTGTTTAAAATTATTCTTTTTGAATAATTATAAATATTTTAGAATTTTAAAAAGATAGAAGTATTGGTGTAAAAAATATTTTAAAATTTAAATTTAACTATAATGATTATATACCCCTTAAAAAGTTAAAATCTCTATAAATTAGGTATGCATAGTAGCCTAGTGGTTAAAGGGTCAAATTCTCGGACAAATCATGAACTTGGATATTTTGTTATGCATAGTAGCCTACTGTTTAAAGGGTCAAACTCTCGGACAAATCATAAACTTGGATATTTTGTTAGAGAATTTTATAATATATGCATTTTTTTAGTATATAGTTATGATTTATTGTGGTATTAAGTCTTCATTTGGCAAGTACTTGTTTTAGCTTAAAAGTCAAAAAATTATTAAAAAAATCAAAAAAATTTATAATCTATACCAAAAAGTCAAAGATTCTATTTTCTCTTTACTTTTTGCACATCTTTTCGTAAAAAATCAAAAATTCATTCCAAACATACTAGTTTTTTTACTTCATATTTTAGCCGAAAAATCAAAAAGTTACTAAAATAGTTTGTTCCTAAACGAGGCCTAATTGAGACTTTCTTCATTTGGGAAGACCTAAAATAGCCTTACTTTTTGACTTTTTGGCTATTTTAACCTGACTTTTTAACCTCATTTGGTTTTTATTTTTGGCTTTTTAGACTTTCGTGAGAGAAAAAATATAATTATTATGATTTGAATGTGACATTTTATCTTATTAGCTTATGTAGCCAATTTTGTCTTTTGTACTTTTTTGGCCCAAAAGCCAAAATCAAACATAGCTAATATGATTTATTATAGTGTTAATTATGACTTATTGTAGCTATTATTTTGATTATAACCTATGCCTCAAGTGATATTTGATTATAACCCTTAGTTATTACACAGTGTAGTGTTATTATGACTCAGATATTACTTATTGTGATTGTAATTTTAGTTATGATCAGAAAGTCCTTCCATTATACCTCAAAGATGTTTGATTATACCTCAAAGATGTTTGATTATAATCTATTAAATTATAATAAAAAGTGATTTAGTTATGATACTTTGTGATATCAATACCATAAAATATTATAACTTATATATGATCAATTTTCTTTTCTTTTCTTGATGACCCAGAAACCCCTAAGGCCAGGTCTACTTATGACCAGACCCTACAAGCCAATCCAGAGAGGATGTCAAGGAACTCACACCCCACCCATCAATTTCAGTCAAGGGCTATAAAGAGGTTAGTATAAGTTTCGAATTTGAAACCTTAGGTCATTGTAGACACCCCATTTTTAACGACCCTTAAGACTTGGACGCGACTAATTGGTCACTCGATGATGAATTTGTACGCTTATCAAATGCTTGACTTCCTCAGCAGGAAACCTCAGTTTTGAACCTACAAACCTTGTGCCTTGTTTTGGACCAAAATAGTGGTTTTTCAGGCCTGAGCATTTAGGGACCTGCAGACCCACTAGTGTGGCATGTCGCCTACTGTTAGTGGCCGGCTGCCCACTGGTGCAAAAAAATAGATATTTTCTGCTAGCTGTCTCCACAAATACATGCATCATTCCAGTTATATTTTTGAAGATATTTTCGAGGGTCTCTCATATATTTCTATATATAGATGACCCTTTCTTTTGTTAGAGGGGTTAGAAAAAAATTTGAATTTAGAAAATTTTGGAGAGCAAAATTTTGAAAAATTTCTCTCTTTACAATTCTCTCTCTCTCTCTCTCTCTCTCTCTCTCTCTCTCTCTTGCAACTTACATAACCTTTGCCTAAACACTCCAAACCAAACCTAGAGAGTTCCTTACTGAGGTAATTTGAGCTTACATTTTAACTCTTGAGGCACTTGAGAGTGTGAAATAGTGGTTTGGAAATTCAAGCGATCATTCCTCTTCAAAAGGTATACATTCTAGTTCTTTTGTACCATCTTCTACTCATCTTTTCTTGCTATTTTTAAGCTGTTTATTACTATCTAAGGCGTTTGCCCTTGCGTTTCCCATCTTCTCATCAAATTTTTTTGAGCTTTTTACCATTAATTTTCAGAGTTTTTCCAGAGGCGAAAATCATGTTTTGAAGTCTTAAAAGTTGAGGGGTTAGCCTTTCCTCCTTGCACTTGTGTGCTAGTTTTAATCCCTCAATATTTTAGCTAGTTGTTGTAGTTGTTTTTGTCTTAATTCTAACACTTTTTTGGACTGTTTTAAAACTGTTTTCAATTGTTTTTGTGAGTTAGCTTCATTCATACTTTGTATGGTATGCTTGTAGTGTAATGGTCCTCATAGGCTTGGTGGTTTAGGTCTTAGCCACCAACCTATTTGAGTTGATAGCATTTATTTCTTACTTTCCATACTTGTGTTCACCTCTCAGAATCTCTACAATCTCCCTCATTTCTTGGCTTTTACTCTTTGTTTTGAGAGTCGCTCCAAAATGAGTGTTGTTTAAGCTTGAAGAAGTGACATTGTCCTTAATGGTTTAATCCCTTTAGGGGTTCATTACCAATGGCATGATCTCCCTTTCATGCCTAAAACAACATTTAGTTTGGTACTTCTCTTTATTTGTGGACTTAAAGCTCATTATTGGACTCAATTGACTAATGAATGGATGGTAATTAAAGTGGAGTAATAAATTGGCATTAAAATAAGGTAAGATAATAAAATGATTTGATGTTCAATCGAACGTTAATTGAACACATGGAGACTTGGGTTATTTCATACTTGTTAGTGATGAAATGGTTCAAGTTTCCAAGATCAACCACTTTCCTTGATCAATCCATGATAGGGACGAGGTTTTGAGAATCTTTTATTGTGCATTTATCAAAGTTGTACCCCTTGATTCATAAGTCATCACACAATGAAATTGCTCCATTTGATAGCTTGCGAATCAAGCCTACCCCTCCATTGAGTTGTTTGATGATAAGGAGAGGCAGGGTGGACAAACATCCCTTAAAAATGCTCTGTTTGTTCTCTGTTGCAACAGGAAAGAACCAACATTAGTGGCCGGCAGGCCATTTCCACTGGGCGGCAGGCCACTATTTGTGGCCGACCAGCCACTACTTCTGGGTTGCTGGCCACTTTTTCCAGCCAGGCAGTGTCCTTTTTCCAGCAAAGCAGAGTAGAGGCTGAGGTAGAAAAACAGTGCAATTTTCTAATTATGCAACAAAGGCATTCTGGTAGCAAAACAAGGGACTTTTTTAGGTGGAAATTTGCATGCATGCATGGGTCAACCCTCATTCCCCGAGGCTCATAATAGTTAATTAATTAGCTAATTAATTGTGCATTGTAACTAGCTAGTTAGTTTTTGCATTAAACTAAGTAGAATAGCTAGTTAATTTTGTGTTGTACTTAATTAATTGGCTAAAGCAGTTAGTTAATTTACGGTGCTGTAATAATTAGCTAGTATAGTTAATTTATTTCATTTGGTTTGTAATAGTTAGTTAATTCATAGTAATTAGTTAGGGCATTCATTCGAACCCTCTTGTGCGGAGGCCAATATATAATAATGTGTATGCCTTCCAACCCACGTCTTTCTCCCTTTTATTTATCCGTTTATGATGGATAGAATAGAACATCATGTTTCATTTAGCATATTCCATGATTTGCATCCATTTGTCTTGCATACATCGAGGCTCGGTTCATCATTCTAACAAGCATTATCGTTTATTACTTCGTTGAATACATGTTTAAACCGTATGCTTTCAAATTGATTCACATGTCGTAATTAGTAGTCGAGCCTATTAATTGTATCATTGCATGTGTTGCATTAGTTATGTTGCACTAGTTAGGGGCATGCATGTTTTCTAACTCTTTTGTTTCTTTTGGCTTGCCTTGGAGTACGAGGTGAGCATTTTTGTGCTTTAGCATATCACATACGTGTGATTGTTGCCATGTCTAGCATGATTACCATGAGGCTAAGTGCTTAATTAATATAACTCTTGAATGCCTGTGAATGAAGGCTAAATTTCTTGAATTGGAAAAGTTGAGTAATGTACATATGAGATCGCTTTTTTAAGTGGTACATATTCAAACAAATTTCAAAAACAAACATGAAATCAAAATGTTCCAATTTTTGTAAATTAGTCTATACTTGTGTGCAACACATAGTAAAGTTAGCCTAATAATCGGAACAAGAGCATATAATGTAAATAAGATTCACATCATGATTAGTAGAGGCCAATCTTTGATCGAATGAGCGGGGGTGCTCAATTCATGACCTTCCCCTCTCGTACCTAAGTTCCCGAGCCGAGACAACTTTGGTGATAACAGATAAGTGGCCTTTGGCATGAGTCTCGAGTTTCCTAAATTTTTGAAAAACATTTAGGTGGCGACTCTGTATCTAGCAAAGCAGTTCATTTTTGGCATTTTGATTCAAAATTGATTTTTCAAAAGAATTGTCAGATTTGGACTCTTTTGTGTTTATCAATTTCACATTGCACTTGTGAGATCAAATTCAGAACCACGGGAGTCTGAACTGTAGGGCTATCATATCCGAAAGAAGTACGAAAAGTCGAGCTATAGTTTCTGGCAACTCTGCTGGGGACTTTAGAGAACTTGACTGGAACTTCATGATGTGAAATTTTATCTACACTTATATGTTTCTTTACATTGAATTTGCATTGGTGCGCTTAAGTCACTGTGTTTGCCATCTGCTATTCTTGGACGGTTTGTCGGAGGCTTGCCTAAAAGTTTGCCAAAAGGCTGACCGGTTGTGGGCTCTACCATGATGGAAACACAACCATTGGATCTGGACTACCGCTGTACCGTTCGATCCTCCTTTCACTTCTCGGTGTTAAGTGTGAGAGGTATATTAGGTAGTCTTGCTGAGGTATCCCTTTTGACCATTCGGCCTAGCTGCATATAACAAAGCCATAGTAATTGTTCCAAACTAAGACAGGATGCTCACCCAAGATACAGGATTGCGTGAAACTGCTTGATTGAAATAGTGAAACTTAGTTTATGACAAAACTAGAACAGGGTAACCCTATCCCCTCATAGGGATGTTTTGGTTCTCTCTTAACTGGTATGTGCTTTACAGTGAAACTGTATAGGAATGTGCATAACAGCTGTAAATTTGGTATCTGTTTTGGGGGCAAAATTCAGTGTGGAGTACAGTCCTACAACTTTGATCATGTCTGTGTTGATAACTTCTTAGCTAAGGCGTTGTGTGGTTTCTGATTATTGCCCTTTTGCTTTATTTCTTTTGCTATGTAGTTTAAAACCATAGCTTCAGAAAGTTCGGATATCTCCCAAGTACACTGGACCCAAGTCAGAAGACTTTGCAAAGCCGGGGATCTTGTTCGGGGACAACCCATGTTTACCTCACTCTCACCGGTTACAAGACAGAGGAGAATCAAGCAGAGTTCACCAATCTAGTTCCTACAACAGTCACCCCTCAGCACACTTATGTCCAGTTTGGTTTGGAAACAATCATCTACTCCCAACTCGGCACGAGACCAATCACCTATTCCAATGGCACAATATCCCCTAGCCAGTATGGAAGAACTAATACACCATCTGCAACAGACAGTTGAGACCCTACAGCAAGATGTGGCCGTCAGGCCGAGATTATAACCAAGCTACAACAACAGCAACCACTGCTGGCTACGGCCTCTACGTCCCATGCACCTACCGCGGCTATTCCAGTGCCCGGAGCCACCGCTCATACTGCCAATGTTCAAGAAAACCAAGGCAATCCAGCAAAGCCCATCCCAGCACAAGCCTCCAAAGCCCCAGTTTATCTGACCGAGGCTCCATTCGAGTTTGAGGTTAATCCAACTGCACTCAAGGCCAATAAACTGGAAAAGTTATTCAAAGAAGTGCAAGGGGTCAACTCCATCCCAGACATAGAGGATGGGTACACCGATTCTACAGTTACATTACCAAATCGGTTTAAGATGCCACACATTGACCGTTTTGACGGCTCCGAGGATCCGATGGTCCACTTACGACTGTTTTCGGATATCTTGCGGCCTATGGGCTTAACCAGACTATAGAAATTGTCTCTCTTTGGTCGTACCATGTCAGGTATAGTGGCCATTTGATATGCTAAGTTGGAAGATTCGGTCAAACAGAATTGGGAAAAGATGGTCGAGGCTTTCATTGCTCAGTATTCTTACAATACACAGATTGAGGTCACAACTCGTGATCTCGAGGCAACACGCCAAGAGCCGAATTAGGGTTTCTCTGAATTTGTGACAAGATGGAGAGCTAAAGCCTCAATGATGACCACGAGGCCTTTCGAGAAGGACCAGATGAAGATGGTTGTCCAAAATCTGCATGGCAAGCTGTTGCAAAAAATGATTCTCGTACCTCTATTTACATTCACAGAGCTCCATAAAATGGGGGTGCAAATTAAGGATGCTATAAAATAGGGACTTATTACTGAGGAGAAGGAGCCGGCCAAGGGGCTGTTTGTTTGCAGTTCCAATGCTGCCAATGGTAGCACAGTTATGAGGCCATCGGATGTAAGTGTTGTCAGCATAACCAAAATCGCTGACCCCTTCTCCAACACAAGGTCACAAACATCGTCCAACTCCACCCGACCCCAGAGGACTTTTAACCAATTGTACATGACTCTGTCTCAAGCCATGAAGGTGCTAGTCAAAAAAGGGCACCTCAAACCCTTAGAACCTCGCCCACTTCTTGATCCTCTCCCACCTAAACACAATCCCGCAAAATACTGTACGTTTCACCAACAACACGGTCATGACACCGACCAGTGCTTTCGATTGCATCATGAGATTCAAGATTGATTTTGACAACAAGGTGATCGCCCCACCCCAGAAGCCAAATGTTACCACCAATCCACTCCTAGCCTATAATCAAGTCCCCCCACCTCGAAACCTTAATCTTATCCATACACTGGCCACCTCTTAAGACCCTAGCGTATATATTACTCCTTCCTACCTACCAAAACTAACGTTCATTCTGGAAAGTGTAGATCTGTGTATGATGGACACATCCAAACCTCAACCCAAGCCTGTGGTGATGAGACTTACAATGGAAAGGGAGTCGACCTTGGAGGAAAGTACTAGTCTGTTGCTAGAGTGTCCTGAGGACTTATCCGACAGGGTGTATGACCCAAGTTGCTATATTGTGTCAACTGGTCAAATCAAGCTTGAATTGGTGCTGCTAACCTCGACAGACATCAATGTGGTCAGGGAAGATGGCCCAAGCTAAGGGTTGAATGATTTGGCAGACCTCGAAAAGGATTTGGACAGTTTACAATTCTTTAATGAGCATGATCAGGGAGATATGCAGATTGGGTGGTTCAACTTGCATGGATCGATTGATAACACCGGATGGTTGAGTGATGAGCCAGACAAGAAAGAATAATTGGAATGAAACTAGAGGGAAAAGAAGTAGAGATAGTTGTAGTAGCTGGAAAGGCTGATGAGAAAGCTGCCGAAGAGAACTAGTATGGAAAACCCAGCCCAGAAAATAGGCATTATGAACATCGTAGATACCAAACAAGAAGCTGCACTGAGGCAATTTGAACGAGAAAGAATTGAAGACAACCGTGAAACTGTAATTTCACGACACCTTGTAGGGGACACCTATGATGTGAAAATGATACAAGCAAAGCCAGGCAACTGTTCGTCAACAGCTAAAGGCGAATGATGGGATGACAATAATCTGCATCTGGCCCATACTGATGAAGATTCGGGCGATTGCATCCTTGATAATACGTGGTATGCCGAGGAAATATATCATCTCACCCGCAGTAGATAGTAATTTAAGCCGCCGCACCTGGATCAAGCGGAGGCGTTTGGAAACGACAAAAAGGCCAAGAAACAGTAGAAGAAACAACTAGAAGAAGAGGCAGCATTGAAATAGCTTAAGAAAATCCAACCTGACATCTCCATCTGGGGTCTTCTCATGGCCTCACGAGTACACCAGCAGGCAGTGTTGTCAGCAATGGACAAGGCTAAATTGTCCATTGACACCACACCTGAGCAACTTGTGGGTTTGGTCTTTCCAAGTGGTGCCAAGCCAATGCTTACTTTCTCTAACCAAGAGTTGCTGCCGGAGGGCTCGGCTCACAACGAATCGCTGTACATATCTATGGAATGCAGGAAGAAATGGGTGTCGGTGGTGTTGGTAGATACCGGTTAGGCCAACGATGTTTGTTCTTCCCGTACCACCTATTCAATTGGCCTCAAACCAGCGGACTTTGTTCCCACAGCCTAAATAATACAGGCATATGATAACACGAGTAAAAAGGTCATGAATACAGTGCAAGTGAGAGTCTAGGTGGGCCCATTAGAGTAAGAGATCGAGTTTCATGTCTTGGATATGCTGGCTACCTTTAATTTGTTGTTAGGGAGGCCCTGGTTGTACCATGTGAAAGGTGTCTCCTCCACTCTCCATCAGATGTTGAAGTATCCTTATGGGGAAAGAGTGCTAATTATTTTTGGGAACTCCTCTATCCATCCACCGCCAGAGGTGACCACGCCAGTGCTAGAGATCAAACATGGCAAGGAGAATGTATTCATTTCGGGATTCACTCTAGTTAAAGCCCAGCTAGTGCAGACAATTCTAGCTGTAGATAAAGGCATGTATGTCAGCGCCCAGTCCATCTACTTTATGAACAAACTGTGGCACGTTCCAAGAATGGGGCTCGGAAAGAGTGGTCGAAAAGGTGTTACAGCACTGGCGGAGGTGTCATACAACCCTCATGCTTTTGGATTGGGCTATGTACCCACCAGAGAAGACCGGATCAGAAAGGGGGAAGAAATAAAAGGCAGAGCCAAGGCCAAGCAAGCCGAAAAACATTAGGAACTCATGCACAGGCCAATTCAAGGGACATTAAGTGGCCGTTTTGTTCAGGAATGAGAGGATTTCCCTTTTTGTGGCTTTCTTGAGCCTTGGGTAAATTCCTCGAAGCAGCGTGTCTCCGGGAGGTGACTTAATGATGATGAAGAAATGGCTAAACCAAGCATCAAAGCTGAACAGAGCACGAAAGGTGACTCAGATGACAGCAAACTTGGAGTAGGGGCAACACTGGCTAGTCTCCTGACAGATCCTACAGCCAACCTAAAGAACTTGGGGGATAACTTTACTGTCTCCATGATCGGGGAAGAACTGGGTGTGAACCCAACTAGTCGCATTTTGGATGCATCAAGGGCACCACATCTTGCTTGGCAGCTGGAGAAGGGATATCTTTCCAGTCCAGAATCAGGGGATGAGCCAGAATCTAATTCCACTGAGTCTGTGGGGTTGGGATCAGATTCAAGTTCTTCCGAGTCCGAGTCTAGTATTTCTGGGGGTGGTAACCCAGATACCAAAGTCCTGTCTAGGTCTTCATTCAGCTTTTCTTTTGAGTCTGTAACCGAAGATCTGGTCCATTTGAATGAAAACTCTGCAAATTCTGTGTACTTTTATGTGCCGTTGGTTTATTGTATTGACCAAGATTTTTAAAATTTTAATGAAAACAAAGGGGAAGAAATTTCTCTGGCTTTGAAAAAATTGATTAATCAAGATGAGGAGAGTTTTACTAAACCCTGTGCTGATGAAATTATTACCGTTAATATGGGTATTGAGAAGGATCCACGCGTGGTCCAGATCAGGTCCACGTTGTCTTTGGAAGACCGCGAGCATTTAATCGCTTTATTAAAAGATTTCAAAGATGTTTTTGCGTGGTCCTACAAAGACATGCTTAGAATCGATCCTGAGATTGTACAGCACCAGATCCCTCTTGACCCTGAGACCCGACCAGTCAAGCAAAAATTGCATTGAATTCGTCCAGATTGGGCGCTGAAAATCAAGGAAGAGGTCACCAAGAAAATTGATGCAGGATTCTTGTTAGTATCCAAGTATCCGACCTAGTTGGCCAACATCGTCCCAGTGCCGAAGAAGGATGGTAGAATTCGGGTTTGCGTCGACTTTTGGAACTTGAATAGAGCCAATCTAAATGATGACTTTCCTCTGCCGCACATTGATGAGTTGGTAAACTTCATTGCAGGCTATGCATTGTTATCATTTATGGATGGGTTTTCTGAGTACAACCAGATTCTGATGGCACCCAAGGACAGAGAGAAGACTACATTCACCACTCTGTAGGGTACCTACTGCTACCGAGGTATGCCGTTTGGGTTGAAAAATACAGGAGCTACCTATCAGATGGCTGCGACCATCATTCTGCATGGCATGATCCACAAAGAGGTTGAGGTGTATGTGGACAACATGATTGTCAAGTCCAAAGAACGAGAGGGCCACTACACTGCACTGAAGAAATTCTTTCAATGGATCAAGGAACACAGATTGAGGTTAAACAAACAGAAATGCACCTTCGATGTAACGGCAGTAAAAATGCTGGGCTTTTTTATCACGTAGAGGGGAATTGCGGTAGATCCTTTCAAGATCAAGGCCATCTTAGAAATGCCACCACCAAGGACCGAAAAGGAGGTGTGTGGCTTTCTAGGTAAAGTGTAATTCATTAGACAGTTTATTTTCAAATTAACCTTGACTTCTGAACCACTATTTGGTCTCCTGAAGAAATGGAAGAAATTCCATTAGGACGATCGTTGTTAGTTTGCCTTTGAACAGGTTAAGTAGTACCTCCAGAACCCACATATGTTGTTACCATCAGAGCCGGGAAAACCTCTAATTCTGTACTTGTCCATGACAAATATGACCATAGGATGCATGCTCGCTCATGAATCTGAAGATAGTGTGATAACCGTGTCCTGTACTATGTTAATTAATCATGATTATGTTTGTAATTATGTGCTTAATGTGAATTTGGGTGTTAATTGCATGATTATATGTGATTTTGGCTTTGTATTTGTTCACCGTAGGAAAATCTGTTAGAATCTATGCTTTGAACTGAAAATTGAAGGCCTTCTCGACTACAGAACCCGAAATTGACTACGCCATTGTGGATGGCATAATTTTTAGAGCCTGTGGTGAAATTTAATTAGAAATTGATTCGGATCAGAATAATTAGATTCAGAACAATTAATTAAGCACAATATCTTAGCCTTAATCAATTTGATTAAAATAGCCTATAAATAGGCCTCTATACACTCAATTCCTCTCCTTGAGATTCATTTTTGCTGAGATTACACTCTAGAGAGAGAGGGGGGCCGGTTCTAGAGAGAGGGAGAGGAAGAATTATGTAATTTGGCTCAAAGGTTGTGAATTTGGCAAGCTACACTCAAGATTTAACTACCTTTGTGAGAATTGAAGCTTATAGGTGAGTAATTGAGCAAAGACTTATGAGTTAAGTTTGTAATATTGTGAATTCAAGTTATATTGGAACCAAGAATGAGGACTTATGTTGAATTGAGTGAGTTTGAAGTTAAAATGCACATGCATGTAAGAAATTGCCTTGTAGATGCATATTTGAATGCAAAGCATGATGAACATGACGAAATTGTGATCAATGTGTGCATGCATGTAACAATTTGTTATGGGTTTTTCATGTTTGTGTGTAAGATATGTTAAATGAGTTGAATTGGAAGTCAATTAAGGCATGCATCCATGGAAAATGGGACTATGTGACTCAACTACATGTTTTGAAGATGGATTTGGCAAAGATTGTATGAATATGAAATTGATTCATGAAAATTAGACTTCATAATGTTGTAATTTGGTGTTTATATCATGTTAGAAAATGTGTATGTGGAGTATGAGTCATCTTATGCAAGTTACATAAGTTTGAATGCAAGATTGAGCTTCAAGTAGCTTGCTGGAAATTCCAGAATCCGGTATGTTTGCTCGAACGGGGTAACGGCCGCTCGAGCGTGAAATGCTGGTTCCCAGCAGTTTTGCAGACATTGTCGTTCGCTTGAGCGGGGAGAATTACGCTCGAGCGTCCAAGGCATATGTTTGACCCCTAGCTCGAGCATCTGAATTAGCGCTCGAGCGTGAATATGAGACAACCAGTACTTTTGCAGACCAAAGGGGTCCGCTCAAGTGGTAAAAACTAGGCTCGAGCGAGGATCCCTGTTTCAGATATTTTGAAAAGTGGTTTTATGATTTGTTATCCGTTCTCTTTCATTTCTAAGCACTCTTAGGCATGCATTGAGCATTGTGAATAAGTTAAAATGATAAGAAATGAGCCTAAGAGGAATGTATGAATTAAGAACGGATTGAATCGTCTGTGACCCATATGTGTTATGAAATGTGTAGGGTCGAGCTCAAGGGCAAATCCACCGACAGAACACTGCGAGTAATATCTTAGTAAAGATATTTTCAAGTAAATTACTTTCCGAATGCTACTTCTGTATAAGCTTCCTGGATTTATTGATTTGAAATATGAATGAGTATTCTATATGTCTAATTTTGTATAAGGCCGTTTGCCGTTGATATGTTTGATATATCTAAATTGGGCCTAAGGCCGTTTGACATGAATGATTGGGCCAAAGGCCGTTGGGCATGAATGATGGGGCCAAAGGCCATTTGACATGAATGATTGGGCCAAAGGCCGTTTGACATGAATGATTGGGCCAAAGGCCGTTTGACATAAATGATTGGGTCAAAGGCCGTCGAAGATGAATGATTGGGCCAAAGGCCATTACACATGAACCCAAAGATGGGCCAAAGGCCGTTTGAATATGTCATTTGATATGTTTGAATACCGTGATGGTCCAAAGACCGTTTGAATAAAAGGGATCATGATCATGAATATGAAATATGCATGAATATGAAATATGCATGGATATGAATATAAAGAGAATGGGCCCGAGGCTGTTTGATACGCCTGATATATTCGAATTGGGCCCGAGGCCGTTTGATATGTTTGAATTGGACCAAAGGTCATTTTGAATAAAGAGTTGGATGGACCAAAGGTCATTTCGTATATATGAACCTGAGGTCGTATTGTTTTATATAAGAATTGGACCTGAGGTCGTTTTGCATATGGATATGATGTGTTAGACCTAAGGTCGTTTTGCTTTATTGAGATTTGTAAATCTGGTGTGAATGAGAATAGTGGTTCAAATGTGTACATTATAAGTATGATTCATTTATGAACGAACCTTATTTATTAACCTCTTTATTTTGATATTATTCACTGGGCGTTAGCTCACTCTTATCTATATATATGTAAGTGAGCAAAGGGACGTTCAACCCCAACCTTAGTGGAATTTAAGAAAAGAACCCGAGTTTTGTCAAGTCAGCTCAGGTGCCTCACGCAAGAGGCTTTGTTTATGATCTTTTGTATTTCTTGTGTCACTTCTATTGGCCTTAATAGACCATTTCTGTGTATAAGCTTTTGGCATGGCTGACTATGTGTTTGAATGATCCTGGGTATACAAGATGTTAACTACTAATACGTGGTGTGAGTTATTATTAAGTATATGCAAAATGTTTTGACATGCCATGTAAGCATAGCTCATTGGACAAAATTTTTAAGTTTGCTTCCGTTTTGGCCCCTTCACTCTGTTGCTATGTTTTGGTTTGAGGCCGTAGGTAATCTCATGATTACTGGCCGGTTATGACCTTAATCTATAAGGGCGGGTTCGGGTCATGACAGATAAGGTAGAGAAGGCCATCTACTATTTGAGCAAGAAGATTCTAGACTATGAGACCCGCTACACTCCCTTGGAGAAAATTTGCCTAGCCTTGGTATGGGCTACCAAGAAGTTGAGGCACTATTTGTTAACTCACTCTGTAATCCTAGTTTCAAGATTAGATCCCATCAAATATCTCTTTGAGAAACCAGCACTTATGGGTAGGTTGGCTCGTTGGTTGCTTCTTCTCTCTGAATTTGATCTCAAATATGTCACCCACAAGTCGGTCAAAGGAAGAGCTGTAGCGGAATTCCTGGCGAACCACCCAGTAGAAGGAAATGAGATAGTGGAATACTTATTCCCAAATGAATACATTCTACAAGTTGAAAAGGAAACTTAGACGATGTACTTTGACAGAGCGTCCAATCAGTACGGTTATGGGATAGGTGTGTTGCTGATAACACCCGATGACTCCCACATACCTTTAGCCTTCAAACTCCGGTTCAAGGTGTCCAACAATGAAGCAGAATATGAAGTGTGTATTGCTGGTTTAGAAACCGCCCTAGAACTAGGGGCAATAAGGTTAGATGTTATCGAAGAATCGAACTTGGTTGTTTCTCAAGCAAACAGAGACTAGAAAGTCAAAGAAGAAAATATGAAGGTTTATCATCAGACCCTGGATGTTCTAATTCTGAGATTTGAAAAGTTGACATTCACGCATCTATTAAGAGAGAACAACAGGTTCGTTGATACTTTAGCAACTCTATCTTCTATGGTAGACATCCTACTTGGGGTCCGGATGCATCCGATTATCATCGAACAAAAATACATGTCGGCTTATGAAACTATTGCCGTGATAGATGAAGTGCAAGACAAAAACCCCTGGTATTATGATATTTGGAACTTTCTGGAAAAGGAGATGTATCCACCAAGAACAAATGTCAAGGACAAACAGGGAATACAACATATGGCCGTCCAATTTATCATCTATGGGGGTAAGCTGTATAAAAGAGATCATTTGGGAATGCATAAACTACATGTGGAGGAAGAGGAATCAAAGCGCCTTATAAAGGCTATCCATGGCGAAGAATGCGGGGGTACATATGAATGGTGTAATACTAGCCCGGAAGATCCTTAGACAAGGCTATTATTAATCCACCATGGAGAAGGATTGTATTGGTTTTGTGCGGCGATGCCACAAATGTCAAATTTATACCAATCACATGAATATTTCCCCGTCAAAGCTTTACAACATGACTTCGCCATGGCCTTTCTCAGTTTGGGGAATCAACGTTATCGGTGCTGTCTCGCCAAAGGGGTCGAATGGACAAAAGTATATCTTAGTGGCGATTGATTATTTTACAAAGTGGGTGGAAGCTCAATCTTATGCAGTGTTGAAGGCATCACATGTGGCCAAATTTATCAGAAACAATATCATCTACCGGTACGGAGTTCCGAACAAGATCATATCAAATAACGGCTCTCACTTCAAGAAAGAAGTGATACACTTGTTGGAGAAATATAACGTGACTTTTCATAAGTCATCCACATACAGGCCACAAACCAATGGAGCTATTGAAGCCAGTAATAAGAATATCAAGAACATCTTGTAGAAGATGGTTGAGACCTACAGGGACTGGCAAGATAAACTGACATTCGCACTTTGGGGCTACAGAACCTCGATCTGGACATCTACAAAGGCAACCCCTTATTCTCTCGTCTACAGGATGGAAGTCGTTTTGCCAATTGGAATTGAAGTGTCATCGCTGCGAGTTATGGCCGAGTGTCAGATAACAAAGGTGGACTGGCAACAGAGCAGATTTGAGGAATTAATGTTGTTTGATGAAAGGAGGCTAAAGGCATTGTATCATGTTCAAGGCTACCAACGTAGAACTGCCAGGGATTTTAACAAGAAAGTCAAGTCTAGGAATCTCAAGGAGGGAGACATGGTGCTAAAAGACAATCGAGCTCCTATCCATGACCCTAAGGGCAAGTTCAGAACCAATTGGACTGGTTCTTACATTATCAAAGCTATCTGGTCAGGAGGGGCGATTATTCTCATAGACCTAGATGGCTTGGAATTTTCACAGCCGATCAATATGGACAAGTTGAAAAAATACTACCCTTGAGATGTTTGCTAGGCCGAAAACCCGAAGGGTGACCTAGACAAAAGTTAGAGTGTGAAAAATTAGAAACAAAGAAAAGCAGAGCTTACAAGGTTGAAAACCCTAAAGGGCGACTTTGGCAAAAGTTATAGTGAAAAATGAGAGAGTTAATACTTGAGTGCACCTGAACCGGACTATGTAAGGCTTGATTCTCATCTTTGGGATACGTATGCAACTTCATCCTGAAGTTTGGCCGTAACTATCTCCAACTCAATTGTCTTGTCCATTTTTCTGATCAGGTCATCTTTGTTCATTATCTATTAGTTTGGTTGTGATCTTCATTTCGAGAAGAAAAGCTGGTTATGATGCAGAGTAGTAGTGGTATGCAATCAGGGGGCAATTATGATCTTTTAATCCGAGGTTGTGCATCTTGAGGGTTTGATTCTATGCATATCAGGTAGTGATCATTTTCGAAAATGGTTTTGGTAAGTTTTAATAAAAGTAGATTTTGTTTAAAATTTTACCTTTTACAACTTAGACCATTTTTGGGACCAAAAGAAAAATTTTTAGTACTCACAACCTTAATTCTATTAATTTCAATGCAAGCACATTTTCCAACTCTCGGATGCAAACCAAAGTTGCTTTTACATCATAAAAATTAAAAAGAAAGGTCAAAGCAATAAACTAGGGGCATAGGTGAGTCAGGTGCTCCTGCGTCCTCTACTCGTGCTTGAGGAGGCTTCTGCAACCAAAGTGAGCCCGGCTTGTGCCTCATCCTCGAGCCAAGCCAAACATTCGCTAGAAAGGGCATAACTAAAACTAGGGGTAGGGGCCAGAAGCTCCCTCTTTCTCCAGGCAACAAGGTACCGAGCCAGGTATTCTACCCCCTCCTCGGGGTAGGTCTAATCATGCCCGAACTAGCGTTTGAGCCGGAAGGAAAAGTAGAACACACAGTGCATGAAGCCAATCAACCGTATGCCTGATTGTCGGGTCATGCTGTAACTCATCTCAGTTAGATTAAGCCAAGGGCAACACCAAGCTATACCAGCTGCAGATCTATTGCATATCCAATTGCACCACCATCCCTCATTGGAAAAGTCTACTAGTCTCTGGTGGAAGAAATAAGCTCGAGCTGAATATTCGGGGCAAGGGTCCACCACTTTCAGCTTATCCATGAGCCATACTTGGGAAGGGATAAAAAATGAAAGAGAATAAAGAATAAAGAGATGCGTGTGGAGAGGAAAGTAAAGAAGGGGCTTTGAGAGAAATTAGAGCATGAGTGCCGAGTGATGTGTGAAGCATATATCAAAAAGGATAGGAAACGATACCTAAAGAAGTAGTGGACTCCCTGCAAATCTGGTGGTCTCTCGCAGATAAAAAGCATCTAAGCCCATTAAGGTCTCGACGTGTGTCAAACCGATGAAACTCTTACCATCTTTCAAACATTGGGCCACTTCGATCAACTGAATGCTGGCTCCGCCACAACTAGAGGCAAGAAGAAAATGTGCAAGCATGCATAAACAGAGGGCATGTTGCTGAAAACCTCGCCAGAAAGTGTCGCCTCTGTCACCGATGTTAGAAAATAGATAAATCAAGCTGGATATATCTAGCTCTCCGTCATGGGCCAAAGATTGAGCTTCGTGCAAAGTGAGCCCACACATTCGTCCCAAAGCCTAGGCATGGCCAAAACAGGGCTGAGGCATGATTTCTTCATTACGCCAGGTTTCCATTAATGCTCAAAATTCTTCAAGAGTCAGGCACATTTCCTGTGTTCCAAAGTGAAATACATGCATAATTGGGTCCCAACATTGGGCCACAACATCGAGGAATGGCAAACAAAGCGGTGTACGGCTTAACGAAAAAAACGCATTTATGCCGAAACCTCAGAAAGTTACCTTTTTCATGTCATCTAAAGTGGCTATCCAACCCGTCAGCTTCTCGACAAGGAATATCTCCATTTGTGGAAGAAACAGCAGCAAAAATGAGGTTCTGGTGAAGAAATCACAAAGAAGGACCTTTTGTAGAAGATAAGGCTATGAGTGGAGGCCAGCTGTCAGTCGTTTGGTGGATCCATCACAAGTGGCTGGCCGCCCACTTTTTATGGCCTGCTGTCCACTTGTGTGGCATGCCATCTACTTGTGGGCCTGGCAGTTTTGGCAGTTTGATTTTGTCTTAGTCTTTGTGTTTTGAGGTCTTGTTTTGAGTCTTTTGGTTTTAACAAGTATGCATAGCTGTGTTTGAGGCGTTTTTGTTTTGTTTATCAAGGTGTATTTTGTAATTTGGTCGTTGGTCGACTCATTACCCGATTAAAAACATCGTGCAAATACAAGTTTTTATTTTTGGTTTCAAATTCAACTCCATTTTCATTCTACAAATGACTGATGCAAAAACATTAACTCTTTTAATAAAATTGCAGGGTTTTCCCTCGATCATAGTTTTTACAAAAGAGAGTACAAGTTTTCAAAAGCAAAAGTAAAAGCCTATCTAAAGCTATAGATGTGTTGAACTACCAAAATAAAAGAAACTAAGCAAAAAGTACAAAAATCGGCGCCGGTCATCTCAAGCTCGAGAGGCCCTCTTCGTTCTCTTTTTCGGAGGGGACTCAAGGGTACTGTCTCTATCAGCACCGCTATCAAAATCAGACTCTGTGCCAGAACCAGTCTCATCATCTCCGCTCCCTGCCTCAAAGCCAGCCTCAGCGTCATTTCCACTCCCTGGCCTCGTGCCAACATTATCACCTCCGCTCTCAGACTCAAAGCGTCGGCTCACTGTCTCTTCAAAGTCACTGGCCTCGGTATCATCCCTGCTCAATACAAGCTCGAACTCGCTGCTCTAGCTCCGAGCACCCATGTCTCTGCCTCAACCTCGACGCTCATATCGGCTGCGTGCTGGGGCCTGTTTACCTCTCATTCCTGCTGCCGAAGGAGGTACCACTGGTGCCACTACTATTGGTGTCCTCGGTACAGATGGGATCTGGAAAGCAAGTGTCGACATATTAGATACAGTGTATGTATGCAGAATGAGTGCAAAAGATACAGTATGAGTATAGCGTGTTAGTGTAGTGAATCAGTGCAGTGTGGGGTGATGTGAATGTTACGGTATGCGTGTCAATATACTAGTGGAAATATGATAGTGCAATGAAAAATAGTGTGAGGTAATAGTGAAAGGTATGTGGAAAATGGAAAAAATACCTAGATACCGTAGAGATCAAGCAACATCTCTCTACTCTACACCATGCCAATCAAAGAAGCAACTAGCTAGAGCAGGCCCTCTATGTACTCAGTCGGGGCCTGCAAGGGCATTTGAATGATCAGTATCTGGAATAATTCATATCTGGAAAGAAAGAGTGTGGTTACAAGCTGTAAAGTGTGGTCCATTCCTGAGGTGTGCCACGGGCTCTGACATACCCGTGCCCTGCCTATGGTGGCTCTATCGAAATCTAATAGGCTGACCCATTCGGCTGCCAATATGTAAGCACAGTGGGAATCTCTGGCCAACCAACAACTTGCACAACGGAAGGGCCCCCCCCCAAAAAATATCGGCCTCGATCTTTTGAACAGCCTCACCCGCCAAGGGAGCACCTGCTGCATCGCCCACGCAAATGCCCATCAGGGGTGGTATGAGATGAGTCTGGATAAAAGTCACATAATCACCCTCTGCTCTGAAATAGTTGGCATCCAACCCCACGATAAACTAAATAATAGCCCCAGCTGGGAGGCTATCAGCTGCCCTCATAGATGTTGGGGGTGACATAGAAACGACTGGGATAGGTAAGCCCAAAGTCTGGCGTATGAAACGCTCACCCAAGAACCAGGCCCAACAAAGTGAGCCCTCCAACAAAACTCAAAATCAAGACGTAGCCCAAGCCCCTATATACTAGTTCCTCACTCCGGCTGGCATCGCCGCCCAAGGCTGCCACATAATCTGTAAACAAAGAATGTACAAATTATTAACTACCGTCAGTTATCAAAGTATAAATCAAAACAGTAGTAAAGCACAAATGGCTGTGAGTTTCGGATTACCTTATGGGCAACCACCATATCGAAGTATTGACGGTAGAAGGCGAATGTTACATCGTTGCGACTCCGGCTCCGGCTCCAACGCTGACACCAGTCGTCATATCATCGCGAGTAAGGCACGGCCGGAGGGATCTCATCCACTGGCTCTAGAGCCAGAGCCAGGAAATAAGCGTAAACCCATAACTGTAAGAAAAGGTCAACAGTGTTATCTACAATGTGTCAACAGATATAAAACAGAAGGTACAAAGCATAAAGCATAAAGTATCCACAGATATAAAACAAAAAGTGCAAAGCAGAAAACACAATGTGTCAATAAAGAGTGCAAAAGAAGAAAGGTGTGGTGCATACCTCCCAGGCTCTCCAATAGCCTCCAACCCGCTCTCTCTTTATATAGAAAGTGGAACTCATCTAGCCGTAGAGTGTGGCGAAGCCAGCTCTACTCCAGTCGTAAAATTGGACTCGGGGCAAAGTCACAAGAGCCCTCAATAAGTACAAACCCACGGTGTTCCACCTGTTTGTAAACAAGGTGGTACCGAGTAGGAACATCAAGAAGCCCCGGATGTACTGCTCTACCTCCTTCTGTGTCACGAGCTCACTTCTGTGGAAGTGCTCAGAGAACTAGCTGTATCTCACCATTACTGGCCTGTATAAAGGTGAGCGCACTCCAAGCAGGTAGATCCAAGCCACCTCCCACTCGCCCATATCCATGTCGAAGGGGATCGGATTGCCCCCTACTCCTAAGCCTGTGATCATAGAGAAGTCATAGGGAGTCATCGCTATCTTTCCAACGGAAGAGAAGTGGAAAGAGTTGGTGGTGTCCCACCACCTCTCCACTAACGCTTTGAGTAGAGCCTGGCTTGCCATATGTCGTGAGAGCCCGGTGCAAAATAAGCCAAAGTCGGCCTCATCAACAAGGCCGCGAACCTCGAGCAGGAGCTCATGATACCAGTCTCTAGCTGTCACTGCCCCATAACCCTTACAATAACGAGAGTCCCCCTATGACAAAGAAAGAATGAATCAGATGAAAGACAGTGATAAAAGAGCAATCAAATGAAAGGCAGTGTAAGAAATACAGTCAAATAAAAGGAAAGAAAGCATGAAAATAAAGTTTGTACCTCAGAAGCACCGTAGGAAATGTGGGAGTACGTCTCTCTCAGCAAAACGTCATCTGGCATGCCGCCAGCAAAATCGTCAAAATGCATCATGCCTCCAAGCGCCAGCATGTGTGTGCGAGGGTGATAAGTGACCAGATCAAATAGTCGTATCCTCAATGGTAGTGGCTCAAGCTCGAGCCCTGGAGCCAACTTTGCCTCAAAGTCAGCCGCAATGCCCTCCGCCACCTCGTCGGCCTCAGCAACTGTTAGCTCCTCGACCTCAACAAAGGGTAAAAGTGCAGGTGCAACCTCAGGAAGGGCGTCAGCATGAGGAATGTCGTCTGCCATCTGAAAAGTGGGTGAAAACTGGTGACACAACGAAGAAAATGAAGAAAAATAGAGAAAAGTTGAAAAAAGTCAACCCTGGGAGAGAGAAAATTGAAGAAAAAGTCAAAACCTGAAAAAGTCCACAAAACCCGAGAGAAACTAGAGGGAAACAAGCCCAAAGTGTTGAAAACTTGAAAAAATCAACGAAAACAAAATCTAATCGTTTCAAAGTGTAAAGGATCAAAGAAGGTGTAACAACCCTCGTACTGATTACCGTTAAACCACTGAATTATCTACTGATTACTGCTAAACTGAACTGATAATGACTGATAAGTGAACTGGATGAACTACTGAACAGACTGAATGGAACTAAAACTGAAATTGAATAAGTTTATCTATTGAATTGCATTTCTATCTGTTTGATTGAATGATTATCTGTTTGAGTTTATGTGTTTAAACTGTTAATTGAAGGCCTTATCGGCGGCCGATTTAGAAACCGTTTGATGTTTTAGACTCAGTAGAATATTTCTGATTTAATGATATATTTATCTGAAAATTGATTAGGAATGATTAAATCAGATTAAATTAAGTCAATTAAAGAGTTTGTCATAATTACCGAATTGCCATTTTGAGTGGACTTTGTCTACTTCCATCACTTGAGCCTTAGAGACTTGATTAAAACATTTGCTCAGCCATTTCTTCTCCTTCCAACCGACCAAAGAGAGAGAGGAATTGAGAGAGTAGTTCATCTTGTGGATTTTAGCTTGAATCTTGAAGAATTGAAGTGTTGATTGTCTAATTGAGCTGCTAGGCTTAAACTACAAGACTAAGGTAGATCATTCATCTCCCTAATTGTATCATTGAGCTAAATCTTGCATGTTTCATGCATCATTGTAGAGCTAAGTTATGATTTAGTTCATAGAATGTTGAATTGAAGCTTGTTTGTTGCATGCATGGTCATTTTGGTGTATTTGGAGTTGAATTCTTGGCTATTTGTCACATGCATGTTCATGGTATTGTTATAGTCCATGTTTTCAACTTGCTTTTCAAAGAATTGAGCTCGTTTGAGCATGATTTGAAGCTTAAAATTGTTTTGAATGCATGCATGTCATGTTTGAGCATTGTTCTTGAAAATGATTTGAAATTGAGTTTAATTGAAACACCCTTGGCCCTTGATTTCTTAAATTGAGCTTTAAAACTTGTTATTCTATGTGTTTGAAAGAGTTTTCCAGAAAATGGGCCCAAGAGGATCGAATTTGGAGCATCTAAGCTTGGTTTGAAACTCAGAGGTCGAATCTGGATTTTCCAGAATTTGGCCGTCGCTCGCGAGGAAGTGCCGCCGGCGGAATTCATGCTCCCAGTATTTCCTTGGCATGTTTCTGATCTCGGCCGAAGGATTTTAACGCCGGCGGGAAAATCGAGCATCCAAAGATCTTGCATTGTCATCACCGCTCGGCGGAAGTTGACGCCGGCGGGGACCTTTGTTGGCTTGTCCGCCGGCGGCGAAACTCAAGGCCGAAGGAGGCCCTGTTCAAAAATTCTGAAATTGAATTCTGTGCACATTTTCGCATCCTCATCCCATCCTAGGCATTCTTAGGCCTAGTTTAAGGCATCTTAATGAGGATTTAGACGTAGAACCACACCGAGGAAATTTAGGGATTTAAATTATATCCTTCCGACTGTGAACTTAGTGTGTGTTCTATTTATTGACTGTTTAGGGTTGGCTCTCGGGGACGCGCTCTAGCTGCTATTAGCCCAATCTCTATGAGTAAAAGATTGTGTAAAGATATGTTCAAATGGTTATATTTTGAATCTTGAATCAATGCTTATTGAACTGATATTGTTGATTGAATGAATGTCCAGATTTAATCAGACATTGTGGCATCCTTAGCACCCATCGTTATTGGTATTCTGAGCTCTGTCGGTTTCCTTGTGGAACCATACTGTTTACTGATTGATGGCCATCATTATTGTTGGGTCTGTTAAGGCCCGGTCCTTTCTGGACCTACTGTTTATAGGCTAATGGATGTACCACATATGACTGATTGATTGAAATACTGATTGACTGAAATACTGAAAGATTGAAATACTGTATAATGAATTGATTTCATTACTGTAAGGGACATTCATTCATAACCTCTTTACATGTTATGTTATTCACTGGGCTTTAGCTCACTGTTTATATATATATGTAGGTTCTCAGCAACCAGACCGGAGCTAGGAGCGTGGGATTGGTCCCCAGTTTTGTCAAGCCAGCCTATGTGCCTCACTGCGAGGTTCCGAGTTGCCATGTTATGGCTTGGGGTGTTTTTGTGTCCCCTACCGGTCTCCTCACTGTATTGTACTTTTGTATAGACTGTTTTCTTGATCATATCGAGGATTCAACTCGTCGACCGATCAGTATATGATTGTATAGAATGTACTGTGTTGAACCGTATGAATGCATAAAAATGTTTTTGACATACAGATTTTCACAGCTCAATGGACACTAGTTATTTATCAGATATTTCCGCCAGCCCTCAGACTGTTTGATCAGATTCTTGATCAGAGGCCTTTGGTAATCTCGGATTCTTGGCGATTCTGATGCTAAACCCATAGGGCCGGGTTTGGGTCGTGACAGAAGGTTTACAAATAAAGTTTGCATGGGGCGTTAGAAAACGCGTACAAAGTACAAATATAGAGAGAGGAAGCACCTAGAGAGAGAGGAAGGATGATTTCAACCTTGGGTGTGTAAGGAAATAAGGTGTGGTGATGTATATAAAATGAACCATGCCGAAAAGACAAATTTGTCCCCGATTTTGCATTAGTGGCAGGCCGTTGACTATTAGTGGCCGGCAGGCCTCATTTGTGGCCTAGTGCTGGTTTTGTTCCTCTTTTTCCCTAACAATGTATGTGAGGTTCTCTTCTGGGTCTAGATTGATTTTCGAGGAGCTCGAAACTATGTTCTGATTGTGTCGTTCCCAATACCCGTTCTGTTCCGGTGCGCGAACGTGCCCCACATGCCAATATAAATGAGGTGTATCCTTTTTGAGCATGTTGCAAAGTCTCCAAGGGGTAAGTTGGAGGTTGTTACTGAACATCACTTTTGTTCGTTTTGTCCAGTTACATGTTTGTTCTCTTCTGTTGCATAGAACGTGTGTTTTCACATACACTTTATGTTGCACGCGTGCCCTACATCGTTCATGATTTACATGCTTACATAGCACATGCCTTCAATTTTGCATAGAACATGCTTTCATTTTGAACATGCTTTTGATTCTGACATAGCACAATTTTGTATAGAACATGCTCTCGATTCTTGCATGGAACATGCTTTTCATTAACATCATACATCGGTTATCTAACTTGCATAGAACATGCATTGCCACTGTATTGACTTTCAATTTTGTTCACTTTGTGCATCTATCGCACTTGTTTACTTTCGTGTATCTATCGTACACTTTCATTACATTGTGTATCTATTGCACAATCTCATACTTTTTGCATCTATCTCAGGATGGATGAAACGTGACCTTGAGCGATTTTTCTTCTCTTCTCACGATTTCAGCATGATTAGAGTATCTCAAGACACGTGAAACGCGACGCTGAGCGGTTTTTCTCCTCTTCTCATGATTTCAGCGTGATTAGAGTATCTCAGGACACGTGAAACGTTACCATGGGTGAGTTTTCTCATCTTTTCACGATTTCAGCGTGATTAGAGTATCTCAGGATGCGTGAAACGCGACCCTGAGCGGTTTTCCTCCTCTTCTCACGATTTTATCATGATTAGAGTATCTCAATACGCATGAAATGCGACCCTAAGCTATTTTTCTCCACTTCTCACGATTTTAGCGTAATTAGAGTATCTCAAGACGCATGAAACGCGACCCTGAGTGGTTTTTCTCCTCTTCTCACAACTTCAGCATAATTAGAGTATTTCAAGATGCGTGAAACGTGACCCTAAGCGATTTTTCTCATTTTCTCATGATTTCAACATGATTAAAGTATCTCAGAACGCGTGAAACGCGACCTTGAGTGGTTTTTATCCTCTTCTCACCATTTCAATGTGATTATATCAGGACGGGTGAAACGAGACCCTAAGAGATTTTTCCCTCGTCTTCTCAAGCTTCGGCATGGTTAGAGTGCGTGTTTTACTTTCCGTGTGAAACCCATTTCGATTTAAGCTTGAGGCTCATTCATATGTTGTTATTTTGTTATTGCTTATTGCAACTGTTATTGCTTATTGTATCATCTTGCATGATCAGGAATTTTCAAAATAGCTAGTGCCGCGAAGCGTGTGAGTCCAGCTTTCAAAGTATATTTGTCATCCATATCATTTGCATCTTGCCCCAGAACTACACTAGTTTGATTCCCTGCAAAAGGATACGTAAGCGGCTTGCGAGCTCAACCAATTTTATTTCATGTCTTGATTGTTTACCCAAGTCTTACAGCCTTGTCAAAATGGGTCGCCTCTGGGCTTTGACATTCACTCACGTCATTTCATGACTTCGAGCTCTGTCAAACAGGGCTAACTGTAGACACCCCATTTTTTACGGCCCTTAAGACTTATCACTCATTAATGAATGTGTACGCTTATCAAATGCTTGACTTCCTCAACAAGAAACCTCAGTTTTGAACCTACAAACCTTATGCCTTGTTTTGGACCAAAACAATGGTTTTTCAAGCCTAAGCATCTAGGGACTTGCAGACCCATTAGTGTGGTATGTTGCCCATTTTTAGTGGTCGGCCGCCCATTAGTGCAAAAAAATAAATATTTTCTACCAACTGTCTCCACAGATACATTCATCATTTCAACTATGTTTGTGAGGATATTTTTTAGGGTCTCTCGTATATATTCAACTATGTTTGTGAGGATATTTTTTAGGGTCTCTCGTATATTTCTATATATAGGTGACTCTCTCTTTTGTTAGAGGGGTTAGAAAAAATTTTGAATTTAGAAAATTTTGGAGAGTAAAATTTTGGAAAATTTCTCTCTCTACAATTCTCTCTCTCTCTCTCTCTCTCTCTCTCTCTCTCTCTCTTACAACTTACATAACCTTTGCCTAAACACTCTAAACCAAACCTAAAGAGTTCCTTGCTGAGGTGATTTAAGCTTACATTTTAGCTCTTGAGGCATTTGAGAGTGTGAAATAGGGGTTAGAAATCCAAGGGATCATTCCTTTTCAAGAGGTATACATTCTAGTTCTTTTGTACCATCTTCTACTCATCTTTTCTTGCCATTTTTGAGCTGTTTATTACCTATATTTTTGGGCTGAAACTTGTGGTTTAAAGCCATTAAAGGTAGAGGGGTTGACAACCCTTCTTTGAACCTTGATTCTAAGGCCTTTGCCCTTATATTTCTCATCTTCTCATCAACTTTTTTTTCATCTTTTTACCATTAATTTTCGGAGTTTTTTCAGAGGCGAAAATCATGTTTTGAAGTCCCAAAAGTGGAGGGGTTAGCCTCCCCTCCTTGTGCTTGTGTGCTAGTTTTAATCCCTCAATATTTTAGCTAGTTGTTGTTATTTTTGTCTTAATTCCAGCAATTTTTTGGACTGTTTTAAGATTGTTTTAAGACTTTTTTGTGAGTTAGCTTCATTTATGCTTTGTATGGTATGCTTGTAGTGTAATGGTCCTCATAGGCTTGGTGGTTTAGGTCTTAGCCACCAACCTATTTGAGTTGATAGTATTTATTTCTTACTTTTCATACTTGTGTTCACCTCTAAGAATCTCTGCAATCTCCCTCATTTCTTTGCTTTTACTCTTTGTTTTGAGAGTCGCTCCAAAAGGAGTGTTATTTAAGCTTAAAGAGGTGACATTGTGCTTAATGGTTTAATCCCTCGAAAAATCTAAAAATCCCCTAGATATTGATTTGTGATCATGTATCAATTTTAAGCAGTGTATCAATTCCTTAGAGAAGTTTGCAAAATTGTATATCAAGGAGATTGTGAAGTTGCATGGCATTCCGGTGACCATAGTGTCTGATAGAGATAGCAGATTTGTATCTATGTTTTGGAGGAGTTTGCATACAGCTTTGGGCACTAGTTTGAATTTTAGTACTGTCTTTCATCCTCAAACTGATGGGCAGTCAGAGAGAACTATTCAAACCTTGGAAGACATGTTGAGGGCTTGTGTTATCGATCTTGGAGGTTCTTGGGATGAGCATTTAGCCTTAGTGGAATTTTCTTATAATAACAGTTATCATGTGAGCATTCAGATGGCACCATATGAGGCTTTATATGGACGAAAGTGTAGATCACCTATTTGTTGGGATGATGTGGGTGAAAGGAAGTTGTTAGGACCTGAGATTGTGCAACAAACAGTGGACAAGATCAATCTTATTAGAGAGCGACTTCGCACAGCACAGAGTAGACAGAAAAGTTATGCAGATAACAGGAGACGTGATTTGGTGTTTGGGGTTGGAGACCATGTGTTCCTTAAGGTGTCTCATATGAAAGGAGTAATGAGGTTTGGTGTTCGTGGTAAATTGAGTCCTAGATTTGTTAGGCCATTTGAGGTTTTAGATCGAATTGGTGAGGTAGCTTATAGACTTGCCCTACTACCTTCACTAGCTGGAGTTCATAATATTTTTCATGTCTCAATGTTAAGGAAGTATATACCGGATCCTAGTCATGTGATTTATCATGCACCGTTGCAGTTTAAGGAGGATTTGACATATGAGGAACACCCTATACGTATTGTTGATAGAAAGGAACAGGTTTTGAAGCGTCGAGTCATCCACTATGTTAAGGTTCAATGGAGTAATCACTCAGAAAGAGAAGCAACTTGGGAACTCGAGGATGAAATAAAACAAAAGTATCCACAACTTTTTTGAGACTTCAGGTATGTCAAATTTCGAGGACGAAATTTCTTTTAAGGAGGGAAGGATGTAAAACCCAAGTTTTGAATATTTTTTTTTTTTTTTGGATAGATTGGTAATTACATTAATTTATATGGGTCACTTAGTGCTATCAAGGAATTAGTATGAGGTGGCTTTATAATTTTTATTACTTAGATGGTTAAGTTTGTAATTTTGGGAGATTGGGTTATAGGGCCATTTGGGCTTTAGGTCTTGGAAACATATAAACACAAACAAATAAGAGGTACTGGATGTTGTGGCTGCTACGGCAGATTTAGGTTGGATGTTGTGGCTGCTGCGGTAGATTTAGGAGTAGAAAAAAAAAAAATATATATATATATATATATAGAAAGAAGAAGAAGAAGAAAAGAAAAGAAAGAAGATTCATAGATTGGTGATTTTGATCTAATCATCTCTTGGAGGTAAGATTTACTTGTATGTTGATTGGGTGTATGTATTTTGGGGTTTTGGAATTTACTTGTAGACTATAGGATTAGATTATTACATTATAAAGAAAAGAATGATGGATGCATCATGGTGATCAATAATAATTGTTTTTGTGGTATAATATTTAATTAGGTTTGTGTGATTGAAGTGGTGGAGCTGGGTGTTTAGAATTAGTATTGGAATATTATTTTAAGCGTTTGAGGTGAGTAACCCTCTATCACTGTTGGTTTATTTTTATTCCTATCGAACCGTTTAAAATCATAAATATTTATTCATAGCTTTCCTGTTCTCTTAAAATAAAATATGGGTCAAGTATAAAACAACATCGAATATTATTATGAAAGTTATTTGAATATTTTGTGAAATTATTCTGAAAATTGTATCCAGTGTTTATTCCAAAAATATCGAATATTTTATTTAAAAGTTGTGTATTGTTTGAATTTTGAACATCACTCTAGTCTGACTATGATTTGGACCCTAGCCAATGGGGGTTATTTATTGGCACAGAAACTAGTTTTTTTTGGGGCTTTACCACCGGCCTAGGTGTGGTTCTGGGCCTTGTCACAAGCTAAGTGACCGTAGTCATTAAGACTTGGGTTTTGTGAATCGATCATTGAACCATCTGAATATCGATCTATAAATTTTGGATAATGAAATTTCATCGAGTTACCCCATTGACTTTTAATTAAAATGTATTGCTACACTGTTTATTTTCAGCTATGAAACCATCTTACAAATAATCGTGTCATTTATTGATTTGTATCAAAAATTATATTTATTGGTTATCTACTATTTATTTACTTCTTTTTGATATACTTGATCCAGCTGGCAGTGATGGTTGGTTATTTACTAGGCTGTTTAGCTTACCCTTATTTTTTTTAGATTCTGAAGAGTAGAGCTGCGCAAGATTTTTACATATGGGAGTGCCGAGAGTAGGGCTATGGATTAAGTACTTGAATTATTATTTTGTTAATGGATTTTAATAGTGGACTTGGTGGAAAATTATCATACTGTGCCAAGAGTAGAACTATGATTTAAGTACTTGGATTATTGTTTTGTTAATGAATTTTGTTAGTGGACTTGGTGGATAATTTCATACGATAAGAATAATCAATTTTTGTGGATTTTAGCATTATGACAATTTAAGGATTTATTTTGAGTATTTTGCATTGTGGGTTATGTGATTGGATTCTTAGCCTTGCATGCTCACTTTTATGAGTGTGCGGCGTTGTCACGGAGCTTGGGGCGTGACAATAACAGAGGTGTCAGAGAATCAATTTAGGTTTATGCCTGGCAGGTCAACAATAGAAGCGATCTATCTATTGAGGAGAGTAATAGAGAAATATAGAGAAAAGAAAATAGACATTTATATGGTGTTTATCGACCTTGAGAAAACATCTGATAGAGTGCCTCAAGATATAATATGGCGCGTGTTAGAGAAGAAATGGGTGACAAAAGGTTACATTGATGTGATTAGGAGCATGTATGAAAGAGTGGTGACCACTATTAGATCGCCTATTAGAGAGATAAATGAATTTCCTATCCCTGTAGGATTACACCAAGAATCTACTTTAAGTCATTATCTTTTTGCATTAGTTATAGATGAGTTGACGAGAAATATTAAGGATAGCGTGCCATTGTGTATGTTTTTTGCAGATGATATCGTGTTAGTAGATGAAACTAGAGAATGAGCTAACACAAAGTTAGAGATTTGAAGAAAAGCACTTGAATCTAAAGGATTCCGGATAAGCAGAACAAAGATAGAGTATATAAAGTGTAAATTTAGTAACAGTAACAATGAAAGTAAAGGAGAAGTGAAGATTGAGAACCAAGAACTGCCTAAGAGTGAACATTTTCGTTATTTATGGTCGATTATCACAACGGCGAGGGAGATTGATGCGGATGTGGCCTATATGATCAAGGTGAGATGGCTTAAGTGGAGAAGTGTGTCTGTGGTATTGTGCGATAAATGAATACCACTACACTAAAAGGTAAGTTTTATAGAACAGCTATTAAACCAACGATATTGTATGGGACAGAGTGTTGGGCAACCAAGAAACAACATGTCGATAAGATAAGTGTTGCTGAGATGAGGATACTAAAATGGATGTGTGGCAAAATTAGACAAGACAGAATTAGAAATGAGTGTATTCGGGAATGAGTAGGAGTAGTACCGATAGAAGATAAGTTGAGAGAGAATCGATAAAGATGGTTTGGTCATATTCAACGAAGACCAAATAGAGACAGTAGTGAAGAGATGCAATGTAGTGACAGTAGATGGAAGTGTTAGGGAACCGGATAGGCCTAGATTAACGTTGATTAGCGTTGTAAATAGATATATAAATCTACTTAATTTGACTAACAAAAGAACTTTTGATAGAACCAGTGGAGAATGAGGATTCATGTAGCCGACTTTATTTTATGGGATTTAAGACTTGGTTTGGTTTGGTTTGGTTTGGCTTGGTTAACATCTAACCCCCTCATGTATCAATTTTTTTTCAATTTAGACGTTTATGATGAAAATACCCTTTCATCAATAAGATAAATTACACTTTACTTTCTTTAACTATCACTCAATTTAAAAAAATGATACATTTGTCACTTTGAATTATAAATTTATAACAATTTAAATATTTTGTTAAAGATATGTCTCTTAAATAGATAAAATAAAAAAATAATAAACAATAAAAAATTGACATGTGACTTACATATGACATCTAAAATAACACTATCAATTTGTTTTGTTTAGTTTTTAGTGAAAAATACGAACATATACCTTTTTTTTTGTATTTTTTTCATTTTTAGTATTTTTTTTAAATGATGAAAAAAAAAACTTTACTAAAAATTTTTTTAAAAAAAATCAAAAACTATATTTTAACTTAAAAATCAAGTAATTTTTTAAATTAATAGGGTAGAGTGATATTGAGTTATAGTTCAAGGGAGGTTAAGTGTAATTTACCCCTATAGTTGAAGGGTATTTTCACCATTAAGATCTAATTCGAAAAAATTTAATAGATGAAGGGGGTTAATTGTTACAATTTTTAGTTCAATAGGCTAAAGTGATATAAGGTAATAGTTGAGGAGAGTAAAATGTAATTTGCTCTATTTTTTAATATTATATATTTTTGTGATAAATGTTATTTAATATTATAATAGAGTTACGACAATTTGTGATTCAAAAATAAAATTTTATATTTTTATGATGATGTCACACATTTTGTGGTTAAAAAATTCTTCGATGAAAAAATACAAAATATTATCACAAAAATACTTATTTTCATTTCTAAATCAAAAATTATCTTAACTCCATCAAAATATTATATAATATTTATCACAAAAACACATAATATGTATCATAAAAATGGACCAAGGGTGGGTGCTCTGACACAAGGCATAACACCCAGGTTGTCAGGGCCAACCCTAAGTTTTTGGAGTCTAAGGCGAACTAATTTTTCAGGACGTTTTGTAGATATTTAAAAAAAACAAAAATAAAAATCACTATGTTTGATTTAGAGTTTTCAAAAATAATTGTCTAAGTTTGCAATTCATATTTTTTTTATATTTTTGTATTTGGTAACATTTTTTAAAAAAATATATATAAATATTGTAGTTTCTAAGTGTATCTAAATTAGATGTATCTACAAAATAAATAAATAAAAATTGTGTAAAATGTTTTTAAAAAAATATTAAAAAAACATATAATTGGGCCATAAAGAGAAGAAAAAAAAATAGGCCATACAAAATTAGACTAATAACTAATACATATACATGTATTTTATATTTTATTTTTTTAATTGGACTAACAACTAAAACTTATATTTTATTTTTTAAATTGGACCTTTTATCAATTGGGCCAAATAGATTTTTTGAGACCCCCTTTTAAAATGGCCTAAATTAATTAAACAAAATTGGACCATTTTAAAATTTTAATATAGTGCAAGACTAAATTTGGGAGCTTTTTTTTTTTTACCTAATTTGTGGGGCCCTAGGCACAGGCCTCACCAGCCTTAGCTCAGGGCCGGCCCTGCATGTTGTTGGTATGTCTCAAATATTTTTCAACGATCTGAACTATTATATTGTATGATTTGTTAAGCGTATTATTTATAAAATATATCAAGTTAATCGGACATATATAACCCAATGATTAGTCGTAATTGTTTTTTAAAAAATTATCAAAATTATACTAATTATTTATTTTTTAAAAAAAATAATTATAATTTATTATAGAATTATAGATGTTCAATTGATTTGATATTTTTTATATATAATTTACTTAACGAACCTTTCCATATAAACAATTCAAATCATGAAAGTACACTCGAGACACGGCTTGGCCTCACAACACGTGTGCTACCTACTCCAATTCTCATAAAAAATATATATAGTACATGTAATACACACTTTTTAACGGAGTGTACAGAAGAAATTTAACACAAAGGTGAACAAAAATGGAAATCCAAATAGTGGTCGCATTTCAAAATAGATAGATAAGTGGTTAATGGGTGCTTCTATAGGAAGGTCACGTAAGTATTTTAAAGTGATGTGATTGGTAAAAAAAATAAGATTTATAATTTTATATTAGATGATTAAAGAATATGAAATGACATAGTGTATAATAATTAGTACTAAAATATAAACACGTGATACTCTAAAAATATTGAATAATTTTTCATCAAGGAATAGCTATATATTCTAACGGATAATTAATGAATAATATTAAAATAGTATTTTCTATTTTATTAGCATTGTTGACTTTAATTAAAAGCAGGTAAATTTTCTCCAATCCATATGAATTGGGTAGCACTGTTTATATTTGTAGGATTCACTAGAAATCTCATTTCAATAATTCAAACCGTTTATTTTTTTAGACACTTTATGTATCTCATTCTCTAAAAAAATTAATTTAATCTAATAATTATAATCTATTCAATTTATCACGTTTTGTTGTAAAAAATGAATGATTCATTTTTAAAATACAATTGTTGTCTATTTTTTGGTAATAAATGCAAAAAATTAAATAGGTTATGATTATCGGATTGACCTAATTTTTTTATTTATGAAATACAAAAATGCCCAACAAAATAAATAATTTAAATAATTAAAACGGGATCCGTGGTGGACCTCACAGATCCAAACAGCTCCCTTTAATCTAGATTAAAGACTGGAATCCAAATTAGCGACTGGAGCAATATTAGAGTGTAGATCTATACACCTAGAATGTAGATCTGAATTTTTTATATTAGGAATCGGGGTTTTGTGATATTCCCCTTGTTTCCTACATAGATTTTTGGTGTATCCCAAAAGGTTCTTTGCTATTCAGGGGTTCTTGAGCTTCATCTTTTGATGCAGTGGCTGCAATGATGGAGTTCAAGCAACGGTGGCGGCGGATGATGTCTTCAATGATGGCGAGGGTATAGTTTTAGAGTCTAGATCCTCTACCATACATTCCTGCAGTGGCCCCTGCGGTGGTTCAAAACGACGTCATTTTGAACCCTTTTTTTTTTTTTTTTCCCTCTGTTCTTATATTTCAGCCTCCTTTCGTTTTGTGTGGTCTTTCAACCCTAGCCCCCCTCTCAGTGAGATGAACTGAGGCGATGAACGGGGAGAGGCCGACGTGAACATCAACATCACAGATCCAGATCGCTGCTGGGTTCATCAACATCAACAACAAAAAAAAAAAATTTGTTCATCAACAAGGTTCTGCAGATCCAGATCACCATCATCTTCAATCCAGATCAACATTCCCTTCATCTTCAGATTTTGCCCTTCATGAACTCTAGTTATTGGGTTTTCTCTGTTTAGTTAGTTAAAGGGTTTGGCAAAGTCATGATCTTTTTATATCAATTTTTTATCCCTCTGGTTCAGATCAGCTATTTATATATATATATATATATATTTCAATTTACAAAAATAAAGTAACTTTTTTTGTGGGATATTCGCCTTTTTTTTTTTTCTTTTTCTTTGGTGAATCGAAACTTTTCACACCCAAAAACTACAAGGACATTAATCACTTTTCACACCCAGTTGCAAAATTAGAATGTGAACCCATAATCACACACATAATATAAAATTATATGAATATATGTAAGATTAAACAGACAAACAATCAAAGAACGAGAAAAAGGAACAAAAGATAACACCCATATATATATATATATATGATTTGATTTGTGGAACCAGATTTGTTGTTTGTTGTTTGTTGTTCAGTTGAATTTTTTTCATTTTTTTTTTTTTTTTGTTTCATCAATTTCAGTGATGTACTCACCTTCCTTCTCACTCTCTCAGTTCCTCACCTGCCTCTCGCGATGCCTCTCTCTCTCTGTGTGCTAGGGTTCATTGCCTCAGATCGATGGTGCAAAGAGATAATACAGAAAAGAGAAAAAGGGGGGAATGAACATTTTGTTTTATTATTTTATTTTTTTTTTGAAATTTTGTTCCAAAACGACGTCGTTTTAGGACATGGCAGGAAAGTATGGCAGAGGATCCGGACTCACTATGAGTATGATTGAGGTAGAGCTTTCATCCTTAGGAGTGGAGCCTAACCACACCTGCAAGTAGATTTAAGTTTGTCAAATGGTAACTGTTTTTTTATGTTTTTTGTAATTTGTTTTTGGTTTTCTTTTTCGTTTTCTTTTGTTGTAATTGTATTTTGTTTTTATTTTAATATATTGCATTAGGGGTGAGCAGCGGATACACCGATCCGCCAAAACCGATTGAACCGAACCGATCTACCGCATTTTGGACGGATGCGTGATGACGAGCGGACGGTTGTGGATTGATTTTCTCAAATCCATCAATTTGGCGGACGGATGGCGAATTTGAGATTCCTTTGGCCGCAACCGAACCGCCGAACCACGAACACTCCTAGTAATTTATAAAATTTTGTGTTTTCAATTAAAAAAGAATTTAAATATTCCATTGAAATTTTTTTTAACTTGAATATATTTTTTGAATTGAAAAAAATAAACGTATTATTTATCTATATTTTTTGGTTTTTAAATCTAACTCTAAAAATAATAAATAGAAAATATAATATATGCTTGTTGGTTTTTGTTTTCAAAAACATATATAGATGTAACAATACAAAGACATACAATCTCTACTACTACTCTGTTCATGGTTTTGGTAGTTTGAATCGTTTTTATATTTTAAGAACCACGGATTATAATATTTTTTGTAAATGAATCATGCTGTGATTGTAATATGTAAATGAGGCATGTAGTGATTGTGATATTTTAAAATTTCAAATTTTCTTTCTTTGGATGAGGCATACAGTGATTGTAATACTTTTTAAAGTTATTGATTGTAATACTTTTCTTTTTTTTTTTTTTGAGGCAGTACACAAGTTGAATTATGATGAAAATTTATAAAATTTTAAACTGCCAATCCGATTCGCATCCATCCGCCAAACCGCCAATCCGCTCAATCCACATCCGCCGGATTGGCGGACGGATGCGGATTGATTTTCTTCAATCCGCTAATCTGACGGACGGATGGCGGATTGGGGGATTTGCGCCCACCCCTATATTGCATGTTTTCTGATTCTCAAAAAATAATTTAAGAAAATGAAAAATGAAAATGAATTACCGCTTGAAGTAGAGAATTGTAGGCATCTTTGTAAGCAATTTCCTTGTCTTGATTTTAGCATTGTTGCGGCAATGTTCTATTAAAATTTTCAATTGTGATTGGTGCCCCGAATATGGGGGCACTAATGCTCCGAAATTTCCTAAAATGGAAAAACAGAAAAATAATTAAGGCAAAAAAAAAAAAATAATTATCCAAAATAGAAATTAGGAACATTAGTGCCCATTTTTTTAGTGCCACAAATCATTTTTCTAAATTTTTAGGGGTGAAATACACCATTAATCAACTGTAAATAATTAGAAAAATGATATAAGTGTTCACTTTTAAACTTATTTTATAAATTTAATGATGTGTAATTAATGTGATTGATTGATAATTAGAAAATATATGAGAGAGAGTTCCACCTTTAATATTCTAATTGAGGCCTCGTTTGGGAACAGGCTAATTTAGTAACTTTTTGGCTATTTGGCTAAAATAGTCACTCAAAAAAACTAGTATGTTTGGGATGACTTTTTGACTTTTTACGAAAAGATGTGCAAAAAGTAGAGAGAAAAGAGAATCTTTGACTTTTTGGTATGGGTTGTTGGCTTTTTAGCTAATTTAGTAACTTTTTGACTTTTTAGCTAAAAAAGATAGTTGCCAAACGAGGCCTGATTATCACATCACTAAGTTTAAAAATTAAATCTAACTTTTTGTATTAAATAGCAATACTTAACAAAATATATGACATCAATAATAATGTTTTTTTCTAGAAATATATAAATTAACTTTTATGTAATTAAACATTTTATTTTTGCTACCACACCTTTCTTATTTCCTATTTGCTCTGAACTTTCCACTCTTGATTAGTAATGTCGTCATTATTATCTACAAACATTTAGTGGAAGAGTGTTGAAGAATATTATGATAGTGTAAAGAGAAGAATTTTGGTGGTTGGATGGATGAAAATGAGTGTAATATTATAATTTTATTTTGGTATTAAAGGGTATTTGGCTATGTCTGTGAGTTCTGTTTGAAATTTGTTCGATCCACATTGAGATGGCATTTTGCACGGATTTTGAGATTAACCGAGGTACGCTTAAACTGGATCAGATACCTGGTCATTAAAAAAAAATAAAGATATTTGAGTTATTTTATTTTATTTTTCTTAGGTTAGTTGTAAGAAATATTTTAACAAAAATATATATGTAATTTCTAAAATATAAAGTAAATATCCGTATTTTTAACAAATTTCAAAAAATATATTTATAATTTACCCAAATTACGCCCCATTCGAATTCTTTTTAAGTGAGATGGACCAAGCCTTCCAAAGTTGCATTCAGAGTATACCATACATTTAGAGAAATTCCTTTTCATACAATAAAATAAAATAAACTAAAATTGAGAGTGATTGATGAGCTATATAATTTGTGTACATTGAAAAAATCTTTGGAATTAACGTCCTGAGCTAGACTTACTGGGAAGCATGACTTTATGACATACCAATTAATTAAATTATTCTTTTGAATGAAATTTTTTTTCTATTTTTATTTCACTGTCATTGGACCGTCACCAACTAATCACTGGAAGTGACCCACGACGGCAATATAAACGGATAGGCAAATTGGTTGGACAAATAGGTGATAGATATTCAAATGAAAAAATGATACGTGGACAAATAGCATAATATAATCATTTAAATTATTTTATTTTTTTATTTTAAGAATTTTTCAAATTGAATTTGTGCCCGAAATTTCCTTAATCAAATTAACTTATTACTTTTTCTTTTCTTTTCTTTTTTTTTCTTTTTTTTTAATACATTTTATGGTTCCCATCAAACTCCAGACGCATTTCAAATTACCGACATCATGGTTGCATTGAGAACTTGGCTTTTAAGTTTTTTTTTTTTTTTTCACTATAAGATAAATATTTTACAAAATTAAAAAAAATAAATCTAAACAAAATATCATATCAAATCTCATAATCATTTCACTTTTTCTCTCACAAATATCACATCTAATCATAAAAAAATTTAACTATCTTTTCAAACACAAAAAAAAATTTATCCAATAATATTCTACAACTAAAAAAATTTATAAAAAAAACTCACTTTCCAAACACCCACTTTGAGACATTACCAATTGTAAGATCATCTTCAACTTTTCACTTTTTTTTTTTTTTTTTTTTCCCTTGTTTTTTTTCAAATTTGTTCAATAATTTAGGTTAAAAGCTTAATTTTACGTTCCTCATTTTAAGAATCAAAATTTTCATCATATCTTAATAAAAACACCTAACTTATTCTAAAATCCTCCTTTAACTAATTCATATGAAAAACCTGATATTCAATCCTTCATTTTTTAATAATTTCAACAAATTTAAGTGAAAAAAGTCTTGTTGAAAATTTGATGAAAGATTTAATTTAAAAATGTTTTGGAAAGTTGATAAAAAGTTAATTTTTTGAATTTTTTAGTCTATTTTGTCTTTTTATAGATAAAAAACGTGAGAAGTGATATGACTTAAAATGAGTAAAAAGTTAAAAAATAACTTTTTATTTGGTTGCCAAAACACCCCTCATCCTTCATTTGATGAAACTTGATTTGATACAAATTTGATGAATATATTGAATCGCATTTTCATTATATTTTTCATTAAATTTAAATTTGACAAAGGATATGGTGAAAATTGAAGAATGATCTAACCATGCCCATGAAAATTATATTTATCCTTATCGTCATCATTATCTTTTATTTTTTAACACACACTATGACTCAACTATTAGGCCACTTAGATTAAAAAAAAAAAAAAAAAATCTTAAAATTTTTTTATTATCAGAAGCTTCAACTTCTCGAAAGCTTTAGTTAAATAAGATTTTATTTTAATATTTAACTTAAAACCTTTAAAAATCTTGGGAGATGACTTTCAACACATTCTAATAGACTTGTGAAAAGCCAAAAGAAGAAAAAGAAAAAGAAAAAATGAGGTGGCTTTTAGTTGATCATGTATGTACCTATTATTGCGGCAGAAAGAGTAGAGAAGATAGAGAATTACCTGTTTGGTTAGAGTCTATGTATTAGGTATAAAAAAGAGTCCAAGGCTTCAATTTATTTTTCAACAATTCAAATTTACTAGTAAGAAGTATCAATGTCATGATCATCACTGATCACTGTCAGGCGTGTGTGGGGGCAATGCACATGTTTGCATTCATGGGAGGATTAAGAGAGATAACCATCCCACTTGCCGACTTTGCAGCAGATCACCTATAAAGGCCTCCATTTAGGTCAAGTTTGACATCTTAAAAAAAATATAAAAAGTCAAAAAGTCACTATCTTATTTAAGTCATGTCATTTTATTTAAATCACATTATCTCTCTAATACATCACTTCAAATTCAACCCAAATCCAACCCATATTTCATAAAAAGTCAAAAAATACACTTATTTAGTCTTTCCAAACCTGGCTTTAATATTGAGTGATGATTTAGAGTATTAAATTTGAAGTTTTAAAAACATCACTAATGAGGTGACAATATAAAAAAATAAAAAATAAAACAAAACAAAGGTCAAATTATCCCATCAATAGTGGGATCCACATGATGACACATCATTAGTGGTGCATTAGTGGTGCTAAATTAGTGATATGAAACATTTTTCTTTAAAATTTCTTTATGATTCTATTGACTTTGGATTCATCAATAAGGACAGTTTGTTTGGGGTTGTAGAGAGGGCATTGAGATTGATAGTGATAGTGAGGCAAGATTCATTATATGTCATATTTATTTTGACAGATGTGAAGGAAACTCCTAACATCAAGATATTAGGATAGGTCTTCGAAGGGGGATTGAGATGAAGGAGGTGGAGGTGGTATTAGAATTTTAGTCCGTCGGACTATTTTTTTTATTTATTTATTTTTTACATGTTGGGCATTTTTTTTAACATTAATGTTTAATTTTTTTTTTTTTGTATTTTTTGTTAAGTAAAAATCATTGTTTTATTTGTTTTATTTTTTTTGAAATTTTTTTATTTTATTTTTTACATGTTGGGTATTTTTTTTGAACATTAATGTTTAATATTTTTGTATTTTTTATTTGTTTTATTATTTTATATTTATTTTATATAAAAATAATTTAACAATCTCTATACTAACAACTATCATTAAAATAAACACAATTTTATTTAATCCCTTCACCAAGAATTCTTTCACTATTAATCACTTCACTATAAATCTCTTCCATTCTACTTCTGAAAACAATCGAGCCTAAGTGATCTACAAAACAAAACTAAAAAAAAAAAAAAAATCCCTTCAAAATTTATTGGAAATATAAAATTTAAGGTTAAGACTTATACATAAAGAAAGCTTACAAAAAGAAAAATTAAATTTATACCATTAATTCAAAATTCTGAGACAATTTTTCTTAATTCATATATTTACTGTTCATTAATTGTTTTCCAAGTTAAATGTCCCCACTATAAAGCACACCGACACAGATACCGACACCAAACAGAGCATGAACACCAAGCCGGTTTAGTTTTGAAAGTTATTTTTGAACTTTTTTTTTTTTTTACATTTTAGATGTATTTAATCTAAATGTATTTCAAAAATAAATATTTCTGAAGAAAATTAATTTCTTTGCACTAAATACAAATATATATATATATATTTGCACATTTAGTGATTTTTTTACTTTCTTTTATATATTCTATTTGACTTCAAATTAACTTTTTAAAATTATATTAAAAAAGAACCTTAAAAAAGTATTTTAAAAGACATATTTAAACACAAGACACGTTAGTTAATAAATATCTCCCAACATATCCTACAAAAAATTAACATAGTATGTATGTAGTATATATTCATGTTGTGTCCATGCCTCCACCATATCAACACGATATCAATTCTAAAATGTCACTGTTTTTTAGTGTCCTCATTCGTGAATAACCCACCAATCACGACTTTTGCTCAAACTTTTAATGAAAATCTTGATAGAAATATTCATTAATTTATAATGCTAGGTAACTCAAAATTTTGTGGCTCAAATGGCTCAAATCACTCGAAATGACGTCGTTTTTAGTGTAAAATGATGTAAAACGACATCGTTTTGACAGATTTGAAGTACAAAATTTTAAGCTACCAAATATTTTCCAATGCAAATCTCCTACATAAAAAAGGATATATGTTTATTATCAGTGATGAGTGTTCAACATTTGCCTTTTCATCTTGTTTGCTAGTTATTTTTTTGTTGGCTTTTTTTTTGTTTTTTGAATATTGTAAACCACTTAATGTGTATGTATATATAAAAAAAATTAGAATCAATTCAACAGTTATAATTTATTTTTTTATTTTATCATGTTTATCTAAAATTTATATAGATAATTTATTTTTAAAAATATATTTGTCATTTAGTTTTTTGAAAACAAACTCAATAAAATGAATGATTATGATAATCGGATAGATCTAATTTTTTTTCATAGATGATATACTCGGACCTTACAAAATGAACGGTTTAAATTATCAAAACAAGATCCATGGTGAGACCCACAAGCCTCTCAAATCCTCTCAAATTTAAACTACTCAATTCTAAGAATAAAGTTATGCGCACCAATTTAGTATACAAACGAATGATGTAACATAATTTTAGAAATTTTGAATCTTATAATTTCTATAATGTGTGAGATCCATTGTTTTGAAGTAACAATATTATACCATATGTTGATACATTAATTAATATATCAATTAGTACGTGTAGCACCACTGTAATTCTAATTCTTTTCCCCCTCCCAACTAAAGAAGGGTTAACAAATCAAATTAAACAATAGAATAATCCCATAAATAAGACAAGTACAAAGCTACCCTTCATGTGCACTACCATTTCAATTAATTGAAAATCTATTTATGGTTGATCTAAGTACCTCCTCTTATTGTCACTATTAGTTTATATTTTAAAAAAATAAAAAAATCACCAATGACATTAATCATTAGATCACCAAACATATTCATTGCGGTGTAGCATATAAAGAATAGGGGATAAACCATGATGATGGTTCTGATTTCCCACCCACCATACTCATGTGATGCGATTATAACGTAAACAATAGGATTACCCTTTTAATATATATATATAGAGAGAGGGGGGGGTGCAATTTGTCGAGAGTTTTGGTCCATGAAACATGACTACTTCGATAAATATGCTATATTCATATTAGGTATTAACATTTTATATGATATTTTTATATATGTATTGTATACACGAAATATATATTTAAATTTATTTAATTTCTTTCATACTCTACACGTGTCTAGTGTATATCCAACTCATTACTTAGACGAAATATTATTTTGTTCCATGGAGATATAAAGGAAGTTCCATTGATTTTTTATTTTTTATTTTTTATGCTTAGCAGGTTTGTAAAACTAAGTTTTGATTTATAATTTATTTAATTTAATAATATTTAATTTCGATTTAAATTTTACTTTTAACATAAATGTGAATTATAAGTTGAATCTTAAGTAACTAAATTATTTAATAAATTTTTGCTTTATTTTATATTAAAAATAAATATTTTTTTACTAACGTGTCCAGTCAGACTCATATTTTACACTTTTTTTTTAAAAAAAAATTATCGTATCAATGTATTTATACTATATCAATATTCGTACCCGTATACACACTTTATAGGTTTTGGTTGAGAATACTTTGGAGACGTTTTTACGAAAGTAAGAAGTTATTATTAAATACTCCATCCGTCTTAAATTGGTAATTCCTTTTAAAAAATTTAAACTTTTTAAAGAAATATAATTATTACATTTTGAATTCAAATTTTAAAGAATTAATTTCAAAAATACCCTTCTATTCTCATTTTTAAATATATTTATAATCACTTTACAAGATTAATTTTTAAATTTTCTAAATTTAAAGTTTGACTTTTTAAAATGGACAAACATTTTGAGACCAAAAAAATATATATATTTAAAAAAAATGGCCTAACAAAATTGGAGGGAGGGAGTAATTCAAAAGAAAGGTTAAATTATTATAAACAAAAAAAATATATAAATGAAGGAATGATCGCAATTAACTACCACAACTAACACCCGTTAACCAAACGAATGAAACCTGAAAACTGACATGCTTTCTTATATATCTAGTTATGGATGCACAAATATTAAACTTTAATATGAAAGATTTAATAAGTGCCTATTTATAAGAAAATCTATGATTACTAGTTGAATATAAACGAATGTAAAAGATTTAAGTGCATGCCATGTATCTGTTTGCTTTTGAATATTTCAAAAACAGTTTTTGAATTTTTAATCTGTATTTTTTTAATTTTTAGTAATTTTTTTTTAATTTCACATAATCTAAATACACTTTATAAATATAAAATTTGTAAAAATAATCTTTTTAAGGGTAAATTATATTTTCTTCCTTAAAATTTCTAATAATTACAAGAACATTTTTATAGTTTCAATAATTATAGAAACTTTCTTTGTGATTTCAATCTTTAAAATAAAAAAAAAAATAAAAAAGTTTTGAAGTGCAATTAGCAAAAGTATGGGTTGCATATAAATAAATAGAAAACAATTTGGTACACGCTTTTTAGGCCCCTTATAACTAAAATAAAAAATATAATAATTTCAATTTTTTAATCATAACTATAAATATATATATATCATAACTAAATATAACATGAAACATAATTAAAAAACTTATGAGTTATTACTAAAATAACATCATAATTAAAAAAAAAAAAATTGATCATAATGAAGAAGAAAATATCAGAACTCAGGATGCATATGACATATACATTCTTTTTAAAGGAGTATACATTAGAATTTCTCTGTGTTTAGTTAGGAAATTTGAGAATGAATTTAAAAAAAATGATATATTTTATTTATATTTCACTTACCTTTTGGCCCCGCTTGTTTCAAAAATAAAATTGAGGGGATTCATAGTGAGGTGATTAATAGTTAGGAGATTGTTAGAGCATCTCCAACCCTGAATCAAAGTTTTCATCAAATCTGAGTAAAAAAATGACTTTTTTCTCAATCTGATACCGAGTGCTCTAACGGTTGATTTTCATCAAATTTTCATCAAATCTGTGCCAGGATAACCGGTTGGTCGACCGGTTAAGTCAAAAAAAAATTTTTTTTTTTTTTTTGAACCTTTTAGTGGTCTACCGGTTGGTCGACCGGTAAGACAAAAAAAATTTTTTTTTTTTTTTAACTGTTTGACCTTTGTTTTGGAACTGTTTAAACCATTTGGTGGTCGACCAGTTGGTCAACCGGCTGGTTGATCGGTTGGTCTCCCCCAATGGTCATGCATAGTGTTTTGATGAAATGCGGAGCCTGTCCTCATTTTGGTGAAACGTTTGGTGAAATCTCGATTTGATATCAATTTGGTGAAACCGTTGGAGCATGAAAAAATACTTTTTTCACCAAATTTTAAATTTAATGCCAGATTTGGTTCAGGGTTGGAGATAGTCTTAGTGAAGGGATTAAGTAAAATTGTGTTTATTTTGATGATAGTTATTAATGTAGGAATTGTTAAATTATTTTTATATAAAATAATAAAACAAATAAAAAAATATAAAAAATTAAACATTAATATTTTAAAAAAAATTCCCAATATAAAAAAAATAAAAAAATTTCTAATCCCCTCATTATTTTTCTAATACCATCTTTATCTCCTCCATCTCAATCCCCCTTCGAACATCCATCTATATCTCCTCCGCCATGCTAATCCTCTCCCTAACTCTACAAACAAACACAATACTAAATAATCCACCTCCATCCTAATCTCCTCCCATCTATTTAACCCCAAAACAGACGGCCCTTTCATTTTTCTTTTCAAATCTCCACTCAAATTTTCAAACCAAGCATAAATAAATAGAATAAAGTTGGAGGACGCTATATAAAATTTACAAAAATTCGCTCTTTTTGAAGTATGGAGAGGCGAAGTCACAGAGGAAAGAAGAATGGAAACCATCTCTCTTCTTCTACTTGCTGATCTCTGCTCTCTTCTCTCCGATTCCATACACCTCCATTGACGATAATAACTCATACAACTCTCATCACAGCCCTTGAAATCTCCAATCGAACCCACTGATTTGAATTCTCTGCCCACTCTTCGAAAATGATTCACCTTCTCTTCACTCTCGTATTCTCCGAGATGGCTCTGATCGTGATCTTCGTATTCAAGACCCCTCTGAGGAAGCTTGTAATCATGGGTTTGGATCGTGTGAAACGCGGTCGCGCTCCAATCGTCGTCAAGACCGTGGCTGGGACGGTGTTCGTGGTGATGATGTCGTATGTGTATAGTATCATGAAGATCCAGAAGCGTTGGATCGACGATGGCGATCTCAATCCAACGGATCAGATTCTCATGGCCAGAAACCTCCTTGAAGCCTCTCTTATGGGTATTAAATCTCAATTTATTTTGATTCAATCATTGAAATGTGATTTATGAATTATTTTTTTGGTTAATTAATTTTGTTTGAATTCAGTAATTTGGTTGTTTGGCTGTCCCAAAAAATGTGAATTTTGCCATATTAGAATTGTTTTTATTGAAAATTAGGTAATTTGTTGTGTTTGGTTGTAAACATGGATCTAGCATTTAACTTTCTTTTTTTTTCTTTTTTTTTTTTTTTTTTGGTTTGAAGATGTAGAATTATCAAATCTAAAAATTGGGAGATTCAATCATTCAAATTTTCATATTTTAAATTAGTTAATTCAAGATGAAATAACTGAATTTGCCTAACCAAAGAAACCCAGATCAGATTGTTGTTTGAATTTATTATTATTATTATTATTATTATTATTATTATTATTATTATTATTATTATTTTCATCTATTCACAAGAGGGATGTTTTTTGATTGGAGGCAAGACTTTGTTGTGTGGGGTTGAGTTGAGCAGAACGTTGTCATGTAAATTTGCAAGTTGTTCTTCTTTTCTCATCTTTTTTTCTCTGCCCCTTCCTCCACACGAACCCAATACACACCAGGAGCTATGATTGATTGAGTGGTTATAAACCAGAGGGACAAGTTAGAAAATTATATGTTATGTAGTTATAATTTCCTTTCATGTTTCTGTCGCGAAAGATAATTTTATGGGAGATTTACAAGTCACTGTATTTTTTCAGAAAAAATTTCAAAAAGTATAAATTAAATGTAGTTATAATCAATGGTAAAGTTTATAAACATTAATAATTAAATGTATAAATTTTTCCACAAATCTGTGAATATTTTGTCAAAAAGTCACTGAGGTGTAATTTCCCCTATTTTTATTGAAGAAAAACAGGGGGTCTCTTTTATTTTTATTTTTTATAGTGGAAATCAAATTGCTTTTAATGGTTACATATATTTTTATTGAAGAAACACGATGCACAATTTGAAGAAGGATTTTGGAGTTTCAGGGTTCAATGGCCAGTGTGGACCTTTGAGGGAGTTTGAGATATTTTGGAGTTTGATTGTTATTGTGGGAATGGCCAAATATAAACTCCAATTTTTCTTCTTTTCTCTCCAATTTTTTTAATTGCAGAGAACCATATTATCATTTATTCATGTTCGTGTCAAGTCTAGTGTTTAATAATTGCTGATAAAGAAAGATGCTTCCTTGTTTAACTAAATATGTCAAATTTCTGTCATTGTCCTGTTTAGGCATTTGACCTGCATTCCATCTTGATCTGCTATTTTGTTTTAATGTTCACAGTACCTCATTTTTTTCATTTTTATCTTACTAAGGTGGAAATTCTGGGATAAGTTACTTTGAGCAACTAATTAAACTGTACGAACACATTGAACTGCATGAACACATTGAAATTTTCTTAATGCTGAATATAGCCTTTAACCATTATAGCCTCTAACCACAACCCCAAAGGGTTGGCCTAGTGGGTGCAACTTGGGGCTTGGGGGTGTGCTCCCTCTACGTTTCAGGTTCAACTCTCATTAGGTGTTATCAACTCATTGGGGCCAATTTCGTGGGCTCTACTTGAGATTTGCCCGATCCACGTGGAGAGGGTGCTTTGCCCGAGTCCTAGGATTAGTCAAGGTACACGTAAGCTAATTCGGACACCCAGTCATCAAAAAATATATATATATAAAGCATCTAACCACAAACAAGGTTTCATTATTTTTCAGTCTACTTATCAAAGGTAAAAAAAAACATTAAAAATAATCTTTATTCTGTCCCAACTGGACTAAAGTCACCAGACCAATTTGTCAAAGTAGCATGGTAATCTCACAGGACCTTTATGCTTTCAAAATCTGGTGCAAACTCTTTTGCTTTTCCAGTATGAATGGACTACTTTATTCTCCCCAATTTTACTTTCTTTCCCGTGTCAACATGAACAGGAAAATGTGAAATATTCATGTTGGGTGGATAACTGGACTGTGTGCTTTGGGTTAACTATGTTGAAAACTCCATGATATTGTTTAACTAGGAATTAGTTTTGTTGATTTCGTGTTATTGGTGACTTTCTTTGTGGGTGAGAAAGTTCAACAGGAAAATCATCTACAGCCTTTCACATTCTCTTCTTAATGCATCTTATATTTAGATTATGCACCATGATCATAATCAGTTTCTTGTAGCTGTTTTACCAGTATTGAAAGTTGGGTAATAAAATGCAGGATTCTCCCTATTCCTTGCACTAATGATAGACAGACTACACCACTATATCAGAGAACTTCGCATACGAAGGAAGAGCATGGAGGCTGTAAAGAAACAAAACCAAAATTTCGAGGATGGAAAAAATGGAGGTGCCAAGGAAATCAAAGCCTTGGAGGAAGAGATGACCACATTAAGAGCAAAGGTTAACCAGCTGGAATCAGAACTCAAGGCAATGACAAAAGAGGCAAAAAATGCCGAAGCCAATGAGCTTGCTCTAAAAAAGCAATCAGAAGGGTTTCTCCTTGAATATGATCGTTTGCTTGAGGACAACCAAAACCTTCGAAACCAGTTACAATCATTGGATCGAAGATTATCACGTTCAGATAGCAAGAAAGTTATGTAAGGAACCATCACCTATAAACATACATACATTGAATTCCTTGTTTTGTTTGGTAACTTTGATTTGAGTTCTGTGATGGCTTTGTTGATTATAGCTTAGTCAACCACGCAAACATTTTGAGGTTTGTGAGAAAACAAAAAGGCAGGGAAAGAATATGTGAGGAAAATGAAGAAGGAAGTAACATTTTGGTTTATTACTTTGTGTGATTGATATTGGTGCCAAGTGATGAAGTTGGATCAGTTAGTTTTATCCTGACATGTTGGGAGATAATTAGGGTATACTACATTTGTAATGGAGAAATCATTTTTCCTGGCGTTGGTCCATTTTGAATATCTTACTGAGCAATGATGTGGTTAAGAGACTTTTATGCTATGTTTGATTGGGGGATTTGAGAATGGATTTGGAAAGAAAAATGAAAAAGGTAAGTGAAATATAAATAAAATATGTTTAAATTTCACCTAGTTTTACATACATTTTTCCTTTCTCTTTCTAAATCCCTTTCCAAATTCCTCAACTAAACACAGCGTTAGGGACGACCAAGAAATACTGTTAAGGTGATGGTCATAAATGGGCTGACTGGACTTGTAGATTTCTTCTTCAGTGCAATTTTCAATTTAACAATAGCTATTAATTTGAAGCATCACTTAGATTTGCTCTTAAGAGCACCAAATAATTTTCCATTTTAATGGGACTTCTTAATTTTGTATAATGTTCCTAATTGTCATTTCTTTTTCTCAATTGGTAGATATATAGGGATGAAAAAATAAAAATAAAATACCTGACTTGTGGAAATAATTCTCAATTTTAAATTGACACAACAAACAATTATGACAAATATTTGATATTGAAGGCATTTACTTGTATAACCAATAGGTAGGCTAGCTTAATTGCATTCCTATGTACTTCCGAAATACTAAGAAAATAAAAAAATAAAAAACTTGCTAAGAGATTTGATATCTCTGATAAGAGTTGCAATATACCGGTCTGGAGCTCCTTCATCACTGAGAACATCAACCAAAACCTGGCTATCAGTGAAGATGGACATACATGCTATTTGGTTTTCCACAGTCCATTGAACAGCATCCAAGCACTCCGTTGCTTCTGCGAGTAGCGGTGAGGATAGATGAAGACAAGTAGCATTATCTGTTACATTTTCTTAGTCCATGTTGAAGCAGACTCACGCAAAGCCAGCACTGCAATCATCTGCCCTCCATGAGCCATCAATGACAAAATTCCACAGCTGATAATCTGATACATCAGAAATGGAATTCACAAGGATGAAGCTAGTTCTATCCTGATCTACCTTGTCAGTTAAGACTTTAATTTTTTGTGACAAACCTGAGGAATGCCATCAACTAATATTACAGATCAAATCTTGAGTTAGTGCAATTGCTTGGGAAAAGATCATTTGATTGCCTCTGAAAACAAAACTATTTTGTTGCTTCCATATGGGCCAAAGAATGGCCATTGATTGAATAATTAATTCTTCCTCTCTCACCATTTAACCCATTGTTTAAATCAGTCCCTAAAGGTCAATGGATCCCCTCTAGTGAAATCCAGAACCAAAGAAGATCCACGCCATATCCTTTGAGACTAGCGGCATGGGAAGAAAACATGCTCCAAAGTTTCTGCCTGCTTCCCACAACATGGGCTTACTGGATCAATGAAGACATTTCAAAGGAAAAGAGTCCATTTTTGGTGGTATGCTGTGATTCCATAACCATTTCCAAAAGGAGTCAATGCTCTTGTGGGATGGTCTAGGATATGCTAATCCAACTGCATATAAATATCTAGTTTTGACAGTATATTCACAAGACTTGCTAGGACCCCAAACAATTCTATCTTTACATGGCTCCACAGACACGTGTATGGCCCTGATGAATAATGCGGTCAGCCGGAAAGAACAGGGTTGACAAATCCATTCTCCAGCAGTGGTTTTGAGCATCAATGAAGTGGGATAAAGATAAGGACGAAAAATAGTTCAATAGACCCTTCCCACTTTAATGGATTAAGTAGAGAGGGAATCCATTGATCCTCCAAAGGGTTAATCGATTTGCCATCCCCACTATCCATAGTAAACCACGTTGAAGATTGGCCCTGATTCACTTTGTCAATAATAGTTGCTGATTGAAGACAAATGAAGAAGCTAAAGATTTGGGCTAAAGATTTAGCCGAACTACTCCATGGTAGGGTGGCTAATCTTCAGATCCTGTTGGTGGCTGTCATAAATGTTGTCGGTGGCTTGTTGAAGACTTTGGCTCTCCCATTACATCTATAAATGGTTAGTAAATGAGAGAGGTTCTAGTGTGGCAATCAGAAGAGAGTGTACGCAGCTAAGTAGCTAAGTGAGTGTAAGTGTGAGTGTGAGTGTGAGTAGAGTGAGAGTATTGTCTTCTCCTCCATTATTGTAATCTTTGTATTTCTCTCCATATAGTGAAATCCGCTGTCCGTAAACGTAGGTACATTGCCAAACCAGGAAAACCTTGTGTTCCTCTTTTTTTTCGTGTGTGTTTGGTGTTTGTTTTGGTACAACAAACCAGGCTTCAGTAAGTCCCTGCCTCCAAAGAATACTCTTCCATCTCCAAGAAGCAAAACTAGCCACCTTAATACCAAGGAAAGATTTGGAATGACAGTATTTCCCCCAAAAGAACTTTAGAGAAAAGGGACTCAGGATTAGTAAGAAGTCTCCAGGCTTGTTTTGCTGAAAGAGTTGGTTGGAAAAAAAAAACCCAAATCCCTCAAAACTATTTACAATTCCCATTGAATTGCCTCTTATTCATCAATCCATCAAACAACTTACACAAAAAATTGTAAACCCATCGTATTTTCATCCATTGCTACTATTATATAAAGCAAACAACTCACTTGGTATGAGCAACTTTGTCATATAATTTTGATTCCCAAAATAACCACCACAATATATTTTCTCCAAAGATTTATCTTACTTAAAAGACCAAAGAAATAAAATCACTAAACAATGATTACTATTCACTACACACAACTCTCTTTCTACTCTCACGATTTCTTACACACGTTAATGTGTATACTCTATTCATATATGATGTGCATACTCTTTTCATATATATGTTCACATCTATCTATGCTATTATATAAAGGCGTCGTTTGAGAAGTCAGTTTAGGGACGAAAATAGTCTAATAGAAAGGGCAAAAAACCATATACAAATAAAATGAATCACGTGCCTCCACAAAACTGCCACCACAGGTAGTGAAATGTCGGCTTTGCCCCCTGTGAACATTGAATAATACACCAATTGAAGAGCCAAAAAAACAAGTCTTAGGGGCAATTGCCATCCCAACATCATGTCAAACACATTTCCCAGTACAACAATCCAACAAAAAAGCCAACTCATCTTCCCACGTACAAAAACTAAAGTAGCTAAATAACCAAAATATAAAAAAAAAAAAAGTAGCCCATTTCTAAATGGAGCCAAAGTCTACATCTAAGTTGGTGTAGACATGTCACTCTTCCTTTTTTTATTATTATCAAATTTTTTTTCTTATGAAATGCCATAAAAGCAGTTACATGCAATGGCAATGCTATACATTCAATTTTTATCTTTTTTTTAAATATTTTAAATTTCTCGATTGCCTAACTTATAAATTCCATAGTAGACATGATCATTTCAGTTGCACACGTTAGTATGCTTACCTTTCTAGTATATATATATACACTAAAGATGGGTACACCCACATTGGTGTGCTTGAAATTTGCACTTACAGCAATTGATAGGTGTATTTGAATGTGGCAGTTACACTTGAATTGGTATGATCCCACAACTTTTTCTAATTCTTAACTACCCTACTTCTGTAACTATCAAATTCAAATACAACCATAAGCCCTTTGTAACTATAAATTTGTAATTGTAAATTTCAAACATACCCATGTGAGCATATACATCTTTTAATATGGCGCTGTTTGGGAAACCATGGTTGAGACTATTATAGCCTGATTTGAGTTATTAGCCAAAAAGCCTCCAAATCAGATTTTTTCAAAAAAAAAAAAATAGGCTCAACGCCGGACAGTGTAGGCTGTGCCTACACTGTCACAGCCTCAAAAGTCATCATCAACGGCTAAATTACCATTTTACACCTTTACATCAATTTAAAAAATTATAAGCTAGGGACAACTTTGTCATTTTAAATTCAAACATCATTTCAACACACTTTTCAATACAACAACTCAACTAAAAATTCATCTCATCTTCCTAAACACAAAAACTAAAATAACCTACTAAAATAGCCAAAAAGTCAAAAACACTCTAAAATAGTCACTTCCCAAACGAGACCTATATATATATATATATACTATTATTATATTTAAACTTGACTTGGTGTAGTGTCACAGTAAAAAAATTTCCCAAATCACCTATGCATGACGTTTGTTCAAAAAAAAGAGATGTGTTCAAGTGTTCATTTCACCCAGCAGAACAATCAAATTGTAGGGCCATCTAAATCAGTTCTAACAACAATGGTAGGTTAAAACCTTGTATTACCGCCAAACTAGGCTACATGTAAACATGGGTCGGCCCCACACCAACCGTTTAAACATCCAAACTTTGATCTCTCAAAAAGGAGTAAAAAACCTTAATATAACTGCCAAACAAGGCCACATGTAAACATGGGTTGCCCCCACACCAACCATTGAACATTCCAAAGTTTTGAAGAGTTCTCTGAGAAGACACATTCACAAACTCCTCCATGGCCTCTTCCAGTTCTTTAACTTCTCTTCTCTTCTTCTTCTACACCACACTCTCAATCTCCTCTTCTGTTACCTTCTCTGCAACAGTTGTGGAAGATCTAAACAACTTAAACCCACCTCCAGACTTCAACACAACAATCGTCAACAACTGTAAAAACCAACCATCTCTAAGATACTGCAAGAATGTTACCCCCTTAGGCTTAGACCTCCCAGAAATCTTCAAATTCACCATTGTTGCAAGCCATTTATGCAACGAGTCGAAAAACCCAAACTGCATTGAGTCCTTCCCTAAAATAGACCTTCGAAACCACCCCAAGATTGCCCCGCTTTACTTATCTTTCACCTTCTTTTGGAAGTTCTGTCCCTTAACCATACTATCAATTGATCTTGCCAACAACTCTTTGAAAGGTAACTTCCCATCTGATATTTTTCATTGTTCTCAAATCCAAGCTCTTGATTTGAGCCACAATAATCTTTCGGGGGATGTTCCATTACAAAACTTGTCTATGGTTGTCACCAACCTTACTTATCTTAACCTATCATACAATCACTTCTCGGAGATTAAAATCTCTGATACCCAGTTCTTAAAACGGTTCAATTCTTCGAGTTTTCTTCATTCTGGACTCATCCCAGATCACAAAAAGTTCAAAATCAAGGCTCTATTATTGCTGTTTGGCTTTCCAATCTTTATTATTTTCATGGTTGTTTTCTTGTGCTGGCTTTGCTTTTATCGGCCAGACTTTCTTCCTAGAATCTTTCGAAGAAAGCACAAGTTCACGCCATCAATGCTAAAGGCAGCAACAAATGGGTTTTCGAAGAAGAATTTGGTGGCAAAGAGTGATCAACTTCATATCTATAAAGGGCTGCTGAGAGACGGAAGTGAAGTGAGGATTGAGACTTATTGGGAAAACATATCGAGAGAAGAACAACGAAATTTTGTTGAAGAATGTAAGGTTCTTGTTCGGTTGAGTCACAAGAACTTGGTTCAAGTAGTGGGCTGGTGTGATCATCGACGATTGAGGGCTGTAGTTGCAAAATGGATTGATGGAGAAAATGTTGAAATGTGGCTGTCAAGGTCGGCTCCGCCATGGAAGAAGAGAGTGAAGATGTTGATGAGAATAGTGGAAGCTATGCGTTACCTACAAGAGGAATGGCCTCAAGTTGGATATGACCTCAAGACTAGTAGCATATTGTTACCTCAGGATCATAGGGAGCCATTGATTTCAAGATTCAGAGTTGAAGATCAAAACGGTTGCGCCAACAAGAGTAAATTGATCAATCTCTACATCTCTATATATCTTGAACATTGTTTATTAGTGCAGCACTATTTACATTCTTTGCTTATGTAGAAAATATTTTTCTTCTAAGAAAAAAATAAAATTCAAATTTTTTTTACTGTTTTCCCATGTTTGGTTGCCACCATGAATCTAATATTATCCTAGTGGTTGTATTAGAGGTGGTGGCAGCCATAATTTTAAATATCGATAGTTATGTATTGTATCGGCCATTACATAACAGGATTTTAGCTTTCCAATGTATTACCGATACCGATATGTAATCCAATACCGTTATTAAAAACCATGTTGGTCACAGAAGATGGTATTGATGAAGTAGCATTGGTGAGTTTTTTGTTTGGAACATATTTTTCACGTGCCCAATTATGGGCTTGTTTTCAGTGAATCACAGAAAGCGTTCTTTGTTAACTTTTGTTTTCCATTACATCAGATTGCCAGAAAATACAGAAAAAATACATTCTACCGAAACAAACAGCCATATAAATGTTTGTTCATGTACATATTTGTTTCTCTAATAATGCATGTGGATATGATGTCTCTTTCTTCCTTTCCTTCTCTCTCTCTATGTTCCAGAGGTTTACAAGTTGGGAGTGTTAGTCTTGGAGATGGTAACAAACAGAAGGCCTAGAGAAGAGTTTGAGAGTGGGGAAGCTGGTTTTGTTGAGTGGGTGAGAATGAATTATACAAATAATACATATCCTGCTGAGAAAGTGTCGTTGATCGATGAGAGAATGAAAAAGACAACTCAACATACGTTGGATAAAGCTACAGAAGCAATCAGTTTAGGGTTAATGTGCACAGACCTGTCATCAAGAGGCCAACAGCCAAGCTTGGATCAGATCTCTGACATGATAACTACAGTATATGAGTCTTCGGTTTTGGTTTCAGCATCTCCGAATCAAAAGAGAGTAATGCATGGAGATAGAGGGAGAAGACACCGACGCATTCAATCAAGATGAACATGAAGTTTGCTGGTGCTTAATTTGGAATTTCTGCATGTATTTGAATGTTTTATGTATGGATATGAATAGAATTATGTACATCTTCTTCATGGTCTAGATATATGCAGGTTTGGAGATTGTGATTCATGAAAAAGTACAAATCATTGTGTAATTCAGTTCAATTTTTGTTTTTATTGTAGAACAACTACTCTTAAAGCACACAAACCATTAGGAGCTGAGATCAAATATACCCATCAAACAAAGCCAACTCTTAAGCAGTTGCTTGTCCTATCTGTTTTAATCGGTGACTGTCGATCCAACTGATTTACACACACGTAGTAGTGTGTGCCATGACTTCTAGTGTGTATATATATATATATAAGCAAGCTGAGTTTTAACTATTACAGTTTTTAGTAACAAATGGTAACTGAATTTTTTTAGGATTTAAATATAAAAAAAGACCAATTTTTGCTTATTTCGAGTTTCAGATGCTGAAACTCACATAAATACATAGACTTGAACCTAAAATCTGGGTGATAGCTATCCCTTAACCTGAAAGATTCGTCATAATTCATGCAACACAATCAACATACTGAAAAGCCTTACTCTAACTCTATCAAAAAGGAGAGTGACAAGTAAGAAGTTAAAGGATTACCAATTTGTAGAAATTGAGAGAAGACAGTGAAGGAACAATCAATTGATCAGTACTTTTTTTTTTTTTTTTTTTATAAGTTTCTTTTCATTCATTTTCAAGCTCCTTAAAATGTCAAAAAGTTTATAATCCGCTACTGTAAAAAAACTCCATAAAACACAACCAACCAACAGAAAAATAACATACATATAAAACATATGGAACAAACTTTTCTTTCTTTCTTTTTTTTTTTTTTTTTTTGATAAATTGGAACAAACTTTTCAATGTCTACAAGTTCACTATATGCAGTTTTACAAGAATGAGCGGCAGTACGCAACATCAGAGTAAACAACAAATATAGAAGACCCAATACAACCTTGATAACATACAAATCCAAGTAAGAAGACAATTGAAAAAGTCATCTTACAAGAATTTAGAAGCCGTAAAATTTGTGGCTTGGTAGAGTTCCATCTCTATGTTTCATGTTTGTTTGTTTAAGGTTACATAACTGTCTTGGTGTCTCAATCGAGAAGCGAAATTCCATTTGCAACAATTTCCTCACTTGATGATGCCTGGTCTATTGGTGTGCGCTTTAGGTCTGGCCCCATTTACCCTCTTTGGAGGATCAGGTGTTAATGCATATATCTTCACTGCAAATAATTCCTCAGGAAATCCCTTCTGATCCTGATTTGAAAGAATTTGTGTCAGAAACATTAAAAATAGCATAACACAAGGTAAAGGGAACATCTACAAAGACCTTTTATTTTGGGCGGGAATTTCCCTTATCAGGTATATTTTTGGGTAAAGAAATAGGCCCAATTGATATGCCTTCATTAAATCTAGTCTTTCCTTGATTGACTAATTTGCACAATCCATATAGTGTCCGAGGAAGGGCCAACAGACTCAGAGTTACTTTTAGATTTTGAGGCGACATCACTTTGGGCTTTTTCTGTAATGCTTCTCTCAAAATCTTCACTTATCTTCGTCTTTGAATTTGAAAATATGTAGCTAGACCTAACACCATTAATTGTGCCTATTTGTTGAAACACTTGTTGATTAGCAACCATTAATCACACACATTCTCCAACATGATGTGGCCTCACTTTTCACTAATGTCCCTTGCTGTAGTATGAACACCCATATCACTCCTTTCCATTCCCTGACAAATATGCCTTGTCTCGGTTTCCCATCATCTTCAACTTTCAGATGGTTGTCCACATCCTTCATGCTACCTTACCCTTCGTCTAATAAGCTTTGACAGAGGTTTTAGGCACGCATTAAGGTTGTATTTGAATCACGATTTGGATAGGGATTTGGAAAAGAAAATGAAAAGGAAAAGGAAAAGGAAAAAGCAAGGGAAATTGAGAAAAAATTTAGCTAATATTTCATCACATTTCCCTCACATTTTCGTTTCCTTTTCCAAATCCATGATCCAAACAAAACAAAATTCAATTTCATCCACTGAAATGGTCATTGCCACTGGAATAAGACCATAATCAAAACCTTGCACTCTAATTCTAGCTTCAAACTAATTAGAAAAATTCTTTATTTTGTTGTTGACTTCAATCAGTCCCCCACAAACATTAAGGCCATGACCACGATAATCAAGATGTCTTTTTGGTCCAAAGAGAAGTGTCCATAGTAGTGAAGCAAGTTTCAAAGATGCTAGAGAAATCTGGCTTTCTTGGCAACTAACAAAAGAACTTCCATATTTCTTGGTGGGAAGAGAAGAGATCAAATCATTTGGAATAATGTGATTTGTGTTGATTCTATGTCTTGAATATGAGGTCTCTGATAAAGTTTGATACAATAAGATCTACAGGAATCATAATAAGGATCATAAATATTCAAATTACAAATTAATGGAGCATGAGGTGGGGAGCTTATCAGAGTTCCTGAAAGAAATAGAAAATGCAAAGTTACGAGTTTAACTGTGGATCTAGGCTCTGCGTTATGGATTGTTTATGTTTTAAAGAGAGCTGCTACATTCATCGAAGGGGGATCATTCTTCAGAAAACATTGATGTAGCAACTCTATGGCATCGGTTGTGAAATTATCTAACAAAAGATGGATTTTTTGAAAAAGGTTTTGAAATGGGAAGGTGGTAAAAAGAAGATAATTGTATCATTCCATCTAATATCATGGGCTTAAAGGATGGTTGGATATGGCTACAATGATGGATAATGTTCTGTTCAGGGATAAAAGCAAGGACTACCAGTAGAACTTAAGAGGGTACATAGAAACAGGGGTAGAGCACAAATAACAAGGGCAAATAGAGTTTGTAATCGAGATTATTTCTGTGAGAAATCGGGTGAGTAATAGCATTTACAAGAGAGAATTTACATGATTAATGGTTCCAGATTCAAAAACCTTAGGTATGTTTGAGAAGAACTTTCAGTGTTTCCCGTTCCAATCAAATAAAGCTCTGATTTCTTAAAACAGCAAGGAGAAGGCTGACAAGTTTGGAAGCAAAGCAAGGCGTTTTTTTGGAGGGACCTTTCATGGTGGTGATGCAAAAATGGAAACCAAAGAGTTCTATGTGTTGGAAAGTAATTACTTCTTATGAGAACTGGATGTTGCCTTTTTGTTATTGGCTACAAGACATTCAAATTATTAGGAGACAGTTGTGGAGGTTTGTTAAAAGTGGATCGTAGAACATCAATTTTTTCCAATTTGTTGGGGGGAAGAATTGAAGTTAAAGGCTTTGATACTGGATTTATTCTGGCATGCATAACATTATCGGTCGATGGAATTAACACAATGTTAGATTGAGGGCATTGTCAAAGCCAGTTAGCGGCAGAGAAGGTGATTGGAGTGGAGTCCATATACAAAAGAATTATACCATCTAAACATCAAAGTGCCTATTGAAATGCCTCTATCAAGTCCGCAAATTAATCCAAAGATGAATTAACAGTCCTCGAAAACTAACTATACAAAAAGGAAAGTAATCTACTCTTCAACCGCAAAATTGATACTTTCTCCCCAAACTACCCACATCAAAGTTAATAAGACCAAGTCTCAAGCCTTCCATCTCCAACTCCCAATGCCACCTCACAATGGATAAGGAGATGGCTAACCAATTTCTCATCATGTTTACACATACAACACCAATTAACATGCACTTGCCTTCTGCTAATCAAATTGTCAAAGCACCGCATCACAAATGGCAAACTCCGAGGAACTATCATTTTTATTTCAACTTGCTTTGGAAATTCTTAAAGGTGAGCACCTCAGGATTCTAGAAAGTATTATACTTCATATACCTCTTTTTAAAAAAATTGAACAATGCTCTCCAGTAATAGAAACGACTTTTGCTTGGGACATGGAAACTCTATCTTTTACATGTATATTTCTTTTTCTCCACTAATGAAACCATGTTTGAATTTTGATGGTCCAATTTGGCCGGTACGTAAAAAGAAAAGGTCTGAGCTTACCTTCAATTTGTAGATATGCAATCCACATTGACTGAAGAGCTCCTTGAAGTATAAGTCTGACCTGGTAACACTCTTATCTTCTTTATCCAACACAAATCCTAGAAAACATGTGATATGTAGTTTAGCAGGTATTCATATTTTAAAGCCTCAAGTACTGCCTAGTGTATAAGCAAGGTTAGGCCAAAATGAAATTGAATCAAATCCACTTTTATCTACTAAAAGAATGCTCAATGTGGTAAAATATTAATTGGCCAATAAAACTGCAAAAAGGAGATGATTTGAGCAGCAATCAACCAAGAGAAGTGGAAAACTTGCTTGAATGATCCTCCTCAAGGCTGCCACTAGTAGTCGTGGTAGTAGTAGTAGTAGCAGTAATAATAGCAATAATAACATAATAATAATTAACAAATTAGACCTTATTTTCTTGGGATCGTACACAATTTTAGAATCATTTACACTCATGATTAATAAAATTGAGTAATTTGACAATATTTAACAATTTTTAATTCGTAACAACATTGATTTTTTTTTTTTTTTTAATTTACATATATATTGAGATATATTTCAATTCTTTTTTTCAAGCATTTTTTATTCAAATTCTTTTTGTCACCTTCAAAAAGGTTCTGAAACTTTTCCTAAATGTTTCTGCTTTTGTGAATGGAATGACACACTGAGAAGTAATTCAATCCTACCTAGGAGTAGTCTATGTGAAGTTCCATATTTGCTATTCTTCTTCTTTCCATACTCGTCATCATCAGTATGTGTACTTAGCTTGGTTTTATTTAATCATTAAAATTTCGAACCTCAAGACTTAAGCATTCACAGGATACTTGGGATTTCAAATTGCTTTCAGACATCATCAGTATTTGACTGTTGTCAGCTATTGTGCTAGATAGTTGAGGTCAGCCTGAATCCTCTTAATTTCCCCCAAAACAAGAGAAAGAACCATCCTTACATGCAAAATATGAATAAACATTCAACCATACTATAAGTTCATCTCACCTTTTCCAATTTCAATATCATATTTACAATAGATGTCTAGGCATACATTTCACCTACTTAAATTTCAAATCAACAATGGTACAAGTGTAAAGATACAGAAGCTTTTAAGTCTTGCACTTAAAAAAAAAAAAGGCTTTTAAGTCCTGAGTTGAATATACATTTCTTTTTATTTTTCCTTTATTTTAATAGGAGGCTACTAGTTTAGTGGTTAAAACTCGGCCTATATACTTTGAGGCTGTGGGTTTGAAGTTGAGGCCAGCCACCTTGTGCATATAATGCAAAAGGTCTATACCCATCTACCCCTCCCAGAACCCCCATCTAATGGGTACTAAACTGGGTATACTTTTTATTTTTCCCTTAATTTGATTTGGGCATCACATCTCTTTTGTCAATTCTTTCATTTGATTGTCTCTTGGTTGATACAACACAATACGAAGATGATGACAAAAGAAAATATTAGTTTGTGCCCAATTAATAATAAACTGTGGAAGATGGAACTCAACTAATATTAAACCTAACGAAAAATTGATTATTAATTTATGTTCTCAACAACTCAATTAATAATAAACTGTGTTTGTGCTTCTTAGACTACGACTTTTTATTATTAATTTATGATCTCAACAACGATATTATTTTCCTTGAATAGAACGGTCCATTACATGCCTGATTAGTAAGGTTATGTATATGATGATGTGACATCTTCTTCCAGAGCATAAAATCTGAGATATATTTTTGATAAGTAAAGTCATTTTCTAAATGTTAGAAATGCTTCCACGAGTGTCCAAGAAGTTAGTGTTTGACACTAGCACAACACCTCACTGGAAGTATCTATCACCATTCAAGTGCACATGCTACTTGATCATGACAACCATTGATTTCATAACCAGCATGAATGACTTCATCTGAATCATAAGGCTATTTTCATAAACATGCTGGCCAGAAATTTGGACATTAGCTATTTCTGTCAGTTATTTCCAATATTGTAGCTGGCACCACTTTAGCTTCCATGACTTCAAGCTTGAATCAGTGAAGGAACAATTAACTCAAGACGAGAGACAAAAACAAGAGTAACTCTATAGGAAAGATAATTTGTGAATATGCAAGCAGCTACAAGTTATCCATAACTGAATAGGTTAAGAGTGGGAAACATAAAAAGTGTACCAGCTCTTGCAATGTTCTCCTTCAGCACAAAGAATCCACCAGGCTTCAGACCACCCTAGAAGTGACAACATAGTCCATCAAAATTAGAATTCACCACATAGAAATGTTGTTTAAAATCATTCAACACAAACAAAAACAAAAAAAAAATTCCCACATGTTGAATAAAATCATCCTACAAGGAAACTACGTGACCTTGATACATATAAGATTGTCCATTGCCATGATGTACATAGTTTCTTTAAGACATTGAGCTCCAAGAATTGTAAATGCAAATGCAATATTTTTATGGATACAAATTTTTGGTGTCATTGTTGAATACGGCAATAAAGGCAAAGATAAAATAATCCATATTTGTCCATAGCTTTTCATCATGAGTACTGAGTACCAGTTAAAAGAATTCAGAGAGGCTGTGACCTAGTGCAACCGACGATAGCAAATGCTATCCACCCCCAACGTTGTGACACGGGTTCGAATCACGAGAATCAGCCTCTCCACAATAAAACATGGGGGTAAGGTCGCCTATCTACTACCTCTCCCAAACTTGCAGCAAGTAGGAGCCTCGTGCACTGATGGGTGATTTGGGGTTTCTTATTCAGTGACTTTTTCACTTTTTACGAAAAAATGTGCAGAAAAATAGAAAAGTGACGTGACAACCTATAGTAAGGCCTAGTCTGGGATGTTAGGAAAAATCCAAAAAGTCAAAAAAAGCAAAAAAATCATCACTATTCACTAATTAAAAATATAAAAAAAATAATACATATAATATTTTAATACAAACCAACTTGTAAGTGAAAGGTACTGAATTGATGCTGATTTGTACCGTGAAAGGAACCAAAAAAAAAAAATTACATATATATGTTCACTAAGTTGGACGATAATGTTGGGCCCGTGGGGGCCCACCACGGGTCCCGTTTTGATAATCCGAACCGTCCAATGTGTAGAACTCGTCCAGTACTATATGCTTGTAAAAAATCACGTTGATCAGATATCGCTAACTACATGATCTAATCAATTTTGTATAAAAAATGGATGGTGTTATAGTTAACGGTTGACAAAAAAACTAATCCAATCAGATAGCTATAGATATATGATCAACGTGATTTTTTACAAACATATAATACTTAACGAGTTGTACACATTGAACGGTTCCAATTAACAAAACGGGACCCATGGTAGGCCCTCACTGGCCAAAGAGCAACGTCCAAATGGTTGTCCGAAAAGGAGGCAACCATTTCCTATTACACCACTCTGCAAACTTGCTGCCACCGTACAACCTACACTGTCAAAATTTTTCCTACACACTAATTTATACAATTTTTTAATACACATTTTTTCATAAAAAATCAAAAAGTTAACCCAAACATCCATCTTCTTTTCCTCAACTTTTTAGTCCAAAAAGACAAAAAGTACACTTATTTATGATATCCCAAACAACCCCTAAATAAGCAAATAAGTGCACTTATTTAGGCCTCGTTTGGGAACAGGCTAATTTAGTAACTTTTTGGCTATTTGGCTAAAAAGGTAAGTAAAAAAAACTTGTATGTTTGGGATGACTTTTTGGCTAATTACGAAAAGATGTGCAAAAAGTAGAGAGAAAAGAGAATCTGACTTTTTGGTATGGGTTGTTGGCTTTTTGGCTAATTTAGTAACTTTTTGGCTTTTTGGCTAAAATAGCCTCTTGCCAAACGAGGCCTTAGTGCATTGCCAAACAATGTATGAGTATTGACTTTTTTTTATTGAAGTGCAGATCCTTTGAAAATGAAAGCTAAAAGAGATTAGTCATTGATGACCAATCTTTTTTGAGATCCCACAAACGAGTAGTCATGATAGGTAGGAGACCTTACCTTTGCTCTCTTAAAGAATGATACAAAATCATCATCTGCAAGATGCCCAATACACCATTGAACCCATATAACATCATACCTTCCAGCCTCTGGAGTGAATTCCTAAAACCAATCAAGATTTTAGTTTCACTTTATTTAAAAATCCATAGACAAAACATTAGTGTCATATGTCTCATCTCAAAGAATATTACAAAAGTCAAGCCATTGGGCATAAAAAAACATAATAAAAAAGAAATAAAAAAAATAAAAAGTTACCGGCCATGACAGATCAACCTAATTAAGAAAAAAATAATGATTTTAACACCAGATATTCTACCATACACTAACCTAGATAAACAAGATAAGTGGCAAACTCAGCATTAAAAGATTAGTATTCTCCTTGGAAAGCTCTCATAGGCCATGTTATTTGTCTGGAACATAACAATTACATTTTGAACTACAGAAAATTACTTGAATTTGTTGAGGGACATAACCTAAATCCCGAAGCTCTTCTCAAAGACAGCCCTCCCAATCCATTGGCATGTATGGATTCGATGAAATTAAAATTAAAAGAAATGATCAAACAAAATAAAAATAATTTTATAAATTGTGCATCAGTGCATGTGACTGTCCTTTGGCCACAAGTTATTTTCTCAACCCTTGTTCCAAAACTACAACCCAAGTGTGCCAATGTTGCCTCATCATTATGATAAAATTATCAAAACATTAATTTGGCAGAGAGCAGTATAGTAGTCAGTTGAGAACTGAGATCTAACTAATTAAATTCCTGAAAGTTCACATAACATCCAAAATCAAAATATCACACACACACACACACACTCATATATATATATATACACCAACTTGAGTTTTGGCTTTACTTAATAGTGTCTATATATATATGAAGAAGAGAAAGTGGAGGAAATAATAACTTGTCTACAGAAGTGCAAAAAGACTGAATTGAAGAAAACCATGGAAAAACAAAATTTGTAAGGACAGCTATAGAAAACAAAACAAAAAGACCAAAAAATACAAAACTAAATTTGTAGACTTATACCACATATATTACTTATTTTTTAAACAAAGCTACAACTATCGAAATAAAGACTTTTTTCTATTGTTTTCCCAGGATAAAATATTCCCAACTGGAAAGGTCATTTTTGGAGGAGAAACTATGGCCTTGTTTGGTTTGTTTTTCAGAAAAATTTTTGAGAAAAATTCTCTACAAACAAATTTTCGAGAGTAATCAAACCAAACAAATTTTTCCAAAAAAAATCTCAAAATTTTGTTTGGTTACCTACTTTCCAAAATCACTCTCTCTCATATACATCAAATCAATCACTTTTTTAAAAACTCTCTCCCCAAAACAATTTTCCAAAATCATTTCTGAAAAAAGGCAAACCAAACAAGTTTTCGTAATTTTTATCTCAAAAACTACTCTACAAACACAAACCAAACACACCCTATATGTTATTGGGTGGATATATTGAAGCTTATCTTTCAGCAAATGCAGCGACGCATATGCATCGCTGCCATGAGGACCTTAGTGTGCGGTGGACACGGGACTCAGACTTGGAGGATATGCCCTTTTCCAATCAGATCTCAGTCTTGTTCATCACGATAACTATGCTATTCCCCCTTCTGAGGAGGCAGCCCCTACTATTGTTCCCTTTGGACTGACTCAGTGCCTTGCCAATCTCCGACACATGCAGCATCCTGTCGGTCCTCCACCGCCTGCTCAGCCTGATGACGTACCAGCACACGACGATGATGATGCAGATAAGCCTGACTCCAATCAGATACCTTTCCATATGACACAGGCACAGTATGAGAAGTTGTGCTTTGGAGTTGATGAGGTATGGGTACGTCAAATTGGGGGAGCAGCTGGGCAGGGTGTCCAAGCACCTGGGCGGAGTGTCCGAACAGCTTCAGAGCTCATCAACCGTCATTAGCGAGACACCTTTGAGACACGAGCTATGCTCCGTGCCTTGTTTAGCCAGCATCCTCTGCCACCCAATGCCCCCGGTTTTCAATGAGCCTTGGTGAGGGTTAGTGAAAGTGAGTGTTGTGGTTAAGTACGCTTATCTCCTTTTACTTTGAACTGTTGTACATTGTCTTTCCTTGTGTGCTTTTTATCCTGTCTATTGTTGGGATTGCTCCTCTTCTGCAGAGAATTTGTTTATTAGTTGTTTCTCCGTTTACCTATTTGGACATGTGAGCTCCTTAAGTGATATCTATTCCATCCTCTTTGTGTGTTATTGGTGATTTGTTGTTCTTTATAGTTTGCCAGTGAAGACACTGTCATTCAAGTTAAGGGTGGGAACATCTTCTTTTTTTTTTTTTTTTTTTTTTAACAGTTTCATTTTCTTAAAAAAAATAATATTAATCAAAAAAATTAGTTTAAAAAAAAATATTGTCCATTCATGGTACCATAAGATAGATGTTTTAGTGCGGAATTATGAGTCTAGATGGTTTTGACTTGCATGCTTTGTGAGAATGTTAGAATAACACTCAAGTTGATATTCATTGATGGAATCAAACCTTGGAACACTAATAAAGCATTTTATTGTGTTTTCTTATTATTCATTCCTCATGCTTGGATAAAAATTGATCACTGATGCATTTTGCTTTTGTACTACACATTCATGAATTGGATGAAGTTGGCAATATGATATTAGCTCTCTTATCTTGCATGTCCCATCCCATGATGATTAGATTGACCCATCAAATGCAGTAACAAAAATAGGAAAAAAAAATATGACGAATAAAGAAGCATAGCATCCTTTAACGTTTTCTACTTAGTAACCGATGAATAAGGTAGTTTTGCTTCAATTAGTTGAGTTATTGTAGGTCATGGAAAGTTGTGGAATTGCAGGATGTGTGAGATTTGGCTCTAGGGCTGAATTCATGCTACATCTTTGTATGAATGTCCACCTTACACCGAACGCATTTGTGTATCTTTCAATCTAATTATAGATAGGGAAGAAAATGTCTTGCATATTGAGAATAAATACAGTTTTCTTTGTTTAACTCTGTCTATGAATGAAAACTATTGGTTGACTTCAATTGACATTCTTGTGAGGTGTGTAAGTTGAAGTGTAGTTGAAATTCATAACCCAGGATTGAACATCATTCTTGTGGGTAGGTGGATGGCATATTTGATGCTTGTGGGTAACATCTCTGAAAACTCTCATTAGACCGTAATTCATCCACTAGGGATAACCTTGTGGTTTGAAACTTGTTGCATATGGTAAACGCATTTGTAATGCAAAAGTGGCTTAGTATAGTTTTCTTCTTATTTTTGCTTTGCTCGTGGACTAGCAAAGTGTAAGTTGGGAGGTGTGATAGGTGCTAAAATGTACAAATTGAGACCCCTTAAAGTACACTTGTTATGTTGTTAATCATTGTTACTTGACAATTCTAATGGATTTGCATGTTGTGCAAGTTACTCAGGTCCTTGGGATGAAATTGAGTAAAATCTAGAGTATTAGAAGGATCAAAGCGTGGGACCTATCAAAAATAGGATGCAAAAAGTTGGACTTGGGAGAAACGAGTTGTGCTCGGGTGCAAGTCATGGTGCGCTAGACTGCGAGTCCTGCACAGGAGAGGATTTTGAGGAATTTTAGAAGAATTGCCATTGGCCATGTGAGCTCGCTCAGTCGCAGGTATTGGTGCTCTCGGGCATAGCTCATGCGAGACTGATGCAAAGTTAAGTAAAACACACAAATTTTGACAGAAATCGGATGGGTTTTGGCAGTAAAGTATAAATATGTCTGTTTAACTCTACTGTAGCATTGGTTCATGTTTTGAGAGGGCTCCTACTCTAGAGAGGTAGATTGTGACGTTTTATAATGGTGCTATCATTGAAGATTGTGTCCTCTTCCTTCTCCATGAGCGGTTGATTCTCTTCTTTTTAGGGTTTAGATGAAACCCAAACGAAATAACAATGATTTGTGTGTTATAATTTTTACGATTGATTGATGATATGACAATTGTATAACTTTAGGCATTTTCATTCAATGGAACTTGATTACTTCAATTTTGCAATTTGTATTTGATTTCAATGATTTTGAATGTATGATTATACAATAGCTTTATGTGTATATGGGACTGATAATCGAGATAACCTTATTCTAAATTAGACAATTCATACTCAAGTTGGTTGTAAATGACTTGTACTAGACAAAGATAGTCATAACTGATTAGCAATAGCATAATCCTCTTGACGACACCATTAGGCTTGTAGCTACAATGTGTCATAATTATTTTAATCAATAAGTTCTTTGAATTAATACGTAAATCAATGTGTCATAATTATTTTAATCATTAGGTTCTTTAAAATCACTACTTTTCCTGATTATATTTAATTTAGTATAATTTTAATTTTCGTTTTTAATTTAGTTATCACAATCACAGTTTCCGAATTAATCTGAAACTTAATTTCCGACTCTTAGTCCTTGAGATTCAACCCTGATTAAAGCCACTGTTCTATTCAAATTGTGCTTGTAGTTTGGTTACTGATTTTAAAAGGACCAAATAAACTTTCAAAAACTAAAATTTACAAGTACATTTTTCATTAAAATCAATTTGGATACCACTTCCACTAGGTTTATTCTGTATATTCAGCGATCAATCAAGAAACTGACATAAAATTGACCCTTTCTTAATGGGTTCTCAATTTTGAGTAGTGGTTCACATTGGTCATGCATAATCAACGCAATTAGTGGAGAATTCACTAAAAACATTTGATTTAAGCTCGTAATCAGGTTATCAAGGAAACCCCATGTATACTTTCTAGTTTTTTAGTTATCTCAATATACTTGTTAGCTATTCATCTTCAATTATCATGTATTTGGATTCTTTATATCAGAATTCTACACATGAATATGAGACATAATAATTTAAAATGACAATGGCACCATTAAGGAAGACAACAAAAAAATGCTTTCAAAAATCAAAACCCAAACCTACATTACTATATAGACAATACTTATGGTGATCATTCACCTTGAAAACCAAAAGAAAACAGTTATACTCCTTTTATGGGTATGAAAATAATCCAAGCATATTACCTGAAGAGGGACACAGTAAAAATTGGAGGCCTTGTGGGAGTCTAAAACCGTGAGGTTTTCAAGAGACAAATTCTCACGGGCAGCCTCCAGGAAATGTGATACAGGCTCAAGAAGATCGACCTGAATCAAACAAAGCCATGTTAGACGTTAAGCGACCTGAGAGGGAAAATGCTTCGAATAAAAGATTCAAAAAGTAAGCAAGTCAAACGGTTGATGTGATCTCTATTAAAATTTTATTGCACGATTTGCATTCTAGGTAATATTGATCACACCTATGAGAGATTCAATAACATATCACTTGTACACTTAAAAATTATTCCATCCATCCATTTGTTCAGCAAGAACTTCCAATACAGAAATCATCCTGATTACTCAATAACACAAACTATTGTGCTTAGAAGTTAGAAGAATAATCTTGGGAAACAAGATAAGCTAACACTGACCTACTTCAAACCAAGAAAACCTACCAAACAGACCTAAACTAACAAATAATACCTCAAAGTAAAGCTAAATAATTCCCAGTAAACAGATGACAAGTCTAGAAATTTTCTCACCTAACTCTAGCAACCAACTTTATTGAAATATACATAGGACTTCAAAATATTTAAAAAGAAGAAATAAGATTATAAGTGAGCCTTGCCATAGAATCGAACTAAATTTACATATTCCTTTATATTTTCTTTCTAGTCTACCTACTGTCTACATCACTGTCACTTCTATACTTCGTGCAATCTAAGTGAAAAAAACTACATCTTCCCCAAAGGTATTTGTACAAAACACTTCAGATTTAACCAAGATGACAACATGTTATCTAAAAGAAGAATCAAGAATGTCTACTGAAATTTTATGAACATAGGATCAAGCTTTTAGCCTTATACATGTTACATCCTCAACAAAGCAAACATTTTAATACAAGCACAACAGAGGACTTTAGCAAAGACAATGAATGCTTAATGTTTACTCAGTTTTGGTAAACCCAAACAATACCACAGTACGAAGAATAAAGAAAAAATCATTTGTAGATAAATGTGTAAGTACCCATAACTCACACCAGCAAATCCCCAGCACCAAACTTCCTAATCAGGATACATACAATTTATGTTACTCTCATCTTCACCCTTCTGCACAGCCCATAAGCCACAATTACAACCCTAGAAGCTGAATAATGGTGGCAAGAGCCTGTGTTTGCAGCTTCTTGCCTATTCAGGCATTGGTGTGTCAATCACTCCTCTCTGTGAGTTCATTGTTGCAAAACCCTACCATTGGAGTTTAAATATTTATTTCAGTACAGACAAATAACAAAATAAATTTTTTTCAAAAAAAAAAAAAAAAAAAAAAGTAAATTGCACCAACCTCCCTTAAGGTTTGGGAAAAATACAAGCTGCACATAATAGGCATAATTACACTGTGCTCTCTTAATGTTTAAATTCACATAACACATTGATGTCTTACCATCAATCATCCATTAGCTGTAGGATGAAAAATAATGGTGTCATCTCTTTACACTGAAATGTATACTTTATTTAGGGTATGTATACTTTATCTTTGATAATCTCTTTGTCCACACACCACCTGCATTAGTTTAGTTTGCTTTACCCTAACTAAAAAGGAGGTCAATATAATTATGTCAAACTTGTGAGGCTTCTTGTATTCTTTCCAAACCTCAAAGGAAGGTTAATGTAATCTACAACGGAAAAAAATAATGGGATGTTATTTATTTATTTTTCCTATAGGTTTAATAAGATAACAGCCTCTTAGAATCAAAGATGATGGGGAAAAGACAGTCAATTGGAACTAGTGCCTCATTACTTATGGGACAGTTACCAATAAGAGAGTAGGATAGGATGCTTCTCTATTGGCAACCTTAGGACCTGTTTAGCATAATTTCCCAAAATGATTTCTCTAAATGGTAAATCAGCAACATCAAATAAACTTCGACATATGACACTTAACATTTATTTTTATATTTTTTTAGCAAGGACACAAAACAAAGAACAGAAAAACACCACACATAATTCTTATGTTTCCTAAAACTGATACTTGACAGTTAAGAATAACAAAACAAACAATTTTCAACTTTCTTTTTTGTAAATAGAACAAAAACAAATATTTTAATAACTACGCCTAGCATGCCCTAGGCTTCTCAAGAACTCCTTCAAAACAATCGCTTGTTTCTGTCCCATCCATAATTTTATAATGTAATAACCGTTATCTAACAGGTTTGCGAAGGCTGAGTGATACCCTATGTCTCAGCTATTAGAAGCCTTATGTACACAAGGCTATGCACTAGACCACATATATGTTATGCAGTGGACTTAGTCAGCAGATACCGGTGAAATCTTGGACAAGAACATTGGATGTCGATAAATCATATACTTAAAGACTTGAGAAAGACTAGAGACTATATGCTTGTCTATGGTGGTGAGAATTTGGTGCCAAATGGATATATGGATTCTAACTTAATTTTTTTTTTTGAAAGAGCAACAACAAAATTTTATTAAAAATAAAAAGAGAAAGAGGACAAGAAGTCCTCATACAAGGAAAGAAAGAAACAAAAGTGAAACAAAAACAAAAAAGTCAAAGCCCTAGGGACAGCAAACACCGGCCCAATCCCTAGAAATCAAAAACAAGGGAACTCCTTTAAAAGGAGGAGATACAAATGCCCAAAAAGACGCCAAAAAATTCACCCTCTCCCATAAAGTCTCTACACTTGCTTCCTTCTCATCAAAGATTCTAGCATTTCTCTCCAACCATATAGCCCAAAAAATAGCAAAAATAATACATGCCCACATTGTTTTGGCTCTCTTAGATCTCCCGAACCCTATAAACCGAGTAAGAAGCATCTGAATACAGTCCCGCGGAGCAACCCACTGCTCATCACATAAGCTGAATAACCGCTGCCATAATACCCTAGCCACTGGGCAATGAAGAAATAGATGATCCGCTTCCTCCAAGTTCCTCTTGCACATCACACACCATTGAGGACAAAGAGAGTAATTAGGCCTTCTCCTCTGGAGAATATCATTAGTTGATACACCCATTTGAGTCAAAGACCACATGAAGAACTTCACTTTACGAGGGACATCCACCTTCCAAATTTTCTTATGGTAAGAAAACAAGGAAATAGAAGGATTATCAATGAGCTTATCGAAGAAGGATTTACATGAAAAGACACCTGAAGAACCCAGATTCCACACCCTAAAATCACAAGATGAAGAAAGAGAAACCCCCTCAAGCACTACCAACAAGGATGCCAACTCCCCCGCCTCCCTATCATTCAAATTTCTAACAAAATCAAAATTCTAACTTAATGTTTGTTTAGGATTTGTGCAAAGTTGACTTTTGTTATGTGTCTACTAGGGCCCTAGGGGTGGGGCATCTGACAGATCGCATCTGACAGACAGGCCGAGCTCGAACTATATATTAAGGGACTTTGTGTAGGCCCAAGCCCGGCCCGGCCCGGCCAAACATCGGGCCTAATCTAGACATCCAAGCCTAATCCTAGACAATTAGTTCCCTGCCACTTAGCTCATTTATGGCTTCTTTTTTTGTAAGGGAAGGAATTTGGTTTTAAAAGTTGAATGGCTTCATTTAGCCATTCAGATTCAGGAGACTCATTGAAAGTATAGAAGGGCAAAAAAAAAACATAGTTGAGGCCTTTCAAGGGAAAAAAACAAAAGTATTCCAGAGAAGTAAAGCTACATCAGGGAAAAAGAATGAGAGAAAGAAACAGTCTATGTTTGGAACTAAAGCTTAAGGGGGAAAAAAACAAAAGCTTACAACCATTCAGAAACTAAAAGTTGTTCTCATCAAATCCAAACTATTTTTATTGCCGTTGTACTTTTCCCTTGCATACTTAAGAGTGTTGTACACAAGTTCTTGCTTGTTTAATTGTCGAAATCCATTTAAGTATCATCATGTTGCCTTATTTATTATTACTTTCTAACAAGTATCGATATGGATATGGGATAGGTGTATGACACATTTATAAAGATATATCAATTCGATAAATTCTGAAAATATAGGGATAATTTCACCTTTTTCTTCTCCCAAGTAAGCAAAGTATTGAAAAGTTATTCTTACATTTATCCTGACAATTATACTCTAATGCTATGGAAAAATTTACAATCTTAATTTCATAATAGTTTGGATACGTAACCTAGAGTGTCCGAAAATTATTCGATACTTCTCAAAATTAAACAAAATTGATATAAAGTATCGGATATGTATGCACGAGTATCTGAGCAATATCGGTATTGAATACAGATACGAATCCCTTCTAGAAATATATGTGTTTCATAGAGGTGGAGCAATTTGTAAGTTTTATGAAGAATCTGTATATTCAATTGTGTCATAATACAAAGAATGAAGGAGAACCAGCCAGAGAACCAGAAGTCAAAGTAGAGAGCGACAAGGCAGCTTGATGTCACGATGACCCAACCTCGCGAGTCGTGAGACGACGACTACCCAACTTCACAAGTCCAGCGACAGCCTGATGTCGCGATTTCGAAACCAAAGAGATCGCGACACAAAGCACTAAGAGAGATCACGAACAACTAGCTAGGGTTTTCACGAATGGGTCGCGAGGTAGAGGAGACGATGAATCAGTAACCAGATGCGATGAAGGAGAAGCCCACGAACAGAGGAGACGAAGCAACCAGATGGGTCTCTCGAACCAACTAAACCAGACGACCCAACCAGACAGGTCGAACAAATAAACTCAGATGGGTCGAACGAGTTCAATGAATCAAACAACTCAATGAGTCACGATGAACAGAAGCGACGAACAGATGGGATGAACCAATAGGTTGAATCCCGATGAACCAGTACCACGTAAGTTTTCTGAAGAATCTGTATATTCAATTGTGTCATAATACAAAGAATACATCTAATTATATAATAATCCTAAACCTATGACTAAAAAGGAAAAGAAAACACTACCATATATATACACAAAATACACTACCATATATATAAACCTAACCTAATATTAACACTGTCATATAGGAAAAAGAAACACTGTCATATATATACTCAATATATACTACCATATATATAAACCTAACCTAATATTCTCACACAATTATCTAAAGGACAGTAAAAAACTATGTGTTTCTAATTCTACCACAAAGGTTGAGTATATACCAGTTTGTGAAGAAGCTAAAGAAAGCATATGGCTTCGGAAGTTTCTCATGGAGCTTGGAGTGGTACCCAGTGTTTTTAAAGGCTCAAGGCGCACTAAGGTGCTGAAGGTCTCTCGGGGCCTAGGCGCAAGACGCAAGACGAGGCGCGAGCTTTATTGAAGTAAGGTGCACAGTCTTAGTAAAAAATAAAAAAAATAACATAGACTAATCATTCATAATACTAAGACAATTTTTTTTAAAATAAAAAGTAATCAAGATTCAAGACAAAATATAAAATAATTCTCAAAGCCATGAAAGTGCATATTACATAACATTCCAATTTTCAAAGATAAAATAATCCACATTCAATAAAATAAAAACAAAAACATAAACATAAACATAAACAAACATCCAAAACATAAATATCCAACAAATACTAATATATGTCTTAACACTTCAAAACATCAATATCAAAAGAAGAAGGTTAGAACTTAGGTCGGTCAGTCAATCATCATCCTCAACATCAATGGCAAGCAAACTATCATCTTCTTCTCCATCAGTTGATTTATATCCCTCAACATCTTTCTCCTCTGTGTCATCTGAGCCCGCTTCCTCTTCATCTATTAATTGTAGTGGAGTTAATCTTGATGATTTAGATATCCTCGATTGTGCCTTTAAGCGTGAACTTGTTGCTCTACTTGCATGGCTACTTTCTTTTACTCCAGAAGCTCTAACAACAGTGGCCCACATCAAGCCATCATCATCATCAAACACAGGCTCATTATCTTCATCTGATTCTCCATCCATCTTTCCAAGAACCACTCATTACTTTCATCAATATTTTGTTAGAATATATAATATATTAGTAGATAGTGATCCTCCCTTTCGGTGCCTTTGGGTGCTAGTGCTTCACTTTCCATCATGAGCTCAAACATGTATTGTCTGTAACCTTCTCCTATATAAAGGAGCCACTGAACAATTACATGCAATCAATAATACAATCAATACATACAATTCTCTTTCTCTATTTCTCTATACATTAATTATTTTACATGGTATCAGAGCAAGGTTAAACAACTTAGTAATTCCGCTTCACCAGCGGGTGGCAGCCTCGCATTGGCCGCCCGCCGGACCTCTACACATACCTTCACTCCGCTGTCACAAATTATTCTTCGTGATCTTGATCTTGTTGCTGTTGCTGCTACCATAGTTTCTAACAAATTTCATGGCAGAACTTCACCTTCAAGATCAAAGCATCATCACCATCTTCCATCTTGAACAACGCCGCCGTCGCTTCATTGGCTTTGGAACACAACAGCCCTACGGCGTCGCCGCCATCATCAGCCCTCATTATTCTCTCTTTGATCTTAGCGTTCAGCTTCTTCAACTTTATAGGCTGCCCATCCGGATCCATCCAGATTTCGCCTCCATCCGGATCCGAATTTCGCCTCCATCAAACAACCCCGATTTCGCCTCCACGGTCTCTCGCGGCGTCACACCCGCCGACCCACTCGCCCACAACTGGTTCCCACCTATACTTGCTCCCTGTCAGGTTGGCGAAGTTGCAGCCCATCTTGTTTCTCTGGTACCGAACCAGTAGGCCGCAGCAGCAATAGCAAACTCCCAAATCACTGTCATAGCTATTGTTTACTGTGACTCAGGGACCTTGCAGAGCTCTGCTTGCCGATTTCACAGGCACGCACCCACTTTATCACCCACTATGTCAACTTGTGGGTAATATACTTGGCTATGCTACTGGATCATACAGCGGTTGGTTTCATTCACCGCCACTTACCAGCACCATCCCCCGTCATCATCGTCGCCTCTGCCTCCTTCCTCTCATGGAGTCCATAACCAGACCAACACCATAGAAACAAAGCCCTCTCATTACACGGGTCGTTTCTAATATTTGCAACTCAGCTTTACATACACAGTCTTAGTGTAAAAGTGTGACTTCAGTTTGCTTGAAAATGGAGTCGGGTTCGAATGGCGAAGAACCCACATCGTGGGATGAACTGTACAAGATTGATTTAATTCCATCGGAGTTGTTTCTCAAGTTTCAGAAAGAAATTGAGAGGTTTCAGGTTGGTCTCAATTTGGAGTTGTATAATGCTCCAAGCAATGAGTACCAGACACAACATTACACAAAACCACTTTTTTTTATTCATTTTATCATCATCATCATCATCATCATCATCATCATCATGTACCCCACTCTCTCATTTTTTCACTTTCCAACCCACCAGCGCACATGCTTTTTCCATTAATATATTATTATTATTATTATTTAAAAAATAAAAAAAAATCCCAAACACCATTGTAGATTTTAACACCGTGGGCCCAGACACCCACGTAAACCAATCTCTTTTTTTTCCCTCACTCTCTCGTTTTGATTTCAAATATATTATTATTATTTCTTTCTTTATTTATTTTTCTTTCACCTTATTTTTAACCTTTTTTCTATTATTTTTCTGCTTCGTATTGTGTCATTCTTGCCATACGATTCATACAAAAAAAAAAACTCATTTTATTCATTACCGAGGATCAATCCCGATTTTACACAACAGAAAAAATAAAACAAAAAAAAAAAAAATTCCATCCCACACACAGGCCTTATTTTTTCACCTCTTCCGCTGTTCTCTTCTTCTTGCCTTTGTCTTGGGCGGCCCTTGCCGGTGCTGCCTCCGTGTTTCCCACACCACCAAACACGTTGCTTTCCCGATGCTCCTCCACTGCAACATATGGCAGATCTCCAAATCGGAGCATAACGGTAGCCTTCCGCTTCAGCTCCTTGTTTTCCGCTTTCAACACACATATCTCTACTCGCGCATCCTTATACATGCCCTGGAGCAGAGCCAGTTGGGCGTTTAACTGCTGCACCTCATTTGTCCTACTTTGAAGCCGTTGCGACAAGTTTGTGACCGCTGTCATGGTTTCAACACATGACTTTAATGTATAATGATTGGCCTCAATATCAGATTGAGCAGCCATTATCTGCTCAACTGACAACATCGGAAAGTTCAACGGCGCAAAACCAGGGGCGCTTGGTTGATGTTCAAGGGCAACTGCCCCGGTTATCTCTCTTGTGGACTCGTTGAGGTCGGGAAAGAAAGTAAGCAGATCACGGGAAGAAGAGGCCATGTTCTGGATAGCTGAACGGGAAGAAGAGGCCATGTTCTGGGTTGCTACGTGTTTCAGATTCAGAGCAACAGAGTGTTACAGAGTATCTCTCTCAGAGAACGAAGAGGTTTTCAGCAGGTGTTTTGTTTTGCCTCAGCCTCAGCCTCAGTCTTGGTTTAAATAGCCAAGGCAGACACGCATATCGCACGCCTCTCGACGCCAGACGACAAACTAGGCGCACAAGCCAAGGCGGGCACGTGCATCGCTGCGTGTCGGGCACGCCTTTTAATGGCACGCCTTTTGATAGATTGGGCACGCCTTTTGAGGGTGCGACTTTTGAGGGTGCGATATATATCTATATCTGTTTATCTTTTGGGCTCCCGCGATGCGACCACGACCACGATTATACGCTCTGAGGTCCGACAAGACTCTATAAACTGTCCCGACATTGATTCCGGTTAGCTTCTTCAGGGGTCCGACAAGACTCTGTAAACTGTCCCGACATTGATTCCGGTTAGCTTCTACATGGGTCCGACAAGACTCCGTAAACTGTCTCGACATTGATTCTGGTTAGCTTCTTCAGGGGTCCGACAAGACTCCGTAAACTGTCCCGACATTGATTTCGATTAACTGCTACAACGGTCCAACACAACCATACAGTGTCTTCACCAACGGTCTGACACGACCATACAGTGTCTCCTATCCTATTTTATTTTATTTTTCCTGTTTTGTTACTCTCTCCAAACTCAAGTTGGTTGGTTCCTACCCTCCTTGAGTTTGGGGGGGATGTTAGAATATATAATATATTAGTAGATAGTGATCCTCCCTTTCGGTGCCTTTGGGTGCTAGTGCTTCACTTTCCATCATGAGCTCAAACATGTATTGTCTGTAACCTTCTCCTATATAAAGGAGCCACTGAAAAAATTACATACAATCAATAATACAATCAATACATACAATCCTCTTTCTCTCTCTCTCTCCCTACCAGAACTTGAACCCTTAACCTCTTGTACCTTTTGTCTAGATGACATACTCTATACCACAAGGCTAAAGGAAGTGCTAGTATGATCGCACCTTAGTTGCACGAAGCGGGAGCGGGAGCGGGGGCGGGAGCGGAAGCGGGAGCGGGAAAGCGTGAGCTGATAGAAGTTTCTTAGGTTGGGAGCGTATCGGGAAGCGGTAATATATATATATATATATATTTAATAGTTATTTCTAAAATATATTTATTATATAAAGGTGAGTTAAATAATTATTTTTAAATATATTTATTATTTTTATATTAGGTATTATTTTTATAGATAATATTTTTAATTTATTTATATATATATTTTAATTTTTAATTGATATATATTAGAAATAAAAAATAGTAAAATAATAAAATATGTTAAAAAATAGTAAAATAATGATTTATTTTATAAATCTTATTAATTTTTTTTATTATATTTGATTTAATTAGATTTATTATTTATTATATAACAAATTATATTATTTATATAACAAATTATATTATTTATTATATTATTATATTATTATTATATAACAAATTATATTATTATTTATTATATTCATTATATGTTAGAAACGGGAAGAGAGGAAGACGGAAACACAAATCGAAGAGAGAGAGAGAGAGAGAGAGAGAGAGAAAGAGAGAGGAGAAGAAGAAGCAGACAGAGGGGAGCAGATCGAAGGCGATGGCCATGGCGATCGAAGGCGAGAGCGAAGAGGAGCAGATCGTGAGGCGAGAGCACATCGAAGGTCGATCATCGATGTCGAAAGTCCAGGAGTCGAAGGTTTGTCTTCTCACTCTCTTCCCTCTGTCTCTCTCTCCTAGGGTTTTTGTTCTTCTCTCTCTACGAAACGCGATTCCTACACGTTTCTTACCTGAGAAACGCGGAATCGCGTTTCTTAGGGAGATTCGTCACCTGTTAGGACGATTCCTGCAACTAAGGATCGCACCCTCAAAAGGCGTGCCCAATCTATCAAAAGGCGTGCCATTAAAAGGCGTGCCCAACACGCAACGATGCATGTGCCCGCCTTGGCTTGCGCGCCCGGTTTGTCGTCTGGCGTCGAGAGGCGCACGATACGCGTGTCTGCCTTGGCTATTTAAACCAAGACTGAGGCTGAGACTGAGGCTGAGGCTAAGGCAAAACAAAACACCTGCTGAAAACCTCTGAAAACCTCTTCGTTCTCTGAGAGAGATACTCTATAACACTCTGTTGCTCTGAATCTGAAACACGTAGCAACCCAGAACATGGCCTCTTCTTCCCGTTCAGCTACCCAGAACATGGCCTCTTCTTCCCGTGGTCTGCTCACTCTCTTTCCCGACCTCAACGAGTCCACAAGAGAGATAACCGGGGCAGTTGCCCTTGAACCTCAACCAAACGCCCCTGGTTTTGCGCCGTTGAACTTTCCGATGTTGTCAGTTGAGCAGATAATGGCTGCTCAATCTAATATTGAGGCCAATCATTATACATTGAAGTCATGTGTTGAAACCATGACGGCGGTCACAAACTTGTCGCAACGGCTTCAAAGTAGGACAAATGAGGTGCAGCAGTTAAACGCCCAACTGGACATATTTTGCAAAGATATGGGATCAAGAGTGTTGCGCATGTCATACCTAAATCTCAATGTTCTATTATATTTGACAAACACCAAATCATTGAGACGTTGTTGTTCCAATCTATTTCTTTTCTTGCTATGAAGCTGCAAGTATTAAAAAGATATTAAATTCTATATAATGAGAATAAAAAATATTTGAATTGAACAAAAAATTAGTTAGAATGTTAAATACTCACATGTTCAAATACAATCCAATTTCATTCACAACTCGATGAACTACACGTTAGGCTAAGGACTTTTATGGCAAAAGTTTGCAACCTTGGAGTTTTAGAACCATATGATGCCCACCAATTAGCTGCGATAATCACTAGTTAGAAATAATTGTAACTAAGTATTGAGTTTTACTAAAAGTATTACTAAAAATAAACTCTATGAGTCTATAATATATTACCTAGTGCCCTTGTATTTCTTTGCCTAATCGCAACAGACTTGCCAAAAAGACTCTCAGCCTTCATATAAATACTCATCTCATTAGTGATCAAATCTTGAACAGTGACAGCCGGGACCAACCTTTGCATGCATTCATAAAACCCATTCATAACTTCATGATCCTTTTGCACCTCTAACGCTTTTGGGTAAAAGAATTCTGGGTTAAGAAAGTACGCAGCTGCATGTAAAGGCCGATGCAATTGGACATCCCATTTTTTGTCGATGATTTCGAAAATTTCATTATACTTCTCTTCTTTATGATCAAATGAACTTACAATGCATTCTTTTGCCCTATCCATTGCCTCATAAATGTATCCCATGGGAGGTTTCTTCTCGGTATCAACCAATCTAAGCACTTTGACGAGAGGACCCGAGACCTTAAGGGCAAACACAACAGTATTCCAAAATGAAGGTATCAACAAAGTTTGTGCCATTCTTTTACCTTGTGGCTCCTTTGCCCATTTGCTTGAGGTCCAGTCTTCGGAGGTGACCATCTTTCTCAAATTGTTTTTTTGTTGATGCATCCTAGACAAAGTCAGAAAGGCGGTTGCAAATCTAGTTTTTGCAGGCTTGATCAAATACTTCAAATTTGTATAGCACCTCATCATGTTTAGCAACGTAGGTCGGTTGTAAATGTAGCCATGTACTGCAATACCCCTTTCAAATGTCTTTTTCAGTCTAGGTATCTTGAAAATGTCTTCTAACATCAAGTCCAAGCAATGAGCAGCACATGGTGTCCAATACAAGCGTTCATACTTGGCTTCCAAAACTTCCCTATAATGTAACAATAACGAAGAATTATTATTTTAAAGTTTTTAAATTTTAAATACAAAACAAACTATGAATAAACAATTTTGATGTAAGGAATGAGGAAATATTCTAACCCGCCAACACATTAGCTGCAGCATTATCAGTGATAACTTGCACCACATTCTCTTTTTCAACTTTCTCCACAAACTTGTCTAGTAATTCAAATAGCTTTTGCCCATCCTTTGAATAGCTAGAAGCATCAACCGACTCAACAAACATGGTTCCTCTTAGACAATTAACTAAAAAGTTAATCAATGTCCTTTCTCTCTTATCAGTCCAGCCATCAGCCATTATGGAACACCCGTATTTTGCACAATCCTCTTTATGATTCTTCATCAAATCTTCAGTATGTTTTACTTCTCTTTTGAGTTGGGTAACCCGCACTTCATGGTAAGTTGGTGACTTCATACCAGGATCATATTGCCCAATGACTTCAATCATTGGTCCAAAACTCTCATAATTTATTGCATTAAAAGGAATACCAGCATCATACATCCACCTTGCAAATCTTTGCACTGCCCGAGCTCTCATTTCTTTTTTGTAAGGGTCATTTGCATCAATTTTGGTTTGCTTCCCTTTTGCTTGGTCTCTTCGATTTTTCACCACTGATTCAGGATTAGGTGTGAAGTAAACATCCATAGGCCCTTTTCTCTTTGGCATTTTTTATTTGGATTTGGATGAACCTTGGCTGCTGCTTGTCAACTTACGGCGTTGATTGACATTGATCTCAACAATATCATCATCCTCATCTTCATCTTCCATGTCCATGTCATCGAAATCAAGCAACATGCTCATTTCTTCTTTTTTTGTCTTCTTTTTTGACATGAACTCTCTAATCTCTTCTCTTACATGAGCTGGACACTTCGGGCAAGCAGTGACATTCCTATAACCTCCCGCGAGATGTTGTTTCACCTAATAAACACCTCCATTTGATACTTTACCACAAAAATTATACTCGAACTTATTTAAATTATGCTCCTCTACCAAATAGGCATATTGTCACGCCGGATCTTTTCTATTTCTTTCCGATGTCATTTTCTACACAACAAATTTAATAAATGGAAAATAATTTCAGTGTAATGTAATGTGCGATGAATTAATTATTTGTAATTTTTTTCCCTAACAGATAAAGCAAAAAAAAGACCAATAGCACATTGTATTAATTAATTATTTGTGAATAATTAATTATTTGTAAAAAAAAATTCAGTGTATTTTTTTTAGTTAATTAATCAGAATCAGAATCTATTTTTTTCCCCTAACAGATAAAGGAAAAAAAAAGACCAGTAGCACATTGTATTAATTAATTATTTGTGAATAATTAATTATTTGTAAATTTTTTTTTAGTGTATTTTTTTTAGTTAATTAATCAGAATCAGAATCTTATTTTGTATTAATTAATCAGAATCTTATTTTGTATTATAAAGGAAAAAAAAAAAAAGACCAATAGCAGCACATTGTATTAATTAATTAGAATCTTATTTTGTATTTGTATTTTTATTTTTTATTTTTTTTTTTGTTTCTAACAGAGACTCAAAGGCATAATTGAAAGGAAAAAAAAAAGGGGGCAAAACAGAGCCAAAAGAAGAAGAAGACGAAGAAGGAGGGAGAGAGAGAGTCAGAGTTGAAGTCGAAGCCAAAAAAAAAAAAAAATAGAACTGCAAAGAAGTCGAAGTCGAGCTCGAGCAAACTAGAAGACCAGAAGAAGAGAAGAAGAAGATGACGAAGCATACCTGCGAAATCGAAGTCAAACACACCCAGTTGAAGCAGCCCAGTCAAAGTCAAAGTCCAAGGCGAGGCGAGAGAAGAAGAGGCGACACAGATTAGGGTTCATTTGAGTTGTATTTGGGTCATATTGTACATGAGTTGTAATCCTCTGTGGTTAAGAGCCATTTGAACACACGCCCGCAGCCGTTAGATCAGATCTAGCTGTTAAAAGATCAAGCGCGCCTAGTCGTGCGCCTTACGCCTCTGTCGCCTGGTTCAAGTCGCGGCTAAGGGGCGCGCCTAACTCAAAGCGCCTCGCCTGGGACCTATTTAGGATCAAACAGTGCGCCTCGCCTCGCCTTGCCTTACGCCTAGGCGCGCTTTTTACAACACTGGTGGTACCTTTGGCAAAACCAACTATGATCCTTCGTTGTGATAATAATGAGACCGTTGCACAATTCAAGAAGCCAAGAAACCACAAGAGAGGAAAAAACAGAGAGAGCATCGTCTCATCAAAGAGATTGACAAGCTTGGAGACATCATCTTGAGTCACGACACTAACACATTGCGTATGTGGAGAATCTAGTTAATTATTTCACCAAGGCAATACATACCAAGTGTTTGACTATCACATAGAATGGGAGTCAAATGTAGACCAATTAGTTATGAGTGCAAGTGAAAGTTTGATTTAGGGTACAAATCATTACAGACCATAATGGTCCATAACAGATATTACACTTGTTATCCACAACTTCTTGTCTAAATTTGTTAAGAAAGTGAATCCTCTCCCTCAAAGTTGTCCACTTGTAAATCAAATGCCTAAAAAGTTATTATGGTGGACCAAACTTTGGCAACAGATTTATTATCCAAGCATGTGTAAAGGGTAAGAGTAGATCATTATGGGTAGATTATTTTGAATATTGTCACATGTTAAAAGGCTTGTGTTTGGATTATCTCGAATAATGTTACAAGTTAAAAATGTCATTTCCCTCTAACCATAATGCAAAAGTTTAATCAAAAGTTGGTTTATAAAGTCACCTTGAAACTGGAATAACACGATAGTGGCAAGCTCTTTGGGACAGCTTATGACATTGCAAAAGGCAAAACAATTGATAGAGTGACTAGGGAAAAAATTGTGCAGCTGTCATCAAGCAAATGGGAAATAAGGCTTCATTGAGTTGACTGAAGTCTTGGGTGTCTTCCTACATCTTTGGTGGTAATTTAATTCATAGCTTCAAAAAAAAATGGTGCATTATATAAATTTAGAGAACAAGAGTATGACAGTAAGCTTACAAAGAAATAGATACATCAAATCAATAAGTTCGGACTTAATTGGCGAATGAAGTCTAAATGGGCCAAGATGTTGATGAACAAGCTTCTGCAAAAGAGTTGTACTTGACATGGAAAGGAATGAGATGTTATATGTAGTTGAATCTCTAACTGGAGGGATGGAAGAGAAAAATTCCCAAATTGCAGATTTTTTTGGTATCTAATTTATGGAGTTTAAAGGTAATAACATATTGCATGACATATCCATTATACATTTGTTGCTTCTACGGCCCAGGAGGCCTCTACCTCTCCCCTTTTCTCCTTTTCAATAGAACATCTTTTTTATCAAAACAATGTATAAGATGTTATGAGTTGTATTTTACACAACTTGCAGCATGGCTATGTTAAATTAGCAAAATGTAACCTAATTATAGATACAATCATAACTTGATACTCAAATATGTTGACAATATTTGTTGCATACAAGTAAAGGTGCATCTTTCATGCGGAACTATTTCAGTTCATTATAAAATGATCAAGATAAATGCACTGCAAGTCAAAAAGATCAGAAAGGAGAGAAAGTGTTGCAAAATCAGTCTTTTAGAAGAATGCAGAATCCACTAAAAACCAGAAGAAAGAAACAAAGAAAGATTTTTCAAAAAATATATTTATATATTATCAGAGTATCACCTCATTAAAGTATCTTATCAGTAGATTCTTGGTGACCCTCCCAATGCCAGCACCACAATCTACAGGAGTTTTAGATAACATTAAAAATTAACAATTGCCAAGATATCCACCAATCAAGTATAAACTTTCCAGATAATTATGTATATCATAATGATAATTTAAACTAAAACTTAAGTATATCATTTGAACCAAAAGATAAACCTAAATGGATCTTCCTTTTGGAATTTACTGAATCTCTTTGCATACTTGATCCAGCTAGTTGTGGTAGTGAGTAACTCACTAGGCTGTCGAGCTCATTATTTTCTTCTATGTTTCACAGATTTTGACAATTAAAGCTTTGTAGGACCTTTTATGGGGGGTGATAAGAGTGGAGGACAATTGAGAATTTCATTCAGATTAGTAGACTGCTTCTATGTTATGCTCCACCTAAACGGAACTATGGAATTGTAGCTGAGACCTTAACATTGTAAGAAATGACTTTTTGAGTTTTTCCTCTTGCATGTTGTGGATTATAAATGAACAAGTTTTCTAGTAGCCTTGCATGCTCATATGACCAAGTCTTGTGAGGGTGCAACGTCATCACATGATAGCTGGTTTAGGTTGGAGGCGAGACATCCTTACTAAGGAGCTATTATTTGAACAAAAAAGTTTTACATTCATCATTCACCAAACACCCACACACCAAAAAAAAAATTAGAAAATCGAATATCGAATATCGAATATCTTACACTTATGTCTTTCTTTTGAATTATACCAGCGTAGAATTTATCAGTTCTCACAAAGTTCACTGACAACTATAATGGTATTACAAACGCAAGCATATACATACGTAGAGTAGAGCATAGTAGCCATTTTCTTACCTAGCGCAACAAGATGTCGGTTTCTTCCACCATCTGGGAATCGATCAGACAAAAGGGTATTGAGAAATGCCTCACTAGATTTGATATCTGGCTCGTTGACATGCCCATATCCACCTAACACACCATCCACAGATGCCTCCACACTCTTTTCTCCCAAAACAACACAACCGCACATAAAATAAACCAATTAATAACATACAAATACATACATGTAGATACATACACATATAACTAAGTAAAAAATTGATACATCACATATACACACTTGTATATACCTATATGTGTGTCAGAATTAGAACAAATAGAATAAGAATTTGTACAGGTTTAACTAGAAGAAGGGTTTTAAAGGTTACTCACTTCCCAATAACCAACGCCTTTACTGTACCATTCAGACTTCTTATGGAGGTCTCCTACCTCTTCCCTCCACATGTCCTCCACATTCTTGAATTCTCGGCCATCAGAATCGGACCCACCGACCTCCATCTTACTGAACCCACGCACTCTCACTCTCACTTGCTCTTGCTGGCACTCTCTATTAACTCTAGTAAATAACCGTGCCTGTGAAAGTGAGACCAACTTGAGAACAAAGAAACTAGCAGCAGCAGTATAATAATCATATTTTTTTAATATATTTTATTTATTATTCTATCTATCAATTCACACTATTCACGTATATTTTACCAATGTAATGGTGACACATAAGATTATAAATAAAATATGGTCATCATAGTATTATTGTGAGAAAAATTATCGAATACATACACAATACCAAGTGGCGTTGTCATTTGATACCCTTCACCAATTACCCATTCTATCCCTATATTGTTAGACACAGCACTAACATAAATATAAGGGCTAATTGTGACAACTGCAAAGACCCCCTTTGTGGTTTCTGAAATAATACTGCTCTCCGTGATTTTTTTTCTAACAATATGTATGAAGCTCCCCTCTGTTAACTCACCATTCAACTGACTAACAGAATCTGGTGAGGTCAGCTAATTTGACTATTTAAGTACCTAAATTACCCTTTTTCTTAACATTCCAGAGACCAAAATACCCTTGCCTTGGATTCAACACATTTATATACACACAGATAGTGTGAGAGAGAATTTAGTTAGATGAAATTTACATCAAGGAAGCAACAATCTTTACCTATGTTACACGGACTCTTCAAAATAGATCAAATACCCGTGTCGGACACCCGACACTCGGACAAGGGTATGGGATATGTGTCGGATATTTTTCAACGGATACTTCTTATATAATTGTATATAACACAATTATCATATGTGCATATTATTGTTTAATTACTATAAATGTTATTTTGACACTGTAAGTTACATATAGTACCATTTTATCTCACATATTAGATTAAAAATATAAAAATATGATATTTTTTTGCCGAGTCCGCGTACCCTTAAATTTAAGATTTAATGAGTCCGACCTCTAGATACATACCCGCACCCGACACCCGTACCCGAGTCCATGTAACATAGATCTTTACAAAGTAAATTAGAAAGAAAGAAAAAACACATTAAATTCTTATTTAGCAAGAATTCAAGATCAAACGCAACCAGAACTAGAAAGTACAAGGTTAGAGAGATCAGGAAAGCAATTGGGTTGGCATCAATTAAAATTATATACATAAATATCTACAATTACCAGTGGCCCCAATTCCATATATGTGTGTGACAGTGGTTAACTGGGAAATGCATGGATACCATCACCAGGATTTCACCCACTCAACAAACTACCATTCACTGCCAAACTATTCAATGTAATGTAAGCATAATTCAATGGAAACAAAAGGTTAGTAATGAATATGTAGCAAAAGAATATTTTTGTTACACCTGCAACAACCTCATTTAAACATGAAGAATTTGCAAAATTGTTCATATGTTTTCAAAAATCAGTGGATCATTCATAACTTAATAGAAAGAAGAAAACAAATCATTACAAAAATCATTTTAAAAAATATTACACTTCCCAACTCATTATCTTGTTTCTAATATTTCCAAAATCATTGAGAGGGTTTGCACCTGGATTATTCTAGAAACTCCCTGGGCATCTCTTCTACCAACAACTCCAGGGTTCATATCACCACTAGAAACAACAATCCAGCCACACCTGTGAAGATTTCTCAAATTGGGCCTCTGGATATATATATGTAGCTACCCCCTCTTATGCTCCTCTACCACATAAGCACAATCAAGTATATAAACACACATATATATGTCGTGTATATCTATTATATTATAGAAAGTCAACTCTTGAGTTGGTGCAGATGAAGCCGGATCATGCTACCCTATCTAACTGTTTAATTGGTAACTACCATACCTAACTTATTTACACACGTAGTGTGTGCCAGTACTTCTAGTAGTTAATAAACTGATCCGAGAAACTGAGATTAACATTTTCAAAAAACTAGAGCTTTGGTTTCAAAATACAGTATTTGAAAATAGTTTTTTTATTTTAGAATATTTACTCCTAAGCCCTACCCCATTTTCTCATACTCCAAAGGAAACTCGCTCTATTCTATCAGAGATTTTGGGCAATAGTGGGTAAGCAGGTGATTACAGCTATCCTTGGAATTTTGAATTCTTCCCAAGACATATCAATGGCAAATGACAACTATATAGTTTTGGTTCCAAAGGTGAAAACCCACGGAGGATGTCAAATTTTAGACCAAACATCCTTTGCATCATGGTACAAAAAATTGTCAGCAAAGTTCTTGCAAAATGCCTAAAACTTGTGCTTCCATCGATTATATCAATTAATCATAGTGCTTTTATTAGGGGGCCACCTTAATACTGATAACATGCTTATAGCCTTTAAAGTTTTTCACTACATGAAATTAAATAGGAGCGGTAAGGATGGACACTTTGCATTGAAGATTGATATGAGCAAAACATATGAGTGGTCGTTGTGCAGGGCAAAATGGAGAAGCTAGGTTTCAACCAACGTTTCATTAACGTTGTCTTGCATTGTATTACATTTGTATCCTATTTAGTGCTTCTTAATGGGGTCCCAACGAGAACTTGTCATCCAACCTGGGGGTTTCGGCAAGGTGACCCTCTATCGCCATACCTTTTTGTCCTTTGTGCAAAGGACCTCTCTTCGCTAATTATGAAAGTGAAAGCTAACCAAAGACTTACTAGTATTGCCATCTGTAGGGGTAGTCCTCATTTGTCACATCCCTTTTTTGCTGAGGATAGCTTATTGTTTGGTAGTGCAATGATGGATGAGAATGTAGTGGTGAAGGAGATCCTTCAAATGTATGAGCATGCCTCGGGACAAAAAGTTAAGTTGGGTAAGTCCTCAATCTGCTTCAGTAAAGTGTCAATATGGTTGTGCCAGATGAGATTGGAGAAGCTTTGGAGGTGGGTGTCATGGTTGAGTCGGGGAAGTATTTAGGGAAACCTTACTTTATTAGGAGGAATAAGAAGGAGGTGTTTCACTATGTGAAGGATCGAATCTAGAATCGAATGCATGGTTGGAAGGACAAGTTTCTTTCAGCAACTAAATTTGAGATTCTAATTAAGGTCATGGCGCAAGCCATCCCCATGTATGTCATGTCTTGCTTCCAACTGCCTAATACATTATGCGGGGAGATTGACTCAATCATTAGCCGATATTGGTAGGGCCAAAGGAGAAGAAGAAAAATCATTGGAAGTCCTATGCAGCTATGCGCTATTAGGAGGAAGAGGAATAAGGCAATGTCAGCAAAGCAAGGGTGGAGATTGATTTAGTATCCGAATTCCCTGTTCACATGAATTATAAAGGCTACATACTACCCGCACTCAAATTTCTTAGAGGCAAAATTTGGGGTCAAATTCATCTTTCACTTGATGAAACATCTTCAATGTAAGGCCGCTATTGGAGGTAGGATTACGATGGCATATTGGGAATGGTTAGAGTGTGCAAATTGTGGATGATAAATGGTTGTCTCGACCGTCCTAGTTGAAGTTGATATCTCCTCCTTTGCTTGCGACAGATGAAAGAGTTAGCTATCTCATTGACACAAATAAAAGATGTTGGAATTCAAAGTTATCATCGGCCCTCTTTTTGGATATGGATGTGAAGACTATCACCAAAATCCTGTTGTACCCGAAATAGCCTGTGGACACTTAGGTTTTGCTTTATATGAAAGATGGCCGATTTTTAGTACGCTATGTTTACCATTTGCATACGACCATTGATCACACTATGACAAATTGGCCTGGCTGATCGGATGGTGAAGCAGAGTAAAGGCATTTTCAGAAAAGAGTCTGGCACCTCCAAATGCCAAATAAAATGAAAGTATTTGCTTGGAAGGCATGCTATAATATTCAACCTACTTGAATTGTTCTAAAAGGAAGGAGGATCTCCGTAGATGACATGTGTGGACTACGTGGCGAATCAACTGAGACTATGTTGCATTGCTTTCAGGATTATGGGGTAGCCCAGAAGGTGCGAGATTGAAGCTTGTTAACTTCCGATGTTCGAGCAAGTAATAGCTATGATTTTATGCAAAGGGTAGATGATGTTGCCAACTAGTGACAAGAGTCTGGGACTTTTTTGTGGCGAGGTGTTAGGGTATTTGGGCGGCCCGGAATCAAGCTGTGTTTCATCTAAAGTCTTATGTCTATTGAGGACCTTGTTGGGAATGGTGTCTCTAACTTACTACAAGACTTTCGCCAAGCATGCAACAGTGTAGGAAATTCTTGTTTTCCTCTTATGGGCACAATCATTCAGGAGGCTGCTGCAATTTGTCAGGTTTTCAGAAAGCTTTGTTCTTTCTTATGTTCGACACATGGCTGAAATTAGGAATGGTCTCACTGTGTGGGTGGAGGAAGCTCCGCCGGGCGGTGTTTGGTACAGCTTATTATTGTAAATTACAAGTTGGTAATCCAAAGCTGGTACCTCTCACCTAACTTTTAGAAATTCAGCATTTTTTTTTTAAATGTATTTAAATTTCTGCCTAAGCGAAAGCTGCAATAAATAGTCTAATAACCCCTAATAATAAATAAAAGCAGTAGCACTATAAGCAGCTCAGATAAGCTGAACCAAACGGCCCAAAGGTTTGTAATCTGTTTTCCCGAAAAAATGAAATTGCAAAGTCTAAAAAAACTGATTTTGAAGATGGGTTTACATTGGCATTAAAAATCTTGTGGAGGTGAATGAGAATAACACGAAAAAGATTGGATTTTTGTTTGTTCATAATTGAATTATAATAATTAGGTAAATGATTATACCTGGAAGGCTGGAGTTGGAGTGTGGAAGACGGGTGGACTCGCAGGCGCACCGAGGGAGAAGATCGTTGTAACCCAACGAGAGACAGAGGCAATGAGTCTATCTGAGATACAGAGTTTAGACCTAATTCTAAACCTTGAATCAACCAACTGGGTATGCTGAACCGGGATCGATTCAAGTATTTCATCCGTTGAACCGCGCGAGTCGATGGGCTTGTTTGGTTTGTTATTGTGAGAGTTGTTTTTGAAAAAAAATTTGGGAAGAGAGTTTAAAAATATTTTTGGTTTGTTTGGTTGTATATTTTGGGAGAGTTATTTTTTTGGGAGTTTGAGATGATTTGATATTTTGGGAGAATTTGAGTAGATGTGTGTGAGAGAAAAAGTGATTGAGAATGAGAGAGGAGAGATGAGAGAGAAAAATTGATTGATTGATGTGTAAAAGAGAGAAAGTGATTTTAAAATTTTTTTGAGAAAAACTCAAATCAAACAATTTTTTAAAAAAAATTTTTTAAAACTCATCTCCCAAATGCAAACCAAACATACCCGATATTTTTTTTTTTTAGACCAGAACCAGACCTATTTCTTAGACTACCTCCAATCTAAATCTTTCATCAAATAAAAATTTAGGGGTTGTTTGGGGTGTCCTAAATAAGTGTATTTTTTGTCTTTTTGGACTAAAAAGTTAAGGGAAAAAATATGGATGCTCAGGTTAACTTTTTGACTTTTCATGAAAAAATGTGTAATAAAAAATTATAAAAATTAGTTTGTAAAGGAAAATTATGATGGAGAGTTGTGCAGCCGTAATTGTTGACTTTTGGTGAATAGCATTAATTTTTTAACTTTTTGAGTAACTTTTTGACTTTTTTTAAATACCCTAAACTTCCTTAATAAAAACGGTATTTCAACCGTTTCACTAAGATCAAGTTTGACAAGTTGAAAAAAAGTTAAAAAATTAAAAAATTATTCAAAAAGTTAAAAAGTTATCACTATTCATCAAAAAGTCAAAAATTATGGTTGCACAACTCTCAATTCTAATTTTCCCCTACACACTAATTTATACAATTTTTTAATACACATTTTTTCATAAAAAGTCAAAAAGTTAACTCAAACATCCATATTTTTTCCCTCAATTTTTTAGTTCAAAAAGACAAAAAGTGTACTTATTTGGGACACCCCAAACAACTCCTAAATTGAATGAAATGAATCTTAATTTTTTTTATTAAATCAAAAGAACATTTAACTTTTTATCAAATTTTACAGGTGATTATTGGTAGACGACCGAATAAATAACTAAGTGGACAATCAGATTGAAAAAAATTTAAAGAAAATTTACACTGAGGTGGTCGACCGCCTGAACATCCTCTCGGTCGACTGGTTATTTGATGAAAATTAAAATTTAAGCATTAAAATATTTGGTATTAAATAAAAATTTTAACCCAAATCTTTACTTAAATTTGATATAAAAATAATAATAATAAGCATAAGAGATGCTCTAAGCCTTTTTTTTTTTTTTATTTAAATTCTTACGCAGGTTTGGTTTGAGAGTTAGGCCATCTCCAACGGTTCATCAAACCTTATATCATATTTGAAATTTGGTGAAAAAGTCACTTTTTGGAGCTCCAATGGTTTCAGCAAATTGGTATCAAAATAAAAATGGAACAAAAAATTCATCAAAGTGAGAACAGGCTCTAGGTTTCACCATTTTACTGTGCGTGACCGTTGGGGGAGACCAACCGATCAACCAGCCGATTGACAAGCCGGTTGACCAACCGGTCGACCGGTTTCTTATTTCTAAATTTGTTTTGTTCGACAGATGCGAACTGGTTTGAACTGGTTTATTTTGAGATAGGTTATTTTGTGGATTATGAATAATTTGAAGGGTGATATAAATTTAAATTTCCATGAAAATATAATTGAAAGAGTTACATCTCATATACATATTTTAGAACTAGTCGTTCCAATAATTTAACGTTGGGTGGACAGAGTATTTTGAAAATTTACATGTCGAACTGGTTTATTTTGAGATAGGTTATTTTGTGGACTATGAATAATTTGAAGGGTGATATAAATTTAAATTCCCATGAAAACATAATTGAAAGAGTTACATCTCATATACATATTTCAGAACTAGTCATTCCAATAATTTACCGTTGGATGGACAGAGTATTTTGAAAATTTACCGTTGCTGATGTGCTCTATAAAATATATATGTTCCGTAATATCATACTGTGAATTTCAGTTGGGTTGACAGAGTATTTCATTTTCATAATAGCATTACATTATATGCTGTGACTTTTATTTGTTCTGTGTCATTATAAATTTTTTTCTCAGTGCGCTTTAATTTATATTATCTGATTCTGAAATTGAGTGTATATCATTCTAATATTTTTCAGTAAGTTAGATATTGTATGTACTGAATTTGTTTCAAACTATGGAAGATTTTGAAATGTTTGAGAAATCACAAATGTTGGAACACAACATTGATATTAATTTTATTTCGAAAACTTCACGAGAGCAGAACACGCAGAACACTGATAATCATTTTATTTCAGAAACTTCTCATGTTTCTCGTGGTGAAGCGTTCACAATTATAGAAAATGAAACTTTATGTAGATCTTGGTTAGCAATCTCTCAAGATCCCATTACTGGTAATAGTCAGACTATGACTATATTTTGGGAACGAGTACTTGTTTATTTTAATTCGCAATTGAGCGGTGAATCAAATCAAAATCGTATTTCTTTGTCTCACCGTTGGTCTGGCATGCAAAAGGCAATTAATAAATTCTGTGGTTTTCTTGAACAAATTCAACTGAGGCAATAAAGTGGAACAACTGAGGCAGACATGGTAAAAGTTATTTGTGTTATTAAATATCAAATTTCTTTTCTAAATGTATACTTGTTATTGAAATTTTTGTAATTTTTTTTGTAAGTCGCTGAAGCGAAGCGAATGTATCATGCAATACAAAAAAAAACACTTCACATTTGATACATATTGGGATATTTTGCGCCGAAGTTGTAAGTGGGATGAATTTCGAACACAACCCAAAAGAAGCACGCAACATGCTTATTCATGTTCGAATCCACCAACTGAATATGAGGCATGTCAACCCAACCAAAATAATGCAATGCACGAACAACCATCTAATACATCAACATGACCAATTGGTACTAAGGCAGCGAAAGAGAAGTTGAAGAATCAAACAACGCACAATAGTAGATTTGATGAAATGGCTACCAACCAATCCAAAATTGTTGAAGTGTTATCAACTATCTCCGCTAGAACTATTAAGCGAGATGAACAAAAGGCGATAGACCGTGAACAGAAGGCTGCAAGGCGTCGAAGAAGGGCCGAAGATCGAGAGGAACAACTAAAACTCCTATTTATGATGAATGAAAGAGAACAACGAAATGAAGATCATAAAATAATATCAATGGACATGACAATTTTAAATCCTATGCAAAGTATGTACTACGAAGATCTTCAACGATAGATTTTATTTCGAACAACTAATAGATTGCCTTGAAAGGTTCTGTATTAATGGGTTTCATCTATTGGTTTTATTATTTAAAAATATTAAATCTAACTTCTATTGGTTAGTTGTATTGGAATTATTAATGTGATAAGTAATTATGTAATTAAAATTTTATTAAATGGAACATAATGATTTATATTTGTGAGATAATTAACAGATAAAAATAAATTTATTAATGTATGTTATAATTTTTTATTTATTGAAAATACAATGTAAACGATGTCATAAACTTTTTTTTTTTTTTTTCACAAAAGGAACAAATTAGTGGTGATTGTTAGTGGGATTCTATTTTCCATTTTTAGTTATTGTTAGTCTTCAGTGCATGTTTTATCAGTTTTACAATAATATTCACACAACATTCTCATCATTGTTTAAAGGTGCAGAATGACCGGAAGTTGTTTTTATTTTAAAAATGCAGCCTTACACTCCTAGTTTCAATTTGCAGAAGTACATCCCAAAATAGAACTCAATTCTCAGTCCATTACAATTATAATGGTTGATAATTGTTTTATTTTTATTGGAATTATTTGTAATTCATTCTTTTTTTTGTAACATATAATTGTATTGATTTCATTCTGTGCTTGGTATAACATGGTCATGCCCCAAAATGTATTGGTTTCATGTCTCTACAACATGGTTATGCCCCAAAAATTCAATGGAAGTGAAAAACATGCTGCAGATGAATTGATTGGCAATGGAAGTGAACAAATTCTGTGATTGGTACCTTCTTTAAGTTATTAATAAAATTCAACTAACATGGCATCACTGAAGCTCCAAAAGATGGTGCACATGTATTACCAAGGCAATGTAAGTGAAAAACTAACAAAGGATTTTATATCAGATAATATGATATACAAAACTACTATATTATACAAGATAAAACCACTACATTTATAAAAGAAATTGACCCAAGAAAAAGTTGTTAAAATAACAAAATACAAAACAATGCAAATACATATCAGTTGAACACATCAACAATCATTATCTGGTGGTGGTGGATGAGGAAAGTAGTGATGGTATATGTCATTTACGCGATGCTCAATCCTATCTATGCGATTGTTTGCCACTTCGTGACGTCTTTCAATGTCCATACGGAACTCACCAAATTATTGAATTAATGAGTTCTGTGCAGTGGCAAATGTATCAAACTGAGTACCCAACGAATTGACCTGATTAGCCATTTGATGTTCCCATTGAACGCACTGATTATAACGTTGTTCTTCCATAGCCAAAAACTCAGTTCAATATTGAGGTTGTTCAGTTGATGGCATCACATTGGCAAGAGGATCTTTTAGAGCATCTTCTGGACCATCATCTGGTGGGACTTCATCTTCTAAATCTTCTGGAGCATTAACACTTCCCATTAAATTGGAGGCTCCACTAGCACGAGTCACTGTATACTGATTAATGGGTGAACAGATTTTCATCTCCATTTCATCTACAAGGTGAACCCTAAAATGTTTGAAAATTTTTGTCAAGAGTGCCCCAAACAGTAATGATCGACCCATGAATTGAGCAAGATTTGCATACATCATTTCTTTCATTATTATGTAACACAAATCTAACTTATGGCCAACTTCAAAACAGTATAACAAATAGGCATTAAAATATGGGACCGCATTATGATGTCCTTTTTCGGAGTGACATTTTCTACAATCCACCGGTGGAGAATCCGAAGATAGGGTTTTAAATGTCTTGCTTGTAGATTAGTCCCAGTAAATATGTTCTCACAAATAGTAGTATATATGTCACTAGGATTAGCAACAATATTAACTAACTCAGCCTCACTCTGAAAATGGATATTTTCATCACCTACCTCAACTCCAATAATGCTTGCCAAAGTAGGAATATCAAACTGAATACCCTTTCCTTTCACATCTGACAAAAGAGTAAAATTTCCATCTTTTTCCTGAGTACTTCTTAGGTGAACATAAAATAGAGATACCAGCCATAGATATACCTTTTGGGGTAAATTAATTAAATTTAGCCATCCCATTGCTTCAAGTTTACTAACTAATAGTGCATCATATTGAGGTGGCAGATTTACCCTCCTCTCTGTTACAATAGGTCGGCTGGAGAAGTTTAGAAAGGCTTGTTCATGACTTTCACTGAGAAAATCATCAGTAGGATATGACTCATTTTGAGGCTGCTGTTGTTGGCGTCGCGGAGGGTTGGAACTTTCACCAACTTGCGGTCTGACTCTTTTAGTTCTAGGCATGATATCAATAGCTGTTGAATTTTAATGAAAATGTGTTACATATGAAAGCTGAATTAGAGTTGGCTTGTTATTGTTCTGGTGTTATGCTAAATTTTAATATGCAGTGTTTGTGGTGTTATGCTGCATTTTAATAAACACTGCATTTTAATATGCTGAATGAAAACATGAAGTTAATAGGCAGTGTTTGTTGTTCAAAAGTGCAGAAGTGCACACTGAAATGGAAAAAGAACATGAAGTAAAAATTCAATGGAAGTTAATATGCCAGTGAATGTGTTCTGTATGACAGAAGTTAATTTCCAATATTAAACATGAATGTAGTTTGATTAAAATATGAATTTTATGCTCTTCAGAAGGTTAAAGTTAAACAAATAAAGCATGATGTTGTGCTCACTGAAAGAAGGGCCGAAGAAGTGGAAGGAAGTGCACACTAAAAGGCCAAAAAAAAAAAAACATGTGCAAGGCCGGTTGACCCACCGGTTGACCAACCAGTTGACCCGTGCGATATAGACTACCTCTATTTTGATGCTGCCTTGTTGTTCCTGCTGATGTTGGCGTTATTGATTCAGATGGTTTGCCTTGTTGATTCTGTGGATTCACACAAGTTGAATATAGTGAATATGCAGTGTTTTGGCAATAGAAATTGGTTAAGCCGAATTTGAAGGTGGTGGTGAAGAGAATACAGTGAATGTGTTCTTATAGAGGCAATCTGTGAATAGAGTGAATCTGTGAATAGAGTGAATTTGGTGATGCCAGGTTTATATACAATCTTGAGCTGATATAAAGGGTCAATTATTGAGGTAGGTGGTGGAGGGAATTAATATTCAACTAAATTGGTTGAATGAATTCAATGAATGGTGGTGTGTGTAAAATGAGGCATTGACTCATTTGAGCCATTGAATTCGTATGCCACCTCTGTAGTATGCCACCTCTGTAGGTTGAATGCATTTATCCACTGAATAAATGAATGGCAACATTATTAAGTAGTATGCCACCTCTGTAGGTTGAATGAATTTCAACTAAGGTAATAAATAAATAGCAACATCCTCACTAATAAGCCAACCAACATCAATAAATGAATGGCAACATATCAGTAATAAGCCAACCAACATCAATAAATATATAAACAAATAAATTGGACACCAATACATATATGTCTTGAATATATATACCGAAAAAATTTGTATACCACATCAATAAATTCATATACTGAATAAAATCATAGGACACATCAATACATATGAATTATGAATAAATGAATTATTTAAAAATTGATGAATCTTTCAATATTTAAATATAAGACTAGCATTTTAATATAAGACTTCCAACAACATCAGTAAGCATTTTCTCATTATTTTGTAACTGATTAAAACATGGTTATTATCATTTGTAATTATTTGGTACTTAAATTTATGTGGTATTATCATTTGTAACTGATTAAGACATGGTTATTATCATTTGTAATTCTCATGAATTGAACACAAAACAATTCTCAATATTAAAGATTGGATCATCACAACAGCACATCATCACATAACTTCTGAACTACTTGGTTAATATAGTGCATCATAATGAAGATTACAAACAAGACAACCTTCCATTTCAAAACTATAAACAAAATTACATGTATTGATATGGTGAATTTAGTTTTCGCCATAAAGATGCCACATATGTTCTATTAAATCATTACGGAGGGCATGATATGCATCATTATCTCTAATACCTAAATGACGAGACAAAAATGATTGGAAGTCATTGGTAGGAGTAGAGGAAAGTTGCACTGGCGCATTGGTTGATGAAAGTTCATAATCAAAATTAAGGTGCTCCTCCCTCTCATTTTCGACAATCATATTATGTAATATAATGCAACTCTTCATTATGTTGGCAAGCATTTTCGGATCCCAAAAACGTACAGCACCACCTATAATTGTGAATCGAGATTGAAGCACTCCGAATGCTCGCTCTATATCTTTCCTGGCAGACTCTTGCATCATTACAAAATGTTGTTTCTTTACTCATTATGGAGAAGAAATTGTTTGAACCAGTGTTACCCACTGAGGGTATATACCATCAGCAAGGTAATAACCCATATCATAACTATATCCATTAATAGTGTAATGGACAGGGGGAGCTTTACCTTGAGCAAGATCAAAAAACAAAGGCGATCGGTCCAACACATTCAAGTCATTATGTGAGCCAGGCATTCCAAAAAATGCATGCCAAATCTATAAGTCATAAGATGCTACTGCTTCAAGAATAATGGTTGGCTTTTTTTGATGGCCTACATATTGACCTTGCCATGCCTTTAGACAATTTTTCCACTCCCAATGCATGCAATCTAAACTTCCTAATATACCCGGAAACCCCCGAACCTCCCCAATAGCAAGTAATCTAGCAATATCAGTTGGTGTTGGAGATCTCAAATATTCTGGTCCAAAGATTTCAATCACTGAATTATAAAATTGTTGCAAACTTTGAATTGCAGTACTTTTTCCGATACATATATAATCATCAACTGCATCTGCTGCGACACCATATGACAATATTCTCATCGCTGAAGTCATTTTTTCTAGGGGAGATAATCCAACTACATGAGCTGCATCTTGTTTTTGAACAAAATATGAATTGTGTGCTTGGATTGCATTCAAAATTCGCAAATACAAAGGACGACGCATTCGAAAACGTCTCCGAAATATTGTAGGTGAATACATTGGATTTGCAGCAAAATAATCTGCAAACAATCTCTCATGACCCTGCCTTCTATCTCTGTGTATATACTTATGGCTTACAACAAAACCTCCTATTTTCTTTGAGCTATCACTTGACTTAAGAATCTGAAGCATACTAGCATTATTATTCTCATAAGCCCTTAAAAGTGTGACCATATATTCATCATTAGACTCATCATCAGAGGAGGAGGAAGAAGAAAATGATGAAAATGAAGTCAACATCATGGATTTGAAGGTATTCATTATGCTCTGTTTTCTGGCATATGAATAATGTGTTTATATGAGATTTTAAAAGCAAATCATTGTTGGAGATACACCAAAACGAAATATATGTAATGGAGGGAAAAAAAAAATAGGAAAAGAATTGGGCACAGAAAGGGAGGGAAACAAAAAAAAAAAAAAAAATTATGGCCTTACCGGTCAACCAACTGGACGACCCTCCCCCTTTTGATGCTTATCGTTGGAGCAAGCCATATCAGATTGAGAAAATTGGCTTTTTTTTACTCAAATTTGATGAAAAATTTGGTCCACCGTTGGAGATGCTCTTAGAGCAATAGAATTGGTGATTGAGAAATTGTGGTGGACTTAATATTATGTTTGATTGTTATTCCCAATGGATGGAGGGGATTAACAACGGTCAAAAAAAAAATTTAATTTTAAAAAAAAATCAACTTTTAATTTATATTCTTTTATTTTTAGTAAATTTTTTAAATATTTTAAAAAAATAATTGATTTCTACCTAACACAATTTCACTTACAAAACAATATAGGGACATTTATTAATAAATATTACATCCGTAACTTATAGACCATTTAATTCTATAAATAATATTATGAATTCATAAGTTCTATTTCTTATTAAAATCTCTCAAATAAAACATATTATATTTGAAAGAGAACTTTTTAAGTAAATTCCCTTCTTAAGAGTTCTATTCCATATGACCCATATTCTTTTTGAGTATTTCATTAGGTTTTATTTGAGATAAGAATACCAAAAACCCCTCAATCGTCCCTACACGTATTTCCATTTTGAAATCAAATCCAATCAAAACACTCATCTTTATCATTCCATATTTCACTCCCCAAATCTTTTCCTTCTCAAAATCCTCACTGTTGCAGCAAAATCTCACAAACCCTAATCCTAGGTTTCACATTACTTCGTCCACCATCCTACCATCATCCCACTGTCGTCGGCAATTGGAAGTTCACATCGATTCACCGCTTCCATCGCGAAATCGACCAACCATTCCACCGTCATCGAAGTGTTGTCGGCTACTGGAACCATACTGCAACGAAAAAGAAACAATGCTGTGAACATTCGCATATATCGGAGTGTATCAACTCGACACGGGAACCAAAAGTAAGCACCTTTTTTTCCCATTTTTTGTGTAATCAAATTACATTTTTATTTTTTGGTCCTAATGCAAACTTTCTCACATGTTGCCATTGTTATTTTTTGTCCTTATTGTTTATGTTTTTGCTGTTATTTTTCCTCTTTTTGTTGTTGTTGGTATTGTTAAAATGATGTAAACTCCCAAATTTGTTGCTTTCCTAGAAAACAAGAAATTGTTGTTGTTTTGGATATTGTTGTTGTTGTTCGCATGATGTCAACATTCACATGGGGACCATGTCTTGAATAAATTTGTTATATGATTGTAAACATTGTGTCAAGCAAATCCCCAAATAAAAATGTTTCTTCTAGTCATAGTTCAATTTTGATGTGAACCTTGACAATGTGAACATTAATATTGTTCATATTTGCCCACTTAATATTTACATCACAGTTTTGTACACTGAAAATATGTGATTTGTGATTAATGAATGGGTGATGTTGTCATGTTGTTTGGTTATTTATAGCCACTATGAATATTCACAATGGTGCTATTTGCTTATAAATGTGTATATATAATCATTGTTTTACTGTGAATTGTTGTAACCAAATGTTGATGTGAACTTTAACATTCTTTTCTATACACATAGACATACCTAATATTATATGGATGTATAAATATTAACATTCGGTGTGACCACTACTATTTGTACCCTAGCAGTAATGTGAATATTCACATCTCCAATGATGTGAATGTTCACATTACTGTGTTTGTCACCTAAATAATACATTGTTGTTTTTGCTTATTTGAATATCGTTGAATGTGAACATTCACACTGACATGTGTTGATGTCAATGTATATGCCTACCCTACTAATTCTATTGAAATCAAATTTGATGTTCATATAAACACTCACTATTTGTGCATGCCCATGTAACAGATGTTGCATCTAAATTTTGCACAAAGAGGAAGAAGAAGAAGTATCATGTCAAAGAAAAAAGCATGCCTCTAGAGAGCAACACCCACATCGACATGCAGGATGTCAATTATCGATCAAACATTACAGGCTTAGTAAAACTGATGAGAAGCACCAAGTTTTCAGATCTTCAACTGGACTACTTGAGGCAAAATCCGTTATTTGATGGTTGGGTTCGTCCACCATACACTAGCTATACCAGAATACAATGCTAGTTTTTTTAATTTTTTAATTTTAATTTTAATTTTTTTTTGTGTAACTTTGATAACTTGTAGTTAAAAACACTTGACAACATATATATAAATCAATGATATATTTCTCGCACACCTATGTGTTTTGATGGTATATTTGGTGTTGATGTGTTACATGTGTTAAACAATATAAACTGTGACCATTCACATCTGTTTTCTTATGTTAAAGTTTGTGTGAATGTTCACTTCTTAGTTTATGTTCAATAAATGTGAATGTTTAAATTATGTCCTATGTTTACTGTGGTTGATTACAAATGTTAATATTCACATTATACATTAATTAGGTGTATGATCATGTTATAATTAATGTGAATTTTTACATCTATTTATTGCATTGTGAATATTCACATCATACTGTGGTTAACTACAGATGTTAATATTCACATTATACATTAATTAGGTATACGACCCATGAACAAACATATCAGAATTAATGTGAATCTTAACATTTATTTATTCCATCAGGAATATTCACATCATGTTTGTGTCTAAATAAACAAAATGGTCCTTGAATATTCACATCATCAATATTGCATAATGGTAATGAACACAACAAAAGCATATACACCATTCAATATTATATGAAAATGCAACTATTAACATTAATTGACAATAGATATGACAAAATTCTAGTACAAAAAATCACCATTCAATATTATATGAAAGTACAAATATTAACATTAATTGACAATACATATGACAAAATTCTAGTACAAAAAGCCAGAAATCCAAAAACAAAATACCCTTAAAATCTCAAACTCTCTAAAAACAAAACAAAACAAAAAAACCATCACCCACATTCTCATCTTCATCATCTTCATCATTATCACTATCCATGCAATTCCAACATTACACCAATCTAACAACAATCTCTGCATGTTGAACCCCCATTGATTTGGCAAGTAATAACATACTTTGAAGCTCATCATCACTGTCCAAATTACACCTATTAATCCCAGGTAGCCGATAGAATAAGGAAATGCAATTAGTAGATAACTCATTCCATTTTTCACACACACACTCCACGAAACGTGAATAAAACAGCGCTCGCACTACATTTATTACAGTAGTACCACATCCATATGAGCACACCAACAACATGAAAGTATCCATCTGCTGCAAAAATACAAAAATAAGGAAGTGAATAACCACATTATAGCCAATGATATGTGAACATTTACATTGTTCACATAATCTGAATTATCTAACCAAACAGAGATGAAACAGAATAAGCCGACAACTTACCCCATTTTCACACAAACACTCCACCAAACGCGAATAACACAATACGCGAACCATATTTATTATAGTTGTACTGCAATCATATGTTCACACCAACATCATAAAGATATTCATCTCCTGTAAAAACACAACAATACAAAAGTTAACAATCACGTTATAACCATACAAACAACAACACATACAATAACCCATACTATGTGAACTTTCACATTATGCAAAATAAATGCCCATGTATATAGTTCCACTACTAAATCCAGAATGAAAACTACCACCACCAGCCTTACACAACATAAAACATTTAACAAGATCAAAATCACACCACCAAAATGAGGTGACAATACATAACATGCAAACAACCCTCCATAATGATATAACAAATAAGATGTAAACATCTACATTATTCACATACTTTGAATTATCTTGCCCAGACAGAGCCTCATTAAGCAAACATAAAAAACTCATCAAACAAACACTTGCATTACCACATATTCCAAAAAATGCATAAAATCTAAATAATTCAAAAGCAAAACATACAATCACCACATAAATCAAAACATAACATAAAACAAACATACATTCATACACAAAGTATATGCCTACATGTACATTTTACACTGTTAAATCCAAACTCAAAATATCACCACCTTCATTACCAATGAGATGTGAACATCCACATTGTTCACATAATCTGAATTACCTCACCAACATAAAGCCACGTAAAATGCATATAATTCAAAAAACAGATCATCCAATCCATATAATTCAAAAAACAAAATATCCAATCCATCACATAAATCAAAACATAAACTGAACATGTATTCATAACCAAAACGATACTAACCTTAATCATACAATTCTGCACTCGTCCTTTACCTCGAAAATGACTGATTTCACCCAATTATACTCTAAACAATGTCACAACTGAACACCATTCGAGCTGTTATCTTCACTCCCAAATCACTGAACCCTACCACAACGGCAACAATGAAACCCTAGCACACTGAAACCTTCAAATGAGCGAGCAAAAATTTAAACATATCCAACTGAATCAGAATCAGAATCAAAAGTGTAAATACTACAAACTACCAAAACAGAATGAACAAAAAAAAAAAAAAGGAAATGTATATATATGTTATGTGTATAAACACTATACATAAGGGCATAATAGTCCAACAAAAAATATAAACTTAGGAAAAAGGATCTCATGGAATAAAAATAATAAATACATGACACTAATCAGGTTATAATAATCATTTGTGGACCTAATGGGTTACAACAACTCTAAAATGGATTTATCAATAAAAATCTCTATTTGAAAATGTAATGAGATAATAGTTCATACATTAGAATAATGTCTAATTGTCACATTTTAAGAAAAATGATACATTTGACAATTAGTACACACGTTAGAATATTTTATATTGTCATATTTGGCAAAAGTTTTAATCAATAGTGTATAAATGAAGCATATCCACATTTGTTGTTTCTAGAAAATATAGTAAAAGGATCTCATAATTTACATTTTCAAATTCAATTGGACTTCACAATGCATACTTTTTTAGGATGGAACTTCTAGATAAATTTTCCAACAATGATATCACATAAACTCTTATTATGTGAGTGTATAAGACTTATATGCATAAATATAGGATTCACATACTCACTATTTCTATAAGTGTATACATGAGTGTGATTGTAGCATTGTTCAAACTTGTATGTTGTATTTAGATCATGAATTTTGATGAGGATTTAAAATGAAAAGGAAAAATATGAAATAAATGTAAGCTAAATTTTTTTCTTCATTTCTCTTTCCATTTTCTAATTTCTTTCCAAATTTATGATTCAAACATAGCATTAGGCTATAAAATAATTCTATTTACACAATAATTTTACCTTATCACACCCTAAAATTTTCAAAAAAAAAAATACTACAATTTTAACTCTAACTAAAATTACTAAAAAAACCCCTCAAACTTTAACAACTACAAACCCTAATTTTTCATTTCACCCACGACCCCCTTCATCGGACTACCATGCGTCGTTGCTACTGTCCCAACTCTTTCTTTCCTTCAAACTACCACATCATTCTTCTTATCCTCTTCATCATCATCCTTATTCTAGATTTGAAACCCATCTCTCTCTCTCTCTCTTAGAGTAAAAGAAGACAAGGTCATGAAAGCGAGAAGGATCGCAATAAAAGATGTTTGGAAAGAAGGTCATGGGGGTGGAGATTGCGGTTGGGGAAGAGATCACTCTAGAGAGAGGAGATCGCGGCGTTGACAGAGATTGAGGGAAGAGATTGCTGCTAATGGTGAAGATTGCAACGCAATTGTAGCTAGGGGTCGCGGCGACGACTAGAAAGTGAGGTAGCAGTGGTAGGAGAGATGTGTAGGTAGTACTCGAGAAAGTGGTAGTCATTGTGGTTGGATGGTTGGGAAGGTGGTAGTCATCATGATGGAAGGACTACAAAAGTGGTAATTATTGTTGTCGAAGGTTACAACGCAGTAGTTAGTTAAAAGTGGAGGTGGAAGAAGTAGGGTTTAAAGGTTAAGTATAGAGAGAATAAAGCGATTAGGAATAAGGGTATATATGGAATTATAGTGTGTAAGAAGACAAATATTTTTTTTGAATGGAGTGTAAATAGAAAAAATGGTGTAATGAGGTAGATTTGTGGTATATGTAGAATTACCTTAGGCTATAAATGCATTATTTTTTTATTGGACAAATTTGCTCTTACATTCATTTTATATTTCAAAATTTTAAAATCTCATAATTTGAATTTTACGAATCAGTTTTTAATAAAATTGATAAATCTAAATTCTTCTTTTTGAGATCTTTCAAATAACATCTATATTGAATGTGAAATCTTAAAAGAAAAAAAAAATGAATATGTGTATTCATACACTTTTAAATCATTTTTAAATTAGAAAAGGACAATTTTTCCAAACCAAACCAAACCAAACCAAGCCTTAAGTCCCATCAAATGAGATCGGCAACATGAATCATTCTTCTCCACGCGGCTCTATCAAAGGCCATTTTGTTAGTCAAATTAAGTAGATCCATATCTCTATTTACAATGCTAACCAACGTTAATCTTGGCCTACCCGATCCCATAACATTTCCATCTACCGTCACTACATCGCATCTCTTTACTATTGCCTCTATTGGTCTCCGTTGAATATGACCAAACCATCTCAATTGATTCTCTCTCAATTTATCTTTTATCTGTGCCACTCCTACCCATTCTCGAATACACTTATTCATAATTCTGTCTTGTCTAGTTTTGCCACACATCCACCTTAGCATCCTTATCATAGCAACACTCATATTATCTACATGTTGTTTTTTGGTTGCCCAACACTCCGTCCTATACAACATTGCTGGTCTAATAGTCGTTCTATAGAACTTACCTTTTAGTCTAGTAGGTATTCGTTTACCGCACAGTACTTCAGATGCACTTCTTGACTTAAGCTATCCCGCTTTAATCTTATGGGCCACATCAGCATCAATCTCCCCCGCTGTTGTGATAATCGACCCTAAATAACAAAAAAGTTCACTCCTAGGCATTTCTTGGTTCTCAATCTTCACTTCTCCTCTACTTTCATTGTTACTGTTACTAAATCTACACTCCATGTACTCTGTCTTAGTTCTACTTATCCAGAATCCTTTAGATTCAAGTGTTTTTCTCCAAATCTCCAACTTTGTGTTAACTCCTTCTCTAGTCTTATCTACTAACACGATATTATTTGCAAACAGCATACATCATGGCACGTTATTCTGAATATTTCTCGTCAACTCATCCATAACTAACGCAAAAAGATAAGGATTTAAGATAGATCCTTGGTGTAACCCTACAGTGATAGGAAATTCATTTGTCTCTCCAGCAGACGATTTAATAGTGGTCACCACCCTTTCATACATGTCCCTAATCACATCAATGTAACATTTTGTCACCTTTTTCTTCTCTAACACCCACTATATTATATCTCGAGGCACTCTATCATATACTTTCTCAAGGTCGATAAACACCATATGAATGTCTCTTTTCTTTTCTCTATACTTTTCTATTACTCTCCTCAATAGATAGATCACTTCCATTGTTGACTTACCAGGTATAAACCCAAATTGATTATCTGACATCTCTGTTATATCTTGCCATCGGCATTCCATCACCCTCTCCCACACTTTCATTATATGGCACATTAGCTTAATTCCTCTATAGTTGTTGCAATTCTAGACATCTCCTTTATTCTTATAGTTTGTCACTAAAATACTCTTCCTCCACTCATCTAGCATGTTCCTAGTCAACAAAATTTTGCTAAACAACGTAGTCAACCAAGCAACCCCCTTTTTACCCAAACACTTCCAAGCTTCAATAGAGGTATCATCGGGTCCTAAAGCTTTATTTGATTTCATCTTCTTAAGTTCAATCTCCATTTCAAAGTTCCTAATCTTGTGCTAGAACCTATAGTCTTGGTTTATTGTATTACTGGCTATTTCTTCCCCTATTGATGTACCTCCATGTTCCTGATTTAATAGTTTTTCAAAATAGTTCTTCCATCGCTCCTTAATCTCTTTATCCTTCACCAATCGTAGAATTCTCACTATTGATGCACTTAGCTTGATTAAAATCTCTTGTTTTCCTCTCCCGTATCTTAGCAAGTTTGTATATCCTGTTCTCTCCCTCCTCACTATCCAGTCTAGTGTATAGGTCATCATACGCTTTCAACTTAGCTTCTCTTACTACTTTTTTGACCTTCTTATTAGTCAATCTATAGCTTTTAAAGTTTTCATCAGTTTTATCCTTCTGTCACTTTTTAAAGTACTTTTTTTTTTTGCCTTAACTACTACTTGAACCTCTTTCCTTTACCACCAAGTTTCCCTAGAGCTGGGTCCCGTTCCTTTCGACTTTCTAAGCACTTCCCTTGAGATTCTCCTCATACAATTGGCCATCGAGTTTCACATAGTTTTAACATCATCTTCCAAGTCCCAAGCACCTTCCTTATCCATTATATTTTCAAATATTTCTAGTTTATCCCTTTTTAGGTCTCACCATCCCCTTAAATATTCCTAGCTTGGTATTGCCCTTTAAAACATAAATCTAGTACTAAAATCCTATGTTGAGAGGCCAAGCTCTCTCTAGGAATCACCTTACAATCATTGCATTTTAGCGCGGTCCACTTTTCTTAAAAAGTAATCTATTTGACTCTTAATTGACCTACTCTTAAAGGTTATCAAATACTCCTCCCTATTCTTATACATAGTATTGGCCACCACCAGGTCAAAAGCCAACACAAAATCTAATATACTCTCTCCAGCCTCATTTCTATCACGAAAACCGTATCCACCATGCATCTTTCATAACCTAGTTTATCTATGCCTACATGGCCATTGAAATCTTCACCTATAACTAGATTTTATCCTACGAGTATCTCTTGTAAGATCTCATCCATTCACTCCCAAAAATCCCTCTTAGTCCGATCATCTAATCCTACTTGAGGGGTGTATGCACTAATAACGTTCACTATATTCTCTTCAATAACTAGTTTAACTAACATAATCCTATCCCCTTTCCTAATGACTGCCACTACATTTTCCACAATACTCTTGGCAACTATGATTCCTACCACATTCCTGCGTCTATCATTACCACTATAATACAATTTAAAATCGGTATCCTCAATTTCCCTATCTTTCTCACCTGTCCATTTAGTTTTTTGTACGCATGCTATATTAACTCTCCTCCTAATCATAACATCTACCAATTCCATCATCTTACCAGTTGGCTATCCTAAACCTGTAGTCTTGGACTAGTTTCTTTGCTTGTGCTCGTCCAGAAAAACACAAGAATCTTTGCCCATTTTTTACCACATCCAGATGTTGATGCGGCACCCCTTACTTACTTTTTGAAACACTCGGAGGCATGCGCAACGCGTCACTTGAGAGAAATTGGTAGATAATTCCAAATTGGCCTATGCACTTTTAAATTGTAAAATAGGGACATATAGATCCACATAGGTTTATTTATCCATTTTTAAATTAAAAAATGTCAATACAAGTTTATCTGTCCATTTAAATTTTTTTTTAAAAAAAATTACGAACAGAATTGGGGACAAATAAGTTTTAGATATGGAGACAGATAGGTATAGAATTAGGGACAGACAGGTCTGTATATGAGGATAGATAGGTCTATTTATCTACTTCTAAATTAAAAAATGAAAAGAAATATTGAGAGAGTGATTGAAAGAGCAAATAAGCTTTGTTGTTCAATATATTATAGAAACCAAATGGAAGCTCCATTATATAGGAGTTGTTACAAAACAGTATGATGATACAAATGGAATAGAATAATGAAAGGTGACCGAAAGCAACCGAAAGCAGAAAAGCAAAATAAAGGAATCCTATATTACAATTTTATCTATCTAGGCTAGCAGCTGTATACATATATTAAAATATTACATATAATATACTGAGCACTAACAAAGCACTATGCACCAGACATCATTATTTGCTCACATGGAAAAAGAAGCTTGATTTCCAACACTCCCCTTCAAGCTACGTTGTAGATGTTAATCATTCCCAATTTTTCCATCAGATCTTCGAAGTTAACTCGAGCAAGAGCTTTTGTGAGAATGTCAGCCTTTTGACAGTTTGTTGGAGTGTAGCTGACTTGAAAAACTCCTTCTTCAATCTTTTCCTTGATAAAGTGTCGATCTATCTCCACGTGTTTAGTTCGATCATGATGAACCGAATTCTTAGCTATACTGATGGTGGCTTGGTTGTCGCAGTATAAAACCATGGGATGCTCAGATGGAACCCGTAATTCTTCTAACAGCCTGTTCAACCAGATTCCCTCACAGATACCTAGTGCCATAGCACGAATTACGCCAGCCTCGACTACTACGGGCTACCACTGACTGTTTCTTGCTTCGCCATGTAACCGTGTTCCCCCAAACAAACGAACAATAGCCAGAAGTTGATCTTCGATCAGTCACTAAACCTGCCCAATCTGCATTTGAAAAAATCTCAATTTTTCTATTTGTTGTTCTTTGGAAGAAGAGACCCTTTCCCGGTGTCTTTTTTAGGTACCTCAATATTCTAGTCACAGCTGTCATGTGTTTTTCGGTTGGATTATTCATGAATTGACTGACCACACTAACAGAGAAGCCGATGTCTGGCCTTGTATGAGAAAGATAAATGAGTTTTCCCACAAGACGTTGATATCTCCCTTTATCACTTGGTGCACTACCGTCACTTTCTTCCAGTTTGATAGTTGTGTCCATAGGTGTTTCTGCCGGCTTGCATCCTAGCATCCATGTTTCATTCAGTAAGTCTAGAACGTATTTACGTTGTGAGACTGCTATACCTTTCTTTGACCTAGCAATCTCCATTCCAAGAAAGTACTTAAGGTTTCCAAGATCTTTAATCTCAAATTCCTTTGTTAGGAATTTTTTAAGTAAGCCAATTTCCTCTTCATGATCACCTGTTAGAATTATGTCATCCACATAAACAATGATAATTGCCAATTTCCCTCCTAGGGAGTGCTTCACAAATAATGTATGATCGGATTGACATTGAACAAAACTGTACCCTTCCACTGCCTTAGTGAACCGTTCAAACCAGGCCCTGGGAGATTGTTTGAGACCATATAAGGATTTTCGGAGTCTGCAAACTTTGTTGAAATTTGATGTCGTCTCAAGTCCAGCAGGAATGTCCATGTAAACTTCTTCCTCTAAGTCACCATTGGGGAAGGCATTTTTTACATCAAGTTGGTGAAGTGACCAATCGAGATTAGCTGCCAAGGATAAAAGTACACGAACAGTGTTGAGCTTGGCAACTGGGGCAAAGGTTTCTTGATAGTCAATGCCATAGGATTGGGAGAATCCTTTGGCGACCAACCGAGTTTTATAACGTTCCACATTACCATTTGCCTTATGCTTTACTGTGAAAATCCATTTACACCCAACTGGTTTCTTACCTCTTGGAAGATCAGTAATTGTCCAAGTACCATTCTTTTCCAGAGCCCAAACTTCCTCATTGACTGCCGCCTTCTACTTCGGATACTTGAAGGCTTCCTGAATATTCCAAGGAATGGGTATCTCCGTGATGCTAGAAGTGCAGGCACGAAACGAAGGTGATAGCTTATCATAAGAAATAAAGTTCCCAATGGGATGCTGAGTACATGATCTAACTCATTTTCTCCAAGCTATGGACATATTAAGAATACTATTTTCTAACTCAGAATTAATAGTACTATCTGTGGTAGGAATATTGTTACCTAGATTGTTGCTTGGATTAGAACCCGGTTCAGCCTCATGGGAGTGTTGAGAAAGCGCTCATTCCTCCGTTTCCTCTTGGATGTGCTCATTATCTCGCAAGTCAACAATGAACTCGGAATTTTCGGCAGGTAAAGATTGATTAAATGACTTTGGAGGTGTGTGATTTTTGGTGGTGATGGATGGCTCACTAAATGACTCAAGGGTCCAAAATTGATATTTCTGGGTTGATGTCTCCCCCTGAATAACGATTTTAGGGTAATAAGACTGGGTTTCAAAAAATGTGACATCCATGGAATTGTAGAATTTCCTTGTGACCCGAGAGTAACACTTATACCCTTTTTGATGTGACGAATACCCAATGAAGATACACTTGAGCGACCTGGGATCAAGTTTACTTCGATACTGTTGATGGATATGAACAAAGACAGAGCACTTGAAAATTTTTGGTGGGATGGTGGAGATGAGGCGAGTAGTAGGAAAGGATTTTAGAAGAAGTTGACAAGGGGTTTGGAATTGTAGTACCCTAGATGGCATCCTATTAATAAGGTAAGCTGCTGTAAGAACAGCTTCCCCCCAGAAGAATTGTGGAACATTTGTGGAAAACATTAGCGATCTAGCAACATCTAACAAATGCCTATTTTTCCATTTAGCGATGTCGTTTTGTTGTGGAGTGTCAACACATGAACTTAAGTGAACTATCCCTTCTTTTGCTAAAAATTCTCCTAGAATGGAGTTGAAATAGTCCCGAGCATTATTCGACTTTAGAATTTGTATTTTTGACTGGAATTGTGTCTGAATCATAATTTGAAAATTTTTGAAGATTTGGCTTGTTTCAAATTTGTCTTTCATGAGGAAGACCCAGGTTAATCTAGCATGATCATCTATGAATGAGAGAAATCACCTAGTACCAGTTACATTTTTTATTCTTGATGGACCCCAGATATCATTATGAATTAGTGAGAATGGATGAGACGCTTTATAGGATTGAATGGGAAAATGGGACCGAACATGCTTAGAAAATTGACAGATTTCACAATCAAAAGGTTTTGGATTTTTATTAAATAATGAAGGAAATAAATGCTTGAGATACATAACATTAGGATGACCTAAGCGATAGTGCCGCAACATAATGGCTTTATCGTTATTTTGACATGAAACAGAAAAAGAACCACCACGAATTGCCGTTTGAGGTTGTTCCTGTGGATAGTGGTGTTCCTTAAGGATGTAGAGTCCAGAGCATTCCTCAGCATTGCCAATCGTCTTCCCCGAATCCAAATCCTGAAATTCACAATAAGTGGAGAAAAAATTAGTAACACACCTCTTTTCCTTAGTGAGTTTACTAATTGACAATAAATTACAGTTCAAGTCAGGAACAAGGAGAACAGAGTTGAGAATAAGATTCCTAGACAAAGACAATCGAACTCTGCATCAAGAACCTTTGATAGTGAACCATCTGCTATTCAGACCGTTAAATTATTTTGACATGAGCTATATGTATCAAAAATTGTTGCATCTCCCGTCATATGATCAGATGCTCCTGAGTCCACGATCCAAGGTTTTGTACGTTTCTTACCAACAGTAAAGGCGTTCAAAGAATTACCTTTGTGAGCCAAGGTTCCGGATCCAATGATGTGGTTGGAAGACGAACCAGATTGTGGCTGTAGAATAGGAGACAGTAGTTTCTGGAGCATCTCCATTTGCTCCTTGGTGAAAGGGCTTGCTTCAGGTTGTGGTGATAGTTCATTGGTACCTGCATGATTACTTCGTCCTTCTTTCTTGAGAGGCTGACGTGGCTTCCAGTTTGCTGGCTTTCCATGAATCTTCCAGCAAGTTTCTCTCAAGTGACCCGGCTTTCTGCAATGATCACACCAAGGCCTACTTCCTTTATTTTTCTGACGGTTGTCAATAGGAGCGAATTGAGTCTTAAGAGCCGAGCTTTCTGCCATATTCAGTTGTTGATGGGATCTCATCATGAGTTTTTTCCGACTTTCTTCGCGACGGACTTCAGAGAATGCCTCTCTAAGGCTAGGTAGCGGTTTTACTCCCATAATTCTTCCTCTGATTTCATTAAGATTTGTGTTCAATCCTAACAAGAATTTAAACACACGCTTCCCTTTGGCAATCTTTTTATACAACAAACCATCAGTAACACACTGCCAGTTATGAACCTCAAACGTATCAAGTTGACGCCATAGACGAGTAAGGGTATTGAAATATTCAGTTACCATAAGATTGTCTTGACGTAAATCGTGGAGGGAGCTTTCAAGCTGGATGATTTCAGATGTGTTTTCCTTGTCCGAAAATGTTTCTTTTGCCATGTCCCAGATCTCTTTGGCAGTATCAAATGACAGAAAATTTTCGCCAATGTTAGTGGTCATAGAGTTGACGAGCCATGACATGACCATATTATTTTCAGCTATCCACCTTTTGTAGGTTGATCTTTGTGGTTTCGTAGTCTTTGAGGTCGGTTGATGTAGTCATCTTTCTCCTTTTCCCGTATAAACATTAATATGGATTGAGACCATTGCAAATAATTTTGCCCATTCAGTTTATGGGCGGTGATCGGAAGATGAGAGGTTTCCATTTGATAAGAGGATGAAGATGATGAGATGATAATATCAGAAGAAGAGGAGGATGAGTCGATAGCCATTCCAAAAGCTGGACCGTATTTAGGCATGAAATAGAAGGATAGATTTGAGTAGAAGAGAGAGACAAAAAAATTAAAACAGAAAACTCGAATACTGACTGAAAGGCGAAAATGATGAGACAGGATTACACCTGCTCTGATACCATGAAAAGAAATATTGAGAGAGTGATTGAAAGAGCAAATAAGCTCTGTTGTTCAATATATTATAGAAACCAAATGGAAGCTCCATTATATAGGAGTTGTTACAAAACAGTATGATGATACGAATGGAATAGAATAATGAAAGGCGACCGAAAGCAACCGAAAGCAGAAAAGCAAAAGAAATGAATCCTATATTACAATTCTATCTATCTGGGCTAGCAGCTGTATACATATGTTAAAATATTACATATAATATACTGAGCACTAACAGAGCACTATGCACCAGACATCATTATTTGCTCACATGGAAAAAGAAGCTTGATTTCCAACAAAAAATGAGAAAAAGGAAGTCCAAATATGGGGACAAATAGGCCAGATAGGTTTATTGTCCATTTTCACAACATATTGCCCATTTTTAAGGCCTATGTAACCATTTTAATTAAACAATTATGCATTTCCAAAATCTGTAATCCATTTTTAAGTCCTATATCTATCCATTTTTAAGTTAAAAAAATGGATCACATAGACCTATCTATTCATTTTAAGGTTTATTTGTCAAATTTTAGGTCCATTTTTAAGTTAAAAATTGAGGCTAGATAGCCCTATCTGTGATATCTCTCTCCCCATTTTCAATGCCTTTTAAGAACTTCAAACTTGAAAATACTCCAAAAAGAACCTAAAGATGTATAATTATGAATACAAAAAATTTTATTTATAATGTTAAAATTCAACAAATCATAACTTTGCGTAGGTGGTCCATGTCCAATGATTTTTATTTCACATATTTTTTTTTTACAAAATCTATACACCGGAAATTGCCAAAGGCAGCCCTGGTTTGTTATTTTTTTGCAGAAAATGACTATTTTGGACTTAAATTTCAATTTTTTCACATAAATTGTGAAACATAAGACAAAAAATCTATCTATTCCTTTTTAAAAAAAATAAAATAAAATTCATATTCAATAGTAATCTTCTTTTAAAAAATTTCTTAACACAAAATATACATAACTGAACAAAAATGTCAAATATTATTATTGTTTCCACATATTTGGACTCACCAAGCACATCGTGCCGTGTGTGTTCTTATGACCAACAAAGATTAAATCTTGAACATCATTTTCCAAAACACCCCATTATATAGGCTTTTTTCTAATTATTTCCAAATTTACAAAAAAAAAAATCCTCAATGCTCAAAAACTAATAAAAAGATGAAAAAATTGGTAAAAAATCGACCTTGTTTTGGGACGGAAGTCCAAACTTTGGTTTAAAACACTACAATGTTTTGGGATTGAAGTACAAACTTTGGTTTAGAACACTACAAATACCACATGATGTCCAAAACTACCCAGTAACCTACTCACATTATTCGTTACCACAAAACGATAATTCATGATGGAGCCAGACCTTTTGAACACACTCAAACTTTCATATATAGAGTAAACGCCAGCTCTTGCTTTGGTTCTTATATTGAAAGAGAGGGGAAGCATTTCAATATTTACACAAACAAGCATTATCCAAAGCTGACTCCAGTATCGTTACAAATCACCATCTAAACTACGTAGTGTTTGTAACTGTACTCGGACTGAAGCATGTAAAGAAAGAAACATGGAGCCACACGGGCAGGTTCATTTACACTGCCTCTGCAAATCCAACCCTCAGATTACCAGAATCAAAGACCGTGTGGTAGCGACCCATGAAGACATCACCCAGGATCCTACATCACAAAGTCAGCCAATGGTATTAATTAGCATCTCCATCCTATATTTAGACCACAAGGGGAAACTAAAGCTCTGTTGCAAACATTTTCCAATGGAAAACATTTTCTATGTAAAACTTTTTTCAACAAATATTTTTGAAATATTTGGTCTTTGAACTAATGTGTACTATTAACTGTATTAGTGACATTTTTGAAACTAATGTGCTAATGGGTGTATTAGTGGTGTGGTATGCATTGTGAAACTGTACTTTGGAAAGTGTTCTCACCTTTTAAAAGTGGAACATTTTCCATCCAAATAGCTTATTTTCTATTGATTATGACAAACGTTTTCTGTTGTACCAAGCACCAGAAAATAAATGGGGTGTAATAAATATTTAGAGAATTGGAGAGAGTAGATATTGAATACCAGAGAGGTCCATGAGGAGGAGGAACATCCAAAGCAATAAAGCCACTAATGCATTGTGCGGCAGCACCCTCACCCACCTTGAGTATGTACTGATCAAACCACCAATCAATAGATGTAATGTCAGACAATTTTTACATCCCCAAGAAAGATGAGATGGTAGATGTGGCTATAAGTCACTGGCTATTTAGTAGAAATGTGTGGAATTTTACACTGAAATTATGCCAGTTAACGGTGCACTCATAATTAAACCCCCAGAAAGAATTGACGTCAAAATAGTTTTACCATCTTTTGCCTTTAATTTAGAAATCTGGATCAAAGTAAAGCAGACATAGAGGTTACAGGGAAAGGGCAATACTAGTAGAAAAGAAAGCACAAAAATAACAAATTAAAATTTTGACAGTGTAAAATTATCATTCATGGATGCCAAACCAAGGACAGGCGTGCGGGCATTCCTCTGTTCTATTTTTTATTTTTTATTTTTTTTTAGAAAAAAAAATGTTTATCCAAGATCTGTTTGGTTTAGTCTTGAAAACTGTTTTTGAGTTTGTTGGTGTTCGTGTTTCTTTGTCTTCTAGTAAAGTAATTTAATATTTTAGTCTCTCTTTTCTTTTTATTTTTATTTTTTTATTTTTAACTTTTTAAATTAAATAAGATAGGAAGCTGCACAAAATACTCATATATTGATAAATCCATTTAAGATGAGACACAATAACAACAATAACACCAAATGAAGATAAAACAAGAATTATAAGAAAAGCAAGCTTGTTCTTACCTCATCTGGTGAGAGGTCAAAAACTTTACCACCAATGGTAAAGGAAACACTAGGCATGGAAGAAAGGTTTTCACAATCAACAGCTGATTCCCCCATTGGGCTAGGAAGTTGATCACAAAGCTACAAGTATATCAGAGAGCTAAGTCAACATCAGAAGCAATCTAATTAACACAAAAGAACAAGTCTACATAAAATAATTATTCCACCTCATTGACATAGTTCAATATTTGATGTTGGGTCTGGTTCTGTCTAAGCTGGTTTTGAATCCACACAATTGTCATTTCACAAGCACTGCACATACCATCACGTAAACCAGCTGATCTGCCTCCATTCTTCTCATCGACTACACTCTCAATGCCCGTACTGTACAAAAAGCATTGAAGGACTAGAGTTGAAGTGACAACAAACTATCTCCTAATTATGACAACAACAAAGTGGTTGGAATAACAAGATCAATAAGTTAGTGTTTGGTTCACTGAAATGAAGGTGGAATGGAATGATCTTTCCATCAAAATGTCCATGAAACATTCTCACATTTGGCTCACTAAAAAAAAAAAAAAAGAAATTACATTGCAAATGGAATCATCATTCACCATTGTAAATGAATGATCATTCCATAAGAACGCTAAACAATGATCATTCCATTCTATTTCACCTTCATGCTGTGAACTACATAACATAAAAGTCATCTTTCAAGAGTGCGCAGACAACCAAAAGATTATAACAGAGCAGTCTCAAAGGTAACCTGACACCATGAGTTCCATCGAAGCTGCACAATCCAATTTGAGAGCATATCTTCTTTGGTTGTGACTGCTAAAATGGTCCAAGTCAAAAGTCAGGACATGCTCTAGGATACTACATTCTCGATAAGCTAGAACAAGTAGTGCACCAACTACCTCTCTTCATTTATAAATAAATAAATAAATTAATTAATTAAGAAGAAGAAGAAGAAGAAGAAGAAGAAGAAGAAAAGAATCTAATATGAATCAAGAGGTAAACACAATAGCAGCTAGCATTTACCTCTGATAATAGCAAGTCCATGATTGTTTGCCCATACTGTTCAACTATTGACTTGCATTCCTGGCTAACAACTCCAGTGGCTCCAATAGCATGATTTATCATGGTGATCACGGTCTGTATGAGAGAGAGAGAGAGAGAGAGAGAGAGAGAGAGAATAATGCATCAGAGAAGCAAATTAATAGCAATGCAATCATAAGCCAAGAAGATTATTTCAACAAGCTTTTCAAATAAAGCCAAAATTGTTTGACATATACATCTTATTCAAAGCAAGTTAAACATAGACTAAATCTACACATCCACAGAAATCTAGCATAAACTTAAACTAAGTTCTGATTTCCACCACGGTATTAGAAGCAGATAGTGAAATAGCAACCTCTACACTTGGAACATATCAAAGCATAAATATGTTAAATAGAAATATCAGACAAACTAAGGACGTATTGAAAACTATCCACTAGTGGTGACATGTCAGATCCCTTCATACAGAAAAGAAGGGGTCTGTATCCTAGAAGAAATCCAAGGCATCCATTCATACTGTTGGACCAATCCCAAGGGTTGGTCTAGTGGGTGCAGATTGGGGCCTGGGGGTGTGCCTCCACTAGATCTTAGGTTCAACTCCCACTACGTGCTATCAATTCCCTAGGGCCAAGCCCACGGGCTTTGCCCCCTAATCCACGTGAAGGGGGGCTTTGTGTGAGTTCTAGGATTAGTTGAAGATTAGTTGAGGTACATGTAAGCTGGCCAGAAAACCTAGTCATCAAAAAAAATAAAAATAAATAAATAAATAAAATTCATACCGTTGGACCAGCTAACAAAGAAGTTCCAGAATCTGCAATTGCAGAACAACCCGCATCACAGTGACCTGTGAGAAAAAAAAAAAATTAAAAGTATTAAACAACAGGTTAACAAGGGGCAAGAATATAATCATCATGACAATGTTAGGTTTGTTTAGATAGTCTTCATTTAGCTTTCAAATTTTCCCATTTTTGGTTGTAAAAAATTGTATTAGGCACCCACAGGGAGCTTACCAGTTGGTTTACCATCAATGAGCACGTCACCCATATCAAACTACCAAGAAGATGATAACAAAACAAAACAAAACAAAACAAAACAAATTATGACAATGAATTAAACCAAGATGAACAAAAGGTAGACAATACAAAGTAAACAGATGTGGTTGACAAACCTGCCAATAGCCTTTCTTTGTCACTGGGACATATGTGTGCTTACCCCTGTAGTGATTTGGATCAACCCCACCAAACACGATTTCACCCCCTTCTTCTTCATCTGCATTTCGGTTAAGCCAAAATGAAAATACCTCTTCCTTAACTAGACCTTGTTCGACCATGTTGTACCTGTAAAATATGCAAGAGCCCCATAAAACTTCTCATAATTACCATGATCACAATCAAACAAACAGCACTGCAGTTCTATTCTGTGCTTGTATGTGATTTCACACGTGTGTGCGCACATGGGGACACACACATACAGAGAGGCAAACTATGCATTTTCGGTTGAAAAGTTTTAACCAAGACAAATTATACCAGACTGGGACAGCATCTCCAACTGAGATCTCACGAAATCCAAGTCCAAGAATGCCATCAAACTTGGCAGCCAAAAATGTTATGCCGGGCTCCCTGGTTGCCTCAATAAATTCCTGACAAGGAAAACTATGAGTATAGACAATTCCAAACAAAACTATTACATAAGCCAGAAGTGGAGGTTGCTGAAATTTACCTGATCCTTGGCAACAAAGTCACCGACTTTGACGTTGTCTACACTAAAGAATCCAGATATGGCCCCCGTGCCATAGTGAATTTCAGCAGGTTTCCCTGCATGGCAGATGGATGTAGAAATTTCTTAAAAGCCATTACCAACAGATTATCATTCACAAAAAGGTCATTCCACTAAACCCATGCATGTATGGAATGTCAAGAGCCTCGTGAACAACTAAACGCAAGACATGCTATTGGATCATGTCTAGGTCATATAACTAATCCTCTCCTTTTGGGTAAAAGGGAAGCCACCTTTGCTATTTTAATGAGGTCACTCTCCAGCTCCATCAATATCTAGGAACCCCTAACAATCTCGCTCGAAAGTACCCATAGAATGTTGATTATGTGAAACCAATTCCATGTGTTTAAACGTCTATATTCCCAAAATCTTGTATTTGTGCAACTCTTCCATACGACAAGAAGTTACATCAAACCAAGCTATACAAACATGGTAGAAAGATGCAGAAAAATAAATTTGCTCTGAAAACCATAGCACTCCTAGCAAGCATAGGCTCAGTGAAGCAAAAAATCTATAGCCCACCATTAACAATAACTGGAAATTGAGCTCTTCTAGGATGGGCAAAACAAAAAAAGCTTTATGGGCTTCTCTAGACACATACTCGGTAAAATGGTAGTTATTACAAAGAAACATTTAGGTAGAGTAACTCATTATAATAATGAAAGAGCAATATCTTCCAGAGATGATAAAGGTGCACAAAGATATTTCGAGCCCGAAAAAATCATACCACTACAAGCTGCCAAAGCCTATACTCAGGAAACGACTATCCATTAAGTCTCTAACAAATGGGCACTAAAGGCGGACACTTAACAGGCTCCCTCCTTCCCTCGATAACTAATAAGCTTAACAGACTTCAATTGCATATATATCCAAGGTATAGTTGAAGGTCTTACAAAATAATATTTGGGTGGATAAATAGGGATTAGGAGCATGAAGATAATCCATTTAACTGTTATACTTGTACTAATTCTATGCATTTATGAGATTACAAGAAACAAATAGATTGAGTGAACAAGAAGAAATGAACACCTTAGCATATACATCCATACAGCTTATGATAAATAGGGACAAAATACAAACCATTCTTCTTGTAGGTACTTGATAGGCTTGACTTGTACTTGGCATGGAAATAGCATGGAACCTGAAAGATTGCATAATTCATGATATCATTGTCCAGTGATTAATGGCTCAGAAATGCTTCATTGCATTTACTTTCACATTACACGGACAAGTAGTAGCCTACCGAAAAATAACACTTCAATGATGGCACCCACAAATTAGAGCTGCCGGTGTCAAAGATCACAGTGAACTTTTGTGGGGGTGTACCAATTCCAATCTCACCAAAGTACTGAGCATCCATGTAATTCTTTAGCACTACAATGTCTCCTTCCCCAGTTTCTCCTAGATTACCATGAAGATTATACTTCTTAATTGACGCTTTCAGTGCCGCTCCTTCCTTGGACTCAAGCCGTGCAGCAAGCCGATTGTTTTGATCAAATTTCATCTTCTTTAGTCCAATTCTAACCAAGCCATTGTTAGATGCAGAAAAGACCATAGGAAAAAGCAGGGATGATAGGAACAAAGATACCACAACCGCTCTCAATTTGGTTCCCATAATGACCTATAAAGCCATATCTCAATTTTAGTTCATGAAAAGGCAATAAAACAATTGATCCAATCACATAAACTTAAAATATGAAGCATAAAAAGAAAAACATTATAATATGAGAACTTCACAAATAACTCAAAACCGATGGTTATGCATAAGAAACTGGGATATAGAAAATCAATATAATCAAAATACAGTTAAATAAAATACAAAGAACCCCAACTTCCATACCCAATAAGCAATGAACTTTCTTCTACAGTATTTCAAAAAAACCAACTAATAATAGCTTGCTTTTGGTAATAAAATCTTATGGGTAAATTACATTGACTACCTGTGAGGTTTTGCTATATTACATTCACTACCTCTATGGTATGGGATATCACACTAACCTCCTCTATTTCAAAACTTTTGTAACAGATTACCCCCTCAATTAATTCCCACAATATGTTGTTTGTCATTTTGGTTCTCGATATTTTAAATTATGTCAATTAGTCCTCAATGTATAAAAAATTTTGCAATTTGGTCCCTCAATTAACTTCATTAGTAAAATTCATTAAAGATAGGAATAAATATAAAACTCACTTAAAAATTCACTAGTCTTCAAAATATGTGATATGTGCCATTGATATGGAATGTCGCTTAAAAAAATACACTTTTAATCCCAAAATATATGATCCGTGTCATTTTCGTCTCTAAAATTACACATTTATCCCTAGTTTCAACGGTGTCAACCTACACAGTTAGGTTGGAACCAAATTTAAACACTTTTTGTACATTGAGAACTAAGGTCTCGTTTGGCAAGTTAACATTTTAGCTAAAAAATTAAAAAATTATTAAAAAAGCCAAAAAGCCTATAACTTATATAAAAAAGTCAAAGATTCCCTTTTCTCTCTATTTTTTGCACATCTTTTTGTAAAAAGCCAAAAAGTTACCCCAAACATACTAGTTTTTTTTACCTCATATTTTAGTCAAAAAGTCAAAAAGTTACTAAAATAGCCTATTTCCAAACGAACAAATTTAGATATTGAGGACCAAAATGACACAAATCTCATACTTCGATTCGAGCACTCAAAAATGTAATTAATTTAAAATTGTTTGCAAGATTTTAGTTTGTGGCATTACTCTTCACGAAAATTGCTCACACACTAATCCAGTAGAAATGTAAAGAGAGTCTATTACACAAGTTTTGAAATATGGGAGGGCAATGTAATTTTCCATACCACAAGTATAATATAGCCAAACCATAAGGAGGGTTCATGTAATTTACTCATATCTTATTAATGCTGTCACAGCCCTAAAAGAAATTCTGATTTTCCCAATACAAATTTGAAGGAAGATAGTAAACAGATGGGGGAAAAAGAAGAAAACATAAAAAAATTCCACTAATAAAGCATTTTTCTCACAAATAATAAAAATCCAACCTCAAATATGTGTTAAGTTCGTTCAATGCAAATTTTATTTATCTTTTAAAGATTAAGTTCAATGCATGCTAAAAATGAGAACCTTTATAATTTTTTTATAACAAAATACCCCAATATAAAGAGCAACGCTAAACCTAGATTGACAGTTAATCAAATTCACCGCAATAAAAAATAAAAAAAAAAAATAAAAAAAAAACTAAACACAGAGCCTCAATCACCCCACCCACCCCCCCCCCCAAAAAGTAAATTACAAATACACTTTTGAAATTTTTTTATAATATAAATTGCCATTGTGGCTCTAAATTTTAGATCCCGCCCCTTAAAATTTATAATTTCATAACAGATGACCATTTTATTAATAAATGGTCATATTTATAATTTCATAACGTATAACCATTTTATTAATAAATGGTCAAGTCAATTAATAATTTTGAATGATGCTAGAAATTTATTTGAATTATTAATTTAGGTAAATTTTATTATTACACAAAAAAGTAATTAGAAATTTCAAATTATAACAAACAAGTATTTATAATTTTTCAAATCATAAAGGCAATTCGTATTTTGAGCATATTTGTAATTTACTCAAAAAAGAATAATAATAATAATAATAAATTACAAATCCATTGAGATTTACTTATTTACCCCTTCTAATTTTAAAAATTAGAAATTTCCTTATTAGAATTTTTTTATTTTAGGGAATTAAAAAGATAAAATAAAATTCCTGTCTGCTCTTTCATATAAATTAAGCAACCCCAACCTATAAGAAGGGTGCATTTTTAAATATTGAAAACTAAACACGAACATGAATCAACAAAAAAATGGTGCGATTAATGAAAGCATAAACAGCATACTGGTTCAACAATCTTCAAAATGACTCACCATTGCTACGATGAATTGACAGAACAAAATGGAGGAAAGTTGAAGATAGAGACAGAGAGTGTGGGACTGTGATAAGGATGGAAGGGATGGGAAAGTGGCCCGAAGAGAAGAGATAGCGGTGGCGTTGTAACAGACTTGTTACGTGTCAGTCACGTATAGCATGCAATGTTGTTGGTCACCTCAGCACACGACACCTCCTCCAAATTTTGTTTTATTTTCAAAAATTACGTCTTTGGTTTTGTATTATCAAAAATTATTAGGTAAATTATGTGAATGGTCCTTATAGTTTATACGATGTTTTAATTTAATTCTTATTATTTTAATTTGTTCGATTTTGTCTCTTAATTTAACAGATTCTATCATATTGTGTCAATTTGATCACTGTTGTTTTAATTTGCTCGATTTTAACAGGGACCAAATTGACATATAGTGCAAATTATAAGGACCAAATTAACATATCGTTTGAGTTTTCGTCCACCAAATCTAACGGTTGTTATTTATTAGATCAATATGACACAATCCATTAAACTAAATGGCAAAATCGAAATGATCAAATTGAGACATCGTTTAAATTATATGGATCATTTTCATAATTTATCCAAAAATTTTACAAGAATTTTTGTTAATTTTAATAAAAAAAATTTCTCATATTTTAGTAAATTTTTTATTTTATTTTATTTTATTTTTTTTAACTTTCAAATACATTAAGATTAGATACATATAAAAAAAATGATAAAATTTAACTAAAATAGAAAAAAAAAAATTTCACTAAAAATAAATAAATAATTGAACAAAAATGTACACGCATTTTTATTTGACGTTTTAGATGTATCTTGATTATTTGTATATAAAATATATATATAAAAAAAAGACTATATATATAAATTACTAAAAATAAATAAAAATTCATCTAAAAATAATTTTTGAAAAACCAAACCAAAAAGACACTACATTATTGTAGTACTTCTAGGGAAAAAATTAGAAATTTATGACAAAAATTAAAATATTATATTAATGTAATATAAATAAAAAAAATTATACAGAATTTTAGATATAATGATATGATTTATTTTTTATATTTTAATTTAATATAATATATATATATATATATAAAGATAAATTTATTTGTATGAATGACATTATCATATCATTTTTGTGAAGTTTTCTAAACAAAACCTTACAATGAATTGATCTTTCCCTTTTACTCTTATTTATACCCAAAGAGAGATTTAAAAGAGTGGTAAACATTGACATAGACCAATCATGTATTTTAATATACCAACTTTAAAACTCATTACTTTTACTGTATATATTTATTTTTTAGAATCTATTCAATGAGAATAAGATCTCATCTGAACATCAAATTATGTTTAAAAAAAAAATCATAATGTCACTTTTTTGTGTAAAAAAATATGAAATTTATAGTTTTTGAATTGATTTTTTTACAATTTTGATTCTAATAATGTGAAATTTTAGATGTTTGATATGTAAAACAAAAATTATAAAATTTCACAATTTTAAAAATGTGAAACTTCATAAATTCATACCGAATATTTTCATAATATCTTTTAGTAGAAAATAGTGATGCTTAATATTTTGGAGAATTAAATGTTTGATGTGCATAAAAATAATATTGAATGAGTTTTTTAAAAAAAGGTCTCCATTTCTCCATTGTTTCCTCTCGTCACTTCCTTTCCTTTTACACAATCACATTCATGTAAGAGAAAGAAAGGAAAGCAAATTGTAAATGTATATATATATTTTTTCCCTGGGGTAAATGTATAAAGTTAATAATGGATATTATTTTAAAAGAAAATATTTGAGACCTTTAGCAAAGTTTTATAATTTAATCTATGGGCTTGATAGAGACCCCCTCCAATCATCACCGCCACCACCCCCCACACACACGTAGCGGGTGGTGATTGGAGGAGAAGGAGGGAAAAAAAAAAAAAAACTGATCAATCAGAGAGAGAGGGATCAAGAGGATGGGGGAAAAAGGGGGTCCGGATCTTTTTCCTTAATCTATAATAATGTGACATGGTATGCATTAACGTTTGATTTGTTACATATTCAATGATATAGACCCAACCCCTTTGTCATAATAAATTGAAAAATGATTTGTGGCACTAAAACTGTTGGCACTAATGGCACTAATTTCCAGTTTTGGTAACTTTTGTTTTTGTTTTTTTTGTTTTTTTTTTTTATACCTTATATAGAAATTCGGGACATTAGTGCCCCTGAATTTCGAGCTCTATATCAGAGTTGTAATAAATTTATGAGTCTAAAAATGTGAGTTTGCCTTTTTTTTGTAGGACTTTCTATTAAAACTTCCAATAATTAATAACAAGTTGTAAACCTTAGAAAAACGGGGTGTAGCTCTACAAATTTCATCTTTTCTATATTCTTCAAAACTTTATTTTGTGGTCCAGTGAGCCCCTTGACATTGATCAGAACCGTTCCCCTCGTAGGCCTCAAAGAAAAGAACATATATATATAAAATATATTAATCGGATATTGATAGACAAACTTATACATCATATTTACCATTTATTTTATAAAATAAAATAAAATTAGTTAGTGAGTCTATTAATATCTGATCAAACTAATTTTTTAAATCTATTTTATTCTCGTTAAGGCGTATGAGATAAATGATTCCGATCACCCTGTAGGTCTCATACGACCCACAAAATAAAATCTTGAAAAATATGAAGATGATTAAGTCTTAAAGGGAGCTGCTTCAAGAAAAACCTATGAGGCTGGCTTCAGGGAGGGTCATGGCTAAAGATGTGCCCTACAAAATTTTTAGCCCAATTATAGAAGGACAAATCAACCTATTTGGGCAATTAGAAGCCCATGACAAGCCCACCTGTGAAGTTGGGCTGTTACTATAGTTTTCCCGACATGACCTGGCTGTGGGACTCCACTTAACATCCCATGCAAAATTAAATGGGGCAGTTATCAGCCAAACCTTTGGCCTATTTTGAGAAGATAGTAAAAAATAATTTTTTGATTTTTAATTAAGTTTTTGATTTTTTTAGACAAATGGTTTAGAAAGTTGGTAAAAAATTATTTTTGACTTTTTTTGATTAATATTTGTTTATGATGTCAAATCATAATAAATGACCAAACTACTCCCATTTAGTTTAAAATATTTACTTCATCCATGTAACACAATTTCACCCATGAAGAATAGAATTGTAATTTCACCATTGGCTAAAAACCAACTTCCCAAATGAAAAAAATTTCAAAAAAGCCAACTTTTAGCTTTTACTAGAAACAAAAAAAGTAACTAAAAGCCAACTTCCCAAAACAAGCCTTGTATCAAACTTATTTATGAACAAGGCATACTCTAACTTTTGAGGGTGATTCTATTTGTACTTTAATAGTAATTTAATATGTTAAATTAAAATTTTAAAATTTTAATTCTGATTATATTTTAATGTAAATTTATTAATAAAGATGATACACATTAAATTTTAAAATAAAAAATATTTTTTTTCATGGTACACATTAATCATTTATACATATTGTTCATATTCAAAACTTTTCCTTCTCTTTTCAAAATTTCAACTATATTTTCTTCTTCTTCTTCTTCGTCCTCCTCACTCCAAAACTCCAATTTACCACATCAAAACTCATCATTATCATCAATATCATTATTTTTTATTGTTGATGATCAAATCATTTTGTCCTTCATATTTGTGTGAAAACAGTTTTTGAAAATCCAGAAACTACTTTTGTTTTTTTCTTAAAATTGGGTTGTTTGCGGGAAGTTATCCCTAAAACAGTTTTTGGAAGTACTAGTCCAAACAACTTTAATGTATTTTCTGGTAAATGAAAATGAAAAACCGAATGAAAATATAACCAGCATATTAACTTTGGTAATTCTGTTCGGGTATTTAAGAAATAATTGGTGCTTTTAATTTGTGACAGGCTGATTCAGTATTGTTTGATTCGCTGAGGCACCTTCAATTGATGGCTTTATCTGTGGATAATAATTAAAGGAATTTTTGATTTGTTTATTATTTGGATTTACTTTAAAGGATAATTTGTGAAAAAAAACGTAGAGTATATTAAGGCCTCGTTTGGGAACAGGCTAATTTAGTAACTTTTTGGCTAATTGGCTAAAAAGGTTGGTAAGAAAAACCTGTATGTTTGGGCCAACTTTTTGGCTAATTACGAAACGACGTGCAAAAAGTAGAGAGAAAAGGGAATCTTTGATTTTTTGGTATGGGTTGTTGGCTTTTTGGCTAAAAAGGTAACTTTTTGGCTAATTGGCTATTTTAGCCTCTTGCCAAACGAGGCCTTAGAGTAAATTATAACTCTAAATAATTTAATAAGGAGAACTAAGAAATTGGACATATGAATGATTTTTTAGGTACAAAAAGAATCCCCCAACTTTTAACGATAAATTTATCACTAAAAAAATATATTTAAAAAATACAACAACAATGATAGAGAGCTCTAATTTTGAAGCTCTAAATAGAGCTCTAATGATGTGACAAAAAAATAAAATAAAAATGTAGGTACATACATCACATCACATCACATGTGGGCCCCACTCCTTGCCACATCACTAAAGCTTTCTTTAGAGCTCCAAAATTAGAGCTCTCAATCTTTATTCAAAATACAATTCAACTATATATGCTTCTTGAATTATATTTCAATACAAACTAAAACTAATTCTAACCATGCTAGTTATTTTCTGCTAGCTAAAGGGCTACTTTGGGAAGATGATTAAAAATCATCTTCCAACTTTTGACTTATTGGTAGGTTTGGGTCGAGTTTGATGTGATGTGTTAGAGAGGTGATGTGATTTAAATAAGATGATGTGACTTAAATAAGATAGTGACTTTTTGACTTATTTAGTACATACCAAACTAGCCCTTAATTTATTAAGCTTAAAATTAATTAGTACGATTTTAGCTCTAAGTCCTTGGGGTTGGGTCGTGACAATAAATCATGGGATAGACCTTTTAAAATTTATAATTTTTGAGATAGTGTTAACAATTTTTAATTTCAAAATTTAATATTTATCTGGTTGGTTATTTGTTATTACATTTTGTATTTTTTTATTTAAAAAAGTTAACACTTATCTGATTGTTTGTTTATTTTTTTGTTTAAATAAATGAAATATGATCCAATAAAAATTGAGTATGAAATTTTTTTAATCATTTTAAAATGTAAAAATTCAATAGTTTTAGATTGAGATTTGAAAAGTTGTTTGAAGCCAAGACGATAGAAATTTGGGTTAGGCGAGAGAGGTTTGTTGTAGAAATTTGGGTTTGACAAGATTTGAGGTGAGATTTGGGGTAGCTCAAATTGACACTTTAAGTCAGATTTTACGAGTTCAATAAGTCTTTTATACTATTGGATCAAATCTAAAAGTAATCCTAATCTTTCTAACTAATTATATCTCTATGACATTCTTTAAAATCTTTTTGATTTTATTATATAGATAATATATTATTATTTTCATATTTATAATTAAACTTCCACCCATAAGAAAAAGAGTCAATATCTAATCGGCGGTTGGAGTGTCCATGATGTTGATGATCATAAAGTATGGTCCTTGAGGTTCAACTAGTGAGAGAGATATGCGTAGTAATAAAGAAACATTTCTCATGCTCAAAAAATAAAGAAACTTTTCTATTCGCATGCAATCACGACGTTGAAGTTTGGCAAAGTTCTTTTTTATTAATTATTATAAACATCCTTGTACGGTTGATTTCAAAATATTAATTTTTTATTATTTTAAAATATTAAATTTTTTTCATAAAATAATATAAATTTCTTATCTTATCTTCCTTTTAAATTTATTAACAATATAAAAAGTACAATTATAACAATTGATATTTTTTTAAAAAATGTATTATCAAAGAGCAATTTAAGAAAATTAATATTTTTAAAATGTAATAATTATATTATTAAAAAATAAATTTTTTTAAAAGAAATTATTATTTTGAGACAAAAAGAATATTTATTTTTGTTCAAAATATTATAAGGCACGTGGTGGATTGGTAAAAAGCACAAAGGTGTAATGTCAAGGTGCAAAACGAAGTCAGTAACACGTATATCTGAGTTTTATTACTACAATCCCCTATCTATCTACTACACTCCATTCTTACATATACCATATTCTATACATTAGTCACCAAACAAAATAATAATAATAATAAATTCAAATCACACTATACCCTTCTTCCTATAGGTCATGGAAAAGTATGGAAATCCAGATATATTTATTCAGAATTTTTTAGATGAATGTTTGTACATTAAAAATTAAATTTGTATAGTGTGAAATCAATATGTAAAATAAATCTGAATTATAAGAAGATAATTTTAGATAATTTCAAAATAGTTAAGTTTGAATTTGTAATATTACTTATAGATCATTGTTACTTTTACTTAACTTATCTTTATCCCAAATACAAAGTTTTTTATTTTTATTTTTGGTACAATGGAGGAGAGAATGAGAGTTAAATTTATAACTTCCTAAGAGCACTCCAATGTTTGTCATTGGAGTTGTCAAAATTATAATATAGCAGCTTTGAGTAAAAAGGGATTCTCAAATGGTGAGATATAGCAGTTGTCAAAATTGGCAAATACCAAAACTTGTGCCAACTTTGACACAAACTTTGGCAAATACCAAATCTGCCAACTCACCCAAAACCAACTGATTTCCTTCCTTTCCTCATTCCCTCCCTCCCTTTCTAATCCCTTTCTAGAAAAAACTCAAAAAAAAAAAAAAAAAGATCAATTTTTTCATTTTGCGAAATTCACGAAATTGTTTTTAAACAAAACTCACCAATTTGTTTAAATAGTTTTGACAATTGACATTTGAACAAAAAAAAAATCAACAATTTAAAAAAATAAAATAAAATTTGACTTGAACAACAACAACATTCAAGCAATTTCAAATAAATTTGAAACAATCTCAAACAAATTTAAAGTAATATCAACAAATCTCAATCAATCCAAGCAATAATCAATAAATCTGAAGCAAATTTTAAACAATAAATACTTGGATTTAAAGATACTTGATGGATTTCAGATGATTAAGGCACTTTGAAGCTTTGGCTTCGTCTTCTTCAGAAAGCCAATTTGGATGAGTTTCGGTTTCAAGGGTTTGATCTTCTTCGTTTTCATATTCTTCTTCAAATGATTTCAAGGGTTTCGGTTTCTTACAGACAAATCGAAGATAAAGGTTTAGGGTTTCAGTTTCTCACAGAGGGTTTCAAATTTTTTGTTCGGTAGAGAAGATGAAGCTGAAGTTCGTGATCTACAATCCTAAGAGGGGGGTGGATGGGACTATCATGATGGACAAATCTTCACCGAGGCCTATCATTTTCTCTCTAGAGAGAGAGAGAGAGAGAGAGAGGAGATGACTGGTGATCGGTGCTGACGGTAGGAAAGAGTGAGAGAAAGGTTTAAGGGATGAAGAGAGAGAGAGAGAGAGAGAGAGAGAGAGAGAGAGAGAGAGAGAGAGAGAGAGACAAAGAGTGGCGACTGAATTCTGATGGAAATGAGAATGTGAGAGTTAGAATGATGATTCTAGAGTATTGATCTCATCCGTTAGATTATGCAAAGATCCAATGGTGAGCAGCCTATTTTGGAATGCTAAACATAAGCCCAATGGCTCCATTTCAATCTGGAAAAAAAGAAAAGAAAAAGAAGGCTTCTTTCCAAACAAACAAGACACCAACGACTATAAATTAAACGACTAAAAAAAAAGGGTCATGTTTTTGTAGTGGTATAAATACAAACACCTTAATTCAATTTGAGTTTACAACAAAACATCTTAAATTATATTTTTCTTTTTTATTTTTCACATAATCACTATGGAAGGTTCATCAAAAACAAAGTAAGGAAAATCATTTGGCATTAATGAAAATGTATTAGCAATCTGTAGAGCTTGGTGTCAAATACCATTCCAGAGGTGCAAGATCAGCAACTCCATAGATAGCAACTCCCAACTCCAAGCAGCCTAGCCTAGCTTCACCTTCCAGCAAATTGTTGAGTACTTCATTAGCAGACAACTAGCATCAGTGAAGCACAGAATTGTATAGAACTGCAGCTGCTTGGTGTATTTTTTGATGGCCTTGGGGCTTGTGTTGTTTTTCTCTCTTTTCTTGTTGGTTTCTCACCAACCTTCGGTGGTGCTAGCGAATGATTGAGTATCCTCCTTGGTGCCAACTTAGTTGGGATTGGGGGGCGTACTTTGATGCTTTTTGCACCTCCTTTATTTTTTTATGTTTTTTCATATGTAATGTATGTTTTCTCATCAATAAAGTATTTTTTTGCTGATAAAAAAAAAATTACTGAAGACCCAATTGTTGAAAATTTGCAATTTCATCCTCATTTTTTAGGAAGAATTTTTGAAAATTATTGCTCGCTGCAGAATGATCACTCAATAACACAAGTTTAGGTAAAAAACCTACGCCCAAGTGAGATGTCTTAAGTTTATATAGTAAATTTCATCTTCATTTATTATGTTAGTTTTGTTATTTTATCTCATATAAAAATCTAATTAATTAATTTAATATTTTATTGATACAAATGCTTCAAGAAATTTTTTTATACTTTCAAGATGAAAACAAACATTTTACTTTTGAACATTGTTGGCCAGTCTTGCAAAATAATATCAGGTGGCAAGATATAACTCTTACGAACATAGTGAAGTCAATGATATATATATATATTTTTTCCCCTGATTCAGCCCCTCGAATCTCCTATGGATAACTGCATTTTTCTTGGAGATGATAACAATTCAAGTGTTGGTAACAATCTAACTATTGGTAATAATCCAATTGGTGATGGTAGTGTTTTTGCAAGGGGTAAAAGGCCTATGAGTAGGAAATCTGGAAAAGAATTGCTTCGACAAAGTTAAGCTGTTGAAGGTGAAGTCCACAAATTTAACAATTTGTTGGAGACATTTAACCAACACTTTGCTGAGAAGGAGATGAAAAAACTAAAAGAGAAGAAAAAATGGCTCAAGTATTGCAGAAGATGAAAAAACTTAAGATAAAAAAAGAGAGAACATTTGCAAGAGATGAAAGAACATTTTTTTTTTTCGATCGGCAAAATAAATCTTTATTGATAGAACCAAACAAAGTTTGAAAAAGTACATCAATAAAGAGGAGCTCTGAGCTAGAAGAAGCTCAAAGCTCCAGTTGGTGAGAAACCAACAAGAAGAGAAGAGAAACAAAAGGAAAAAACAAGCTGCTAGCAGGTTACACCAGCAATAGCCACCAGAGGCTGAGCAAACTCCACAAATTGAAGAACCAGAACACCAGCAATACACCTCAATACACTGTTCATATCAGGAAAGCAGTTTGATGCTCGATCTAAGGTTTATCCATCAAAAAGCCTTCACTCAATCGAAGTCCCATTTTTGTTTAATCCAACACAGCAGCAAACAACTATTTACAGAGTTGCAACTTGCAGTAGGACAAATACCCCATTCACACAAACTAGACCAGCAGGCATCCAAGCCCTATGTTTCACACAAACCAGACCAGCAGGCAGCTTAGAACAAAACACCCCATTCACACAAAATAGAATGCCATCCATAACAGCCCAACCAAGCACCAAAACCTCCAAACACCAAACAGATCAGGAGCTAATCTACAGCAGCCCTTCAAACAAAATAACTCCTGCAGCCTTTCAAATCAATCCAAGCCCCATATTTGTTTAATCCCACAAAGCAGCAAACAATTATGTACAAAGCTGACCATTCACACATTCACAAAAACCAGACCAGCAGACCAGATGTGTTGACAGACCCAATTGAAACCAGCTGAAGCTCACCAACCACCGAACCTGATGCAACTGAGAAAACACCAGAACAACACACCAGAACCTGATGCCTTAGGAGTTTCAACACAACAGGGCAACAACTAAACTGCTGCTTAGAACACACACCAGAACAACAGAGCAATCTGCTACAGAAACTCCTAAGGTAAGCACCTTCTAATCTGCTGCAGATTATGCACCAGATCATGGACAGTGTAGTTCAAAGCTGGGACATAAGACTTAAACCACAAAGCAATTCGTACCTCAATGGTTTCACACAGCGCTACAAATGTGATAAAAAAAAAAAAAAGAACATTTGGTAATGACTACGGACATTTCTCATTTGGACCCTCAAATGAAAGGGTATTACATAATGTGCAAACATGAAATTTTCGCCAAGTGGTTTGCACATATCAACAATCCAAATTACTATTTTCCCATACCTCTTGATGAATAATTACAACAAGAATGTATTTTTTAATCTTGCAATGTCATTTATTTGTCAATGTAATTTTTATTGTTTCTTTTTAAATATAATTTTTATTTTGTAATGTAATGTAGCGGTCCATGTAATTTTAATGTAGCTAATAAATTTTAACTTTTTTTTTTTTTTTTTTGGTAGTCATATGTTTTTTTGATGGGGTGAATTATATATAAAATTTTTTTTCAATTTTTTAATTTTTTTATATTTGTCTAGTCTGGTACAATATAAATATTTAAGTTTTTTTTTAAAATGTCACAAAAGACAAAAAACAAACAATAAAAAAATCACTAAAAAACCTATATCCAAACAATACCTACAAAGTTAGAAGAAAAGTTGGTTGAGATTTGCCAAAATAGCATATGACCATTGGAGCACCATTGCTATAATTTGACAATTTACTAATATTCATTACCAATGCAGAATAAAGTTCAAGGCAGAGCAGTTTTCAAGTCAGAGTAGTTTTCTGTCTGGGTGATGATCTGCATAAGGTTGACTGGTGGCTGTAAATATTTGCTTCAAGTGTGTGATTGATGGTGGGGATTGCCTTCAGAAATGCTTGGTGGGGAGTCAGAAATGCTTGAAAGCCCTTAGGAGTGCCTTCAGATATGCTTCAAAACTTTGTAGGCTGCTGGTGGTGAAAAGTTTGCTTGGTAAAAAGTCTGGTACATGTATTGTACAGAGTTTTCAGTCCAAAGCACAAGTTAGTTTTCAGTCCAAACCTGTCTTGGTTTGGTGTTTGGGCTGTCAAGATGTGGATCAAGGTTCCTTCAATGGCGGTGGCTTCTCTGTTAATGACTTTGTGTCTAACATGCATCCAGTGTTATTTTGCATTAGGAATGGCCCAGTGGTCTGCTGCTGGTCTATGGGCTGCTGATTGTGACTCTGCTGTCTTGTGCTTCATGATGATGATGGGACCAGGTTTTGGAGGGTGCAATTACTGGTGTTCTGATGATGAACCTGTCTTGGTTTGGTGTTTGGGCTGTCAAGATATGGATCAAGGTTTCTTCAATGGCTGTGGTTTCTTTAATGACCTTCTGTCTAACATGCATCCAGTGTAATTTTACATTACCAATGGGCCAGTGGTCTGCTGTTGTTGGCTTGTGCTTTGGACTGATTTGGACTCTGAGGCTTATCTGTGGTGTGGTTGTTTATGGAGTGTTTTGTTGCCTTTTTGTTCTGTTTTTTGTTCTGCTCTGTTTGTTGGTTTCTCATCAACTTGGAGCCTTGAGTGTGTGCTAGCAGATGATTTGGTGTGCTTTTTGGTGCCAACCTAGTTGGGATCAATTTGTTTCACTGTGATACTTTTTGCACCATCTTCTTTATTGATGTAAGTATCATACTTGTTATGTTTTCCATCAATAAAGCTTCTCTTTTGCCGATAAAAAAAAAAACAATACTATTATAACATTTGCCATTGGAAATACTCTAACAACCAATCAATAGTAGAGATCTAAATAATTATGGAGTTCTAAAAATAAAGAAATGGTACAGAAAAGATAGAATACTATTAGATAGACATACAGTCACGTGGTATTCATGACCCGTGCAATAATTTCGGCTTCTTGTAGTGACTTGTAAGGATTTTGACCTAAATTTCAATTTAGTTCCTAAAATTTTAAATTGAACAATTTGGTCTTTACACTTTAAATGTATTTTTAATTTGATCATTTTATCCAAATCAGAGGTCAAAGTTAACAATTTTATAAGTGTACACATAAACAAAATTAACAAAAATTTAAATAGAAAAACCAATTTAAAACCAAACTTGAAATGTAAAAACTAAATTATTTAAATTAAAATAATAAGTATTGAAGTGAAATTTAAATCAAGCTGTAATAATGAAAATATTATTAACCTTTATATGTATGGTAGACTAAGGTGTATTTATATTTTGATCTTCATAATTGAGCATGGTATTTTATTCCCACCAATGACGGAGACAGAAAATTAAAATTAGAAAGGCATTTGTTAATTATAATTTCATTTTTTTTAATAACCAACAGTAAGAAAATAATTATAATTTTAAAATTAATATTAAGTACAAAAGCTTAAACAAATTATTACAAAAGTATTTCAGATAAAATTTTACAATTAACTTCGAGTAAAATTGAAAAGGATGTATTGCGTATAACTAGTATATCTTGGACAATGTAAAAAAATCATATATTTAGGTCTTAAAATACGTTATGTAATGGTAAGATAAATTAATTTTTTTACAAAATTTGAGTAAAAATTTCATATAATAGTGATATCACGTTATCATTGACATATGATATCACCAACCAATAATAAAATAACATATGAATGGTGAATTTCACATGTAAATATAACTAATATTCTAGTAACTTTTATATATATGTATAGTGAAATTAATTATATTTACATATAATGAGACTTTTTCACAAAATTTTCATATATAAAAATATAATTTGTTATAGTCTATTTATTTTCAATAAAATAATTATTATTCTTCTCATAAATTTAAAAATGCCATTGATATTTTATTTTAAATATTATTTTTGTTTAAAATTTTATTTATATACATATGTAAAAAAAATTTCAAAATCGAGAGGGCATGTCTCAATCTCTCTCTCTCTCTCTCTATATGTGGGGGTGATTGGCAACGGATTTTTGGTTTTTTGGATTAAAATAATATTAAAAAATAAAATAGATTAAAATAGTCAATCAGACTAAATTTCACATCAAATTTATAATCATTTTATTTTATTTTATTTATAAACATCACATCTAATTATAAAAAAAATCTAACACTCTTCTTAAACACAATTATTTTAACCTACTAAAATAGTCAACTTTCCAAACAATTCATATATATATATATACATATATTAACAGACAAGTCCATAGTAGTTGCCTGGAAATCTCTTCAGGGCTACTATTTAATGTCTATCCAAATTCATCATATCCGTGTCAAACAATATGGCCGAAGTTGTTGACAACTCAAAATCCGGATATACCTTTCCAACTGTTGATTATTCCTTTTCTTCTTTTACCCCATTCAATTGCAGTCCACCTTGATTGCTGTCTTTGTTTTGAACATTGAAAAACAAGATCAACACAAAGACATACGAAACCATTTGAATAAGAAAATGTCCAAAAGAGGTGAAGTCATTGGTTGGTTCTTGGGCGTGGATAAATGTTGTCTTAGAAATGTTAGAGATTAGTGAAGAGAGTATTTAAGTAATGTCTACGACTTTATGTTGAGGCACGCACGTAGTATCCCCTAAACGACCTAATACTTGAGAATAGTATCCTCTAAACAACCTAATACTTTTTCCTAAAAGAGACGTAAATCTTAGAATCATAAAGAACCTATATTCCCACCTTTTTAGATGCCCGTAATTGATTTTTGTCTAAAAACAAGTACGGTTTGAATAAACATATGCAATATTTCTCTTTTTTGTGTATTTACTGAAAATAAGAAACTAATTATTCAAAGTTGGAACAAAACAAAACAGGGCAATAAAACTTTGTGTCTATGAAGTATGAACATGTAATCACAATGTCACCTTCTCAAAAATGTAAAAAAGAAACTAAAAAAAAAAATGGTAAGACATAAAAAGATTTTATCACACTTTCAATTCCCTGGAAAACTACCAATCTTGTTGCTGTTGCTTGTTGTGGTGTTGTTGGTGTTAGTGGTGGTGGAGGTGGAGGTGGTGGTGTTATTGGCGTGGTTGTTGTTTGGTTGAGCACCACCAATGATGGAGGAGATGGCGGCGGCAAGAGCTGCCGTGAAGTTGGGATCAGCTGTGATGGCGGCCGTGGCTGCGCTGAGAGTGTCGGAGAATGAGGTGTTCTGTGGAGCTTGAGCTGAGTCCATGTCCTGAGAAAGTTGGAGCCCAGAGAATTTAGACTGGTTATGTAGGGCTTGGCCGAACACATGGGGGACCGGGCGGGTAAACCCGGAGGCAAGTGGGACTTGAAATTGGGTTGGCGTTCTTTGGATCTGTAATGGGTTTGGAGTGCTGGTTAGGTCTAACGTCACTGTCGGAAATGGTGCTGATGCTGAAATTGTAGCCATGCTTGATGAGCATGGAAGGATTGCTCTTGCTAGGAAATTAGGGTTCATATTCATTAGCCCATCTCCACTCGACATGGACCCCGAGAGTAGCATCGTTGCAGCTGATGATGTGGTCGATGCCATTGCCATCGCAGCCGGGGGCAACGGATGGTTATGGGTACCCTCGTAGGTGGTTATTAGGATCGTTCTGTCCTCCGCACATCTTTGAACCTGTGAATTGCCATAATTCATATTAGTCTTAACTTGGTAACTTATTCAATGTCCTGTACAGTATTGTCACAAACGGATTTACTAATATATAATGTGAGAATGCAATTGCACTCTTTGGCCCAATTGCTGTTTTTGTTTCTGTGTTTTGAATTTGTGAAAGAAGAAGAGAACTTACTTGTTTGCGCACGGGACAACCAACTGCCATGGTGCACCGGTAGTAAGCTCGAGGGCACGGGTTTCCTTTCGCCATTTTTTGACCATACTTGCGCCATTGACATCCGTCAGTGATCTGTATTTCATTAAACACTCGATTAATTTCACAACAATTGAACCAAGTTTTCAGATCAAATTTTGAGCCAAAAAAAACTAATCAATTACCATGGGAGCTTCTGATCGTGCACGAACCGAAACACGGGCTTTTCTCATTGTAGCTTCTGATGCCTGCTCAACACTCTTATTAGTGGTGTTCATTAATTTGGGAACCTTATTAGAAACCCAACTTTCTGATTCGGGACTTTCTTCTCTCCTAATCGCTTTCCCATCCCGGTAATTGGACTTGTTTTGATCAAACAGAACCGTCTCATTTTTATGGTTTGGAGGCGACCCTGTACCCGAAGGTGTTCTTTCTTCTGATGAAGAACGAGATGGCTCGTCTGTCTCAGTAGCGGCATTAGGGCCTAAGTCCATGAATTGCCTTGGCACCACCGGTCCTCCTGCCTCATGATGTTTCTTATCTTCTTCTACTATCTGAGCATACATAGTAAATAATGGTAATGAGAATCAAATTAAACAAACAAGCAAATTTTTTGAAGATCAATGCAATCGAAGATGGTTAAAATGATCACCATTGTCGAACTCTGTTGTTGTTGTTGGTGTTGCATTAATGCCATTAGTTGCATCTGTAGAGTACTGTAATTGTTGCTAACTTGAGAAAGCATCCCTCTTAACCTCTGATTTTCTGCATTCATTTGTTCAAGCTCAACTTGCAACAGACCGAGCTGAAACATAAAATTAACTCTCAGCTACGCATAAACTCCAGTTAATCTTAGTGCACAGAATCGGATCACAGAATGAGTCCTATTCAGTGTGTTTGGTTTGAGTTTTCTGAATTAAATTTTTTAAAAATTAAGTTTTTTTATTTTCGTATTTTTTATTTTTATTTTTAGTGAATATTTTTAAATTTGAAAAATATTTTTAGTGAATATTTTTACTTTTTTAAAAAAATAAAAAATTTATGAAAAAATATTTTAAAAAATTAATAAATACATAAAAATACAAAAAATAAACTGAATTCTTGTATTTTTTTTTATATTTTTGGTATTTAGTGAATTTTTAAAAGATTTTTTTTACAATTTTTTTTATTTTTTAAATGTATTTATGTTAGGTATATCTAAAAAGTAAAAAAAATTGCTCAAAATATTAAAAAAAATTCAAGAAAAACAAAAAAACACAGAGAATAAGAAAATTAAATTTTTTGAAAAATATTTTTGAAAAAATGAAACCAAACAAGCTGATTAATTTTGTAGGTCTTAGCTTACAAAAGAACGTCATATCTGATTCTGTGATCGAATTACACGTTAAAAAAATGTTTTCTCACCACAGTCTTGGCTCGTTTATCTTTTGCAGCTGATAAAATCACATCCTGAATCGTCGGCCGATCACTTAGGTGTAAACCAGTCTATATTTGTCAAAAAAAGAAAAGAAAAAAGAAAGGAAATTCCAGTAAATAAGAATATCAATGGAGCATATATTTTACATGGCTAAAAAATATTTCATTGAATAACAAAAATAATAATAATTGAATTGGGTTGCTTACATTTACATCAAAATCAGCTCTGGAAGGGGCTTGATCTGAGTTTTCTTTCTTGACACTACTAACACTAGTCTTGGAATCCATTTGATGATTTGAGTTGTTCTTATCAGAGAAGAAGTCTACCTCTCGCACAACCACACGATTCTCATGGGACGTCGATGGAGCAGCTTGCTCTTCCCTTCTGTTAAGGTTCACCGGCAATCCGATCCCCGGAAACATACTACCTCTCAACACGTTAGCCGGCTTGTTTGTGAAGAAACTTATTGGATCAGCAGAATCAAGAGTTAACCCCCATCCTTTGTCCATAAATCAATCAATCAACAATAAACAACAACAACAAACAAGTTATAGATTTAGGAGAGAGAGAGAGAGAGAGAGAAGGTGGTTGAGAATTCTGAAGTCTGTTGAAGGTGAAATGGGCATGGCTATAAAAAGGGGTTGAGGACGTAAGACGAGTAAAGAAGAAGATTGGGTTGTGTATTGTGGTGAGAAAAGGGGAATGATAAAGTTACGTAAGGTGGTGCGTCACGATATTGACAGCTGGGTGTAGGACCCAGTCATTTAAAGAGAGATAGAGAGGGAGAGGTTTCATATACATTTCGTCAAGACTGAGTTTGACTCGTTCGTTTCTCCGTGAAGAAATCAATGAAGTGAGAATTAATCCTTCTTCAAGAAATAGGATGCACGTGACGATTGAATTTTTAATTAGAGTTGGTGTGAGATATGGGTTGATTTTTTGAATTTTTGATTATTTTAGTTTGGGATTAAGAAATTTTGTTTGAGATAGTTTTTTTGATTTTTTTTAATTTTTATGAGAAAAAAATAAAATAATTATGAATTAAATATGAAATTTTGTCGAATTGGATTAAAATAACCAATTTTATCATATATAGCTATTTTAACCTAAATTTGCTTTCCAAACGGAACCTTAATATATTTGTTTAAAAATAAAATAAAAAAAATAGTTGGACCTATTTTTGTGAAAATTGGAAAAGCGAAAAATAATCACATAATAAGGATTAATTTTTTATATTAAAATAATTTCTTATTTAGGATTCTATACCACGGATGAAATTTTAGATTCTATATCTTATAGAATATTTTTAAGGATGTCAATTATTAAACATGTATTGGTCAAGTGTTATAAGTTGTATTATTATTTTATACATGCATTATGTACAAGTCAATTTTTTTAAACTAACGTACATCTACAAATTTCCAGTGTGACTTTTTATTTTTTTAAAATTTTTTGTGAAAATTAGTTGTACATTCTCAATATAACTTTTTGTTTTATTTTTACAAATTCAACCTATTCAAGTCAAACACTTAACATTTCATAGATATTTTGTATTACATTACAATTATGTCTATATTTTTTTCCATTTTTTTTAACTTCTTAAAATTTAATACATATTTTGTATTACACAAAAATTATTTTTCTATTTTTTTTTTAACTTCTTTAATAACCAAACTAAACCAACTCAACACTGTTTTTCATTTTATCCTCTCAAATAAAAAATTAATAGAATGTATCTCTTAATCTTCTGAAAGTTTTCAACCTAACATTTATGTCTTTATTCTCTTAACAAAACAGATGAAAAATGTGCTTGTAATATGCACATTACAAGCTTTTGTAGTTAGTTTCTTACCAACTCTTAATGGTCTGCTAGTATATGATTAGTAAGATTTCTCAGTATCAACCTAATTGGAATTAAATTGTTCCGTTATGAATCTATAATACTCTTTGCACTCATCCGTTTCTTTTATTGATGTAATATTTTTAAATGTTTATCAATAAAATTTTCTTTTTTGCTGATAAAAAAAAATATGCACATTACATATGTATGATAGAACTTTATATAGTATTTTCATTATAAAATAAGACACGTGCATGTGCACATTAAGGCCTTGTTTGGGAAGCTAGTTATTTTACTAGACTAAATATTTGCATTTAAGAAGATGGCTGAATTTTTTTTATAATTGGATGTCAAGTTTGTGAGAGAAAAAGTAAACTAATTACGGATTTGATGTGACATTTATTTTATTGACTATTTTAATCTATTTTATCTTTTTATATATTTTGAGGTGTTTTGAAAAGATGGTTAAAAGCTGATTTTTTGAATTTTTTTATATGAGAAGTAATGTGACTCAATATGGATTAAAAGTTAGTTTTTGACCTTTTGCGTTTGTTCCCAAATGGTATAAGGCCTCGTTTGGGAGCATGCATTTTTAGCAACTTTTTGACTTTTTGATTAAAATATGATGTAAAAAAAATTAGTATGTTTGTGATGACTTTTTGAAAGATGTGCAAAAAGTAGAGAGAAAAATGAATCTTTGACTTTTTGGTATAGTTTGTTGGCTTTTTGACTTTTTTAATAACTTTTTGACTTTTTAGCTAAAAAATTTCTTGCCAAACGAGGCCTAATTAGTGAAAAAAGTTAATTTTTGACTTCCAAAATACTGCATAAATAAATCTTGTTTATAAATTAAAATTATGAATATTTTTCTAAAAATTTAAAGTTTTGATTTTTTTTTAAAGAGAAAAATTCACCGCCCGAAGAGTACGGCGGGTTCCACGTGAGGAAAATGAGAAGGTAGTATGGCCCATGGGGTATGTATGTGGGGGAGAGACTGAGAGAGAAGTCAACGAATTTGACGGCCGAGCTTTGGGCGACGCTGACGACTGACTGACGCAGAGATAAACCAACACGTTTCAGATCTGGCGGGAAACAAATTACCATGAGTTTATTTGACTGACCGTTTTAACGGGTGGTACCGAGTCACCTGCCTACTCTTTACTATTACAACCCATCAAACCTTTTTCTTTTTTTCCTTTCTTTCTTCATCATCCATAAATGCATGTCCTCCTCCTCCATCTAAACTTGAATAAAAAATATTAAAATAAAAATCATATACCTTTTATTTGAGTAGTAGTAGTGATTTTAAGTTAATTAAGCAATTGTAGTGTGAATGGTATGCAAATTATGATATTTGTGAAATTAATTATCATCAATCTCATAATTGAATCATTTTAAGATCTTCATAACCAAACAATATATAAATTATAATCAAAGATTTTTTGAATAATAATAAAAAAATAATGTGATAATTAATATTATAATGAATCATAACTAATACATTTAATGTATATAATCAATTTATAACTAACATAATAGGTCATAATTAAATACCACAAATATCTTTACTGTGGCATGTGATACACACCCCAAAAAAGATTATATATAATAGAATTTTCCTTATAATTTTGCGTTCATTATTAATGTTCTATTTGTTTTGATAGTAAAAATATATTTAAATTTTTTTAAAAACATTTATATTTTTTATAGAAAATATTTTTCATTATTTGGTTAATTGCAACCTTGAATTCAATATATTAGTGATGTTGTTATGGTAGTTATATCACGTGCTAATACTGACATTATCTAATAATAACATATCAAATGGGAGGGTGAAACCCATTATGAAAATATAACTTCCATCCAACTCAACCGACTAACACACTAGTTTACATAGTGGGACATATAAATTTTTTAAGGTCAAGTTTGGCAACACCAAAATAATTTATTTTTTTATCTTTTTTATATCACATCACCTCTCTATTTTTTTGCACATCTTTTCGTAAAACGACAAAAAGTGCACTTATTTAGGTCATCTCAAACAACCCAACATTTTTCTTTTTAAATGTGAAAATTTTGTTGTAAAAAATAGGGAACAATTTCTATCATCACAATGATAATTGCAACAAGGTAGTCTTGAAAAGTTAAAAAAAGAAAAAGAAAAGAAGACTTTTGGTGATAATTTTGAAAATGTTACTAATAAATACACTTTTAGGGCAAAATAATTTGGTACCAAAAGGTTTATTTTTTGAAACAAAAATTTTGGTTCCAAAAAATTGTAATTCATCACTAAATGTCCAATTTCATTGTTTAAAATACAATAATGACAATTTTGGCAAATAAAATATTTGGTCCCTAAAACATGATTTTGTCCCTAAATGTTTATTTTCTACAACTTTAATTTGTTGTGGTGTATAATGGTTAGATGGTAAGTTTTGATTGGATGGTAATAGTACATGTCAATGCTAACGTGGTATTATATCATTATGATGATTTTTTTCTGGTTAGAGTGATGGTTGTAGTATATTATGGTTACATATGGTAAGCTTTAATTGAATGGTGATATTATGTATCAATATTGACGTGGTATCACTGTTGTAATGAATTTTTTTTAGTTAGGGTGAGTGTAGAAGTGGTGGTAGTAACAAGGTGGTGAGGTGGTAAAAGAAGTGATAGTGGTGGTGATGGTGGTAATAGTTTGGTTTAATTGTTTTAAAATATGAGAAGAAAATAAATAGGTATTTGTGATAATAATAATAATAATAATAATAACCGGTTTATTTGATTTGTTCCAATAAAACAAAAATGTATAAATAAATGCAATTTTATTTTATTTTCATTTTCTTCAATCAAATTGAAAAGTATACATCAATCCAATTGAAAAGTAAGTGCATGACATCCTTAAATTTGCTTCTCTTTATTCAAATCCATCCCTAACTTATTTTTTTCCTATCATGCACCAATTTTCAACTTCTAGTGTTCTCCCCATAAATGTTTATTCTTCCTTTTGGTGATTCCCTCCAACCCCAATTTTAATGTCCATTTTGAAAGAGAACTAAAGTATAGTGTGAAGTTGGGACACTAAACATGGTTTGTTTGTTCCCAAACATTGAAAAGTTTTTTTTTTCTTCTTTTTTTTTTTTTGGATTTGCCAAACATTGAAATTTTGGTATCTTTCTTTATTTTCATTACTAAGACTTGGCATAGTCTTATTTTTTATTTTATTTTTATTTTAAAAAAGAAGGAAAGTTCAACATATATAGCTCCCTATTCTAACAATTTATTACGTTGGGTAGTCCTAATGTTAGGTTGAGGATCTTTCTCAATTTTTTTCTTTGGTTAATCTAATCCAATTGGAACTCATATAGTCATTTGATTATGTGTAAATTTTCATAAAATTCTCACATAATTAAACTATTGTAAGTGAATTGGGATAGAGATATAGATTTTTTTGGATAAATTATATTCAACACTCCGGTGATCTGAAAAAAATACAATTAGCTCTGTATTTTTAACATAATTACACTCATATTTCTTTTAGTAAGGTTAAAGCGATCGGAAATAATGCAAATGGAGGGTAGATATTGAAATAAATAAAGATAAATATACATTTTAACTAGAAAATAAGATGACAATATTATTTTTTTAGTCATATAGCTAACGAATTACTAATAAAAATGATCTACCTGTTATGTAAATTAAAACATCATTGAAGACTAGTATAATTATGTCAAAAATGTAGAATTTACTATATTTTTTTTTTCAAATATTAATATAATTCACTACAACATATAAGAGTTTTAAAGGCTAAATGTTTTAGTCTCAAAAAGTGAAAATTTTGTTACAAAAAACATTTATCGACCAATTTCTATCGTCATGAGATAGTCGTTAAAAGTTCGTCCCGAAAAGTAAAAAATAAAGTTTTTAGTTACAAAATTTTGAAAATGTCACTAATAAATAGACTTTTAGGGACAATTATTTGGTCTCAAAATGGTTTATTCTTTGAGACAAAAAATTTGGTTCTTAAAGGATAATAATTTATCACTAATGTCCATTTTTTGTTGCTAAAAATATTATAACGATACTTTTCGTAACAAAATTATTTGGTCCCTAAAAAATAATTTAATCTCTAAATTTCAGTCTCTAAAATTTTAATATTTTGTAATGATTTACCCAAATTATTTCGAGACAGAGCATCCTAATTTTGGCCTTAAAATTGACCATAAGTATCTATTTTAACAATTTATTACAATGGGTAGTGCTGATGTTGAACTTCTCATTTCATGAAGTTCAGTTTTTTGACCGGTCCAAATGTCTGGCTGCTATGATCAATGCATGTGAATAGCTGATCTCATTGGGTTAGATTTGGAATCCACAAATGATCTCATTTGGTGTGACTTAGTGGTAAAGGCATTGAATGGAAGCATTATTATGAAATAATTTTTAAAAATTTGACCAAAAATTGCTTAACATAGTTTTTTTTATTGAAAAGAAAACAGTTTTTAATGTATAAAATCTTTCAAAATAGATTTTTAATGCAACAAAAACACAAAAATGCATCCCCCCTTTTTATTATCAACTTTTGTGTTTATGTTATATTTGATCAACACTTGAACCACATAAGTCTTTACTATTTAATTTTTTTTTTGAGCAGTAAAAAAAATCTTTATTGATGAAATCATACAAAAATTGATAGAGTACATCAATATTTTGTGTCGATTTAAAAAGAGATGCAGAGACAATGCGGTCCTCTAATATGGTAGTAGCTAGTCCCTCACTATCATTGACTAATATAGAGGCCAAGGTAGGCCATGGCACCCAAAAGTTTTTGAAAATTCAATCTCAATATTGCATGAGGATTTGTAAATACATGAGCCCTTAATTTTATAAAACAACTTTGCTTCATACCCCCAGTGGGGGTCGCGCTCCCAGTGACGTGGCGCGCCCTCACTGGCCGAAAATAAAAAAAAAAAGAAAAAAGAAAAACTATTTTTTTGGTCCAACCCCTGCACGACACCTCACTGGGTGTCACCCCCAGCTGGGGGTAGAATGCATTTTCCTTTGTAAAAATCACTTTAGTAACTCTCTATTTCATTAGTATTTCATAATATATGATGAGATGATCTCCAAGTGCTTCATATGTTAGTTAACATCACTTTTATGAAGTTCATTTTATTTATACAAGTGGTAAATGTCACTTTTTAAAAAAAAAATTATATTAAAAATCAAAGAGGTAAGCCTATTTTTATCTACTAGATTATGTCAATGAACAAAATGACTTAAAACTATGGTCTAATCGATTATACCTGAGATCTAATCAATTATATAATGAAAAAATGATCTGGCAATTTATTTATTTATCTTCTCAATTTTCTTATGCACACACTATCGGCGTTGAATGAGGTCTGATAGTATCCATCCATGTAACAGGTGAAGGGAGAGAGTGTGTGTGTGTGTATGTCTCTTCTATTTCACTCCAGTAAAACATTGTTCCTAAATTCTCTTCATAGTCCAACCAGAGTGAAACTTCAGTGAACGAATATTTTTTAATCCAATTAATGGAATTAAAATTCTAAAAGCTGTGTTATATGCATGTTAGACATGCAAATTGTGGTGGTTACAGATACTGATGGTCGTGGCAAAATTGTGTTGAAAGCTAGTGGAAGAATTTTTATGTTTGGACAATGAAATTTCACTGCATGAAGGTTATTTTTTAATTTTTAATTTTTTATTGAGTTAATGGAATTGAATTTTTGAAAATTGTTTCATATATATGTAGTAGACATATATTTAGGAATGTTCATAATAAATTTTATGATTTGTAGAATAATTTAATTTAAAATAAATAAATAAATTTTGGGTCTTGTTCATTTGATTTTTTTAAATATTTAAAATAAGGGTAAATTACATTTTGTACCACTGCATTTTGCACTAAATCTCACTTTGGTCTTTACGTGAAATTATGACAGTTAACCTCTTACACTTCTGGTCGAATCCCACTTTGATCCATATACACGAAATCGTGACAGTCAACTGCTGCACTTTTGATCAATTGTCTATGCCCAAATTTTTTACTGCAGTGTATAATCCTTTAACAGAAGTTAGTATCTGATAGGCATATATAACTACAAAATGAGGACAAAAGAGAAAAATCACCCAAATTTTCCGTTTATACACATTTCGCTCCAAAATTTACATCAAATTTTAACTGTATTCGATTAAAAACAAAATGCAAATTATAAAAGATTAAAGAGATGAATTAGGGTTTTGCAAAAGTTAGAATCACGAAACTCTATTTTTCACACTAAAGATTGTACCTTTCACGACTAATTTTTTTTTTTTGGTAACTAAAATGTGCACCTTTGCCGACTAAGTATTTTTTTAGTACCTAAAGTATGTACTTTTGGTGATCAAATTTTTCTTCGTAGGCAATTTTAGTCGCCAAAAGTGTATTTTCTTGTATTGCTTCCGACTGTTCCTCTTCAATTATCTTCGATTTCTCTGCTGTCTTTTTTTATTTCAGCAGCTCTTTTTTTTTTTTTTTTTGTCTTGTCGTCCCAATTTTCAGCATATTAACATATATTATTTATTATATAACTTGCACATACTTATCACATGGGATAAAGTGTGTTCTAGTGGGAAATAAGGATGATTTTTCTCTCTTGCCGTCATTTCGTAGTAAAATACTTATCACATAATTAGATTCTATTAAAAACTCAAATAATAGAGTAATAGAATAGGAAAATTGACATTTGACCAGAAGTGTAAGGGGTTGACTGTTATAATTTTATGTGTGAACTAAAGTGAGATTATTTGACCAAAAATATAGGGGATTGACTGTCATGATTTCAAAATACAACTCAAAAATGCCTCCGTTTAGGAAGTGGGTTGGCTTTTTGGCTTTTTGGCTTTTTTTGCTATATGAGCCTGGGCTCAAAAGCTTGGTTTGGGAAGGGCTTTTGGCTTTTTGGCTTTTTTTTGTGAGAGAAGAATATAATGATTATGGGATTGGATGTGATGTTTTGTCTGTTATGACTTATGAGCCTATTCTGTCTTTTGTGGCTCATTAAGCCAAAAAAGCCCAATGAGCCATTGCCAAACGTATAACTCAAAACTTTTTTTAAAACTCATAACCAAAAAAAAAAAAGCTTCTTTTCAAAACTCAACTCAAAACTCATAACTCAAAATGCGACTACACACTGAAATCATGATTCTAAAAATAATTTTTTAAAAAAAATAAAAAAAATATTTTTTTGAATTTTTTTAAAACAGAGTTTTGAAAAGAGTTTGGTTTTGAGTTTTGAATTGAGTTTTGAGTTGTGTATTTGGTTATGAGTTTTGAAAATAATTTTTAAATTGATTTTGATATGTTTTTGAGTTGTGTTTAGTTATGAATTTTGAAATTTTTTGATTAGAATTACAATTCCAAAACAGAACTGAACACCTTTGAAATTTTTGTAACTGCATCTTTAATGCATGAAAATCGTATGAAGGGCAGGTTGAATTGAAAAGTTGTCCAATCTCTATTTAAGTTGTGCTGAGAGCTGTTCAGGTCTATCCAAACTCAAATTGTAACTTAAGGTTATCTATTCAAGCTCGACTCGAGTTAATTTTGAATTGCCTGAATTGCCCAAATTGCACATAAATTTTATTTTTTTTCTTTTTTCTTTTTATTTATATATTTATTTTTAGGTGCAACTAAGTTAATTAATTTGTTAAAATTAAACTATTTATAATTTTTTTATTTTATAAAATCATTAATAACATCAAAATAAATAATTTATATAATGTAAGATAAATACTGTTATGATGGCCTTTATAATTTATGAGTGAAAAAAAAAAAAAAAGTTAAATTTTGCATTGTGTTATTTGTGTATGTAATATGTATTCAATATGATCTACCGATCTAAATTATTTTAATATCATCTAATGGCTAATAATTTTTATATATATATATATATATATAATATTTTTATATATTTATATATATAATTTGGATTTTTGGTTGGTTGGATTATTTGATCTCTTTACTCAAGTCCATCCAAATTTAATCCGGACTTCTGATTGTTTACCTAAATTTGTACCAAATTTAAAAATATTATGCTCAAGCCTAAAAAATTTCAGGCTAAGCTCGAGTTGATCGAATTGAGCTCGTCTAAATTACATCCCTATCCAAATTTATGAGATTTTATGCTCCCGAAGTGTAAATATAGTTAAACTTAACCGTTACACAGTTTATGGGCGACTGAGGGATCGTTCGGCAAACATTTAAGAAAGTTAACTTTCGATTACAAAAATTTAAAATTTAGAAAGTCATTAAATTATTTGTCATTAGTTAAAAATGCTAAATATATTTTAACTAGTTTTTCTAACAACTTTCCAAACACATTAGTATTTTATTAGCTTCTAAAATACTTAAAAATTTTGAAAAATCACAAAAAAGAAAAAGGAAAAAACTCCAAACATCCACGGAGGCCTCGTTTGGCATTGTAGTCAAAAAAATTTCAATTCATACGAAAAATTCAAAGATTTTTTTTTTCATTCACACTAATTTTTGCAGGATTTTTTTTTTATAAAAAAGATAAAAATAATTTATATGTATATATTTTCATTTTGTATTTCAGTTAAAAATTAAAAAAAAAAAATCATTGAATAAAAGTGAACTGATTAGATTTATACATCATTAAAAAAATATTTTACCAACACAAGTTGCGTTTAGTTTATGACTTCACAAAAAAAAGGTTAAAAATGTGGCTGTCAAAGGATGTGAGTGAACCTTCTGTCTTCTTTCATAGATATTCTAGGTCAACAATAGTGGGTTGTTTTCAATCAAAATCAAATCAATGGTATCATTACTGTGGTTGTTTTTATCAAATGAGAAAATCACCATGCAAAGCTTTCCTCGTATACTTGCCTTTTTGGTTAGACAAACAAAAGGGCAAAAAAGAAGCAGTCCATATATTGGAGTCAGCAAATGCAGGCAATACTTTCTCTAGTTGCTGACATTATTTACTTCCTAATTCATACAAATGCACTTTTCTTCGCCTTCAATGTCCAACATCATGATTCCATTTGTCTCCAATTACGAAAAAAATGAAATTCTGATATTTGATTATAATTTATTTATTTTTAATTATCTGGTATTACCCTACGAAAAATTATGAGATAGTGGTGGAGTATGCCAGATAAGGTTCCAACTTAATATTATTGGTTAAAATTATAAAATATAGTACTTTTTGTTATAATGTTAAAAGATAACTTGAGGTCTCGTTTGAGAATATATTATTTTAATAATTTTTTAATTTTTTATGAAAAGATGTACAGAAAAGTAAAAAATGATGTAACAATTTATAATGACTTTTTGATTTTTTAACTAGAACATAAATTTACCAAACGAAACCTAAGGCCAAGTTTGACATCTACTAAATAATACAAAAATTTAAAAAGTCATTATCTTATTTAAGTCACATCATCTTATTTAGGCCAAGTTTGGGAAGACTAAATAAGTGCATTTTTTGACTTTTTATGAAATATGGGTTGGATTTGGGTTAGGTTTGAAGTGATGTGTTAGAGAGGTGATGTGACTTAAATAAGATGATGTGACTTAAATATGATAGTGACTTTTTGACTTTTTGAATTTTTTTGAAGATGCCAAACGTGGCCTTAAATCACATCACATTTCTAACACATCACATCAAAACCAATCCAAATCCAACTCATATAAGCTAATAAGTCAAAAAGTACATTTTTTTAGAACATCCCAAACCAACCCTAAGTCTCGTTTAGAATTTAGTTATTTAATTGACTTATTTGACTTTTTAAACATGATTAAAAAGGTTGTTCTGAGGATATAATTGGCTTTTTTTTTTTTGTAATTAATTTGATTATTATATGAAAAAAGTAAAATAATTATGATTTGAATGTAATATTTTATCTTATTAATTATTTTAATCTATTTTATCTTTATTAACTACTTTAATTAAAAAAAAACCACAAACCCAAATTTCCAAACAGTCCCTTAATAAATAAGTGTCAAGTGATGTAAATCATTACTCTTAAGCCACCAAATAACCTCTCCTCTAATTTTACCTCTAATAATATAGTACAATACGTATATATATTTACATCGTATCTTGGTCCTCTACTATTTTTTTTTTCAAAATAATTAGGTTGCTTTCACTATATTATGGAGGATATCTTAATATTTTAATCTTTGAATTCAAATTCCTTTTAACTCTTCTATTTTAGAGCCATGATCTATATGATTCTTCCCTTATGGTAATTTGGTCCCCAATAATTTTAATTGTATAATTTTTATCTTTTAATTTTTGCATATTGTGTCAACTTAATTCAATTGATAATATTTATGGAGAAAGATAAAATTATTAATACAGAAAAGAATGGATTATTTCAAAGGAAAAAGATTGGTAGCTCGAGAAATTGGCTCGAAAAATGGCTCGAAAGAGAAGAGAGGGGAAGAGGAGGAGAGAGGGAGAAAGAGAGAGGAGAGGTCGTCGCAGCTCCCCGCTATCGTCGCAGCTCCCGCCGTTGTCGCAACTCCCCTCCAGTCCTTCTTCTTCCTTCTCTGTCGCAGCCCCGCCGTAGCTCGTCGCAGTCCTGCCTCTGGCCCCGCCTCCTCCTCCAACCCGATTTTTATGGCCCTCTCCCCTCCACTTCTCCTTCTTCCTCCTCCCGATCTGCAGACCCATCCTTCTTCTTCTTCTCCACCCTTCTTCTTTTTCTCCCTTCTTTTTCTCCTTTCTTTTGCAGCAAAAAAAAAAAAAAAAAAAAAAAAGACACCAAAACAACGTCGTTTTGGTGTCGAGCCAAATTCGGACCACCGAGTTTCGAGCTACGTAACGGGGTCGTATTTCAAATTGGATGTCAATCTTTCATTCACTTTGAAGATTTCAGTTCAATTTCTAATATATTGTTATCAATTGGACTTAAATTAGCATAATTTGAATTTTAATGGTAATGTAATTGAAACTGTAAGGCTGAATTGACCCGACACAAATTGTAAGGATTACAAATATGCTTTTGTCCAGTTAAAATTTGAAACTTTTCATAGGAAAATATTATTATATTAAAAATATTTGAATGATATATATCTATATATATATTTTTGTGATTTCTTTATTTTAAGTCAAAACTTTAAATATTGTGATTTATAATTACAAAAAATATCCTGGTGATATCATTTTGAATGAATTTTGTGTTTAAAAATCATGTGTTGTGAATTATTTTTCCACGTGTATATCTTGGTCCTCCACCATTTTTTTTTTTTTTTTTTGAGTAATGCTACGAATCATGAAAATAATCATGAAATATTCTTCACCTTTGGATTATGCCTAAAATAAAACACTACATATTAATTAAATGATAAAAAATCTTCATGATGCGTTTCAAGATATTTTTTTCATGACTGCTAGTATTCCTCTTTTTTTTTTTTTTTTTATTGTACATATATTGCGTGTGTATATATATATATATATAATCAATAGACTTAACTATTACAATGGCTGTGTGTTGGAAAAAAACAAATTCTATCATAGTGGTGGTTTTCAAAATTATTAGGGTGCTTCCAATATATTAAATTATATAACATCCACTTAATTAGGTTTTGTTCCAATTGCTTGTGCCTTGTGGCCCTCTATCGAAACTATATAATTAGTTTAATGGAGCCTTTTCAATGTTGCTTTCTAATATAAAAATTAATTAAAATCACTTGTTTGCTTCCATAATAAACCTAATTTTACAAATCAATACAAGTAAAGATAGGATGGTTAAGTGAGTATCAAAATTTTAAAATATCATTTACTAAATAAACCTAATTTGGTCACTTGTCTAGCTTCGCCACAGCCTAATTGACAAAAAAGAATAATTATATTTGGTTGTGTTTTTATTTTTATTTTCTTTAATTTTGTTGTATTTTTAGTATTTTCAAAAAGAAAAAAAATAAAAAGTCAGGAAACACGTATCACTCTCGTGACATTTTTATTTTATTTGAGTGAATGCAATTAGAAAATTCAAGGACAAGTTTTTGTTGTTTCTTACAAAGTTGTTTTTAGAAAATTTTCTAGATATCAATTTTGGAAACACTACAAAAGGTTTTCAATGTAAGAATTTAGGAATAAATTTACTTTTTAAAGATGAAATATTTTTGTTGTTAAAAGTGTCGCCATTATTACAATTTTAAAGACAAAATAAACATCTAATGATGAATTATTATCTTTTTGGAATCACAAAATTTGTGTGAAAAAATAAAACTTTTTTGGGATCAAATTGTTTCATACTTGCAACATTTTCAAAATTTTGTCATTAGAAGGCTCTTTTTTGACTTTTTGGGATAATCCTTTAGCGATTATCTTCTCGTGAAAAAAATTGATTTCCAAATATTTTTTTAATCAAAATTTTATTTTTGGAGAGAAAAAAAAAGAAGAGAAAATTAGTAAAACATCCCTCTCCAAATTTGAGTAGTAGGAGAAATCCAATATGTATTTTTTTATTAGCTAAATTCTCTCGATGAAATTTCTTTGTGATCATATTAAAATTTTAAAAAAATTCGTCTGTATCAAATTTTCTCTGTGAAAATGTTGAGAGATCCCAACTATTATGAAAATATTGTATATTTTTTATATTATAAAATCTTAATATCAAGAACCTTAAAAAAAATACCTAAAAAAAAATTGAGTCCCTAAAAATCTTATTTTTTGATAACAGATACAAATAAGTTTTTTTTTTTTTTTCCCTGAAAAATAAAAGAGAAAAATGACAAATTATGTACGTAATAAGCCCACAGGATTTTCAAACCAAATGAATTTAGGGAAAACAATAGAACAATGGTTGTCATTAAAAATAATTATAAAAAAGTAATTTATAATTTAATAATTAAAATTAAATTTTTTTTATACTAATGTGTAATAATTTTTAAAATCTTCCCCTAAATGGTAATTTCTTCATGAATTTAAACCCCAAAAAAGGTAATTGCACCTTTAGTGGAATTTCAAAAAAAAAATAAAAAAATCATATTAATGAAATTTTTTATAATTTTAATTATGATTATTTATAATTTTTTTTTGACAATACCACTGATGTGATATTTTTTAAAAACAAAATATAAAATATAATAAAATAAAGAAATGAGATTTGAAGACAAAAGGAAAGTTGACTGGTATTTACGTTGACCAGAAACCAATCCCATGATGTAGAAAATTGGTATGTGGTAGTTAGGTTGGATGGCCGTGATTAATGAAAATCGGCAGACTTTGCGTACCGCCTGATTGGAATATTTTTGTGGATACCTCACTTTTCACACCACAATAGATCTCCTTGGTCTTGTTTAAAAAAAAAAAAAAAAAAACCTCTTTGGTGGTGCCAATTGTTTTCAATTTGAAATTTGATAATTATCAATTTCTCAATAGTTTGTTTTTTCATTTTATTTAAATTAACTTGGTCTTATAAAATATAAACATGAATTACATTAAGTATTTTGATATAAAATTTTAAAATAATAAAGATAAAAAAGTGTACAATTTTCATAAGCTACGCTAAATAAAATTTATTAATTTATGAGTCTAATCAGGTTGCTAATATCAAAGTTTTCACTGATTAGTTCTTGCTTATCTAGATATGAGCTAACTTGGGTCCAATTGGGAGTGGTAGAATGGTAGATACCTTGGATTATAAAAAACAAAGAAAAGAAAATGAAAAATATTTGGTGGTTTGAATTTTTGTGACTTAAATGGTTGAAATATATTAAAATGATGTTGTTTTATATTTAAAATGATGTCGTTTTGGATGTTTTGAGTCATGATTTTTCGGACCACCTAACATTGTTGAAAGAAAATAAGACTTTCGGCTTAGTGGTTTTGTAGTATCACTTTGCGATGCGAAATTGCAAGTTCAATTCCAAAATTTAAATAATTTGTGATGTTTATTTCTCTAGCATTATGGGACTTGTAGTGATTGTTGGATTGGGTGATTATTATTGTTAGGCTATTCATCACTTTGATGTCACACTTATATTTGTAATTACTCTTAATCATCGAAATTTTTTTTTATTAAGAATTCATTTGGGAAGAATTTTTTTAACTTGCATTTTAAAATTTTTGACTAATTTAACCTGGTTAAATTAGTTTTGTTTGGGAATTTTTTTTAACTTTTTTTTTTTCTGTGAAAAAAAAAAATTATGATTTAAATATAACATTTTATATTATTAACTTATTTAATTTAATTTATTTATTTTATGTATTTTTTTAGTCTCAATCGAAACTCAACTCACTTACGAAACGAGGGGTGCAATAGACTGATTTTCATGGACGGTTAGGCAATTGCGTGGACAATTCGTGTCTGAGTACAAGGCATAGCAGCCTTCTGATTTTGTTTTTAACCCCTCAACAACCTTCTTTCTTTCTTCCTTTGATTTTACAATTTCTGTACATGCATTTAAAGTGGGTTCTCTTATTTTCAAACCCTATTGAGACCAATGTATCGACCACATTTACTATCAAAGTGGAAGACCCATCATTCATTTGAATGTCTTCATTATATAAATTGGAAAATGATGCGCAAGTTACAACAGTTGCTCCACCAAAACGTTTTGTCCAATATTATGTACTAGATTTTAATTAATGATATAATGTTAAGAAAGTTAAAGAAGTAGAATTATTTGGTATCAATGGAAAAATGGAGTTTTCAATAATTTCTAAGTACAACTTGTTTGGTAAATAAGCAATTCTCAAACTGGGCATTAATTTCCAAAAAATGATTTGAGGGGGGTCCAGTCTTGTCAAATTTACAATGATAGAACTACTACATGTTGGAATGTTAAGTTTGGGAGAATTGACTGTACAGTGGTATGGTAAAAAAAAAATGCAAAATTATGAAAAAATATATCATTTTAGGGTTTAGTTTATTTTAAATTGAAAATTTGATTTGAGAGAGTATTTGAGTTTAATAAGTCCATTGTGAGCCCAACCTCAGTGATACGAATTGTTCACAATTTTAAAATTCGTTGAGAACAATAAATATGTAAAAAATTAAGATGATTAGATTTTGAAAACTACATATTTGAATCACATTTGTCTTAAAAAAAAAAAATGAACGGCTGCCGTCCATTTTCTTGAGACAAAAATATGTGATTCAAATATATAACTTCCGAAGTCCAATAATTTTGATTTTTTACATGTTTATTATTCTCAATGAGTTCTAAAAGCGAACAGTTCGCATCACCAAAATTGGACTCACAATGGGCTCACTAAGCCCAAATGCTCTCTCAAGTTGGATTCTTAACTTGAAAGAAGATTAACCCATCATTTTAATTATTAAAACTAACATATCACCCGTGCTATGCACGGGATTAAATTCAAATAAAAAAAAAAAAACCATTCATAGTTATGTTAAACATATTTTTAAATTGTTAGCATAAAATATATGTAATTTTAAAAGAAAATATTGACATTGCATAATTAAAGTAATAAAAATAAGAATTTATTACATTTGTTCGAAATTCACTGAATAAGTAAAACAAAAAAATAACTAAAATCTAAATTGTTGTGGGCCTTCCATCAGCATTCCTGCATTGTCAACATGATAGTTAGTATCATAATTAATGAACAATACATATATTATATATTTATAAAATGTTATAAAGTAAAAAAGTTATACTTACATTTTTTTTTTACTTTCTGAAATATATAGACATTCTTCAGATCAATCTATATTTAAAACAAAGGTGACGCACGGTGCACAATCTAGTTGACGTGGCATTATTGGTACATGTATGATAAATGCATAGGCACGGTCTTGGCATGACGCAATATAATCTTTAATCATTCTAACGCCATTATCATATAAAATTTTGGAATTATAAGTTTGTGTTTGAAAAAGTAAGAATAAGTTATTTATAATAAATTTTATAATTTCTTACCTTTGATCTCATATTCTTCAAATATGATGGTTGACATCGCAAAATAAACTCTGCCCGTTTATTTTGAACAGTAAGATTTATTAAATCAGTACTGTCTTTGACCACAAGGTTAACATTGTATCTTATCAACCAAAAAAAAAGGACGCTTGTTAAAAGGAAATATTGTACCTAATAAAAAATTAAAACACTTATTAAGTTTAAATTATTATTGTACATAGTAATTATTTACCTAAAGAAAATTACCTTGTTATAATATTAATATCATCATGCAGGCAATGACGACAAACAATGTGACCATAATGATATTCAACTTTTTGATAGCAACTTTTGCACAAATCAATCCAAAGGTTGTCAACATCAATTTGTTTGATGTACCCAAGTATTCGAAAATATGAGACCTACAAAATATTTGAAAAAACATAAATTAATCTCTCTATAAACAAATTATATACATATCGTTTAATTTTTATTAATTGGGATGATAACAATTATTACCTTTGGCATGGGTGCAAAATCACGTATTCGAATTCTTTTGGCATTTGATATTATCAATGACTGTGAAATTGATAATCCATTTTTTCGATTCCAAGATACCAACTTTTGTGATATAGGATTCATAGCAAGCCTAGATAAACATGTCAATATATATATAATTGTGAGAATTATATTGTCATATATAATTGATTAATATTATACAATCATAACATACCACACTCGAATATGATTTGTATAACAGAATGAATGATTGATATATAACTTGCTGTATTTGCATGTAGCAAGACATGGACCTAGAAGTTGAGAAAATATAATTTATTAATATCAATAGTTGTATATGTATATAGATATTATAAAAGTGAATAAAAAGTAATCCTACCATGATAATCTTTAACTGTTAATCCAGTGGCAAACAAAATATTATCATTCTCTAGAATATGATATAGTTGCATGCCATCAGTTGTTGCAAACACATCCCATAGAGTTAATCTTACCAATGTGAAACTATTTTTACAATTAAAAAAAAAAAGTTGAGATTAGAAAAAATAATATAATTCGTAGAATATTTCAAATTTGGTAAAGACACAGAAATATGTTATAGTATCATACCTTGTATCAAGTAGTAGAATCTCTCTCTTGTAATTATCACAATTTGCAATACCTTGACATTCAGTTACACTAACAACTAAGCCAATCACATCTGCATATTTTAACATTTGCATGTTTATTGTTTTGATAGTCACAAATTTTTTGTATTGGTAATAAACTATGTAAGTATATAATCTAGATAAGTATCATTTAGTAAAATTAACGTACCTATTCATTGAACATCTTGATGAAGAAATTGGCCTATGTCTGATAATTTTTTAAGGAAATACCACTGAAATGGTATATTAGTATCATGATCAAGTATGTCCACAATTGTTGTATCATTAGTAAAAGACATGTTATAATAATATGGCACCAACTTGAATTTCTCATCAGTCAATGTTATATGAACTCCTCTAAAATAATATATTTTTCCCTCAATTAAATGTTCTTTGAAGTAATCATATTCTTCAGAGCATATAGTTCCTTCCATGGCATCACCCTTTCAAAAAAGTTAATAAGTACACACTTTTAACATAATATAAAACAAAATATTTAACAATTATCTCGTGATAAGAGTTGTAAATACCTGTCCATCAACAAAAATCATTCTGAATGTCATATTTCCCCCAAGACGATTAGTCATAGATAACAACCTGACTATAATTATAATCATATTTTTTCTTTTTGTGAGGGTCTATATTTATCTAACTTTAATCACATTAAAAAATCAAAAATAAAATTAAACTAGTAAATAAAAAGATTTTACATAAAAAAAAGACCATTCAACTAATTTTTGATTAACTACAATATTAAAACTGTAAACAAAAGAAAAAGTTAAGGAGAAATTATAATCACATTTTTCTTTTTGTGAGGGTTTATATATATCTAACTTTAATCATATTAAAAAATTAAAAATAAAATTAAAATAGTAAATAAAAAGATTAAATAACATTAAAAATTAGTTAATCACATTTTTTTTAACTATTAAACTAACTACAATCACATTAAAAAAAAGAATCATTCAACTAATTATAATCACATTTTTCTTTTTGTGAGAGTTTATATTTATTTAACTTTAATCATATTAAAAAATTGAAAATAAAATTAAAATAGTAAATAAAAAGATTAAATAACATTAAAAATTAGTTAATCACATTTTTTTAACTATTAAACTAACTACAATCACATTAAAAAAAGAATCATTCGACTAATTACAATCACATTTTTATTTTTATAAGAGTTTATATTTATCTAACTTTAATCATATTAAAAAATTTAAAAATTTAAAATAAAATTAAAATAGTAAATAAAAAGATTAAATAACATTAAAAATTAGTTAATCACATTTTTTTAACTATTAAACTAACTACAATCACATTAAAAAAAAGAATCATTCAACTAATTATAATCATATTTTTAAAAATAAAATTAAAACAGTAAATAAAAAGATTAAATGACATTAAAAATTAGTTAATCACATTTTTTTAACTATTAAACTAACTACAATCACATTAAAAAAAAGAATCATTCAACTAATTACAATCACATTTTTATTTTTGTGAGAGTTCATATTTATCTAACTGTAATCATATTAAAAAATTGAAAAATTAAAATAGTAAATAAAAAGATTAAATAACATTAAAAATTAGTTAATCACATTGTTTTAACTATTAAACTAACTACAATCACATTAAAAAAAAGAATCATTCAACTAATTACAATCACATTTTTATTTTTGTGAGAGTTTATATTTATCTAACTGTAATCATATTAAAAAATTGAAAAATTAAAAATAAAATTAAAACAGTAAATAAAAAGATTAAATAACATTAAAAATTAGTTAATCACATTTTTTTAACTATTAAACTAACTACAATCACATTAAAAAAAAGAATCATTCAATTAATTACATTTGCTTCATATTTTCTTGGCGGACAGCGTCCTCTTGCATTTGTTTCATATTTTCTTGGAGTTGGCGCATCATTTCTTCCATTCCGGCCATGTTCTGCTGATCCTACTGACTGGCTGGTCTGTGTATCTCTATGGCATAAATTGAGACCTCAGCTCGATTGTTCACTGCTAAGGTAGACCACTGCTCTGGTAACCTCTGCTCAGATACACTACGCTTTCTCGGCCTCCGTCTAACAACCGGGGGTAGAGAATGAAACACTGGTTGTCCGTCAACCAGATCCTCAGATCGATTGAGCCGACGACCTCTTGTCCAGAGTACTTGGGGAATATCTGCTTGGTTTGAAGCAATTGTGCTAAAACTGTCATAGCAAAAAGATAAATAAAGCAATAAGGAAATAAATAACCAGATAAACGAACAGTATAACAGCTTAAAATAAACACATAACACACAGCTGGGCATAACAACACACGGTCGATAAGCTGAATACACACTGTCCTCAAACACTGATCATTATCCCTAAATGACTGTCCCCCAAGACCGAATTTGATACCCGCAGATAACTGATTCTCAAACACTGACTGATTCCCGCAGGCCTGATGCCCAAACTCATAAACTGATACATGCATTTCCCTGTAGAGACGCACTCTAAAAGCACATAACAAATAAGTGAGAGCCAAAACACCTCTATGTTGGGGTAGGGTTTCCCTGTCCTATTTTGTCAGGAGCTAGGGTTTCACTACGCACGCAGCGGTTTCAAAACAACCTATATCGGGTAAGCAACCTGTCCTAGCTTGGAATGGTCACTATGGATTCCGAATATGCACTAGGTCAAATGGTTAAAAGGGTGCCCCGGTAAAACCGGGGTTTGTGTTCCTATACTGGCAAAGCTCGTAACCGATAAGCCTTATGGCACGCAGCCTCTGGCAAACTGGTCAGGAATAGCAGATGGCAAACACGGTGTCCTAGGCGTACCAATGCAAATACAATTCAAAGAAACATATATGTGTAGTCAAAACCAGATATCATGGGTTCGAGTCAAGTTCTCTACATCCCCAGCAGAGTCGCCATAAACTGTAGACGTCACCGAACACCCCGGGAGGGATGAGTGCCGTTCTATTCATTTTGGGCTCACTACAGTTCAGGACTCAAATGTCACAGTTCTTAATCTGAACCAAAGAGTCCAAATCCGGCAAATCGTTTTGAGAAAATAGATTTTTTTGAAAAGAAGTGCCAAACATGGACTGATTTGCCAGATACAAAGTCGCCACCTAAATATTTTATTTTTGGGGAAATTTAGGAAACCCTGACTCGTTTTCCTAAGGTCACGTGTCCGTCATCACCAAAGATGCCTCGGCTCGGGAACTTAGGTACGATTGGGGAAGGTCACTTTGTGAGCACCCCCGCTCGCCCGATCAAAGATCGGCATCTACTAACCATGATATCTAATTTTGAAAACATTATGCGTTCTTATTCCGATTATTAGCCTAGATTTACTATGTGATGCGCGCATCATACAAGTATAGACCGGGTCGTCAGAATTGGAACAAAACATTTCATGTTTGTTTTTTTGAAAGATGGTTTGCTACTCGCAAGTAGGCTTAAAATGCAGATTTTGCCACTCTCAAGTGGGCTTAGAAAAGATGGTTTTGCCACTATCTAGTGGGCTTAAAACTCACAGTCGATGAATCATTCCAATTCAAATAATCCAACCTTCACCCATAGGCATACAGGCAGTTATATCACCTAAGCACATAGCCTCATGGTAAGCATGCTATCATGGCAGTCACTCACACACGTGCAAGGATGCTAAAGCGTAAAACTTACCTAGTACTCCAAGCCAAAACAGAAGCTAATTAGAAATCCATGCATGATCTTTAATATACAGAAATGCCTAATGCAACACATGCAAAATGCAACTAAGATAGGCCCGGCTATTCTAAACATGGCATATGGGATGCTACAGCTAACAAGTATTCAACTTGGAATCGAAATACAATGCAGTGAGTTATGATGCGCCGAGCCCAGTGCACGCAAAACAAATGAATGAATGCAAACATGCTATCATACTGTATGCTAATTGAAACATGCCCTAATCTAATCATCATAAGCTGGTAAATAAAAGGGAGAAAGACGTGGGGTTGGAAGACATACATCACACACACGCATATGCACACTTATTACAACATTGCCCTCGCGCAGAGGGTCCAAATAAATAATATACAGTCCCAAATGAATAGCACAGTCCGAATGAATAGTATAGTCCGAATAAATACAAAACCCTATTTAATTAACAAATTAACTAAGAAAAACAGTAAATTGGCATGCAAGCCCCTGGACTGCCTCAGCTCTGTTCCGAATGATGAATGATGCATGTTTGAGTTGCTTGGCGCGGAAATCTATCACGATGCCCCGATTAGCCTCTGTTTACAATTCAGCCCGGAATATTGCGCGAAGTCCCAAGAGATTGCTGGTTTTTGATTTGCTGCAACAGAGAGCAGGAAATGGGCAAGACAATATATTTCCACATACGTATGCTTGACTACTCTTCAGGGAGTGTAGTCCTCGATCTTCGTGCCACCAATCACGCATATCGATACATGATGGCCGAGGAGTCGAATTGCACGACTTAATATGAAATGAATGCATATGAAAACACAACAAGATCGAGACTCCATTATGGATAATCCGGAGTGTCGGTGACCGGGAATTGAGACACGCTTCGTCACTCGAAGTACGAGACGTCTCTCATTTCCCGTGCTTGGACTAACTCCTATCCCAAGCACAATGCGATATGCATGACATGCATGAATGCAATCCTAACATGCAATCTAGCATACGCAATGCTATGAAATGGCATACACAATACTCTAACATACAACCTAGCATACGCAATGCTATGAATGAAATAGCATACGCAATGCATGATGGGCTTACGCCAACATGAGTGGACCTCAGCTACATTCACATCAGCGGCCATAAGATGAAAATGAGACACTCGAGATGCGTGCACACATGCACGCAAACCGAGGACCGATCCTAAGGCACAAATGCCACTCTAACAAGGCATGGCAAGACATGAAATATGGCATACAAACATGCAAGTTCCGGCACTGAAATGTGATGCAAAACGATCCCGAAACATGGAAATATGGCACCCGATGCATGGAATGGTTCCGAAACACAAAACTAGGTACATGCATTGACCTATAGCTATACAAAGCATGCATTATTTGACCATGAAGCATAAATACAGAACCAAGGCAATCCCAAAACATGAACATTTCTAGTTCAAAGCATGGCCAAAAGATGCCAGCAAGATGGACTAAAATAGCCTACAACTTTGACTAGCAAACATGGTTTACATGGCATGTATATGAAGCACATGGAATCTCATCAATCCAGCAAAAATCAGTGAATAAAACATGCCAAAACATGCCCAAATAACCTCTGAAATGCAGCCAATACATGCACAAATGATGGGTTCTTTTAGAGGGCATACAAAGGGGTTATTAAGCGCATGCATCAAGGACACTTAGCATGGCAAAATAAACTCTGGAAATCAAATATGATAGTCCTAAAACTCATCAAATTGGCCTTGAAATCAGTCAACAAAGCATGCAAGATAGGGCCTCTTTGAAAGGCCAAAAAGACCATCAAACAAAACAAGGAGATAGGGGGTCATCCCCCTCTGATTTTGGCCTTCAAGAAAACACCTAAGCCACTGAAAATCCACTAGATTTCAGTGGCTAAGAGGCCAAACCATGGCCAATGCAAGTGTTCAAATGCATAGCCCTAATCATTAAAGAATGAAGCATGCATAGGGGGAAGATGACCCCAAAAAGAGAATAGAGCTTAATCAAACATGAAGATAATGTCAAAAAAAGACTTTTTTCAGTTTAGGTTGAGGTCCAAAAAGGTTCACAAATAAGGCTAATGTATCATGCAAAATAAGCCCTAAAAGAGAGTTTGAACAAACAGGGCAGAAAAAGGCCTCAAAAAGCAAAGATCCCTTCAACAAAGTTAAAGAGGGGCTCAAAAAAAGATACTTTACAGTTTATGAAAATCTCAAATATGCTCACAAGTAAAGCTAAAATATGATGCAAAAATAGCCCCAAAAGAGAGATAGAAAGCAAAAGGCAGTAGATGGCTTCAAACAGCAAAGATCCCTTCAAAAAAGTTGAAGAAGGGCTCAAAATAAGGTACTTTACAGTTTGGCTCGAAGCCCAGAAATGCTCACAAGCAAGGCTAACATATCATGCAAGAAATAACCCTAAAAGAGAAATAAAGGGAAAGGGGCAGCAGATGGCCTCAAACAGAAAAAGTTCCTTAATCAAACATGAAGATTAGCTCAAAATAAGACTATTTTAAGTTCAGACCGGAGCCCAAAAATGTAAGAAAAAGGGGCTAAGATATAGAACAAAGTAGTGCAAGAAAAGGGAAAATAGGAGCTTACCCTTGTAGCACAACTTTTCAACAATTTTTGGTCCAAAATTCTGAGCTTCCAACCTTTTCAAATGGCTTCCAAGGTGCTGAAATGGATGATGGTGGTGTGGTGCTATGGGTTGTAGTGCAAATGGTGCAAGAAGCTTAGGGTTTTGGAGCTTTGGAAGAGAGGAAATGGAGGGAGAAGGGAAGGGAGCCTTGGCTGATTTTTTGTAACCTTTCAAGATGGAGATGGGGTGCTAGTTATATAAAGGAGAGGAGTGAAACAAAAGGGGGGAAAACAAATTCAAATTTCCCCTCTAAAAGGGCAGATCCCCGGGCAGGGGTCTAGTGCAAAATAGCTGGCACAGCTGGCATGCACCAGGAGAGAGGAATTACGCCGGCCAGGTTCAGGAGGTTCAGGTGGCCGGCCGGCCAGGGTCAAAAGGGTCAACAAAGATTAGTGGCCGGCCACCCCAAAAAGGTGGCCTCCCATGTGTGCACAACACAGTTGTATGGTCAAAACCTAGAAAATGTAACCCAAGAGAGAGAAGAACCAACTTTTTAGAGGGGTTCAAAAGGGTCAAGAACAATTGATGGCCGGCCTATCCATATTGGTGGCCTCCCAGGTGTGTACAATACAATGGTGTGGTGGAAAGTCAGAAAAAGTGGCTCGGGAATGGAAAAAGTCAACTTTCTAGTGAAGAAAACGGGCGATGAAGAGCGATGAAGGAATAAAGCTGGTCTTCAGAACAATTGCTGGCCTCCTACCCTCCTACAACCTTCCTAATAATGAAAATAAGGTCTCCACTAAAAATGAACTCAAACTGATGTAAAATGAAGGTTCGGGGGCCAAAACGCGCGGCCCGGGGTCCCGAAAACAAGCTGTTAAGCACTGGAGGTGGCGTTCGACCACGAAGTTGGTCTCTCGGGCCATAGTGTCCCTCAAAAGGGAGCAAACAAGGTGTATGCCAAAAATCGGAGCAAACGGAGGTGGTTAAGCGGTCCCGAATTGAGGCACACGGCCGACGGCTTCGAAAACCGGGAATCGGGCTCCAAACGGGAAAAATGGCCTACGACCACGAAACGTAGCCTACGGCCACTGAGAGATGATCTATGAGACCTCTCCCTTCCTTCGAGAAGAGAAAATAGAGAAAACGGGACCCGGTTTGCAAATCGAGGCAAAGCACAAAAGAGTCCGGAAGTCCGGAGGCGAGGCTCGCAGCCGAGATTCCGCAACTTCAGAACTAGCACAATATGCAACATCACTGAGCGCTTAGTTGGTGTCGTCTGAGTCTTAAGGTTGGTCAAAAATGGGGTGTCTAGACCTAACCTTTTCTCCCCCCTTTCGGAAGTTTGAATATAAGCCCTATAGTTTGGACTCCCAAGGTTCTGAATCTAATCTTACAAGTATAATGTGAAATTGATAAACACCAAAGAGTCTAAATCCGAAAAATATTTTGGAAAATCGATTTTGAATCAAAAATGCAAAAATTGGATTGCTTTACCAAATACAGAGTCGCTACGCAAATATTTTATTTTAGGGAAATTTAGGAAACCCATGACTCATACTAAAGGCCACGTGTCTGTCATCACCAAGATTGTCTCGGCTCGGGAACTTAGGTACAAGAGGGGAAAGGTCATGAATACATTTGAGTACCCTCGCTTACCCGATCAAAGATTGGCCTCTACTAATCATGATATAAATTTGATTTACAGTATATGTTCTTATTCCGGTTTATTAGGCTAGCATTTTATTATGTGATGCAAGCACACATATATAGACTAAATCACAAGAATTGGAACACTTAATTCATGTTTGTTTTGAAAATTGTTTCAAAATATGTATCACTTGAAAAAGTGATTGCATATAAACATTACTCAAATTATTCTAATTTAAGAAATAAGCCTTCATCCATAGACATACAAGTAGTTTATGGTAGTTAAGCATTTAGCCTCATGGAAAGCATGCTAGATATAGAAAGATCGACACTCATGCAATATGCTAAAGCGAGTAAAGACTCACCTAGTACTCCAAGCCAAAATAAACAAAAGAGTTAGAAAAATGTATGATTCCTAATTATACGATATGACTAATGCAACACATGCGATATGGATTTAATAGGGTCGACTACTAATATGGCATATGAATTGATTTGATAACATACGATCTAAGCACGTAGTCAAATAAGTATTAAACTAACAATGCAAGTTAGAATGATGAGCCGAACCTTGGTGCATGCAATACAAATGGATGCAAACATGAAGAATGCTAATTGAAACATGATATCCCTAAACTAACCATCATAAGCTAGTAAATAAAAGAGAAAGACATAGGGTTGGAAGACATACATATTATTACAACATTTGATCCTTCACTGTAACAACCCTCACTATCAAGCATCGATAAGATCATCGCCATCGCTAAACTGTGATCAATTGGATAAGTAATCGACTAAATGACCGAATCCCGAATTAAATGCATGAACATATTTTGTTATTTTCATATCTATCTGTTTGTCGATTAAATGATCTGTTCGTGTGTTATGCTTTAAATTGCGAATTGAAGGCCTTATCGGCGGCCGAATCTGAAATTGATTAATGTTTTGTGCTAATTAAGATTAATGTGATTTTGTGGTATACTTAATTGAAATTTGAATTGGTATGATTAAATTAGATTAAAATAAACTTTATCCCACAAGTTGCATTATTTACAACCTTGCCCTATTAGTGGACCACTACACCAAACATTTTGAGGCTTGGTTTATTTCATCTTGGCATCATTTTGATCATCTCATTTTGAGACCCTTAACCGACTAAGAGAGAAGAGAGGGAGAGAGTGAGAGAATTTGAGTTCCATCTGGTGATTTGCTTGGTGAATTAAAGAGATTGAAGGTTGATTACATAATTGAGCTTCCTACACTTGATAATCAAGGTCTAAGGTAGAAAATCCACATTCTTAAATTTGTCTTTGAGTTAGCTCTTGCTTGATTCTTGTTATATTGAAGATTGGAGTCAAAATTAGCTTAACACATTGAATTGAGTAGGAATTCATGCATGCATGTTGCCATTCTTGAGTTTTGAGGATTTTTGTCCATGAAATTGTACATGCATGTTCATATTATAGTTCTAGTTCATGAATTCCTTATGTTTTTGAAAGGATTGGCTCATTTGAGCAAGTGATTAAAGCTTTGAATTGGTTTAAATTCATGCATGTTAGGTTTTATATCATGTTCATGAGATTGGTTTGAAATTGTGTTTAATTGAACTACCATTGGGCTTTGATTTCTCAAATTGAGCTTCGAAACATGTTATACTATGAGTTTACAAGTGTTTTCTAGAAAATTAGCCCAAGAGGATCGAATTTGGTGCATTGAAACTTGGTTTTGAGCTTGAGGTTCAAATCTGGAATTTCTAGAATTTGGACTCACACTCGAGCGAGAAAAGTGGCGCTCGAGCGTGAAATTCGTGCATCCAGCACTTTGCATTGTTTTACAGTCTGCTCGAACGGGGGATTGCACGCTCGAGCAGGGACCTGAGTCACACGCTCGAGCGGGGGTCGAGCGCCCGTCGAGCGTGAATTTCATGCATCCAGTACTTTTGCCATGTTTTGCAGTCTGCTCAAGCGTGGAAAGTGACGCTCGAGCGGGGAACCTTTGTCTGCATGTCCGCTTGAGCATAGAAAGCCACGCTCGAGTGTGACCCCTGTTTTCTGAAAATTTTGTAAAGTGTTTAAAAGTACATCCTTGCATCCTCATTCCATCCTAGGCATTCTTAAGCCTAGTTTAAGGCATCTTAATGAGGATATTAATGTAGGACCACACCGAGTCAAGTTAGGGATTAAGTTATTGTTTTTTTCCCAACTGTGTAGCTTAGTGTGTGTTCATTCTGTAACTGCGTAGGGTTGGTATCTAGAGATGCGTATTAGCTTATCTGTAGCCCATAACTCTGTGAGTAACAATGTTGTAAAGATATGTTCAAAAATCATTATCTTCTGAACAATGGAACTGTATTGTTTTCTGAAGTGATACTGTTACTGAATGAATGATGTCGTAATTGTGAATCAGACAGGCATCCTTAGTAATCTCATCATACTATCTTGTCATCGCTATCGCCAGAGATCTCTGTCGGTTTCCATGTTCGAACCACTACTGTTTACTGTTATGATGGCCATCAACTGACTGTTCGGTTTGTTTAGACCTACTGTACTGTTTTGCTATTAGATGTACCACACATGACTGCTATGACTGAATAACTGATATACTGATTGAAATGACTGTTTTCAATACTGAAAGGACATTCATTCTTAACCTCTTTGCGCATTATGTTATTCACTGAGCTTTAGCTCACTGCTCATATATATATATATATGTAGGTGTACAGGCACTGGACCGTTGCTAGGAGCGCTAGGGTAACTCCAGTTTTTTCGAGCCAACCTTTGTGCCTCACTTTGAGGTTCCAGAATTGTCCAAGCCAAGGCTGTTTGGGGTGTTTTAGATTTTCCCTTTTTGGCTTTGTTTGTTTATGATCTGTATAGACTGAATGTTTTTGTACTGTACTGTCTTAATAGGGATTAAGTCCCTGTCTTGAATGATTGTAAGGCCCTGTTTGGTAGAGCTGTGGAAAAGTGCTTATAGCTTATGCCTAAACAACTTATAGCTTATAACTTTCAGCTTAAGCTGATTTCCAGCTTATTCTTAAAGCATCTCCTGCCCCACTCAAAGAATAAGCTGATTTCTGACTTCCAAAAAGCTATAAGCTATAAGCTAAACCAAACACATCAAAATAGCTTAAATTAAGCTGAAAGCTGAAATAAGCTGATTATAATTTCTGCCAAACAGGCACTAAATGTTGTGTATACTATTTGGGTACTGACTGTATATATGTATGAAAAGTCTTTTTGCATACAGACTGTCACAGCTCATTGGACATCTTTTAATTACTGTTTTGGCTTCCGCCAGCCCCTATACTATGTATTACTGTTTTACTGTTAAGCAGGCCTTCGGTAATCTCGGATTACTGGCCGGTTACGGTGCTAAACCCATAATTATAACACTAATGAAACAATTAATCGCATTCGACAAAGGCGTAAGTGAAGATGGATAAAGGTTGCATGCATAGCGCCTGAGAGCTACTCTGTCTATCCAAGCCAACTCTGTTTCACCTTTAGTCATTGCCTCTATTTTCTACAAAACTGCACTGTTGGCCACACATCGAGGACCGGCCGTGCATCAGTGATGGCCGGTCGAGTCTACAGATGACCGGCCGTGCATCAATTTGTGCAAAACTCTATTTTTGTGTTCAGAGGTGAACTAGTGTAAACAGAGTGTTCTCAAGCTCTATTTGTCCCTTTCTTTCTTCTTTGTCATGGGAAAGCCTCGAGAGAAGTTTGAAATTGATTCCAAAGCCATCAATGAGCAAATTGATTGCTTGATGGTCTCAGATATAATTTTGAACAAAAATCAATGAAATGCAATGAATAAGACCACCCCTCCCTGTTGTCATGGAATGAACTCAAAGAGAGTGGTAAAGACACTTCAAGAATCATCAAAATGCCATGAATTAACATGTGACGACTCTTGACTCGATAAACTTGGCATAACGTCCGGCCAAATCTAAGCAATTTAAGCTATTTTCTTCATGTGTGTTGATCCAATTTTAAACCAATTTGCTTAGTCATTGCCATTCATTAGTCCATTTGTCCATGGTGATGTTAAGTCCTCTAAAAAGAGAGAAGTATCAAACGGGAAGTAATTCTCAACATGAAAGAAAGATTATATCGTTGACAATCTCTATAGAGATTAAGCCATTAAGCGTGAAATTCTAATTCATGTGTTGAATAAGTATCAACCATTTGAAACAACTCTCCAATGAAATAAAGGAGTGACAACTTGATTATTAAAATGAGGTTATTAAATATGGAAATGAGTTGAAGAAAAGCTAGAACAACATACACAAGCTATACAAGTGAACTTATGAGACAACAAATGAACTAATCAAAGCATGAGTTAATTAAATAAATTAAAACAGCCCTAAAATAGCCCCTAAAGTGTAAAACATGTTAACATAGCACAAAAAGATAGGCAAAAAGAAAGAGATACAAAACTAGTAAGCAAAGCTAAGGAAGGGTGGCTAACCCCTCAACTTTTGGGACTTCTAAACTATATTTTAGCCTCTAAAAATAGTCCAAAGCAATCCAAAAAATGCCCCAAAGTAGTGGCTAAAAGTGTGTTTAAAGAGCATAAAAAAATAAACAAAAACAATAGATATAAAGCTAGTAAGTAAAATCAATGAGAGGTGACTAATCCCTCAACTTTTGAGACTTTTAAATCATGTTTTTCAGCCTTTACAAACTCTGAAAATTAGTATATAAAGACAAGAAAAATAGAGGAAAAGAGTAGAAGAAGATGAAAGAAGAAAGTGCAAAATTATACTTTTGAAAGAGAGGTAAGCTCTTAGTTAACAAACTTGATTCCAAAACCCTCAAGTTTATGAAACTTAGTTTGAAATCCCAACAAAAATCTCCAAGAACAAGATCTAATGGTGTATGAATTGTGTATGTATAGCTAAAAGGTGATATGAGGTCAAGGAAGCCTTTTGAAGGATGATGGATGTTCTATCAATGCCTAAGCTTCTTGGAAAGTTTTATAACCCTCTAGGTTCTAAAAATATGTTGTGAATCTTTTACAAGAAAGCTTCAAATCCAAGCTTTAATGGTGTATGGAGGGTGAAAGTTGGTTTGGAGAAGAAAAGAAGTTTGAAGGTTCAAGGAGGTTCAAGAATAACTCATCAATGTCTAAGCTTCTTGGAAGGTTTTTCTAACCTTGAAATTTGAAGGAAGAGGTCCTATTTATAGAGTTTGAGCCAAAAAGGTTGAAAATATTTTCAAACAAAGATATTTGATCCTGCCAGCTGTCTGTCTGGCACCACCGACATCCGGCCGGGCCTCAAAACCCACGGTCGGGCCTCAATAATGCACGGTCGGACCTAAAAATACAAGGAAACGTCTAAAAAAACACTCTGGAGAAATTTTCATCGAGGCCCGGCCAAGCCACACTGAGGCATAGTCGGTTCTCAATGGATCCGGCCAGGTCTTAGTGACTACACTTTAAGCAAGACTTCAAATAGGCATATTTCCTTCATTGGGACTCGATTTTAGTCATTCTTGAGTCTAATTAAAGCCGTGGAAGTCTACTTTTCAATGGTGGTGGCCTCACATCTAAATTCTAAGTGGTCAGAGAGATATGCCTAATTGCGTGATGGCTGCTCATTTTTTCTCAACGGTTTGATGCTCAACTTTTTCCTCAACTAGTTTTCTTCCCTCCCCTCCGATTTCCTTCAACTCCAAGCCTACAAATAAGAAGTTTTAAAATATTTTTCAAAGATTTCATCTCTCTTCCATTCATTTCCACTTTGTCCTTACTTAGTTTACTGAAAGTGCAATGTTTTAAACGAAATGCGAGCCTTAGACATTGAAAAAACATGTGGAAAACTATTTTGAAAAGAGGTTTTTAAGGTCTAAAATAATTTGACCAAAATGGGGTGCAAGGTTTAAGATGAGAGCTTAAATCTAAATTTCTTCGCCAAGAATTCAAAAGATTGTACAGTGTATCTTTCATTATCGAGTGTTCAGAATCAAGCGCCCAAGTCTTCAGGTCAGTAAAAAATGGGGTGTCTACAATATCTATCCAAAATGAAGGTCATAGTTAGTCAGTTAGCTTTGGCCTCTGTTATCATTGATAATGAAGATCTGGTCCTCATTACTCTGAATGATCTTACTTCAAAGTATGATGCTTTTTCCACTACAATTCGTGCTCGACCAGAAGTTATTAATATGGATAATCTCTCTTCCTTGCTATGTTCTGAGGCTCTTCATTTAGATTCAAAGAATAAAAAATTTGCAAAACCAATTGTAGCTTTTTCTACAGTTAAAGGATCTGATAATTCACGAGCTCAAATTTTTAATCAACCTCGTGGTTAATCTTATTCTAGAGGAGGAAGAGGTGGTCGTAATTAAGGATCCTACAGAGGATATGAAGGATCTTACAGAGGTTCTGGTGGTGGTAGATTTCAAGGCCAAGGAGGAAGAGTTTCTAATCAATTTTGTCAGATTTGTAGAGGCTCTAGTCATTCTGCCTTAGACTGCTGGCATCGTATGGATCCATAATTTCAATCTCCATTTGAGTCTCAGTCTTCACAAACAAGTAATTTCAATTCACAATCACCATTAAGAGCTTTTGTCATTGTTTCAAATGCTTCTATGTCTCCGTCCTCATCATCTGCTCTATGTCCATGGTACTTGGACTCTGCAGCTACAGATCATATGACCAATGATCTTAGCCATCACAATTGTTATCAGCCCTATCAAGGATCAGATTAGATTACTATAGGAGATTGTAATTGTATTCCTATACAACATACTGGTAAAGGTCTTCTTCCCACTCCTCATCATCTCTTTAAGCTTAACAATGTGCTTCATATAGATTCTTTATCATCTAATCTGGTCTTTGTTCAAAAATTGACTCATAATAACAATTGCATCATCAGTTTTGATGATACTCATTTTGTGATTCAGGCTAATGTTACGAAGAGAATTATTCACAAAGGCTCTAATCTACATGGCTTGTACCATTTCTTTTCCACTACTGCCTCACCTGCTCTTACTTCTCATTCTGCAGCAACACATACCAGTTTCACATCTCAAATGCATTCTAGTTCTTCTTCTGCTGTTAGTATTATACGGCATAATAGGTTAGGCCATCCTAGTAGTTTGAAATTCAAGCATCTTAGGCCCCATTCGCATCTTAAAAATCTTGCTTCTATTCAGGTTCACGAATGTGTTGATTGTTGTGTTGCCAAAAGACATAGATTACCTTTTTCATTGTCTAATTCCACTGTCAATAAACCTCTTACTTTAATACACAGTGATGTTTGGGGCCCATTTTCTTCCACTTTTGGTTACAAATACTACGTTCTCTTTGTGGATGATTTTAGTAGATTCACATGGTTGTATCCATTAGCTTACAAGAGTGAAGTGTATGATAAGTTTCTCGAATTTAAAGCTTATGCAGAATTTTTTTTTTCTACATCTCTTTAGATCCTTCGAACTGATGGTGGCACAAAGTTTTTTAATAATAAAATGAAGCAGTTCACTGTGTCTCAAGGTATTGTTCATCAACACTCATGTCCCTATACACCATCTCGGAATGGTGTGGCTGAAAGGAAGCACATACACCTCACTGAAGTTGCAATTGCTTTACTTAATCACTCATTTGTTCCCCTCTATTCACTACAGGAAAAAGGACATTTGGCGACCAAATTTCCCGACTAAAAAAAATTTGGTCGCTAAAAGTATAGTTGTTAGCGGCAAAAACAACATTAGTAGCTAAAAGTAAAGCTTTTTGGTGACTAAACAATTTTAGTAGCAAAAAGTCTACAATTGGCGACTGAATATAAGTTTGGTCGCTGATTATATGGGTTTTAGTGCCTAAAATTTTTTTTTAGCACAAAGTAAAGCTTTTTGGCGTTTAAGAAAATTTAGTAGCCAAAAGTCTACAATTGGCGACTAAAAATAAGTTTGGTTGCTGATTATATGGGTTTTACCGACTAAAAAATTTTTAGTAGCCAAAAGTAAAGTTTTTTGGTGACTAAAAAAATTTCAGTAGCCAAAAGCTTACAATTGGCGACAAAAAAATAAGTTTAGTTGCCAAAAGTGATCATTTTTAGCGACTAAAATTATTTTGGTCTCTAAAAGTTAATTTTTTTATTTTTATTTTGCTACTAAATAGTTTATTTTACATAAATTATGTAATAAAATAATTATATTTATACATATACTTTTATATTAATATGGGTGTATGTACTATATCAATAAAATATTTCATATATACAGCCATGTGGTACTATAGGGGTGTAGTGGGAAGAGTGTGGTACATAAGGTTTATGGTGAGGGAGGGTTAGTGGTTCGAGTCTTCGCAAGAGCGGATCAAATTGTTTTACAAAGATTTTTTTTTTTTTTTTTTTTTTTTTTTTTTTTTTTTTTTAACGTTTGAAGCTTTTGGCAACTAAAGGTGTTGGTCGGCGATTCCTTGACTATTGGCGACTAAAGCATTGGTCGGTAAATGTATAATTTTAAAGAAATATAATTGATTATTGGTGACCAAAATTTTGGTCACTAAAGACTTGCTTTTTGCCGACCAAAGGTTGTTTGGTCGGCAAAACCCTCCAAGACCTTTCCCGACAGGGTTTTGGTGACAAACATAGTGACCAAAATTTTTGGTCGCAGAATGTCATTGGCGACCAAAAAACAAACAATTGGCGACCAACATTTTAGTCGCTAAAAGTGACTTCTTTTTTTGTTTCTTTTATTTTTTTTTGTAGTGATTACTGGTTTGATGCCATTGCTTGCGCTACTTATCGTATAAATAGACTGCCCTCTTCCAAATTGGCATACAAAACTCCTTTTGAAACTCTCTTTCAAAGCATCCCAGATTTTTTTGTTCTTAAGGTGTTTGGTTGTCAGTGTTTCTCTTGGCTTAAACCTTACATTTCTACCAAATTGTAGCCTAAATCTATTAAGTGTGTTTTCTTAGGCTATCATTCTTTTGCTAAGGGTTACAGGTGTCTTGATCCCAAAACTGGCACTATTTATCTTTCCAGACATGTGTTGTTCAATGAACGAGTTTTTCCTTTTGCTCACTTATCTTCGTTTTCATCATCTTCTTCTTCTTCTTCTCGGTTACCTTCTCTTTAATCCTTTTTCTAGGTTTCTTCTTCTCCATCTTCTTCTCCAGTTCAACCTCATTCTTCTTCTCTCAGCAATCCTAATCCTTCTATAGCTTCTCTTAGTCCTTTTTCATCTCAGTCTCAGTGTTCTCTACCTTTTCTTACTTCTCCTGCTCAGCCTTCTATTTCTATTAACTCTATTTCTATTCAATTACTTATCCCTGCTCCCTCTTCTTTCATTCCTTCGGTTTCTTCTATTTCTAATTGCCATCATATGGTTACTAGATCCAAAGCTGCATTGTTAAGACTCGTGCATCTTCTTCATATATTGATATTGAGTCTTCTACTCATAAGTAAGCCTTACTTACCCCTATTTGGAAACAAGCTAAGCTTGAGGAGTTCCAAGCTTTGCAAAACCAACACACTTGGTCTCTGGTTTCTCTTCCTTAAGGCAAGACTGCAATAGGTTGCAAGTGGGTGTTCAAAATCAAACACAATTCAGATGGGATAGTGGCTAGACATAAAGCCAGGTTGGTCGCCAAAGGTTATCTCTAACAGGAGGGGATTGATTTTCAAGAAACCTTTAGCCCAATTGCTAAATTACCAACAATTCATGTTCTGTTATGTCTTGCTCTTCATCACAATTAGTCTATTAAGCAATTAGATATCTCTAATGCTTTTCTTTATGGGATCTTAGAAGATGAGGTCTACATGCTGCAACCACCAGGGTTTTAACATCAGTCTCCTAATCAGCCTCTTAATTCTCAATTTGTTTGCAAGCTCCATAAGGCCTTGTATGGTCTTAAACAAGCCCCAAGAGCTTGGTACTCCACCTTCTTCTCTTTTCTGCTGTCTCAAGGGTTCAAAAACAGTAAATGTAACTTTTCTCTTTTTATTAAAAAGGTTGGTTCTGTCTTTCTTGCCTTTCTTGTTTATGTTGATAATATATTGATCACTGGTAATGCTGATACACATATTCAAGCTCTTGTTACTCAAATGCATCAAGTTTATTCTATGAAGGAGCTTGGTTCTATTTCCTATTTTCTTGGTATCTCAGTTGACGTCTCTGATTCCACCACTGTCCTATCTCAAAAGAAGTATGCTCAGGACATTCTTGTTAAAGCTGGTATGTTGGATTGCAAAGCTTGCTCCTCTCCTATCTCTGTCAAGCCTAGTCTGCCTTCAAATTCAGATGAGCCCTTTGCTAATCTATCTGTCTATAGAAGTATAGTTGGAGCCTTACAATAATTGACCATTACCAGACCTGATATCTCATTTGCAGTGAATCAATTGTGTCAACATATGCATAATCCCACTGTTGGTCACTATGCTGGTGTCACAAGATTACTCAGGTTCATTAAGGGCACCATCTCTTATGGTTTAACCTATATCTCCAGCTCATTTGATCTTCATTCTTACTCAGATTTCAATTGGGCTGCAGACTTTGTTAATAGAAAATCTACTTCAAGCTATTGTGTATTTTTAGGTTCCAACCTTATTTCTTGGTCAGCTAAAAAACAAGCCATTGTCTCTCGATCCTTTATTGAAGCAGCGTACAGATTTTAGCTCATACAGCTGTAGAGCTTGCTTGGCTTGATATGTTGCTTCAGGATTTTTACATTGTCCCTCTTACAGTTCATGTTATTTGGAGTAACAATGTTTCTGCCATTGCTTTGGCTTCTAATCTTGTATTCCATTTCAAATCTAAACATATCGAAGTCGATTGCCATTTTGTTAGAGATCGAGTGCTTGCTAAACAGCTTGTATTGCACTATATTCCTACCATTGATTAGCTGGCAAACATCTTCACTAAACCTTTATCTATCTCCAGATTTTTCTATCTTGAAGACAAGCTTATGTCAGTTTCTCCCTCCATCAGCTTGCAGGGGAATGTTGAGGATACACCAGTTAGCTTAGCTAGCTTAGGTTGCAGAAGCAGCTTCAAGCTACAGCTCCAACCACAACTTCAAACTCAGCTTTGCTGAGTCATCAGCTTAGATATTTTAAATAGATATTTGTAGAATTAGTTAGGAGTTAGTTGTAGTGTTTATTAGATCCATTATATTGTACATAAGTATGAGTGATGTATGCAAAACAGATTATTGAGAATGAAATAGATTTGATAACAAACTTCTTTAAAATCACTCTACTAAATCCCCACAAAAAAATAGAAATGTAAAAAATTACCTTACCTACGCACACCTAACATTAGAAAAAAAAATTCAAACAAAATCACGCATAAGGGCAAACAAGTAAACTTTCAAACCTCCAAATTAAGAAAATACAAAATACCCAAGATAAAAAGAACTAATTGATTTGAAAGAAAACTTCTAAGGCTAAATGGAATAATTTTTCTCCAAATGAGATTTTTGAGTAATTTTTCCTAAAATTTATAGGGTGTATTAATAATTCACCCTAAAAATTAATTGGGAAAATTACAAAAAAATAAAAAAATAAAAATAATAAAAATAATAATAATAATAATAATAATAATAATAAAATCCAAGGTTTGACATTTGTGGCAAAATACATACTGAGTTTTAAATTTTGTCAATTTAAACTCTATTATTTTGATTTGTTTTTAATTTGAATCATTTGTCTATTTTTGTTAAGTAAAATTGACGAAAAATGGACATTTTAGTCATTAAACATAATAAAAATAGATATTTTAAATATTTTATGTATGCCTACCTATATTGAATTTAATGACTAAAATACTTCCTTTTTTTTTGTCAGTTTTAATTGATGAAAATAGGCAAATAATTTAAATTGAAAACAAATAAAAAGATTTAAATGAATAAAATTAAAAATTAATATTTATTTTGTTATAAAGATCAAATCTTAAGTTCTTTTTTTTTAATTGTCCAAAATTAATTTTATAGTAATTGCAAATTCTTATAAAGGTAGGCTAGAATTGATTGGTTTGGATTGGGGTGTTCACTGTCACGTACCAATTCATTGGTAATGTGAGTTCTATATTAAGGCCTTATTTGAAAACAGACTAATTTAGTAACTTTTTAGCTATTTTGCTAAAATATGAGCTAAAAAAAATTAGTATGTTTGGGATGACTTTTTGACTTTTTACGAGAAAATGTACAAAAAGTAGAGAGAAAAGAGAATCTTTGACTTTTTAGTATGAGTTGTTGGCTTTTTGGCTAATTTAGTAATTTTTTGACTTTTTGACTAAAAAGGAGGGTTCCCAAACTAGGCATAAATACCTTACAAGCGTATAAGTGTGTAAGCAGCAAAGCAGACAAGATAGATTTCTATCGCATTACCTGCGTTGAATCCTTGGGTTTAATCTACGGAGGTACATAGTACCACTCGTGGAGTCGACTTCTCAGGAGGATGACAAGCGCCCAATTCGTGACAAGTGGTATCAGAGCCAGCCTAGAGGCATTGTGATAGGAACGATATGTGGTACTTACATCAAGTACTTTCATTGTGGGGTCCGCCTCAAGGGTGGTGTCCGCGCAAGGTGGGTTTCTCATGGTTTGGAGAATAGACAAGCATGGAGATAAGCAAGATAATGTCTCCCTGATGAGGTCATTAGAGATTGACGGTGGTAGCATATCACGTATCGACTCATTGGTAATGTGAATTCTACATCAAGAATCTTACTAATGCATAAGTGTGTGAGCAGTAAGATAAGTAAAGTAGATCTGTAGTGTAGCACCTAAGTTGGATCCTTAGGTTTAATGCACAGGTAAAGCCATCTTCTCAAGACGATGACAGGAAGTCCATCCGTGACACCACATTATATTGCTTTGAGGAGGACAATGCGGTAGAGTTAGTTTCAATTTGACAACTTTCAATAATTTTGGGAAAAAGACAAATTTTTTTATATTTTTTATACAAGACATTTAAAGAGGGAAAGAACTCAAAACGAATCCATATTTCAACTTTTAAACTTTGCAACTTGTAATAACATGACCGAGAGGGACGTTTCGTAGATGAATGAAAGTGTCTTAATTAATAAATATATGCTTTTCAACACCTAACACTGTCCCTTTGGAAAAAGGGCGAGCTTATTTTGACTTGGGAAGCCCATATAATACGACAGTCCTATGTTTAAATATGATGCGACTCCACCGTAAATTTATTGGTTTCACTTTTCTGAAGTTTAGATTTAAACTTGATGATTATATTTGAGTTGATGGGTTTAATTTAAATTTTGTTTCAATAATTTGAATTATTAATTTTATATAATTTTTTGTGCATATTATATATGAAAAAAAATTATTTCAATCTTATAACTATAACAAGTGTTTTTGTAAAAATAGATACAAATGCGATAAAATAAAAATATTATAATTATAAGATCAACATAATTTTTTTCATAAATAATGGACTTTACAGAATCAATGCTTCAGATTATCATCTGATATTGTTAGGAGAGTTCAGAAATATTAATTGTCAAATTTGTTTAATCTCTAATTATGTTAGGAGAGTAATTATAAGTAGAAAAAAATAATTAAACATCCATCTCCAACTTTAAGTAGTAGGAGAGATTCAATATACTTTTTCTTATTAATTAAGATCCCTCAATAATATTATTAGATAAATTTTAGCTCGTCACAGAGAAATTTCTTTGTAACGAGCTAAAATTTTTCTGTGAAGGTGAAATTTCTTTTTAAAGAGTTAAAATTTTTCTGTAAAGAGAAATTTCTTTGTGAAGAGCTGGAAATTTCTCTGTCTTTGTGAAAAATATTGATGGACCCCAATTATTATAAAAATGTTGTATCTCTTTATCTTATAAAATCTTAATATGAGAGACTTTATTAAAGATCCCTTACTAATGTGAAAAATGTTTATATCATTAAACAAACTACTAGCCCACAACAACTAGAAAGTCAACAACGCCTAACCACTGCTAACTACATACAACCTCATAATAGGGGGAAATAAATACTACCATAAAGGGCATCAAATCCATTTTCATAAAAATTGAACTGAGTAATATTAGAGACTTTAAAAATTCCATCAAAAGTTCTTCTAAATGTCTCACATGGGTGTTTTAGCATTTTTGAATTGAACCCAAGCATCACAATACAAAGGGTGTTGCATAATCATTAGGCCAAATGTGTTGGTTTTTCAAGTTTGTCATATAGGACATTTTTTAAAAACTAATTTATTTTCTTAGGATAAATTAAATTCTTAACTATTGGAGTTTGTCTCAAATTTGATTTTGATCTCTATTGTTTTAAATTGAACAACTTGGTTCTTACACTTTCTAGTTTTAATTTGATATTTTTGTTCAAGTTAGAGATTAAAGTTAATGATTTTAAGAATTTGTCACTCTCATGGGTTGCATACGTAGAAAAAATTAATGAAATTTGGACGAAAGGACAAATTGAAACCAGATTAAAATATAATGATCAAATTGTTCAAATTAAAATAATAAGGGCCAAAGTAAAATTTATTTTTTATACTATAAGAGTGAAAAATATAATTTACCCATTTTATTATATGGAATAGGGAAAGCTTACTGTACACGTCTTGAAAAGTTTCATAACTATAACCTAAATTTGTAATTGACATTACAAAATAAAATATCATAATAAAAGGCATAAAATATCATAATTTTGCTCACCACATAGTCTCACAATAAAAAAAATAAATGCAATGTTCATAATAAAACTCGAAAGCCTCATAATAAGTACTTTTTTTTTTGTATGAATCCTTCCGTAACTACATCTCATAAATCTTATAAAAAATATGTAAATTACATGAATCTCCCTGGCAGTTGGAATAAATACAATGAGTCTTATTAGTATGGGATAATTATAACATCCCCTAAATTATTCAATTGTATAACGATTGCGCCTATCTATTTGGGATAAGCTCTTCTTCATATTTACATCTCTCCATATCTATCCACACTTTTCTTGTGGGTCCAAATTTGGACTCACATTGATGTAGGTTCTGTAATGAAGGTCATCTATGCAAAAAAATCAATTTTATTAGACATCTATAAATATAAGAACAAATCACATTTTGTTTTATAAAGGGTGTGTTTGGTAACGTTTACGTTTTCAGTTTATATTTACAAAAATTTTATAAACTGGTTTTTGTTTATTTTTAGAAAAACATAAACTACAAACGCGTTTGGTAATTGACAAAATATTTAATAAATTTTAAAAATATAAAAAAAAGTGAGAAATGGCAAGTGGTGATGTGGTGGGTGTGGTGGTGGTGGTGGCGAGTGGTGGTGGTGGCGGGTGGTGGTGGTGGTGGTGGCTGGGTGGGCGGTGGGTGGGCGGGTGGTGGTGGTGGTGGTGTGGTGGTGGTGGCGGTGGGTGGTGGTGGGTGGCGTGGTGGCATGGGTGGCGGTGGTGGTGGTGGGGGGTGGTGGGTGGTGGTGGCGGGTAGGTGGCTGGTGGTGGCATGTGGGTGGTGAGTGGTAGTGGCAAGTAGGTGGCGGGTGATGGTGGCGGGCGATGGATGTTAGTGGCGGGCGGTGGATGTTAGTGGCGGGCGGTGGATGGTAGTGACGGGTGGTGGGTGGTGGGTAGTGGGTGGTGGCGAGGGGTGGGTGGTGGTGGCGAGTGGGTGGCAGGTGGTGGTGGCTAGTGGTAGCTGGTGGGGGCAAGTGGGTGGTGAGTGGTGGTGGCAGATGGTGGTGGGGGTGGGTGGCGGGTGGTAGTGGCGGAAGACGGTGGTAAAAAATTGTGGCGAGTGGTGGCTAGTGTTGGGTGGTTAAAAAAAAAAACTTAAAACTCAAAACGAAAACACATTTTTTATGTTTTCATTTTTTGGCCAAATTTATAAACTGAGATCACTGATTTATAAATCAAAAATTTTACTAAACAAGTTTTTATTTGAATTTTTAAAATTTTTGTAAATATAAACAGAAAACTAAAAGCGTAAGTGTTACCAAACGACACCAAAATAAATAGCAAATAGGATTATAAACTTAAACAATTGATTTTGTAAAACAAAACATAATTTGTTTATGTATTTATAATTGTCTGATAAATTTATTTTTTTGTATGGATAACTTTTACTTTGAAGTTTATGAGGTGAACGATTTGGATTATCAAAGTGAGTCCAAATTAAAGCTCACAAGTGAAATATGAATGAATATGAAAAGATGAAATATGAACGAGAGTTTATTAATAGTCTTTTAATAGTTTTAGCAGGACATTAGCAAAAAAATGTAATCATTTCATAATTTACCTTCTTAATCATTATTTTTAACAATTTGGAGAAATAAAAAGATTTGACCTAAATCAGCAAACCTCACAATCCCCTATTTCCTCCCAGTCTTTCCCTTCCTTTCTCATTCTTTCGCAAACCCTCTCACTTCCTTTCTCTACTTTCTCTTCTCAGTTCAATCGACGGTGGGTGGTTGAGTCATTCAACGATGGGAGAAGGGGAGTTAATTGATCAATGATTGAAATTGAATCAGTGGTGGAATGGCTCAATCAATGGTTGGGAATGAATCGATATATAGTAGAGAATTGTGGTGACTCTATCTATGTTGGCGTTATGGGCTTGTAGTGGTGGTGCAAGGTTTTGGTTAGAATTATTGCATATTCCATGACTATGAATAAAAGCATATCCATACACACAACATAGAGAAAAATATACAGAGAATTTATGTAATTTGACATAAAATATACGCATTTGATACCAATATCCGAGTCTTGAAATAATTGTCGTTTACCTGCTTAAGGGTGACTAAGCCCTATAACCAACCTGTTTCTCTACTTACACTTGATGTGTCATGGTTTTTTTTTTGGTATTTTTTTCGTCTTCCCTACATTTCTATAAATCCTATGAATATCATAATCTTATAATTTTGGCAAAATCTTTATTTATAATCAAACTATGAAAATACTAACGACTATCTTGTGTAAGAAAATAAAAAAAAATAAAAAATAAAAATCATAAAATTCCAATCTCATACCATTAATAAAATTGGAATTCCCAATAAATTTCAGATTCCCTTATCTAATACAAATACATATAAAAATCAATAATCATATAAATTCGTAGTGTTAATTATAACTCTTTTTTTTTTTTTTTTTGTTATGACTTAAAAAACATTTGTGCTAAGACTGCAAGCTGAATTCTCTAGTATTTGACATTCAAATTTAAGATTGTTCGAACTGAGCTCAAGCTAAAATCTATTCGAACTTGGCTCTAGCTAAAATCAAGCTACACCAACTAAACTCAAGTTCGACTCGTTAAATTTCTAGTGAACTCGAACTCAACTTATTTCTGGTGAACTCAAACTCGGATTGAGTTGACTCATTTTATACTTATAATTAGAGTTTTTAAAATTGTAGTTGTATGAGTGATTTTCCGACTACACTACCAACTCAGTATTCAGCTAGAAAACACTGGCAGAATAGATGATACCTGGTTGACCTGCAACAGAAAGAGAAGATTCTGACAGTGGTTCATCCACCCGGGGGCGTTCTGACGATCAAGTCAGTAAAATATCTCTCAAAGATAATCAATAGTACTTAACTCACTAGACAGAACATAAGAAAATGAGGGAACAAAACTAATAAGAAAATATTATCATAAGGAAAAAGTGAAAAAAATATCTTAAGGAATAAAAATTTAGTGGGATCCAACTCCTAAGTAGTTTTTGGTTCAATAAAATACAATTGAAATAAAATGATCATTATATTCTCAAGTTTAATTTACTATTACTACTCCCTAAATAAATCTACATATATAATTTATTATTATAAATGAATGTTCTTTTGCAGAAAAGTCAAGGAATGAATATTTATTAAAGCACACACAAATGGCTGTTATTTCGTACCAAAGCTAAGGAATAAATATTTATTAAAGCACACATAGCATTAAAGGTTTTTTACAATAACTTACTTTGCCTTGTTCGAAAATAGTAAAAGTATTCTTTGGATAATTTTATCACATAGCTGGCACACTGTATCCATGATTTATCAAAAGTAAGAAGTGTGCAAAAACGAAAGAAAACAAAATATATTAGCTTCCCATTCAAATCAGAATACTTAAAATCAACTAGAAAGCAATTTAAAATTTTTAGCAGGGCAAAGGCTTAACCGAAATTCTTTTTGTTGAGTGACAAGTGGATTTGTAGCTTCCAAAAAATGTTGCATCCATTATTCTTCTATGAAACGGTGGTTTGAATAATGGTAGCATCCTGTATAAAAACATGTTGGCTTTTGGTTGGTTGAACCAACAGTAGTGTCTCATGTCAACCACTTGGAGGGACTATGGGAAGACATATTAGGCACTCCCAAATAGAGTAAGCGAGAAACAGCCACGTAACTGTTACAGTAAAAGATTAATAAGAGCTCTATTTGGGAAGTTTAATTGTGATGTAAATAGTTAATCTTGTAAGACTTGTTGAGTATATCATTAATAAAAAAATTAAATTAACTAAGCATTCATAGTCACATGATCAAATGATATTTATTTTTTTAAAATTAACTAATAAGTATAAATTTGATAATAGACGCTTTTTTCTCATAATTAATACTCAATTATATAATTACCAATATCCAATTAATTGAATTTTTTTTAATGATTTTATTGATGAATTCTACAAGTCTTTTGTCAATCACAATAAAAAACAACAACTTCCACCACATCATGGATCGTGAGCTGCAACCTCTTTTTCTAGCTCCTGTATGTATTTATCTAAACTTTTCTTCAAATAGTGTGCAAGAAACGATGCATTGGAGATTGAATATAATTTCTTTTATAAAGATGGTGAAAAAATTATTTTACGGGAATAATCAATTAATCTACTAAATATTTTTGAATTTTTCAAAAAATATACATAATATTTAATCTTTCAAATTAAAAAAAATAACACGTACCTCTTGTATTAATAAAATACTCAATAAAATTGATGGTATTGACTAAAATATGAAAAAATTGGATGAGTGGTGTTACATCTCCCTAATTTTGCCCTCATAATTCCACCCTCAATGACATGGCCCACCCTCCATGTGAAGCGATTCCACACCCTTCTCTCTCTTATATTTAGCATCCCTAATTTCACATCATTAAGAGTGAAATTGCACCAGCAAAATTAGGGGACTATTATAATTAGAAATCATCTTATATATGGTGAAATACTCATAAAAGCAAAAGTTAGAAAAATTAACTTTTATAAAATTAATGATCAAAAAAGTATGGCCAAACTAGATAGAAAACTGAGATTGGATAGTCACCGCTATAAGAAATTCAATTATTTGGTCATTATTGAGCTCAGGGAAAAAGGATAAAAAAAGAACAGTCGATTCACAGAAAGGAAAAAATCTATCTGAACCTAAAGTCTCGGAACCTAGATTTTTTTGGATGAGTGGTTGTGTAGTGGGGATTAAATTTGTGTAATGTGGGGTTCATATGTAAAATAAATATGAATAACAAGATAACAATTCTAGATAATTTCTGGATTCGTAGTATTACTATTAATTTAAATCATAGTATGTTTATTTGTTAAATATTAAGTTTTTTTTAATGTTAAACAATGTTTACTTCATGTTAAGTTTTTGCTTAATTGTTGAATATTATAAGAGTAGTTTGTGTGATGGGCATATTATTATTATTTTTCAAATTGATGATATGTTAAATTTTTTTGATAATGTTATATGATTTTTTTTTAGAAACAAATCATGTAAAAATGTAAGTCCAAATCGAGCCAAATTGTGTTTAAATGATTTGGGTCAAATTGATTCAATAATTTTAATGATTTAATCTGATTATAATTTTTTTAAACCATAGACAATTAAACTACACAAAGAGAAGGCAATTTTAGACAATTAGATATTATTTTAACATTTTGTGTTAGATTCATTATTTTGGCCTTTTATGTGAGATTCAGCGCCTTTCATTCTTTTATAGGTGTCATAGATACATCGTTAGATGACTCCAGTCAATGGAGATAAATACAAGCAAAATATGATACGGTATATAAAGAGATATGAATGAGCATGTGATATAGTTACAAAGAGATATGGACTTGCTCATGTGAAACTAAGATATATGGAAATCATTGGATATGCTTATGTGAAACTAAGATATATAACATGCTGTTGGTTTATTTGAGTGAAAAATATTTTTTATAATTTTTTTTAATAAATTATTATTATTATTTTAAAATTTTTTTTATTTGGTTATAATAATGGTTATGGTGAGACGAAGGTAGAAATGGAGGTGATGGTGTGTTTGTGGGTTGTCGGCAGGGGCGGAGCTATTATGGGGCCAGGGAGGTCACGTGCCCCCCGGGTTTTGCAATTTTTTTTAAGCAAACATAAAGAAAATATTTTAAATAAAAAAATTATAAAAAAATTATTTGAAATGTCAATGACATTTTTAAAATAATAATAATAATAATGGTTATTTTGATTGAAAATAAAGTGATTACGATATTATTATCTATAAAAATTTCAATGTAATGGTGATATATATCACTATTGACATGCAAACATAATTAATCTTAATGAAAATATAAAATTTATTGAATTATTAGTTACATTTGACATGTAGCGTTCATTCTCTATGTGTTTTTTTACTATTGATTGGTGATATCACATGTTAATGATGACGTGGTATAATTATTATATTGAATTTTTATACATATTTTGTATAAAAAAATTACTTTATCATTATATTATTTATTTAAAAATTTTATATCCATGACTTTTTTTAATATTGTTCACGATACACTAATTACAAATAATATTTAGCTTATTTAGTTCTAGTTTTCAGAAAACAGTTTTCAAAAAATTTTATATTTTTATTTTCCATATTTTAATGTTTTCAATAATTTTTTTAATATTTTAAGCAATTTTTAAAAATTTTTAGACACACCTAACATAGATATACTTAAAAAGTATAATATTTGTGAAAAAAATCTTTAAAAAATACACTAAATACCAAAAAATTTAAAAATAATATGAAAATTCAGTACATTTTTCGTATTTTTGTGTATTTATTAATTTTTTAAAAATATTTTTTCACAAATATTTTACTATTTGGATACATATCTAAGTAATGTGCATCTAAAAAAGTAAAAAAAAAAATTGTTTAAAATTTAAAAAATATTCACTAAAACCAAAAAAATACGAAAAATAAAAAAACTTAGTTTTCAAAAAATTAAATTCAGTAAATTAAAACTAAATACATTGATTAATTTTTTTTTTAACTTTCTTGAAATTAATGGTAAAAATTTATGTTAAATATTTTTATAAAAAAATTTAATGTTGTAATTAATAAGTGTCCCCTCTGCTTTAATTTCTTGGCTCCGCCACTGGTTGTCGGTGATGGTGATAACCACAGTGATAGTTATGGTAGTCGCGTAGTGGTAGAGGTGATGGCTACGGTGATGGTAGTTGGTGGTGATTCTTTTTTTAGAAAAAAAAAAAACTAAACATATATATTTCAAAAAAAATTAACTTACTAATTTTAGGCAGATAAAGTTAATTGCACACGAAAAGTAATTGAGAGAAAGGAAAAAAGAGATTGGATTTTAAGGAAGTCAGGCTTTTCTCAGGTTAGTCATTTTAATTTGAGGAACGTTTGGGTTTAATAGATTTTTTAAGATCAATTTTGGTGATTTGAATCATTCAATTTTTAAAATTCGTTGAGTAAAATATTTATATAAAAAATTAAAATGATTGAATATTGATAATTATATATTTGAATCAAATTTATATTTCAAAAAAATAAATGACTATTATTGAAATTATACTTGTCTATTTTTTAAAAATAAATATGATTCAAACGTATAATGACCAATGTTAAATTATTTTAATTTTTTTACATAAATATTATATTCAACGGCTTTGTTTGGGATATACTATATAAATATATTTTTTATTTTTTTAAGTCATATCATTTTTCTATTTTCTTACAAATCTTTTCATAAAAAATATAAAAAAAATACTTATTTAAATTATCACAAACAACCCTCTCTCTTATGAACATTCAAAAAAAAGCTAAAACTATTTTAAGGGATGCAGTGTCAGATGAGTTTTGTATGCGTGTGTGGTCCGTGTAGTGTAAATTATGATTTGATTAATATGAAAGCTGTTTAAAGTTGAAATTTGGATGCATGCATGAATGCATGGTTGGGTTTCAACCTGTATAGGTGGGTCAAAGTTGTGGAAAAGCAATAGACTTTTGCTCACAGAGGATAGGAATTTTATATGCTTTTTCACACCCATTTCGTAATGATGGACAATTTGGAAATCTTCAAGTTTCATTTTTTTTCTCACAATTATTAAATTAATTACAAAAAAAATTAACAAAATTTTCAATTATAATTATTTTAGTCAAATTAAAATAATCAAAAAATTAAATAATCAACTTTCCGCCTTGCTTAAAAGAGGAGGAAACAGTAGAAGATGAGAGGGCAGAGGAAGAAGACATCGGATGAAGAGGTAATAGATGACATTTGATTATGATATAATATTATTCTATAACAATATTGTGCTCATTACTCACACAATCTGTGGAGTGTTTGCCATATATATTATATACTAATTAATTGGACCCTACACGCTACGTCCGTGGGGTCGCATTGCTATTTGTTTTTTTAAATTAATTTTATATGTAAAAACACACAATTGCATTCCGAGTTATATAATTGCTAATATTATTCTGCATATCAAGGTGTTCAAAGCATTGAATCTGTCAATTAATCAAATTTATATATATAGCAACTACTAGTATTCTTATTTCATCTATTTATATATCTTTTTTTAAAAATTTATGTTAGGTTTTTATTCTTAACAATCCCGTTTGATAAAACTTCTTTTAGTTGTACTTGTTTTCGTACTTTTATTTCAGTGAGGTTACGAGTTTTTAGATGCGAATCCAACCCGAATTGTGACTTGCAGAGAAGTTTATAGTGCTAATTCTTTCATGATTGCCACTTCGCTGACTATGATAGGGATTGAGTACTTGATCAGAGGTCCAGGCGCCCTTGGTGGTCTGAAGCGGTACAATGGGTTTGAGGCTACGCCGAAGCAAAATGCAAAAATACATTCAAAGTTGTCTGTCCGCTCGAGCGGACATTCCTCCGCTCGAGTGGATAATCCTTGATTCCAGAAGTTTGATCGCCTGCAAAAATACTAGGAGATGTTTTTTCCACTTGAGCGGAATTTCCTACGCTCGAGCGGCCATTCTTACGCTCGAGTGGAGATCGCGGGATAATTTTTTATAAATATGCGATTCAGTCATATTTTAGGGTGATGCCTCCAGATCTTCTTCTTGGATATTAAGGTTTACATCTGGAACTATTTTGTTAGTTTTCTTTGATATTTGATGGAGTATTCAACTCATGGTTTAAGAAGTATACATCAAAGGATTGTGTGTAAATTCAATACAAAAGAGAGAGTTATTTTTCGGTAGATTCTGGAGAATTCAAGCTTGAAGCTTTGGTGGATTCTAGAGTGGCTCATCGCCATGATTCGACATCGGCGTTGTGGAATCAACGTTGGGCAAGACAATTCCGAGATGAAGACAGAGCTGGAAGAGGCACATAGGGGTTGGTTCAATTTGGGCGTAGAGCCGCTAGGTAATTGAGAGTATACCTATTGTAGACACCCCATTTTTGACCGACCTTAATACTCAGACGTCACCAACTGAGCGCTCAATGATGTTGCATATTGTGCTCGTTCTGAAGTTGCGGAGTCACGGCTGCGAGCCTTGCCTCCGAACTTCCGGACTCTTTTGTGCCCTACCACGGTTTGTGAACCAGGTCCCGTTTTCTCCGTTTTCTCTTCCCGAAGGGAGGGAGAGGTCTTGTAGATCATCTCTCAGTAACCGTAGGCTACGTTTCGTGGTCATAGGCCATTTTTTCCGTTTGGAGCTCGGTTCTCGATTTTTGGAGCCGTCGGCCGTGTGCCTTGGTTCGGGACCGCTTAACTATCTCCGCTTGCTCCAGTTTTTGGCATACACCTTGTTTCCTCCATTTTGAGGGACACTGTGACTCGAGAGACCAACTTCGTGATCGAACGCCACCTCCAGTGCTTAACAGTTTGTTTTTGGGGCCTTGGGCCACGCGTTTTGGCCCCCAAACCTTTGTTTTACATCGGTTTGGGCTCATTTTTGGTGGAGACCTTATTTTCATTGCTAGGAAGGTTGTAGAAGGGTGGGAGGCCAGCAATTGTTCCGAAGACCAGCTTTATTCCTTCATCGCTTTTCATCGCCCGTTTTTCTCACTAAAAATCTGACTTTTCCTATTCCCGAGCCACTTTTTCTGACTTTCCTTCATACCATTGTGTTGTACACACCTGGGAGGCCACCAATATAGATAGGCCGACCATCAACTCTTTCTGACCCTTTTGAATCCCTTTAAAAAGTTGATTTTTCTCTCTCTTGGGTTACATTTATTAGTTTTTCTCCACATAGCTGTGTTGTACACACATGGGAGGCCACCTTTTTGGGGTGGCCGCCCACTAATCATTGTTGACCCTTTTGACCCTGGCCGGCCGGCCAAGGGAGGTGGCCAGCCGGCCACCTGAACCTCCTGAACCGGGCCGGTCAGATTTCTCTCTCCTGGTTCCTTACAGCTGTGCCAGCTGTTTTCACCCAGACCTCTACCCGGGGATCTGTCCTTTTGGGAGGGGGGGAATTTGAATTTGTTTTCCCCCCCATTTCTCCACCCCTCTCCTCTATAAAACTAGCACCCCAGCTCCATTTTGAAGGGTTACAAAAAATTGTTTAAAGCCTTTGCATATAATCCTCCCTCTCTCTCTCTTCCAAGCTCCAAAACCCTAAGCTTCTTGCACCATTTACACTACAACCCTGTCACGACCCAAACCCGGCCCTATGGGTTTAGCACCGTAACTGGCCAGTAATCCGAGATTACCAAAGGCACCAAACAAAGAATACAAGAAATCTGAGTTCAAGGAAGCCAAAACAGTAAAAACTAGTGTCCATAGAGCCGTGTTAATCTGTATGCCAAAAACATTTTTCATACATATGTGCATTCACTACCAGTACAGTATACACAATTATTACAGACATTCAGTACGGGGATTCAATCCCTCGATAACAGTACATTCAAACAGTCTATACCAAAAGTACAATACAGTACAAAGCAGTGGGAGACTAGTGGGGACACAAAAACACCCCAAGCCAAGGCATGGCGTCTCGGAACCTCACAGTGAGGCACAAAAGGCTGGCTGACAAAACTGGGGACCAATCCCACGCTCCTAGCTTTGGGCTTTGAAAGCACCTACATATATATAAACAGTGAGCTAAAGCCCAGTGAATAATAAAACGTGTAAAGAGGTTAAGAATGAATGACCTTATAGTAATGAAATCAATTCATTATACAGTATTTCAATCTTTCAGTGTTTCAGTCAATCAATACTTTAATCAATCAGTCATATGGTGGACATCCATTAGCCTATAAACAGGTGGTCCAAAAGGACCGGGGCTTTGCAGACCCAACAATAAAGATGGCCAATCATTCAAGAACAAAGATGGTTCCACAAGGAAACCGACAGAGCTCAGAATACCAATGACAAGAGATGCTAAGGATGCCACAATGATTCAGAAATAGGACATACATTCATTCAATAAATAATATCACCAAGAAATTCAAGAATAAAGATTCAAAAGATAACCATTTTGAACATATCTTTACACATCTGTTACTCAGAGATTAGGCTTATATAGCGATAGAGCGCCCCCCGAGAGCCAACCCTAAATAAATACCAACAGAACACACACTAAGTTTTACAGCTTGGAAAGGATGGTAATTAAATCCCTAAATTCCCTCGGTGTGGTTCTATGTCTAAATCCTCATTAAGATGCTTTAAACTAGGCCTAAGAATGCCTAGGATGCGATGAGGATGCAAAAATACAGTTGGAAGGCACTTTTCAAAAGTTGCCAAAACAGGGTCTCGCCGGCGAGTCTTCCTTCGCCGAGCGAGGTTGCAAAATCAAAGGCTTCGCCGGCGAACAATCCTTCGCCGAAGCGCCTCGATGAAACAAAGAAAATACTGGATGCTCAATTTTTACGCGCGATACCACGCTTCGATGCTGCTCGCCGAGCGAGCCTGAATAAAGGTGCTCGCTCGGCGAGAATCCTTCGCCGAGGAAGCAAAACTGAATTTCAGATTTGTCTCCCAAGTTCGAACCAAGTATTCAACCATCCAAAACTCAACCTCTTGGCCCCAAATTCGGAAAAACACTTCAAACTCAAAGTGTAACAAGTTTCAAAAGCTATTTTGCACATGCAAGGGCCAAGGGTTGGTCAATCAAAGTCATTTCAAACCCATTTTCAAGCATGTTTTCCAAACATGAAAAGTATGAACTTCAAACCAATTTTCAGCTTTAAATCTTGCTCTAGAGAGCTCATTTCTTCAAGAATGTGATGAAAACATGGGCCATAATATAAACATGGACATGCATGCACCACTCAAGCATGAATTTAACTCCAAATTCACTAACTCACACACGATGCACTAATTCTAACTTAATTCACCATGGATGAACTAAAACCAAACTCAATTCAACGACTTGGCATGAAATATGCAAGAGACAGCATAACTCAACAATTGAATGGTTGTAATTCTTACCTAAGTCCCAATTCAAGATGAACAAGCTCAAATATGCAATACACACTTCAACCTTCAAGCAATTTCCAAGTAGTTCTAGCCAATTCAACCAAGAAAGGATTCAATTCTCTCTTCCTCTCACTCTCTCCATGTTTGGTCGGCTAAGAGTAAGGAAATAGGTGATCAAATGCTTAGATTAAGTGTGTTAAGGCTCTAGTAAGAATAAACAAAAGTCCCACTCAATGGCAAAACCGTAAATAAGTTCAAATTCTCAATTAACTCATTTTATTGTAATTTAATCATTCCTAATCACGTTTTAGATGAATATACCATAAAATCAGAAATATTCTACTGATTCTAAAACATCAAACGGTTTCTAAATCGGCCGCCGATAAGGCCTTCATTTAGCAGTTTAAACATAAAATGCAAACAGATAGTCATACACTCAAACAGATGCAACACGCAATTCAATAGACAAACTTATTCAGTTTCAGTTTCAGTTTCATTCAGTTTGTTCAGTAGTTCATCCAGTTCCCTTACCAGTCATTAGCAGTTCAGTTTAATGGTATTCAGTCTATAATTCAGTGGTTTAACAGTAATCAGTACGAGGGTTGTTACAAACCCATAGCACCACACCTCCATTCTCCATTCCCACACTTTGAGGCTGATTTCCAAAGGTTGGAAGCTCAGAAATTTGGTCAAAAAATTGCTGGTTTGCTACTCTTCAAGGGTGAGTCCTCTTTCCCCCATTTTTAGGTCTTTTCTTACTTCATCTATAAGCCATATTTTCTTACATTTTTGGGCTCCGACCCGAACTAGAAATAGTCTTATTTTGAGCTCATTTTCATGTTTGATCAAGAAACTTTCTCTGTTTGAGACCATTTGTTACCGCTTTCCCTTTATCCCTCTTTTAGGCCTATTTCTTGCATGATATGTTAGCCCTGTTTATAAGCATTTCTGGGCTTCGAGCCAAACTGTAAAGTGCCTTATTTTGAGCCCCTCTTCAACTTTGTTGGGGGATCTTCACTGTTTGAGGCCAGCTACTGCCTCTTATTCTCTATCTCTCTTTTAGGGTCATTTTTGCATCATATTGTAGCCTTATTTGTGAGCATATTTTGGATTTTCTATAAAATGGAAAGTATCTTGTTTTGAGCCCCTCTTCAACTTTTCTGAAGGGCTCTCCTCTGTTTGAGGTCATTTACTACCATGTTTGCTCATTCTCTCTTTTGGGGCTGTTTTTGCATGACACATTAGCCTTACTTGTGAGCCTTTTTGGACCTTGACCTAAACTGAAAAAAGTCTTGTTTTGACATAATCTTCATGTTTTATTAAGGCCTATTCTCTGTTTGGGGTCACCTTCCCCTATGCATGCTTCATCCTTCCATGATTAGGGCCATACATGTGAGCATTTGCATTGGCCTTGTTTTGGCCTCTTAGCCACTGAAATCCAGTGGATTTTTAGTGGCTTTGATGTATTTTGGAGTCTCAAAATCAGAGGGGGGTGACCCCCCTCTCACTTTGTTTTGTTTGATGGTCTTTTTGGCCTTCCAAAGAGGCCCTATCTTGTATGCCTTGTTGACTGATTTTAGGGCCGATTTGATGAGTTTTAGAGCTATCATATTTGATTTTCAGAGTTTTTTGTGCCATGCTAAGTGTCCTTGATGCGTGTACTTAATAACCCCTTTGTATGCCTTCTAAAAGAACCCATCATTTGTGCATGTGTTGGTTGCATTTCAGAGGTTATTTAGGCATTTTTTGGCATGTTTTATTCACTAATTTTTGCTGGTTTGATGAGTTCTCACTTGCTTCATATACATGCCATGTAAACCATGTTTACTAGTCAAAATTGCATGCCATGTTAGGCCATCTTGCTAGCATCTTTTGGCCATGTTTTGAACTAGAAATGTTCATGTTTTGGGACTTCCTTGGTTCTTTCTTTATACTTCATGATCAAATAATGCATGCTTTGTATAGCTATAGGTCAATGCATGTGCCTAGCTTTGTGTTTCAGGACCATTCCATGCATTGGGTGCCATGTTTCCATGTTTCGGGGTCATTTTGCATCACATTTCAGTGCTAAAACTTGCATGTTTGTATGCCATATTTTGTGCCTTGCCATGCTTTGTTAGAGTGGCATTTGTGCCTTAGGATCGGTCCTCAATTTGCGTACATGTGTGCATGCATCTCGAGTGTCTCATTTTCATCTTATGGCCACTGATGTGAGTATGGCTAAGGTCCACTCATGTTGGTGTAAGTCCATCATACATCGCGTATGCCGTTTCATTTCATAGCATTGCGTGTGCTAGGTTGTATGTTAGAGCATTGTGTATGCCGTGTTATATCGAGCATTGCGTATGCCATTTCATAGCATTGTGTATGCTAGGTTGTATATTAGTTGCATTCATGCATGCCATCTCATTTGCATTATGTTTGAAATAGGAGTTAGTTCGAGCACGGGAAACGAGGGACGTTTCGTACTCCAAGTGATAGAACGTGTCTCGATTTCCAGTCACCGACACTCCGGATTATCCATGATGGAGTCTCGGTCTTGTTGTGTTTATGTGTGCATTCATTTCATATTAAGTCGTGCAATTCGACTCTTCGGCCATCATGCATCGATATACGTGATTGGTGTCACGAGGATTGAGGACTACGCTCCCTGAAGAGTAGTCAAGAATACATATGTGAAAATACATTGTCATGCCCTTTTCTTGCTCTCTGTTGCAGCAAATCAGAAACCGGCAATCTTTTGGGGCTTTGCGCAATACTCCAGGCTTAATTGTAAACAGAGGCTAATTGGGGCATCACAATGGATTTCTGTGCCAAGCAACCCGAGCATGCATCATTCATCATTTGGAACAGAGCCGAGGCAGTCCATGGATTTGTGTGCCATTTATTGCTTTCTTAGATTAATTTGTTAATTAATTAGGATTTTGTATTTATTGGGACTGTATTATTTATTTGGGACTGTATATTATTTATTCGGACCCTCTGCGCGAGGGCAATGTTGTAATAAGTGTGCGTGCGTGTGATGTATGTCTTCCAACCCCACGTCTTTCTCCCTTTTATTTACCAGCTTATGATAGGTTAGATTAGGGCATGTTTCAATTAGCATACAGTATGATAGCATGTTTACATTCATTCATCTGTTTCGCATGCACCAGGCTCGGCGCATCATACTCACTGCATTGTATTTCAATTCCGAGTTGAATACGTGTTAGCTGTAGCATTCCATATGCCATGTTTAGAATAGCCGAGCCTATCATAGTTGCATTCCTGCATGTGTTGCATTAGGCATTTCTGTATAGTTAGGATCATGCATGGATTTCTAATTAGCTTCTGTTTTGGCTTGGAGTACTCGGTAAGTTTTACGTTTTAGCATTCTTACATGTGTGTGAGTGACTGCCATGATAGCATGCTTACCATGAGGCTATTTGCTTATGTGATATAACTGCCTGAATGCCTGTGGGTGAATGTTGGGTTATTTGGATTGGGACAAATCATCAACTGTGAGTTTTAAGCCCACTAGATAGTGGCAAAACCATCTTTTCTAAACCCACCTGAGGGTGGCAAAATCTGCATTTTAGACCTACCTGTGGGTAGCAAACCATCTTTCAAAAACAAATATGAAATGTTTTGTTCCAATTTAGGTGACCCCGTCTATACTTGTATGCTGTGCGCATCACATAGTAAATCTAGGCTAATAACCGGAATAAGAATGCATAATATTTTCAAAACTAGATATCATGGTTAGTAGAGGCCGATCTTTGATCGGGCGAGCGGGGGTGCTTACGAAGTGACCTTCCCCAATCGTACCCAAGTTCCCGAGCCGAGGCAACTTTGGTGATGACGGACACGTGGCCTTAGGCAACGAGTCAGGATTTTCTAAATTTCCCAAAAATAAAACATTTAGGTGGCGACTCTGTATCTGGCAAAGCAGTCCATGTTTGGCACTTCTTTCAAAAATCTGTTTTCTCAAAACGATTTGCCGGATTTGGACTCTTTGGTTCAGATTAAGAACCGTGACAATTAGAGTCTTGAACTGTAGTGAGCCCAAAATGAGTGGAACGGGACTTATCCCTCCCGAAGTGTTCGGGGACGTCTACACCTGTGTAATTCCTTTTTGTCTTTTTAGTGGATTATTTTATGACTTTTGCCCATGGTTTTTTTATCACAATTGGAGGCGCTCCAATTGTGGTTTTTCTACATAAAATCGTTGTGTTGATTTATCTTGATTGTTTGATTGGGATTGATATTTATTACCTAAAATTGATACATAATCACAAATCAATATTTAGAGGATTTCTAGATTTTTTAATTTAGTTTCTGAAAATATAGGTAAACAATATCATATGACTAAAAATGTCATATTGGGACAATTTTTTTAAAAATATTATCTAATAATTTAACTCTTCAAAATTCAATTAGAGAATATCCTACTATGTTTAACAGTAATAATAATAATCATTTGTACTTTGGAAGATCATAGTATATGGACCATTTTTATTTTCAATTAAAAAGCAAGTATGAAAATGAAGAAAAATCATATAACTTTCATCAAACATGAAATATGCAATCAAATATTAGATGAACGCATGTTTGAAAAAATGAAGTGAACAAAACTAATAAGAAAATATTATCATAAGGGAAAAGTGAAAAAAATATCTTAAGGAATAAATATTTAGTGGGATCCAACTCCTAAGTAGTTTTTGGTTGAATAAAATACAATTGAAATAAAATGATCATTATATTCTGAAGTTTAATTTACTATTACTACTCCCTAAATAAATCTACATATATCATTTATTATTATAAATGAATGTTCTTTCGTAGAAAAGTTAAGGAATGAATATTTATTAAAGCACACACAAATGGTTGTTATTTCGTACCAAAGCTAAGGAATAAATATTTATTAAAGCACACATAGCATTAAAGGCTTTTTACAATAACTTACTTTGCCTTGTTCGAAAATAGTAAAAGTGTTCTTTGGATAATTTTATCACATAGTTGGCACACTGTATCCATGATTTATCAAAAGTAAGAAGTGTTAAACACTGCAAAAACGAAAGAAAACAAAATATATTAGCTTCCCATTCAAATCAGAATATTTAAAATCAACTAGAAAGCAATTTAAAATTTTTAGCAGGGCAAAGGTTTAACCGAAATTCTTTTTGTTGAGTGAGAAGTGGACTTGTAGCTTCCAAAAAATGTTGCATCCATTATTCTTCTATGAAACGGTGGTTTGAATAATGGTAGCATCCTGTATAAACACATGTTGGCTTTTGGTTGGTTGAACCAACAGTAGTGTCTCATGTCAACTACTTGGAGGGACTATGGGAAGACACATTAGGCACTCCCAAATAGAGTAAGCGAGAAACAGCCACGTAATTGTTACAGTAAAAGATTAATAAGAGCTCTATTTGGGAAGTTTAATTGTGATGTAAATAGTTAATCTTGTAAGACTTATTGAGTATATCATTAATAAAAAAATTAAATTAATTGAGCATTCATAGTCACATGATCAGATGATATTTATTTTTTTAAAATTAACTAAGGCCTAGTTTGGGAAGACTAAATAAGTGCACTTTTCGACTTTTTATGAAATATGGGTTGGGTTTGGGTTGGGTTTGAAGTGATGTGTTAGAGAGGTGATGTGACTTAAATAAGATAATGTGACTTAAATAGGATAGTGACTTTTTGACTTTTTATCTTTTTTGACTTATGCCAAACTTGGCCTAATTAGTATAAATTTGATAATAGACGCTTTTTTCACATAATTAATACTCAATTATATAATTACCAATATCCAATTAATTGAATTTTTTTAATGATTTTATTGATGAATTCTACAAGTTTTTTGTCAATCACAATAAAAAACAACAACTTCCACCACATCATGGATCGTGAGCTGCAACTTCTTTTTCTAGCTCCTGTATGTATTTATCTAAACTTTTCTTCAAATAGTGTGCAAGAAACGGTGCAATGGAGATTGAATATAATTTATTTTATAAAGATGGTGAAAAAATTATTTTACGGGAATAATCAATTAATCTACTAAATATTTTTGAATTTTTCAAAAAATATACATAATATTTAATCTTTCAAATTAAAAAGAATAACACGTACCTCTTGTATTAATAAAATACTCAATAAAATTGATGGTATTAACTAAAATATGAAATAATTGGATGAGTGATGTTACATCTCCCTAATTTTGCCCTCCTAATTCCACCCTCAATGAAATGGCCCACCATCCATGTGAAGCGATTCCACACCCTTCTCTCTCTTATATTTAGCATTCCTAATTCCACATCGTTGAGAGTGAAATTGCACCAGCAAAATTAGGGGATTATTATAATTAGAAATCGTCTTATATATGGTGAAGTACTCATAAAAGCGAAAGTTAGGAAACTTAACTTTTATAAAATTAATGATCAAAAAAGAATGGCCAAACCAGATAGAAAACTGAGATTGGATAGTTACCGCTGTAAGAGATTCAATTATTTGGCCATTATTGAGCACAAAGGAAAAGGAAAAAAAAGAATGGTCGATTCACAAAAAAAGAAAAAATCTATCTGAATCTAAAGGATCAATTCCAACAAATATTGGATTTGACAATAAGTCTCAGAACCTAGATTTTTCTAGATGGGTGGTTGTTTAGTGGGGATTAAATTTGTGTAGTGTGGGGTTCATATGTAAAATAAATATGAATAACAAGATAACAATTCTAGATAATTTCTGGATTTGTAGTATTACTATTAATTTAAATCATAGTATATTTATTTGTTAAATATTAAGTTTTTTTTTTTTTAATGTTAAACAATGTTTGCTTAATGTTAAGTTTTTGCTTAATTGTTGAATATTATAAGAGTAGTTTGTGTGATGGGCATATTATTATTTTTTAAATTGCTGATAAGTGAAATTTTTTTGATAATGTTATATGATTTTTTTTAGAAACAAATTATGTAAAAATGTAAGTTTAAATTGAGCCAAATTGTGTTTAAATGATTTGGGTCAAATTGATTCAATAATTTTAATGATTTAATCTGATTATAATTGTTTTAAACCGTAGACAGTTAAACTACACAAAGAGACATTATTTTAACGTTTTGTGTTAGATTCATTATTTTGGCCTTTTGTGTGAGATTCAACACCTTTCATTCTTTTATAGGTGTTATAGATACATCGTTAGATGACTCCAGTCAATGGAGATAAATACAAGCAAAATATGATACGGTGTATAAAGAGATATGAATGAGCATGTGATATAGTTACAAAGAGATATGAGCATGCTCATGTGAAACTAAGATATATGGAAATCATTGGATATGCTTATGTGAAACTAAGATATATAACATGCTGTTGGTTTATTTGAGTGAAAAATATTTGGGTAAACTACCAATATGTCATATTTTGGAGACTTATTATTCAATAGGTCCTACTTTGGAGACTATTACCCATTAAGTCCTATTTAATATAATTTATTAAGTGATAAAGATAAATTTATCAGTCTTTTTTTTTATGAATAATTTTATAGTGATAAATTTATTAGTCTCTTTGTTTTACGAATAAATTTTTAGTGATAAATTTATCACTCTCTTATTTTTATAGTGTTAAATTTATTAGTTAGGACCTGTAGGTAAATAAGTCTAGTTAACAGGACTAATTGATAAGTACCCCAAAATATTTTTTATAATTTTTTTAATAAATTATCATTATTATTTTTTTTTTAAATTTTTTTATTTGGTTATAATAATGGTTATGGTGAGACGAAGGTAGAAATGGAGGTGATGGTGTGGTTGTGGGTTGTCGGTGATGGTGATAACCACAGTGATAATTATGGTAGTCGTGTAGTGGTAGAGGTGATGGCTACGGAAATGGTAGTTGGTGTTGATTCTTAAATTTTTTATAGATAAGGTCACTCTACGAGTTTAAGTTTGTAGAGTCTAAATTTTTTTTTTTTTTTTAGAAAAAAAAAAAAAACTAAACATATATATATTTCAAAAAAATATTAACTTACTAATTTTAGGCAGATAAAGTTAATTGCACACGAAAAGTAATTGAAAGAAAGGAAAAAAGAGATAGGATTTTAAGGAAGTCAGGCTTTCCTCGGGTTAGTCATTTTAATTTGAGGAACGTTTGGGTTTAATAGATTTTTTTAAGATCAATTTTGGTGATTTGAATCATTTAATTTTTAAAATTTGTTGAGTAGAATATTCATATAAAAAATTAAAATGATTGAATATTGATAATTATATATTTGAATCAAATTTATATTTCAAAAAAATGAATGACTATTATTAAAATTATACTTGTCTATTTTTTTAAAATAAATATGATTCAAACGTATAATCACCAATGTTAAATTATTTCAATTTTTTTTACATAAATATTATATTCAATGGCTTTGTTTGGAATGTACTATATAAATATATTTTTTATCTTTTTTAAATCATATTATCTTTCTATTTTTTTATAAATCTTTTCATAAAATATATATATATATATACTTATTTAAATTATCACAAACAATCCTCTCTCTTATGAACATTCAAAAAAAAGCTAAAACTATTTTAAGCGATGCAGTGTCAGTTGAGTGTTGTATGCGTGTGTGGTCCGTGTAGTGTGAATTATGATTTGATTTGATATCAAAGCTGTTTAAAGTTGAAATTTGGCTGCATGCATGCATGCATGCATGATTGGGTTTCAACCTGTATGGGTGGGTCAAAGTTGTGGAAAAGCAATAGACTTTTGCTCACAGAGGATTGGAATTTTATATGCTTTTCACACCTATTTCGTATTAATGGACAATTTGGAAATCTTCAAGTTTCATTTTGGTTGAACCTCTACAAGTTCTACTCTTTTGGGTGTTCTCTACAGCTTTTAATACATATATATATATATATATTAATAATTATATAATTAATTGAGGTTAACTCACAGAATTAAACAAACTTATAATTTTACTCCTAAAATCACAATACATGTCACTTATATGTGTATTTTCAATTGAACTAAATCAAGTAAATTAAAATTATATAACCAAAATGATACCGAGGCCAAAATTTGTCCAAAAATGGTTGATATCCCCCAAAAATTCCTTCAATGATGTGGAATGGGTAAATTTAGAGGTATCTGACATTTCATTTATGTATTATTATTTGAATAGTCATTGATTGTAAAAATGTCAAACTCTAATGAATTTAACTAAATTAATTATTGTTAATATGTTTATTATTATTAAATATATATTATATTCCTTATTATATTAAACTTGTAGAGTTGTAGAACCGAACCGGTTTCTACTGAGTCAGTTCTTGATTTATCAGAAAACTAGATCAATTTGATCTGTGAATACCTCTTTTAGGTTGTGTTTGATTTATGAATTTAGACACAGATTTAGAAAGAGAAATAAAAAAAATAAGTAAAATATTAATAAAATATAAGTACATTTCACTTATGTTACACAAATCTTTTTTATTTTATTTTCTAAATCTCTCTCTAAATTTATGAACCAAACCAACCTTACTGTAAGGTATTCTGGTTGAGAAAGAGGGCTCAGGCCTTGAAGAGGAAATGGATAACTAATTGGGCGCATAGGAAGTGGGCTAGCTAATTTGTCACTGATATAAATGGGCCCAATTGGGCTACCTAATATATATGTAGTTACTAAGAAAAGGCACATACTATCTTTAATTTTGCTGCATACCTATTTATTCAGCCCATATGCTTTGAGCCTGGTCCTGATCTAATGAGATAGGCTCAGGCTCAGAGTGACTGCACAGAACATAGCCCAAAACCATCTAGTATGCTATTTCCAACCATATACTGTGGGTGTTTGAGAAGTGGGTTTTTATGTAAATTTTTTTAGTTATAAGATATTATTGAATAAAAATTTTTTGGTGTTCGGGAAGATAATTGGATTTTTTTGTAGTTGGATGTGATGTTTGTGAGAGAAAAAGTGAAATGATTATGGGGTTGGATGTGATATTTTGTTTGTATTTGTTTTTTTTTAATTTGTAAAAACTTTGTCTTTTAGTGAAAAAAATCAAAAAAAACCCAAACCAAAATATTGCCAAACACCACCTATCAATTTTTGAACAAAGTGATTCCTATTTAGGGTTGGCCGGGAGGGTATTATCAAGGTCCGTAAAGTTCATTACGGAAATTATTTTAATAATTTGAATCATTTATTTTATTGAATCATGTGTGTATATTATTCATAAAAAAAAAAAAAAAAACTCAATTTGATATTCGTAATTCATTCATTTTATTGCATTTGTCTTCAAAAAATTAATTGTCAGCGTGTTTTAAAAAATAAATCATGTATTTTTTGCTACAAATGCGCTAAAATGAATCGGCGACAAATCTAGGACCAATCTAATTTTTTATTTTTATTTTAACGAATGATATATATGCAAAACTCAGCAAAATGAATAATTCTGTAACGCCTCAAAATTTACCCAACATAATCTTGGTACATCAACCGACATTCATTAAAGAATAATAGCAATTCCCCAATCATCATAAAATTGATCATAGAAGTTTGTACAAATAGTCTTACATGCGAATTATACATTCAATGATATTACATACATGAATCTATAGCATGTAGAACGTCAAATTCAAAAGTAAATAAAATGCCCTCAAGGGCTTACAAATTCCAAGGCTTAAGCCCAGTTACACAAAAATAGTCTCTCGGACTCAAACAGTTATAACCCTAGGTTTACAAATTATAATCACAACAAAACAGAGCCTTGTGCTCTATATACATATATCCACGCCCTAAATTGGCGGGCTCACCACGTCCTTTCCTGCACCAAATTCCCATAGGAGTGAGCATAAAGCCTAGTAGATAATTCTTAACAAAGTATATACATTTATGTGAGATTCCCAATATGAAATGCACACGTCATGCTATACCAATAAAAGAGGATTTCTGTAACAACCCTCGTACTGATTACCGTTAAACCACTGAATTATATACTGGTTACCCTTAAACTGAACTGCTAATGACTGATAAGTGAACTGGATGAACTACTGAACAAACTGAATGAAACTGAAACTGAAACTGGATAAGTTTGTCTATTGAATTGCGTGTTGCATCTGTTTGAGTGCATGTTTATCTGTTTGCATTTTAGGTTTAAACTGCTAATTGAAGGCCTTATCGGCGGCCGATTTAGAAACCGTTTGATGTTTTGTAATCAGCATAATATTTGTGATTTAATGATATTTTTATCTGAAAATTGATTAGGAATGATTAAATTACATTAAAATGAGTTAATTGAGAACTTGAACTTATTTACGGTTTTGCCATTGAGTGGGGCTTTTGTTTATTCTTGCTAGAGCCTTAACACACTTAATCTAAGCATTTGATCAGCCTATTTCCTTACTCTTAGCCGACCAAACATGGAGAGAGTGAGGGAGAGAGAGAATTGAATTCATTCTTGGTTGAATTGGCTAGAACTACTTGGAAATTGCTTGAAGGTTGAAGTGTGTATTGCATATTTGAGCTTGTTCATCTTGAATTGGGACTTAGGTAAGAATTACAGCCATTCAATTGTTGAGTTATGTTGTCCCTTGCATCTTTCATGCCAAATTGTTGAATTGAGTTTGGTTTTAGTTCATCCATGGTGAATTAAGCTAGAATTAGTGCATGCATGTGTGAATTAGTGAATTTGGAGTTAAATTCATGCTTGAGTGGTGCATGCATGTCCATGTTTATATTATGGCCCATGTTTTCATCACATTTTTGAAGAAATGAGCTCACTAGAGCAAGATTTAAAGCTGAAAATTGGTTTGAAGTTCATACATTTCATGTTTGGAAAACATGCTTGAAAATGGGTTTGAAAATGACTTTGATTGACCAACCCTTGGCCCTTGCATGTGCAAAATAGCTTTTGAAACTTGTTATACATTGAGTTTGAAGTGTTTTTCCAGAATTTGGGGCCAAGAGGTTGAGTTTTGGATGGTTGAATACTTGGTTCGAACTTGGGAGACAAATCTGGAAATTCCAGATTTTGCTTTCTCGCTCGAGCGAAGGATTCCTCGCTCGAGCGAGCACCTTTATTCAGGGCTCCGCTCGAGCGAGCATCGAGCGTGGTATCGCGCGTAAAAATTGAGCATCCAGTATTTTTACTGTTTCATCAGACCGCTCGAGCGAAGGATTGTTCGCTCGAGCGAAGCCTTTGATTTTGGAAGCTCGCTCGAGCGAAGGAAGGCTCGCTCGAGCGAGACCCCTGTTTTCAGCAACTTTTGAAAAATGCCTTCCAAGTGTAATTTTGCATCCTCATCGCATCCTAGGCATTCTTAGGCCTAGTTTAAGGCATCCTAATGAGGATTTGGACATAGAACCACACCGAGGGAATTTAGGGATTTCATTATCGTCATTTCCAACTGTAAACTTAGTGTGTGTTCTATTTATTGACTGTTTAGGGTTGGCTCTCGGGGACGCGCTCTAGCTGCTATAAGCCTAATCTCTGTGAGTAACAGATGTGTAAAGATATGTTCAAAATGGTTATCTTTTGAATACTGCTAATCAATTTCATCGAATCGATAATATTCTTGAATGAATGTATGTCCTATTTCTAATCAGACAGGCATCCTTAGCACCCATTGTTATTGATCGTACTGAGCTCGTCGGTTTCTTCGTGGAACCATATCACATCTTGAATGATTGGCCATCATTATCAAGGTCTGTTAAGACTCGGTCCTTTTGGACCCTCGTTTATAGGCTATTGGATGTACCACATATGATTTGTTGATCAAACATCTTGCAAGGCGAACTCATTGTTTAAATGAACTGATTTCACTACTATAAGGACATTCATTCATAACCTCTTTACGCTGTATGTTATTCACTGGGTTTTAGCTCACTGTTTATATATATATGTAGGTTCTCAAAGAACTGCATCGAGCTAGGAGCGTGGTCGGTTCGATTTTGTCAGCCAGCCAATGTGCCTCACTGTGAGGTTCCGAGACGCCATGCCATGGCTTGGGGTGTTTTTGTGTCCCCACTAGTCTCCTACTGTTTGTACTGTTGCACGTTACTGTATAGACTGTATAGACTGTTTTACTGCACTGTAGTCGAGGGATCAAGTCCCCGTACTGAATGTCTGTAATGATTGTATATACTGTACTGGTTTGAATGCATAAATGTATGAAAAATGTTTTTGGCATACAGATTTTCACAGCTCAATGGACACTAGTTATTGATTGTTTTGGCTTCCGCTAGGCCCTGAACTCGTCTCTTGTATTCTTATCTTGTAGGCCTTGGTAATCTCAGATTCTTGGCGATTCTGATTGCTAAACCCATAGGGCCGGGTTTGGGTCGTGACAATTTCGTTTGCATCTAAAAAAAAAAAGCTACCATGCTCAATGATAGTTTGAAATCTTAATAATTCAGAAATTTACAATTTAATTTAGAGGGGCGATAAATATAACTCAGGTAATTACTAGGTTGGTGTCTGCAAGTAGGCATATCTAGCACTACCAAAAACCCATTTTACCGGTTGCTAACTGAAAGGGAAGTGGTACCTCTTCTACGCGTATTTTTGGTCTTTCACCTTAGACACTCAAGCCAATTTAATAAATTTCATCTACACCTCCTATCTGGACTTACTAACGTATTTACCCAAAAACATTTCAATAATTCTCATTTCAAATTTTTTTTTTCTCAATGTACGTTTCCAAACTCAATTCAAAATGTATAATAATCAATTGAATGAGTATGTAATGCAATAATTATCAATGCCTCATAACATTTCTCCATTTTTAAGTATCTCAACAATAATACCATAATAACCACATTTCCCATTTTCCTCCCTTCAATGTTATTTCACAAAACAACCATATGTTCAATTAAATCTATTAACACGTAGTAACATTTCCTCATCTTGTACAATTCTCAACCAATTAGTCATTTCAAGACTATATGTAATATTTTGAACATCAACTTCCAAAATCATAATTCTCATATTTCATGGAACTCAGCATTTATATAAACATAAAGAAGAATTTTCTAAAAAAAAAGAAACTTTCATTTATTTTGGCACCCAAAGGAAATATGGCCATTTCATTCATGAATTTCTAACATCATTTAAAAACCCCCAAATTTTCTAGGTTTTCTCACCATAATCTCACATCTCCAAAACATTTGAATAAAATCATACAAAAAGCATCTTTCTTCTATCAATAGCAATTTAAAAAAAAAAACCCCATGTGATTATTTTAAAAGAAAAGAGATAACCCACTTTCCAAAAATCACTCATCTTCTTAAGCCAACAACAAGATTTCAAGCTATTAAAGGGGATTTCGAAAATCAACATGATCTTGCAAAAATATATATATGAGTCAAAGAAAAATCCCTACCTCAAGCTTGGAGAAGAAATTAGATGAGACCCCCAAAATCAATAGTGCCCGAACCCAATCTCCATCGCACCCAACGTAGCCCTAGCTTAGCTCTCCAATATTTGTGAAGAATGTTGGGTCAAAATCCTAATGGATTGCAAGAGATCAAAGGTTTTAGGAGATTTGGTGTAGGAAATGTAAGAAGAAGGGAAAGGAAAGAGTTTTTTTTTTTTTTTTTTTTTTTTTTTTTTTTTTTTTTTTTAAGAGAGAGATATAACACAAATGAGATAGACTCAGCCCAAGGAGGAGAAAAAGCAAAAATTTCGGACTCACCTACAACCGCACGTGCGGCACCCATGTCCGCATGTGCAGAGCGTGCCTCTCGCACGTGCAACCTTCATCCTCGCATGTGCGGCCCTCCCTCTCCTGCACCTGCTGCTTCATGTGCTTTTATTTCAGTGTGCTCTTCAACCCTCCCCTGATTTCCGTACGTGCGGCCCTAGTCCCTCAACCCAGAAATTTCCCGGCTCGGTTCTAGACACTCCGAGCTTGACCTTGCACTCTTCGAAACAAGTGAAACTCAATCCCGAATAAATAAGGACAAGAATTTTGAGAAAAAATTCCGAACACAATAAATCCAAACGATTTACAAGGTTCCAAGTCAGACCGACACCCCAACAAGACAAACCCAAAATTAAACAAGGGAAAACGAAACGATTAGTGCACCCAATCATCACAAATTCGAATTATTGAAATGTGACCTGTAATAGATTGCATGGGTCCGAATAAAACCCTCCAATCCATCATATGGATTGGAGAGAAGCCACGTCCTTATATATGGTGAAATTGCACATCATTGAGAGTGAAATTGCACCAGCAAAATTAGGGGATTATTATAATTAGAAATCATCTTATATATGGTGAAGTATTCATAAAAGCAAAAGTTAGGAAAATTAACTTTTATAAAATTAATGATCAAAAAAGAATGGCCAAACCAGATAGAAAACTGAGATTGGATAGTCACCGCTATGAGAGATTCAATTATTTGGTCATTATTGAACACAAAGGAAAAGGATAAAAAAGAATGGTCGATTCACAAAAAAGAAAAAATCTATCTGAACCTAAAGGATCAATTCTAACAAATATTGGATTTGACAATAAGTCTTGGAACCTAGATTTTTCTGGATGGGTGGTTGTGTAGTGGGGATTAAATTTGTGTAGTGTGGGGTTCATATGTAAATAAATATGAATAACAAGATAACAATTCTAGATAATTTCTGGATTCGTAGTATTACTATTAATTTAAATGATAGTATGTTTATTTGTTAAATATTAAGTTTTTTTTAATGTTAAACAATGTTTGCTTAATGTTAAGTTTTTGCTTAATTGTTGAATATTATAAGAGTAGTTTGTGTGATGGGCATATTATTATTATTTTTCAAATTGATGATAAGTTAAATTTTTTTTGATAATGTTATATGATTTTTTTTAGAAACAAATTATGTAAAAATGTAAGTCCAAATTGAGCCAAATTGTGTTTAAATGATTTGGATCAAATTGATTCAATAATTTTAATGATTTAATCTGATTATAATTTTTTTAAACCATAGACAATTAAACTATACAAAGAGAAGGCAATTTTGGACAATTGGACATTATTTTTGACGTTTTGTGTTAGATTCATTATTTTGGCCTTTTCTGTGAGATTCAGCACCTTTCATTCTTTTATAGATGTTATAGATACATCGTTAGATAACTCTAGTCAATGGAGATAAGGACTTTGATAGAGAATCCCTCCAATTATCACCCCCACCACCTCACACACATGTGGCGGGTAGTGATTGGAGGAGAAGGAAAAAAAGAAAAAAAGAAAAAAAAATCTGACCAATCAGGAAGAGATGGGGTCAAGGGGGGGGGGGGGGGGAAAGGGGTCCGGATGAGATAAATATAAGCAAAATATGATACGGTATATAAAGAGATATGAATGAACATGTGATATAGTTACAAAGAGATATGGACATGCTCATGTGAAACTAAGACATATGGAAATCATTGGATATGCTTATGTGAAACTAAGATATATAACATGCTGCTGGTTTATTTGAGTGAAAAATATTTTTTATAATTTTTTTAACAAATTATCATTATTATTTTTTTTTAAATTTTTTTATTTGGTTATAATAATGGTTATGGTGAGACGAAGCTAGAAACGGAGGTGATGGTGTGGTTGTGGGTTGTCGGTGATGGTGATAACCACAGTGATAGTTATGGTAGTCGTGTAGTGGTAGAGGTGATGGCTACGGTGATGGTAGTTGGTGGTGATTCTTAAATTTTTTATAGATAAGGTCACTCTACGAGTTTAAGTTTGTAGAGTCTACAATTTTTTTTTTTTTTTAAACATATATATTTCAAAAAAAAAATTAACTTACTAATTTTAGGCAGATACAGTTATTACAAATCTTTTCATAAAAAATATATATATATACATATATACTTATTTAAATTATCACAAACAACCTTCTCTCATTCAAAATAAATAAATAAATAAATAAAAAGCTAAAACTATTTTAAGGGAAGCAGTGTCAGATGAGTGTTGTATGCGTGTGTGGTCCGTGTAGTGTAAATTATGATTTGATTTATTAATATCAAAGCTGTTTAAAGTTGAAATTTGGATGCATGCAGGAATGCATGGTTGGGTTTCAACCTGTATAGGTGGGTCAAAGTTGTGGAAAAGCAATAGACTTTTGCTCACAGAGGATTGGAATTTTATATGCTTTTCACACCCATTTAGTAATAATGGACAATTTGGAAATCTTCAAGTTTCGTTTTTGGTTGAACCTCCTACTACTCTTTGCGTGTTCTCTACAACTTTTAATATATATATATATATATATATTTTATAATAATTACATAATTAATTGAGGTTAACTCACAGTATTGAACAAACTTATAATTTTACTCTTAAAATCATGACACATGCTACATATATATATTTTCTAGTAAAAAATGTTAATAATTATATTCAATTGGACTAAATTAAGATTATGAATTTAAGGTTAAAATCAAGTTAATTAAAATTATATAACTAAATGACATAAATACCAAAACAAGTTAATTTGTCCAAAAATGGTTGATACCCCCCAAAATTCCTTCAATGATGTGGAATGGGTAAATTTAGAGGTATCTGACATTTCATTTATGTATTATTATTTGAACATAGTCATTGATTGTAAAAATGTCAAACTCTAATGAATTTAACTAAATTAATTATTGTTAATATGTTTATTATTATTAAACATATATATTATATTTCTTATTATATTAAACTTGTAGAGTTGTAGAACCGAACCAGTTTCTATTGAGTCAGTTCTTGATTTATCATAAAACTAGATCAATTTGATTTGTGAATACCTCTTTTAGGTTGTGTCTAATTTTTGAATTTAGACACAGATTTAAAAAGAAAAAAAAAAGTAAAATATAAGTACATTTCACTTATGTTACACAAGTCTTTTTTATTTTTTTTTATAAATTCCTCTTTAAATTTATGAACCAAACCAGCCTTACTGTTCGGTAAGGTATTCTGGTTGAGAAAGGGCTCAGGCTCGTCGAGAGGAAATGGATGACTAATTGGGCGAATCGGAAGTGGGCTACCTAATGTGTCACTGATATAAATGGGTCCTATTGGGCTACCTAATATATATCTAGTTGCTAAGAAAAGGCCCATACTGTCTTTGATTTTTCTGCATACCTATTTATCAGCCCATATGCTTTGGGCCTGGTCCTGATCCAGGCTCAGAGTGACTGCACAGAACTAGCCCAAAACCATCTAGTATGCTATTTCCAACCATATACGATCAATTTTTAAACAAAGTGATTCTATTTAGGGTTGGGCGCGAGGCTGTTGGTTCGTGAGGTTCATTACGGAAATGATTTTAATAATTTAAATTATTTATTTTGTCGAGTCATGTGTGTATATTATACATAAAAAAAAAAAAAAACTAAATTCGATATTCGTAATCAATTCATTTTATTTTGTTTATCTTCAAAAAATAACCCGTCAGTATGTTTTTAAAAATAAATCATGTATTTTTTTTGCTACAAATACGATAAATGAATGGACAACCAATATAGGATCAATCTTATTTATTTATTTATTTATGAATGATATATATGCAAAACCTAACAAATATGAATAATTTGAATTATTAAAACGGACCTGTAATAAATTGTACGGTTCCAAATAAAATCCAACCCATATGATGGATTGGAGAGAAGCCACATCCTTCTATTTATACTCTTAAAATCCTCTTCACACTCACTTTGTGGGAACACAAATATGTATATGTGAGAGAGGTGGGTACGAAGAGAAATTCAATAGGTGTAAGCAGCACCCTTTGAAATGAATCTAAGCTCATCCAAAAATTACATTTTTTTATTTCTATTCACCAGCTTGATCTCTTATTTGACTGTCAAGTTCAATTTCCTTATGAATTCTTTAACTATTTGTTCTATATCAAAGTGGGTGGTAAACAAGTTTTATATCATTAAAATTTGATATATTAACCTTTTTTTTTTTTTGGATTAATATTACTTAAATATTACCCAAAAATTCATGGGAAATTTATTGTGATTTGGCTCCAAGAATCAAACCCGAACAATTGTGTGGGGAGCACAATCCACCAACTACTCGAGACAACCCTTAGAGTTAGATTGAAATATTTTGAATACGAGCAAATGCACATCAGCCTATAGAAATACCTAAAATTTAATATTTAGGAGTATTAAATACAACCAAAAGCTGAAGAAAAAAAAAAAAAAAATTATTGGAAAGAAGAATAAAATATAAAATTGCAATGCAATGTTTTTAAATAAATTAATAACATGGTCTACTAGGAACACATTGCAGAGGGCCTGCATCAGAGGTTAAAATGGGAACAAAGGATCCTTGAGCAGCGGTAAACAGCTGAGATGCGGAGTAAAGAGGGGTGCAGCTTCCATATCCAGATGGAACAAAATAAGCTCCATTCTCAAATACATCCTTTGAAGACCTCCATTTCCAATTCTTCCATCCTCCATTAGTCTCTCTCTTTGTAACCTATTATTAAACAACAAATCAACCAATACTAATTAATCACACAACAATATAAAAGCTACAACTTTGAAAAGTAATAAATTAAGCTGAGTTGAATTGTACCTCTTTAGCATAAGGATCATTTGAAGCTACAAAATAGTTTCCTTCACTTAATATAGTCGGATCAGAGCTCCCCCCAATTGCATACATTAGATATTCATCGTACCTATTGTTAGCGACATGAGCATAGCCATACCTGACCCTGTAAAAATAAAATAAAATAAATTTAATAAATTTTTTTAGTACATTAGTTGATGGAAATTAATAAGAGCAGAGAGAGCAAAGGTAGGAGGAGGAGTTGTGACACCTTGGCATTCTTTGAACAAGACCAGGGCCAAAGTGGTTAAAAACTACTGTGATTTTCATGATTCTGTCAGCACTGTAGCCGTCTCTATGTCCAAGCAACATCACCTGGAAGGAAGTTCAACATAGTCAGAAAAACTCTTCTCTAGCCTGCTTTACCCAAGGATATTTCACTTACTTGCTTATAAAGATATACATGAATATAATTCTTTACAAAGACCAATTTATCTGTTCATTTATTTATTTATTATTGCAATGCCAAATGTGTAGTGTGATTCCATTGATCAATTATCAATGCAGGTATTATTGCATTCAGTGATGATGGGGGTAATATGTACTTACTTTGTCATGTTGGGTGAAGTAGTTGTTAGAGACAGTAACAGCAGTAGAGGCATGAATGATATCAACAAGTCCATCTGTGCAACGAGCAAGATAACAGTGATCAATCCATATATTCGAAGACGCAAACACGCTAATCGCATCTCCACCCGATCCCAACCTGTGACCAACGTGCTCAGGCGTGCTTCGAACAAGCCCAGGCTTCCCCGGTTTACAATCATGAATGCTAATCCCATGTATAATCACATGGCTCACACCTTCCACCGTAATACACGGTCCATTCGCTATCTCAACTTTCACACCTCTCCCATCTATAGTCTTGAAATTGTTAACCATAAGCTCATTCTTTAGAGTGAGAAACATGTCCTTTTCGAAAACTATCCAAAGTGGCTCTGATTGGATCACACCATATCGAAGCGTGCCTTGTTTTGGATTCACGGGGTCATCAGAGGGGTCGGTGACAACGTAGGTTGTACCGTACTTCCCTCCCATGGCCCCGTTGCCAAAACCTATTGCACAGTCGGCTAAGGCTTGTCTGTCCCAAGCCCAATTAGGGTTCGATCGCCAACAAGAGTCTATGGTGTTCATGAGTTTCTTGTGTGGATATGGAAATCTTGGGAGATAGGTTAGTGTGGTTTCGTTGGGCTTGTGGTCTAGTTTGTGTGCTTGCAAGGTTGAAACACAAAAAAATAGAAGCAATGAAAGGAATAGGAAAAAGGTTGGGTATGCCATGGTTGGTTAGGTGGAGTTGAGGTGTGATGTTGGGAAATATTGAAGGGGAACACATAAATAGGAGATGACAAGGTGGTGCCCATGTTGGAGGACCTAAATCTGATTAAGTTAGTCGTTTGTTGAGAATTTTGGACATACACCTAAACGTGTGTGCACGAGCTTCATTTTTTTATGTTTTATTTTTTCACAAGCTTTGACCTTTTAGAATCTTGATGTAAACAATTTTATATCTTTATAACTTTCAAATTTTAAGTGATTTCAAATTTTATTCTTAAAGCATCTCCTACTCCACTCAAAGAATAAGCTGATTTCTGACTTCCAAAAAGCTATAAGCTATAAGCTATAAGCTAAACCAAACACATCAAAATAGTTTAAATTAAGCTGAAAGCTGAAATAAGCTGTAATTAAGCTCTGCCAAACAGGCACGTTGTCTTTAAAATTTGAGCATAGGGTTTAGACAGGGTTTTGATTCACTTAATAATCATAGAATAATGATATATTACACAATAAATAATAATAATAAAAAAAGAAACAAACATAAAATTTGAACAAAATATTGTTAAAATAAAAAAAATTACTAAAATAACTGTTAATTGTAAAAATGTTACACTAATATTCTTCTAATAAATTTTTTTTAAGAGTACTTTTTTTTTTTTCTTTTTTAAAATGACGTGCTAATGATATTTTTATAATTAAGTATCATCTGAACGAGTATTTTGTTTCCAATTGAAGTATAAGCCCGCAATGCAGCCAAATCATTTTGTTCAAGTTTTATTGATTGATTATTTCATCTATTTATATAACACTACTCGGGTTATATCATGCTAGGTACTTGAATGGTTTGTTAGCTTGTAGTTGTATTTTGTTAGTTTAGCTTTAGGGAGATCACGTAATCGGGGTGGATTTTATTTGGGTGTGGATCTTTGAATCTGTATTTGTTTTCGTGTTTTTTTTTTAAGTGAATATTTTAAAAATTTTATGTAATTTTTTTTTTATATTTTTAGATGCACCTTACTTAGATGTATTTAAATAATAAAATATTTGTGAAAAAATATTTTAAAAAATTAATAAATATACAAAAATAAGAAAAATGTACTGAATTTTTGTATTTTTCTTTTTATATTTTTGGTATTTAGTGAATTTTTTAAAGATTTTTTTCACAAATATTATATTTTTTAAGTGTATTTATGTTAGGTGTGTCTAAAAATTAAAAAAATTGCTTAATATATTAAAAAAATCATTAAAAAAAATACGAAAAATAAAAAAATAAAATTTTCTGAAAAGTATTTTCTGAAAACCAAAACCAAACAAGCTGAATGATTCTTGAAGTTTTTCATTGGGTAAATTACGATATTAGTCCTTGTACTTTGGTTCTTATATTATTTTGATCTTTATAATTTCAATTGATGTAATTTTGACTCTAAATTTATGATTTTATTTCAATTTGGTCCAATTGATTAAAATTCTTAGCATTCTTTATAAAATATATATATACACATATAAGTGGCATATGTCATATTTTTAAGAGCAAAAGTATAAAGTTACTCAATTTAGTGAGTTAATCTCAACTAAGTCAGTGATTATTTTCAGTAAAAAATATTAATGACATTATTAATTGAACCAAATTGACACTAAATTTAAAATTAAAGACCAAAATTGAATGAACTGAAAGTGTATGAATCAAAATGATACAAAGGGACAAAATGTAGAGACCACTGGTGTAATTTTTCCATTCATTTGTACAAATTTAATGCCTGTAATTGATGACGCCTATAATTCTAATTGAGACACACACTACAAAAAATCAGACTTTAGAAACCAAATTTATGGTCAAGATTATTTTTTAGGGACAAAATATTTTTGTTGTGAAAAGTATCGTCATTGTATTTTTAGTAACGGAAATTGGATATCAGTGATGAATCCTTATTCTTGTGAGAATGAATTTTTTGTTTCAAAAAATAAACTCTTTTGAGACCAAATTATTTTGTCCGTAAAAGTGTATTTATTAGTGATATTTTAAAAAATTTGTTGCTAAAAACCTTATTTTTTACTTTTTGGGACAACCTTTTAGCAACTATCCTCACGACGATAGAAATTGGTCCTTAAATGTCTTTCGTAACAAAATTTTCACTTTTAAAAACAAAAAGAATTTAGTCTCTAAAACTTTTATATGTTATAGTGACATTTATCCTTTGATACTGATTTCTGTATTTAATAAATACAATTGATGATCCTCTTAAGTGCAACTAATTTCTTGGTTTTCATTGAGATCCCTGCAAGTGAACAGTGGAATTGGTCCCTGAATTAATCGGTCTAAGGAATGGTTATTTTCCCCCATCCCAGTCTGCATCTGCATCCCTCGCCTTGCCTCGCCTCGCCTCGCCTCGCACGGAGTTTTCTTGCCCTCATTAAGAAGTGGGGTGGGGATGGGTTTTGCTTTCCTTCTCCCGTTTCACCCAAATCCGGCCTCGATTATATTTATTAAATATGTATATACATATATATGTTACGAAAACATTTGGCGACCAAAATTGGTGACTAGTTGCCAAAAGTTATGGAATTGGAGACCAAAAATTTTTTTAGCCAGCAAAAATACAATATTTAGCTACTAAATTTTTTGAGTCGGGGTATATTGATTATTGGTGATTAAAAAAAAATTTAGTCGCTAAAAATACTAGAATTGGCAACAAAAAAACTATTTTAGTCACCGTATATTGAGTTTTGGCTACTAAAACCGTTTAATCGCTGAATATAAAATAAAAAATTATTTTTTTATCTTTGGCGACCAAAAGTTTGGTCACCAAAAACATATTTTCAGCAACAAAAAAATATTTTAGTCGCCATATATTGAGTTTTGGCTACTAAAACCATTTAGTTGCTGAATGGAAAATAAAAAATTATTTTTTATCTTTGGAAAACTTATTTTCAGCAACAAAAATAAATTTTAGTCGCTAAAAAACTAAAATATTTGGAGGGAGACATTTCAAATTTTGGAGGGATTTATAAAATTAATTGGCGACGAAAAATATTTAGTCGCTAATGGTGTAACATATATATATGGTTTCCAAACCACAAACCACCGCCTCTGTCTGTCTATTTATCTCTGTCTCTCTCTCCCTCTCTCTGTCTCTCCCTCTCTTTTGCTGCTCTCCCCTTCCTCTCTCACCGCCGCTCCACCAACCATGCCTCTGCCGCTCCCCCTCACGGTTGCGGGCAAACGGAGCATCAATTCACCAAGATTTGCCTTATTTTCTCTCTCTAAAATCTCCCTTTATATTCGTATATCTGTCTATCCATCAAAGGCGAGACCGACAACGTACTGGAGATTGTGACAACGATGAATCAAGAGAAGGCGAGCAGTTGTTAGCGGCACATGTTCAGTGCCTTCGAATCACTATGCCGGTGGATTAGTTGCCGAGGATCGATGCGCATCTCGCGCAATTGCAGCATGTGGTGGCCAAGTATTTGGTTCTTGAAAGTAGTAATTAGCCTCTAGATGATAAGGACCTTGATCAATTCGTTGTGAGGCTTTTCACTTGGTTCATACTTGTATGCATGTCTGTATAATTCCTCTTTATGTGTATGATTATATGTAGGTTTTGTTCAAATTTGATTGTTTTGTTATTGCAATATGATGTGATTTGTCAAATTAGAACAATAGTTTGATGTTTGGTTTATCAACCATGTGTTGTGCACAACTTCTTCTAATTATTTGTTGCTTCAAATTTTCAATGATTTTAATACATGCCTAGCAACTGTTTGTTGAAAATTTTTGCCCAATAATGAACCATAATCGAATCATAGGTTTTGTTCCACTTTTTTTTGGATGGGTTTATTATTATCATCAAAAACTACAATTTTTGTACAGAAACAGAGACAAGGAAATGGATTTATTTTCTTGCCTACTACCAGTTTGATAAAATGTCTCGATGAAGAGTATGAAAGGGGATTTATTTTTGTACAAAAACACATATTGTGTTTGCAATTGGATGATGAAGAGTATGAATGAATATATAAGAATGCTTGAGATCGAAGTTTACTTTTATACTGATGGTAGTGTGTTTTATATTGAAAAAAGAATTAGCAACTACAAGGACTTATAAAATATGATTTTATATTTAATTTACATTGCCTTGATGGTGTTGTAGGGAATAGTATAATAGAGACTCTTTGGTGTATGCAGCTTTCCTGAGTAATACTTCAGCATTTATTTATTTATATGGCGTGCGAACAATGCAAAGATAGAGATTTATAACCATTGGTAATTTGATAGCACTGAGTATGGTTATATGACTAGAATCTACAACTTTTGTTTTTGATCACTTATGCAAATAGAAGAATACTTGTGGGCATTGGGCTACAAATTTCCCATGGTTAGTTAGATCACAAGTGAATAGATTTGTAGGTAGTGACATGTTTGAGAATGCTTAGAATTTGTGAGAGGAGGTTTGGGAATTTTTAATTGAACAACTGAAATTTGTTTATGCATGAAGTGAATTGCAGGGAGCTTCTAAATACACCCCTTAGATATATTATGTACCAAAGTGAATTGCAGGGAGCTTCTAAATGCATTGAAATTATTAATTTCGCCCCATATATTATGATTCATTTTCCCTCAATTGCTTTCAATATCTTCATTTTTGTGGTATGGGTTTTGTTTTAAAAAAAAAAAAAAATTAGGAATTTTTCAAGGTTGGGAAAATCCGATCCTCGTTAGGGGGCAGGGGCGAGGGCGGGGGAAGGGGGTGATTGGTTCCCTACCGGGGATCGGCAATGGGGGCGGGGGTGGGGACTTTTATGCCTTCGGGGATCGGGGATGGGAAATGTAATCCTCGGCCTAGCCCCGCCTCGTTGCCATTGCTATAGGCAGTTCAATTTGGAGGTTGTATAAATTTTCAACAAAACATAAATGTGGGGAAGTGGATTGGAAATACTCTTCAGATCCTGGAAGACGCCAATGATCCTCAGCTAGTCACCTGAGAAGATACAAAGACTCCGGTCGAGGATGCCGGAATTAGCTCTCTGGCGGACAAGTCAGTTCCTCTCCTCCAGAAAGCTTGTTGATTGAGTTTTTAAAGTCATGCCCCTCTCGTATCTGAAGCTCTTGTATTTATATACATTCCCTCTGCCTCGGGGCCAGAGTTTATTTTTTACTATTATTTTGTTTGTCCTGATATGCCTCCTCAAATCCATTCGGCCCTAATAACGTATTCGGCGTCCCAATCGAGCGGAACAGAGCCGTTAAGTTCCCGGCTCTTCGGGTGCTCCAGATTTCGTTCTTCTACTTATTCGGCTCCCACAATTGCCCCCCAAGCGTTTTGTCAATGACAGTTGGGTGAAATGCTTGGTTCCGTTTTTCAAATACTCTGAACCGTAGTTAGGGGTCGAAAGTTTTCACGTGGGGGTTTAATTACCCGCCCTTTTAATCGATGCTTCAACTTCCCTACCCTTCGAGCATGCCCATTTACTATGATTTGAAATCTGATGTCTTTTCGAATCCGTATTCTATGACGCTGGTTACTGGATCGCTCCTCGAATTGCTCTTGCGACTCTTCCGTCTGCGATAATCTTCATTTCTTGTAAGTTTTCCTCCCTCCTGCTCTGAGGCTTTTCCTAGCTTGTTTGTTCCGTCGCATGTTCTTATAGACAATAGGATATAGCGAAACACTTGAGAGACCTCCTTTCATCGGATCGAATTGTTGGCTTCAGACGCCATTTCTCTATTCCCGACGATGTCCACGTGCTCGTGGCGAGCAGACTCTTGACATGGAGAGGGAGGACAGAACCACGATTGTCTTTCCCCTTTTGTCGATTGTAGAGGGTGGAGTCCGCTTTCCCCTTCACCTGTTTCTGAGGGCTGTTCTTCGCCACTGGGATTTGATCCCTTCCCAACCCAATGTGAATTTCTATAGAATTATAATGGGCGTCGTAGCGCTGAACCGTTGCCTCGGGATTAATCTTGGCATTCCTGCCATTCGGCACTGTTATGCTCTGGCCAAATCCTCTGGCCGGCATGGGCGTTACTTCCTCAGAGCTAAGGACACAGACCATCAGTTAATCACTATGCTTTCCAGCTCTGGGAAACGAGTTGATGATGTCATGGTCGTTGTCCGCGGCAACTGGGAGTTCGGCGAAGGGGAAGGCCATGTCGATCCTATCCCTAGACGTAGGGGCGAGCCAGGTCGCCGAGTGCTCTCTTGTTTGTATCGTGTGCTCAAATTTACCACACCCCGTTTTCCTGTTTTCCTGAATCTTACGGCTTGTCTTGTGCAGGGAACGATCTAAAGAAAATCCAAGCTTCAACTGTCGACGCCGTTCTTTCGGACATCAGGATTGCTCTGAATTACTTCGGCCGTCGCAGTCTCCATAAGCAGGGAAGGGCGGCTCACGTTATGCTTTGCTACGAGCCTACGTATACGACCTTTTCGGCCGCGGAAAACGTACCGATTCCGAAGGGGGAAAATTTTCTCGTAGCTCGTATTGTTGCGGATTTCAAAAGCTTGAGGCAGATAGGTTTCGAAAGGTCTCATGCGGAGAATATCAAGTATCCGATCGCCGAATCGGATCGCTTGAGGCGAACTGGGGAAGTGTTGGATTCTGCCGACGTTCCTCTACGCACAGACGATCCTTCCATCTCGGGATCCACTGACGTGGCTGAGTTGAGCCTGGCACAACTCGCCAAGAAGGCGAATCGCGAGAGGTTAGTCAGCGACGGAGAGCGGAAGGCCTTTCAAGACCGACCACCGATGAATCTCATTCCTGCGGTTGCGAATCAAAATCGGGAGTTGTTGAGGCGACAACAAATAAGAATGCCGAATATGCGTTGGTTGGGAAGGCCGTCAAAGATGTTGAGTCAAAGGCGGAGAAACGCGCCAGGGATCGTGAGGTCGATTCAGATGATCACGGCCGCAAACGTCCCCAAGTGGGGGGATCGGGTGAGGCTCAGCCCTTCGTGATTCAGCCGATCGCAAGAAATATGCCGGTTCTTTCGGACGCCTCGGCGCTTAAAGACCCAGAGGTCGCGTTCGGCGTGGCAACGTCTCTGTCGCTGCCGTGTGATATGGAGGCTTTCCGGTTGGAATCGGATTTAAATGCGACAATGTTAGCCGCGCAGTCGGCTCTTTTGGTGCGTATTTTGACTTTTCCTTTGCTTCATCCAAACGCTGTTCGTGTTACCTTTTCGTTCGTATTTTGAATTCTCTTTTGCAGACCGTTGGTAGGATAGCCGACGTAGGCCGCCGTCATCTCGACGCCGTCGAGCAGATTAGTCATTTACGAAAGCAAGCTGAGGGCCAGAGAAAAAGGGCCGAGGACGAATTTTTAAGAGCAAACCAGGAAGCTTCTCGGGCAAAGGACGAGGTAGAGAAAGCTCGTCATGCGGATAAGTTAAGAGCGGAGGCCGACAAGAAGGCCGACGATATGCAAGCTGCACTTGGCTTGTCCCAAAAGGCGGTTGCCGGCCTAGAGGCTAAGTTGGCCGAAATGAAGGCGGCGAAGGAGATTGCCGATTCAAAAGGTTTCGAAGCCGGGAAGAAGGCTGGCCTCGCCGAATATGTGGACCAGGTCTCTCGGTTTGAGAATCGGGGCTTCAAACATGGTTGGCACAAGGCCCTTGCTGCAGCTGGAGTTTCGCTGAATACGCCAATACCGTATGAACAAGTTGACGTCGATCCGTTGGAGACTGATTCGGAGGGTTGATCTTTACCATACACAATTGTTATGAGTTCGAGAAAGTATTTTATTGCTTGCTTTTGTTGTTTTGTATATGTTTATCCGACAATTTTAATGCGGGTTGATATTATAAAAATTATGATACAGAAAGTTATAAAATGTTATGAATTCTGCGCAATGTGCTGATGTTTCCATAATTTTATGGGGATGTTTCTTGATGGATATATATAATGTCTTTGCCTTAGTCAAGGCGCCAAGATTAATAAATCTGCCCTTGCTTTGGCCAGGGCGCGAGCATGAAGAGCCGAAATGGTTCATACTCGTGGGCTGGCCGAGGCATTTAGATAATGTGGCCGAATAAAAATGGGCCGCCAAGATTAATAAATAATGTGGCCGAGTAAAAATGGGCCGCCAAGATTAATAAATCTGCCCTTGCTTTGGCCAGGGCGCGAGCATGAAGAGCCGAAATGGTTCATACTCGTGGGGTGGCCGAGGCATTTAGATAATGTGGCCGAATAAAAATGGGCCGCCAAGATTAATAAATCTGCCCTTGCTTTGGCCAGGGCGCGAGCATGAAGAGCCGAAATGGTTCATACTCGTGGGGTGGCCGAGGCATTTAGATAATGTGGCCGAATAAAAATGGGCCGCCAAGATCGTCATCTGAGGGGGCTCCGAATTCGGAGACTTGTGTTGGCCAATCGCGACATCCACGAAGGGCGCTCCGAATCCGGAGACTTGTTCGGCCCTAGGGTGTCGTGCATCGAAGGGGGCTCCGAATTCGGAGACTTGTTTTGGCCAATCGTGACATCCACGAAGGGCGCTCCGAATCCGGAGACTTGTTCGGCCCTAGGGTGTCGTGCACTGAAGGGGGCTCCGAATTCGGAGACTTGTTTTGGCCAATCGTGACATCCACGAAGGGCGCTCCGAATCCGGAGACTTGTTCGGCCCTAGGGTGTCGTGGCATCAAGGGCTCCGAATTCGGAGACTTGTTTTGGCCAATCGCGACATCCACGAAGGGCGCTCCGAATCCGGAGACTTGTTCGGCCCTAGGGTGTCGTGCACCGAAGGGGGCTCCGAATTCGGAGACTTGTTTTGGCCAATCGCGACATCCACGAAGGGCGCTCCGAATCCGGAGACTTGTTCGGCCCTAGGGTGTCGTGCACCGAAGGGGGCTCCGAATTCGGAGACTTGTTTTGGCCAATCGTGACATCCACGAAGGGCGCTCCGAATCCGGAGACTTGTTCGGCCCTAGGGTGTCGTGCACCGAAGGGGGCTCCGAATTCGGAGACTTGTTTTGGCCAAAGATGTTGAGCTCAAACATGTAACAACACGAGATCTTTCATTACAACGAAATGTTTACAACCATCAAGCCCACAGGTCGGGTCATTGATAAAATTTACGTAGATGTGTTGAATTCCACGGCCGGGGCAAGCTTCTCCCTGACATGTCTGAGAGCCGGTATGCACCTACGCCTGCAACGGAATCTATCTGATAGGGACCGTCCCAGTTCGGACCAAGTTTTCCATCGGACGGCCTCCGGTCGGCTGGTAATACCTTCTTTAGGACCAATTCTCCTGGACTGTAGCGGCGCAACTGAACTCGCCGATTGTATGATTTTGCGAGCTGCTGCTGATAACGTGCCATGGATGCTAAGGCACGGTCTCTTCGTTCTTCAATAAGAACCAGGTCCAGGGCGAGCATCATGTCGTTTCGGCCCGTGTTAAAGGCTTGCGATTTCAAAGTTGGTAAGCCAATCTCTAGGGGTAAGATTGCCTGGGTCCCGAAGCATAATGCAAACGGCGTTTCCCCGGTAGATCGTCTCGGCGTTGTGCGGTGGGCCCACAGTACACTTGGCAACTCTTCAACCCATCTGCCTTTGGCATTTTCCAGCCTCTTTTTGATGCCGTCTAAGATGGATTTGTTTGAAGCTTCCGCTTGACCGTTACTTTGGGGGTAGGCTGGCGTAGAGAAGTAGGGTTCAATACCGTATTTGCTGCACAATTCTCGGTATACGCCACAATCGAACTGGGTACCATTATCCGAGATCAGTGCTCTTGGAATGCCGAATCGTGTAATGATGTTCCTCCACACAAAGCGCTTGATGTCGGAATCCCGTATATGGGTTAGAGCCTCCGCTTCGACCCACTTTGTGAAGTAGTCTGTTGCCACGATTAGAAATCGCTTATTCCCTGGGGCCCTCGGCAATGGTCCTACGATATCAAGTCCCCACTGAGCAAACGGCCAGGGGCTCGTAATTGAATTCAAAGCTTCTGCAGGCTGATGGGTTAGTGGGGAGAACTTTTGGCATTGTTCGCATTTCTTGACATAATTTTCTGCGTCGGCTCTCATCGTCGGCCAATAATATCCTTGCGTTATCGCCCGGTGGGCCAGGGAGCGTCCCCCCGAATGGGCACCACAACTGCCCTCGTGTATCTCAGTGAGCAGTTCCTCTACCCTGTCCGGGTGCACGCATTCCAAGTATGGACCAGAGAGGGACTTTTTGTAAAGCCCTCCTTGTGGATCTAAGTAGTACCGCAGGGCCTTGTTTCGCAGTTTATGTGCTTCTTTCTTGTCCTCTGGGAGTTGCTCGGAAGAAAGGAATGCAGCAATGGGATCCTTCCAACTTGGAGTGGATTCTATAATGTTGATGTGGGTTTCCTCTGGTGGGCCGATACTTGGTTCTGGGACGAAACTTACTTCTATGGTACGCTTAAGCTCGGAGTTGATGGCGGAGGCTAAACATGCCAGGGCATCCGCGTGTGTATTTTGATCGCGTGTTATTTGGTTTAGTTCATGATGGTCGAATTTCGTTAGCAAGGTGTTAGCCGTTTTCATATAGGCCGCCATACGCTCGTCTCTTGCCGCGTACTCCCCCTTTAGCTGGTTGATTACCAATTTTGAGTCGCAAAATACCAACAGCCGCCGCGCGCCCAGCAGATGTGCGTTCCGCAGTCCGGCTAACAGCGCTTCATATTCGGCTTCGTTATTTGATGCTTGGCCGAGCAGCTTGGCTGCTCAATTCTCGCGCCGTCAGAGACATGAGTACGACGCCGGCGCCGCTGCTCCGTTGATTAAACGCTCCATCACAATATAACTGCCAAATGTCCCCAACATAAATTCTCCAATCTGGGTTTGACCGGACTTCGGCCGCCTTTGGCAGGACGTCATCAGGCTTGAAGTCGGCAAGCCCTCCTGTGAATTCGGCGACAAAGTCGGCAAGCACCTGCCCCTTGATTGCAGTTTTGGGTAAAAACTGAATGTCGTATTGGCCGAGTTCAAGAGCCCACTTCGAAACACGCCCTGATGCTTCTGCGTTCCTTAGTACTGATCGAAGGGGATAGTCTGTTAGGACCCTAATGCTGTGTCCTTGGAAGTAATGCATCAGTTTTCTTGCTGCCATGATCAAGGCTAGGACGAGTTTTTCAAGCGGTAGATAACGTGTTTCGGCGTCCACCATTGCCTTGCTCACATAATACACCGGTATTCTTTGCCCTTCCTCCTCTTTTAATGTCTGTACGGCCTTCGAGACCCTGCCAGATATAGAATGAGGGGTCACCGTGGCGGGTGTTGTTAGAAGAGGTCTTGTCGGAGATATGTCTTGAGCCCGTTAAAAGTCGCCCGCATTCGGCGGACCATTCAAAGCTCGCTCTGGCGTAATGTCTGAAAGAATTGTCTGCGGTGATGCGTAGATCGACTAATGAACTGTTGAGTGCAAAGTGACCATTCCCATCAACTTTTGGACTTCTTTGACGAGCAGGAACTCAGTTCCAAAATTGCTGTGACTTGCCTCGGGTTGGCTTCGATTCCACGGTGGTTGACGATATAACCCAGGAATTTGCCGAGCCGATCCGAATCTTGCGATTAGAAGCGTTTAACTTCATTCTGTATTTGCGTAGGGTGTCGAATGTCGTTTTCAGATCGGCTATGTGATTTTGTTCTTCTTTGGATTTGACCACCATGTCGTCAATATATACTTCCATAGTGTGTCCGAGCTGTTCTTTGAACATCGTGGTGACCAGTCTTTAGTAAGTTGCCCCTGCATTCTTTAGTCCAAAAGGCATAACCCTGTAGCAGTAGGTCCCTCTTGGAGTAAGGAATGCAGTTTTGTCCTGATCATCCGGATTCATGGCAATCTGATGGTAGCCTCTGTAGGCATCGAGGAAACTCATACGTTGGTGGCGCGCTGTTGCATCAACGAGTTGGTCAATTCTCGGTAAGGGGAAGCAATCTTTGGGGCAAGCTTTGTTCAGATCCGTGAAATCGACGCATACTCGCCAAGTTCCATTTTTCTTTTTCACCACCACTGTGTTGGAGAGCCACGTGGGGTAGGTGACCTCCCTAATTGCCCCGGCGTCAAGCAATTTGTCAACTTCTTCTACAACGGCGGCAGTGTGTTCTGCGGAGGATCGCCGGCCTTTCTGGATGATCGGCTTGCGCCGGGGATCGACATTCAGATGGTGCTGGGAGACTGACGGGTCTATCCCCGGCATCTCGTATGGAGTCCACGCGAAGACGTCGAGATTGCCGAGTAAAAAAGTGATCAGCTGCTGTCGGTCGACCTGGCTCAGCGAGGCGCCGATCATAAAAAACTTTTCCGGGCTTCCATCAATGTCAACTCGGTCCAAACCTTCCGTGGCCTTTTCATCTGGTTGACGTCCGACGTCGTCCAGGATTTCTCGATTGGGCGTTTCGATGGAGTTGACTTGCAGTTCTTTCGGCGGCTTATCGGCAAGAAGGTAACATGCTTGTGCTGACTGTTGAGAGCTACGTGTGGGAGTGTTACGCCGCGCAAATCGGAGTCGTCGAAGGTAATGCTTGGTACTTCGCGAAGTCGGGGTCGCTTAGTTGGTGTGAGCTGACGCTGGGGGCTCGGAAGTGATTGAATTGCATGTACAGTCGGGGCTAGCGGTAGGCTGTATATCATATGTACGGTGTCGCGCGGGACGCCTCTTGGGTGACGTGCGTCCACTGTCACCTCCTCAAGGCAATCGGTGAAGGCGCGGCGACTGTTGGCATTGTGCTGTTGACTCCGAGGTCATTCAGGACCTCTCATTGGGGGTCGCTCAGGGACCTTGAGCCCTACCTGTCCGGACTTTGCTTTTTCTAAGGCCAGATCGCGACGAAGGCGTTCGTTCTCGGCGATGATGTTTTTAAAGTTCTGTTGGGTCTGTCTGGCTCGTTCTATGGTCACTTGCATCATCGCCTTTGTTGAAGTCGTTGGTGAGTTAGAGTTCGAGGCGCAACGGTGCGCGACGGTTTCCTTTCGGAGCGCATTTACCGGAGTGGAGTCGTCTCTCGGTGCGATCTCGTCGGTGGCTACCGGGGGATCTGCAGTCACGCCTTTCATGGATATATTTGAGTATTCCCACAGACGGCGCCAATTGTGGGGAAGTGGATTGGAAATACTCTTCAGATCCTGGAAGACGCCAATGATCCTCAGCTAGTCACCTGAGAAGATACAAAGACTCCGGTCGAGGATGCCGGAATTAGCTCTCTGGCGGACAAGTCAGTTCCTCTCCTCCAGAAAGCTTGTTGATTGAGTTTTTAAAGTCATGCCCCTCTCGTATCTGAAGCTCTTGTATTTATATACATTCCCTCTGCCTCGGGGCCAGAGTTTATTTTTTACTATTATTTTGTTTGTCCTGATATGCCTCCTCAAATCCATTCGGCCCTAATAACGTATTCGGCGTCCCAATCGAGTGGAACAGAGCCGTTAAGTTCCCGGCTCTTCGGGTGCTCCAGATTTCGTTCTTCTACTTATTCGGCTCCCACAATAAACATTAAAATGATCTTGATGGGATTATATGCAGAGTATAATATATCTAAATTATTAATTTTAATTTTAGAATTGTTATAATTTGCAAAGTATAATATATTTAAATTATCAATTTTATAATTGTTATAATTTGAAACATCAATTTTATTAAATAAGTGCTAATGGGTAAATTTTTTTTTCTTCTTTTTATAGATTGCTTTTGTGTGGGCTATTGTGGATGTGTACGAAGAGCATTTGTTCTATATATAAAAGACATTTATTTTGGAACAATCCTCTGTTTTGAAAATCCAGTATGTGATATTTGGAATATGATGTTACAAGTTAACGTTTTTGAATAGTCGATAATGAAATGGGTATTATTGATAATGGATTTAGATTATAATTGATAGATGTATTATTCTGTATACGTATTGGTTATAGGTTGCATTGATAATGAAATGCATATAATTTAGAAAGTAATAAAAAATATTCAATTTGTGCATTTTAAAAAAAATAATAAATAGAGCTTGAGCTTTTGGCGACTAAACATTTAATAGCCAAAAAATAAAAAAAGAACTTATTGGCGACTAAATAGTTAGTAGCCAAAAAAGAAATTAAAGTTTTTGGTGACTAAAAAATTAGTAGCCAAAAAGGAGTGTCATGTTTTTAGCAACTAAAAAATTGGTAGCTAAAAAACTGAAGATGAAAAATATTTTCTTTTGGGTGACTAAATTTTTAGTCGCCAATTTGTGACTTTCGACGACTAAAAAGAAACTAGTCGCCAATACCTTTCCTGACAATTATCTTGCAACAAAGTTGGCGACCAAAAAATTTAGTTAGCAAAAATCTTCGACGACTAAAAATTGACTTTTGGCGACTATAAATTTAGTTGCCAAAACTGTAATTTGTTGTAGTGTTAGCTGCTGATGTGTCATGCTAAGTGGGCTGCTAAGATATTCAAAGATTGCTAAAATAAAGTTGCTAGAGTATTTTTGAATAAGTCAAAATGTTTGAAAGCTTCAAAGTAGTTGTTGCTAGAAAATAGGGAACTAGAAGATAAGCTCCTGTATTCATGGGCTTGTAATGCTATTTCTTAGCAATTTGTTATGCATTTCTGTTATATTTCTCATGTATATAAAACATTTTTCAGTCAATAAAATAAATATGTCATTTTGGTAGCTCATTTATGTTCTTATATGTTTTTAATTTGTTACTGTTCTTGTGCAAAATAACAACATATTGGCATCAGAGTTGTTTTCTTAAGGGGCTTGTGTGAGAAATCCTGAGAGTGATCTTTCACCAAAACATCAAATTACATAAACACCTAACGTTCCTAAGCATGGCCTCAAATGCTTTCTCTTCAATAATACCACCAGTTTTCACTGGTAAGAATTATCAAACATGGGCAATAAGGATGACTACTTATTTGCAAGTAGTTGATCTTTGGAAGGCAGATAAAGCTGATTATGAAATTGTTCCATTGTCTGACAATCCCACTATACAAGAAATCAAGATTCACAAGGAGAGGACAGCTACAAAATTGAAAGTCAAGTCCTGCCTACATTCAGCAATTTCTGAAGCTATTTTCACCAAGATCATGACTTTAGAGTCAGCCAAAAACATCTGGGACTATCTCAGAATTAAGCCTCAAGGCAATGACAAATCAAGGAGCATGCAAGTGATGAACTTAAGGAGGGAATTTGAGATACAAAGGATGAATGAACCAGAGACCATAAATGAGTACTCTAACAGGTTGCTGAGCATAGTAAACAACGTAAGATTGCTTGGAGAAGACTTGTCTGATCAAAGGGTTGTTGAAAAAAATCCTAGTAACCATACCTGAAAGGTTTGAATCCAAAATCTCCTCTCTTGAGGAATCTAAAGACTTAACAATTGGCAGAATTTTTGAATGCATCATAGGCACAGGAGCAGAGACGACTGATTAGGTAAGAAGATTTTGTGGAGGGAGCTTTGCAGGCCAAACTACAAATCTAGGATAGAAGTAAAGGCAAGAAAAAGAAAGGTAATAAAGACAACTCAAGCAAATGTAATGCTGGAGCTAAGGATTACAACAACAAGGGAGGAACTTACCCTCAATGCCAGCATTGCAAAAAGACAAATCATCCTCAATCTAAGTGTTGGTGAATATAACAACCCCAACCTTTGATTAACTAATTAACCATGATTAATTATACCTAATAAGAAATCAATAAGAAATCCTGAGTTAATTAGATGTGTTATGTGTTATATGAGTTTCTATCTATCTATCGTAGGAATATTCATTTTTGTTTCTATTTTGTGCTGTGAATTGAAGGTCTTATCAACATCCGATCGTGAAATTGACTTGAATTACGTGTTAATTGAAATTTTTAGAATTTTATGGTAGGTTTAATTAAAATTCAGTTCGAAACGATTAAATTAGAATAATTTAATATCCAATTGATTAGTTGATCAATAACTTAATTAAACCATTAGCTAAGCCTATATAAGGCCAATGTAACTCTTGATTTCTCTTACTCATCACTTCATTTGCACTTTGAGACCCAAAACGTGAGAGAGAGTGAGAGGCTAAGAAACTTCAAATCAAACTTGAGGTAGAGAAGGTCATTGCTTGGAGACTTAAGGGATTGCTCAAGATTACCTCTAAATCTTAAGGGATTGAGAAGTTAAGGTGAGAATTCAAGCCTTTGGTCTTGCTTTTGAGTTGGTAAATTCATGAATTCATAAGAATTGAGTGGATTAATATGAGTGTTGGACTAGAATGAAGAAATATTGATCATACCATGCTTGCATGTTCATGTTCATCATAGTTTAAGTTGAAATTTCAAAGAATTGGTCATTACATGTGTTCATTCTACCTTTGTTTTGAGAATTCACCTTGCTTTATTTCATGTCATACCAAATGATCATGTTTTGGAAGCCTTGAAGCCAATCATCACATGTATGTTATGTTTTCAAAGATTTGAGTTTAGTTTTAAACAATTGGCAAGCTTTGGGCCCTGATTTTGTGAAATAATTTAGAATGCACCATGTTTTATCCATTTACAAGTATTTTCTCAAGTTTTCTCAAGTTTTTGGTCCAAACGGCCATGATTTGCATCTTTGGAATTGAGTTTTGCACTTGGCAGAGCAATCTAGAAATTCCAGTTTTTGCCTTTTCACTCGAGCGACCACTCTGACTGTGTGCACTGCTCGAGCGATCTAAAGTTGCCTCAAGCATGAAATGCATGCTCCCAGAAGTTTACAATTTTTGCAGACCGCTCGAGCAATAAGAGTTGCGCTTGAGCGAGAACATGAGCCTCACGCTTAAGCGACCGTCAAGCGTCCGTCGAGTGTAAAAATCACATAACCAGTACTTTTACAAAGTTTACAGATCGCTCGAGCGAGGGAAGTTGTGCTTGAGTGACCACTCACATTTTTCATGTCCGTTCGAGCGAAGGAAGTTACACTTAAGCAGGACCCCTGTTTTCAGCAAGTTTTGTTAAGGGTTCCAAAATGCATTTTGGCATCCACATTGCATCATAGGCATTCCTAGGCCATGATTAAGACTCAATAAGAGGTTAAGACTTAAAATCACACTAAGAATGAAACGAAAGAAGTTAAGTACCAACCTAGTGTGTGTTTCATTATGTGTTTCTGCTATGTGTGTTTGTAGGTCACGCGCCATAAGTTATCTGATCTGTCTGTTCTGTAAGTTGAGCCATCCGTGAGTAATAACTTAGTAAAGCTATGTTTAACTTTAATTATTTTTTGAATGATTTGAATTAGGATCTGTTTTATGCAATGTTATATTCTATACAATGAATGATTATCCAAGTTTCTGAAATGTATTCGTGGCATCCTTAGCACAAGGCTCTTGCCCAGGGGTAATAATACCGTGGTTTACAAGCACAAGGCCCTCGCTCGGGGGTAATAATACCGTGGTCTACAAGTACAAGGCCCTTGCCCAGGGGTAACAATACCGTGGTTTCATGACCCTTACCTGGGGGTAATAATACCGTGACCCAAGTATATTACAAGTACCCAGTACTGGATGTTCCTTATGGAACTAACAAGCATGATAATGCTAATGGATGTACCATGTATGATTAAGCATGAACTCTAATTTTTGTATGTAGTTTGAACAAGAATATGAATTGTGGGAATCGAATATTTGACAAAGGCGTATATGCCAAGAAGATTTGGCAAAGAATCAAGATCCAAATACAATACTTAGGCTGAATAAGTGTGTACCATTGGAGCCGAATAATGGACAAAGAATAATGACCTAAAAGTAGGCCCTGGCCCCGAGGGAAATAGGTATTAATATAGGAGCAACATATTTGGTAGGTATGTAAGAATCACTTCACTTAACTTAAACAAGGAGCTATCTTGAGTGTCTGAACTAACTTGTCCGTCAGAGTGCTAATCCCGGCACCCCCGACCGGAGTTTTCCTCTTTTTCAGGTGACTAGCTGAGGATTGCCAGTGCCTCCCAGGATCTAAAGAGTATTTCCAAACCACTTCCCCACAATTGGCGCCATCTGTGGGAATACTCAAATACATCCATGGCAGGCGTGACTGAAGATCCTCCGGTAGCCATTGACGAAACCGCACAAGGAGATGACCTCACTCCAGTAAATATGCTCGGAAAAGAAACCATCGCTGCAAGACGCGCCTTGAATTTCGATTCACCAACAACTTCAGTGCAAGAGACAATGCAGGCGATCATGGAACAAGCAAAGCAGAACGAACAAAGGCTGGAGAACATGATCGCTGAAAATGAACGTCTTCGTCAAGATTTGGCCGTCGAAGTCGCAAAATCAAAAGAAGCCATGCGCCAAGATCCCGAGCGATCTCCGAGGGCCGGTGTACAACGACCCCGAGCCCGGCCAAAGTATACTGATAGCGACTCTAACTCATTATCCACGGAGCTCACCAAGAAGGCACGATCCGAAACTTCCAGCTCCTCCGAAAAGAGTCTACATACAAGGAGCAAGCGCAAGAGGAGCAGCTCAGACAAAGACGACCAGCACGATCCTTTTGTTCGATGGATTGCAAGGACAGCCTTACCCAAGAAGTTCAAAGCTCCGTCATTCACTCTTTACGATGGAAAATCAGACCTCACTGATCATATCCGTCATCACAAGCAGGCCATGACATTGCATGTAGACAACGAAGCCCTCATGTGCCGAATATTCCCCAGCAGCCTGGGGCCATTAGCTGTCAGGTGGTATTATAAGCTGGAGCCGGCCTGCATCAGAAGCTTTCATCAATTACAGAAATCCTTTAGGGCCAGGTTCATCACCAACGGCATACCAAACAGCCGACTCTCTGGGCCATACAAATTCACGGAGAAAGCGGTCGAGGCGTATGCGATATTGGGAGTGCTTCAACCTCGTCGACGATGCTTGCAACGACTCCATGGCCATCACCGCCTTCAAAATGGGACTATATTCAGATAGTCCTTTTCGCAGCTCTCTCACTAGAAGACCTCTCAAAACGGTCTGGGCGTTGATGAAGAAAGTTGAGGAGTATTGCAAAGTAGAAGACGATGCCTTGAGAATAAAGGCCAGCCAAATGTCCAACAAAACCGCCCCCTCCTGAAATTGCCCAACCAATAAGTTCCGTGCCACCTCCTAGCCCAGAGCCTCGGCAGCGCACTAAACGGTATGAAAGGTGGAATACTCACCGATCAAGCGATCAATGTCCCCACCAAACGAATGAGCAACTACAAGTCGACAATAGACGCTCGAGACGTACCAACAAAAAGTACACAGAGTTGTCAGAACCAATCACTGCAATAATGACCAAAGTCCAACACCTTCCATTCTTCAAATGGCCGTCAAAGATAGTGGGGCCGCCCGACACGCGAAGAAGGGATCGGCAGTGCGAATATCACAAAGATCACGGCCACGAAACAGAGAGTTACTACGCATTAAAGGATCACCTAGAAGAACTGGTACAAGACGGCCGACTGCAACAGTATGTAAGACAGGGAAAGCCAACCAAGGCACTAGCCTTGAGGCAGGACTCTCCTCCACTTGGCATGATCCATGTAATCTATAGCCTGCCTGCACCCCCAACCGTGCACACAATTCAATCGCACCCAGTTCCCTAGGAGCGACGTGTTCCGACTGAATGGCCCAAAGATGCTCTGACAATTGCTTTCAATGACTCCGACCTTAGCGGCACTGTAGACGTCCCCGAATGCCCCGGGAGGGTTAAGTCCTGTTCCGTTCATATTGGGGTCACTACAGTTCAAGGACTCAAATGTCACGGTTCTTAATCTTGAACCAAAGAGTCCAAATCCGGCAAATCGATTTTGAAAACAAATTTTTTGAAAAGAAGTGCCAAACATGGACCCTTTGCGGAATCTGAGTCGCCACCTAAATGTTTTTTAATGGGAAATTTAGGAAACCCTGACTCGGTGCCAAAGGCCACGTGTCCGTCATCACCAAAGTTGCCTCGGCTCGGGAACTTGGGTACGATTGGGGAAGGTCACTTTGTGAGCATTCTCGCCGCTTTCAAAGACCGGCCTCTACTAACCATCATATCTATTTTTGAAAACATTGTGTGTTCTTATTCCGATTATTAGCCTAGATTTACTATGTGATGCGCACAGCATACAAGTGTAGACTGGATCGCCTGAATTGGAACAAAACATTTCATGCTTGTTTGTTTGAAAATGGTTTGATGGTGCTACTCGCAAGTAGGCTAAGACGTGGATTTGCCACCCTCGGGTGGGCTTAAGAAAACATGATTTTGCCACTATCTAGTGGGCTTTAAAACAAACATTTGATGAATTGTTCCAATCCAAATAACCCAACCTTCACCCACAGGCATTCAAGCAGTTATATCACATAAGTAAATAGCCTCATGGTAAGCATGCTATCATGGCAGTCACTCACACACATGCAAGGATGCTAAAGCATAAAACTCACCGAGTACTCCAAGCCAAAATAGAAACTCATTAGAAATCCATGCATGATCCTAGATATACAGAATTGCCTAATGCAACACATGCAAAGATGCAAACTATAGCAGGCTCGGCTATCCTAAACATGGCATATGGAATGCTACAACTATCATGTATTCAACTTGGAATTGAAATACAAATGCAGTTAGTATGATGCGTCGAGCCCGGTGCATGTAAAACAGATGAATGAATGCAAACATGCTATCATACTGTATGCTAATTGAAATATGCCCTAATCTAACCATCATAAGCAGGTAAATAAAAGAGAAGAAAGACGTGGGATTGGAAGACATACATCACACTCACCCACACTTATTACAATTTTTCCCTCGCACAGAGTGTCCGAATAAATATACAGTCCCGAATAAAAGAATAGTACAGTCCAAATAATGTACAAATTCCTAATTAATTAACAAATTAACTAAGAAAGCTGTAAAACTGGCATGCAAGCTAGGGACTGCCTTGATTCCGCTCCGGGTGATGAATGATGCATGTTCGGGTTGCCTTTGTACGGAAATCCATGGCGATGCCCTAGTTAGCCTCTGTTTGCACCTGTTCTTGAAATGCGTGCCAAGCTCCAAAAAGTTACTGATTCTTCATTTTGCTGCAACAGAGAGCAGGAAAGGGGCATGACAATGTATTTTCACAAATGTATGCATGTCTCGATCCTCGTGCCACCAATCACGCATATCGATGCATGATGGCCGAGGAGTCGAATTACACAACTCAATATGAAATGAATGCATATGGAAATACAACAAAACCTAACTCCATCATGGATAATCCGAAGTGTCGGTGACTGGGGAATTGAGACACGTTCCGTCACTCGGAGTACGGAACGTACCTCGTTTCCCGTGCCCGGGCTAACTCCTATCCCGAACACGATGCAATATGCATGATATGCATAAAATGCAACTAAGATACAACCTAACATGCGAAAGGCTATGAAATGGCATACACGATGCACGAGGAAACATGGCATACACAATGCGCTAATATACGGCCTAGCATACACAACGCTATGGAATGAAATGGCATACGCAATGCATAATGGACTTACACTGACATGAGTGGACCTCAGCCACACTCACACAAGAGGCCATAATGATGAAAATGAGACAACTCGGGATACGTGCACACGTGCACGCAAACCGAGGACCGACCCTAAGGCACGGAATGCCACTCTAACAAGACATGGCAAAACACAAAAAATGGCATACTATCATGAAAAAATCAGAGGTAAAATGAGATGCAAAACAGCCCCGAAACCCGGTAAAATGAAACCCGATGCATGAAACGAGTCCCGAAATACGGGTTTTGGCCCATGAAATGGCCTATAACTATACAATGCATACATAATTTGAATATGAAATGAAAAGACAGAAGAAAGGCAGCCCTGAGACAAGCATTTTTACAGTTTAAAGCATGGCCAAACAGTGGGCACAAGTGGGACTAAATTAGCATGCAAAAATGGCCCCGGAAGAGAGGTATGAAGCAGCCCACAAATGCTGGCCCCAAACAGAGAAGGGGCCTTCTAAAATATTGAAGAGGGGTAAAAAATATGATGTATTACAGTTAATGATAAACTCCAAAAACAAATACAAGTATGCCAAAGATCTCATGCAAGAAATGAGCCAACAAAGGGGCAAAGAAGCAAGTGGTGCATGGAGGTATCGAACAAGTGAGGGTCCTTCAACAATATTTAAGAGGGAACCAAAATAAGGCTTTTTACAGTTGATGGCCGAGCTCAAAACAGTGTACAAATAGGCTCAAAATATCATGCAAAATGAGGCCACCAAAAGGGCTATAACATGAAGTATACTAAGGGTGTCTCAAACAGCCATAGACTCTTAATGAAACATGAATAGGGGGTCCAAATAAGCCTCTTTTCAGTTCAGACCAAGGTCCAAAAATAGAAGCTCAATAAGCTAATAAATCATGCAAAAATTGGGACCAAAGAGGGGTACAATGGCAAGTGATACATGGAGGTCCCAAACAGTGGTGAGCCCTTCTTCAATGTTGAATAAGGGCTTAAAATAAGCTCAGTTACAGTTTATATCATGCCCCAAAACAGATTACACATAGGCCAAAAATACTATGCAACATAATAGCATACAAAGGGATATTGAAGCAAGTGTAAAATGGGGGTCCCAAACAGGGTAAGACCCTTAATGAAACAGAAAAAAGAGCTCATAAAAATGACATTTCCAGTTATGGCCGGAGCTCAAAACAGTAAGCAAAGAGGGCTAAGAAATGGTACAAAAATGAGCTAGAAAATGGGGGAGTGATGCTTACCCTTGAAGACTAATCCTTTGCTACTTCTTGGACCAAGAAAAGATGCCTCCTAGCCTCTGAGAAGACCTCCAAGCTGCTGGAAATGGAAGTGGTAGTGTGGTGCTAGGTGGTGGTGTGAAAAGGGGGTAGAACTTGGTTGTTTTTTAGGGTTAAAGAGGGAGATGGAGGGAGGTATGTATATGCAAGCTCAAGGCAATTTTTCCAACCCTTGGACCAATGTTGGAGGCCAGTTATATAGACCAAAGAGGGGGAGAAAAGGAGGGAAAAAATGGGGGGAAAACAAGCCAAGTTTCCTCCAAAAAGTTGTCCCCCCCGAATACAGATTTTTGGGGAGAAAAAAGTATACAGCTGTAATGTACTCACCCTGAGGAGCAAGGCCGGCCAGGTTTTGGAGCTGCAGGTGGCCGGCCGGCCACCCCCCATGGCTGGCCGGCTAGGGGTCAGAAAGGCCAAGGTGAATTAATGGCCGGCCACCACAAATTGGTGTCCTCCTAGATGCCCTCAATACAGCCCTATGGTCCAAAATTGAAGGAAGTGAAACATGAGAGAGAACAAGCCATTTTTCAAAGGGGTTCAAAAGGTTCAAATGGAATTACTGGCCGGCCATGTGATATTTGTGTCCTCCCAGGTGTGTACAACACAAATATGTGGTTTGGAGCTGAAGACAGTGGCCTTAAGGTGGTCAACATTAGCTTTGAAGTGAGAAAAATGGGCGTCGGAGGGCAATGAAGGAATATAACTGGTTGCTAAAACAATTACTGGCCTCCCACCCTTCTATGACCTTCCTGGTGATGAAACAGAGGTCCCTTCCAAAAATGAACGAAAACCGATGCAAAATGAAGGTTCGGGGGCCGAAACGCGCAGTCCGAGGCCCCGAAAACTAACTGTTAGGCACCGGGAGTGGTGTTCGACCACGAAGTGGATCTCTCAGACCACAGTGTCCCTTAAAAGGGAGGAAATAAGATGCATGCCAAAAATTGGAGCAAACGGAGGTAGTTAGGGGGTCCCGAACCGAGGCACACGGCCTGACGGCTCCGAAAACCGGGAACCAGGCTCCGAAATGGGAAGAATGGCCTATGACCACGAAATGTAGCCCACGGCCACTGAGAGATGGTCTACGAGACCTCTCCCTCCCTTTGGGAAGAGAAACTGAGAAAACTAAGTCTGGTTCGCTAACCGAGGCAAGGCACAGAAGAGGGTTCGGAAGTCCGGAGGCAAGGCTCACGGCCGAGACTCTAAAACCTCTGGACGAGCACGATATGCAAAATCACCAAGCACTCAATCGGTGACGTTTGAGTCTTAAGGTCGGTCAAAAATGGGGTGTCTACAGGCACGACAGCTTCCCACATTGATCCGTTGGTCATTAGATTACGCATAAACTGGTTCACCATTGAACGAATTCTCATAGACCCAGGGAGTGCTTCAGAGGTAATGTATTACCAAACTTTCATCAAACTCGGCCTCAAAGAGTCAGATCTGTGTCCGGCGCCCCATCCATTGTTCGGCTTCAATATGAACCCCGAATACCCGATAGGGAAGATCGTACTACCTGTCCGAGCGGGCTCTAGAACGGTCGAAGCAGAATTCTTGGTTGTAAAGCTCCCTTCGCCGTATAATGTCATCATGGGGCGAACCTGGATACATATTATGAAGGCCGTTCTAAGCACTTATCATCAGCTCGTACGCTTCCTAACAGCCCGTGGCATCGAAGAGATCCGTGGCTCTCCCCAATCGGCACAAGCAGCGATTTCATGAAAAACCATATCATTGACCCGATCTGTGGGCTTTGATACTTGTATATATTTCATTTCTGCAATGCAAACAATCTTTCTTTATCGTCCAATTCATTTCATAAGCCCCATTATGCCGCTCGTCACAATAAGTCTTCGGATTCGGAGCGCCTTTCGTGGATATCACGATTTGCCACAATAAGTCTCCGGATTCGGAGCCCCTCTGGTGCATGACATCTGAGGGCCGATTAAGTCTTCGGATTCGGAGCGCCCTTCGTGGATATCACAATTGGCCACAATAAGTCTCCGGATTCGGAGCCACTCTGGTACATGACATCTGAGGGCCGATTAAGTCTCTGAATTTGGAGCCCTTTGGTGCGTGACACCTTAGGGCAGATTAAGTCTCCGGATTCGGAGCGCCCTTCGTGGATATCACGATTGGCCACAATAAGTCTCCGGATTCGGAGCCCCTCTGGTGCATGACATGTGAGGACCGAATAAGTCTCCAAATTTGGAGCCCCTTTGGTGCGTGACACCTTAGGGCCGATTAAGTCTCCGGATTCAGAGCGCCCTTCATGGATATCATGATTGGCCAGTCTCCGGATTCGAAGCCCCCGTTGGTGCGTGACACCTTAGGGCCGATTAAGTCTCTAGATTCGGAGCCCTCTTTAGAGCAGGACACTTTTGGGCCGATTAAGCCCCCTGATTCGAAATCCCCTTCGGCACGAGCAAAACAAAACTTTTCAATCATTGACAATGCCAAGGCAAGACGCAAATAAAAAATCCAGCGTACGACGCAAATAACAAATTCAACGTGACGCAAATGTTTGAAATACAACTTTTTTATTTAATCGGACAGTTGTTACATAAACGCAACTCGTTGAAATACAACTTTTTATTTAATCAGACAGTTGTTACATAAGCGCAACTCATATTTAAGCACTATAATACTCATTTCCAATCTGAAAAGATAAAAAAGGGAGAAGACGCATTGGTAAAGCGTCAGTGCTGAATTAACTCCCGTTACCTGGAAGTCCTCCGCGGTTCACAGAGCCTCGAGCCAACTGTGCCCAAGTCCTCCCTTGATGCCATTGACAATGTCAAGGCAAAGATCCAGGACAAGAAGGGATAAATCCAACAGTCGCTGCCTTTCCTTTTGGAGTGATCTGCTCCGATGACTTGAAGATCCATGCCAACTTTCGGACGCCATACTTCCCACACGAATGGCCCCTCCGCCACGATCCGTGGCAACACCAAGGTCGGCTGAACTCCAGCCTAACATCTCCACAATCTCACTTAAGCGATTGTTTATCCGCGCAAAGCGCCCACTCCTTTTATTTTCAGTCTTAGCAGCGATCTCGAGGCCCCAATCCTGAGGCGATTTCACTAACACTAAACTCCATTAGCAAAACGTCGGTTGGCATTCGCCACGGCGTAGTTATCCAAACAACTTTCGAAACACGTGAATTACCCAAAAATCTAGGCCCCGAGCCGAGTTGAACTTGCCAGAGCCATTCTACCTGCTGGCTTTTGGCTTCAGGTTACAATAGCCTGTCGGGAATAAACGGCTATCTTCAGGTTACAATAGCCTGTCGGGAATAAACGGCTATAACATATGGATTGACCCTACCGGTCAACGCCTATATATTCATCCAAACACAGTAAAACGAAACGCATACATACCGAATATGAACTGCAACAAAATATTTGTGATAGAATGTTTTTCTTTATTTATTCAACAAGACAAGCGACAAATTACATAGTTTTGAACGTGATCCGCGTTTCAGCCTTACAATAAAAATAACTACGCAGTGTCACCCTCATCATCACTCTTCTCGATTTCAAAAGCAGAAAACGGAAAATGTTTACTATGATAGAGTGGTGATGCCGACTCAATGCCTGCCGCTCGAAGAGCTTCTGCGGCTTGAGATGCCTTAATCCAACCGTGCCTGAACCCACGATTCTCACATCGGCAGACTTCATCGGCCAGTTTTTCCTTGGTCTTCTCGATTCCGACCCTTCGGCCTTCATGAAAACCTTTCTCATAGGCCCTTCCCTTCGTGCTCTCCATCGCGAACATACTCGCCGTATCACAATCGGCAAGCGTGGCACTGATGAGCCGGCTAGTGACCCTCTCCTCCACGATTGGGTTTCCCTACCCGGCGGGTTGTTCTTGGCCCGCCTTGGTCTTCTTCAACTCGCGCTCAGCCGCCTCCGCGCGGGCCTCCAAACTTCAAATACGTTCATCTTTCTTCTTCATTTCTCGGCGAGCAGCCCACAACTGTATGCCAATTTCGTAGGCAATAGACAGCCCCTTTACCGCCCCATGCACGCTATAGCGATCCCGGGTTTACCCTTGTTGTACAGTGATCCGGACATGTGTCCGTTGGTGTTGGTAGTTGATTATTATCTTGTTTACATCCTTTATACCTTGTATTTGAGTCGTGGGATGTGTTGGCGGGTGTTTATTCTGAGTTGGTTGAACTTAGGAACCAAGTCTAGTCGCCTGTGTTTTTTGGTCCGCTTGAGAGGTTTACGCTCGAGCGGGCACCTTGTTGTTTCTTGTACGCTCGAGCGGGGTTTTGGGCGCTCGAGCGGAGAATACACCCATCCGGTATCTTGTGCTTCTGCAAAACTTCTGCAGGTGTGGTTTCTACGCTCGAGCGGGTTTTCTGAGCTCGAGCGGGATTGTTGGCGCTCGAGCGGACAGTACCTTTTTGGTGAGAGTTCTGGGAGAGGGAGATTTACGCTCGAGCGGGCTGGATTTCACGCTCGAGCGGACGAACTTTATTTCTGTTTCTTGGAGCTCGAGCGGAGCATGTTTTATGTGTCTCTACGCTCGAGCGGTGTGTTTTACGCTCGAGCGGACCTGTCGTATAACTGAGAGTGGCTGGGCATTTTAAATCACTTTTCACTTTTCCTTCTCTCTCCTACTTTTCCAAAACGCCATTTTCAGAGCTTCTCACTCTAAAACCATAACTTCTCTCTAAGGTTTGATCTAGGTAGAGTGTTCTTCTTCCTTTCGACCTTTGAAAAGGTTGGGTTAATCGTCGGGGGCGTCGTTTTGATCCAAAAAGTTTGGTGTTTGGAGCGTTTTGATTTCGGTCTCTTCTCCATTCGAGCTCTAACTTTGAGGTAGGGATAACCTACTCCTTTCTATGAGTTTTGTCTTTAAATTTTAGTATTTTGAGATGTTGGAGTTGATTTGGTAATTTTGTGAAAGGTTGGGGCTTCTATGTAATTTTATAAAAGTTAGGGTTTCATTTAAAATAAACCTATATGCATGTTTAGTATTGAGAAATGAGATTAATGTGGAATTATTGATGAAAAATGGAACCATAAGGGTTGAAATGTTAATTATGGAAAATGCCCTAATTACATTGATTGATTACTTTGAATAATTAATTGTGAGAAATGAGGAATTGGGTTGAAAATGTTGAGATTGGAAGTACAAGGGAAAAAGGGGTGTAGTTAAATTTCTTATCACTCACCGAATTGAAATGTTGATTTAATATCCATTTTGTGCATTTATTTTCAGTATAGAAATAACTGCTTTGGGCTATCGGTGAAGGATAGTCTTGATTGTTGTAGACAATGCATGATGATTAGGCAAACGGAAACTAATCAATGGAATGTGTCATAGAGTATGACGGTTGATAGAATACATTAATTTTATGTATTGATTGATTGTGTATAGAATCTATGTGTTTATATGCACCTTGTGTAAAGGAGGAGATGGGGGATGTACTCCGCGGTTTAGGGGAAGATGGGGGATGTACCTCTAAACCGGATAGCGTTGGGAGGAGATGGGGGATGTACTCCGTAGATACAGCTCATATGCTTGTCTAAAGAAGTGAAGATACAGCTCATATGCTTATCTTTGAGAAGTATAGATATAGCTCATATGCTTGTCTAGAGAAGAGTAGATATAGCTCCTATGCTTATCGTTTGTTGTGTGATATAGTTCTTATACTTATTTGCTGAGATGTTGATACAGCTCATATGCTTATCGGTTAATGTGATGACATAGCTAATGTACCTATCTGTCGAAAATGGAAAATGATAGATAACATAGACTTGTAAGTCATGTAATCGAAATGTGATATAAGTGGATGTTTCGGTGTTAGCCATCTATCAACTGCTAATCTTTTAGTCATTGTTCATAGTTGGTTTAGTATATTTCTACTGGGCTGTGGCTCACCCTATATGGGGACATCATTTTCAGGTACAGGTAGCATGCCACCTCCAAGGACATAGCTTGGAAGGCTAGAGGCGGACAGACTTTTTGTTGTCTTTCTTTGATGTATTACATGTAAATTCAAGCTAAGGGCTTAATGTGTAAATGAGTTAGTACTTTACTTTTTGTAACCAAGTGTTAACTTGGAAAGCTGTAAGCCCTTAGGGCATTTGCTTTTGTTGTTAACATGTAATACTTTTTGTAGTGAAACTCTGTTAATGGAAGAATGTGGACCTTTTATACATATCAATGCAGGTCTTTATTGTTGAGTTTTATGTTGTTATTTTGAGGGCGTTACACACGCCTTCGCGAAACACTTCGTAGTCCTGGCGACCTACCATCGATTACTAAACCTCAGGCAGGAAAATTTGTCGAGCAAACTCGACTACTATATTTGGGTCCTGAACGATTGAGTCTACCTCCGTCATGGGTCTACTCCCCACAAAGACCGCGAAGCTTAATGGGCGCGGATTCGCCTCCGGTGCCCTCTCGACTCGAGGTTGGAAGGTTCTGCCCTGCGACTGCCTATCCCGCCTCGGCGACTGTAGACACCCCATTTTTTACCAACCTTAAGACTCAGACGTCACCGATTGAGCGCTCGGTGATGTTGCATATTGTGCTCGTTCAGAAGTCTCAGAGTCACGGCCGTGAGCCCTGTCTTCGGACTTCCGAACCCTCTTCTGTACCTCGTCTCGGTTTGTGAACCAGACTCGATTTCTCTATTTCTTTTCCTGAAGGGAGGGAGAGGTCCCGTAGACCATCTCTTAGTGGCCGTGGGATACATTTCGTGGCCGTAGGCCATTTTGCCCATTTCGGAGCCCGGTACCCGGTTTTCGGAGCCGTCAGGCCGTGTGCCTCGGTTCGGGACCATCTAATCATCTCCGATTCCTCCGGTTTTTGGCATACATTCTATTTACTCCCTTTTGAGGGACACTGGGGTCTGAGAGACCCACTTCGTGGCCGAATGCCACTTTCGATGCTTAACAGCCTATTTTCGGGACCCCGAATTGCGTGTTTTGGCCCTCGAGCATTCGTTTTGCATTGGTTTTCGTTCATTTTTGGCAGGTACCTGTAGACACCCCATTTTTGACCGCCCTTAAGACTTGGGCACTACTGATGGTTTACTTGTTCGAGAAAGGTGTGCAGTGCACAGGTTCAGTTTCTTCGGCAAGGAGAGAGGCAAATCTTAACTTCATACCCCATTGTGGACCAAAATTATTTTTGATGGTTTTTATACCTTAAAACCCTTTCTTTCAAAATATTTTTGAAATAAAATTCCCACGATGTTCCGACGCTCGCATTTCGGTAAATGTTGCGCTTTTCGGTAAACCGAGCAAGGACAAAAGGGGGTGATGAATGAAAGAGAGATGAAATCTTTGAAAAATCTTTCAAAACATCTTACTTAGGGGTTTGAAGTTGAAGAAAAGAGGAGAAGAGGGGAGAAAACTAGTTTGGGAGAAGTTCAGCATGAATCCGTGTAGGAGAAAGACGAGCGGTCATCGCTAAAACAAGCTCATCTGTCTATACACTTGGAGTTGAGCTATGAGGCCACCATCATTGAAAATAAGACTTCCGGGGCTTCATTTTTCACTCAAGAATCTCTCAAATCCAAGTCCGGGTGGGGGAGATATGGTTGGTTGAAATAGGGGATCAGTCCGGTTGGATCGAATCTGCGCGGCTTCACCAAAAAGGGCATAACTTTTTCCACAGGAGGAATTTTAATGCAAGGTTTGCGCCATTGGAAAGCTAACTTCCGGGGCTTCAATCTGGACTTCCACCGGCACTTTTTGACCTCATTAGCCACCCATCAGCACTCTATTTATCTGACCGGCACAAAAGATTGCCGGCCGGCCAAAAGTGCCCAGAACTCAGATTTTTGACAGATATTTATCAATACACTGTGGTAGATATTTTCAATTGGGATATTTCGACCAAAAGCTCTTATTTTGACATATATAGGGCCATATATCTCATATGGCTTAAGGTTAGAACAAAAAAGCAAATCTTGGGAGCTTCTCACTCTAAAACATCCCTCTCTCTTTACACTTCCAAGTTCAAAACCTCTCAAATCCTTGGCCATTTCTTCATCACCACCAAGCACCACCACCACCACTCCATTTCCAGCAGCAAGGGGAGCTTTTCAGAGGCTTAGAAGCAACATTCCTCAAGCCAAGAGGTAGAAAAGAAGTGGTCTTCAAGGGTAAGTTGCCATTTCCCTCTTTTGTAGCATTTTCTTGCCTCATCTCTTAGGCATATTTTTTTATTGTTTTGGGTTCCGACCCTAACTAAAAATAGGTCTCTCTTGAGCCATTATTCATGTTTTTTTAAGGGCTCAACCCTGTTTGAGCCCTCCATAGTGCACTTGCTTCAATACTCCTTAGTATGCCACATTTTTGCATGAAATTTCTAGCCTATGTGTGATCTGTTTTTGAGCATAATGTAAACTGTAAGTAGGATCATTTTGAGCCCTTCTTCAACATTGAAGAAGGGCTCAACCCTATTTGGGACCCCTATCTTGCACTTGCTTCATAATCTCTTCTATTTACTGTAATTTTGCATGCTTTGTTAGCCTATCTTGCTTCTGTTTTTGGGCCATCATCAGAACTGGAATGGGTCATATTTTGACCCCCTGGAAATATTTCATTAAGATTCTTTGGCTTTTTTATGCATGTTTTGTATACTTCATGTTATAGCCCTCTTGTGGCCTTAATCTTGCATTGCATTTTGAGCATGTTTTCATATTGATTTGGGGGCTGTCATCTACTGTGAGTAGTCATATTTTTGGTCCCTCATCAGTGTTGTAGAAGGGACTTTTCCTGTTTGGGCTTTGCATCATACACTTGCCATGTAAATCATGCTAGCTAGTCAAAATCACATGCTAATTTAGCCAAGCATGCTAGCTTATTTTGGCTACATTTCATACATGTTTTAGCATTATTTTGGGGAGCATCGCTTTTCATGCTTATAGTGTATTGCATCTCACTAGCTTTAGTGCTTAAGTCCTTAACAATGTATTACATAAATGTTTGCATGCTTTGGAGTCATTTTGGAGTCGTTGGGCATGCCATTTCAGATCTGAAACATGCACCATTATATGCTATGTTTCATCATTTGCCATGCCTTGTTAGAGTTGCATGTTGTATCTTAGGATAGATCCATGCATTGGACATGTTTGTGTGCATTTCGGTTACCTCATTTCATTTAATGGCCGCTGGTTTTGGCATGCTTGCGAGCTACCCATGTTAGTTTAAGTCCATCGTTGCATGTTGCTGCATGCCATGTTTGTTTACATGTTTAGGTTGCGCGCCTAGCATACATTGCTCATTTGCATGTTCATGTTGCATACTGAGCCGCCATGCCTAGGTTGCATTCCATTGAGCTTGCATCCCTTGCCTCTTGACCAATCATGATAGGGGTTGGGGCCCTTTAGTGTGTTTTGTGCTTGCATTTCATTTGATATCAAAGTTGCTAACTTGGCTTTTGGGCCATCATGCATTGAAATGCGTGATTGATGGCACGGGGGTCAAGGGCCATGCTCTCTTGAGTCTAACACATGATAGGGAGCATAGCCATGCTTACATTTGCTCAAAACTCCATGTCATGCCTTACTGTCTGTTTCTTTGTCACAAAACTGTCTTCTGCAAGAATTTTCTGCCGACCGGCAGTATAGAGTGCCGACCGGCCATCAGTGCATGGCTGATAACCTCATGGACAGCCGGTAGATATTTCAAGTGGCCGGTGGGCATTCCCTCCAGCCGATCGTGTGCAGCAACATACAAGGATGGTATTCTGGGACTTTGGCAGTTTTTGGAGAGACAGGGCAGTAAAAACAGAGGCAACAGTGGCATGACGCGGGTCTTCCGGGCAAGTTGGATCGAGCATGCATCATTCGCGCATCCCGAGGCAGGGCTGAGGCCCCTTTCCTTTTATTTTGGATTTAATTTGATAATTAGAAATTTTGTAATAATTTATTTATTTATTGTTTGGACTGTAATATTTATTTGGTCCCTCCGAGCGAGGGCAAATCTGTAATAAGTGTGGGTGAGTGGTGTGTATGTCTTCCAACCTCACGTCTTTCTTCCCTTTTATTTACCTGCTTATGATGGTAGATTAGGGCACGTTTATTTTAGCATACCTTATGCAAATGCATGCGTGCATCCATGCATTTGTTGACATGCATCGGGCTCGGTACATCATACAAACTGCATCATGTTTCAAATCTAACTTGAATACATGCACCGAATGATTGCATTTCACATGCCATTTTAGGGTTAGCCGAGCCTATCCTAATCACATTCTGTATGCGATGCATTAGTCACTTAACATGAACTAGGACACACATGTTTGCTAACTAGTTTCTTGTTTTGGCACGGAGTACGATGTAAGTATTTATGCTTTAGCATATCACATGCGTGTGGATGTTAACATAACAGTATGCTTACCATGCGGCTAAGTGCTTATATGTGACAAACTGTTTGAATGCCTGTGGGTGGAGGTTGGATTGCTTGAGTTGGAATAACTCATTGAAATCCGTATTTTAGCCTACTTGCGAGTAGCAATTTCAAATTGTTTTCCAAACAAACGGATATGCAATGCTTGTTTCCAAATTAGGCAATCTAGTCTATACTTGTTTGCTGTGCGCATCACATAGTAATTCTAGGCTACTAACTGGAATAAGAACACATAACGTTTTCAAAATTGGATATCACGGTTAGTAAAGGCCGGTTTTCGGACCGGGCGAAAGGGGGTGCTCATAGCTGACCTTCCCCGATCGTACCCAAGCTCCCAAGCCAAGACCACTTTGGTGATGACGGACACGTGGCCTTCGGCACCGAGTCAGGGTTTCCTAAATTTCCCATTTTAAAATATTTAGGTGGCGACTCTGTATCTGGCAAAGCAGTCCATATTTGGCACTTCTTTTCAAAATCTGTTTTTCTCAAAACGATTTGCCAGATTTAGACTCTTTGGTTCAGATTAAGAGCCGTGACAAATCGAGTCCAAACTGTAGTAAACCCAAATGAACAGAACGGGGTTCATCCCCCCGGGGCGTTCGGGGACGTCTACAGTACCTCTATTTTATCACCAGGAAGGTCACTGAAGGGTGGGAGGCCAGCAATTGTCTCAGCAATCAGTTATGCTCCTCCGGCGCCCTCCGACGCCCGTTTTTCTCACTTCCGAGCCAATGTTGACTACCCTAGGAGCATTTTCTTTAAGCCGAAACCACATATTTGTGTTGTACACACATGGGAGGACCCTAATATCACATGGCCGGCCAGTAACTCAAATTGAACCTTTTGAACCCCTCCTAAAAGTGGCCTGTTCTCTCTCCTGTTTTAGAGTTGCCAATTTCCGACCACAGGGTTGTGTTGAGGAGACTTGGGAGGACACCTTTCTCCTATGGCCGGCCATTAATTCTTCTGGACCATTTTGCCCCTTGGCCGGCCGGCCATGGGGGGTGGCCGGCCACCACACAAAAAATAGGCCGGCCTTCCTCCTTACACCCTGTTTGGTTCAGATGTGACCTTTGTTTCCCCCCAGATTCTGTATCCGGAGGGGATATTTTGGAGCGAAGCTTGGAGGAACTTTCCTCCCCTTTTTTCCTCCTCACTTTCTCCCCATTCTTGTCCATATAGCTGGCCTCCCAACTCAAGAGAAAGGGTTGAAAAATTGCTCTCAAGCTCATACACTCATATCTATCTCCATTTTCTTCAAAAACTCCAAGTCTTGGCTCTATTTCTTCACTACCACAAAGCACCACCATCACTACTCCATTCCAGAAGCAAGGAGGGGTTTTTCAGAGGCTTAGAAGCAACATTCCTTGGTCCAAGAGGTAGCAAAAGTTTGGTCTTCAAGGGTAAGTCAATTTTCCCTCGTTTGTAGCACATTTTTGCAACAATTTCTTAGCCTATTTTCTTGCTGTTTTGGACTCCGACCCTAACTGAAAGGGTCATTATTTTGAGCCATATTTCATGTTTTTTTAAGGGCTCAACCCTATTTGAGCCCTCCATTTGGTACTTGCTTCAATACCCCCTTGTATGCTAATATTTTGCATGGTATTTCTAGCCTATGTGTGATCTGTTTTTGAGCATGATATAAACTGTGAGTGGGCTTATTTTGAGCCTCTATACAACATTGTAGAAGGGCTCAACACTGTTGGGGGCCTTCATGTTGCACTTACCATTATACCCCTCTTTGGCCCCCATTTTTGCATGCTTTGTTGGCTTGTCTTGCTTCTTTTTTTAGGCCATGATCAGAACTGAAAATGGCCATATTTTGACCTTCTTGGCATATCTCATTAAGGGTCTTTGGCTGTTTGATGTATATTTGGCCTACTTCATGTTATACCCCTCTTTGGCCCCCATTTTTGCATGCTTTTTAGGCTTATCTAGATTCTTTTTTCGGCCATGATCAGAACTGAAAATGGCCATATTTTTACCTTCTTGGCATATCTCATTAAGGGTCTTTTGCTTTTTGGTGAATGCTTTGTATACCTCATGTTATAGCCTCTTGTTGGCCTATTTCTTGCATTGCATTTTGAGCATGTTTGTATACTGATTTGAGGCTTGTCATCTACTGTAAATGTTCATATTTTTAGTCCCTCTTCAGTGTTGTAGAAGGGTATTTTTCCATTTGGGCTTTGGATCTACCACTTGCTTCATAGCCTCCCCTACGGAGCCTTTTTTATATGCCATTTTAGCCCTACTTGTGATTGCTATTTGACCATGATTTGTACTGTAAAAATGATTTTCTTGGGGCTTCCTTGCTTCTTTATTTTCATGTCATGTACCAATTATGCATGTATGGTATAGCTGTAGGCCATTTTTATGCATTGAAATCCGTGTTTCGAGATCATTTCATGCATCGGGTATTATTTCGCCTCCTTTCGGGGCTGTTTTTCCCCTCGTTTTGCCACTGATTTTTGCATGTTAGCATATCATATTCCACATCTTTTCCATGTCTCATTAGAGTGGCATTTCGGTGCCTGAGGGTCCGTTCTCGGTTTGCGTGCCCGCGGGCATGCACTTCGAGGTATCTTGTCTTCACCTGATGGCCTCCTATGTGAGTGTGGCTGAGGCTTTCTCATGTTGGTGTAAGCCCATTATCGCATTGCATATGCCATTTCATCCGTAGCATTGTGTATGCCCGATTATGTATTACCTCGTATAGCGTGTATGCCATTCCATAGCATTGTGTATGTTAGGGTTGCATATTAGCTACATTTCATACATATCAAGCATATTGCATCGTGTTCGAGATAGGAGTTAGCCCGGGCACGGGAAACGAGGCACGTTTCGTACCCCGAGCGACGGAACGGGTCTCAATTCCCAAGTCACCGACACTCCAAATTATCCGTGATGGAGTTAGGTTTTATTGTAGCATTCATATGCATTCACTCTATATTGAGTTGTGCAATTCGGCTCCTCGGCCATCATGCATCGGTATGCGTGATTGGTGGCACAAGGATCGAGGCATGCATATATTTTGTGAAATACATTGCTATGCCCCTTTCCTGCTCTCTGTTGCAGCAAAATGAAGAATCAACAACTTTTCGGAGCCTGGCACGCATTTCGAGAAACATTGCAAACAGAGGCTAATTTGGGCATCCCAATGGATTTCTGCGCAAAACAGCTCAAACATGCATCATTTCATTATCCGGAGCGGAGCCAAGGCAGTCCCTGGCTTGCATGCCAGTTTACAGTTTTTCTTCTTTAATTTGTAATTTAATTAGGAATTTGTATATTATTCAGACTGTACTATTCTTTTATTCGGGACTGTATTATTTATTCGGACCCTCTGTGTGAGGGCATAATTATAATAAGTGTGGGTGAGTGTGATGTATGTCTTCCAATCCCACGTCTTTCTTCCCTTTTATCTACCTGCTTATGATGGTTAGATATAGGACATATTTCAATTAGCATACAGTATGACAACATGTTTGCATTCATTCATCTGTTTTGCACGCACCGGGCTCGGCGCATCATACTAACTGCATTTGTATTTCAATCCCAAATTGAATACGTGTTAATTGTAGCATCTCATATGCCATGTTTAGAATAGCCGAGCCTGCTATAATTCGCATCTTTGCATGTGTTGCATTAGGCAATTCTGTATATCTAGGATCATGCATGGATTTCTAACGAGCGTCTGTTTTGGCTTAGAGTACTCAGTGAGTTTTATGCTTTAGCATTCTTGCATGCATGTGAGTGATTGCCATGAATAGCATGCTTACCATAAGGCTATGTGCTTATGTGATATAACTGCCTTGAATGCCTATGGGTGGAGGTTGAGTTACTTGAAGTGGAACAAATCATTGACTGTTTGTTTCAAGCCCACTTAGATAATGGCAAAATCATGTTTTTTTTCTAAGCCCACCCGAGGGTGGCAAATTCACGTCTTAGCCTACCTGCGGGTAGCACCATCAAACCATTTTAAAAAACAAACATGAAGTGTTTTGTTCCAATTCAGGCGGCTCAATCTATACTTGTTTGCTGTGCGCATCACATAGTAACCCAGGCTAATAACCGGAATAAGAACTCACAATGTTTTCAAAATAAGGTATCATGGTTAGTAGAGGCCGGTCTTTGACCGGGCGAGCGGGGGTGCTCACGAAGTGACCTTCCCCAATCGTACCCAAGTTCCCGAGCCGAGGCAACTTTGGTGATGACGGACACGTGGCCTTTGGCGCCGAGTCAGGGTTTCCTAAATTTCCCATTTAAAAAATATGTAGGTGGCGACTCTGTATCTGGCAAAGCAGTCCATGTTTGGCACTTCTTTCCAAAAACTCTGTTTTCAAAACGATTTGCCGGATTTGGACTCTTTGGTTCAAGATTGAGAACCGTGACATTTGAGTCCTTTGAACTGTAGTGACCCAATATCGAACCAGAACGGGGGGGATTCGCACTCCCTTCCCCCGGGATGCGTTCGGGGACGTCTACAGTGACTTGCTTCGACGTCGAGGAGACTGACGCCTCTCTCGATCCTTGGAACTCCTGCTCCTTGTGCGCAGAGGGCCACTACCTCGATTCATGTCTCCACCCAGCTCAGCCAGCGTCTTCGCTTCCCCTCTACTGTTAAAGAAAAGTTTGTTCAACATTCACTCGACACCCTCAAACGCTGGATTCAGTCGTCTACCATGCTCGTAAAATTTTTACCTTTAATCATTTATCCTGTAACGAGGCAACACCTTCGAGGCCATCTCATTAATTGTAAAAACCTCAAACACCCAGCTCCGACTGGATCGACCCGCCTAGGGCAAGGGCAGCGTCATCAATCTGTTCGGCTTTTGTACCCAACCGGTTCATGAGTCGCCCCTTCACAAATCTTAAGGTCGTTTCATACGGCGCCCGAATGATCTTGCACTGCCTGGGGCAAAGGCAGATTCATCAATCTATTCGGCTTTTGTACCCCAGCCAGCCCATAAATTGCATTGCCTGGGGCAAGGGCAGATTCATCAATATATTCGGCTTTTGTACCCATCCGGTTCATGAGTCGATCCTTCACAAATCTTAAGGTCGTTTCATACGGCGCCCGAATGATCTTGCACCGCCTGGGGCAAGGTCAAATTCATCAATCTATTTGGCTTTTGTACCCCAGCCGGCCCATAAATTACACCGCCTGGGGCAAGGGTAGATTTATCAATATATTCAGCTTTTGTACCCCAGCCGGTTTATGAATCGATCCTTCACCAATCTTAAGGTCGTTTCATACGGCGCCCGAATGATCACGCACCACCTGGGACAAGGGCAGATTCATCAATCTATTCGGCATTTGTACCCTAGCTGGCCCATAAATTGCACCGTCTGGGGCAAAGGCAGATTCATCAATATATTCGGCTTTTGTACCCCAGCCGGTTCATGAATCGATCCTTCACAAATCTTAAGGTCGTTTCATACGGCACATGAACGATAATTCAATATTGTCATAGGAATATTGTCATAAGGAGATTCAATTTCTGAAAGCTAAAACACAACAATGATTTTATCCAAATTCGTGAAAGGCAAAGTATTCTTCATTAACAAACAAGTAATGGAGAAATACCAAGGCAGTTTTCATTAATAAATTTAGCGCAAATAGTAACCAATTTATACATGAAAACTAGCCAAAACAAAAACTTACATCAAAATCAAAAGTCTACCAAACAAAAACTTAAATCAAAATCAAAAGAGATGATTCCCAGATCAACCCTCGGGGTCAAACTCAAGTGGCTCCACGTCCACTTGCTCATAGGGAATTGGCGAGGCCAATGTAACTCCAGCGGCAGCAAGGGCTTTGAGCCATCCATGTTTGAACCCTCGATTCTCGAATTTGGGGACTTCATCTACATATTCCGCAAAGGCGGCGCCTTTTCGTGCCTCAAATACCGCAGAAGCTTTAGAATCGGCTTTCTCCTTGGCGGCCTTGAGCTCCACTAACTGAACCTTCACCTTGGCCAGCGCCTCCCTGGCTAACTTGAGCGATTCTTCGCTCGCATTTGCCTTACTCTCAGCCTCAGAGTGGAGCTGCTCAGCTGAGCGCACCCTCTCTTTCTTTACTTTAACTCGCGCACCCTCCATCATGGCTTTCATACTTTCAAATTCGGCCCTACTCCTTTGACCGTCCACCTCCGCTTGTAAACGATCAACTCTGCCGAGGGCATCATGGAGGCGGCGACCTAGGTCCGCTATCTTGCCAACAGTCTGCAAAACAAGTTGGGATTGTCAGATATCTTTAACGAAAACAAATTCAAGAGAATTTGAGATGGTCACTAACCAGCAACGCCGACTGCGCAGACAGGGCTACGACTATAATATCTGGCACGGCGCGAAAGGCTACGACGTCAACCGGCAAGGAAATTGAAGCCGCGAGGCTCAATGCCACGGCTGGATCCTCAATAACCGAAGCATTGGAAGAAATCGGTGTATCTTTGATCTCAGGCCGAACAATAAAAGGCGCAGTCACACCCGACTCTTCTAAACGAGGCCGTTTGGAAGCAAGGCTAATTTTTGACCCAGCCTCTCCCTCGGCGCCACGCTTTTCGCCACGCTCCTCCGGGATCAGCCGTTCATCAATGACCTGCTCCTCAACCTTTTCCCCCGTTTCGGTCATAGCGACCTGAATCGCCTCTTCAATAGCGGGTATGAAATTTTCACTCTAGGTGGGCTCAGAATGAGCGGCCTCGGCCTTCTTTCGAGCAGCCATTCGCTCGGCATTTTTCCTTCGCACCATCTACATAAGGCTTTCCCCACCCATAGCCTCAAAAATATCGCCGGGTAGGTCCCCCAAATTTGCAAAAATATCTTCGGATGAAAACTCTGCCCGACCCGAAATGGACGGTGAAGGCCGGTTAAGTCCCGCAGCCTTAAACGCCGAGCGTATTGCTTCGTCGACCTCTTTGGCCCCCTCAGCTACCTCTACCTCCGGATCAGCCTCTGCCCTCGGATCCGAATCTTCAAGGCCAATTTGCCTAAGGTTCTTAAAGCTGGGAAAGATAAGAGCCGAAAGGTGTTGATCGCTGGATGGAATTGGAATGCCTTCCGCAGCCGAGTATGTAGTGTAAGTCGGCTCGTATCGGAGGAGTATGTGAGCCGCTCTCCTTTGATTCTGCACGTTTGGACGGCCGAAGTATTTGAGCGCAGATTTGATCTCCTCAAGAACTGCCCCGTCGGTCGACGAAAGAATTTTCTTCAAACTGTTACCTGCAAAGAACGAGAGGTGATTAAAGCGAAAATAGCCGAATAAAGGGGAAGTCAACAAACAACAAGGCGTTGCACGGCAACCTGGATCACCCTTTCGTTTGGGAATAGGATCTAGGCGGTCTGCGCCTTCACCGAACTCCCAGTTACCTTGAACATTGACGATTACGTCGTCAACCCTCTTACCAGAATTGACAAGCATGGTTATCAAGTGATGGTCAGTGTCCTTGGCCCTGAGAAAGTATCGCCCCAGTCGACCGGAAGATTTGGCCAAAGCGTAGCAGTGCCGAATTGCCGGAATGCCAAGGTTGATCCCAAGACGCCGGTTCAACTCAATCACCCCCATGATGATTCGAAAGAAATTGACGTTGGGTTGAGAAGGAATCAGACTCCAATAGCGAAGGATGGCCCTAAGCAGAGGGTGTAGGAGAAAATGAACTCCGCCCTCCGTTATGGATAGGAGAGGGAAGACGATTGTATTCTGATCCTCCCTCTCCATGTCAAGGGTACTGTCCGTTACAAGAGATAGGTGGACGTCATTGGGAATGGAAAAATGTTTCCGGAATCCGGCAATACGACCCTCGGAAAGGAGGTCTTTCAAGTGTTTAGCCATGTTCGCAGGGATTCAAGGTTTCGTCGAAATCAAAACGACAAATAGAAAATAGGATCGTAAAGAAGGGAGAAGAAGACTTACGAAGGTTAAACGGAGACAAAGGTTAAACGGAGACGAAGGTAGATGGAGAAGAATTACAGAGCGTAGGGGTCAGAGAAGCGATGTCCGCTGGCGGTCTAGGAGTCTCAAGTACTTGACGAACTGTGCATTCGAAAAGACCGAAGTTTCAAATCACAATAAATGCGAGATGCACGATTGAGGCGGGAAAGCGTAACGATGAACGAAAAAGTGTGCGCGTCCTGACATCTATGTTGGGATACGTGAAGCCACCTGACCAGTTCTAACTTTTCCAATTCAAGACCAAACATGCCGATTAACTACCGTCAATAGGGAGTTCGGGGGGCAATTGTGGGAGCCGAATATTTGACAAAGGCAGAAGGCGCGCAAGACGGCCGGCAGTAATCGGTTGTATCCAAATACAATACTTGGGCCAAATAAGTGTGTACCATTGGAGCCGAATAATGGACAAAGAATAATGACCTAAAAGTAGGCCCTGGCCCGAGGGAAACAGGTATAAATACAAGAGCAACATATTTGGTAGGTATGTACGAATCACTTCACTTAACTTAAACAATGAGCTATCTTGAGTGTCTGAACTAACTTGTCCGTCGGAGTGCTAATCCCGGCACCCCCGACCGGAGTTTTCCTCTTTTTCAGGTGACTAGCTGAGGATCGCCAGCGCCTCCCAGGATTTGAAGAGTATTTCCAAACCACTTCCCCACATGAATATACATCTATTTTTTATATGAACTCTGATTTCTGAATCTGTTATAGACATCATTCATTTAAACCCTTTACGCTATTATTATTTACTAGGCTCTTGCTCACTTATTATTTTATGTATGTAGGTGAGCAAGCGCGTGAGCAGGCCTAAGTTGCCGCCTGGAGTGTTTTCGAGTTAGCCAACCACTGTGCCTCCTAAGGAGGTTCCCTTTTGAGAAGTCAAGTTCTCTGAAACTCGTGAAGATGTTTTTGCTGTGTTTTGCTTATCTGTACATTGGGAAAAGTTCCTTTTTGGCATTATCTGTGTATTTAAGTGACGTAAAACTAATGTATTTATAACGTTACATATATATATATATAAGTAGTTTTGAAGTTTTCTATCTCATATACATTAACACAGCTCTATGGACATTATATATTTTCTATGATTGCTTTCGCAGCCCCTTATATTTTGTTATTCTGTTAAGAGGCCTTTGGGAATCCCAGGATTACTGGCCAGTTGTGTCGCTAAACCTTAAGGGGCGAGTTTGGGTCGTGACAGTGAAGGCTTAACATCAAGTGCAGAAAGTGCAACAACCAATTACGCCACATAGAGAAGGTTATTAGAAGTAAAAAACAACAAGAGGGCGAAGCTAAAATGGTACCTGTTTGGTGCTTCATGTTATGCAAACAAAATCTCTAATGAACATTTGTTAGTTAATAGTGGCTGCACAAACCATATGACCTATTACAAAGAGCTCTTTAGAGAGCTAGATAGAACTAAAATATCCAAAGTCAAGGTTGAAAATGGTGAGTTCATTGAAGTAAGAGGCAAGGGACAGTAGCAATTGAAAGTGTTTTAGATACAAAACTAATTACTGATGTTTTATATGTGCCTAAAATTGATCAAAATTTGCTAAGTGTTAGTCAACTACTGGAGAAAGGCTATAAACTATTGTTTGAAGATAAAAAGTGTATGATTAGAGATGCAGATGGCCACGAGGTGTGTACAATCAAAATGAAAGTGCTTCTCTCCGGATCCAATGATGGAGGAGCAGACAACATATCAAGTCCCTATGAACACAAGAGAAATTTGGCACAAGAGATTAGGCCATTTTCAGTAGCACTCATATATATGTAGAAAAATCAGTTGGTACAAGGGTTACCTCCACTAGAAGAGCATCTACTTGGTTGTAAGGCTTGTCAATATGGAAAACAAAGTAGATTACCATTTCCTAAAAAGGCCTAGAGGGCTTCACAGAAGCTGCAACTAATACATTCTGATCTTGGAGGGCCTCAACGAACTCCATCATTAAAGGGAAGTAAATATTATATTACTTTTATAGATGATTTAACAAGAATGTGTTGGATTTCTTCTTAAGATTTAAATCTAAGGTTGCAGCTGTGTTCTAGAAATTCAAAGCTTGGGTGAAAAACCAGAGTGGCTGCAAGATGTAAGTATTAAGATCAGATAATGACAAGGAATACACCTTCGAACAATTCAAATTTTTTTTTTTTTTTGTGAAGAAGCTGGAATCAAGCACCAGCTAACAGCTTTATACACTCTAGAACAAAATAGAGTGAGTGAGAGGAAGACTAGAACACTTATGGAGATGACTATATGTCTGTTACATGAAAAAGGGTTGCCAAAAAAATTTTTGGGTAGAGGCTGCAAATACTACTATTTTTCTACATACTTCCAACAAGGACTTTGAAAATAAAAACACCATTTGAGGCTTGGTATGGATACAAACCTTCTTTACATAACTTCAAAGTATTTGGTTGTCTGTGTTTTTCATATGTGCCTCAGGTGAAGAGAGACAAGCTTGATAAGAGAGCAGAATCATGAGTCTTTATTGGTTACAACAACATTTCTAAAGCTTACAAAGTTTTCTAAGCTCAAATAGGGAAAATTCTGATAAGTAGAGATGTTACTTTCATGGAGAATGAGTAGTAGAATTGGGATGATAGAGAAAAAGATCAAAATTAGAAGATTTGTAACCTTTTGAAGATAATGTTGATGACCCACCAGTTAGGGAAAGAAGACTGCTTTATGATATTTATCAAAGATGCAATGTTGCTGTAACGGAGCCTACAGGATTTAAAGAAGTTGAAAAATATCAGAAATGGATGGAAGCTATGAAAGAGGAGATGAGAATGATAGAGAAAAATTACACTTGAGAGCTTATGGAAAAACCTCAAAATAAGAAGATTATATGAGTCAAATGGGTGTTTAGAATCAAGTTAAATGTAGACGGATCAATTAACAACCAAAAAGTAAGGCTGGTGGTGAAGGGCTATGCTCAAATCTACGATGTTGATTTCTCTAAGACCTTTGCACTTGTGGCAAGGTTAGATATAATTAGGTTACTACTAGCAATTGCAGCATAAAAAGGCTAGAAGGTGTATCAGCTAGACGTTAAATCAGCTTTTTTGGATGGTTTTTTTTGTAGAAGGAAATGTATGTAGAGCAGCTGGAGGGATTTGTTATGCAGGGGCATGAGGATAAGGCGTATTTGCTAAAAAAAGACATTGTATGGTCTTTAGTAGGCACCAAGGACTTGGTACAGTAGAATAGATAACCACTTATTAAGCCTAGGCTTTGTAAAAAGCCTAAGTGAATTTACTTTGTACATAAAGGAGGCTACTCACTTAATTGTTGTGTTTGTTTGTGTTGATGATTTGCTTATAACAAGGAGCAATGACGAGCTTATAAGAAGAGATGCTTAAGGTGTTTGAGATGATAGATTTGGCCTTGATGTCCTATTTTCTGGGAATGGAAGTAAAGTGAAGGCAGCATGAAGTCTTTATCTACCAACAAAAGCATGCACATGAGATCCTCAAAAAAAATTTACATGGAAGATTGCAAAGCTACATCAACTTTTATAAATCAGAAAGAGAAATTCAACAAGGATGATTGAGCTGATAAGGTTGATGAAGGTTTGTACAGGAGGTTGATTGGTTGCTTAATGTATCTTACAACAACCCAGCCTGATATAATACATGCTATGAATTTGTTTTCAAGGTTTATGCACTGTGCAAGTGAGGTGCATTTCAAGCTGCAAAGAGGATTCTAATATATATCAGAGGCAGTGTCAATTATGGCATAATGTTCACTCATTGTTCAGATTTTAAGTTTCATGGCTTCTCTAACAATGATTGGGGAGGTTTTATTGATGATATGAGAAGTACACTGGTTTTTTTCTTTAGTTTTGGATCGTGCATATTCTCCGAGTGTTCATGCAAGCAAGAGATTATTGCACAAAGTACTACTGAAGCTGAATATGTGGCTGCTATAGCAACCATAAACCAAGCTTTGTGGTTTAGGAAAGTGTTAACAGATCTGCATATGGAATAGGAGGAGTCCACACAAATCTTTGTTGTTAACCAACCTGCTATATTTATATCTAACAATCCATTTTTCCATGGGAAAACAAAGCATTTTAAGATTAAACTTTACTTTCTCAGGGAAGTACATAAAGAAGGAAAAGTACAGTTGCTCCATTGCAAAACAAAAAATCAAGTTGTTGATATTCTGACAAAAACACTTTCTAAAGTCAGGTTTGAACTCCTAAGAGAAAAATTAGGAATGAGTAGCATTTGATCCAAGGAGGAGTGTTGAGAAGATGGTTTAGTTGCTATGTGTTATACTGAGTAGGCTGCTAAGATATTCAAATATTGCTGAAATAAAGTTGCAGGAGTATTTTTGAATAAGTCAAAATGTTTGAAAGCTTCAAAATAGTTGCTGCTATAAAATAGGGAACTAGAAGATAAACTCATGTATTCATGGGCTTGTGATGCTATTTCTTAGCAATTTATTATGCATTTTTGTTATATTTCTCATGTATATAAAGCACTTTCTAGTTTTTTTTTTTTTTTGGTGATCGGCAAAGAAAAAATTCATTAACAGCATGAAATTAAAAGTACAAGAAGATGACATACATCAAAAGAGATTCGGAAAGTACAAATTACCCATATTACTGCTACTCGTACTCATACAACCAACCCCCTAGCCTTACGATTTTTTTTAAATAATAATAAAAATAAAAATAAAAGAGGTAAGAAGAACTTAACTCAACAAAAATAAAAATAAAAAACATGAAACCTCACAATTCAACCCACAAAACCCAATATTAAGACACGCATGTTCTACTCCTCGATTCCACCAAAAGTAAAAGCACTCTCAATTCATCCACTGATCAGAGACTCCCACTCCTACCTCTCCGCCGGCCGTGCCTGCCAAGACTAATAAACACCCATAACCGTTAAACACCCATCTCCACTTCCATGGTCGGAACACTTCTTTTCCTATTCAAAACTACGAACACTCACGGCAACCGAACACACCCAATGACGATCAAAATCCACTGCCACAGCCAAACAAGACCCACTGCCATCTTCACTTCCATGGTCAGACATATCTTTTCTGATCCAAACTCCGAACACACCCACTGCAGAAGCTCCGAAGTTGACAACCCAAAACATCAAACAACTGTCGAGACACCTCCATACATCTAGATGAAGTTCACCCCTCAAACTCCCACTCGAAAAGGAGCGCTCAAATGAAATCTTAGATAGATCTGGATCGACTTCAAAACCCGTGTTTCCCCCTAAATAAAGCACCGAAGCATCTCCATAGATCTGAACTAGAGTTCATCCCTCAAACTCCCACTCGCAAAGGAGCGCCCGAATGAAAATCCTAACCAAATCTGAACATCCTTTATTCCAGTCCAAAACCGACCTCCTTCTACTCTATTTTGACCCCTATTCCAAGCACCCCCTGTTGAAACAAAACATGCAACCCCAATGAATCATCCAAAAACGAGCAACAAACACCAAAAAGTCTAAGATCAGCAGTACACAAAACACAACTAAATGGGAAAACATTGTGGGAATTAAGTTTATTATAAGGAAAAACCAACACACAAACACAAGAGAGAGCTGGACCAGTTGACTACCATAGCCAAAGGCAGCGACCAACCGAACAAAAGTGAGGCTCGGGGGTGGAGATAGACCAGTCATTTCGGCAGCTCATTCATATTCTTATATGTTTCTAATATGTTACTGTTCTTGTGCAAAATAACAACAATATATATATAATTTATTTTTCATTATAATAAAGTTAAAATACTAAAATATTATACTTGATATTAATTTTTTTCATCTATTTTCTATATTATGTAATATAATTATCATTAAATATAAATTATTGTTTGTAATATACTATATTATTTATAATTTTTATTAATATTTTTTAACTTACAAAATTAACTCGCCTCCCACCCCGCTCCCATCACCCCTGATTTGCCCCACCTTAATATGATACAGGATGGGACATATTTTTACAAACTCGCTCCAAATCCAACCTGTGACCATCCTAAGCCTAATTGACTAGAAAAACCGAGTTATGAAAAAATAAAATTGATGACACCGTCCCATTTTCCGCCAATTCAAAACTTTTATTCATTGCTCAATATGACATATGACAGTTTTTTTTTGGGGGTAAATTTGTTTAGTCATGCTCTTTCTCAAAATATATATATATATATATATTTAATTATATTTCTTTCAAAAAGTCTATAATGAATAATAAATAGTATTTCACAAGTGTCATGAAAATAATATTTTTAATTCTACTTTTAAATACATGTTCCACAAGTGTTTTGTCATTTTCTTTTGAATACATTCTCGATACTCTCAAGATGTACTTTTTCAATACATTTATACCAAAAAAAAAAAAAAAAAACCGATTACATCTCAATAGCCTAATTGAACACAAACAGCATTCCAATTTTTTTTTAACAATTTAAATTTCTACACTTTCAAAAAATCAGAACAAGTTTATTTTATCTTTCTTTTCTTTTTATTATTCTTTTCGATAATAGTATAATACATTATTTATAAAACATTGAATTATGGTGAGCGAAACTTTATTCTTTATTTAGTAGAAGAATCTCAATAGCCAAAGCCCTTGATAGAGCAATCAAGTGTAATACATGTTTCATAAAGCAATATACCCTAAACCCTAAACATTAATCTTTATTTGGCACATGTATTAGAAGAATAACAATAGCCAAACCCCTTGATAGAGCAATCAATTGCCTTTATTTTCAAACATAATCTTGAATTCTACTTAACCAAATCACAAACATTCTTATTATGACTGCATAGTACTATTTGTTTGCTTTTGATAGGAGCACAACAAACCAGTATAACTCTAAGAATAACTGCACAACCCATAAACACATGAGCCTCCATTGTTGCACTTCTTGTTGCATCGGCCACAATGCTTCTTATCGACAGATGGCTTCACACACTCTCCTTGGCAGCACATCTCTGAGTACACACACTTCTTTCCACACTTTCCACAGTTAAGTTTATCTGTCATCACATTAACACAATGTTTACCACAACAATCAGGGCCAGGACTACCCTTTGCTGCACAGACTCTAGGGTACTTGTTACATGTTGCCAAAGGAGCACGAGGACTTTGGGCAAGAACACGATGATAAGTCACTCGAAATGGTTCATTTCTTGCACTAGTTGGTGCTACAAGGGTGACAATAATGGTTATGGCTATCACTAGTAGCAAGAAGAAAGAAACCCTTGGCAGCGCCATAATAGTGCAAGCTAGGGTTTATGTATGTGTTGTGTGTTTATGTTTGTGTGGAGAGGGAGAGAAGGAGAGAGGTAGATGATGGATGGGAAGAAAGGGAAGTTGATAAGGTATTTATAGAGAAAACTTGCATGAAATATTTGTGATGCATTGTTAATGGTAGTCCTTATCAATGGCTGCAAAGCTCTCCATGCAATTCAAGTGTATGGAAGTTAGGCTCCATAAGAATTTTCCACAGCACATGTGATATGAAAAATGAGGAAGATGAAAACGGACCACAAATTTGTGGTTTACATGTGCAGTGATGGATTTTTGTAAGTGCATAATTAGTAGAATGAATAGTTGAAACTTCCCTATAAGATTTGATGGATTTTAGTTTGGGTTGTCATTGATTGTATATCTTCTATGATTTAAGGAAAACAAGTTAAAGTTATTCAATTAGATTAAATAGTATGAGTCCAAATAAACTTTGTTACCCATTAAGTATTTTCTTATATGAGACTACGGTATGGAAGTGTAGAGCTTTGTCTTGGATTCCTTAATTGAGGCTCAATAATTGTTTTGTTATTTTAGGCCCATCTCCTCTCCTATTCTAACTTTATTTTAATTGAAGTTTTACCTTATTTTAATTGAAGTTTTATATAGGACAAATTACTCCTTGTAGTTTAGTATTTGTATCATCTTGGTTTTTGTAATTTTAATTGACTCAATTTTAATATTGAATTTATGATTTTATCTCAATTTAATCCAATTGAATACAACTATTAACATTTTTAATTAAAAATGTGTATATAAGAGGCATATGTCATGATTTTATGGGCAAAATTATAAGTTGGTACAACTCAGTGAGTTAACCTTAATTAATTCAGTGATCAATTTTTTGTCAAAAACATTAACAATATTATCTATAGGACCAAAAATTTAAAATAAATGGTCCAAATTAAGCCAATTAAAAGTGTAAGAATTAAAATGATACAAAAGATAAAATGTAGAAAATATTGGTTTAATTTTATCCTTCTGTGTGTATATATATGTGTGTGTGTGTGAATGCAAGATCTCTCATTAAAAGACAAAGTAAAAAAAAAATAGAGAAGGGAGGGTAATTGTCTGTGCCATGGTTTTTTAACTCTCTTAGACAAAGTAAATTTATTTTTTAATTATTTAATCATGCTTATATGATGTTTTAATTTCTAGTATGTAGATCATATAATTTTACAATAAATACTCTTCCCATTTTACCTTTTTATCATTCAAGTTAATTGATTTTTAGATTGAATACTTCCAAAATTTTGCCACAACATCATACTCGTCTTGGGTGGTCTTGGGGGCAGGTCAAGTCCGAACCCAAGCCTATTTCGTTGATCTTTCTATTACCTCTTTGCAAGGGATGAAAAATTAAGTTGTTTTTTTTTTTTTTCCTTTTTTTTTTAAATAAAAAGATTGTTATTTTCATATGACTTACCCCGAGTAGAATAGATTTTCTGTACTAAAATTTTTCCAAAAAATCAAACTTTTTGAAAATATGCTCCCCCTTTGCGAAAGTCATAATAGTTTAACAAAAATGTTAGGGGCATAAAGTTGAAATACTGAAAGTACCCATAGAAAGTATACTGTGACTAGAATTTGTTTATGTATTATTAGCCCATGTCATATTGAAAATTAATTTTAGTCATACAATACATTTTTTATGTTTGATTTCTGTACATCTAGCATTTTTGATAGGTTGAAGTTTTTTTTTTGGGTACAAAGTTCATCAATACGTCTTCATGTATTGCATTTACTCTAATAAACGACCAAATAGGCCATTGAACTGGTCTGCTTGCCTTATTGGTTTATCATGTGTCATCCTATAACATTAACAAAAGAGATTGGATTCTGCCTAGCCGGAGAGGTCTTGTTGGGCTTGTCTCGTGGTTTAATTTGGAGATCTATTCATTTTGTAAGTTTTATTGAGTAAAGTATCTATGCAAAAAAATCAAGTTATTCATACCAATAAGAATATAATTGGATTACATTAGTCTTAAGAAAAAATAAGATAAAAAAAGATAACAAGTATAATTTTGATAATATACCATTTATATTTTTTAGGACAAATGTTATTCACTTTTGTGAGCATTGGCTATTTGGAGTGAGCTATATAAGCCACCATTTTTTTTTTTTCAAAATTATGTTAATTATTTTTAATTTTTTGGTCTATCTTGTGTAGATAAATTTTAAAAAAAAATTAAAAAAATTAAATCCAAAATAAGCAAAAAAGATCCACTATTGTAAGCTTATTTTTGTCTATTTTTGAACTTTTTTTACAATTTTTTTTTAAAAAAAATTAATTTTTCAATTCGTCGCGTTAAACTAAATTTAGAAATCTAAAATTTAAAATAAAAAATTAAAAAAATACTAAAGACCGAAAAGAGAAAAAAAAAAAAAAAAAATCACCAAATAAGCAAATCCCAAACACCATATTGATTTTTGTATAGATGATTTATTCAACAACATCTGTCAAGTGAATGATTCAGATTACTGATATAAGACCTCAGATGGGCCCACTAAATTAGATCCCTAGCTGGATATAATCCATTCCCTGCCTGAACTCAATTAACAGAAAATGAAAGCGAAAGGAAAAGGAACATAAAATAGTTTGGAAAATATAAGTCCCACTATAATTTTTTTCTTGAAGGGAACACTTTTCCCTCAAATACTTTCTAGCAGAATGTACACGGTTATGTATCGTGAGAAAGTTTAAATTGTTTTTTATATAATTTTTCTTATAATCGAACAGTTAACAGAAAAGTAAATCATTTTTAATATTTTTTTCTTTACTTTTCCTTTAATTCAATTTTTTTCAAGAAACATTTTCTTGCATAATTTTCTTAAAACAACATCAGAGCAGATCAATCGTATAATATGCTAGTCGTACTCTCTAAGCTTAGCTAATCAAATCAAAGCCCTGCTTTTGCATTGTATAATTTTATACATACTAATATTCTTATTCAAAGTACAAGAGATTAAATACTATTGATTGTCAAAACAGATAATGATACTTAAACATCTAATAATATAATAATATATGAACACGTAACTTTTTTAATAAAAATTTTAGTCCATGTAACATTACTAGGGTTACAAACGATGGGTTTTTAGTGCTGCATTGGTTATTGGTAGGTGGGTTGATTATGTGGAGACTCATGTATTTTAATTTTGTAGTTAAGTTCTTCTTAACTCTTTTGTAAAAAAAAAACGAGAGGTTTAGGGGTCGGTTGTATGGATGCGAGTAGCAGTAGTAGGGGTATTTTTATACTTCCGAATCTCTCTCGATACATGTCATCTTCTTATACCTTTTATTTCATACTGTTAAATGAAATTTTTCTTTACTGATATAAAAAAAAAAAAAAAGTCGAACCGAACCGAACTGAACCAAATTTTAATAAATTTGGACTTGTTTATTAAGATTTTAACGAGTTTAAATTCCAGTTTGAACTCGAATTCAATAAAAATTTAATGAACTGAGCTCCAGCTGAATTGGCTTAGGCTTGAGTTTGTGCCTGTTCACGAGCATTAACGAGTCAAAAAAAATATATATATATATATATATAAATTCATATTTGCGTATGAGATTAAACTTATAATTAAAATTTTGATTATACAATTATATATACAACATATTAAAAACAAAGTCAATAGTTTACCAAAATAATAATATCTACCACCACAATTATATAATATAGTTAGCTATTATTTGCATTTATTTTTTTTAATATATAAAAAACATAGTTATCTCATTTTTTATACATATTTTTACATTATTTAATATATAAATAATAAATGTTAAACGAATCAGCTAATGAGTTGAGGTTTAGTATGTTTGAACTTATTTTATTAAAATTTTAACGAATCCGAATTTAAACGTAAAAAAAAAAAAAAAATTTAACAAACCAAATTCAAACCAGCTCTTACCAAACTAAACTCAAATTTATTCACCAACAATTCTATTCATTTTCAACATTAAACATTACTAGTTTTGAATTGCACTGTCTAACAAACTGTTCAACTCATAGCAAGGGTGTTTCAAAATATCTACACATATATTCTGAATTCAGTTAGGGAAGCACTTTCTCAATGAATTGCCGCTATTAACAGCCTTATGTTTAGGAGTGTTCAGAATTGCGTTCACGTCTCTGTGGCCTTTTGACTTTGCTTTTGGGTTGGGTTAATAGGCATGTGGTTGGCTTGTCTAGGGTTTGGCTAATATCCACCAATACTACTATTACTGAAAAATCTGGTTGATCCTTCTATTGAAAAATTGGACCCCACTTGTTGCCCCCCTTAATTCATTTGATCAAGTTTTCATGATTTTTGACAAAATTAAGAGACCATGGTGATCCATTTTCTAATTTATCTATCTGTATATTATATAAGAGAGAAGAGTTTCTAACTTACAAGTTTTGTGAAAATTCTAATATAAAATTTTATTCTTAATTTTTTAATTTTTTGATTAAAAAAAAAAATACTCCCGCCCACTATTCAATTTCAATATTTTCAAAAATTGAAAATTATAAACCCTACCACCACAGCATTCAATTTCAGTCTTTTTGACTTCTTCCCGTACCGCCGCATATTATATTTTTTTTACAATCTTCACTTATTTTTTTTTACTGAAAGGACAAACCAAGATAAAGAGAAAGTTTTCAAGAGAGAGAGAGAGAGAGAGAGAGAGAGTTGGAGAGAATATGAAGATTGATACATCCACGGTCACAATTTTCACTCTAACACAATCGTCAAAGCCTGCAAGTAATCTTTTTATTTATTTTTCAGTGGTTCTTTTTTTATTATTATTTATTATGAGAAAAAAATGTGAGTGTGATTTTTTATACTTCATTTTGATCACAAGATGATTGTATTTTTAAACTGATTGAGTTTTAACTCACCATGTTCTTTAAAAAAAATGATTGTGTTTCTTAAATATCAATTAAAAAAATTTGTAATTGATTTGTTATTAGGTTTTTAACTCACTATATTTGTGATTGTGTTTTTTAACTATCAATTGACTTGGGTTTTTAACTCACTGTATTTTTAACTCTCTATATTTGTGATTGTATTTTTTAACTATCAACTGACTTCATTACTTTTCTTTTTCTTATGAGCAAAAATGTAATTGTATTTGTTACCCAAAAGACAACCTAAGAGGGGGGTGAATTAGGTTTTTACAATTACAAATTAATAATACCCTAATAAAAATTATGACCAGCATAATAGATAAATATAGTTAATGAAATAAAAATAATTAAAACAAGTGTTCTAACAACTATGTCAGTTAATGATTTTAGCACAGTGAAAATGTGAAATATAACTACAGCAATTTAAATAAAATAAAGAGATAAGGGAGAGAAAGGCAAACAAATTTATAGTGGTTCGGTTTCAACTCGACCTACGTCCACTCCTCAAGCTTCATTTGAGATTTTCCAATATGCTCTAGCTTTACAGGGTGCTGGCAACCTTTTCACAGATGGAGCAATCCTCTACAGATTTTACACTGACTTTCTAAGTCAAGAACACTGAGTGTATTACACTCTTACAAGGTTGAAAAGAAGGTGTTTTTGCTTTCACCGAAAGCTTACAATAAATATCTCTCAAAGATAGAGATATAAAATGAAGTTTTGATTTTTCTGTAAATCTCACACAGGAAAGATGAGCTTAATACTATAAGGCTCAATGTATAATTTCTGAGAGAAGATGTAAACAAAAATTAAAGAACACTTCTCAGAGAATTTTTCAGAGAATAGATGTGAGTGATTATAGATTAAAGAATATTTTTTGATTTTTCTTGTAACTTGATTACATTAGAGGCTTTGGTATATATAATGAAAATTATAACTGTTTATAGCCGTTGTATTCATTTGAATTTATAGCCGTTGTACTTCCATCATTACCAATTTGAATATCTTTCACTCCATTATTACAAATTTGAATATCTTCCGCCTGAACCTTTTGAACCTTTATAGCCGTTTATAGCCATTATACTTCAATCATTATTAATTTAAATATCTTCCACTTGAACCTTTTGAACTTTTTGAACATTTTGGCCTGCTGTTGTGCTAGGCTGTTTGAACCTTTATTTTGGACTGTTTGAACTCCTGATTTAATCAAATATTAAATACATTCTAACAACATTTAGGATAAAGGTTTAGGTGAGAAATAATAGGACAAAATAAATTTTAATTCTATTTTTCTCTTTCAAATAAATTATTAAAATAAATTTTGATTATATTTTTCTCTTTCAAATAAATCATCAAAATAAATTTTGATTAAAATATAATTAAATAAATCATTAAAATAAATTTTGAATTCTATTTTTCTCTTTCAAATAAATTAAAACATAATTAAATAAATCATCAAAATAAATAAGTCTAACAATCTCTCTATTTTTTATGGTGGCACACAATGATGTTTTGATTTGATTTGGGAGTAAAAAAAGCTCCTCCTCAAGTCATGCTCCCTGAATTCATTTCTAAAAACATAGGTTAGCACATGTGTGTAGACACCCCATTTTTGACTGTCCTCAAGACTTGGACGTTACCGTTTGAACACTTGGTGATTATCCATGTTTGTGTTTGTTTGGAGTTCCCAGAGTTCTCGGCTATGCGCCTTGTCTCAAGATCTCCGAACTCGACTGTTTTGTGTCTGGTTTTGCACCAAACACTTGTGTTTTGCCTTGGAGGGGCAGGAAATGCCTTGTGAGGCATCCCCACACACCACCGGCACTAGCTAGAGGCCACCGGCTGGTTTTTGTTGCCACCAGCAATATATATTGCCGGTCGGTAGTCATTTTTGTCAAAATGACATTTTTGGCCAGCCGACTACTGTTCATCTGCTTTTTCAGATATTTTAGGACAACTGTTTGGCATTTTGTTCCCCTCCATACACGTGTATGGAGGAATGCTCTTCTTGTTAGCTTTCTTGATAAGCTTTACAAGATTGGTTGCCTATATAGGAGAGAGTCTTCTCTTTGAATTAGGGTTAGACATTTTAGAGAGGAAAACATTGCTAGAAGCTCTGGTTCTAGGGTTAGAACTCATATACATTCTATCTCTATCTACTCCTCTTTTGAGTGTTCTAGGTGCATTTGTTCATAGTATTGCATACAAACACCTACCATTACACCTTTCCTTGGCTATTGAGGTTCTAAGGGACTATTTTCAGAGTTTTGGGGCTGGTTTAAGCTCAAGGAGGCAGCTGGTCCTCCCTTTGTGAAGAAGGTCAACAAGGGTAAGAAACTAGTCATTTTTACCCCATTTTTGCATCCTATTTCTACCTATCTTAGAGCTATTTTTGTGTTTAGTGTATAACATAAAAAAGTTCTTTTTTTAGGCCCTCTTGATAGTTTATTAAGAGTGCTTTGTGCTTTGGGGAAGTTTGACCCCTCTTAGGCCTTGTAAGGCCCCATTTTGTGCTATTTTGTGCAAGTTTCGAGACTTTGGTGTTTGGGCCTCTTCACCACTGAAATCTTGAGGGATTTCAGTGGTGGGGATGGTGCCTTGAAGTCTCCAAAAGGGGAGGGCCACTCCCTCTCTTTGTTGTCCTTGAAAGGGACCATTTTTGGTCTCTTAAGGAAGTCTTTGTTCAAGTGTGTATTGAGCATGCCATGGCTGTATTTTATGCTTATATTGCCATGTTATAACTTTGTATTAAGTTGGTTGTGGTACTCCATGCATGTTTAGTATAGTTGCCATGTAATGCCTCTTTGATCCCTTAACATGCCTTAGGTTGTTAGCCTTTGTTCGAGCATGTTTTAGGCTTAGCCTTGTGAATGTTTTGTACTTATTTTGCCATGCTTTAGGTCTGTCCATAGTTGTTTGGATCGATTTTGGCATGCTTAGTATAGCTCCTTTGTATTTGTGGCTTGTCGGGCTTGTATGCCTCAAGTATGTGAATGTGTAGCATGTGTTGATTGCACCATTTTGGTGGTTTGGAACCATCCAACATGTAATTTCAGTCCCTTTGGCATGCTCATATGCTTGCCTTAGTTGCCTCTTTGTTGCTTTGAGAGCATGTGTTGTATGCTCTATGTTTTGACCATTGTGCATGCCTTTGAGTTTGAGCCACTTAGATGCCATCTAAGTGGTCATTTGGCCTTGTTTTAACATGCTAAAAATCTGTTTTTAGTTGTTTAATGCATGCCATGTTTGTTGTGCTAAATGTGCTTCAAAGCTTCATTACCTTGCTTCAAGTATTTGGGCCATTTGCATGCTAATGTTAACTTCATTTGAGTTGGTTTGGCATCACATTCTAGCATGATTTTCAGAGTTAATGTTGCATTCAAATTATCCATGATAGCCTCTTTAAAGTTGCTAGTTTAATGCTTAAAGTTTGGACCATCATGTGTGCACATGTGCGTGTGTGTTTAGCCTCCATTTTTGAGCACTTTGGCCACTGATTTTAGGCCTAATTGTAGTTGCCTAAGTCATGTTTAAGTCCACCCCTTTGCTTGGTTTGCATGCTTGCCTTGTATGTGTGTTTGCATACTAGCATTCTTGTTTGCATCCCATGTTGCATACTAGTTGACATGCTTAGGATTGCACACATAGACATGCATGCCTTGTCCCTTGATTTGGTGATGGGAATTGAGCCCCTTTATTTGTTTGATTTGCATTTCATTTGAAATTGAAGTGCACACTTGATTCTTTGGGCCATCATGCATGGAAATGCGTGATTGGTGGTCCGAGAATCGAGGCACATCCTCTTTTGAGTCACAAACATGATAAGGAATGTGTTTGGTGCATACATTGCTTGAATTGAGCTGCCATGCAAGTTTTGCCCTCTGCTACTGTGAGTTGCAGGTTCTGCAGGAACTTATTGCTGGCCAGCAATATTTAGTGCCGACCGGCAGTCAATCGATGGCCGGTGGATTCATTTTGTGCCGACGACCACAAATTCACTACCGGTGGTCATTCTACTTAGCCGGTGGGATCCCCCAGTATCCTGAGAGGCATTTTTGAGACTTTGGCAGTTTTCAGAGGAGCAAAGCAGGGAAAACAGAGGCAGGCTAGGCATGGCAGTGTAATTCCGAGCGGAATCCGAGCGCGCATGCATTGAGCCCTCGCCCCGAGGCGGTTTACTATTTTTTTCTTAGCATGATTAATTTGTTAATTAATTAGGCGATTTTTAATATTTAATTAGGTTGTGTAGTTAGTTAATTTGTATATTCTTTTGGTCCCTCCGAGCGAGGGCAATTTTGTAATAAGCGTGCGTGAGTGGTGTGTATGTCTTCCAACCCCTACTTCTTTCTTCCCTTTTATTTACCTGCTTATGATGGTAGATTAGGGCACGTTTATTATAGCATACCTTATGCAATGCATGCGTGCATCCATGCATTTGTTGACATGCACCGGGCTCGGTACATCATACAAACCGCATCATATCTTCAAATCTAACTTGAATACGTGCACCGAATGATTGCATTTCACATGCCATTTTAGGGTTAGCCGAGCCTATCCTAATCACGTTCTGCATGCGATGCATTAGTCACTTTAACATGAACTAGGACATGCATGTTTGCTAACTAGTTTTTGTTTTGGCACGGAGTACGATGTAAGTATTTATGCTTTAGCATATCGCATGCGTGTGAATGTTAACCATGTGGCTAGCTGCTTATGTGATATAACTGTCTGAATGCCTGTGGGTGGAGGTTGGATTGCTTGAGTTGGAAAAACTCGTTGAAATCCGCGTTTTAGCCTACTTGCGAGTAGCAAATTCCGAAACGCTTGCAAAACGAATGGATATGCAATGTTTATTTCCAAATTAGGCAATCTAGTCTATACTTGTTTGCTGCACACATAACATAGTAATTCTAGGCTAATAATTGGAACAAGAACACGTAACGTTTTCAAAATCAGATATCACGGTTAGTAGAGGCCAGTCTTCAGACCAGGTGAAAGGGGGTGCTCATAGCTGACCTTCCCCGATCGTACCCAAGCTCCCGAGCCATGACAACTTGGGTGATGACGGACACGTGGCCTTCGGCACCGAGTCAGGGTTTCCTAAATTTTCCATTTTAAAATATTTAGGTGGCGACTCTGTATCTAGCAAAGCAGTCCATGTTTGGCACTACTTTTCAAAAAAATCTGTTTTCTCAAACGATTTGCCAGAGTTGGACTCTTTGGTTCAGATTACGAACATAACAAACAAAAACAGGAAGTCCGAATCAGTAGCATCCGAGGTCCCACGCCGTATATTCTGATTCTGGCGACTCTGCTGGGGATGTTTAGAGAGCTTGACTCGAACTTGTGATATCCTGTTTTGATTACACTTATGTGTTTCTTCGCATTGCATGTGCATTGGTGCGCCTAGGACACCGTGTTGGCCATCTGCTATTCCTGAGCAGTTTGCTGGAAGCTTGTCTTGTTAAGACATGACCATAAGGCTGACCGGTTGCGGGCTCTGCCAGTATGGGAACACAAACCTTGGTTTTACCAAGGCGCCATTTTTTTGACCATTCGACCTAGTGCATATTCGGATCCATAGTGACAATTCCAAACTAGGACAGGTTGCTTACCCGATATAGGTTGTTTGAAACCGCTGTGTGCGTAGTGAAACCCTAGCTCCTGACAAAATAGGACAGGGAAAACCTCCCCCAACATAAGGGTGTATTGGCTCTCATTTACCTGCTATATGCTTTTAGAGTGTATCTCTGCAGGGAACGCATATATCAGTTTGCAAAGTTTGAGCATCACGCCTGAGGGCACTAGTATCAGTGTTATTGAGAATCAGTTATGTCTGCGGGTATCAGTTCAGTTTTGAACAGTGATTACGAAACGATGATCGAAGTAAGTGCAGTTGTTGGCTACACCCATGTTTGATTTGTTTGAAATTTGAAATCTCTTGCTTGTTTTCGTTTCAGTTCAAAGATTGAGAGGTCGATCCGTAACTAGTGTCTTCTCCTTGCTAAGCGGGGTGAGCATATGACGCAATTGAAGAGATCGTGGTCATGACGGCCGCGTTGAGTCAAGGAATCACTCCGCAAGGTGAGGCTAATATTGATCTGCTGCATCCACCTAGGTCGCCTGCCGCACACCCAATTTGGACCCCTCAACTATATCAGGCTCGCGAGCCTACTACATTTGAACTAATGGGGATGATAGGTGATCTTCAAAAATCCGTGGCGGATCTCGCCTATGGGATGTCTGTTTCGCCACCAGCCGCACCATATGCCGGAGGCTTTATACCCCAAGAGCCCCCACTATTGGGACGAATTATAATTGAACTCAGTCAACCGGAGATGACCTCCAGCTATGGCAACGACGCAGCAAACCAAATTCCAGATCAAGATGAGGCCAGAGACAAAGGCAAGATGAAGGCAGATGCCGACCCTGTCGAACAACTGCTGTGGGCAGTAGAGGCTTTGAAAGCCAGAGGAATGAACAAGCAACAGATATTTGCAGTTGTGACAAAAGCTGTGGAGGATGCTTTCCCTACTCCGCCTGAGGGCAGTTTCAGTCAATCAGAGAATCGGGATAGGCCCCGTTATGCCAAAACAGTTCTTCCCGCTCCCAACCTTGCATCTGGAAAGGATCAGAAATCCAAGATTGCACCTGCCTATCCGTTCGCTAGTGCATCTGGCAAGAGTGCTCAGGCTCCAAAGTACTTGCCCCAAGGGCGCAGGGTCTTCCATGCTCTCTACATGCCGTTGTCCAAGGCATTTCAAATCCTTGCCGAGAGAGGACACCTTAAACCCCTGGAGCCTCAGCCTCTCCCAAAGAATCTCTCTGATACTCATGACCCTGCTCAGTACTGTGCGTACCACCAGCAGACAGGCCATGCTACCGACAATTGTTTCCGCCTCCGTCATGAGGTGCAAGATTTGATTGACAACGAGGTTATCCTCCCCTCCACCTCAACAAAGTCCGTCACCACCCAGTTGTTGGATTTTGAGGACACAGATACTGCGAGTATGTAATCAGAAGGTGAACCGCCTGTGGGCAGTGCCTGGCGTATTTTTGGATGTGGCGTTTGGCACGCATTTTGGGCATCTGCTAATGTTAATTTTGTAAATTCTGACTTAGGTGTCGAGCCAGTCTTTTGTTTTGTTTTGAGTCTGTCTCTCTGTATTGAGTCAGTCTTTTTGCTTACAGGGTCTGTCTTGTTGTAATGAGTCAGTCCCTCTTGTATAAAATACCAGGTGATTCCGAGGTTGTTGCCCCGAACACCGTTTTGCTTTATAATTACTTCCTTCGTGTTCCTTTTGAGTTTGTCTCTGCTGTGGAGCCAGTTGCATCGGAGAAAACTGAATGAAACAGCTGTGGCTATCACGTTCTGTATTTGTTGCTATTTGAGTCAGCCGTGCCAGAAGATGTGAATGGAACGACAGTACATTTCGCCTACTCTCTTGTGCCTTAAACATCGTTATAATGGCCTAAGCTTTTCATAAAACCCCTTTTCGAACACTGCGGTGATGAAAACGAAGAGGAAGTAATTCCTCGGGTTTTGTAAAATTTTGATCATTTTGAAGGAAAGAGAGGTGTGCTAAGCTTTTAATGAATGAAATCATGCTTGTTGGCGTGAGTACTGAGAAGGATCCTGGTTCGATTCGGATTGGTTCCACACTATCTTCTACGCGAGCGATTTGTCGCTTTCTTAAAAACTTTCAAAAACGAAATGTCTTATGCGGTCTTGTGAAGACTTGTGTGGAATCGCTCTTGAGATTGTACAGCCCACGATCGCTCTCGGCCTCAAGATTTAATTTATCTTTTGCAAACTAGAATCCGTTCAAAACGTTTAACAATGCCATGAAACGCCTGTGTGGCCCATTTTGAGGCAGCCCTCGAGCAAGAGGCACCAAAGCCAGATCAAGAAGATCAAAGCCCACCAGGCAAGGCTCATGAAGTAGCCATGATGGACTTTTCTGCAAATCAACACAACAGTCATTCTCCTCGACACAGAAAGGCTTCAATCTCAAAACCATTTGGCATGGGCTTGCTACACTTTTTACCCTTTGAGAGGCTCACTGGGCCGAAAACCCGGAAGGGCGGCCCAGGCAAAAGTTAGAGCAAAGAAAAAGAAAAGAAAAAAAAAAGATAAGCAAAAAAGAGAAAAGAAAAGAACAAAGAATAGCAAAACAAAAGAAAGAAAAGAAATGAAAATGCAAAAGAAAAGAATAAAAAGAATGAAGAAGAAAAACATAGCTTGCAAGGTCGAAAACCCGCATTGGGCGCCTTGGCAAAAGTTAGAGCCTAAACAGTGAAGGTTAAAATACCCGAGTGTACCTTAACCGGAACTACGTAAGGCTTGATTCCCATGTTTGGGATACGTAGGCAACTTCATCTTGAAGTCCAGCCCTCAACGCTTCCATAGCGTCTCAGTCCATGTCATGGTTTTGATCACTTTTGCCTCCTCCGAATCCAATGTCTCGATTGCAGCAACCTGGAATTACGTGACCAACTTCCTCTTGAAGTCCAACCACCAATGCCTTCCAGGTGACTATATCCATATATTGATTCAAACCATCTTCGCCTCCTCCGCGTTCGAGGGTCCGATCGTCATCAACGAGGACTGGCTCACAAAAATGCCACGGCATCATCTAAACAAGGGGCAACTTTCCGTTGCCATACAGTGCCATAAGTTGCCTTGAGTTACCGTCCAAACCAGGGGCAACTTTCCGTTGCCTTAGCCCCCCTTTAAGCTAGGGGCAATTTTCCATCATCCCCGATCCGAGGTTGTATATCTCGAGGGTAAGTTCCGCGCTTGTTGAGCGTTGATTGTTTGCAAAAATAGTTTTTGAAAATTTTTACTGAAGTTGACTATTTTCTCGAAAACTATTTCATTTTTCAAAATTGGACCATGTTTGGACCCTAAAAGGAGAATTTTCAGTGCTCACAGCCTGATTCGCATGATTTTCAAATCAAAAATTGAACAAGCATGTTAATCCAACTCTCGTTTTGTTCAAAACTGTTTTAGGAAGAAAACAAAAAATGGTCAAAGTGACGAACTAGGGGCACAGTTGAGTCAGGTCTTTTGTCTTTCCCCCGTAACATACTCGCCGGAAAGGCACTCCATCTGCCAGAAGAAATACCCGTGAGCTAACAGTGCTGGGTGTGAATCTGCGACTTCCTATTCATCCATTAATCACCCAGGGGAGGGATAAAAAATGAAAGAATAAAGAATAGAGAGAAGTAAGTTGAGAGAAAAGTAAGAAAAGGATTTTGAGAGAAAAACCAAGCATGAGGGTCGAGCGATGTGAGTATCACAAATCAGAAAGGGTGGGAATAATACTCGGAGGAATTGGCTCCTCGAGATTTGAGGTCTTTTCGTAAAAATGTCCGTGTGTCGTGTCTTTTGATCTGTCGGTCTCGATTTTAGCTTTGAGTCTTTTTCGAGCATGTCTCGTTCTTTTAGGTCGCGTACCTTTCGTTTCTTTGTCTGAGTCTATCTCGCTGTGTTCTGTGGTAGGCTCGATACCCTGGTTGAAAACCCTTCTTTATTTCAAAAAACTCGTTTGTGCTCAGAATGCTGTGCCACTCTCTACATTCGTGCGAAGCAAGAGAAGGAAAAGGAAAATTTGGGACATCCGAGTGTGTTTCAACTGCAACCGTGTCAGTTTTGTGATCCGTCTTGTCAGATTGGGGCTATTTGTTCAGGGTTTGCTGTGTGCAGAGTGAACCAAGTGTTGTATTATGGGCTGTATGCAGATCAATCCCCAGTAGAGTATGGGCTGTATTATTCAGTTTGAGTAGTGGTTTGTATGAGTTGTTTGCTGGTTAGTTGGTTGGTTATCCGATTATCATAGTGCAAGTGCTCAATTTACAAGTGTTCATTTTTCAAACCACAGATCGATATCATTTACATTTGAGGTGTAATATGATGCAATACAGTGCAAGGTATGAAATATACACAAATGTAAACACTTTTTTTTTAGACAAAAAGTTTGTTTCATTTCATATCATCTTTTCAAGTACATGAGTTTTGGAAAACAAAATCTGCCTGCGGCAGTACAAAGTACCATAACTACTAACAAAAGGGGAAAATGCAAAAAAGGAAAAGAAAAGAAAATAGCAAAATCTGTATCAAATATCAAAAATGGCTCCGGGGCCGTCAATCTGTCCTGGTCCTTTTCCTGGAAGAAGGTCCAGGAGCGTCATCAACAGGGGCACCACTAGGGGCATCGCCGCCTGAGCTCGAGTCCGAGCCATCACCGGTCTCCTCCGCCTCTGTCTCTGCCTCAGACTCATCATCCGGAACTGGAGCCAGCGAGCTGCTCTCGACATGAGTGCGCCCTCCTCTGGTGCGAGGATATACTCTGCCATCCCGGGTAGAAATGAGAGGTCGGTCGGGCGCCACCCGGAGGAATCGAGGTGAAAAAAGCAAGAAAGGCAAATACATCGAGAATCATGGCGGTGAATCGATTACAAAATCTGATGTATGAGTACAGTGTGTGAATGCCGTGGCGGTTTATCGATCTGAGAATCACGATGTATGAGTCTGATGTATGTATCTTGTGGCGATGAATCGGTCACGAGAATCTGATGTGTGAGTCTGATGTATCAAATCTGTAATGCGATTTATCAGATGTCGCAATTATGCATCAGATTATGTAAAGCAGTTTGTATATGGTTTGAGGCTGTGGTCAGAAAGAACATACCGGAATGCTGTAAAGGGCTAAGAGGTTGAATGTACGCTGTAGCATCCCCATCATGGAGGCATTCATCTCCAATGACTGCCGGGTGTACCCAGAAGACGCTTGCGAAAGTATCAGATGCATCAATATTCTGTGGAATATCAAATAAACTGAAATGAAATGGTATGCAATCTGATAATACATCTGGGAGGCAAGTCGGGGATACCGACAAACTCGTGATCAGCCGGCGGAGGGGCAAAGGGGATCTGGTAGGTCGCCCCATCCTGCCCTCGGAAAGTCAATGAAGCGGGCAGAACAGGCCAACCGGACCCCCGCCCTCGCTGAACTCCACCCCTGCCACGGACTCGAGCCCTCCTCGGCGCTCCCCCTCCAGCCCCTCCAGCTCCTGCTCCAGCCGCTGGCGCCACAGGTCTCTCTCTCTCTACTCGGTGGCCGCCGCTCAGAGGTCGCATAATGAAGGTCCGGACGTTCTCCGAGTAATCACCCTCGCCTCTGAAGTCGTCTGCCTCCCAGCCAATGGTGTAGTCTACCATCAGCTCGGCAGTGAACCTCTCAGTATCCCGCATGTGCTCAGGAGGGTGCACCGGGACTATCTGCTCAGGTAAGCCTAAGTGCAGCGCAAAAGCTTCGCCCAGTACCAAGCCCGGCCGAATCTCGAGTAGAATCCGGTAACGTGAGGTCTCATCGGCACCGGCAAACCGATCCCGCACCATCGGCGCGATGGAGCCCATATGGCCGCCAGTGATCTCAAATGAAATCTGATTTGTTACCTACTGTTATTGAAATATGTAGTGGAAAGGCGAAACTTAAATGAATTGCAAGTAAAACATACCTCGGCGGGGGTGATAGTGTCAAGAAATGGCGGCGGAAGAATGTCTCTCGCGGACCTCGGGTGCATCTCCGTCAAGCGGGCGAAAAAGGGACAACCAGAGAGGTCTCTGCATCGGGTACGGGAGCGAGCCTAGGAAAGTAGGCATAAACCCACAATTGCAAGATAAATTCCAGTGCATTTATCAGATAAAACAGAATACAGAATAGAAGGTAGAAATAGCAGAGCCGTGTGTTATGCAGTGTATTGTGCAGAGTGTACGATGTGGCGATTAATGCGGTCGATTAAGCGAGTATGTGTGTGCGTGTATGCGATTATCTGACAAGTGTAAAAGCGGACTACGATTATTGTGCGATGTGCGAGTCTGAAAATAAAGAACGAAAATGAAAGGCGGAAAAAAGAAATGTACCTCCCAAGCACGCCAGTAAGCCCCGAGCAACTATCCACTGCCGCGGGAGGCTGAGCTCATATATCCATAAAGGGTGGCCAGAGCGGCGCCACCCCAGTCATAATGTAAAATGTCTCTGACATCCACCAGTGCGCTGAGAAGGTAGAGAGGCACTGTGTTCGCCTGGTCGGCGAAGATGGTCGTCCCAAACAGGAATATAAGGAAGCCGCGTGCGTATCTCTCCACGGCCTCTAGGGTTATCGGAGCTGCATCAACGAGGAGGGGCTGGACCCGGAACTGCACCTCGAACCAGGAGTACTGGACGAAGCCGGGACGCGAGAGAGGCGGTGCCGCGCCAAGCAAGTAAACCTGATCCGCGGTCCACTCATCCATATCAATGTCGAAGGGGATCGGATCACCCCCTACCCCGATGCCGGTGAGCATCGAGAAGTCATAAAAGGTCATCGTCATGTCCCCAGTCGCCGACAAATGAAACGAATTGGTGGTGTCCCACCACCGATCCACTAGAGCGGCGAGGAGAGGTCTGCATGTCGTGAGCCTGAAGAGTCCCCTGCAAAAGGCGCCAAAGCCAGCCTGGTCTACGATGCGGCGAACTGCGTCGGGTAGCTCGGTGTACCACTCGCGAGCAACAGTGTTCCCATACCCGCGGATGGTATGGGAGTCTCCCTGTTTTCAAACAAATAGTTGCGAAGCAATATAAAATGTACAGTTTTGAAGAAACAGTCAAAATCAGTGCAAATGTGGCATGCGTGCAAGTTTATCAGATTCAAACAGATACCGGGTGCCGGTATGCTTTTAGTGAACTACAACATGTGATGCGTCAACGTGTTTGAGTGGTTCAGTACAAATTTGGCATGCGTGCAAGTTTATCAGATTCAAACAGATACCGAGTGCCGGTGTGCTTATAGTGAACTACAACATATGATGCGTCAGTGTGTTTGTGTGGTCTAGTGCAAATTTCGCATGCGTGCAAGTTTATCAGATTCAAACAGATACCGGGTGCCAGTATGCTTTTAGTGAACTATAACGTGTGATACGTCAGCGTGTTTGTGTGGCTCGGTGCAAATGTGGCATGCGTGCATATTTTCAGATTCAGACAGGTATCGGGTGTCGGTGTTTGCAGTGAAATACGGTGTGTGCCTTGGTTTGAGTGGTTCAAGGCTAGTGCAGTGTGTGCGCGTGTGAGTCTTAAACAGATAATTAGATGCAAACGTGTTTGTAATCGACTACAATGTACAGTATATCAGCGTATCGAAACTAAGCAGTTAAAGACTGTAATCAGCTATGACAATTGGCAGTTAAACGTTCTACATCGCAGAAAGTAAAGCAGAGAAAGAAAGTTACCTCGGAAGCGCCGGAGGATAGGTGGGAGACAGGCTCGCGTAGCAGCAGCTCAGGGTCCAACGCCATGTCGAAACTCCTGAACTGGCACAGTCCATCGGGTGGCAGAACATGGATCGCCGGCCGGTAGGTCGCCGGGTCAAACGGGCGCTCGCTCAACGGGAGGAGCTTAACCTCAGGATCCATCTCGTGATCCGAGGGAGTCCCACCGCGTGGAATGTCGTCCGCCATGTCAAGAATGATGAGAAAATGGCCGGAAGAATGAAAATCGGGTCGGAATACGAAGAGTCAACTGAAAGGTCAACCCTCGGGAGGGTGAAAAATGGCCAGAAAGGTCGGGATGTGAAAAAGGCACGAAACTCGAGAGAAACTCAAGGGGAATGAGCCTCAAAAGGTGGAAATGGCAAAGGATGTGCCGAAATGAAATTTCAATCGGTCGAAAATGTTTGAAACGCGATGAACTTCACGAATCGAACGACGAAAAAGGTGCGAGAACGCAAAGAAATGAGGAAATGAGGAGAGAAAAAGGCCCTAGAGAGAGAGGGTGTGTTTTTTTGGAGGAGGAGAAGTGAAAGAATAGGGTTTCAAAACCCTATTTTAAAACACCCGAAGCGAAAAGTCGAATCTGCCCCGATTCAGCAACTTTTTGCCGGTCGGCAACATTTTGTGCCGGCCGGCAAAATATTCTGCCGATGGAATTTTTTGTAGCCGGTGGACAGCCGGTGGCCTCCTAGCCCGGCCGGTGGTGTTCCCACAGCCTTGTTTAGGCAATATGAGTGTTTTCTGGTCTTCATAGCCCAAGAAAGTGCAAGAAAGTGTATCTCCGTCGCTCAACCGGCCTCTATTTTGACCTCGGACCATGTCTTCTGTGCGTGGCACTCAAATTCATGCAATGTTGTATCCTTTTGTATCCTTTTTCCTTTTACAAGATTCAAAAGTTGCCCCGCGTGCGTTACATGCATTCGTCATGTTGTCTGGTGCGTTGCGTCGCGCCGTCATGCACATCCCTCATGCATGGTCATGCATTTTATTACAAGCATTGTCATGCACTGTTATGCACCTCAATACATACGTCGTCTCGCACATTACTCGTGTTATCGCTACCTCGCACATCATTCGTGTTGTCGTGCATCTCCTTGTTTTGCATTATCATGCATTTCAAAGAAAGGAAAAAGAAAGAAAAACACATCCGTTGTCACGCACACGAGTTCATTTGCATTGTTTTACATTTCGTGTGGCATGCGTGTCACACTTGCATTGCTTTATATTTCGTGTGGCATGCGTGTCACACTTGCATTGTTTTATATTTCGTGTGGCATGCGTGTCACACTTGCATTGTTTTACATATTCGTGTGGCACGCGTGTCACACTTGCATTGTTTTACATATTCGTGTGGCATGCGTGTCACACTTGCATTGTTTTACATATTCGTGTGGCATGCGTGTCACACTTGCATTGTTTCACATTTCGTGTGGCATGCATGTCACACTCGCATTGTTTTACATTCCGTGTGGCATATGTGTCACACACTTACATCATTTTGCATTCTTATGAGGCGTGCGTGTCTCATTTATTTCATTTACATCATTTTTCATTCCGTGTTGCATGCGTGTCACACTTGCATCGTTTATCATTCCAATAGGCACGTGTGCCTCCTCATTTTCATCGGCACGTGTGCCCCATTTGCATAGGCACGTGTGCCCCATTTGCATTGGCACGTGTGCCTCGTTTTCATAGGCACGTGTGCCCCGTTTTCATTGGCACGTGTGCCTCATTTGCATCGGCACGCGTGCCTCCTCATTTTCATTGGCACGTGTGCCTCGTTTTGCATAGGCACGTGTGCCCCGTTTTCATCGGCACGTGTGCCTCCTCACTTACATCGGCGCGTGTGCCTCGTTTTCATTGGCACGTGTGCCTCCCCATTTTCATCGGCGCGTGTGCCCCATTTTCATCGGCACGTGTGCCCCATTCTCATTGGCACATGTACCTCGTTTTCATCGGCATGCGCGTCTCGTTTCCATTGGCATGTGTGCCCCATCTTCATTGGCATGTGTGTCTCATTTCCATTGGCACGTGTGCCCCATCTTCATCGGCATGTGTGTCACATTTTCATAGGCACGTGTGCCTCCTCATTTTCATCGGCATGCGTGTCGTTATTTGCATTAGCATGCGTGCCTCATTTGCATTGTCTTACATTCCTCCTTTATATACACATTGCGTGCACGTGTGCATTGCTTTACTGATATATGTTCAAGTCCCTTTTTATACACATTGCGTGCATGTGTGCATTGCTTTACTGATATGTGTTCAAGTTCCTTTATATACACATTGCATGCACGTGTGCATTGCTTTACTGATATGTGTTCAAGTTCCTTTTTATACACATTGCGTGCACGTGTGCATTGCTTTACTGATATGTGTTCAAGTTCCTTTTTTATACACATTGCGTGCATTGCTTTACTCATATGTGTTCAAGTTCCTTTTTATACACATTGCGTGCATGCGTGCATTGCTTTACTTATATGTGTTCAAGTTCCTTTTTATACACATTGCGTGCATGCGTGCATTGCTTTACTTATATGTATTCAAGTTCCTTTTTATACACATTGCGTGCATGCGTGCATTGCTTTACTCACATGTGTTCAAGTTTCTTTTATATACACATTGCTTGCATGCGTGCATTGTTTTACTCACATGTGTTTAATCCCACTATCTTGCTATACACGTTGCATGCGTTATCACGCACTTTCGATTGCGTTGTCATGCATGTTGCTAACAACATTGTACCTATTAAGTTTGTTTACTTTTCAAGCACGATATTGTATGTACGGTTCATTTGAGGTCGGTGCAACCGGACGAGCCGCACATGTATTGTATCCTCCGAGTGAGACGTATTGAGCATTGCATAATTCTCTTACATCCTTTCTGCATTGTAGTGTAGTCTGGTGTATGCTAGCTTATAACTATTGCATGTGTACTTCGTTACAGCTTTCTTTCCATGATCATAAGTTATATTCGGCTTCTTGCATTTTCAGTTGCATTTTGCCCCTGCCTTCGGGCGCATACCTTGTTTGTCTTGCATGTTTGTCCAAGTCTTCGGCCTTGTCAAAAATGGGTCGTCTCTGGGCTTTGACATTCACTCCCGTCATTGTGATGACTTCCGAGTTCTGTCAAAGAGGGGCAACTGTAGACACCCCATTTTTGACCGTCCTCAAGACTTGGACGTCACCGTTTGAACACTCGGTGATTATCCATGTTTGTGTTTGTTTGGAGTTCCCGGAGTTCTCGGCTATGCGCCTTGTCTCAAGATCTCCGAACTTGACTGTTTTGTGTCTGGTTTTACACAAAACACTTGTGTTTTGCCTTGGAGGGGTAGGGAATGCCTTGTGAGGCATCCCCACACACCACCGGCACTAGCTAGAGGCCACCGGCTGGTTTTTGTTGCCACCGGCAATATATTGCCGGTCGGCACTCTTTGTTGCCGGTCGGTAGTCATTTTTGTCAAAATGACATTTTTGGCCAGCCGACTACTGTTCATCTACTTTTTCAGATATTTTAGGACAGCTGTTTGGCATTTTGTTCCCCTCCATACACGTGTATGGAGGAATGCTCTTCTTGTTAGCTTTCTTGACAAGCTTTACAAGATTGGTTGCCTATATAGGAGAGAGTCTTCTCTTGGCATTAGGGTTAGACATTTTAGAGGGGAAAACATTGCTAGAAGCTCTGGTTCTAGGGTTAGAACTCATATACATTCTATCTCTATCTACTCCTCTTTTGAGTGTTCTAGGTGCATTTGTTCATAGTATTGCACACAAACACCTACCATTACACCTTTCCTTGGCTATTGAGGTTCTAAGGGACTATTTTCAGAGTTTTGGGGCTGGTTTAAGCTCAAGGAGGCAGCTGGTCCTCCCTTTGTGAAGAAGGTCAACAAGGGTAAGAAACTAGTCCTTTTTACCCCATTTTTGCATCCTATTTCTACCTATCTTAGAGTTGTTTTTGTGTTTAGTGTATAACATAAAAAAGTTCTTTTTTTAGGCCCTCTTGATAGTTTATTAAGAGTTCTTTGTGCTTTGGGGAAGTTTGACCCCTCTTAGGCCTTGTAAGGCCCCATTTTGTGCTATTTTGTGCAAGTTTCGAGACTTTGGTGTTTGGGCCTCTTCACCACTGAAATCTTGAGGGATTTCAGTGGTGGGGATGGTGCCTTGAAGTCTCCAAAAGGGGAGGGCCACCCCCTCTCTTTGTTGTCCTTGAAAGGGACCATTTTTGGTCTCTTAAGGAAGTCTTTGTTCAAGTGTGTGTTGAGCATGCCATGGCTGTATTTTATGCTTATATTTCCATGTTATAACTTTGTATTAAGTTGGTTGTGGTACTCCATGCATGTTTAGTATAGTTGCCATGTAATGCCTCCTTGATCCCTTAACATGCCTTAGGTTGTTAGCCTTTGTTCGAGCATGTTTTAGGCTTAGCCTTGTGAATGTTTTGTACTTATTTTGCCATGCTTTAGGTCTGTCCATAGTTGTTTGGATCGATTTTGGCATGCTTAGTATAGCTCCTTTGCATTTGTGGCTTGTCGGGCTTGTATGCCTCAAGTATGTGAATGTGTAGCATGTGTTGATTGCACCATTTTGGTGGTTTGGAACCATCCAACATGTAATTTCAGTCCCTTTGGCATGCTCATATGCTTGCCTTAGGTGCCTCTTTGTTGCTTTGAGAGCATGTGTTGTATGCTCTATGTTTTGACCATTGTGCATGCCTTTGAATTTGAGCCACTTAGATGCCATCTAAGTGGTCCTTTGGGCTTGTTTTAACATGCTAAAAGTCTGTTTTTAGTTGTTTAATGCATGCCATGTTTGTTGTGCTAAATGTGCTTCAAAGCTTCATTACCTTGCTTCAAGTATTTGGGCCATTTGCATGCTAATGTTAACTTCATTTGAGTTGGTTTGGCATCACATTCTAGCATGATTTTCAGAGTTAATGTTGCATTCAAATTATCCATGATAGCCTCTTTTAAAGTTGCTAGTTTAATGCTTAAAGTTTGGACCATCATGTGTGCACATGTGCGTGTGTGTTTAGCCTCCATTTTTGAGCACTTTGGCCACTGATTTTAGGCCTAATTGTAGTTGCCTAAGTCATGTTTAAGTCCACCCCTTTGCTTGGTTTGCATGCTTGCCTTGTATGTGTGTTTGCATACTAGCATTCTTGTTTGCATCCCATGTTGCATACTAGTTGACATGCTTAGGATTGCACACATAGACATGCATGCCTTGTCCCTTGATTTGGTGATGGGAATTGGGCCCCTTTATTTGTTTGATTTGCATTTCATTTGAAATTGAAGTGCACACTTGATTCTTTGGGCCATCATGCATGGAAATGCGTGATTGGTGGTCCGAGAATCGAGGCACATCCACTTTTGAGTCACAAACATGATAAGGAATGTGTTTGGTGCATACATTGCTTGAATTGAGCTGCTATGCAAGTTTTGCCCTCTGCTACTGTGAGTTGCAGGTTCTGCAGGAACTTATTACCTGCCAGCAGTATTTAGTGCCGACCGGCAGTCAATCGATGGCCGGTGGATTCATTTTGTGCCGACGACCACAAATTCACTGCCGGTGGTCATTCTACTTAGCCGGTGGGATCCCTTAGTATCCTGAGAGGCATTTCTGAGACTTTGGCAGTTTTCAGAGGAGCAAAGCAGGGAAAACAGAGGCAGGCTAGGCATGGCAGTGCAATTTCGAGCGGAATCCGAGCGCGCATGCATTGAGCCCTCACCCCGAGGCGGTTTACTGTTTTTTTTCTTAGCATGATTAATTTGTTAATTAATTAGGCGATTTTTAATATTTAATTAGGTTGTGTAGTTAGTTAATTTGTATATTCTTTTGGTCCCTTCGAGCGAGGGCAATTTTGTAATAAGCGTGCATGAGTGGTGTGTATGTCTTCCAACCCCCACTTCTTTCTTCCCTTTTATTTACCTGCTTATGATGGTAGATTAGGGCACGTTTATTTTAGCATACCTTATGCAATGCATGCGTGCATCCATGCATTTGTTGGCATGCACCGGGCTCGGTACATCATACAAACCGCATCATATCTTCAAATCTAACTTGAATACGTGCACCGAATGATTGCATTTCACATGCCATTTTAGGGTTAGCCGAGCCTATCCTAATCACGTTCTGCATGCGATGCATTAGTCACTTTAACAAGAACTAGGACATGCATGTTTGCTAATTAGTTTTTGTTTTGGCACGGAGTATGATGTAAGTATTTATGCTTTAGCATATCGCATGCGTATGAATGTTAACCATGTGGCTAGCTGCTTATGTGATATAACTGTCTGAATGCCTGTGGGTGGAGGTTGGATTGCTTGAGTTGGAAAAACTCGTTGAAATCCGCGTTTTAGCCTACTTGTGAGTAGCAAATTCCGAAACGCTTTCAAAACGAACGGATATGCAATGTTTATTTCCAAATTAGGCAATCTAGTCTATACTTGTTTGCTGCACGCATAACATAGTAATTCTAGGCTAATAATTGGAACAAGAACACATAACGTTTTCAAAATCAGATATCACGGTTAGTAGAGGCCGATCTTCGGACCGGGCAAAAGGGAGTGCTCATAGCTGACCTTCCCCGATCGTACCCAAGCTCCCGAGCCAAGACAACTTTGGTGATGACGGACACGTGGCCTTCGGTACCGAGTCAGGGTTTCCTAACTTTCCCATTTTAAAATATTTAGGTGGCGACTCTGTATCTGGCAAAGCAGTCTATGTTTGGCACTACTTTTCAAAAAAATCTGTTTTCTCAAACGATTTTCCAGAGTTGGACTCTTTGGTTCAGATTACGAACCGCAACAAACAAAAAACAGGGGAGTCCGAATTGTAGCATCCGAGGTCCCACGCGGGCGCCATTACAATGTGTAATAAATAAGGTTTAGTTAGAAACATGATATGAGACTAAGATATCAAACTATAAATACATAATCATCAGATTAATTAGTTTTCAAATAATACCATAATTCAAAAATAATACCATAATATATAACATCATATAATTTCTCTCCCTGTGATATTATCAAAAGGAAATCATGGGTCAGAATTTGGAGGAGGAGGATGAAAATGATAGTGATAAATGGCATCAAAAATATATATATATATATATATCTCAAAAATATAAATATATCAATCAACGGTCAATCAATAAATATATATATATATATATATTACATATACAACTCTCCCACAGCGCTCTCGTTTTTTGCAAAAACACGGTTGCCACGCGGCCTGGCTTTTGCTTCATTGGCCGACAAAAGCAGCTCTCCTCGATTGCCGCTTGCCTCGGCTATCTCACCCTCCTTGTCTTCTTCTCTTCAGCCTCTTCTCTTCAGCCTTCTTCTAAATCACATACTCTTCCATTTTCTTCTTCACCATTCTCTTCTATCTCTTCTTCACCACTCTTGTCTGTTTCTTCTTCCTCATCGAGAGACAAAAAAACTGAACGGAGGAAGCCAAACCTCAGTCTGTTCTCTTCTATTTCTCTGCAACTCGTTTCGTTTACAGCTCTCACCTCTAAACCATGGCTTCCTCATCCCATACCCTCACTCTATTTCCGGACCTGAACGATCCCATAAGCTCTGCTGGACCGAATGCCCCTATTCCTACTCTTCCTATCATTCCTCTTCCTAACCTTCTTATGATGTCGATTGAACAAATCATGGCAGCTCAATCTGACATAGAAGCCAATCATTTACATTGACGTCCTGTATGGAGACAGTGACGGCAGTCACAAAATTGGCTCACCGATTGTAGAATAGGACGAGTGAGTTCCATTAGGTCAACGCTCAACTCTCTCTGCTCCAGCGCATGTACAAGGATACGCAAGTAGAATAGGCGCACTGAAGGCCGAAAATAAAGAGCTTAAACGAAAGGCTACTTCCATGGCCCGATTTGGAGCAACGTCGTTCTTGGTCTTTGATAGTCAGCAGGGAGACGTCGCTCTCGACGAAAGCATGGGGACAGGGGCGTCAAGGGTTGCCCAAGGTGATAAAAAGAAGAAGAAAACGATGGAAGAGATGAGTAAGTGAGGTCGATGTATGGCCAGAAAAAAATGAAGGGTTATTTTGTTTTTTTTTTTAAATATGTTTAGTTTAATCGGCGTATGGCTGTAAAAAAAAATGAAGGGTGTTTTGTTTTTGTTTTGTTTTCTTTTTTTTTAATGTAAATATTTGTATGTTGATTTGTTTTTATTTTTATGTTTAAGTACTGAAAAATGAAATGAAAAAGCAGAAAAAAAATAAGAAAATTAAGCCCAAACAAAAAAATAATAATGAAAAAAAAATATGTGTGGTGCAAGCTCATAAGTGTGATATCAAAAATAGAACAGAATCTAAGGGGATTTTTTTTTTTTTTTAAATAATCTAGTTTAAATTCTTTCCCTTGTTTCATTTGGCAAAATCAATAGGAGATATGATAAATGAACGCTCATAACTGAAATGTTCTCCTCAATAATATCAAATAGGATGCCAACTATTACCAATAAAGTTGCCAAAATGATACTAACATGCAATCTACCAAGGATACCAATATGCAATCTAGAAGATTTAACAATCATAACTCAAGTATTATGTTAAATACCAAATATTGCTAATAATAGGTTAAACTCAATATAATCTCATGGCGCTAATGTAATTCCAAAAAATGAAGCATGTTTAAGGTATAGCAATCCATATGCCAAGAAAAATCATGAATTTCAATATATAGCACACATTTAAGCATAGGCATGATTCTTAGGTAAGTGCATCATCAAATAGTATACATTGCAAATCATATGAAGCATAATCAATCTTTTTCATATCGAAGTAATAACAGTATTAGCTCAAAGGATATAAGATAGAATTTTTACCTCAAAAGCTTAAGAGAGTATATGAGGCATACGTTAGGTTCAAGAGATGGAAGCTTTTTAATCTTCAATTTTCTTTCATGAGGAGTTTATCTCAAAAGGGTTTAACAAGTATGTTAGCAAAATGATTTCTCTCCCTAAGTTGGTGCTATCATTTTCTAATGTGATTTGTGTAAATATAGCATTCATAGAACAATCACTATTACTCAATAAAAACACAGCATAAATCACTTCTTATCACAAACTCATAAAGTGAAAAATAATTCAATGATCAAACAACAGTTTGGAATGCTATTTTTCAAAATTTTCAAGTTGTAGCACATAGCATAATATGCATAAGAAAATAGTGTTATGCTCTTTGTTTTATTAAAAAATGATGCAACAATCTCATTTAATCACATAACATTATCAAGAGGCATTTTCATCAATTCAATCCACATACTCAAGTGTGATAAAACATTTTACTCAATGTAGAACACAACATGAATGCTATAAACAATTAATTCAACAATTTATCAATCAAAAGCATTTCATGAGATGTATGCCAATATAATCCATATTCAAAAGATATTCAATAGAATAGATGCAATGTCTCTACAAACGTATGATACTTCTTTTCATTTAGACATTGTTGATGGATCATAATCAATGAATTTCATAACTCATTCAAATATTTCAATGTAAAGCATATAAGTATGAAATTTTTATATTGAGCATATTCTTGAGATCACAAATATAGAATTCAAAATATAGATAGTATACATCTCAAAAACATGCTATGACATCAAAATTAATTCTACAAAGATATAACTAAAAAATGAATTAATATATTAGTATGAAGTCATATATAAGATATGAAAAGTATGCTCACAAAAAAATTTATCACTTCTTATCTCTTTTTCATAGCAATGGATAACATGATATAAAATGTTAATGAATACATGAATCATTCATATTCTAATAGGCATTCATCAAAATAATATAATTCTCATTTTTGAGTTCAATGAATGTTTGAAAGAAACTAGCAGAACATGACTTAGCAAACTTAGTACAATTAGGTTACATGGAAGCAATGATTAGACACAACCTATTGTACACAAATCACACCTTAAAGAATATAGAACTTTAAGTTTAAAGGTGTGTTAGGAGTCTTTTTGAGAATAGGTCTAATTAATGCACGATTTAAAATATAGCATGCGGTGTGAACGGCTTCGGCCCAAAAATATTTAGGAATATTATTTTCGCAAAGTATTGTTCTACTCATCTCTTCTAAAGTTCTATTCTTTATTTCTACTATACCATTTTGTTGAGTGGTTCTAGGTGCTGAAAAATTATGTCCAATACCATGCTCATCACAAAACAATTCAAATTTCTCATTTTCATGTTCTCTACCATGGTCGATTCGAATATTAGAAATAAAAAAGCCTTTTTCATTTTGAATTCTATGATAGGGTTTTATGAAAGAAGAAAATGTTTCATCTTTGTGTGCTAAAAATATAACCCATGTAAATCTTGAATAATCATCAACAATAACAAGACAATAATGTTTTCCACTTAGACTAGATGTCCTTGAGGGACCAAATAAATCCATATGCAATAGTTGTAAAGGTCTAGTTGTGAAAATATGAGATTTTGATTTAAATAATATTTTAGTTTGTTTTCCTTGTTGATAAGCACTACAAAGATGATCTTTTTCAAATTTAATTTTTGGAAGTCTAATGATCAAATCCTTTCTCAAAAGTTTAGCAATTAAATCTATATGAGCATGAACAAATCTTCTATGTCATAACCAACTATTTTCATTATTAACATATAAACATTTAACATCACTGGCATAGAAATCATTAAGATAAAAAATATAAATATTATCATGGCGATTACCAACGAATAAAGCTTTATGATCATTTGTGCTTTCAATTATGCAATATGATTTATCAAAAATAACCCGAATACCTTTATCACATAATTGACTAATACTAAGTAGGTTATGCTTAAGTCCATCAACAAGTAAAACATTTTCAATAGAAGGGTTAGGAGAAATACCGATACTACCAATACCGATGATTTTTTCTTTCTTGTTGTCTCCAAAAGTAACAAATCCTCCATCTTTTGATGATAGTTTAGTAAAGAATGATTTATCTCCGGTCATGTGTCTGGAACATCCACTATCAAGATACCACTTTCCTTCTTTAGCTTTGGACTTAAAGCAAACCCCATCTTGAGTAGAGTCTTCATCTTCAAGAGCCATGAGACATAAGTTGGCTACTTCATTTTCAATTTCATCACTTGAACTTTCATCTTCACTTTCTCCCCAAGCTGCTACCATGGCCTTTTTGTTTCTTTTGTAGTCTTTTCCATGATTCTTTAATTTTGGACAATCCATCTTCATATGTCCAAGATTTTTACACTCATAGCAAATTATAGGCTATTTCTTGTTATCTTTGTTGTACTCTTTCTTGAAAGGTCTTCTTCCTCCATAATTGTTTTTCTTGAAGTGCTTTTTGAGATTTATACTAAACATGGCATAGCTTTCATCCTTACTGGAGTTTTCATGTTCTTCTTCATTTGATGAGGCTTTGAATGCAATTCCACTTTTCTTTTTGTTTTCAACATCCTCATGTCCTTTCATGGTGATGTCATGAGTCATAAGGGAACCCATAAGCTCATCCAATCCAAGTGTAAAGAGATTTTTGGCTTCTATAATGGTCGTGACCTTTGCTTCCCAATTCTTTGGTAAACACCTAAGAATTTTTCTTACCAACTCACTGTTAGTATAAGTTTTGCCATGAGATTTCAAAGAGTTTACAATTTTAGTAAATCTAGTAAACATACTTGAAATAGATTCATCAGAGTTCATTTTAAACAATTCATAACTATGAACAAGCATATAAATACGAGATTCCTTCTCTTGGTTTGTTCCTTCATACGTTACCTCAAGTTTGTCCCAAATTTCTTTTGCCGAATCACAACTTGAAATTCTATTATACTTCTTAGAGTCGAATCCACAAACAATGGTGAGTTTGGCTTTAGCATTGGCTTGCAATAATTTATAATCTTTCTCATCACATTCATCTTCAATTTTAGGTACACTAATATTGTCTACTAATTTGGTAGGAATTTTTGGACCTTTGGTGACAATAATTCACATGGCATAATCAGTGGCTTGTAGGTATAGGGTCATCTTATCCTTCCAATGACTATAATTGTTTCCGTCAAACAATGGTGGCCTATTTGTGGCTTGTCCTTCAGCTAAGGTTGCCATGGATCGAAACTCCTAAATGGTTAAATCTAAAACAAGGGTCTAGGCTCTGATACCAATTATTACCCAAAAAACAACCTAAGAGGGGGGTGAATTAGGTTTTTACAATTAAAAATTAATAATACCCTAATAAAAATTATAACCAGCACAATAGATAAATATAGTTAATGAAATAAAAATAATTAAAACAAGTGTTCTAACAACTATGTCAGTTAATGATTTTAGCACAGTGAAAATGTAAAATATAACTACAGCAATTTAAATAAAATAAAGAGATAAGGAAGAGAAAGGCAAACAAATTTATAGTGGTTCGGCTTCAACTCGGCCTACGTCCACTCCTCAAGCTTCACTTGATATTTTCCAGTATGCTCTAGCTTTACAAGGTGCTAGCAACCTTTTCACAGATAGAGCAATCCTCCACAGATTTTACACTGACTTTCTAAGTCAAAAATACTGAGTGTACTACACTCTTACAAGATTGAAAATAATGTGTTTTTGCTTTCACAGAAAGCTTACAATAAATATCTCTCAAAAATAGATATATAAAATGAAACTTTGATTTTTCTGTAAATCTCACACATGAAAGATAAGCTTAATGCTATAAGGCTCAGTGTATAATTTCTGAGAGAAGATATAAACAAAAACTGAAGAACACTTCTCAGAGAATTTTTCAGAGAATAGATGTGAGTGATTATAGATCAAAGAATATTTTCTGGTTTTTCTTGTAACTTGATTACATTAGAAGCTTTGGTATATATAATGAAAATTATAACTGTTTATAGCCGTTGTATTCATTTGAATTTATAGCCGTTGTACTCATTTGAATTTATAACCGTTGTACTTTCATCATTACCAATTTGAATATCTTTCACTCCATCATTACAAATTTGAATATCTTTCGCTTGAATCTTTTGAACCTTTTGGCCTTTTGAACCTTGATTGCCCTTTATAACCGTTGTACTTCCATCATTACTAATTTGAATATCTTCCACTTGAACCTTTTGAACCTTTTGTTTTACTAGGCTGTTTGAACCTTTGTTTTGGACTGTTTGAACTCATGATTTAATCAAATATTAAATACATTCTAACAACATTTAGGATAAAAGTTTAGGTGAGAAATAATGGGACAAAATAAATTTTTATTCTATTTTTCTCTTTCAAATAAATCATCAAAATAAATTTTGATTCTATTTTTCTCTTTCAAATAAATCATCAAAATAAATTTTCATTAAAATATAATTAAATAAATCATCAAAATAAATTTTGGATTCTTCAAATAAATTAAAACATAATTAAATAAATCATCAAAATAAATAAGTCTAATAATATTTTTTTTACATGTTTTGATTACATAGTGATTTTATTTTTTTAACTAATTGTGTTTTTTTACTCTTCATTTTGATCACATAATGAGAAAAAAAAATTATTTAGGTTGTGACAATCTCTGTGTTTTTTGAAAAAATAACTGGATTGTATTCATTATTAGGTTCACATAAAGTACCCACTATTGATGATAATTATATTGTATTTTGTTTAGCAAAAAAATAAATTATAATTTATTTTTTTAACTCACTGTGTTTTTTGGAAAAAAAAAATTGATTCTGTTTTTTAACAATTGACTTAAGTTGTAATTAAGTTTTTAATTCACTATTTATTTGAAGAAAAAAAATGATTGAATGATTGTGTTTTTTAACTACCAATTGACTTCATTGCTTTTTATTATTATTATTTATTATGAGCAAAAATGTGATTGTGTTTTTTTACACTCCGTTTTGATAACATGGTGATTTTATTTTTTGACTGATGATGTTTTTTTACACACCATTTTGATCACACAATGAGAACAAAAATTTGTTTAGATTGGGACAATCTTTGTGTTTTTTGAAGGGGGAAAAAAAAAACAGGTTGGATTGTATTCATTTTGTTTTTTAATTATCAATTGACTTCATTGATTTTCTTTTTATTATGAGCAAAAATTCACTTATTTTTTCTACTCGAAGGACAAACTAAGTGAGAGGGAGATTTATGATTTGGATTGGGCCGTGGTAAGGGCCAGACAAATTGTGGGCTGAACACATTTGGGCTGTGGCAGCCTAGGCCCATCCAGAAAGGGTTTTCGCTCGATAATGGCACGATCGCTGTGAAACCGAGCTACTTGCTCGTTAATGGCATAGCTGCTCGATAATGGCATAATTGCATAATTGATGTCGTATTAGCCGGTCAAGTGAGGTTCGGCTGAGATGTCCGTTGCCTCACTGGGTTCCACGGTTCATGCGTTAGCTCGGCAGGAAAGGCGGCTAACCAAAGATGACTTATCCGGCTTCGGCTAAGCTAAGCGGAATACCGAAACTCGGTCGTCATTGAGCTTAATGAGCGGGCGCTCTGGCTATTGTCGGTCATGACCGTGAGATGTTACTGACTGCTAAGCTCGATGGTGTGGTGGCAGTTAGGTGATGTTCAGCTAGATTTGTGCTAACAGATGAGATAGCAACACCACGTGTCGAGAAACTAATGGGAGTAGATTTAGGGCGCAGAAGGTATATAAGCGAGTCTGCGCCTCCCATGCTGAGACAGATGAACATTTGGTGAGACGTACACGAAACACTAAACACTCTCCCTTCTCTCTATCTAGCCCCTGAGTGGGTGTTCTAACTTGATCGTCGGAGGAGTTTTCTAGCCACACACCGCCGGGTAGCACACCGCTGTTGTGATCGCAGGTCGATCGGACAGACAGGAGCTTGGAAGAAAAGAGTATGGGCTCGCCTGAATATTTGCTCCTCGCACAATTGGCGCCGTCTGTGGGAAGTTGACAGACAAAACCTTGTCTTCTAGGCTCATTTGATCGCCGTCCATGGCGAACAACGACGAGATTCCGTTGTCTGCCATCGACGGAGTTACCCCAGAGTCAGGCAGACGAAGAGAAGGACATCCTGCCACCCCTCCTATGGCGGACCTGGAGACTTCTCCAGGAGGACATTCAAGAGACGCGCGGGATAAGCGCGTAAGAAGCTTTAGTCATTCACGGAGTCCAAACGGTCACCGGCGGCGGAGAGAATCGCACGCCAGACGTCTGGACCATAAGCTGAAGGACCAAGATGCTGTCATCCGGAGAATGGCGGCGGAGATGGAGGATCTTAAGAGACATGTCAAAGGGAAGGGTGTAATTGGAGTGGGAGACCACAGTGAGCGCACCCAACCCCACCGTTCATGCAGTCAAAGCCAGCAGCATACTCCGTCCATCTCAATCACTAGAAGTTATAAGGTTGGAGATTCTGACGCGCATGTACAGAGGTCCAGCGCGCAAGACAGCACCTATCAACCTTCACGACCGACGACGACGTCAAGGTATTCGTATTCCGCTTGTTCAGAGGATTTGCGGGTAGTCTTGAAGGAACGGGCTTGCCGGTAGGAGGCTCATAGGGTGCCGGTGTTCTGGCGACTATCCTATGGGGTTCACGCTAGTGAAGAGGTCGGAATGCCTCCACCCCGCCTAGCTGCGCCACTCCTAGACACAGACTTGGCAAGGCTGAGCGCCACCCCTTTCTCCCTGGAAATAAAAACAACACCGCTTCCGGCAGGGTTCCACCAGCCAAAGTTTACGCTCTACGACGGAAAAATCGATCCCTATATGTATGTAAGCCACTGCCGACAAGTCATGGCCGGACATAGGCGAAATGACGCCTTTATGTGCCTTATATTCCCGTCAAGCTTGGAGGAGCTGGGCTTGAAATGGTTTGCGAGGCTGCCGGATGGGAGCATAGAAAGGTAGTATCAGTTGGCAGAAGCCTTTGTGACGCGTTTCAAAACCAACACTAAGACGCCGAAGGAAGTTGACCACCTTCTTAGTGTCAAGATGGAGCCGAGCGACATGCTCAAGGCATACAACTCCAGATACTGGGAAACCTTCAACGAGATCTTGGATTGCCTTGTCAACCTTGCAATCACGCAGTACAAGCGTGGTCTCCCGGTCGGACATAGACTGCGGGACTCGTTTACGATGCACCAGCGGACATCCATGGGCCAGCTAATGCAGCGCATCAATGAGCATATCCGAGTAGAAGATGATGCGGCAGCATCTACCATGAAGGCAACACCGGTAGCAACAGACAAGAGGTCAGCTGGCAAGGTACACGCGGTTGGACAGGAGGCAAACCGTTTAAATGATCGCGCAGAGGAATCAGACTGTGGCTCAAATCGTAAAAATCGGGGTAGGGGTCGTCGAAATGACCGAGATGACTACCCCCGGGATGACGTCGCTGATGCAAACAGAAGGTTGAAGGCCAGAACAGGCATTACCACGGTTTTTAAGATTCTAATTTATCGCATACTTAGTGAAATCCATGACGAGGATTATGTCCGGTTTCTTGCTAAGTTGGGCGACGGACAGAAGGGTTTCAATCCGCGGTACCGTTGCACATTTCACCGGGAGCGCGGCCACCGGACAGAGGACTGTTTGCCTTTGAGGCAACACTTGGAAGAGCTAGTCGCAGCCAGACACCTGGACCTTTACATTGACGGGGGTGTGAAGGCAAATTAAGCCCCGGTTGATACGCGTGCACCGGGTGACTTGGAGGCGCCCCCTCAAGGAGTGATTAATGTCATCCACGGCATAATGGAGCCGGCGCGTATATGCGAGCTCCGAGGTATGATCAAGAAGGCAGAACACATGAGGGAAGTTTTGTCGGTCTAGCCCGCGATCAAAAGAGGGAAGACCGAAGAGAAGGACGTGATCAGTTTCTCTACAAGGGACTTAGAGCGCATTCAGACACCGCACAATGATGCCTTGGTGGTCACTCTCCTCGTCAAGGAATTCGATGTCAAGCGCATCTTGATCGATCAGGAAAGCTCGGTCGAGATCATGTATTACGACGCGTTCAAACAGCTCAAGCTCCGGGATACAGACTTGGCCCCGGCAACTTCGCCATTGGTTGGTTTCAACTCACAACCTGAGTGGCCTTTGGGAAAGATTATTCTACCGGTCAAAGCAAAATCCGTGGTCAAGCAAGTGGAGTTCTGGGTGTTGCAGATGCCATCTACTTATAACCTGATCCTTGGAAGGGGATGGCTTCATGGGATGGCTTCACGCTATGCAAGCCATAGCATTAACCTTCCATCAGGTGATGAGATTCCCCTCAGCTACGGGGGCAATTGAGGAGATTTGAGGCGATCAAGTCATGTCGAAGCAATGCTTTGTGGCAGCCAACGGGAGCCGAGCTGCCAAAGGCTTCATCCAAATGATAAAGGGACCGGAAGACCGAGGAGTCCTTGACGATATGGGCACTAGGGCCGAGGACAAAGCCGTCGAAGAATTGGTCGAAGTGCGAATTGATACAGAGAGTCCAGACAAGTTCTTTCTGCTCGGATCAAGCCTTACCGCACAAGAAAGGACCGAGATGGTTGAGTTTTTGATGGCCAATATCAAAGTCTTCGCATGGTCACCTTATGACATGCCCGGCCTCGATCCGAGTTTTATTTGCCATCACCTAAACGTCTTCCTTGAAGCCAAGCCGGTCATTCAGTGAACAAGAAGATCGGCGTTGCATCACGCCAAGGTAGTTGCAGAGGAAGTGAAGAACTTGCTTGAGGCACGAGCTATTCAGGAAGTGCACTACCCTTGGTGGATTTCAAACACGGTTGTTGTACCAAAGAAGAATGGGAAGTGGCGAGCTTGTGTCGACTATAAGACCGTCAACCAAGCTTGCCCTAATGACAGCTTTCCACTGCCCAGAATAGACCAGCTCGTGGACTTAACGGCTGGACATAACAGGCTCAATTTCTTGGATGCCTACCGTGGTTATCATCAGATTGCCATGCATGGCCCCGACCGCGAGATCACCTCCTTCACTACACCAAGGGAACTCTTCTGCTACCGAGTCATGCCTTTTGGTTTGAAGAACGCCGAGGTAACTTTCCAAAGGATGGTGACCAAGATGTTCGCTCCTCTGCTAGGTCGGACAATGGAGGCTTATATTGATGATATGGTGGTTAAGAGCTGGCATCAAGTAGACCACTTGTCCGACTTGGCCGAGATGTTCGCCATTCTCAAACAACACAAGCTACGCCTGAATGCGTCTAAGTGTGCCTTTGGCGTGGGATCTGGAAAATTCTTGGGCTTTCTAGTCACAAACCGAGATATCGAGGCAGACCCCACACAAATCCGAGCCATACAAGAGTTAAAGCAGCCTAGCTCGGCTAAGGGCGTGCAGCATCTGGCCGGCATGGCCGCCGCGCTTAACCGATTCATAAGCCGGTCATCCGATCGCTGCCGCCCTTTCTTTCAAACTTTGAAATCAAAGTTCTCTTGGGATGAAGAGTGTGATCGGGCTTTGGCCGCGCTCAAGGAGTATCTGTCTTCAGCGCCACTGTTGGTAACACCGAAGCCCAACGAAGAGCTCTACCTTTATCTGGCCGTTTCACAGCATGCGGTCAGTGCAGTGCTTGTCCGGTCGGAAGGAATCAAGCATCTCCCTATCTTCTACGTCAGCAAAACCTTACTACCAGCAGAGTCGAGATACTTGCTGCTAGAAAAACTTGCATTGGCATTGATGATGGCCTCCAGGAAATTGGCACACTACTTCCATGCCCATACAATCATCGTTTTGACCAAGTTCCCCTTCAAAGCTTTGTTCGAACGAGCGGACTTCTTTAGTCGAATCCTCAAGTGGGCAGTTGAATTAGGACAATTCGACGTCAAATTCCAGCCACGAACTGCCATAAAAGCTCAAACATTGGCCGATTTCATTGCTAAATTCTCACCAGGAACTCATCCGGTATGCCTGGTGGATATTGCCGTGGCAGATGAGAAGGTGAATGCAGGCTAGACCGCAATAATAGCTAGGCGATGACGGCGACGCGGAACTTGCGCGCCCCGCCAAAGAACCTTTGGTTAGTATAATTCCACAGCTCGGCGATGCGGTGACAGAGTTAGGTATCACTGACCAACCTGCTTCGTCCGGTACCGTATCACCAAGGGGGAAAGAAGTGGAACCTCTCAGCATAAAGCCTGCAGCCGGCATAATACTGCAATCCAGGGATTCGCCTACGGACATAGGCATTACGGATCAACTTACTGAGTCCGGTGCCGAATCGCCGAGGGGGGCTGAAGTGGAACCGCTCAGCACAGAACTTGAACCGCTGAACAACTGTGATCCCATCAACCTTCAAGCCTCTCAGAACCCCTCAGACTGTTGGAAGCTCTTTGTTGGCGAAATGTGAAAAATTTTTGTTGATGGAGCCTCGAACCGTCACGGTGCCGGGCTAGGTATAGTTTTGATTTCGCTAGACGAGCTGGCTATTGAACATTCTATCACCCTCGGATTCCCTGCCTCAAACAACGAGGCTGAGTACGAAGCGCTTTTGGCCGGGCTCAAGAGCGCGCTTCAGATGCACGCATCCGAGCTAATGGTCTACAGTGATTCCCAGCTTGTGGTTAACCAAGTTTCTGGGGTTTACGAAACAAAGGATGACAGAATGATGAAGTACCAGGCTCTGGTCAGAGACCACGTCAAGCGATTCCAGGCAATAAGGGTCCAACAGATTGGCCAAGAAGAAAACGGCCAAGTAAATGAATTGGCCAGCCTTTCTTCCATGGTTGATAGCACAACTTCCAACCCTCTCCTAATTGAATTCCTTCCGTGGCCCAGCATTGAGGAAACCGGGCAGCCTGGGCCCGGACAAATTGTGGGCCGAACACATTTAGGCCGTGGCAGCCAGGGCCTATCCAGAAAGGATTTTCGCTCTGTAATGGCACAGTCGCTGTGAAACTGAGCTACTTGCTCGGTAATGGCATAATTGCATAATTGATGTCGTATTAGCTGGTCAAGTGAAGTTCAACCGAGATGTCCGCTACCTCACTGGGTTCCACGGTTCATGCGTTAGCTCGGCAAGAAGGCCGACGGCTAACCAGCATGACTTATCCCGAGCTTGGCTAAGTCGGAATGCAACTGAGCTCGATCGTCATTGAGCTTGGCGGGCGGAGCACTCTGGGTAGCTGTGCAGCGCGGCCGTTGACAGCCGAGATACTGCAGCCCGGCTGCTGAGCTCCTAGTGGTGTGGGCTAGCAGTTAGGTGATGTTCAGCTAAATTTGTGCTGACAGATGGAATAGCAGCACCACGTGTCGAGAGACTAATAGGAGTAAATTTTGGGCGCAGAAGGTATATAAGCAAGTCTGCGCCCTCCATGTTGAGACAGATGAACATTTGGTGAGACGTACATGAAACACTCAACACTCTCCCTTCTCTCTATCTATCCCCTGAGTGGATGTTCTAACTTGATCGTCGGAGGGGTTTTCTGACCACACACCGTCGAGTAACTCACCGCCGTTGTAATCGTAGGTCGATCGGACAGACAGGAGCTTCGAAGAAAAGAGTACGGGCTCGCCTAAATATTTGCTCCCCATACACTAAGGCAAAGACAAACCAAGATAGAGATAAAATTTGTGTGAGAGAGAGAGAGAGAGAGAGAGAGAGAGAGAGAGAAAGTTGGAGAGAATTTGGAAAAAAAAAAAAAAGAGGCTACACCTCCACGGTCACAATCTTCACCTCAACGCAATCTTCATAATCTTCAATTCAAAACCTGTAAGTAATTTTTTAATTTATTTTTTAATGGTTCTTTTATTTTCATTTATTTTTTTACTATGAGCAAAAATATTATTGTGACTTTTTACACTCCGTTTTGATGACACATTGATTGTATTTTTAAATTAATTATGTTTTTTTACACTATATTTTAATCACAAGGTGAGAAAAAAAATTGTAATTGGATTTTTTAATTTATTGTGTTTTTTGAAAAAAAAAAAATTTATTGTGTTTTTTAAATATCATTTAAAAAAATTGTATTTAATTTGTGATTGAGTTTTTAACTTATTGTGTTTTTTGAAAAAAAAAATGATAAATGTTTTTTAACTATCAACTGACTTCATTGCTTTTCATTTTATTATGAGCAAAAATGTTATTCTATTTTTTTACATTCCATTTTGATCACACGGTGATTTTAGTTTTTAATTGATTGTGTTTTTTTACACTCTATTTCGATCATATGATGAGAATTTTTTTTTTGTTGTTTAGATTGTGAAAATCTTTGTATTTTTTGAAGGGAAAAAAAAAAAAAGATTGCATTCATTAGGTTCATATAAAGTACCCACTATTGATGATGATTAGATTGTATTTTGTCTACAAAAAAAAAATATTGTAATTGGACTTTTAAGTCACTATGTTTTTTTGAAAAAAACAAAATGGTTGTGCTTTTTAACTATCAACTGACTTAATTTGTAATTGGGAATAATTGTATTATTTAACTATCAATTGACTTAATTTATGATTGCATTTTAACTCACTGTGTTAAAAAATAAATACATAAATAAATAAATAAAAATATTTGATTGTATTTTTTAACTACCAATTGATTTGATTTCTTCTTCTTCTTCTTTTTTATATAAATATATTATTATGAGCAGAAATGTGATTGTATTTTTTTATACTCCGTTTTCATCACGCAGTAATTTTATTTTTTAACTGATTGTGTTTTTTTACACTTCATTTCAATCACATGATGAGAAAAAAAAAAATTGTTTAGGTTGTGAAAATCTGTGTTTTTTGGGAAAAAAAAAAAAAAAAAGGATTGCATTCATTAGGGTCACATATTGTATCCACTATTGATGATGATTAGGTTGTATTTTGTCTAGCAAAATAAAAAAAAAATAAAAAAAATTGTAATTGGGTTTTTTAACTCACTATGTTTTTTGGAGAAAAAAAAAATGATTGTGTTTTTTAACTATCAATTGACTAAATTTGTGAACGAGTTTTTAACTCACTATGTTTTTTAAAAAAATGATTGTGTTTTTTAACTACCAATTGATTTGATTGCATTTTTTTTATTATTATTATTTATTATGACAAAAAATGTGATTGTATTTTTTTACACTCCATTTTCATCATACGGTAATTTTATTTTTTAACTACTTGTATTTTTTTACACTCCATTTTGATCACATGATGTGAAAAAATTTTGTTTGGATTGTGACAATCTCCGTGTTTTTTGAAAAAAAAATATATTGCATTCATTAATTTCACATAAAGTACCCACTATTGATGATGATTAGATTGTATTTTGTCTAACAAAAACGATTTGTAATTGAGTTTTTAAACTCACTCTGTTTTTTTTATTTAAAAAATGATTGTATTTTTTAACTACCAATTGACTTTATATATATATATATAATTACGAGCAAAAATGTGATTGTATTTTTTTACACTTCGTTTTCATCACACGGTATTTTATTTTTTTAACTGATTGTGTTTTTTTACGTTCTATTTCGATCACATGATGAGAAAAAAAAATTTGTTTGGGTTGTGACAATCCCTGTGTTTTGAAGAAAAAAAAAATTGACTGTATTCATTATGTTCACATAAAGTACTCACTATTGATGAAATGCCAATGTTTTCTTTCAAAATTATGTATATTTTATGCTAAAAATTTAAAAATATGTTTGACATAACCATAAATAGTTTTTTTAAATCCAATCTTGTGTATAGTACGGATGATATACTAGCATATTATATAAACAAAAGAGAATTTTCGTGAGAAACATTGTGGGAGTTTCAAAATCTCATAATAAATTTGTAGATTTATTTGAATTAAAAAATAAATTTAAAAGGTAGTATTGGCTAATCCATTAAAAATAATAGTTTTCAAAATATTAATAATTCTATAATTTATAGTTTTCAAAAGGAAAGATAAAAAAATATTTCATATTTTTCCAACCTATTCCTCTCACATTGATTTTTATTTCCTTTAAAAAAAATTAAAAATTGATTCTTACTATATTACTATATTATTCATACAATATATAACTACTCTCAAATCTTTAAAATTCATGATAACTATTAAACCTTCAAAAATATTTTGATTTAATTACACACATTTAATTTATTGCGTATACTTTTTTTTTTTTTTTTTTGAGTTGTTTGTACACTCATATGTACTAATATTTATGTCTAAATTATAATTTTTTTAATACATGTAATGGGTGTGAAAAGAAATTAAGTATGTATGATTATAAGAACCCTTCATATTAGCCTCATTCATTGATTTTGTTTTTTTGTTTTTTTTTTTAAAAAATTATATCTCATCAATTTAATTATTTAGTTAATGGATTTTCACACTACTAAAAGACAATATTTTTAGTGTTTTCTATAATGGTAACTTCATTTCAAAAATAATTAATTATTTTTAAAATATTAAAACATTTTACATGAAAATTTGTATTAAATAAAAATTTAATAAAATTTAAATTAAAATTTATGGTTTGTTTTGATAATTGGAGTTAAGGTTTCTCCAATTGTTGTTTTTTCCATTGAGTCATAAGGTGATTTAAGGTTGATTCGAGTACTTGAAACCTCTAGAGCTTCTACGCTTGAAGAAATACCAGGAGGCTCATTTGTTGCATGTGGGGGTAATATCCTCAGTGTTTTCATTTACTGATGGAATTTCTTCCATGTTTTCAACCCCAATTGTTTGGTTGCTTTCATGGGTAAAGTCATACATGGGAATAGAAGTATACTCTCCAATTTGTTCATCCAATGACGGACATTTTCCATTTTTTCAATCCCAACCTCTGTGTTGTTTTCATTTGTGCGTTTAGGATCATTGGCTGGGATTCCTTCAACTTGGGTTTCTGTATCTGTGATGGAAAGTAAGAGTTTAGTAGGAAAGAAATAAAATTGAGTGCCAAGACATTGAGTAGCTTTGGTAAGTTGAATTTTGAGATATGCTTACCAGGGTTGGCTTGAAATTTAGATGTAGGAGCTCACTGAATTGATCATTGAATGGTGATGAAGTGTCACAGTGAGGTCTGGTGGGAATCTCACCAGTAGAAGTTGGATTGTCATGTGAAGATGAGTCAAGATCAATCATTCCTTGCACGGTGGGGGAATGTGTGGTTTGTAAGCTATTTGGTTTAGAAGCTGGTGATTGACACTATAAAAAATTAAGATTTTAGAAATTAAAATTTATGTACAAAATTATTTTTTAGGGACTGAATATTTTAATTGCGAAAAGTGTCATTATTATATTTTTAACAATGAAAATTAGACACTAGCGATGAAATATTATCCTTTTGGGACCAAATTTTTTGTCTCAAAAATTAAGTCATTTCGAGACTAAATTATTTTGCCTCTAAAAGTCTATTTATTAGTGATATTTTCAAAATTTTGTCGCTAAAAGCCTTGTTTTTTACTTTTCGGAACGACCTTTTAGCGACTATTCTCATGGCGATGAAAATTAGTCTCTAAATGTTTTTTGTAATAAAATTTTTACTTTTAAAAACTAAAATATTTAGTCTCTAAAACTCTTATATGTTGTAGTGTGATGATGGTCTAAAGAGGTAATTAAAGGAAAATTTATGGGTTCAGTTGTCCTTGGGTACATGACTTTCATTGGAAAGGCTCCAAGGGTCATATCTCTAAGATTGATATTAGGGGAGTGGATCAGGATTGTTGTTTGGAGTGGATTGGTTCAAAGTTGGATCATTTGGCTTAGAAGAATGATGGTGCTATGTACTTGAGGAAGTTTGAAAAGTCTCTTAACGAGTAAGCACTACGCCAAAACAGAACATTAACGGCGATTTTTTTAACGGCGGTAACGAAAATCGCCGTTAAAAGTACTATTAACGACGGTAACGAAAACCGCCGTTAATGTATCATTAATGGCGGTTTCGTTACTGCTGTTAAAAAAACCGCCACTAAAAGTGTCTTTAACGACGGTAATGAAACCCACTTTTAACGGCGGTAACGAAACCGCCGTTAATGCCCAACCATTACCGCATTAATGACGGCGGTCGTGCTCCGACGAAACTCCGGCGAGTTCTGGCAAAACCATCTACAATAAAGTAAAAGTAATGTTTAAATATTTATTTAGGGAATATATTTCATGAAGAGTGGTTGTGGCAGAGTAGTTGGTCTGGGTGGATGAGAGGTCTTGGGTTCAAAACTTGGGGAGTGCAAGAAGAAAGAATTATTTTTTGAAAAATTTGAACCTATTTACGGCGGTAAAAAACCGCCGTTTTTGGTCGACTTTTAACGACGGTAATTTGCCTTTTTACGATAGTTTCACTTTTTCCGACATGTGCATAAACGGCGGTAATGAAACCGCCGTTAATATCGCCGTTACAACCTTTAACGGCAGTAAAAAAACCGCTGCTAAAGCCCCATTTTGGCGTAGTGAAGGTTAGGACTTTCTTCATCTTAAACATCAGTTGAAATAAGAATTCTACTTCTTTTTCTTTGTAAAGGATAAGATTTAAAATCAGTGTAGACACTCCATTTTTTACTAGGCTTGAGACTTGCGTGCTCTTTTTTAAGTTCTGGATGATGAAAATGAGAGGTGTTAATCTTTGTGAGTTCCACGACAGAAGTTCTAAGGATCGAGCTTTAAACCCTCCAAACGACATGTTTTAGACCAAACATTTTTCGACCAAAATGGAAACCTCTTTCAAAATGAGTTTTAGTAGTGCAACTCCAGATGTTACCATAATGTCCCGAGTCTTATATTTTTAAAAGCAAAGCATTGTATTCTTCCAAACGAACAGAGCGAAGAATATAGTGGAAGCCAATGGAAAGGATGGAATCCTTTGAAATACATGTTTCTCATTTTAATTCAGACTAATTTGCTCTTGTTGATCTAACGATGTGCTCACTATTTGGCCAGACACCAAATGATGGTCGGCCACAAAAGCACTTAGCCGATCATTGCGAAACTCGGCTGGTTAAATGTTTCGGGTACAGAGCATTTTTAGGGATTCCAGTATTTTTTGCTTACCTACCAAAAATATCTCAGATATTTGTGGCCTGAGCTCTAAACCTCGCCAGCTCTTTTCAAAAGGTTGGGAAAAAAAAAAAAATGGCCCAAGGATAGACAAGCTTGAGAGCCTTTCTCACTTCGTCATCTCCTACCTACCACCTTCAACCTTGACACCTATTCCTCCTTTAAAACTTGATCCTAAGCTCTGGACAAAGAACTTTGGACATTAAAGAACACCCCTAAAAGCTCTTGAGAGACCTTAAAGGGAGTTTGTGAATAAAAAGGCTCGTCCTCTCCAAGAGGGTTTTGGCCCATCTATCTCCTCTCCAAGTGATCTCTGTCAACAAAGGGGGTGGAAGGTGTAAGAAACCTCCATAATGCCTCCATTTGGCCTTTGTCCTGAGATCCTACACTGACCTAATCCCCAACCGAAAAGGAAATTTGGCTAGCTCATTTCTACTTCAATTGGCTCACCTAATTTCTGGCAGGTCATTTTCCTAACGAACTGAATAAACAGTTCCTGAGAAATGCTCCCCTGAGTAGTTCTGGAGCCCCTAGACTGCTTTTTTTCTTTTGTTTATTATGATTTGTTAGATTCAATAGTAGCTAGGTTGAATCGATTCATTATTGTAATAACCTCTCTCTCTCTCTCTCTCTCTCTCTCTCTCATTTTTTCTCATTCGAATTGTTATAATAATCTTCTAACCCCATGCCTTTCTAACCCTTTTATTTATCTACTTTCAGTATTGCATCATGTTTTCTTTATCATGCCTATATATTGCATCCACTTTTCCATGTATTGGGACCCAAATCAACTGCATTAATATGATATGTTATCTTAAAAAATGAATACGTACATAAATCCATATGTCATGGTGGTATTCACGCAATAGCTTAGCATCCGGACTCCTAGGTACATGTTCTGTGTGTATTGCATTAGAAGCTTGCATATAGGATCACGCATATTTGTACATATTTGTATATATCATGACTTGACTTGGAGTACTAAGTGAGCATTTTGAACTTTAGCATATTACATGTGTGTGTTCTTTACCATATCTGTTGTTATAACATGAGGCTAAGTATTTAAGTGAGATATCTGTTTGAAAGCTAGTGGATGGAGGTTGTGTTATTTATTTTAAAGTACAGATGATACTTATATCGCAGATTTTATCCAAGAAAAATTCTTTCAAAATGCATGAAGTTAGAGTATAACCAAAATTTACGACACAATCTATATTTGAATACCTCAGATAATAATGATAGCATTATTAATAATCAAAATATGGATTTACATTGATTATAAAAACCACATTATGACTTAGTAGAGGCTAATCTTTGATCGGGTGAGTGGGGTGCTCAATTAATGACATTTCCCTCTCATATTTATGTTCCCGAGCCGAGATACTTTGGTTATGAAGGATGGTGGCCTTTGGTACGAGTCACAGGTTTCGTAATTTTCCCAAAAGATTAGGTGGTGACTTTGAAATCTAGTAATGAAGTCAATTTCTGGCAATATTTTGCAATAAAAATGGATTTTCTATAAAATTTGTTGAATTTGGACTCTCTTTTTTTGTTTGACATCGCACTAGTTATATCAAATCAGAAATCAGGAGTCTGAACTGTTGGGTCAGCTTGGTAACCCCAAAAAGCATCCCACAGTTTCTGGTGACTCTGTTAGGGAAATTACGAGAACATGACTCAAACTTCATAATGTGGATTTTATCTTCATATGTATATTCATTGCATTTCATACATGGTGCGCTTAAAGTCACTGTATTTGTTATCTAACATCCCAGACGGCTTGCCGGATGTAGGCTCTATTATGATGGACCTACAAGCCTCGGATCTAGACTGCCAACGTACCGTTTGATCCTCCCTTCATTTAGATGTTGGGTAAGGTAGGTATATCAAGTGTCTTGCCGAGGTACCCCTTTTGACCAGACTGACCTAGATCATATACTTAACTCTAGCAACTTCTACAAAATAGGACAGGATGCTCTCTCGTGTCTAAGATGTAGTGATACCAATTGTTTGAATAGTGAAACACTAGTTCATCTCTCAACTAGGACAAGGTATTCTAAGCCTCCATAGGGGTGTTTTGGTTCACCTTATTTGTTGTATGCTATGTGTGGATCTTGTACAAGGGCTCGTTGTTTATATCACTGGTCAAATACATCAATGATTGGATTAAGAATAGTTTGGGGGTATATACAATGGTCAATAATACAGATTGAGCTAAATCACTATCGGATCCATGTTTGCTATATGTGTTGTGAGTTGAATTACTGCCAAATTTTCATCTTATATATGTTATTTTCTTTTGTTTTTTATTTTTTCTTCTTTTGCTAGGTAGTTGGTTCATTATAGCTTTAGAAAACTCTAACACTCCTAAAACCCTGTGGACTCGTGCTAGTAGACTCTGCAAAATCACAGATCTTGTTCAAGGTCAGCCAGTGTTAGTGTCACTTCAATTAGTATAAAAAAAAAAAGGGTCAGACAAGCACAGGTGGTTCAGAGCCCGTCACATCCCCGATCTCCTTTGCGGATTTTACGTTAGTCACCCCTTAGATCTCCTCTATTCGGTACCCCATTAAGCCATTTTCCAGTTCCTTTAATGGCTCAGAATCTCCCAGATACTGCAAAAATGATCGCCAACCTTTAGCCGTCCATAGATGCTATTAACCATACAGTAGCTGCTCAGAGTGATACCATTGCTGGAATGAAACAAACAGCCAAAGCAACTGTTGTCCATTCATAGCTAATTAACCATCCAGGTCTAGACCTACCTCCACCCATTGAGAATTTCCCAGATTTTGGCCAACCAGAAGAACTGGCCTAGGCTATTACTGCTAGAGCCCCAGTACATCTAGTTGAGGGACTTTTTTCCCTTGACAGTACTAAGTTTTATATAGCCATGCTGAAGTAGTCAAGTTAGAGAAATTGTTCAAAAAATCCCAAAGAATCAATTCCATTCTTGATATAGAGGATAGATACATGGAGGCAGCTGCCAAATTACCGAAAAGATTCAGGATGCTAGATATTGATTGGTTTGACGAATTAGGGGACCCTATGGTACATATCCATTTATTCTCAGATGTTCTAAAACCTATGGGTCTAACCCGCTCCCCAAAAGTTGTCTCTGTTCGAAAGGACTTTGTCGAGAATTGCTGCAACTTGGTATGCTAAACAGGAGGATAAGGTGAAGGGAAGGAATTGACTAAGACATTCATTGCTCAGTACTCCTATAACACACAGATTAAGGTGACCACCTGAGATTTGGAAACCACACGTCAAGAACCAAATGAAAGCTTCGTTGAATTCATAACAAGATGGAAAACAAAGGTAGCCATGATGACTAACAAGCCCTCAGAGAAAGATCAGATTCAGATAGTAGTAAGGAACCTTCATAGCAAGATGTTACAAAAGATTATAGTTCTACTTTTTACCTTCAAAGATCTGCATGAGATAAAAGTTCAGATTGAGGATGCTACGAAACAAGGGATCATCGTACATGAGAAAGAACCTGTAAAAAAGACTTTTCTTCGTGATTCCAATGTTATTAGTAATAATAACACAGCCACGAAGCCTTTGGAAGTTAGTACTGTCACCACCTCCACAAAAATAGCCAATCCTTTCGTTGATAACACCCCACAGTCTTATAATCGGAATTGTTTCTCGAATCGTGATTTTCACCCGCTCCATATGACTCCAACCCGAGCCCTGAAAACATTGGTGGAAAAAGGCCATATCAAACTATCCGATCCTTAGCCTCTTCTTAACCTGCATCCACCTAGGAATGATGCATCCAAGTATTGTGTCTTTCGCCAACAACAAGGCCATGAAACCGACCGTTGCATTCGTCTTCACCATAAGATCAAGGACCTCATGGACCGCAAAATTATAGCTCTCCGACAAGCCCTACCACTAAGGCCAAATGTCACTACTAACCCTTTGCCTACCCATGATCAAGTTCCACCACCTCCCTGTCTTAACCTTATCCATACACTATCTTCTGTCTTTGACCCTAGTATATACATTACTCATTCCTACTTACCTAAACTTGAAGTTAACATTCCGAAGAGTATCAATCTGTGCATGGTGGATGCAACTCAACCTTGGTTGGAACCCAAAAATCCTATAGTGGTAACGAAGGCGCCAGTGATAGCAATTAGAGATTTGTCAGGATATGACCCTAACAGATATATTGTACCAATTGATCATCCAAAACCAAAGGTTGCTTTTTCTGATACATTCTCCATCATTAGTGTCATCAGGGAAGGTGTACTCAAACAAAGGCTAGATGACTTGGTCGACTTGGAAGAAGACTTGGACAATCACTACAAAAAATTTGACTTTTTGAGACGGCAAAATGCCGTCGCAAATACTCGAAATGTCATCTCAAAAGCTTTTTTGCGATGGTAGATGACTTTTAGCGACAGCAAGTGGGGGGTCGCAACAAAGGGCGTTGCTAAAAGGTTTTAGCGACGGCACAATGCCGTCGCCTTTTTTTTGCGACGGCATTATGCCATCGCCATTAATACGAAAAAATCTGGGATTTTTTTAGACGGCACTGTGTTGCCGTCGCTAAAGGTGTTATTTGCGACGGTAAAAATGCCGTTGCGAAAACATTTTTATTGCAACAGGATACCTGCCGTCGCTAAAAAATATTTGAGACAGCACGACATGCCATCGCTAAAAGATTATTTGCGACGACAAAGAATACCGTTGCAAAAGGTTTTTGTCTCAACTCTGCCAATATTATTTGCGACGGCAATGTGGTGTTGTCTTAAAAATTTTAAAAAAAAATCCTGCGATAAAATTATTAAAAACATGAAAATTACTTGTATTAAATGAAAATAAACTGAAAAACAAAACAATAATTACATAATAATATAAAAATTCTAGTATAAAAATAGCAATTCATCCAAAATAAAAATATTCTTGCATTTATTACAACACATTAGCAAAATTATCCTACTACATAATACACGTACAATGTTTAAATATATAATATTGTTCACAATTCAAAATAACGTAAATAAAAAACAAGATTTTCCCTCATGATTCTTCCGTGTGTAACAAAAGCAAAAGTTAATTGCAATCTTCACACGCCTGCACTCCACAAGAAACAAACTGCTACTCGGGAAATATTTGAAAACAAAAAATAAAAATAATTAATGACAATATAATTATGTGTTAATATTTTAATTACAAAAATACATAAAAAATTAACTATTATATAATTACAAAGATAATTAAGTAAATAATTTTGGCTAGACAGACATCTGGCTCTAACTCCCAAACCGGGAACCCGATTAGAGTCCCGTCTTCTCCCACAAGTGTCTCGTGCCTAGGCGGTCGTGTGTGCCAAGTTTCGTACTAAACCGACACCGTTTGGTGAATTTGGGGCGTCAGCACCTCCAATTCAAGTTTCTTAAAGAACTAGTTTGCCTAGAATGAAATCCGGCTCTAACTCCCAAACCGGGAACGCGATTAGAGTCCCGTCTTCTCCCACAAGTCTCTCGTGCCTATGCGGTCGTTTGTGCCAAGTTTCGTGCTAAACCGACGCCATTTGGTATTTTGGGGCGTCAACACCTCCAATTCAAGTTTCTTAAGGAACTAGTTTGCCTAGACTGAAATCCGGCTCTAACTCCCAAACCAAAAACCCAATTGGAGTCCTGTCTTCTCCCACAAGTCTCTTGTGCCTAGGCGATCGTGTGTGCCAAGTTTCGTGCTAAACCGATGTCGTTTGGTATTTTGGGACGTCAACACCTCGAATGAATCAACCATTATAGGAAAGAGGGAAAGAATCAACCATTATGGGAAAGAGGGAAACCAAAACACAAGAACAAAAGGAGCCAAATTATGCAAAATGGATTGGGGTGGATCACATTTTGGAGATGTAGAAGGGAGTCATGAAATAAGGAAAAGAAAAATTAATGTGGCACGCTTATTGGAGCAAACACACTGAGCATCTTCCAAAGTATTTGTCAATATATCCAAAAATTATTCTTTAGGGACCCCTCCATAGCTAAGAAGTGCAATCAAGTTCCTTGACATATAATTTTTCTTAGGTTTATTGCTGGAAGATGAAAAATGAAACTTAAGAGTGTCAATTTTAACAATAGAATCCAAACCTAAGATAATTTACTTGGATGTCCTATCTCTATCATGGTAAATTATTGTCATCCTAAAGTATTATTGCGATACCAATTATGGAATTTAGAACCCCAATCTTAAAGTAAAAATTAGATAGATTTCCTGGTCTAACTTAAGTACAATGACAATTTGAAGCTATAGATCATTTATCAATGCTAATTGTATCAAGTGCCACTAGTACCATATTGGTTGTATATGACCACAGTACAAAGTCAATTTTCAAAAAAAAAATACATACCTAATTCCAATTATCTCCAGTGAGTTAAAAGTCTGCACATTTGAGAGTCTTGAATCCGCCTCAACCTTTATCATTGAAGACCTAACCTGAATTGTTTTTTCTGGAAGCTACAAATATTTAAGAGGAAATTTGTCAACTTAAAAACTTTAAATAAAAAATAAATAAATAAATAAAGGAAAAAATTTAAACCTATAATTCAAAAGTGAGAATATTGTCAATAGCAACAATACAGTGATTAACAAAATGTTTACAACAAGCTCTTCCTTTTTGGAACATAAAGAAACTAATTGATTTTTCCATAACCTGTTATTTTCAGCTCACCTCTCCTCTACCATCAACAACTCTATTGCCACTAAAGCACACTGTCAGATAAATGGTTGGATTTCTATTTCTCAAAGAGAATATTATCACAAAAGAAAAGAAAAAGATACACAAAAGGTGCAAGGGTGACAAGAAGTCCACCAAATCATAATCATTAAACGGAAAATACAAATCATTTCTGCATTGGCATCATGCACATAACCAAGGACTTGGCAACTACTTTCATGAAGTAAACATATGCATAGTTATGTAAAACACAGAGAAAAGAATGGTGGTGTTATGGGGGAGGGGGGATATAGAACAATTAAAGATTGGTTTGAATAAAGTAGAGTGCTCCTAACGGCATAGACATTAAAGATTGGAAACTTTAACAGTGGATAGTCAAAAGTCCAAAACAATTTCAGCAAACCAGTCCTAATTGACAAGTTCCCTTTTGTTACAAGTCCAGTCGTAAATTTCTCAAATGGCACCAAACAACCCACAAGGAACATATATTATCTACTATAGGAACCTAATCAAAGTACAATAAAGCGTGAAGTCATGGACACTATCAGTGTTCCCAACATTCTAAAGTCTACAATTGTTCTCATTAAAAAGGGGATGTTGCACGGCAAATGCATAGGACACCATTCTATGTTTCAATAGAAATTGACAATGTAGTAGCTTCACTCCTAGATGAGAGAAGCACATCAAAGCTATAGGAGGCGATTCGAGTAAAAATGTACAGGTCATAACTCACAAGCACATGTGCACATTCATCATCATAGATAAATGATTCAACATAGAATGATAGTAAGCTTTGAAGTTCTTTTCACACTCAAACAAGCTTTACATGGTCTTCACAAACACACACACAAACGTAAAGGACACTATAAGCACTTATAGTGCATCTATGATCTATCATCATCAACCTAACACCACTATCATCCTTCTCTAAGAAAGCATATGAAATAGACTACACAGAAAAGTAAGACATATCAATGAACAAACAGAGCAAAAACCAAGCTATATAGATATATATAGATTCAGAGAGATTCAAATAGATATCAATGAACAAACAGATCAAAAACCAAGGTCTGATTCAACTATCAAACAGAAAACACAACATATATGTAGAGAGAGACAGATACAGAGATGGAGATGACGGAAGGGGTAGATCTGAGGGAAAGAGGTGGTGCGAAACCCTAACCCTAGGTAGATCGCGGCAGCGCGTGCACACACACACAGCTCTGCAATTGCAACAATGGCGATGACCACCATTCCTCTCTATTTCGCCTCTCCAATTCCAAAAAAAAAAAAACAACTTTGCAAAGCTACACACATTTTCTTCACTTTCTTCTTGCACCTCCATCTCTAAACGCTCACTTCTCATCTCTTCTCTTCCTCACTTGCCAGCAGTAGTCGTGGCTACAACCATTAGTATAATCGTGGAAAATGAGTGGCAAATAGCCATGGCTTCGATCTCCACAGATTGGAGCCTGGATACCCTCTCAGTCAGATCTTCTCGTATTCGGTGGAAAATTAGGGATTTTTGGTTTTTGAGATTGGGCATTTTGGTTCAAGAGATGGGGAGGGGGGAAACCGAGCGGGAATGGAAAAAATGGGGGTGGAAAATCGAGTAGGAATATTTTTTTGTTTATTGGTTTCCGTCACAAATGAATATTTAAACAACAAAATAGCTCTTTTTTTTAAAAAAAAATATTTTTTTGTTAAAATAAATTATTTTTTATAGTTAATGAATTTTTTTTATTATTATTCTTTATTTTTTTTAGTTATTAAGGTTGAAAATTTATTTGTTTCATTTTTATTTTAATGAATAAAAAATTATTCTTATTTTTTTACTTTGGTAGAAGTAGGGGTATCATTTTAATGAAAAATATTTTCCATTAAAATATTTTTTTTAATTATTAGGATTAATGGCTTGCATGTAGAGATTGACATTCGTAGGGTGAATCGATCAATGAACCCTTACTGCGAAGGATCCAGAAATATAATAAAATGAATCAAACAGAGGTGAATCGATGATGAGCACTTACCGCAAAGGATTGATCGATGATATCATCGAGAGAGATACAAGGAGGAAGAGAGAGAGAGAGAGAGAGAGAGAGAGAGAGAGAGAGATACATGAAGGATTGATCGATGATATCACTTAACGCCGTTGTCTGCCTTGCTTACAGTTACGAGAGAGAGAGAGAGAGAGAGAGAGAGAGAGAATGGGATTTTTGTGGTTCAAAAATTAGGGATTTGAGATTTAGGGATTTTTGGTTGAGGGGGAAAAACGAGCGCCAATCAGATTTTGAGGTTTTTTTTTTTTTTTTTTGCGACATCAAGTATAACCGTCACAAATGAAAATTTAAGGTAGTGTTTGGTAACATTTACGTTTTTTGTTTATGTTTACAAAAATTTTATAAATTGGTTTTTGTTTATTTTTAGAAAAACATAAATTACAAACACGTTTGGTTTGAACAAAATGTTTTAAAAAATTTAAAAACATAAACTAAAAAACATGTTTGTCTAAGCCTAAAATATTTATATTTATTATTTATGACGATGAGACCATACACATTATAATTGAAAAAAAAAATAATTGAAAAAAATATTTAAAAAAAAAGAGAGGCACGGAGAAAAAGAGACAGAGAGAAAGAGAGACCCATTTCATTTTTTGACTTTTTCCTCTTTCAACAACAATGGGCTCAGAGAAAGAGATGAGTGTGATTGAGAAAAATGAACGATTGAGAGAGAAGAGAGATAAGTGAGAGAGAGAGAGAGAAACAGAGAGAAAGAAAAAAAGAGAGAGATAAACAAGATGAGCGAGAGATAGAGAAAGAGAGAGAGAAAGACAACAAAAAGAGATGAACAAGAGATATAGAGAGAGTGAGAAGGAGAAGAAAGATAAACAAGAGAGATAGAGAGAGCTAGAGAGAAGAGTGATAAGTGACAGAGAGAGAGGAAAAAAAAGAGAGAAACAAGATCAGCGAGAAATAGACACACACACACACACACATAGAGAGAGAGAGAGAGAGAGAAAGAGAGAAAGACAACAAAAAGAAATGAACAAGAGATAGAGAGAGAGAGAGACAACAAAAAGAAATGAACAAGAGAGAGAGAGAGAGAAAAGAAAGATGAACAAGAAAGATAAAGAGCGGAGAGAGATAAGAGAGCGAGGAGAGAAAAGTGATGAGTGAGAGAGAAGGAAAAAATGAGGGAAAGATTAAAGGAAAAAGACAGAGAGTGAGAGATGGAGAGAAGAGAAAAGAAAGAAGAGAGAGGAGGGAAAGAGACAGAGAAAGAAAAGAAAGGAGAGATGAGATAAATGAATGAGAGACACAGAGAGAGAGAGAGAGAGATAGACAGACAGAGAGAGAAGAAAGAAGAGTGATGAGTGAGAGAGAGAAAGAGAAAAAGAAGAGAGAGAGGAAGATGAAAAAATGGGAAAAAAAAGATAGACAAAGAGAGAGAGAGAGAGAAAGAGCGAAAAGAGATAAACGAGAGAGAGACAGAGAGAGATAAAGAAAAGAGATAGAAGATAGATGGGAGAGATAGAGAGAAGAGAGATGAGAGATGGGTGAGAGACATAGAGAGAAAGAGAGACAGAGACAGACAGACAGACAGACAGAGAAGAGTGATGAATGAGAGAGAGAAAGAAAAGAGAGACAAAGACAGAGACACAGAGAGAAAGAGAGAGACAGACAGACAGACAAAGAAGAGTAATGAGTGAGAGAAATAAAGAGAAGAGAGACAAAGACAGAGACACAGAGAGCAAAAGAGAGACAGATAGACAAAGAAGAGTGACAAGTGAGAGAGAGAAAAAGAAGAGAGACAGAGACAGAGAGATAGGAAGATGAAAAAATTGGTGAAAAGAGAAATGTTCAAAAAAGTAAGACAACGTCATTTTTTTTTATTTTTTGTGACAGAAAAATACCGTTGCATTTATTTAAACCATTTTGTGACTATATATATGAAGTCGTCTCAAAGCCACAACTTTTTTTTTTTTTTTTTGTAACGGTACCTATTACAGTCGCAAAAAACTCTTTTTTTTTTTTTTTTTGCGACTGCAGCTGATGTCGTCGCAAAAACTCTATTTTTTTGTGACATTCATCTCTATCGTCGCAAATACTCTATTTTTTTTGTTTTGCCACGGCAATTTTTGCCGTCACAAATACTCTCATTTTTCGTGACAACATTTTATGCCGTCGCAAATACTCTATTTTTTTCAACAGCAAGTTGTGCCGTCGCAAAAAGTCACATTTTTTGTGACAGCAAGTTGTGACTTCACAAAATGTTCCGTCTTTTAAACCCCTTTTTCTTGTAGTGAATTTTTATTTCTTCAGAGAATGGAGCCTGGGAGATGTACAAATTGAATGGTGGAACCTGAATGTCCATGGATGGACAAGTAGTAAGGAAGGTTCAGAAGTAGCAGGAAGTAATGATGAAATAAGAGAAATAGCACAAGCCGCTAAAAAGGCAAAGAGGAAGGAAAAACAAAGTGAAAGCAGTGAAACCGGAGAAAGCAATAAGCTAAAACAACCTGAAACGGAAGAGACTGGAAAAGAAATGCTATGATGAGAAGTTAAAAGGGTAGTCCCCAAATTTGAAAACACTGGGCCGACTGGTCCCACAGGTGAAGAAGAAAAACAAAAAGCTAGCCGAGCATGGGCACATTTGAGAATGAGAGAGATCTTTGCAGAAATCTGCTTAACATCACCTTACCAGCCAAAAGGAGATGATTGCAATGCATGGGTGATACATGTTGAGCTGGATGATTACCCATCTATAAATGAAGGGGAATAATGGGAAGACAATGATCTACATTTGTAGCTCGACTTTTTATGCTTCTTTCGGATACGACTAGCCCTACAGTTCGGACCCCCGTAGTTCTGAATCTGATTCCACAAGTACAATGTGAAATAGATAAACACAAATGAGTCCAAATTCGACAATTCTTTTGAAAAATCGATTTTGAATCAAAATGTCAAAAAATGGACTGATTTGCTAGATACAGAGTCACCACCTAAATATTTTTGAGAAATTTAGGAAACCCATGACTTGTGCCAAAGGCCACATGTCTGTCATCACCAAGATTGTCTCGGCTTAGGAACTTAGGTACAAGAGGGGAAGGTCATAAATTGAGCACCCCACTTGTCTGATCAAAGATTAGCCTCTACTAATCATGATGTGATTCTTATTTACATTATATGCTCTTGTTCCGATTATTAGACTATTGTTACTATGCGATGTGCACACAAGTATAGACGAATTTGTAAAAATTAGAACACTTCGATTTCATGTTTGTTTTGAAAAGTGTTTCAAATATATACCACTTAAAAAAGTGATCTCATATATACATTACTCAAATCATCCTAATTTGAGCAACTAGCCTTCATCCACAGGCATTCAAGTAATTATATCAATTAAGCACTTAGCCTCATGGCAAGCATGTTCAACATGGTAACAATCACACTCATGTAAGATGCTAAAGCAAAAATGCTCACCTAATATTCTGAGGCGAGTCAAAAGAAACAAAAGAATTAGAAAACATGCATACTCCTAACTAATGCATCATGGCTAATGCAACACATACAAAATGTAATTAATAGGCTCGGCATGTGAATCAATTTGATAGCATGTGGTTAAACACGTATTCAACGAAGTAATAAACGACAATGCTTGTTAGAATGATGAACCGAACCTCGATGCATTCAAGACAAATGGATGCAAACATGGGGAATGCTAAAAAAAATATGATGTTCTAAACTTTCCATCATAAGCAAGTAAATAAAAGGGAGAAACACGTGAGGTTGGAAGATATACACATTATTACAAGTTTGCCCTCGCACAGGAGGGTTCGAATAAATGGACTAGCTAATTAATTACCTAATTAACTAACTATTACAAACCACATGAAATAGATTAACTACACTAGCTAATTAATTAATTATTACAACAACAAATTAACTAACTACTTTAGCTAATTAAGTAAGTACAACACGAAACTAACTAGCTATTCTAACTAATTAATTACAAATCCGCTACTCCAAGCACAACATACTAATATCACAATATCATTTCACGGGTCCCAAGAATTGAGGGATGGTTCATGCATGGATGCGGATTTCCACCTGATAATGCTCTTCGTTTTGCTACCAGAATGCCTCTGTTGCATAGTTAGAAAAGTGTGTTATTTTTCCACCTCAGCCTCTGCTCTGCTCTATTGGAAAAAAGGACACTGCTTACCTGGAAAAAGTGACCGTCAACCCAGAAGTAGTGGTCTGCCATCCAGTAAAAATGGCCTACCGGCCACTAATGTTAGTTCTTTCCTACAACAATAGAGGACAAACAGAACACAACCCAGAGTATTCTCAGGGGATGTTTGTCCACCCTGCCTCTCCTTATCAGCAAGCAAGTCAAATAAGGGGTAGGATTGATTCACAAACCATAAATCGATGCAATTTCATTGTATGATAACTTATGAATCAATGCATAAAATTTCAATAAATGGTAAGGAAAGACCAACAAAACCTCTTCCCTATTATGGATTGATCAAGAGAAGTGGTTGACCTTGGAAACTTGAACCATTTCATTGCTAACAAGTATGAAATGACTCAAGTCTCTATGTGTTCAATTAACGTCAGATTGAACACCAAATTACCTTATTATCTTGCCCCATTTTAGTCCAAGTTTTATTACTTCATTTTAATTACCTTCAATTCCTTATTTCATTTAGTCTAAAAATGAAGATTAAGTCTTCTAATGGAAAGAAGTGTCAGACAATGGATTGTTTTAATCATAAGAAAGATGTCATGCCGTTGGTAATAAACCTCCGAAGAGATTAAACCATTAAGCACAACGACCTCAATCTCAAGCTTAAACAATCCATCGGTTGAAACAACTCTCAAAGCGAATGAAAAATCAAGAAATGAGGGAGGTTACAGAGATGCTTAGAGGAGAACACAAGTATGGAAAGCAAGAAATAAAGGCTATCAACTCAAATAGGTTGGTGGCTAAGACCTAAACCGCTAAGCCTATGAGGACCATTACACTACAAGCGTACTATATAAAACATGAATGAAGCTAACTCACAAAAACAGTCCAAAAAAGTGCTGGAATTAAGAAAAAAAACAACTACAACAACTAGTTAAAATATTGAGGGATTAAAACTAACACACATGCACAAGGAGGAAAGGCTAACCCCTCCACTTTTGAGACTTCAAAACATGATTTTGGCCTCTGAAAATCAGTGGTAAAAAGCTCAAAAAAAGTTGGTGAGAATGTGGGAAACACAAGGGCAAAGGCCTTAGAAGCAAGGTTTAAAGAAGGGTTATCAACCCCTGTACCTTTAATGGCCTTAAACCACAAGTTTCATCCCAAAAAGAAAGGTAATAAACAACTCAAAAACAACAAGAAAAGATATAAAACAAGTGGTGTAGAGATGGTACAAAAGCACTAGAATGTATACTTCTTGAAGAGGAATGATCCCTTAAAGTTACAAACCGCTAATTCATACTCTCAAGTGCCTCAAGAGCTAAAATACAATCTCAAATCACCTCGGCAAGGAACTCTCTAGGTTTGGTTTAGAGTGTTTAGGCAAAGGTTATGTAAGTTGCAAGAGAGAGAGAAAGAGAATTGTAGAGAGAGAAATTTTCCAAAATTTTGCTCTCCAAAATTTTCTAAATTCCAAAATTTTTCTAACCTCTCAAACAAAAGAGAAGGTCATCTATGTATAGAAATATATGAGAGACCCTTGAAAATATCCTTACAAATACAGTTGGAATGGTGCATGCATCTGTAGGGACAGTTGGCAGAAAATATCTGTTTTTTTGCACTAGTGGCCCGCAGGCCACTAATAGTGGGCAGCATGCCACACTAGTGGGTCTGCAAGTCGCTGGATGCTTAGGGTTGAAAAAACATTGTTTTGGTCCAAAACAGAGCACAAGGTTTGTAGGTTTAACACTAAGGTTTCTTGTTAGGAAGTCAAGCATTTGACAAGCATACATATTCATGATTGAGTGATCAATCAGTGGCACCCAAGTCTTAAGGGCCGTCAAAAATGGGGTGTCTACAACATTTCACTCACACTGATGAAGGTTGGGGAAACAATGCATTAGACGATACCTGGTATTCTGAAGAAATTGATCATCTAACTAGGAGTGGGCATTTCTTTAAGCCTTCACACCTAGATCAAGGCGAATAGGAAAGGATGTGGAGAAATGGAAAAAAATGGAAAAGGAAAAAAGGAAGATCTGGTCCTTAAGCAGTTAAAGAAGATCTAAGCCAATATCTCAATCTAGGGATTGCTTATGGCATCACGAGAATACCGGCATACCACGCTCACAGCATTAAGCAAAGCCAAGTTGTCCATTGATACAACACTAGACCAGTAGTGTCATTGATAACGCCAACTGGGCTCATTCCATCTATGACTTTCTCAAATAAAGTGCTCTATCCAGAAGGATCAGAGCACAACAAGCCCTTATATGTGTCTTTGGAATGTTGGAAAAAGTAGGTTCCTATGGTTCTAATTAACACTAGGTCAGCATGAATGTGTGTCCTTCGTGCACTGCTGATAGGGTTGAAGTCGACAGACATTGTACCAACAAATTAGCTGATCCGAGCGTATGCCAACATTAGCCGAGAGGTTATGGGCGTCGTTAAAATACAGATTCCTGTGGGACCATCTGAGCACGAAATTGAGTTCCGCGTCATGGATATGTTGGTGACTTTTAATTTGCTATTGGGTAGGCCTTGGTTACATCAAATAAAAGTTGTCTCCTCCACAATGCATCAACTGGTCAAATACCTGCATGCTAGGGGGATCGGCACTATCTTTGGAAATTCATCCATCCAACCATCCTCCACCCGAGGTTATAACCCTAGTATTGGATATAGATCATGGGGAAGAAGATGTTTTTCTTTCTGGATTCACTTTAGTTGAGGCTCAGATAGTCTAAACTATCATGGGAGATGAAGATGGAATGTACCTGCGTGCTCAGTCCATCTACTTCATGAGTAAGTTAGGACATATCCCAGGGATGAGAGTTGGAAGAAGTGGAAGGAAAGCTATTACTACAGCAGAGAAAGTTACCCATAATCCTCATTCCTTTGGGTTAGGGTACAAACCCATGAAAGATGATTAGAATAAAAAGGGGGATGGGTTGAAAGAAAAGGCTAAAGTTAAGAGAGCCAGCAAGCAATATGAATTGAAGCACAAACCAATACAGGGAACCTTGAATGGTCGTTTTGTCAAAGAAATAGATGATTTCCCCTTTTGTGATTTTTCTAAACCATGGGTGGACCTCGAGACAAATGAGCGTCTCCCAGGATTTAAGGTTTTCTTAGACCACCACTTGTTTGAAAATGAGGACTAGAAAACAGACTTTGAAAGTGGAATGGATTGAAGAAGAAGCAACTGTCTGGTCAAAATGAAATGGGACAAAATGGAGTTAACACTGGCTGATTGTGAAGCTGGCACCGAGTTACAAGGTTTTGATGATGTTAGTATTTTTGTGATTGGGGAAGGATCATTCGCGGATTGTAGTGATCTTATCTTGGATGTATCTAATGCATCTCATTTGACTAGGCAACTCGAGAAGGGTTATATTCTGGAGTCTGAATTTGATAGTGAGTCCAAGTTTGATTCCTCCAAGTCTGTAGAGTCGGAGTCAGACTCGGTTCCTTCTAATAGTTTTAAGTTGGGTGGTTCTCAGGTTGATGACCCAGATGTCACTGTTTTGTCTCGGTCGCCTTTTTTATTTTCTTTTGAGTCCACTGTATCTGTTGAGTTAGACTTGATGAATGAGAATCATCCAGATTATGCTTACTTTTTTGTGCCCTTAATTTATTGCATTGACCAAGATTTTCAAAATTTTAATGAAAATGAAGAAGAAGAAATTCCTCGGGTTTTGAAAATTTTAATTAATTGGAAGGAGGAGAGGCATGCAAAACCTTTGATGGACGAGTTTGTGCTAATTAATGTGGGTACTGAGAAGGATCCTTACTTGGTCCAGATTGGTTCTACACTATCTTCAGAGGAATACGAGCAATTAGTCTCTTTGTTAAAAGAATTTAAATATGTTTTTGTATAGTCCTACAAAGACATGCTTGGGATCAATTCCGAGATTTTCCAGCACAGGATCCCGCTTGATCCCCAGGCCAAACTTATCAAGCAAAAACTCCGCATAATTCGGCCAGATTGAAGATTAAGAAAGAGGTTACTAAGCAGATCAATGCAAGGTTTTTGATTGTGTCCGAATATTCGGCGTGTTTAGAAAATATCGTACCAGTTCCAAAGAAAGATGGCAAAATTCGAGTTTGTGTTGATTTTAGAGATTTGAATAAGGCTAGCCCCAATGATTTTTCTCACTGTCACACATTGATGAATTAGTAGACTTCACTGCAGGTCATATCTTGCTTTTATTCATGGATGGATTTTTAGGGTACAATTAGATCTCCATGGCGCCTAAGGACAGAGAGAAGATGGTATTCACTACTCAATGGGGGACTTACTACTATCGGGTTATGCTATTTGGGTTGAAAAATACTAGAGCCACTTACCAAAGAGTAACAACCACTATATTGCATGACATGATTCATAAGGAGGTTGAAGTGTACGTGGATGATATGATTGTCAAGTCCAAGGAACGAGAAGGTCATTATAAAGCATTGAGAAGGTTCTTTGAAAGAATTCGAGAATAGCAGTTAAGGCTAAACTCAAAAAATGTACTTTCGAGGTGACTGCGAGGAAGATATTGGGGTTCCTAATCACATAACGTGGAATCGAGGTTAACCCGTCTAAAATCAAGACCATCTTGGAAATGCCCCCACCAATGATTGAAAATAAGGTGTGAGGCTTTCTAGGGAAAGTGCAATTCATAAGCAGGTCTATTTCTAAATTAGTCTCCACTTGTGAACCACTCTTTGGCTTACTGAAGACAGGGAAGAAGTTCCAATGAAATGATTGATGCAATTATGCTTTTGAGCAAATCAAACAATATCTGTAGAATTAACTCGTGCTGTCACCTCATGAGCTAAGGAAATCATTGATCTTGTACTTGTCAGTAATTGAGTCTACTATGGGTTATATGTTAGCGCAAGAATCAGAAAAGAAGGTGGAGAAGGCCATATACTATTGAGCAAGAAGATGTTGGCATACGAAATCCGTTACACCCTTCTGGAAAAAGGCCTGTCTAGCCTTGGTATGGGCCACCAGAAAGTTGAGGCACTACTTGTTAGCGCACTCAGTAATCCTAGTTTCAAGGTTAGATCCCATCAAATATCTCTTTAAGAAACCAGAGTTTACATGTAGGTTAGCTCAATGTTGCTTTTGCTTTCCGAGTTCAATCTTCAGTATATTACTCACAAGTCTATCAAAAAGAGAGCCGTAGCAGAGTTCTTGGAAAATCACTTGACCGATGGAGGAAAAGGACGAGAGTACAAATTCCCAAATGAGGAGATTCTGCAGTTAGAAAAAGATACTTGAAAGTTGTATTTGGACGGAACTGCCAAGCAATATGGATATGGGAGTGTTGCTCAAAGCACCCGACGACTCACGCATGCCTCTAACCTTCAAACTCCAATTTAGAGTATCCAACAATCAGGAAAAGTACGAGGCATGCATAGTTGGACTAGAAGCTGCTCTAGAACTAAGGGCAATAAGATTGGATGTGATTGGAGATTGAAACATGTTTGTGTCCCAAGCCAATAAAGATTGAAAGTGAAAGAATAAAAGATCAAAGTCTATCATCAGACTCTAGATACGTCGATCCTGAGGGTCAAACAATTGACGTTTACACACTTGGTAAAAGAGAACAATAGATTTGTTGATACTTTGACAACCTTTGCTTCGATGGTAGACATACTGATTGGGGTAAGGATGTGTCCAATTATCATAGAGTAGAGGTACACAACAACAAATGAGATGATTATTGTGACAGAAGATACCCAAGATGGGGGTCATTAGTACTTTGACATTTGGAACTTTATAGAAAAAGAAGTATACCCACAAGGGGCAAATGCTAAGAACAAAAGGGGGATACGACGTCTAGCCACTCAATTCATCATCTGTTGAGATAAGTTATATAGAAAAGGTCATTTGGGAATGCATAAGTTGTGTGTAGAGGAAGACAAAGCAAAGCGCATCATGGAAACTGTTTATGAAAGAGAATGTGGGGCTCATATGAATGGTATAATGCTAGTAAGAAAAATCCTCAAACAAGGATATTATTGGTTGACTATGGAGAATGATTATGTCAGTTTTGTCCAGTGATTTCACAAGTGTCATATTTATGCCAATCGCATGAACATCCAGCCATCAAAGTTGTACAACATAACTTCACCTAGCCTTTTTCAATCTGGGGAATTGATGTCATTAGGGCAATAACACCAAAAGGATCGAATGGGCACAAGTTTATCCTAGTAGCAATCGATTACTTTACCAAGTAAGTAGAAGCACAGTCATACTCAGTGTTGAATACGTCACACGTGGCCAAGTTTATCAGAAACAACATCATCTGTAGATATGGGGTTCCAAAAGAGATCATGTCAGACAATGGTTCGCACTTTAAGGGAAAAGTGATTGAATTGCTCAAGAAATACAATGTGGCATCTCATAAGTCATCAACCTATAGGCCATAAACCAATCGAATCATTTAAGCCGCAAACAAAAATGTCAAGAAAATCTTACGAAAGATTATGGAAACATATAAGGATTGGTCGAATAAACTACCCTTCACGTTGTGGGGTTACAGGACCTCGATCCAAACATCTACTAGGGCAACCCCTTATTCTCTAGTCTATGGGATAGAGGCAGTGCTCCCGATTGAGATAGAGGTACCTTCACTAAGGATTATGGCTGAATGTTAGATAACAGAGGTTGATTGGCAACAGAATCGCTTTGAAGAGCTAATGCTATTTGATAAGAGAAGGTTGAAAATGCTATACCATGTACAGGGGTATCAACATAGGATTACTCTAGCATTCAACAAGAAGGTCAAGTCCAGGAATCTAAATGAGGGAGATCTAATGTTGAAGGACAACCAAGCTCCAATTTATGATCCTAAAGGCAAGTTCAAGCCCAATTGGACTGGCCCTTACATCAAGTCAATTTGGTCAGGAGGAGAGGTTATTTTGATGGATTTGGATGGATTAGAGTTTTCACAACCAATCAATATGAACAAGTTGAATAAGTACTATACCTGAGAGGCTCGCTGGGCTGAAAACTAGAAAAGGTGACCCAAGCAAAAGTTGGAGCAATGAAAAGGAAAATAAATAAAGTGGAGCTTACAAGGTTAAAAATCTAAGTGAACCCTAACCGTGAACTACGTAAGGCATGATTCTCATTCCTGGGATACATAGGCAACTTCATTCTGAAGTTCGGCTCTAACTATTTTCAACTTGGTTGTCTTGTCCATGATTGATCGATTCTTTTTTACTCCGATTCAAATCCGGTTATCTAGGCCTGTTTTTCTATGGTAAACAGGATTGCAAGGCAGAACCGATTTGTAACACAATGGTGGAAGAGGTGCAAAGAGTCTTGTCCAGAGAATTGATTTAAGTTTGTGCAGTTTCAAGGGTTGATTTCAAGTAGGTTAAGTAGTGGTTGTATGCGAAAATATGTTTGGTTTTGTTTTAACAAAATTGACTGATTTTCTCAAATATCTTTTGTCAAAATGAACTTTTCATCAAGCCTGAGAGGAAGCTTTTCAATACTCATAATCTTTCTTACATATTTTCAAAACAAAAATGGAACAAGCATGCTTTAGCTAACTTCCATATTAATTAAAGCATTTTACATCATGAAAGCTGAGGTCAAAGAAATAAACTAGGGGCATAATCAAGTCAAGTCTATAACCCTCTCCCTACATCAGCATCAAAAGATTCCGCCACCAAGGAAGCACCTATATGTGACTCCTCCTCAAGCCAAAGCATGCACTTACTAGAAATGACGTAACTAAAAACACTGGCGGGAGCTAAGAGCTCTGTTATCCTCTAGGTAGTTGCATATCGAGGAAGTTGTTTAGCCTAGAGCGGAAATGCAACTGGATATTTAATCTCATCAACAAGGCGAGTCTGATCATACCCAAACTGTCGTTGGAATCGAAAAGGGAAGTAGAAGACACAGTGTGTCAGGCCGATTAATTGCATACCCGGTTGACGGAACATATTGTATGTCATTGGAGGCAAGTCTAGCCAGGGGCAACGCCAAGCAATGTCCACTACAACCCTGTTACACATCCAGTTGTACTATAAGCTCTCTGAAGGAAAATCCACTATTCGGGCTCAAAAAGGGTAGTTCCTAGCTGAGTATTGAGCACAGGGGTCCACTACTTTCAGTTTATCCATTAACCATACCTAGGAGGGATGAAAAACAAGAGAGATTAAAGAATAGAGAGATGAACATTAAGTGAAAAAAGTGAGAAAGGGGTTTTGAGAGGAAAAAAAAGTCTAGTGAAGAGGGTTAGAGTGATGTGAGAAATATAAAGTAAGAAAGGGTGGGCAACAATACCTAAAGAAGTAGTGGACTCCCTAGTCTCTTGTCTACGGAATGCATCCAAACCCATCAAAGTCTCAGCTAATGCTAAGTCTATGCAACTCTGACTCTCCCGTAGTCGTTAGGCCACCTCAATAACTTTGATGCTCGTCCTATTACCACTAGGGGCAAGCAAGAAGTGTGAAAGTAGACATATGCAAAGCGCATGTTAACGACGCCCTTGCTAAATAGGATCACTCATGTCTCCAACAATGGAAAATAGGTTAATCAATCTGAACACATCCAAACCCTTATTCTGAGCCAGGGATCGAGCATTATTCAGAGATAGACCACACATCCGGGTTAAGGTGTGAGCATGGCCAAAATTGGGCTGACACATGATTTCTTTATCCCAGGAAAACTCCATTAATGCTTGGAATTCTTCAATAGTCGGGCAGAGCTCCTGCATGCCAAAGTGGAATATATGGGTAATTAGGTCCTAGCAACAAACTGCCTTCTAAAGGAAAGGAATATGGAGTGAAGTGCGACTCAAAGGAAAAAGGGCATTTAGGCCGAATCCCATGAAATTCACTTTATCGGCGTCATCCAAATAAGCCATCCAATCTTAGAGCCCAGTCATAGTAGGAACCTTCATTTGTAGAAGAAACTCTTTAGTTTTCTATTATTAAGTGAAGGAGCAGTCGCGAGCCATCTTTTAAAGAGATAATGTTGCATGAGTGCTTGAAAACTATATTCCGTTGTCTGGCCGGAACCTTCGACCGGCCGGCAAAGATTGGTTTGGCTGGCCAAATTTTTTACCGGCTAACCTCCAAAATTGTAGAAATATTGTAGTTTTGCAATTTAGTCTATAGATTTTGTTTCAGGTCATGTTTTGAGTCTTTTCCATCGTAGTAGGTATAAATAGGTATGTGTAGGTTGTTTTTGCTATGTTAAGCCTTTATCGAGTTGTACTTTGTGTTTTGGTTAGTCATAGGCTCAATATCAAATTCAGTACACATCCAAGTGCAACCGTTCTCAATTTCAAAATCAAAACCAAACTCTTATGTGCTCGAGTACAATGCCATGCATGCTTAAGCATCGAAGATGGTCCAAAAACAAAAGTGTTTCTTTTATTACTTCCCAATCAAAAGTTTTTACAAAACCAATCTGAAGCTATACATGATGCTTTAAACTACAAAGTAAAAAGAAATGTACATAAGAGAAAGAAATGCAATAAGAAAAATCAAAGTCGGCTCGCCTTCTTCACCGACGGAACCCTAGCATCGTCCCCGTCACCACCACTATCCTCAGCCACAACGATTGCCTCACTCTCGGCTTCAACAACTGTCTCGCCACTGGTCTCACCTCTGCCATCTCCATCATGGTCACAACCACTCTCACTGCCACTGGCATCGTCTCTGGAGTTATCACCAAAACCATTACCAATCCCGCTGCCCTCCTCATCCTCATCATCATCACTAGCATCGCTGCCCTCTAACTGCTCAATGTCAATACTCGTGTCTCCCTCGCTATCCTCAGAGGTCTCGTTGGTGGCAAGGTCATCCTCCCAAGAAATAGTGGAAGTCCTCTTCAAATAGGAAGAGCTCTCTACCAACTAGTTGCCTTTGCCTCTACCTCTTCCAGGGGCACCCCTACCACAACCTCTATCAGCACCTCTCACTCGAGCTGCAGAATGACCCACTCTTTTTCCGACTACTAGAGGAGGCATCACTGATACCACAACAAGCTAAAATGAATGATTGGCAAGAAACAGAATATTAGATAAGAAGGATGCACAGATAAAGATAGCCTATCAGAGTGTTTCAAAATAGAAGTATGAAGACAGATAGTGTAGAGTAAGTTAAAATATGATACTTGAATACTAGCTACAGTAAGAGCGTGCTCCCTCCTCCGCACCATGTGAACCAGAGACTCGATCACCTCCAGACATCTCTCAGCATAAGCTGTGGAAGGCTATAAGCAGAAAAAGGAAATGTGAGTAAAGTAGAGTAAAACCGTGTGGAGTAGAGCAAACCAAATTAAAACAGAATAAGGACATCTAAGAAAGTTATGAAAAGAACAAGATATACATATCTCGTCTCCAGAGCAAGGGTGAGCATTCAATCCTTGAGAAGCTCTAGAGGGACCTCTCTAAGAGTGCCACTAGGCCTTATGTATGTAAATAGGGAAGGAAGTGTTGAAAAGCTGGTGGTAGAATCGATGGAAGGAACAACAGTACCTCTAAGGGCAGTAGCGTCAGCAGGAACGGAGGCAGCAGTCGCAACACCTCTCAATACTCGGGCCATGTCAGGAGTAATGAGAGGCATGATATGGAACTGTAATCCATCTAGCATGGCCTCGAGTTCCACCATGTCCGTAATCAGATTAACAGTCCTCATGCAAGCAGGTAAAGGAAATGGAATATCCAGAACACCATGATCTAGAGTCTGGAGAAGAAAGTGCTCCCCCAAGTACCAAGCTTTGCTGAATGGCCCCTCAAAGAGTATCCTCGCTTGGGAGGCTACCCACGATGCAACATATCGCTCCCTCTCAACCTGGGCATGGCCACCTAGGGATGTTAGTCTGCCTACATGTGTGAAAGGGGTGGGTTGCAATTAGAATCACAGATAAAAGAAGCCAAAGATTGAAACAGATCAGTATGGATTATGAGTTCAGAATGGTTACCTAGGCAGAAGTCACAATATCGAAAAAATACTGAAAATTGGTGAAGCTACAAGACTGACGATCACGTGGTCTGAGGGCCTTATCAAAGTATAAAGGCCGAGGCACCACCCAATCAATCTCCTGCACAAGAATTAGGACAAGCTCGGGAAAGTAGAAATATGCTCATATCTACATCAAAAAGAGGGATAGCATTAGATAATAAGCAGAAATAAAGTTACAAATGTACAAACAAAAAATGTAGTAAAGCAAACTAAAAGTGGGTCGAAGTTACCTCCTATGCACACCAATACCCCCGAGTAGTCTCACCTTCCGACAGGAGAAGGAGCTTGCATAGCTGTACAATGTGGCAAGACTGGCGTCTTTCTAATCGTAATCCCTCATCCGTGGAATGTCCACCATCGTGCTAAGAAAGTATAATCCAACGGTATTCTCCCTGTTTGCAAACAGGGCAGTATCTAGGACATACGAAGAAATCCGCGGGTATACTGAGCAGTGGCATCTAGAGTGTCAAGATGCATGCTATGGAACCTCTAATGCAGCCAACTGTAACAAATAATCGAAGGGCTATCCTTCGGGGGTATGGCCTCGAGTAGATAAAGTTGAGATACGTCCTAAGATCCCAGATCTGAGTCAAAAAGGATTGGATCACCCCCTATCGGAAGGCCGGTAATCATGGAGAAGTCATAAGGGGCATCGTCATCTCTCTAGTGGAAGAGAAATGGAAGGGGTTGGTGGTGTCCCACAACCTCTCCATAAGGACCGCAATGGGTTACCGGGTGGCTTGCATTTGTGTGATCCTAGAACAAATGGTACCAAAGCCGACTTGCTCCACCAAGGCCCGAACTCCAGATGAGAGAACCTAGTACCATTGACGGGGAAATATGACTGTCCCATAGCCCTTCACCTGGCGATCGTTGTCCTGTTGCAAGAAAGTTTGATCAATACAATGCAAATGCAAGCAGATGTGAATAAACATGTGGGTTTGGAATAAAGGCTTACCAATTGGACACCATGGGACAAATACAACTATCGTTCCCAAAGGAGCACGTCCAGGGCAACCTGTAGACGCGCTCCCGGGAACTCTCCGACATCCGCACACCCGCTATGGGAGGAGACGCGAATCTCATTTTGTTCTCTGAGCTACTACAGCTCGGACTCAAATGTCACGGTTCTGAATCTAATCTCACAATGTGCGATGTGAGACCGATAAATCACCAAAGAGTCCAAATCCGGCAAATCGTTTTGGAAAACTTATTTTTATAAAGAAGTGCCAAACATGGACTACTTTGCCAGATACAGAGTTGCTACCTAAATATTTTATTTTGGGAGAATTTAGGAAACCTTGACTCGTGCCTAAGGCCACGTGTCCGTCATCACCAAAGTTGCCTCGGCTTGGGAACTTGGATACGAGAGGGAAAGGTCATGCAATGAGCACCCCCGCTCGCCCGATCAAAGATCGGCCTGTACTAAGCATGATATGTTGTTTTTGAAGACACATGTGTTCTTATTCTAATTAATTAGCTAATCTGACTACGTGATGCGCACAGCACCAAATATAGACTAGATCGCCTAATTTGGAACAAAACAATGCATGTTCATTTTGAAAATGGTTTGGAATTTGCTACTCGTAAGTAGGCTAAATCTGGGATTTTAATGAATTGTTCTAATTCAAGTAATCCAACCTTCACCCACAAGCAGTTAATCAACTAAGCAGTTAGCCTCATGGTAAGCATGCTTTCATGGCAATCAATAACACACATGCAGTATGCTAAAGCATAAACACTCACAGTGTACTCCGAGCCAAAACAGAGAACTAGTTAGAAATCATGCATGATCCTAGTTCATGTTAACATGGCTAATGCAACACATGCGAAAATGCAACTAAAATAGGCTTAGCTATCTAGAATGTCATGTGAAATGCAACTTGATAACATGCTGTTGAACACTTATTCAAGTAAATATATTGAAATACAATGCGGTTAGTATGATGCGTGAGCCCGGTGCATGCAATACAGATGAATGAATGCACACATGCAAGCATAAGGTATGCTAAATGAAATATGCCCTAAAACTAACCATAGTAAGTAGTTAAGTAAAAGGAAGAAAGAAATGGGGATTGGAAGACATCCATCACACACACGCACGCTTATTAAAACAATTGGCCCTCTCGAGGGAGAGACCGAATAAGAAGTTAACTAGCTAATCTAAGCTAATTAAACTAATTATTACACAACAGAATTAATTAACTAATCCTAGTTAACTAATTATTACAAAACAACTTGAAATAGCTAAACGCATTAACTATTAAGGTGCAAAGCAAAGCATAAACTAACTATCTAAGCATGGCAGCTAAGGAAAGCAATAAAAGCAGGAGGTTCTCAAAGGAAGAAGACTGGATGCATGCCCGGTTGCTTCGTTCGGAAATCCAATGCGATGCCCCGATTTGCCTCTATTTTCAATTGTCTTCAGAAACTTGCACCAAGCTCCAGAAAGCTTCTAACACATCTTGGGGACCTGTGGGAGGGTGGTCGACCAGTTGTTGGTGTCTGCAGCCATGGCCGACCACCTATCTTTGTTGAAAGCCAGAAAAAGTGGTCGGCCGGCTAGTTTTTCTGGCTGGCCAACCAGTTGTTACTACTGAACTCCACTTTGCTACAACAGGGAGCAAGAAAGGGCATGGCAATGTATTTGCAAGATATGTGTGCACAACCACTCTCCCTATCATGTCATGAACTCAAGGAAGTGCGGTTCTTGATCCTCGGGCCACCAATCGCGCATTTCAATGCGTGATGGCCAAGAGGCGAAGTTGCACAATTCAATATGAAAATGAATGCATAAGTAAACACATAAGGCCTAGAACCTTATCATGTATGATTAAGAGTGTCGGCAACCGGGAATTAAGGCATGTTTCATCACTTTAAGTATGAAACGTCCCTCGTTTCCCGTGTTTGGACTAACACCTATTCCAAACAACAATGCAACACATAACATGGCATACACAATGCTATGTAACTTAAGCATGCAAATATCTAATGTAAATAGCATGCAAACATGCGAGGGACAATCATGCAAACATGCAATGCAATGTAACTTAGCATACACAATGCAAGTGAACTACATAGCATACACAATGCAATAATCAACTAGCATACACAATGCGACTCAAGCATACATACATGCAATGTAATGAAACAAGCATGTGAACAAGGTGCAAGGGATAAGCATGCAAACATGCAATGCAACATGAACAACCTAACAAGGCTAATGGCATGCACAATGCACAATGCTAAGAACAACAACTAACATACACAATGCTAAATGACAACTAACATATGCAATACAATATGAACATGGCATACACAAATGTGATGAAACAACATGGCACACAATGCTCAATGGACTTAAACCAAAATGGGTAGACCTTAGCCACGCCCAAATTAGTGGCCATTACACCAAAACAAAGGCACCAAAAGACAAGGCATGCATACACAATGCATTGGCCAACCACCTAGGCCTAAGAGCACAACTCCCAAGAGGGCTCAAGAAGTGATAAATGCAGAAGTGTAACAACACTAAGTGCACCGAAATGAGGTAAGAAATGATGCCAAATCATGTACACAAAGCAAGTTAAGCATGCAAGAATCCTAAAGCATGAAAGCTAACAAAGAGGATTACTCTAGAGACATGCAATACATGGTACGAAGGCATGAACCAACCATGGACAAAGCTGAAAAGTCAAAACATGGACCAAAACATGCTAAGATGGAGGCTCAAAGACCTAGACATGCAAGCATACAAGCTAGGCTACAAGTAAAGCAATAATGCCCAATACTCAAAGGCATTCAAAACATGAATGAAGTGAGAACATGACAATGCTACATGCTCTGAAATATAGTATTAAATGATGCCAAATCATGTACACAACACAAATGAAGCATGCTATGGTGCTCAAAGCTTGAAGCAAGCAAGAGCACTTATACTACAACTATGCAAAACATGAAGCATGTGACCAAGGCAACCCAAAACAGTCCTAGAACATGTTAAAATGAGTCTAAAACATGCATGGAAGGAAGCCAAAACATGTTAGCATGAGGGACATAAGACATGATGCATATAAGGCAAATAAGGTGGATTACACTACACCTATTAAGACCAAGCATGAAATGACTTAAACAACAAAAATCAAAGTTATATCACGGCAAAATAACCCTAAATAAGCACTGAAATGATGGCTCGCAAGTTAAGGCATGAAGGCATACGCAATGACCTATTCTTAAGGCATAAAGGACCAACCCTCCAACGCATTAAACAAGTGATAAATGCAAGTGCATGAGCATGAAACATGGACTAAAATCACATAATAAATTATGCCAAATCATTCAAATAGTCCAAGTAAAGCATGCTAGTGGACTTGATGCACAAAGCTAACAAGCTAGATTAAACTATGTCTATACAAAGCAAGGAATGCATGGCCAAAACAACCAAAATCAAAGCTAAAGCATGTTAAAACATGGAAAAAAGCTTTATGAAGTTAAGCCAAAAGCATGCTAGAATGACGTGTTAAAACATGAAGCATGTTAGGCTATTTCAAGGGAATACACTACAAGTGCATGGAGCATGCTGTAGACGTCCCCAAACGCCCCGTGAGGGAAATCCCCCTATTCTGTTCGTTTGGGCTCACTACAGTTCGGACTCAAATTGTCACGGTTCTTAATCTGAATCAAAGAGTCCAAATCTGGCAAATCGTTTTGAAAAACAAATTTTATATAAAGAAGTGCCAAACATGGACTGCTTTGCCAGATACAGAGTCGCCACCTAAATAATTTATTTTGGAGAATTTAGGAAACCCTGACTTGTTTGCCTAAGGCCACGTGTCCGTCATCACCAAAGTTGCCTCAGCTCGGGAACTTGGGTACGATTGGGAAAGGTCAGCTATGAGCACCCCCGCTCGCCCGATCAAAGATCGGCCTCTACTAACCATGATATCGAGTTTTGAAAACATTATGTGTTCTTATTCTGATTATTAGCCTAGATTTTACTATGTGATGCGCACAACACACAAGTATAGACTAGATCGCCTAATTTGGAACAAAGCATTACATATCCGTTTGCTTGGAAAATAGTTTGAGGTTCGCTACTCGTAAGTAGGCTAAAACACGAATTTCGATGAATTGTTCCAATTCAAGCAATCCAACCTTCACCCACAGACAACTAGGCAGTTATATCACATAAGCACATAGCCTCATGGTAAGCATGCTATCATGGCAGCCACTCACACACATGCAAGGATGCTAAAGCGTAAATGCTTACCTAGTACTCCAAGCCAAAACAGAAACTAGTTAGTAATCAAATGCATAATCCTAGTTCATGTTAAGATGGCTAATGCAACACATGTAAAATGCAACTAGAAATAGGCTCGGCTATTCTAAGATGTCATGTGAAATGTAACTTGATACGTGTATTCAAATTGGAATTGAAATACAATGCAGTTAGCATGATGCGCCGAGCCCGGTGCATGCAAGACAAATGAATGGATGCAAACATGCGAGCATAAGTATGCTAATTGAAACATGCCCTAATCTAACCATCGTAAGATAGTAAATAAAAGGGAGAAAGACATGGGGTTGGAAGACATGCACACACGCACGCACACTTATTACACAATTGCCCTCGCTCGAAAGGTCCGAATAATAATACAAATCGAATAAATAATTAACTACCCTAGCTAATTAAATATTACAAAACCCTTAACTAATTAACAAATTAATTAAGCTACTAAAGTAGTAAAACAGCCTCGAGAAGAGAGATGAATGCATGCTCGGATTGGCTTCGCTCGGAAACCCAATGCCATGCCACTGTTGCCTCTGTTTACACTGTTATGCGCCTCTGAGACTTGCACAAATCCCCAGGTTGCTTCTAAACCACCCCTTGATCAGGATAGGATGCCACCAGCCAAGATAAAAAAGCCACCAGCCATGGAAACATGGTCATCGACCAAAAGTGGAGCCATCGGCTGGATTTTGGTAGCCGGCCGGCACTAAAGATGGCCGACCGGCCATCTGTTCCTGCAGGACCTGTTTGGACAATGACGAGAGAATGACAGAGCATGGCAATGCATTTTCAAAGCAAATGTGTGCACAACCACCCTTCTTATCATGTCATGAGTTCAAGGGAGTATGGTTCTCGACTCTCAGGCTACCAATCACGCATTTCTATGCATGATGGCCCAAGAAGCCAAGTGTGCAACTTCAATGTCAAATGTAATGCACAAAAACACATAAGGCCCCCAATCTCTATCATGATTGATCAAGAGGGATGGAATGCATGCAATGATATGCAACCTAAGCATGCAAACTAAGCATGCAGTATGAGCAGGTGAACAAGTATGCAAGCTAACAAGCATGCAAAGTGCAACTTAAACATGCAAGTATGCAAGACATGTAACAACATGTTAAGCAACTTAATCAAAGATGCATGCCAAATGCGATATCACTTAAACATGCAACAACATATTAATAAGCCAAGTATGTAACAATATGCAAAGCGAGCATGCAAGAACATGCAAAGGATGGACTTACACCAAGATGGACAGCTCTCTAATAGGTCCAAAACAGTGGCCATATCAGATGAGAACAAGGCCTAAGATTCATGCAAACATGTGCAATGCAAGGGCTCCAATGCCTAAGGCACAAAATGCAACCTTCCAAGAGCAATGCAAGGATGAAACATGGCATACAATGGCATACATTCTAGCTCTGAAATGACATACTAAATGATTCCAAAATGACTCCGAAGCATGCAAACACTCATGATATGCATGGTAGGGGCCTCAAAACCCAAGGCTAGCCTAAGCATTTACACTATAGCTATACAAAGCATGAGTGATATGGCCATGGCAGCCCAAAAAAGTCCTAGGATAGCCCAAAATAAGCATAAAATCATGTTAGAGTAAAGCCAAAATATGCTAGGATGATGAGTCAAAACATCATGCACAAGAGGCTAGTAAACAAGATTTGTTCTACACCTATATGGAGCATGCGAAGGATGAACAAACCAACTATGGATAGGGTCATGATATGGCAAAACATTACCAAAAACATGCTGAAATGTAAACCAAACAAGCTAACAAGACATGACAAAGCATGAAGCATGTGAAGCTAGTTTAGGGGATTTACACTATAAGTGTATGAAGCATTCAAGGGGTCACTAAACCAGCCCAAAACAAATTCATGAAATGCCAAAATATGACCAAATACCCACTGAAATGTATCCAATACATGCAAGAATGAGGTGCTACTTTGAAAAGCTATGAAGGGGGTTGCTCTACACATGCAAGAGGCAAGCCTTAAATGACAAAAATAGCTCTAGAAAGAGTTCAAGCAGGCCCTAAAACTCACTAAAAAAGGCCTGAACTGAGCTCAAGAAGTATGCAAATATGGGCTCCTTTGTAAGGCCAAAAATGCAAGTAAACAAGACAAAAAGGAGAGGGGATGGCCCTCTCCTTCTTAGGACCTCAAAACACCATCCTCACTACTGAAATCCCTCTGGATTTCAGTGGTGAGAAGGCCAATACAAGGTGGTCCCGAAGCTCACAAAAAAGGCACAAAAATGAGGCCAAACAAGGCCTAAGAGGGGGTAAACAACCCCAAACATAAAAATGATCTTAAACAAACTTCAAAAGCATGAAAAAACAGAACTTTTATTAGTTATAAGTTAAGCTCAAAACAGCATGCAGAATAGGCTAAAAGTCTATGCAAAAATGGGGAATAAAGAGGGTGTTTCTCACCCTTGATGCACAGCTGCGAAACCAGCAGGTTCTTGGACCAAGAAGTAGTCCCTTAGCCTCTAAAAATGGCCTCCAAGATGCTTAGGTTGATGATGGAGGTGTTAGGCTAAGAGTTGGTGTGCAAAGGGGCCAAGAATTAAGCAATTTGGAGCTCAAAATAGAAAGACATAGAAAGATGTATATTGTTTGCCTTAGCAAAATTTTTGGAACCCTTGCAATGGAAGAAGAGCTCTTCTTTTGTAGAGGAACAAGGGTGCAAGCTTCTCTTAGAAGCTTGGAGTAAAGGGGCCAAGCTTCTCTTAGAAGCTTGGAGCAAAAGGGCCAAGCTTCTTGAAGAAGCTAAGCAAAGGGGTCAGGCTTCTTGGAGAAGCTAGACAAGGGTTCAAGCTTCTTGGAGAAGCTAGAACAAAGGTTCAAAAGATTCAAGCTTTCTCAAGAAGCTAAAACCAAGGGTTCAAAAGGTTCAAGCTTCCTCAAGAAGCTAAAACCAAGGTTCAAAAGGTTCAAACCTCCCCAAGAAAAGGTCTCGGCCAGAAAAACTAGCCGATTGACCAAAATTAGTGGCTGGCCAACTAAACACAATGTCGACCGGCTAACACCTTTGGCTGATAACAAGAAAACAGAGCTGGTGGCCTCAAGCCATAGCCGGTGAGGTGTGGGGATGGCCAATAAGCTATTTCCCCCCCTCAGAAGCAAAACAACAAGTGTTTGGTACAAAACCAAACACAAAACAAACAAGTCGAGAGGTCTTGAGGCAAGGCGCGCGGCCGAAACCTCCAAAAACTCAAGACGAACACGAACATGGATAATCATCGAGTGTTCAAACGATAACGTTCAAGTCTTGAAGACGGTCAAAAATGGGGTGTCTACACATGTAAAGGGTGACCAAACCAAACCCTAACAAAGGTATGACATGGCAAAACGTCACCAAAAACATGCTGAAATGGGCTCAACATAAGCTAGAATGACATGCTACTTTATGAAGCATACAAAGCTAGTTTAAGAAATTTATACTACAAGTGTATTATGCATGCATGGAGTGACAAAACCAAGCAAAAACAGTGGCATGCCATAGCAAAATAACCACAAATACAAGCTAAGATATGGCCAACATAAGCTTAACGAACATGCTCACAAATGAGACTAATGAAGACAAGTATTGAAGACACAAGGAGAGAGGATGACCCTCTCCTATTTGGGACCTCAAAACACCCTTCCCACCACTAAAATTCCTCTGAGTTTCAGTGGTGAGAAGGCCAAAACAAGGTAGTCCCAAAGGCTCACAAAGAAGGCACAAAAACAAGGCCAACAAGGCCTAAGAGGGGGTAAACAACCCCAAACACAAAAGTGGCCTTAAACAAACTTTTAAATCACACAAAAATAGAACTTTTTATAGTAGAAAGCTAAGCTCAAAATAGCATGAAAAAGGGTCCAAAATCTTAAGCAAGAATGGGGGATTTAAGGGTTAAAGACTTACCCTTGAAGACCACCTTTACTACTGCAACTCCCGCACACTTTTTGAACCAAAACCAGTCCAAGAACTTCAAGAACAACCTCAAGGGACCTCAACTCCAAAGGTAAGGTGTTTGAGTGTGTGTTTATGTGTTAAAGCAAGAGAAAACCACAGTTTTGAACACAAAACAAGAGCAAAATGAAGAAGTATAGATACAAAACTATATGTATCAGTCCAGCACTTTTTTTCTGAACCTAGAGGAGGGAGAAGATGGTTCTCACTTATAGAGAACCAAAAGCAAAGCTTCTTGGAGAAACTAAGGTTCAAGGCAATCCCTCCATACACGTGTATAGAGGATGGCTTCAGTGCCCTCCAGCTGTGCTAGTTGGAGGAAAATATCTCTAAAAAGGTGGCAAAAAGCAGTTACTTCAAGTGGTCGGCCGACCACCACAAGTGGTCTCCCAAGACAACAAGTGGTCGGCCATGGTGGGAGATGATCAGCATACTGAAAACAAGCTAGGGAGGGTGGCTGACTAGAAAAGGTGGCCCAAAGACCCAGGAGACCAATTGTCAGATCAGAAAACTGGCTGGCGGGAAGAAAAGTGGTCTCCAAGGGGAAATACTGGTCTCCCACCCTTGTACCACCTTCCAAACAAGGAAAACAAGGTTTGTACCGAAAACAAACCAAAACGAATGCAAGACGAAACTTTCGGAGGCAAAGCGCGCAACCAGGTTCCTCGAAAACTAGCTGACAAGCACCAAAAGTGGTCTCCCAAACCACAGTGGCCCTCTAGGCCAAGGAAACAAGGTGTGGTTCAAAAATCACGCCAAACGGAGAACGTTAACCGGTCCCGAGACAAGGCGTGTGGCCAAAGGCTCCGAAAATCGAAAACTAGTCTCCAAATGGGAAAAGTGGTCTACGATCGCAAAAAGTGGTCTACGACCACAAAGAGATGGTCTACAAAACCTCTCCCTCCCTCAGGCAAGAAAAACAAGGCCTAGTCCGCAAACTGAGCCGAAGCACAAAGAGTTCAGAGGCTCGGAGGCAAGGCTTTCAGCCAAAACTCCAAAACCTCAAAATGAGCACAACATGCACTATCATCGAGCACTCGATCGATGATGTCTGAGTCTTAAGGTCGATCAAAAATGGGGTGTCTACACAACCTCTGGCCGAAACTCAATAAAAGTGAGCATGCTACCATGAATAATCCGGTGAACATGAAGCTGGTAGGCAGTCGGATCAAATGGCCTAAGAGGTAAGAGGAGAAGCTCGAGACCAAATGCAGAAGGGAATATGTCATTTGCTGTCATGTCAAGATTATCCTCCTGGATGCCCATGTCCTCAGCAAGCATGTGTACGTCGGCCTCAAAGGCTGGGGGAGGCACGTCAACCTCAAGAAAGACAAGAGGAATGTCTCCCTAAGCGATATCAGTGTCCATCAAGAAAGAGTAGATTTGGGCGAGCTGAAAATGAGGGAGAAGGAGGAAGAAAACTAAAAGACTACCCAAGTGTGACACCCCTACTTTTGGGCATCATATGTTAATATAAATAATTCAACATAGTTAAGTATTAAGTTTTGATATAACAATTAAAGGAGTATGTTCCAAAGCTTAATCTTAATACAAACCCAAATGTTTAATTTCTTACACCAATCTCCGAACATTGTTACGTTAATACATAAAATTTCATCAAAATAGATAAGAAGGCGGGCAAGACAAGCCTTAATGGCCAGGCTAAGTTGGTTTTAAGTGAACCACTGCTGAATTTCGGCATCTTCGACAAAATCTTCCCCGAGATTTTCTCTTTCTTCTTCACTTGGCATGAAACGCCATGAGCTGCAAAGCCCAATAAGATACAAGAAACTTAAAAAAACCTAGCCACTTCTTACAATTTGAAAACTTATGCAATAACAACACAGTGGAGTTAATTAACAACATTTAAAAATATATAATCATCACGAAAAAAATAATAGCACAATGAAAACAACATATCTATACTATTATTAAAAGCTAACAACTACTTTGGAGTCTTGAAGCCATGCTTTCATAAGTTTTTACTAAGTTGCCTAAAACAATCTTAACTTCTTCAATAATTATACTATTTTTAAACTCATATCAATTTATAATTAAGGATAAAATTATAAATTATTAACTCAATTTATAATTAAGGATAAAATTATAAATTATTAACTCACAAAATATAACTTCCCACATTGAATAACTTCTCACGTTCAATAACTTCTTTCAACTTCCATCTTTTTTGTTTTTATACGCATGTATCTATCTATTAATTATATATATTATATATTATTATATATTCTAAATTACTTATTTATGGTGGGAGTTTGTACCCAATGGAATGGGATTATACAAGTTTAGACTGTTTGATGCAATTGTTTGCGAGAAGTATGCTTTAAATTTCTTTGTATCATGTATGCAACAGAAATTTTTGTATGGATTATATATATACATCACATTGTAAATTGAAAATTCACAGTTTTGTTTATTTTGGATTCAAGTTAATGTATACAGCAATTTTATATATAATGTTATGGACATCATTTGTATTTTGATGCAATTGTTTGGGTTTGATTTATTTATTTGTTGTTTTAATAGTGTTCAGCTTCTTTGGGGGGGAAAAATACAGCATGAAAAATATTCAGTATTCATAAAATTTATATTTTTAAATTTTTTTTATTTTTTTATTTTTTTATTTTTTTTACTGTAAGTATATATCAAATCTCTTTATCACTAAGTGTTTTGTGTAATATGGTTCATTATAATTTTTATTCTCTTCATTAATAGTGTTCAGGTTCTTTGGGGAAAATAGTATAAAAAATAATCAATGTTCATAAAATTTATTTTTGAGTAGTGCTAGAGAGCTCGAATTGAGCCCCCTGAAATCCCCCTAATCGACGAAACAACGTCGTTTCGTCGTTTTAATTTTTTTTTTTTTTTTTCAATCAGAAAATCAGAAGCAAAAGAAAAAAGATGAAGAAGAAAGAAGAAGAAGAGAGGGAAGAAGGAGGGACTGGAGGGGGCTAATAAATTGGGCTGGAAGCGGAGGCGGGGGGCGGAGGAGGCAGAGACGGAGACGACGATCGGCCTGCGACGACGATCGGGCAGAGGCAGAGGCGCCGAGCTGCGACGACGACGGGCGGAGCTGAGACTACGAGGACTGGAGGCCGGAGCTCCTCCTCTTCCTAGCACGACTCCTCTCTCTCTCTCTCTCTCTCTCTCTCTCTTCTGAAATTAGGGGGATTCGGGGGGGGAATTAGGGGGAAAAAACATTTCCCTTTATTTTTTTAAAATTTGTTTTAATTTTTTTAAACAGTTAAGTGTTTATTAAATCTCTTTATCTGTAAGTGTTTTAAGAATCATTTGTGTCATTTGTTTGTTAAAAAAAAAATTAAGCATTTTAAAATTTTCTAGATGTGTTTAAAAAATTTAGTGTTTTTCAGTGTTCTTAAATTCGACATAACTATAAGTGTTCTGAGAGTCTTCAATTTCTATTTTTGTATTTTTTTGTGTATTACTGTTAATTATATTTTTCATAGAAAATAAAAAGATCCACTATGTTACCAGGTCCCTTTGGGAAAAAAAAACATATAGTATAAGTTTATATTCATTTTATATATATATATATATATATATATAAAATTGCGAAGTATGAAATGTGTGAAATTAGTTAGACTTAGATTACACTTAAAAAGTTTGGGGGTTTTTTGTCACAGACAACTTTTTTAAGCTTTTGTTTTTGTTTTTGTTTTTGTTTTTGTTTTGTTTTTATTTTTTTTATTTTTATTTTATTTTATTTTATTTTGTATAAATTCAATTTTTAAAAATTAGATTTGTTTGTTCACTTAATTTTGTGTGTATGTTATTTAAAATAAAATCCAGTGCGCTTAAAAAAATCATATAAAATGAGTGTCTTGAGTTTTTATTTATATATATATATACATATATATATATATATTGGTGTAATACTGTTAGTTATACTTTCTATAAAAAAAAAATTACAAAATAAAATGTTTCATTGTGTTATTAGGTTAAAAAAAGTCAATTGTTATTTTCTTGGTTTATATCAACGTTTGTGTTTGTGCGTTTATAATTTATGCTTTCAAAAAATAGGTTTGTTTATTTGCGTAATTTTGTGTGTCTTTTTTAAAAACAATTCAATATTCATAAAATTTGTTTTATTTAAAAAAATAATAGTCTTAATTTTTTTTTAAAAGGTTTTGGGGTTTTTTATTATTTATATTAATAGTTAATTATTTTATTTTATTTTTTGTATATCAAATCTCTGTGAGTTTTCCAAAAGTATGGTTTTGTGTTTTGGTATTTTGTGTGTACCATTATTAATTACATTTTTTTTTTCTTCTTAAAAAGCAAAAGAAAAAAATTATGGTATTAGATTTCTTGGAGAAAAAAATTGACTTTCCTTGGTTTATATTTTTTGCAGGTTACCTTTTTACTTTGTGTCGTTTAGAATAAACAATTTCTCGGTTGATTTTCTATCGACACCTATTTGCTTTGACCGTAATTATTCTATATGAGTGTTGGGTTTGTAATGCTTGAAACTTGAATATTGTAAAGTAATTCTATTTGGGCTTAAACAAATATGTAATTTCTTTTTCTAAGCTTAAAAAAATCAAATTTATAATTTTTTTTTTTTTTTTTTATGTTTACTTAATGAGTTTGTGATGGTCAGAATAAATAACTTCTATAGTTGTGTTTTAAATTTTATCTGTGCGTTTAAAAGATTTAGTGTTCTTCAGTATTCTTAAATTTTACATAATTGTAAGTGTTTTGAGAGTCTTGAATTTGTGTTTTTGTATTTTTTGGTGTATTACTGTTAATTATACTTTTCATAGAAAATAAAAAGATCCATTATGTTATATCAGGTTCCTTTGGGGGGAAAAAAACTAATATTGTAAGTATATATTCATTTTTTTTATATATATTTAAAAAACTATGAAGCATAAAATGTGTGTAATTGTTTAGACTTAGACTTAAAAAGTTTGGGATTTTTTTTCCATTTGATTTGGACTATGTTAATCTATGTCAAAATGTAATTTTTTAATCTTTTAGTTTCATTTATAAAAAACTACAATAGTATTTACATTTTGTGCCTTTATATATAATAAGCCAATTAGAAAACCAAAATTATTATTGTACTCTATTAGTCAAAGTACGCATGTGTACAATTGTGGCTCACTTTAACAACGTAAAATTCTAATTTAATCAATGTACATTGTTTGTAAATTAATTTTTACATGTATCTTATATATTTTTTGCAAGATTTGTAAAATCTTCAGTCTTATCTTACCAAATTGAGATTTTATATGAATTTTTGTTGTAGAGTTTTCTTTAGTTAAGATTAGTAAATATTATATTTTTTTAAAAAAAAATTGAACAAATATTAACATACATATATTTTATTCATCAAATATCTTAATATCAAATGTTAAATTACACATAGTTATACATGTGATTTATATGTGCATTGTTAGAAAATTGAATGTGAATTTCACATTATGATTCCAAATGAGTTTGCACACATATCGTGTGTGCCCGGTCACTAGTCTATTATATTATTAAAAGGAAACAACTTTCTTGGAGTCTTTAAGCCATTGCCTTAGAAACTTTTTCCCATTTTTCCTAAAATGATCTTAACTTTGTAAATAATTATACTATTTTTACACTTATATCAGTTTGTAATTAAGGATAACATGATAAATTACTAATTCACAAATTGAATAACCTCCACTTCCCACGTTTCACAAAATGCTGCTATACAGTTCCACATTTCGAAAACAACTGTTGCTGCTAGCCATTTTCTCAGTTCCCTCTATTCACAAACTTTTCCTTCTCTTTTGGGAAAATGCTATTTAACTATTCGAACAACTTTTTCCTTTTTTTTATTTGGTGGAAAAAGACTAATCAATTACATTCAATCTTATGATTTTGTTGCAAGTTAGTAGAGTGGTTATCCAAAGTATATATGGACTAATCATCTAACATTGTAAGTGTACTATTGTTAATACACTTACTAGTTTGATTTATTTGTTAATACAATCAGTGTTCATAAAATTTGTTTTTTTTTAAAAAAATCATTGGTTTGATTTATTGTTAATATAATCAGCATTTTAAACGTTTGTAAATTTAAGGTGTATATCAAATCTCTTTATCTCTAAGTGTTTTAAAAATTATGGATTTGATTTATTTGTTTGTTGTCTTCATTTTGTGTGTTTAAAAAATTAAAATCAATGTTCTTAAATTTTCTGTGTCTGCTTAAAAAATTAGTGTTTATTTGTTTGTTGTCTTCATTTTGTGTGTTAAAAAAAAAAAAAAAAAAGTGTTAAATTTTTGTTGTGTGTTTAAATAATTCAATGTTCTTAAACAGTTTGGAATTTTTTCCCATTTCACTTTTTTAAGCTTTTGTTTGTTTTTTGTGTATGAATTCAATATTTTAAAATTTGATTTGTTTGTTTACTTAATTTTGTGTGTTTGTTATTTAAAATAAAATTCAGTGCTCTTAAAAAAAATTATATAAAATGAGCGTCTTGGATTTTTTTTTTTTTTGTGTAATCATACTTTCTATAAAAAAAACTTCTAGAAAAAAAAAAATTATTTGTTTGCTTAAAAAATCAGTGTTTATTTGTTTGTTGTCTTCATTTTGTGTGTTTTAAAAAAAAATTTAAAAAAAACAGTGTTATTAAATTTTTGGTGTGTGTTTAAAAAATTCTATGTTCCTTAAACAGTTTGGGATTTTTCGCATTTCACTTTTTTAAGCATTTGTTTGTTTTTTGTGTATAAATTCAATATTTTAAAATTTGATTTGTTTGTTTACTTAATTTTGTGTGTTTGTTATTTAAAATAAAATTCAGTGCTCTTAAAAAAAATTATATAAAATGAGCGTCTTGGATTTTTTTTTTTTTTGTGTAATCATACTTTCTATAAAAAAAATTATAGAAAATGAAGTGTTTCATTGTGTTATTAGGTTTTAAAAAAATGTGGGATTATTATTTTTCTTGGTTTATATCAACATTTGTGTTTGTTTGTTTACAATTTATGTTTTCAAAAAAATTAGGTTGTTTGATTGCTTAATTTTGTGTATGTGTTTTTCTTAAAAACAATTCAATGTTCATAAAATTTGTTTTATTTAAAAAAATAAGTCTTAATTTTTAAATTTTGTATACAAGTGCATTCAATGTATATCAAATCTGTTTTAAAATTGCTTTGAATGTTCTAAATGTCTTGGGTTTGTACTTTTTTATTTTGTGTGCTTCTGTATATTTATATTCAATTTTTTTTTTCCAAAGTCATGAATCATAAAATGTGTAATTGTTTAGATTTTATATGATATTTTATTGTACAGTCTTTTTAGTTAAGATTAGTAAATATTACATTTTTTTAAAGATGTGTACATATTTTAATGTACATATATTGTATTTATCAAATACGTTAACATCAAATGTTACATTGTAGATAATTATTCATATGATTTATATGTATATTATTAGAAAAAATAATATCAAATTCATATTATAGTTCTAAACGAATTTGCACACGCATCGCGTGTGCCCGGCCGCTAGTATATATATATAGACATGATCCATCATGAATATATTCACAATGCAAATGTCAGGTTATCATAGAGTTCATAACATAATCCCATTTAATTGTAAACTCGGTGACTCCCCGTGGAGTGTTGTTCTACTCAACCATTGACCCTGGCCAAGGACTATTCTACACCTCGTCTTGATCGCGAGGTACTGGATCTAAGGATGCTACGTGCTGAGTTAGATACTCAAGGTGTATCATCAGTAGTCCGTCTCAGGAGAACCGGCCTTTCAGAGGTACTCCCTCTATGTGAGACCATGAGGTCAAAATACGATTCGGGCCATGTCAAGGATTCGCAGCTAAATAATCACATTTCCTTAGAACCAAGGCATATGCCTTTTCCTTGTATTCATCCGCATGCGCATGGTCTAAAACCACCCATTTCATTTTTCTCATATTATGGTTATATTAGCTCTTGATGAAAATACACATATCATGATTCATTTCAACTGATCAAGCATATTTAAGTGCATCCAAGACAAAATACGTAAGAACGAGGCAATACAAAAAGGTTTTAAGCCATCACTAACTTGATTCCAAATTCTGAATAGTTTCCAGCAAACTGTCCCCTCAATTAAAAATATAGAAATGATAGTAAATAATATTTAAAAATTTTGATTTTTGGTGGAGTTATAGATTATTAAGTTGGGAACATTTTTGAGAGGCTCGAAGTCATTTGGCCACTGGAAGATATCCAAATAAATTAAAAATAGTATGTAGCTCCAGATTCGTCACATTTTTGAAAAACAGATATATCCCACCCCATACTTAATGAAATGAGTTGAAACCTGTGGCATTGGAAAGATAACTTAAAAGCCTCATATTGCCAATTTGAATCACTCAAAATTTCATTCTGTGGAAGAAGCTGTGGCCATGTAAAGTAGTCCATGTTGCTGTCTTAACAACAGAGGTGAACATAAAGCATATTTTTGGCTATAAAATAGTGTCAAATAATTTTCACAGAATTCTCACATATAAATAAGACCCTAAAATAGTTCCAGTAGCTTCAGATTTTGAAAATAATAAATAAGGGATTTATTTCATGGTTTTGAAGTGAAAATAGATTCTGCACAGTGCAGTTACAGTTCGAATGAGCAATGAGTTGTCTTCCTTAGCTCCTACTTAGGCATGCTAGGCTACATCATTTATGGAGAGGTATTTTTCTTGCATTCAAGAGGTACTACAGGTTATGACAATAGAGCAAAGAGAATATAAAATAATAACAAGAGATAAGACAAGTGAGTTCATCTAAGGCATGCAAAAGAGACCTCTCCTATTGAGTTTGTTCTTACTTCCTTCATGTATTGTAAGACATATAAAATTGTTTTGCATACATTTTCCAAAACTTAAAGAAGTGGAGTATTTCTAAGTATCCTACCTTAGTGAAGCTTTGAAGACCTTTCAAGTGATGAGTCATATTTCTCCTTCCTTCATCATTCTTCCTCTCTTTCCTTCCTTTCTCTCTTTTCTTCCTCTCCTTCTCCACTCTCTAGCTTCAGCTGAAAATTGTAAGTGGGGAGTTGGGGGAGCTTTTGTTTCATCTATAGACTAAAATGAGAGTGAGAGTTAGTGAGATGAGGGAATGAAGATCCCATGGGTAAGGAGCTTTAGAGTATATGAGGCGTTGGGCCAAGTCCATGAAAATGGCCATGGGCACGAGCGTGGCTCAAAGATTGGTCGGCAATTTCACTGTGGTCACGAACACGCCTTTCATTGTCAACAATGGGTTCCTCTGGAACCGCCCATGACTCCTCTCTCCTATGAACAAGCCTTCTTCTACCTCCTCGGCCACTAGAGGGAGTTTTTGAGCGTATGACTTCCAAGCCCAGAACTATAGCATTATCAGAGCTCTCATCAAACAAGCTAGCAAAGTCCAAGTAATGAAGGGAACCCATGTCTCAGGATACACAGAAAAGAAAGAAGAGAGAGAGAGAGAAAGAGAGGTTATGAATCTTTTGAAATGAAAGAAGGTGTACAAAGCCACATAAACAACAAATTTCGCGTGGCTGAGAGTTGTTTGTAGCCAACGTACCACTTTTTTGTACACTGTCAGAAGTGGAAAAGTCATGAGCTACTTGAGGAGAGCTCGAATGAGCCAACCGACTTCACTTTTTATCAACTGACCATGGTATTGACCGGTAGGTTTTAGAGAAGCTGGTTTAGAGGGGTTGATGAATTTCAAAATGCTAGAATAGGGGCAAGAATGTATCTACAAGATTTGCGAAATAAGAAGGTATTCGAGTGAATGTGTAATTGTTCAAAAGTGAAGCAAAGCAAGCGAAGCATAAAGTCAGAAGTCATTCACAAGCAAAAGAGTTGTTATATCTATGGGCCATGAAGGGTGCAAGTTGGTCACAAAAGTGGTTACAAAATGACCTATGACAGTTAAGGATGCTACATTCAAAGTTCTTACAAAGCTATACAAGGAATGAAAGAGAAAAACGGAGAAAGTGGAGTATAAGCTGAGGCAAAGCTAGGCAGCCGAAGCCATTGTCTGAGTGGGCAGTAGAGAACCCACTCCACCAAGGGCATCACCATCACCACTAGCACCACTGCCGAGGACACTACTACCTGCATAGGAATAGTCAAAGGGTCTGTAAGGTGCATCATCATCACTACTAAGGATGATTATCTCGAGCAAAGCAGCTCGACCATACAACAAAGAAGAAGTGTTAGTCAGAGAAAAGTTAAAAGTATTGCATGAGGAACCATTTAGGAAGAATTAATCAGTTTTTGAAGTAACCAAACCTCGTGATGGATGTCTGGAACATGTGAAGCAACTGAAACTCAGTCGTGTCCACGTCTTCGTCAACCTCGGAAGCCCAGGTTGTGTCACTTGTAAGGAGCCTATCTAAGACTGTGAGACGTTGTCGTTTATGGAAGTTTGTGTAGGCTCATCAACCGCTCCCTACCGATTAATACTAGCACCCTCGCGAGAGTATCCTAGTCTATACCTCCTTGCACGCGTGATAATATAAGCAAACTTTGGGTCAATGCCATCTGTCATGGTCATAACAAGAGCCTCTACCACTGTTTCCAGATGAGGTATCACTGCCCGATGGAGTGTTCGACTCGTCAAAACTGATGGGAGAATTAGGTCGAAAATAGACGAGATCATCGTCAGCCATGGGTAATTTTTGGAAATGAGTTCAAAGAGTTAGAGAGATGTTTTGAACAAAAGTAAAGAAAGTTAGATGGTCGCACCTTTTTATAAACTTTCAAAGATGCAAAATGACTATGCTGACCCTGTAAAAACCTGATAGGGCCAACCGACTAATCCTTTATTCGGCCAACCACATTTTTAATTGGCCAAGTGAGCATTAAAAACATATTGTAAGAAGGGTGTTCAGAAGGGTGTAGTGGTAATCCAGTGGTATAGGGTTGATATCCCTGTTATGCTCTAAGGCGAGATTATCCAGCAAAATCCACGGAAAAGAAGGTTTGTCCAAGTCTTTGATGTGTTTTTCCTACATTTGCCTCTGTGGCATGATACTTATACTATTACAATTACCCCCACACGTGCTAAGTGTGAAAGGCATACCCTCCAATTAATACCACCCCTTGCGAGATTAGCGATTAACACCAACCTCCGGTTAATACCGCCCCCTGCGAGATTGGCGGTTAACACCACCCTCCGGTTAATACCGTCCTTTGCAAGGTTAGCAGTTAACACCACCCATGATTAATACCGCCCTATATAGGGTTGGCGGTTAATACCGCCCCCTGCGGGGTTAGCGTTTAACACAATCTTTTTTTCCTTTATGTTGCGGCATGTCTAGAATGTGTTGTAGAGTTCCTTGTTGGTATGACTGCTGATCATATGCGGTTTTAACTGCAATTATCCTTTTCTTTTTCCCTCTCGCACCGTGGCACAGGTGGGCATTGCATTTCTTTTATACATTGCATGTTTTTTTGTGTTGGCTCCTTTCTTTCTTTTGCCATCTTTGCAACTTTATCTATTTTTCCATCTCGTCACCTTCCATGGCGTTCACATCATCAAACTTTGGCAGTGTGGTACACGAAAGCCCAATTATCAAATCATGGCAACGCACACTACGTAAGCCCATCTTTTCAAAATGTGTTTCTAGCATGGCATTTGCATTCTGCTTCTGAACTATGCTGGTTTGATTCATTGCAAAGGGATACGTAGGCAATATTCGGGTTCAACCAAGTTTTATCTGCATCTTGTTTGTTTGCCCAAGTCTTATGACCTCGTAAAAAATGGTAGTCTACAGGCTTTGACATTCACTCACGTCATGAAATGATACATCGAGCTCTGTCAAAGAGAGGCAACTGTAGACACTCCATTTTTTATTAGCCTTGAGACTTGGGCACTCCATTTTAACTTCCCGATGATGAAAACGAGAGGTGTTAATCTTTTCGAGATCCACGACAAAAGTTCTAAGGATCGAGCTTTAAACCCTCTAAATGACCTGTGTTTGGACAAAATGTTTTTCAACCAAAATGAAAACCTCGTTAAACATGAGTTTTAGTGGTGTAACTCCAGACGCTACAATAATGTTCTAAGGCTCATATTTTTAAAAGAAAAGCATTGTATTCTTCCAAACAAACGGAGCGAAGAATATAGTAGAAACGAATGGGAATGATGGAATCCTCTGAAATACTTGTTTCTCCCTTCAATTCAAACAAACTTGCTCTTGTTGATCTGACAGTGTGCTCACTGGTTAGCCAGACACCAAATGATGGCTGGCCACAAAAGCACTCGGCCGATCACCGAAAGCTTGGCTAGCTGAATGTTCAGGTACAGAGTATTTTCAAGGATTCTAGCTTTTTTGTGGCCTAAGCTTTATATATAAAGCTCGCCAGCTCTTTTCAAAGGGTTGGGAAAAAAAGATGGCCCAAGGATAGACAGGCTTGAGAGCCCTTCTCTCTTCTTTATCTCCCACCTACCTCCTTCAACCTTAACATCTATTTCTCCATTAAAGTTTGATCATAAGCTCTAGACAAAGGACTTTGGACATTAAAGAACACCCCTAAAAGCTCTTCAGGGACCTTAAGGAGAGTTTGTGAACAAAAAGGCTTATTTTCTCCAAAAGGGATTTGGCCTATCCATCTCCTCTTCAAGTGATCCCTGTCAGCAAAGGAGGTGGAAGGTGTGAGATCCCCGAGAATGCCTCCCTTTAGCCTTTGGCCTGAGATCCTGTAGTGACCTAATCCCCAGCCATAAAGGAAATTTGTCCTACTCATTTCTGTTTCGGTCGGCTCAACTAGTGTCTAGCCAGTCATTGCCCCAAAGAATAGAACAGATAGTTCCTGAGGAATGCTCCCATGAGTAGTTCTGGAGCCTCTAGATTGTTTCTTTTCTTTTGTTTAGTATGATTTGTTAGATTCAATAGTAGCTAAGTCGAATCGATTCATTATTGTAATAATCTCTCTCTCTCTCTCCTTTTTTTCATTTGAATTATTGTAATAAACTTCTAACCCCACGTCTTTCTAACCCTTTTATTTATCCACTTTCAGTATTATATCATGTTTTCTTCATCCTGCCTGTAGATTGCATCCACTTTTTCATGCATTGAGGCCCGAATCATTAGCATTAATATGATGTGTTATCTTCAAAAATGAATACGTGCATAAATCCATTTGTCATTGTGGTATTCATGCAACATCTTAGCATTTGGATTCCTAGGTACATGTTATGTGTGCATTGCATTAGAAACTTGCATATGGGTTTAAGCATATTTGTACATATTTGTATATATCATGACTAAACTTAGAGTACTAGGTCAGCATTTTGAGTTTTAGCATATTACATGTGCGTGTTCCTTACCATATCTGTTGATATAACATAAGGCTAAGTACTTGAGTGAGATATCTGTTTGAATGCTAGTGAATAGAGGTTGTGTTATTTATTTTGGAGTGTAAATGATACTTATACTGCAGATTTTATCCAAGAAAAATTCTTTCAAAATGCACGAAGTTAGAGTATAACCAAAATTTACGACACAATCTATATTTGAATGCCTCAAATAGTAATGATAGCATTATTAATAATCAGAATATAGATTTACATTGATTATAAAATCCATATTATGACTTAGTAGAGGCTGATCTTTGATCGGGTGAGTGGGGTGCTCAATTAATGACATCCCTCTTTCATACCTATGTTCCCGAGCTGAGATACTTTGGTTATGAAGGATAGTGGCCTTTGATATGAGTCACGGATTTCCTAATTTTCCCAAAAGATTATGTGGCGACTCTGAAATATGGTGATAAAGTCCATTTCTGGTAATATTTTGCAATAAAAATGGATTTTCTATCAAAGTTGTCGGATTTGGACTCTAATTTTTTATATCACATCGCACTAGTTATATCATATCAGAAATCGGGAGTCTGAATTGTTGGGCACACTTGGTAATCCCAAAAAGCATCCTAGAATGAGTTATATAATAATTCTGGGAGGTATGTTAGCATAAGGTGAAGAATTGTACCTTATATATTTGGTTTGGAGAAGTTATGGACTGTTTGTCCAAACATTTGACTCAGCGAATTGTCTTATTCACTAAAGGTGGGATTAAAATCTTTCTAAAGCATGGGAGGTTCTTGCATTTTCTTTGATCTTATTTCCCTTGAGGTTGTTTGAGTTGCCTTTTTCTTCCTTTGTTCTTGTTCTTAGAGAGTTGTAATTAAGTTTCCCATGAGCTTTCGCACAGTTGAAGGTACACTCTTCTTAGCAGTTGGATCCATTGGTTCTTTGCCTTTGTTTTTGTCTCTTGATGGGAGTTCAGTAATAAAAAGAGGAACCATGAAGGTTGGATTGGCTGCAAGATTGAAAGAAAATTAAAATAAAGAAGAACTAGTTTGAAAATTGGAGTAAGTTATAGAAAAGAGTTTACCTATTGTTTGAGAAGTTGAAGTTGGTTTATTTATTGTCATGAGGCTTGGGATTGATGGTTTAGTGCCTTAGCGGTTATTGAAAGATAGTTTATTAAAACAAACCTCTAAAGGTTTAGGGAAGATCAGTGCACTCATGATTGTCCACTAATGTTCAAAGCCCTTGGTGAGATCAGAGACAAGTTTGATGTAGTAAATGCTAAAACTATTAAAGAGAGTCTCATTTTCTATTCTAATCAGTTTTGCTTGAGAGGAGTTTTTTATGCTGGTTCTTTTCCCTACTTCTTCATGGATTGTGGGATGAAAGTAGGGATAAGGTATATATTGAGTAAGCGCAAATTGTCTTGCCTATTGGTTAGAGCAATAGTTTTCAAAACTGCAACTAAACATTTTTTTTAGGAAGAAATAGAACATCCAACTAGGATATGTTTACACGTGAGAATATTCTTTCGTACTTCAATTTGAGATTGTATTTCGTCATTTGTCAAACTAGAGGGTCCATGTAAATATACTCTAGTCTAGATGAGGAGAATTAACAATCATGAAATGGTCTAAAGAACAGAGGAAAATTAAAGAATGTTTTGAGATAATGGGACAAGCCAAGGTTATGTTTCCCAACAAAAGTTAGGAAATGTTCTGCATAGGAATGATGGTTTGGGATTATGTCGTTTGGCTTTGGAGGTTGTACCTCGAGAAAGAAGGCATATAACCCAGCTTAAAAAAGCCAGAAGTGTCCACCATAGTTGGATAATATTTTCTTGTCTACCAAGGAAAACATGCCCTTGTAAAGTGTGGCTAGTAAATAGGTAGCAAAGGACAGGGCTTGACCATCTTGGAGGCATTTATAAGGTATTCTTTGGTGATCTTGAAGCCAGGGACACAAAATAGGTATTGGAAAAGCCAAACAAGGTAAAAAAACAGCGCTTTCATGGTCTTCAACATGTGTGTTTCTTTTGCCTTTATATTTCTTGATAAAATCAGTGTAGCTTATATCAATGTTAAGAGTGAATGTCATTAGTGAAGGTTCTAGTAAGGCACTGATTTCTAACCCTAGAATTGGAAGTCCAGTTAAATGGGCTACATCTAGAATGGTTAGAGATATTATTCCAATCTAAGAAGCATTGAGTTACAAGATTGTGACCAAAAGCAAGTAGCAGCAGCTATTAACAATTTGTTCATATCGAATTTGAGGGTCAACAGTCAAATTACCTCACGGATGCCTATATGTGTCTATACATTTGAGTCATGGTCAATTCGTTTGACCCAGTTTTTCCAAGTGGAGTCTAGTTGCCACCATGATCAAAGAGGATTTTTGCTGCTCTCCCAATTCACCCAATAAAGCTTTGATTGATTAAGGAGTAGGGTTTCACCATTTGCAATTGGGTAATATAGGGCTAATTCATGTGGAAAATAGGACATAAAGGAGGTCCTTCGGGTTGCTTTGGCTACTATTATGGTGCTGGGAATCATAGTTATGTCCGACTTTAGAGAATTGATGATTTCTCTAATGGTTTGAGGATTTCGGCTTCTTGGGAGCCATGGTTTGAAGTTCTGAGTTTTTTGGTTTCCTAGTGTGAGAATTTCGAAAGAAAGAGGGTGGCGTTGAAGTGAAGTAAAGTCGAAAGGTTTGAGCTTTCATAGTTTGTGTTGGGCCCAGTGTTTGAATTCGTTCAAATTAGAAGTATATTATTTATTTGGGCCCGGTGATGAATTTGTTTAAGTTAAATAAATAATTTTAACTTAAACAAGGAAGGCATTGTTTGTACCTATTTTTGTAAAATTTCCTGTCAACGGGTGGATTAATTGAATGATGACATGTGGCAATAGAGTCAAAGTGGAGTTATTCAACATTTAGAGGGATATGTGGCATAAAGAAAATGATCATGGATAGAAAATGGTTGAGGTAGTTATGAAGCAGCTATCAAACAAAGTTGTGAACTTAGTGGGTCATTTTCAAAAGAGAATATGTGCAGAATGGAAGGCTGTGTTCTGTCGATGTAGTGCTCAAAGTATTGAGAGACTCGTGGCAAGATGTAGGAGAGTTAGTTTGAATGGAAGATTTGAAGATTTGGTGAAGTTTGAAGGCTTGAAAGTGATGAGGCAATTGCAATAGCAGTTTGGAAGTTGTGCATGCAGATTTTCAAGAAAATAGAGTTATGGGCCAAAGTTTTATAGAGAAGATATAAAAGCCAGAGATTCGCAGAAAAAGAGGACATCAACAGCACAATAACAACTTAGCTTTTATCTTCGGAGTAGTCTCTCTTAGATTAGGAATAGTTTGTTCAATAGTTTGTAACTTGTGACTTTGTGAATTTCGATAGTTTCACTTTGAAATTATCTTTTGTTTACTTTGTAACTGTCAATTATTCCAGAAAAGTTCTCATTCTTTTGAGGCATTTGAATCAATTACACGGTTGCTTGATCTCTTCGGTTTGATTGTTTGTTTAAATTGTTGCTTTACCTCTGTCGATCAAGGCTCAACATAATTTTTACTAACAAGCACCAAACCAATTGAATGATACAAACAAAGGATCAAACAGCGATGCAACCAAACGGAGAGAAAATAACAAACACCAACAAAGAGACTTGAACCGAAGATCTCTCTCAATCCAAACTCTAATATCATGTTAAATCACTAATTTTTTGCAAAAGTTTAAACTATTACAGTCCAATATTTATCAAGTTATCCAACACGTTTAACTTTCTGTCAAAAATAATATGTAATCAAATGTTAATGTTAATTAGGGATCTTACCCAGAGAGTATAACTAAACACGAACCAACCATAAAAAAATACCTACCACACTCACAAGTAGGCCTATTGCACATATTCCTTATATTGAATTATAACAAAAAATATTAATTTCTTAAATAAAAAAATAAATAAAAATAAATAAAAAATAAATCTTGAGTACGGCGAAGATATATACTACTAATCAAAGGAAATCACCCCCAACAATTGAGTCTTGTTAGATTATGCATGGAAGAAGATACACACTTCCCTCATTTAGAAATATAACTAAACATTGGGTATGTTTGATAACGTTTACTTTTTCAGTTTATATTTACAAAAATTTTATAAATTGATTTTTGTTTATTTTTAGAAAAACATAAACTACAAACGCGTTTAGTAATTGACAAAATGTTTAAAAAAATTTTAAAATATAAAAGAGTGAGAAATGGAAAGTGGTGATAAGTGACGGCGGAAGACGGTGGTGGAAAGTGGTGACGGTAGGTGGTGGGTAGCTAGTGGGGGGGGGGGGGGGTGACAGTGGCGAGTGATGCGTGGTAGCGAGTGGGTGATGTGGTGGTGGTAGCGATGGCAGTGGCAGATGATGGTGGGTGGGTGGTGGTGGTGGTGGCGGCGGGTGGTGGTTGGTGGATGGGTGGCGGTGGTGTGGGTGTGTGGGTGTGGGTGGCGGATGGCGGTAGTGGTGGGTGGTGATGGTGGGTGGGTAGGTGGGTGACGGTAGCGGGTGATGGGTGGTAGCGAGTGGGTGGTGGGTGGTGGTGGCAAATGGGTGGCGGATGGCCAGTGGTAATGGGTGGTGGCGGCGGGTATGTACGGGTGATAGGTAGGTAGGTGACGGTGGCGGGTGGTAGCGAGTGAGTGGTGGTAGTGGTGGTGGTGGGTGGTGGTGCAGATGGGTGGCGAGTAGGTTGTGGGTGATGGTGGTGGGTGGTGGTGGTGACAGGTGGATGGTAAGTGGTAATGGCAAGTAGGTGGCGGGCGGTGGAGGTAGTAGCGGGTGGTGGCGGGTGGGTGATGGTTGATGGTGGCGAGGGGTAGGTGGTGGTGGCGAGTGGGTGACAGGTGGGTGGTGGCGGCGGATGGTGGTGACAGGTGGGTGGTAAGTGATGGTGACAGGTGGTGGTAGGGGGTGTGGTGGTAACGAAAGACGGTAGTAGAAAATGATCACCGGTAGTGGCTAGTGTTGGGTTGTAAAAAAAAAAAAAAACTCAAAACTCAAAACGAAAATATATTTTTTGTATTTTCATTTTTTGGCCAAATTTATAAACTGAAACCACTGATTTATAAATCAAAAATTTTACCAAATAAATTTTTATTTGAGTTTTTAAAATTTTTGTAAATATAAACAGAAAACTGAAAACGTAAGTGTTACCAAACGACACATTTACTTTCATGATTACAACTCAGAAGAACTCAGATGGCCAGAGTAACTTATGCCCTTCAACTTCCAACAATCTCTCTTCCAAACTACATTCCTCTCTATATGCTTATCGATGGTACTACATGCACCAATTAATATACTAACTAATGTACCAACTAATATTATGACATTATTACTGACCACATTTATTATACACATTACAAATATTCAAAACCTCTAAAATCATACTGCATCACCTATTAGTACACTAGTTAATATACTAATTAGTACATATAACATTATTCATATGCTTATACAGCTGCAGTTACAATTTTTTGGTTGTATCAGAAACTTTCCCGAGTATTTCTACTCAGTAACAAACAGCACACACTCTCTCTCTCTCTCTCTCTCTCAAAATTGTATACCGAGCAAACTAAGTTGATGGTTAGATGAGCTGTTAAAACACGGACAGTCAGAGCACTGAGGGAAATCACAGTGGTGTTTCTAATAATGCAGAGGCATTAAAAGGGCCGACCACTCCTTCACTCACAAGACGCACAGCAGCTCCTTTAGAGAACTTCCTCGCAAATAAAAAACATGGAACGCGTGTAGAATTATTACTGCACCACTCTGTGCGCTGCTCGGTTTCATAGTACACCTGAGTGATATCCTGTGAGATTGAACATGAATAGTTAAAGGGCCAGAGAATGGAAATTCAAGAAGATACAAATGCAAATTACACCATTGCTAAATCAAGTGAAGAATATCAAGAAAAATTATGGGCAATTCAAGTTTGATTTCAGGCATACCAGACTCCTTGGTTAGAACATGGATTAGATCACTTATATTTTTAAATATACACTACGCTAATACAGTGCCAATAAATGTTTTATTTTATAACACAAGTGTTTCCCCTACAAGTTTCTAGAGCATTAACAAGGACATAGGTCCAAGTGCCATTTATCATTATCTGAATGTGCATAACAGAATAAGACAATGGTTTGCAAAATGAAAAGATAAATAAATAATAGTAACTATCGGTATGTAGAAGAAGTCAGGGGAGATGCCATTACAATCACCTTTATTCTTTTGATTTGTTGAGGGCCAGCATTTGCGTAGCTAAATGTAATAGGATGCCAACCTTTCCTTTCCATATTCGTTGCAGAATGGTTCCATAAGGTGTAGGTCACCGTTCTTCGTTCAAGGTCACCTTCAAGATCACTCATCTAACAAAAGAACAAAGAACAGTTAAAACAAAATGTGATTCCCAATCAGAAATACTGATCCTAGTGGCAAGCATTACTCAGAAAAGAAAATTGAATAAAACAACATGATTTATTAATGGGGTAAAAAAAAAGAAAAAAAGAAAAGAGGAGGATCATAAATTAACATTGTCAACAATGCCACAAGCTACTGAGTTTTTTATAAACAGTTTGAGCTTGACTAGATTAAGGGCTCATTGAGCTCAATCATTATACTCACCCAAAGGAGGAACAAGGGTGGATTAATGAACCAAGCTTAAGCCACATGTTAAAGCTTGTTTGACAAAGAAAGTGGAGACTAAACTATACCCAAATCAGCTCATCTAGGCTTGTGGACGACAGGGATATATAAACTAAACTCCAAAAGATAAATACTGTTCCTTGTAAACTATATCATACTTATTTTAATATGGTATTTCATGTAAACATCCAACAAATGATCTTGGAATCAATTGAGCCAAGCTTGAAAATGCCACAATGAGCTTGGAATCAAGGTCGAGCCAAAGCTTGAGAGCTCTAAATTTTACCAAGCCTGAAAATTAGAATGCTTGGCTCGGCTCAATAATTTTCTTTCCCAAGGAAAAAAAATCAACAATATTAAACAAATCAAAGAATAATAATGAAAAATGGACAGCAAACACGAATCTATTTCTTACTGCTAGTAACGTCTGAACATAATGCTCATCAGGGATACAGTTGTGCTGCTTCTGGAGTTTCTGCATTCAGTATATAAGCTATAATCAGAATCTCGTTGACAAAAGGGACGTGTTAAGGACAGTTCAAAGTACCTAATATTAAAAAACAAAGAGGAAAAATGGGGGGAGTGATTCGTCTACTACATATGAATATCCCGGGGTAAACATTAGATGTTTTGACTGATCAAGATTTCCTCCTTGAATAGACAGAAACCGTCATCTCTTACCTCTTTCCCCAATTTCCAAATGAACGCTATAAGGATAGTAAATAGAACAAAAGGTCATGAATTTCAATATTGCCTCAATTCTAACGGTAAATCATTGGTGGTATTGGTTTGACACACTTCCCTGAGACACTATAGTTTCAAACAAATTTCCTTTAGAGAGAAAATAAATAAATAAAAAATAAATAAAATTGCGTGGCTATGAGAAAACCATCATACATTCAATACCTATGCAACAAAATCCCACACTGATTCAAATGAATCAAACATACATGTTTAAATACCAACTTGAACATATACTTATCAAAAACCTCCCAACTCGAACATGCAGAGTTTATATTGACTCAGCTTAAGAAAGCATTTACCCAATTAAATCAAGGTTGGGTAATGAATCCTATATTTCCATTCCATCCTGTGACCATCCCATCCTCTAAAACATAAATAAAGACTTCTTTTCCTCACTACCTCAACCAAGTGAGTCATCCGTGCCCTGGGTAACACTATTCAACGTGAACCATGTCACTCCTCCCCAATGGCTTACAAACTTCATAACACATTGACCATTTTAAATTACGCTTGCTGGCCTTGTCAAGAGTTGGGTGTTAACTGTTAGAAGTATCCAATTCAAAACCAATTTGGCTATGAGTGGAGTGGCTTCTTGAGTATATTAACCAAGCTTGGGTGACTTAGAGAAATGACGTGAGACAAGTTTAACCATAACATATAGGGTTAAATTTCAAGTTCTAGAGAAGAAAGAAGCCAATTAAAGATGTAACAAAACACCTTTGATGGCACAAAAATCCTATGAAAAAGTAAAACAGGTCAAACAACCGTATTACTCTTATATTAAGCTTAAACAAGTATTGTAACATGAAGGAATAACTTCCGAATACAAGGATAAATTGTTACATAGTTAAGAGTAACTACTAAAAAAAATTTAACCCAGGAACAGAAATCACTTACAATATTTTGCTTTCCCTTGCTAGCATCTAGGGGTGGCCGTCTCTGCAAATAAAGAATTAAGCAGATTAATATATAACTGACACAAATTAACAGAACAATGATTACTCATCAAGATTAACACCCATGGACTAATACCTACAGGTGGGGGATCTCCTCCGCATTGGGATGGTCATCATATGTAATTAGTGGAAGTTTTAAACTTACAATCAGGGGTTTATACGACAGTTTACATGGAGTTTGATTTTTAGTAATTCCCATCTTTCATTTAACCTCTCAAAAAACATTACAACGAATTTCATATTTGAAGGTTTCAAGTGCCACAGCCAAAAGAAGGTCCCACTTGATATACAAAGTGTAGATGCAAATATACAACAGTGCAAGAATACACACAAGTTACTTCTGCTGGGCTACACATGATTTACTTATAATTGTCACTTCATAAGAGAAATCACATTTAAAGAGAAAGGATATCACTGCACACAAAAATATGATTGAGACATAAGAACAAAAAGCCCTAGTCATATACCTTGCAAAACTTCTTGAAGACCGGAAAGATAACCTCATCATCAACAACAATTTCTGCATGACCCCGAACTAAAGAAACCCACTGAAAGTACATAATCAATTTCAAGTCAGAGAAGAAAACATATAGAACATCCTCAAAAGTCCTAATATTTTTTCTTCACTAACAGCAACCTCAATTACACCTACCAAAAAAACAACCACAATTACGTTGTTAACAAAACGATGAGTGAATGACAGTATTTACAACAACAATGACCAGATGGATTAAATAATAATTGTTTTTGGCCACACAAAAAAAAAAAAAAAAAATGATTCTCAAACCTAGGAACCACGGACCATGGCCTTGTGCCAAAAGTTAAGGCCACTTTTAGGAGTAACAACTCTTTCTTGAAAATAATTTCTGAGCAAAAGAATAAGATGGCATTCTCCGTCTAGGCTGTGAAGAGGAGAACAAGCACTTACTTTCATACCCTAGACTACATACTTAAAGTTACTAAAGGTGTTGACTACTGCGTTAGTCAAGCAATTCCCACATATGAGGGTAGAGAACAAAAGTGATTTAGCTAAGTACATGCACAGACACAGGATGAATGTGACATGCCACGGACACACCAACACATGGATTTTTAAAAGATCACAACACAACACAGGAAGGACATGGAAATAAATAAACTTATCTTTTTATACATGAAAACCATAACTCTTGATAGAAATACATTTATAATTTATTATATCAAAATAGTAAGAAATCATTTTCACATTCTATATATTAGAAAATAAGTATGAATAAAAAAACTCATAATATCTATTTAAAAAAAGCTCTATTCACAAACAAATTGGAGTTTTGGTCTTGCAATGTGTTTCAATGCTCATGTTTGTCTAAACGATGGATAGATGTTCTCCAAGTGACCGAAGCATTTTTTATTCTAAAAAGATTTTTTTTTTTTTAAATAAAAAAATTAAGGGTTTTTTTTTTTGGAAAAAATCTTATGGATTAATGTTATGTTAAATTAGGTCCCATCAAATTTTTTTTTTAAACCCAACAGGTCCTATTGATTGATTATAATCTTCAACAGCTAAGTCTTGTTTTTAAATTTTCAGTGAAATTCGAACTGGTTTTCCATTAGTAGAGTGTATGTTACGCTGTTGAGTTGCCCAGTCAATTATTTTTTTTGTTTCATAACTTTAAAATGTCATAACTTACATTGTACACATCCATTTTCACAAAACTAACATTTTTTTAATATATCTATCAAACAATGTCAATATTCGATATGAAATTATGTAAAAAAATAGTAATAAATAAGAAATTTCACAAGTTTTTTTGCGTAATTGAGACGTTTTGCTGCTAATATAACTAAAAACTTTCGTAGTTTTTGTGCGAGTAACTGAGAAATTTTGCAGAAACTATAACTGAGAAATTCTTTTTATACAAGAATAACTTTTTTTTAATACTTTTTCTATATTTATCCAATTGACATATCCTTATAAATGTGTCACACATGATCCCATATCAATATCCATACTTTTTAGAAAGTAATCAAAAATAAAAATATGATAATAGTAAAATCAGATTTCAACAATTAAACAAACAAGTTAACTTGAGTACAATACTCTCACATAAAAAACATTTAAGTATGAAACAGAAAATTACTAGGACCAAATTATTTGAGCTTCTGTATAATACAATACTAATAATTATAAAAATATTTTTTTTCATACTAATCTTGGCCGTACCCATATCCTATTTTTTTAGGTTTTATCATATTGTCATTATCCATATTATATCATATCTATCCCATATCCATATCCATGCTTCATAGGTGCCATTTCATTATCTTTACCATCATTGTAGTGGCTTCATCATTTGTTGTATATCTTGATTTACAGCTCCTAGTCTTGTTAAAAAAAAAAAATGAATTAATTCAACTTTAATGGAATAATAGAAAAGGTCTACATGCTCCAACCAATTCAATATTTATAAATAACTCCCATAATTTGTTTAAGTACGTCATGGGCAACATCCAAGCTTACTGATACATGTGGTTTGCGAGTGATTGGGTACTCAAGGTTTACCCAACCCATACATAGAATGTGTAGGTTGGCGTTCACATCATAATGCATTTAAGTATGACCTTTAAAACCTCTATCAAGTATATATGCCCTTGCCTGTATTACATAGACTCTTCCATTCCCCCAATCTATTCTTGTCCATCGTATATGACAAGTGTAAATGTATAAAATATGTGAAAAACCTATACCCAAATAGACATTTGGATCCACTAATTTGTTACCATATTTTAAAAAGAAGCTCTTGTTTGATAATAAATTTATAACCTCTCACATGGATGAGATAATTCAAATCCCCTTTTTCCTAAAATGCCATTCAATTTCAAGTATATTCCTAAATAATATCTTGTGTTAAAAAAAAGACTATTTAAAATACGTAATACATTTAAATGTTTAGGACAAGTCCACCCAAGTTTACTCAACTTTTGGATATGTATATCTATATCCTAAGATTTGGGGTCTAAGGAGGTTCGATACTTGGATACACACCCACGCCATATTTGTGCCAAAGTCCATGTAACATAGGTTGTAAACTCAATTTGACGAAAATTTAAATCAAGGGCTAGATGCCTAACCTGTGATCCTTTACGCCACTTGTTCTTTGGTATAACAGGTGACATTGTAGGGTTGTAGCGGCCTTCCTTTTCATCAAGAAAGCTACAACACAAAAATGCTACACAAATAGGTCAAATTGTAAAGTTACTGTATAATCCATGGAAAAATTAGTGACAGTCAAATCAATAACTAAAGCAATCGATCTACCTGTCAACAAAACTCCTTGGAGAAGCCATCAGATTGTTGTATATATAACTAAAGTTGTACAAAGGAACACAGCTGCACATTATTAATAACAAATATTTAGAAGGAAAAAAAAAAATCCAGATTCAAACTGTCAGAAATTACATATGGTCTGTGATTTAACTAAAAGATATGGCCCAAAATAGAACATAACTGCGAAGAGAAGGATGTGTTAGCTGCTGTAAGCAATTGGGATATGGCTTCTTGAGTGAAGAACATAAAATTTAGAAAGCCAACTTGATTGGAAATGATTATGTAACCAAAAACATCCATGAGAAAATTAAACAAATATAATAGCTAGAACCAAAATAAGCCAATCAAAATAGAATGGAAATTAAGTAAATCACAGAACAAGTAAAATGATTTGCTCTATTCAAACAAAACAAAAAAAAAGTAAAATGATTAGTTGTATTCAATCGAGAATTACAAAATGGTTTCACAAAAGCACAACCATTGTCATGAATTACATCATATCTAAGAGCAAGTTGAGATCCATGAAAATTAAAGTTTATGCAACTTATATGCTTCTCTAAGACTTTTATTGTGGATTAGAAATAAAATTTTGGTCCTTCCAAAAGCTTTTTTTTTTTTTTTTTTTTTTTTTTTGATAAATAAAATTTATTGAAAAAAAAAAAAGCATCAAGAACATGCTAAAGATATAGACATACAGGAACCCCAAAAAAGGGAAACAGCTAGCCAATCACGTCATCAAGGAAATCTAAAAAGGTAAACAAATCAAGATCCACACTCCCTATCACCTAGCCACACAGCACTCGCAAAAACCTATCTTCTAACCGAGATGCTGAACGAACCACACCCTGGAAAACACGTAGATCCCCGCTCCAACCACAACAGCCACATTAAGCACAAAGGAGCCAAAGCCCAAGCCTTGCGACAGTACTTCCCCACCCGACCCCCACCTCCACCCCAACTCCGAAGAACCTCCATCACCCCTTTCTGTAATTCATAGTAGTTTATGGAAGCTAAAAGGAAGCTAAGTCCAATAAATAAGAAATAAACAGTTAGCTTTTTTTCATTTATTTTGATTTAGTACGTGTATCTTCTCTCTCCATGATTCACTTCAATTATTCCCTCTATAGAAGTGTCCGTGCTTCTTAGGTCACAACTATGCTTTGAGTTTTTTTCAATCGAATATAGGTGTTTTGAAGCAAATCTGACAACATTAGCCCAAGTCTCCTACATCATTCTCTTTCGCTTGAAAAGAATTCTTCCTCAAATTTTGAAAGTGAGACATGCAATATCTCTAACACTTGTATTCTAGGAAGCACGGATACGGATACGGGATACGGGTACAATACGATACAGATACAGCGATACGACAAAATTCGAAAAAGTAGGATACGGATACGGCGGGGATACGTTCATAAAAAATATTTTTTTCACAATTTTTAGTAATGTAGCATACACAAAAATAAAACTTTAACAATTTTTAGTAATGTAACATACATAAAATATTTATTTATTAATAAGTTTTTTTTACCTTATTTGATTTATTAATAAGTTTACAAAGTTTATAATTTTATAAGTTGACAAAGTTTATTTTTAATAAGTTAATTTATTTATTTATTAATAAGTTTTTTTACCTTATTTGATATATTAATAAGTTTATAAAGTTTATAATTTTATAAGTTTACAAAGTTTATTTTTAATAAATTTATTTATTTGTTTGTTTTATCAGGATTCAAGTAATAGTACAGAATAAAAAATTTTTACTTATTTGTTTAATTTGGATTCAAGTAATAGTACCGAATACATATACAAAGTTTTTTTTTTTTATATCTTATTTTATTTATTTTATTTTATTTACAGAGTATACATACAAAAAATTAAAAATAAATATGCAAAAGCAAAATAGAGACGACATAGATAAGGGAGAGGGAGAGGGAGAGAGAGATCGACCAAGAGGGGGGAGGGGAGATGAGATCGAGATCAAGATCTGTCCATCTCCAACCAGACACAGACAGATCAAGCGAGAGGGAGAGGGAGAGAGAGAGAGTTCGTGAGATCGAGTGAGAGGCGGACAGAGGGAGCGAAAGGGAGAGAGAGAGAGGGACGAACCTGATCAACGACCGTGGAGGTCCTATTCGCGAACCTGATCGACAATCGTCGAGCTGCTGTTTGAGACGAGAGACGACGACGAACTCCTCCTCCTCCTCCTCCTCCTTCGCGGCTGCCGTTCGACCTAGGTCAAGGTAAGTTTGGTTGATTATTTTTTTTTTTTTTTTTTTTTTTGTGTTATATTTTATCTTATTTTCAGATTTTATACTTTGACCTCATTTTAAGTTTTTTAAATTATTTTTTTGCCCCACCGTATCCATACCATATCCTGACCGTATCCCAACCGTATCCTCACATATCCTAGACGTATCCGAAATTCAAAAATTAAAAAAAAAAAAATTGGATACTTCATTTCCCGTATCTGATACGTATCCCGCCGTATCGGGCGCATATCTATATCCGATATGCGTACGGGGGCCATTTCGAAGTATCCGTGCTTCATAGCTTGTATTCCTCCCACGTATTTCAATCTTCATGCTTGGACTAATCTTTGGATTCCAATGATGCATTTTGAACTTTCTAGCTCTTGTCACAATTTCCATCCAATCAGCCCATCAAGTCAGAATACATTGACATTGACCCATAATTAACCTTTCGATGAATCACGAAGAAAAAAATGTTGAAACCCATAAAATATAATGGATCTTCTTAAGATGATTAAACAAAAATGTGTAATCATCCAGTTCACCAATCTTTTTGTTTCCCAAAGTATATGAATGTCAAATTGATCTGCTTTTGATGTCATATTCATCAAGTTAGAAGTTTTCGCATCACTTACCTTGTCTACCATGTTGTTCTCCCTGTTTCCAACTAGATGATATCAAGGTATATCTTGTTTCGCAATTTTTAATTTTAGTTTTTTCTTCAACAGGTGGTTCAGTATCGAAAAGTAGCGGCTTAGTCCAATCCACAATTGCATCTGGAGTACTTTTTTTATATAAATGGTCACCCAATTGTATCCTCTACCTCTTAAGGATGCGAGTTCAATGGACGGTTGCGAGATTGATTAGCAACCATCAAAGTGGCGAGCTATTGTGCAAGGGCATCAAACTGATCTTCGGATAGTTGAAATCACTCCTCCAGTTGTGCAAACAGAGAAACCTCATCACACCCCCTATACGTCTTCAGCAGTGGCATGTCGACCACCACAAACTCCCCGACATGTCATGATCAAGATACAAGCACAAGATATGATACCAAATGATGCACGGGAGACGTGAAGAAGCAGAAAACCAACGGACACAGGAAACAAAATTTGTAAGCGAAACATAAACAATTATTTCCTAAAACAATAAAAACAATTGTTCCTAAAACATTAAAAACAATGGTTCCTAGAATGGTAAAAACCCGACTTCAAAGCCCAAATGAAGAATTCAGTAAAAAATCAGCTTAGGTCACAACTAGGTAATGAGTTTTACTTATTGGACCATTTCCAATCAAATGTAGGTGCTTTAAACAAAATCCAACAACATTAGCCCAAGCCTCCTGCATCATGGACTGAGATTTACTATATCAAATACTGTCAAATTAATGTTCAAAAAGCACAACAATGTCATCTAGAACTGCACTATCTATGATTTCCAATGTTGTCATAGATATGAAACGCCATATGTGGAATAGAATTCACTCTGATAGATACAAATGACACGCATTTTAGAGCTATTCCAACCATCAATGCTAAAAATATATGTCAAATCATATTACCATGACACATGTGACAAATAAAAAAATTCAGTTGTTTCCATTATAATTATACCAACCTATCAGACAGGAGAACGAATCTCTGATTTGCCGGATCTTCAAGAGCTGCTTCAAGTAATAACCTCTCAGCTTGAATCATACTTGCTTCTCCCCATGCAACCTGCAACACCACCACCCAAATTAAGCTTCAAGAACAACAACAAAAGCAACAACAGAAAACATGAAAACAGAACAAATAGGTTACAAACACTCAGTTTGCCAAGAAAAGGGAGGAAAAACAAAAGAGAGTCCAAATTAAAGTTAAAAGACTGTTTTTTTATCATCTGAAACCAAATAAAGGAAAGGGTTTTTTACATGGGGTCCCCTCAACTATTGAAAAGTATCACTTTAACCCCTAAACTATGAAAGCATGCAAATGGACCCCCCTAAGCTATTGAAAAGTACTGTTTTGCCCCTTAAACTATAAAAATGTACAACTGGACCTCATAACGTATTGGCGTGTTTCACTTTGACCCCTTTAGTTAGGGTCCAATTTGTACATTTTTTATACTTTACGGGGACTATTTGTACACGTTTATAATTTAGGATGTCGAAGTGATACGAATCAATAGTTTAGGAGTCTATTTGTATATATTTACAGTTTAAGGGTTAAAAGCGATACTTCTTAATAGTTTAGTTTAGGTGGTCCTCGTGTAAATAACCCTGAAGAAAAATAGAAGTAATTACAAACTTTGCTAAGCTGATAACTAGCAAAATTTATATGAAAATATGAAATAGTTTAACAAAATATAAATTATGCAATTTTCTTTTAATTTTCCCCTATTTTTCTCAGCAACCAAACAAACCATAATTGAGCCCCAAAAAATCAAAAAAAAAATTATATTTCTTTCCAAATTGCAGTATGTTGAAACTTTAATTACCTTAATCGTATTAGTTAACTGCCGATTATAGAAGAAGGCCGACCTCGTCGTCGATTCGTCAAACACAAAACCAGGCTCGGAATGAATATATATTGAGAAATTACCAACATCAGCATTCTGCAAACTCTAACACCCAAAATCATCACTAAAACCTCAAAAAATTTCCTACTCAAGTACTTTTACCACGAAAATACTCGAGAAAATGAGACAAAACCTCGAAGAAGCACCCCCAGAGGAAATCGAGAGGCAGGTTCCGACGCGTGAGGAACAGAAACGCGACCTTCGGAGGTCCTTCGAAGTGGCTATTCAAAATTCGAGATCTACGAACCACCAAAGAAGAAGAAGAAGATGGAAAAGAAAGTTGGGATTGAGAGTAGTGTTGGAGTCGAAGAAGAGCCAAGACACAGAGAGAGATTGAGAGAGCGATCACGAGCTTCCAACTGAACCATAACAAGTTGCGTTTGGAGATTGGCGGAGGCAGTGAGGTCTTCTTCGCCATGGCTTGCATGGAACAACCTCCGAGTCTTCTCCCTCCAGCAATTCAAATCTACAGAGCCAAATTCAGATCAAATGTAGATACAAACAATACATATAGAGAGAAAAAGTTGAGAGAGAGAGACAGAGACGGAGACAGAGACAGAGTGTGTGTAGGTTTACATTGAGGGGGCCGCTTTGGGGGGTTGATCAGGAAGAAGGAGCATTTAAAAGAGTCGAATTTTGGAGACCGTTTTTTGTGATTGCTTTTTTTTCTCTTTTCTTTTCTTTTCTTTTCTTTTCCGTCGTATCGAAAGCTCGATCGACAGCGAGAGGGAGCGAATGACGGAATTTTGATGAGCGGTGATAGCGGCGGCCAAGGCACTTGCGTTACCAAGATCATACGGCGTCGTGTAATTCTTCGTTTTGTCGTCTACTGGCCTACAATGATTAATACGTGGCTTATAATTTAAAGAATTTTTTTTTTTTATTGCTGCTATTAGCATCTATCTTTTTCTTTTAAACCCCCACATCTTCTATATTTTTTTTATTACAATTTGACCCTAACACCAATTTTTATTTTTACCCATCTCAATCCTTTCAACCCTAACCATAACCTAACCATTCACATCCACCTCCACCTCCACCTTCACCTCTACCTCCACTTCTATTCTACTCCCTAATTTCCCAAACCCTAACCCTACTCATTCCATCATCTCCAACTATCGCCGTCGCTGCCGCCGCGGCCCTCCCTTTTCGTCACTGTCTACTACTCCCCTCCCCTCTCTCTCTCAAACCCAAATCTTGTCGTCTTAGTACATGTGATGTAAGATCTCGTCGACAACATTCCAACCATAGAAGAAGCTCACTATCTTATTTGTTAAATGATCTTACGTTTGTTATGGCCAACAGTGAAGTCATCGTGATTGATGATCTTCTTAATATTGGCCTAAGGAAATTCTCGTGTTTGAGGTCATCGTCGAATGCTGATGAGCCGTCAAACTCTGGTTTGGCTTGCGATGCGAAGAAAATCAAAGACTAGTCATTGGGGTGTAGAGGTTGAAAGTGGCGGCAATGGTCGCCAGAGATACGAATGTTGGGTATAAGAACTGTAATGGACAAAGGTAATGGGGTCGCTGGTGAGTGTGGAGGTCACCGGCGGTGAAAGGTTACTGGCGGCTCTGGTAAGTGAGCTGCCGAAGGTGGTGGTTGGAAGTGGAGACTAGGATTTGGGTTTGGGTTTGGGTTTGGATTTGGGTTTGGGTTTGGGATTAAGAATATAGTTGGTATTAAGATAGGGGTTCAAAGAAAAAATAACAGGGTTTCATTTTGTTGGGTGGGTGTTCAAAGAAGTAAGGGAACCAAAGTAAAAAGGCGGGGGCAAATAATAGCCCTCTTTTTTTTTACATATTATTTAATAAGATTTAACTTGTCTATAGTTAAAAGTTAATTTAGACCAAAAAATTGAGATCTTTAGTCGATAAGAGTCATTAAACGAATGATAAGATTTTATAAAAATATGACTCAGTTGGCAAGAGTCTTTCGTTTAATAATTTTTTCGATCAAAGTCACTCTTTTCAATCAAAGACCTCGATTGTCTGATCCAATTAAAATTTTAACTAGATACAAGCCATTCTCTTTTTAATAAAAACAATTCTTAATTTTTTTTTTTTCTTTGAACCATAATGATAATTTTTTGAGTAAATTGATAACAAATCCAATCCAACGAGGTTGTAAGACATTAAGTTTAGTAGATAGTTTTTGTTAGTAAGAGGTCCACTCTTTGTCAAATAATTTAGTAAAAAATCTTTTTATTTGTTTCGAAAGAAATTTTGTTTCTAATTTTATTCTTTAATTTATCTGTGGACTTTCGTTGACTATCTGTTCAAACTTTTTTCTATCTATTCAAAAAATTTCCCTATCTGCTCAAAATTTTGTTTATTTTTTCCTATCTGTTCAAAATTTTGCCAATCTATTCAAAATTTTCCCTATCTGTTCAATTTTTTTTTCCTATCTATTTAATTTTTTAATCTTTTCAATTCAAATTTTCCTTATCTATTTAAATATTTTCTCCAAATAAAATTATATCTGTTCTGGTGCTTTTGAAGATTTCATCATATCTGTTCTTAATTCTTCGAAGATTTTAGCCAAAGAACATTTTTTTTATCTGTTGAAGATTTCCAACATCTCTCTCCAACTCTCAATATAATATACATGCATATACAACATATATGGATTCATAAACATCACAAACCAAACAACATATTTCCTCTATCTGTCTAACACAAAACCAAAGAACAAAAAAGGGAGATATAAAATAAAAATAAAAATAAAACAACAACAACAACAACAATAGGTTAATGGTTGGCTTCCATGGTTGGCTTGCTTTGAAACTAGGGTTTCGATAACAGATTTGAAACTCGATCTGTGTTTATATGCTACATATCTGTGAATGTTGAGAGAGAGATTTTAGAAGAGAGAGAGAGCTATGGATCAACAAAAACAATCTATTCAAATGTTCAATCTACTGTTTATCTGTTCAAATTGATAACCACACCGATCTTAAGTGTTCAAAAAATCAACTAAAGTGTTCAAAAAATTGAAAAAAAGTAGAAAATCTCTACTACAACAAGTTTGTTCTGTGATGCGAATACATAGAAAATTCAAATATATTGGCGCTTCAAAACTGAATAAAATTCTAGAGATCAAGTAGAGTCCATTAGATTAGATTGTATTGGAACAAACTCACCAACATTTGCTCCTCTTTCCTTACATTTATTCATCAAAGTGAGATAAACTCACTGAGTTAAAACTCAACCTAGAGAGAGAGAAAGAGAGAGAGAATTGTCTTAAGAAATGAGAGGGAATGGACCTGAGACAAAAAGTTTTAACTAATAACTTTAACAATGAGAGCCCAAAAGTCTCTTATAGTTTTGATGAAGATATTGCTAGAAGAGAGCTTTCAAATGCCATAATCTTGCTTGAATACCCTTTGTCTATTGTGGATCATATTGGGTTTAAAAGATATTTGATGGCACTTCAACCATTGTTTAAAGTACCTTCTCGAAATACAATAAAAAATGATATTTTGAAGTTCTATGACAATGAGAAGGATAAGATAATGAGATTGGTACAGAGCAATCAAAGTAAAGTGGCAATCACAACTGATATATGGACTTCTAATAATTAAATAAAGGGTTCATGGCAGTCATGACACACTTTATTGATGATTCTTGGTCATTGCAAAGCCATATTTTGAGGTATATTTTTGCATATAAATTAATCTATGCTTTATTACAGGTTGTTGTTGCATCTTAAATTATATGTATTCTACTGAAAACATGTCTTGATGTGCTTTTGGTGTTAAACAATTACAATGGAAACTATTCATAATGTTTTGTTGATCGACATTTTGTTTTAATTTATGACTTTAGGTTCATTTATGCTCCATGTCCACACACAAAAGAAGTTCTTCGTGATACTTTGCTCAATTGTTTGATGGATTGGAATCTTGATCGAAAAGTATCTGCTATCACTGTTGATAATTGTTCCACCAATGATGCGATGATTAACATTTTGTTAGATAAATTGGATAGTAGTTCTCTTCTTTTGGGTGGGACTTTGTTTCATATGCATTGTTGCGCACATATTCTTAATTTGATTGTCAAAGATGGATTAGATGTGATAAGAGTAGGTGTAGAGAAAATTTGGGATAGTGTAGCTTATTGGACAACAACTCCTAAAAGAGTAGAAAAATTTGAAGAAACAGCTCATTAAGTAAAAAATTTGAATACTAAAAAGATAGGACTTGACTGTACAACTAGGTGGAATTCAACATACTTGATACTTCAAACTGCCTTGTTGTATAAGGATGTATTTTACCGCTTGAAATATAGAGAGACCCAATATACAACATTGCCAAGTGAGGAGGGGTGGGAGTTTGCTAAAGAAATTTGTAGGAGGTTCAAAATATTTTATAAAGCAACTGAATTGTTTTTTGGAACTAAATATCCCACAACCAATGTTGCTTTTCTAAATTTATATGAGATTAGGATAACCATCTCTCAATGGCTCTCTTGTTCAATTGAGGTGGTTAGATCAATGGCATAAAAAATGTTCAGAAAGTTTGATAAATATTGGGTTAGTATACATGGTCTTATAGGAGTTGCTGTTGTACTTGATCCTAGGTACAAACTTAGTGTGTTGGAGTTTTATTTTGATAAACTTTATGCAGATATAGCTGAAGAGGAAATTACAAAGATTCGCCAACTTTGTTATGATTTGTTGCAAGACTATAAAAAAAAACTTAGTTTGGGGACTGATGCTAATGTTGAATCTTCTAAGAGTTCAAATTTTGGGGATTTAGAGGTAGTTTCAGATTATGATTTGTTTATTAGTAGAAAGCGAAGAAAAAAAGTCAACAATTGAATATCAGAGTTGGACCATTATTTAGAAAAGGACGTTGTGACAAGAACTTCCAATTTTGATGTGTTGACTTGATAGAAATCAAATACGTCAAAAATATTCAACCTTACAGACAATAGCTAGGGATTTTTTAGCTATTTTGGTATCCACTATTGCTTTTGAGTCTGCATTTAGCACTAGTGGTAGGTTGGTGAGCCCATATTGGACCCAATATTCATCTTTTTCTTTGAACTTTATTATCCTTGTGTAGGTTTTGTTGCAAGAGCGTTGCTACTGTTGGAATGCTGCTGCTACTGGAGTGTTGCTGCTGTAAGAAATTTGTAAAAAGTTAGAGTTAATGTAACAACCCAGATTGTTAATTATTCTGTAGAATTTATACTAATATTATTTAATTTCAGTTCGGAAAATATATAATGTATTATATATTATTATGTGTAATTTTGTAAAATAATATAATTAGTAAAAGTTTAGGGGTTAAAATATAAATAATAATAATATAGATAATAATAATGCGTGTGGTAGTAAAATAAATAATTAATTTTATATTGGTATACGATAAAGTGAAATTTAATTAGGAATTAATTTATTTATATAATTATATTAAAATATTGGGTCAAAAGGTAATTATCCTAAATATCTATTAAAGATAAGAATGAATCTTTGTAATTATTATCGAAATCTACCACGTATTGCTCTCTCCCCCTATAAAAGGAGGAGGCGTCCAGGAAGAGAAGAAAACAGAAACAAGAAAGAAAAAGAAAGAAAAGAGAGAAAGAAAGGAAAGAAAAGAAAAAAATAGTGGAAGCTAAAAGGGTCTTTAATAGTGGAAAGAATGAGTAAGGTATTAAAGTTAATGTGAGTTATATTATACCTTGAGTCGCCAAAATATATTTTACATATGTTTTGACTTACCAAAATCTATTTTATACAAGTATGTTTTGTTAGTATATTAATAAAAGTTATGTTTTATAAAGGTTTCAGTTACGTGGTTTTATTTCTGAACCCTATTTGCTTAAAAGGAAACCCATGGATATGTCTGTTTATATTTTAAAGAATATTTGACTATGACCTTATAAACAATTATGTTTTGTAAGTACCACCACGGGAGTCCCACGTCTTGGGAGATTTAAATAACCATTGGCCTCTGTTTGGTTACTTTGTGACCCTCTGAACCATTGACCTCTATTCTGTGCGGACCAAAGTGCTGTGCGAAGCTAAGTGCTACACTATTGTGGGAGCCACTTCTAGAATCCGTACGAGTCACCTCTTAAATCCGTACCTCTATTCTGTGCGGACCAAAGTGCTGTGCGGAGCTAAGTGCTACACTATTGTGGGAGCCACTTCTAGAATCCGTACGAGCCACCTCTTGAATCCATACCTCTGTTCTAACTGTCACTTCTGTGACCTCTATTCTGTTCTATTTTGTTCTGTTCTGTTCTGCACCGTGGTTATGATCATTTACTTACATAATTTCTGTATTTCAGTTTCTGCCACCTAAATGATTTATTACATAATCTCAGTTTTGCTACTTAAATGATTATTTGTTCTGACTAAGTTATCTTAAATGTTTTGGCTTGACTAACTATCCATGGTTATTTCATGTCCCTTATATTCTTGGTATAATATTTCTCACTCTGCCATGTGCTTATAGCTGTTTATCAATTTTCAGGAAACAATGCACTTCAAAAATAGCTTTTGGAAGTTGGGTTGCGGAATAGACACACATAGTACTTTTATGATATTTATATATGTAAATATCGGCCTTTTTGGTCAATATATTTTGTAATAAAAATAGAAACTCCGATGATTATTTTGGTACCCTTAGTTAAATATTACTTCCGCTCGCGTTTATTGATTTGTTTATGAGTTGGCCGGAGGTAACTTTAGTTACTGGCCATCACGATGCTTAACCGTTGGGTACGGGGAGCAGGTCGTGACAGTTAAAATGTCAACGAATGCGCATTGTTGAATTAGGAGTTGAAATGTTAAAGAATGCTCATTAGGAGTTTTTGTTGCTTTTAACTTTTGTGTTTTATTTTTATTTTTATTTCTTTTTATTTCTTTTGCTCCTAGTTGAATTAGTGTGTTTTGAATGTTGATGTCAACGAGATTCGATTGAAAATTTTGTAAGAAATTTGAGTCTGATTACATTTGAGTTACGAATTTAATCTAATATTACATCTTTCTTTTACGTGATTCCTGTAAGAATTTTTTTTTCTTTTATTGTTTTTAAAATGTGCCGACGTAACGCCATCATGTGAGAACTTTTTGGCCATTTTTTTAAGAGCAATGCTAGGGTTAGGAAGTTCTTTTTTTTTTTGGGTCCTAGCATTTTTGTTTGTTTAAATGTTTGTGACAAAAGAACTAAATTAAAACAATAGTTTGAAAATGGCCACCGAAGTGAAATTATAAAAGTCGAAGGTGACAAGTGTAATTTATTCTTTTATTTTTTTTAATCTTCCACATTCTTCCACTCTTTTTTTTTTTTTTTCAATTACTAAAAACTTGTTTGATTGTCTCAAAATTATATATTTAATTATCTTAAAAAAAACTTTTTAATTAATTAATGTGTATTGATTTTTTTGTAGAGCCAAATAAAATTAAATTAAATTAAATGTATATTTAGCTTTGGTTGTGAGCCTTTAAAAAAAAAAAATAGGTCAAGTTGGGTTAGGGAAAATCCAAACCCAATAGGGAATGGGAAGGGCAATACCCATAGAGAATGAAGAATGAAGAAAAATTATTATAGGGGAATGGGGATTAATATCCGCCCCATTGCCCTCCATTGCCATCCCTAGTGATCACACAAATGTGAAATTCCATGTTTCAGATTACCCCTAAGATGCTTCTTACAAAAATTACATATTGCCTTCCATACCCTATCAATTTCTTCTTTCTTAAAGTGTTGCCACACAAAACTTGGGTTTTTTCTAGTAGCTAAACTAGAATTAGAATCATCTACATCAAGGACATTTTGATTATTTTTTTTTTTTTGGGTGGAGGGGGGGAGGCTGTAATGGTAGAGAGGTCACACTCTCAATCTATATTGATGGTTATAAACCATCAACGAGTAGTTGGGAGTTTGCTTGAGAGTTTGCTCCAACTGCCGACATTATCAATGCTTTAAAATCTTGGAGAACATAAATAAATAAATAAATAACCCAAAATCCCCATTTAGGCATTTAGTCAAACAGCTCAATGAAACAAAACAGCATTTCTATAGCAATTTCAGTTTTTGGCCCGTCACTTGTTGTGTTCCGGACTCAGGTTGTATAGTTCTGAATAGTGATTCATAGCTTGTTTCCCTTGTCTCCCCTCTATTTTGGTTATCGGGTTGTGGTTGTGTGTTTGAAACAGGTTGGTTATGCATTTTTCCAAACCTGTGATGCCCAGATTTTGGCTCTTCCGTTCGAGCGGGCTTCACAAACTTTTATTTTTTGCTCGAGAGGCCATTCTTGCGCTCGAGCGGGATTTGTCAACTTTCAGTATTTTTACAGTTCTACAAATATTGGGAGAATGCATTGGACGCTCGAGCGTCCAATCTCACGCTCGAGCAAGTTCCTTCATTTGTAAAACTTCTAGAAGTGCGTATCTTACGCTCGAGCACCAATTTTCACACTTGAGTGGAACTTTGTGTCTGACGCTCGAGCGTCACTTTTCATGCTCGAGCGGACTGCGTGTATAACAGTCTGTGAAGATGATATTTTGAATCACTTTTTCATTCCTCTCTCTCTCTAAAACTTCTCAAAAACCAAGATCTACTCATTCTCTCTCTAAAATACACATTCTCTCTTCGGTTTCATCTAGATCTGTTGATCTCTTCACCTTAGTGCCGTTGAGAAAAAAGTAGAGCATCTCAATATCTTCATTTTGATCCGAATAGAAGTGGGTTTCGGTGTTCTTAGAGTTTTGCTCTTGTTTGGCTCGTCTTCTCTTCTTGAAGTAGGGATTTTCTACACTTTGTTATGATTTTTAATTTAATTATTCGTAGTTGTGTGACAATAGTGGGATTTGGGAGTATTTGAGCCAAACCTAGGATTTGGGTGTAATGTAAAATAGAGGTTTTTGGTGGAAATGAAATAAATGAACTTAGGGGTTGGAAAATGAAGTCTTGTTGTGTCAAAATGAGTGATTTTGGTACATGGTTTGATATTTTGAAAAAAAGGGATTTGTGCCCTAAAATGACTATCACATCTATTTTGTATAAATAGCTGAAATTGATGTTATAAACTTGAAATTTGACAAGTATTGAAATGGATGGTGAAATTGAATAGATGATGTGTCTTATCTTTAAAATTTTGAATAAATTATCTGTCTTGAGATTGTATATTTGTTTAGAAATATCTGTATTGGGCTATTAGCGGAGGATGGTTTTGATTGTTATAGAAATTGCATGTGAATTAGGTGAATTGAAACTATCCCATGGTTGATTATCATTGAATATGATCATATCATAAATACATTGTATATGTATGTTTATTTAGGAGGAGAAATAGGATGTACTTCATATGTATGATTGTGTGGGAGGAGAAAGGGGATAGACTCTATTATAATTAAGTTAGCCGGAGTGTTCTAGGTGAAAGTCCCAAAATCTATACAAGGGTGTCGATCCCGCAGACAAAATATCCGTAAAATGGCAAATTGAAATCTATACATGGGTGTCGATCCTGCGGACAAAATATCCGTAAAATGGCAATTGGAAGTGTTATGTGTTGATTTTGAAATTGTTGAATCATTAAGTTGTAGTCTCATTTAGATTATCGAAATAAATAAGGGAATTGAATCATATATGTTGAAAATAATTTGAATAAAATGAAATGGAATATGGAACCGGTATTCTATGGCCACATATAGTATGAATGTTGTATCCCAGGCATTGTGTATGTGCAAGTATTTATATCTTTGTTAAATCTTATATATTGTGTTAGAGTATTCCTACTGGGTTGTGACTCACCCTATTTAGGAAAAACATTTTCAGGTACTGATCTCATGCCTCCACCAAGGCAATAGTATTGAAGGGAACTTTGGAAAGCAAGAGCTTCTTGTTTTGTTGTATTTTTGTATAGCCTAGGGCTAAATTTGTATGAGCTAGTCTCTTTTGTTGTAACCAAGCCATGACTTGGAAAGGTGTAAGCCAGAAGGGCATTTATTTGTATTAAACCCTCCTATATTATTAACTTCATGTAATGACAAGAACTATTTACACTCTATTTTATATTGATATATATATATATATGCTTCTGGGATGTATTTATCGTATTATTTTGAAGGCGTTATAACTTGGTGTCGGAGCGTACCGAGTTTGAATACTTTGGGTATGTGAGAAGTGGTTAATACCATAACAGGTTTGTCTTGCTTGTTAGAGACTTCAGTACGGACAATATGTGCTTATATGATAACATGCTTATGTGATTATATGAGTACGAGATTTAGTTCTTAAGATGTTGATTGGGTCTACGGGTTTCTGAAAGTCCTATTAGAAGAGTACTTGATCACTGCTGTTTCTAATTGGAACTCTAGTAACGTTGCGGGACGATCATTATCTAGGAAGGAAATTTTTATGTACTTATGTGATTATGTGCTTATGTGGAGTGAATTACTGTTGTCCATCGTATTAGGACGCGAGTGAGTTAGCATTGGCACATCTGTAAATGTGCTAATCTCTTTGTTACCTTTATTAGGATGTTAGGACGTAGTCGTAGAAGTAGGCATGGTAGGCCTAGGAGGCACGAGGTACCTATACCGGATGAAATTCCGACACAGGAAGAAAGGGTCAGTCAGGCCAATGTGGCCGAGCCAGTAGGTCAACAGGCCATGGGCACTTAGCCCGCAAGATGGCCGAAGCGTTGCGGGAGTCTATGGACATTCTCAAGGTTGAAAATCAAGTCCAAGCCCAAGTAGCTGAGGTAGGGCCTTCTTTTCTGAAAATAGAGTTTTTTCGGTCGAATTCGGATGAGTTTTTGGGTGATCCAAAGGAGCCGCTGAAGGCAGATGAATGGTTGGAATAGATAGTGAAAACGTTCGAGATGTTTGGCATCGATGACGACTAATTGAGAGTGACCTTGGCATCTTTCCAACTGAAGGGGCATATAAGTCAGTGGTGAAAGTATGCGCGTGGGCTCATTAGAGAGACTTGGGAGGCTTTTGTCAACACCTTCCAGAAAAAGTTTTTGCCTCCCACTGTTAAAGAGAAGTTGATGGACCAATTTTCCAAGCTGGTGTAGTTGAACACACCAGTGGTAAAGTTCGAAGCCACCTTTACTAGTTTATCTAGGTTTGCATCCGAGCTTATAGCAACAGAGGAGTGCCGGTGTTTGGAGTTTTGAGAAATGGTTAAGGATCAGACTTATGTTCAGAGTGACCAGATCCATAATTAGAGACTATAGGCACCTTGTGGAGGCAGCGACCCATCTCGAGACTATTATACAGCCTAAAGAGAAAAGGATAATGGGCTCCAGGAAAAGTCAGGATAATCAAGAGGACGGTAAGAGGCAGAGGGGTTCTAACCCTCAGCAGTCCTAGGGAGCACAGTCAAGGTCTACCTTTCCAGTACCGAGTTCGGGTTCTTGGAGAGGTGGTCAGGGGGATATGACTTGTTTCAAGTGTGGTCAGTTGGGCCACAAGTCTCCAGCTTACCCACAGAGAGAAAGAGGGCAGCGAACAGCTTCATCTTCGGCTCGTTCTTAGGGCCAAAGTTAGGATAGAAGGTAGTCGCTCACTTATTATCAATGTAGTCAGGCAGGGCACCAGAAGAGATTTTGCCCACAATTGGGTGGCACGCCTAGTGCGTCTGGTTTGAGGTAGACTTAGAGTCACTTGCCAGCACAGTCAGCATAGGCCTTAAGAGCCAATCAGGGAACCTCTTTGGCTTAGTCCGTGCAGCAGGCTTATGCTCCTAGGGATGAGTAGGTAAGTTAAAGGCCAACAGGGCATGTGTATGCGATTACCGCACCAGATCTTGTACCGACTCCATCTGTAGTGAGACGTACCTTTTTGTTTTGTAATTCAGTTGCTAGTGTGTTGATTGATACGGGTGCATCCCATTCTTTTATCTCGTCTACATTTGCATCGGTTTTGGGATTGGAGTTGGCATAGTTAGCATCTCCTATTTGTGTAAAGTCACTTATTGGTGGTGAGGTTATTTTGAAACAGAGATGTCGGGGTTGTGATATAGAGGTCGCCGGCCGTCGACTTCTATTTGCATTTGTATTGCTTGATATGACTAGTTTTAATGTTATTTTGGGCACGGACTGGTTATCGTCATACCAGGCTGTTATAGATTGCTACCATCAGAAGATTACTGTATGTACCTCGAGCAACGATTGCTTTTATTTCTTGGGGGACTGGATGGATAGAGTCTTATCACCGGTGTATGATCCACGTGGGCAGAGTAAACTTAGTTGTCTCCTTGCTAGCTTCTTGAATGGTGAGTGTGATAAAGTCCAGGTTGAGTTGCCAAGGATGGTTTGTAAATACCCTGATGTTTTTCTCGAGGACCTTACTAGTTTGCCACCTCACTGAGAGATAGAGTTCTCTATTGATTTAGTGCCTGGCATGGCATCAATTTCTATGGCACCGTATCGGTTTGCACCTGCTGAACTGAGTAAGTTGAAGATTCAACTCCAGGAGTTGTTAGATAAGGGTTTTATCTACCGTAGTATATCACCTTGGGGTGCACCGGCTCTCTTTGCTAAAAAGAAAGATGAAGCCTTGCGACTTTGTAGTGATTACCGAAAGTTAAACCAGGTAACTGTTAAGAATAAGTACCCAATGCCTCGTATAGATGATCTGTTTGATTAGCTGAAAGGGGTCTTACTGTTTTTCTAAGATGGACCTGAGATCTGGTTATCACCAGTTGAGGATAAGGGAGGAGGATATCCCGAAGACGGTATTATGTACGCAGCATGGCCATTATGAGTTCCTAGTAATGCCTTTTGGGCTAATCAATGCACCGGCCATATTTATGGATTTGATGAATCGGATCTTCCATGAGTTCTTAGATCGCTTTGTGGTTGTCTTTGTACATGACATTCTGATTTACTTACCCTCTGAAGAGGAACGCGAGGAACACTTACGAGTAGTGCTTGAATTGCTTAGAGCCCATAAGTTGTATGCTAAATTTGGGAAGTGTGAGTTCTGGCTGAAAGAGGTTAAATTCCTAAGTCATGTAGTGTCTAGGGAAGGGGTGATTGTAGATTCATCCAAGATAGAAGTAGTGCAAGACTGGACGCAATCTAAGAATGTCTTTAAGATCCATAGTTTTCTGGGTTTAGCCGGGTATTACCGTCGGTTTGTGAAAGGGTTTCTCTAGACTAGTTTCACCTTTAACTAGGTTGACGAGGAAGGAAGTCAAATTTGCGTGAGATGAGACTTGTGAGAAGTCGTTCCAAGAACTTAAGGTTAGACACAGTCTTGATTATTCCGGAAAGGGGTTTGGGTTATTCAGTATATTGTGATGCCTCACGGGAAGGTTTGGGTTGTGTTTTGATGCAAGAAGGGAAAGTAGTAGCCTATGTCTCATGATAACTAAAAACACACGAGAGAAATTACCCTACTTATGACCTAGAGTTAGCAACGGTGATATTTGTCTTAAAAATTTGAAGGCACTATCTGTATGGTGAGAGATTTGAGGTGTTTTCTGATCACAAGAGTTTGAAGTATGTGTTTATACAAAAGGACTTGAATTTGAGGCAAGAAAGGTGGATGGAGTTCATAGAAGATTATGATTTCGAGTTGCATTATCATCCAGGAAAGGCCAATGTTGTGGCTGATGCCTTGAGTAGGAAATTTATTAGCAGCGTAGCTTGTATCGCCATCCGGGAATGGGAAATGTTGGGTACTCTTGGGGAGTTTGACTTGCATCTTGGCGAGTCCATTAAATTTGCAGTTTTGTTTTCTGTAGTGGCACAACCTACACTTATGAACTAAGTGTTAGAAGTAGAGAGGGGTGATCTTAAAGTAGAAACCATCAGGAAGAAAATATCTAATGGGAAGGTAGAAAAAGGTTTGAATGTGTACCCTGACTAGAGTGTGACATACTGTGACCGTTTGTTTGTACCTGAGTCTTGTCGAGATGAGGTACTCCGAGAGTTTCATCATTCACGCCTTGTGGTGCATCTGAGAGGCACAAAAATGTATCATGATTTGAGTCGCCAATTTTGATGGCGAGGTATGAAGAAGGATGTAGCTTTGTTTGTATTGAAGTGCCTTACTTGTCAGCAAGTGAAGGCCGAACATCAGAGGCCAGCGGGTTTGTTGCAATCCTTGCCTATAGCCAAGAGGAAATGGGAGCATGTCACGATGGATTTTGTTGTGGGCCTTCCGAGGAATCAACGGGGTAGTGATGCCCTTTAGGTGGTAGTTAACCAGTTAACCAAGTCTGTGTACTTCATACCTATGCGCGTGAGTGATTCAGAAGACTATCTTGCCGACTTGTATATCAAGGACATAGTAAGGTTGCACGGGGTTCCTGTGACGATTATTTCAAATAGAGACCCGCGTTTCATGGATCGGCTATGGCAGAGCTTGCAGAGTGCCTTGGGCACTAGATTGACCTTTAGTACTGCATATTACCCTCAGACTAACGGGCAGTCCGAGCGTACTATTCAGATCCTTGAGGATATGCTTCGAGGGTGTGTCATTGACTTCAAGGGTTCATGAGAGAGGCACTTGCCCTTAGTGGAGTTTGTCTACAATTAGGGTTGCAAATGAACAGAGCCGTTCATGAACAAGCTCAAGCTCGGCTCGGTAAGAGCTCGTTCGAACTCGGTTCGTTAATTTTTTTTGCCGTTCGAGCTCGAGCTCGAGCTCGTTAAATTTTTAATAAACAAGCCCAAACAGTCTAAAGCTCGGCTCGTAAGCTCGGCTCGTTAGCTGGCTCGTTTAATATTTATTATTTATATATTAAATATATAAAATTATGTATAAAAAATAAGAGAAATATGCTATTTATATATTTAAAAAATATAAATGTAAATAATACTTAACTATAGATAGTATATTTATATAATAGTGGTAGTAGATATTATTATTTTAGTAAAATATGGACTTTTTTTTAGTATGTTTATATATATTGTATATATAATTGTATAATCAAAGTTTTAATTGTAACTTTAGTCTCACATGCAAGTATGAATTTATAAATTTTTTGGCTCGTTAAGGTTCGTGAACAGGCTCGAGCTCGAGTCGAGCCTAAGCCAACTCGGCTCGAGCTCGGTTCGTTAAATTTTTATTCAGCTCGAGCTCGAGCTCGAGCTCGTTAAAATCTCAATAAACAAGCCCAAACACACTAAAGCTCGGCTCGGCTCGGCTCGTTTGCAGCCCTATCTACAATAATGGCTTCTAATTGAGTATTGGCATGGCACCGTTTGAGGCCTTGTATGGCCGACCGTATAGATCCCCTGTGTGTTTGGCCGAGGTGAATGATGCACCTTTGTTGGATCCAGAGTTGGTTCGGGAAACGATGGAGAAAGTGGAACTTATCCTCAAGAGGTTAGCTACAGCTCAAAGTCGCTAGAAAAGTTATGCAAAGCGTAGGAGGAAACCCTTGTCTTTTAAGGTGAGAGATCATATCTTTTTGAAAATATCACCTAGACAGGATTTGATGAGATTTGGGAAGAGTGAGAAGTTATCCTCTCGATTTATTGGGCCTTTTAAGATCCTTGAGCGGGTTGAAGAGGTTACCTATCATTTGGCATTGCCGCCACAACTTTCCGGAGTGCATGACGTGTTTCATATTAATATGCTTCGGAAGTATGAGCCAGACCCATTGCAGGTGTTGGATTGGACCGACTTAGAGGTAAATGAGGATGCCTCTTATGAGGAGAGACCGGTGAGAGTCTTGAATAGACGGGACCAAGTCTTGCGAGGCAAGACAATTCTTTTAGTTAAAGTTTTGTGGAAACATTACGGGGTTGAGGAAGCAACTTGGGAACATGAATTGGAAGTCCGAGAGAAGTATCCGGACTTATTTGTTAATGTTTGACCATGTATTGCATTACGATTATAATTAGTAGAATGTTGAAACATTGTATATGTTGTTTATATTTTGGAAACATGAGTTTATTATAAACATTGTATATGTTTGAGAATGTAGAATATCATATGTATTATGTCGCTTTTGGAAGCATTGTATATGCTATGTAGAGTTTTGAAAACTTGGACTTTGATTTAAACATTGCACATGTTTGGGAAATTGTAAAATGTACTTTCAATATGAGACTTGTGCATCAATTCAATGAGGATGGATGACCGGAGAATGGGTCATGGTGACGAACTTATAAGAATAACATTGTTGTGAATAGTTTAATTATGTTTTTGAGCTTGATTTGTAATTTTGAGGACGAAATTCTTTAAAGGATGGAGGTTATAGCGATCCCGATTTTTGGCTCGTCACTTGTTGTGTTCCGGACTCGGGTTGTATAGTTCGAAATAGTGATTCATATTTTGTTTCCCTTGTCTTCCCTTTATTTTGGTTATCAGGTTGTGGTTGTGTGTTTGAAACAGGTTGGTTGCGTATTTTTCTGAACTTTTGATGCCCAAATTTTGGCTCTTCCGCTCGAGCGGGCATTCTTGCGCTCAAGCTTCACAAATTTTCATCCTCCGCTCAAGCGACTATTCTTGCGCTCAAACAGGATTTGTCAACTTTTAGTATTTTTGCAGTTCTACAAATATTGGAAAAATGCATTGGACGCTCCAGCGTCGGGGTCCTTCGTTTACGAAACTTCTGGAAGTACATATCCTACGCTCCAGCATCAATTTTCACGCTCAAGCGTCACTTTCCACGCTCGAGCGGACTACGTATATAACAGTCCGTGAAGAAGATATTTTGAATCACTTTTTCATTCCTCTCTCTCTCTAGAACTTCTCAAAAACCTAGATCTACTCATTCTCTCTCTAAAATACACCTTCTCTCTTCGATTTCATCTAGATCTATTAATCCCTTCACCTTAGTGACGTTGAGAAAAAGGTAGAGCATCTCAATATCTTCATTTTGATCCGAATAGAAGTGGGTTTCAATGTTCTTAGACTTTTTTCGTCGCTGAAAGTAATTTTTTCGTCACTGAAAGTAGTACAAATGGCGACTAAATGGATTTAGTCGCCAAAATTGGTGACTTTTGCCGACTAAAAGGGTTTAGTCACCGAATACAAGGCTTTTAGTGACTAAAAGGCAGTTTAGTCGCCCAATGTGGGGGTTTTAGCGACTAAAGTCAGTTTAGTAGCCAAAAGTGACGGTTTTTGGCGACTAAAATAATTTAGTAGCCAAAAGTGATGGTTTTGGCGACTAAAACATAGATTGATCGCCGATTGTAAGTGTTTTGCCGACTAAACATAGATTGGTCGCTGAAAGTGAAGGTTTTTTGCTACAAAAAAAAAATTTAGTAGCTAAAAACTGAGTATTGCCGACTAAAATTCAGTGTAGTAGCCAAAAAGGGACGTTTTTGGCGACTAAAAACCGGTTTAGTCGCCAAAACTACTTATTTTTAGGTGAAACTTAATTTTTTTGCGACTAAATTATAACTAGTAGCCGAAAATGATAGACTTGGCAACTAAAAATTTGATTTAGTCGCCAAAAATGGCCTAAATTTTTTTTTAGTAAATAATATATTTTTTACATAACGTATATTGAATTAAAAAAATTATATTTATATATATTATTTTGTATTAATAGCGGTTAATATACTATATAAATAATATATATTGCATATATATTCATGTGATATTATAGTGGCATAGTGGAGAGAGTGTGTTGCAAAAAGTTTGGCGTGTGGTGGTGGGATGTCTTAGGTTCGAAACCTGCGAGCAGCAAGTTCAACATATATTTTTTTTTAAATATGCTTTTGGCGACTAAAACGGGTGGTCGCCAAAAGCTTCAGTATTGACGACGAAAAAAATAGTCGGAAAATGTATAAATTAAAAAAAAAATAATTTACTATTAGCGACTAAAAATTTAGTTACCAAATGTATAATTAAAAAAAAATGAGCTTTGGCGACGAAATTTGTGGTCGCTACAGAGTTTGTTTTTGGCGACTAAAAGTGGGTTAGTCGCCAATACCTTCCGCGACGGTTTACCAGCGACCAACATGGCGACTAAAAAATTTAGTCGGGAAAACCTAAAACCCAACTTTTGGCGACTAAAAAATCACTTTTGGCGACTAAAAATTTAGTCGCCAAAAGTGATTTTTTTTGTAGTGTTGGCTCGTCTTCTTTTCTTGAGATGGGGATTTTCTACACTTTGTTATGATTTTAACTTAGTCATTCGTAGTTGTGTGACAATGGTGGGATTTGGGAGTATTTGAGCCAAACCTAAGGTTTGGGTGTAATGTAAAATAGAGGTTTTTGGTGGAAATGAAATAAATGAACTTGGGGGTTGGAAAATGAAGTCTTGTTGTGTCAAAATGAGTGATTTTGGTACATGGTTTGATATTTTGAAAAAGGGGGATTTGTGCCCTAAAATGACTATCACATTTATTTTGTATAAATAGCTGAAATTGATGTTGTAAACTTGAAATTTGACAAGTATTGAAATGGATGGTGAAATTGAATAGATGATGTGTCTCATCTTTGGAAATTTGAATAAATTATCTGTTTTGAGATTGTATATCTATTTAGAAATATCTGTATTGGGCTATCAGTGTAGGATAACTTTGATTGTTGTAGAAATTGTATGTGGATTAGGTGGATTGAAACTATCCCATGGTTGATTATCATTAAATATGATCATGTCGTAAATACATTGTATATGTACGTTTATTTGGGAAGAGAAATGAGATATACTTTATATGTATAATTTTGTGAGAGGATAAAGGGGATGGACTCCATTATAATTAAGTTAGCCGGAGTGTCCTGGATGAAATTCCCGAAATCTATACATGGGTGCCGATCCCACGGACGAAATATCCATAAAATGGCAATTGGAAGTGTTATGTGTTGATTTTGAAATTGTTGAATCATTAAGGTGTAGTCTCATTTAGATTATCGAAAGAAATAAGGGAATTGAATCATATATGTTGAAAAGAATTGGAAGAAAATGAAATGGAATATGGAACCGATATTCTATGACCACATATAGTATGAATGTTGTATCCCAGGCATTGTGTATGCACAAGTATTTATATCTTTGTTAAATCTCATATATTGTGTTAAATTATTCCTATTAGGCTGTGGCTCACCCTATTTGGAAAAAATATTTTCAAGCAATTATGGCATGCCTCCACCAAGGCAATAGCATTGGATGGATCTTTGGGAAGCAAGAGCTTCTTGTTTTGTTATATTTTTGTGTAGCCTATGGCTAAATTTGTATGAGCTAGTCTTTTTTGTTGTAACCAAGTCATGACTTGGAAAGGTGTAAGCCCGAAGGGCATTTATTTTTGTTAAACCCTCCTGTATTATTAACTTCATGTAGTGACAAGAACTATTTACACTCTAGTTTATGTTGATATATATATGCTTCTGGGATGTATTTATCGTATTATTTTGGGGGCATTACAATTTCGACACATTTACAACTCCAATTCTAATCCTTTAGAATTTCAACAGCAATTTTACATATATATGATAAATGATAGAACCACATTAAGCTCACAAGAACATGAAATAAAATTGTTTACAGAGTCAACATCTTTAAACCCCCATCATCTTAGTCTGATTTTACTTTCCACAAACACTTAAAACCCTGTAGAGAAACAAAGACTGATTTTCACAACATTAATTCAAGTTACCAAGAGAGAGAGAGAGAGAGAGAGCCTACCTTCCACATATTTATCATTTGCTTTGTGTTTATAGACCCTTTAAATGAAGCCAAAATCAAATCAACCTTAATCTCAAATTATTCCTAAAGTTTCCATTGCCAATTCAAGGTTGAGCAGTTGGAGAATCAAAATTCAAATAAGAATATACAATTTTCCTTAGCCCAAATACAAATACAAATACAAATTCAATATATGAATCTATGTTTTGATTCATTCAATTAGTAGAAAGATTTCATATTTATTAAAATCGAGTTTGTAATACACACACACACACATATATATATATATATAGAGAGAGAGAGAGATGTGTATTACGTTCGTTAAAGCTGTGACGATCCCGGCCTCCAAACTATTATGTTATATTGTTTCAATAAACTTAATTGCATGATTGTGTGTTTAATTGTGTTACTACATGCTTAATTTTGTAGTTATCTGTTATTACATGGAATATATGTTCATTTATCGACTTAGAATTATAAATTGAAGGCCCAAATGACTTCAAAAGCCAAAATTGACTAGCCCAATAAGCCAATTAGAATATTTAGAATTTTATGGAAACTTTTGGTAAAATTTGATTCAGACCAAAATAATTAAAATGAACTGATTGAACTTAGTTAGAATTAAGCCCAATTAATTAACCTTAATCAACTTTGATTAAGATAAGCTAATTACTTCCTATATAAGCCTAATACACATTTTGAACTCACATATACAAACACATGGGCTAAGATTTTGAGAGAGAATGAACGAGAACTCAGTATTTAGAGAGAGAACAAAGGAGTATTGTTGAGAATTTGTGGAAGATTTGGAGATTAGAGCCATAATACACTTGAATTCGCACATTAGGTATGAAATCCATCCTAAATTCTTAGAATTGAGTCATGTAGAAACTAAGTTCATGGAGTTATAGGATCATTTGCTTGAAATTGAGTAGGTTGAGCATGAATTACCATGAATATGATGAATTTGAGTTGAATTATGCACATGCATGCTTGATTTTTCATTTTTGAGTTAAGATTTCTTGATATTCATACATGCATGAAGCTTAGAAGGCAAGAACTTGAAGATCATCGATGGATTCATGCATTTCATGTCACTTTGTAGTGTTTTGAAAGGAAGACAACTCAATCCATAACATTCATGGTTTCAACTTGATAGTATAAGCTTGAATTTGGACAATTGGAGCATGATTTTGAATAAATGGTTTCAAATTGGAAGTGTTTTCATGTTATATAATGTTTTTCCAAGTTTTTGTACCAAAAACACAAGTTTTGGACCTTTGAATATCAAGTTTGGACTTCAAACACAATTTTGAAAATTCCAGAATTCGACCAGTTCACTCGAGTGAGGGAAGCTTCGCTCTAGCGTAAAATTCATGCTCCCAGCATTTTTGCAGACATTTACACGGTAGCTCGAGTAGCAAAGTTCACGCTTGAGTGAACCCACTTTTATTCAGTCTTTGGCTCTAGTGACCGTCGAGCGTAAAATTCAAGCAACTAGTACTTTTGTAGAGTTTACAGACCGCTCGAGCGACCGAAGTCGCACTCAAGCGACCACACTTATTTTTGAACCCCTGCTTGAGCGAGGACCTTGTTTTCAACAAATTTTGATTAACTTTTCTAAATGCATAATTGCATTCTTATGTCATTTCTAGCATTCTTAAGCACCAAATGGACTCATATAATCATAGAATGAGTTAGAGGCACTTGTGAAGAATTGAATTAAAATGAAATGGTGCTTCAATTGTGCTTTTGTTATGTGTTTTGTTGAGGTGGATGTCCGAGGCTTAGTGGCAACACAAACCACTGTGAGTAGTAACTTTATAAAGATATGTTCATGTAACATTTATTTTTGACATTGTTATTACTCCTGAAATCGATATGTGACTGATTAACTGGTTATTTAAAATGTTACTTTCTATTGATGAATGAAGTTCACTTTTGAAACTATATTGTGGCATCCATTGATTATGGGCCCTTGCTTGGGGGTAACAATATCATGGCTATTGGATTAATTAAAACACGAAGATCTTTGGTTTGACCCTTCGTGTGGTCCATTGGTTTGACCCTTCATGTGGTCCATTGGATTGACCCTTCATGGTCCATTGGTTTGACCCTTTGTGGTCCATTGGCTTGACCTTTATGGTCCATTATTATTGGAATATTATCGCTTCATGGATGTGCCACTTAATTTATATTGAAAGATATCGATGAAGAAATTTATTGGTTAATGAGAATTGATTATTGAGATCGGATTTGGCAATGTCATCGAACTTCATTCATATAATCTCTTTATTCTATAATTGCTCACTGGGCCCTGGCTCACTATTTATTTATATATATGTAGGTGGGCAAGCTGAACATCAGAGTTAAAGAAGCCTCGAGTCTACCCGAGTCATCCTTTTGAGGAGCTTCCAAGTGAAGTAAACCAGGCTCTGTTGGAGCCATGCTAGTTAAACCCCCATTTTGTTTGTTCAATGGTTTTGTATTTGTGTATGATTGGGGTTTGTATAACTATAAGACATGAATGTTTGTACAAATGTGATGAATGTACTTTTAAAACAAATCTTCGCTTATAATACGAAGCTCTTTTCATATATGCATGGCTCAATGGATAAATTTTATGTTATATTGTACTTCCGCTATGCCCCGTACTTTAGAATAAATGGATTATTGGTATGGAGGCCATAGGTAATTTATGATTACTGGACGATCATGACGCTAAACCTATAGGAGCTGGTTTAGGTCGTGACAGAAGTAGATCGAAATGACAACGGCTTTGTGCGGTTGAGATATACAAGAGAAGATCAAAAAGAAATCAAAGTTGGAGCTTGAGAAAGAGACCTTGAATTCTTCAGTAGACCCTGGTAGAGAGATGGGCAACGCAAGGTCGTAGTCACAGAGAACGCTATTAATGAGACAAACTTGACACCACACCAACGAGAGAGCTAGATCGCCACCATTGGTAAGCTCCAATGGAGATTGCCGCCACCAGATCGTTGCCTTCGCAAATCGCCGATGCTGGAGTGTGAAGATCAAAGTGATACTGGAATGAAATATGCTTAGGCTCACTGTGGTAATAAGAAGAGAACCCTAGTTCTAAACACAACATCTAGGGGAAATGGGCGGGTACCCATCCCGACTCATATCCTATGAATATTTAAAAAACACCACTTAATTAACCTGACAGGTTAAAAAAAGGAAAAAAAAAATCTATATATTTGGGTTAGGTGTCCATGGGTATCCATAGGATAGGATCCCCATTGCCATCCCTAGAGAGAGTGGAAAACACGTTTGATGGTAAAAAATGAAGAGTAGTGGTTTTAAATATATGGGGTAGTTTAGTCATTTTATAGAGGCTTGTTCTTATGAACATCCTAAATTAGCTCATGGACTTTTGGGTAAAAAAAATAAAATTTAAGATTGGACTTTCACTTGAGCACCCTAAATATTTTTTAACAAACTCTGTTATTGAAATTATGATTGAGAAAAAAAAAATCTAAAAAATAGTTAACTAGTCTCATTCAAATCAGATTATACCATTTGATTTGATTTTCTCAATATATTTTTTGGGTGGATATTTTCTTAATATATAGTTTGATTATAATTTCTTAAAATACTTCATGATTTTGTTTATGATTTTTGCGATTACAGTTCCAATTTAGAAATTCTAAGAGGTTGGTCGAGCGATAAAAATTTGAAAATAAGATTTAAGGTCTCGAATTCAAATAACGTTAAGAAGTCACTCGAAATTCGTCTAGTCATAAACTTCAAATTTTTAGAATTAGTTGAGGTGCGCAAATTGGCCTAAATTTAAAAAAAAAAAAAAAACACAAACACAAACACAAACACAAACACAAACAAAAACAAAAACAAAAAATAAATAAAAATTAAAAAAAAATAACAAAAACAAAAACAAAACAAAAGGTTCTAGATTAGAATCTAACTAGACTATTTAAATATACATGTATAATTTGTTATTTATCATAAATATTCAAGTACCAATTAATAACTCATTTACACACATAAGTTGGAACTCTTAACAACTTATAACCCTCAGCCCTTAATCCTCTCGTTTAAGACAAATAAGCCAACTTTGGGAAGTAGAAAAACTAGTCAAATTTTCGCTTTTTTTAATTATTTTTTTAAAAAGAACATGTAAAAAAGTAAAGAGGTAATATGATTCAACTAAACTAATAAGCTAGTTTTTTTCCTAATTGCCAAAATAGATTTTGTCGATTATTCTAAGCAGCCACATGATATTTTATATTTTGTTTCATGACTTTAAAAACTATTGAACTATATATAACAAAAAGTATTTTTTGTTATTAAATTTTTTGCGCAGCTTTAGTTATCTGAAATTATCAAAATTTGAGACAAATAAATGTGGCCCTGCACCTGCAAGGCTGCAACCATATACTGGTAGACTGAGAGGTGGAGTAGGTGGTGGCTTCACGCAGTGGATTGAACTATGGGTGGAAGAGGTGGTGATTTTAGTAGGTGGGTGGTTGTTCGATTAATAAAGGGACTGAGAAAGAACTTGAATTATGAGTGGAGGGAGGAGGTGGTGGTTTTAGGTTTGATTAATAGAGGGATTGAGAAATAACTTGAATTATGGGTGGATGGAGGAGGTGGTGGTATTAGGCGGTGGGTGGTGAGGCAGTGGGTGGTGGTGCGATTAATAGAGAGATTAAGAAAGAAGTGAATTTTTAAATTACAAGTAAATTATGTGTCATGATTTTAAGTAAATTGGTTTGAATATGAGAATTTATTTAGTAATTTCGTATATTAAAAACCTAAAAAAATAACTTTTCGATAGATTTTTACAATGACATTAAAAAATTGTAAAATATTTCATTTTAACTTGTTACTTTAGGGTTCAATTTATCTTAAATCGGCCATAATCGTTACTTTCTTGAAGAAAATTTCCTTTTACTCATTTAAATGGCCAAGTACATGTTATACATTTTCAAAGGTAACCCCTCTACGGATTGTAAGATTTCATGTTTTTTTTTTTTTTTTGTGTGGTTAGACTCACCATTTGATGAACAAAGCTAAAGAAACACTATACAACCACACTTCAAGCCGAAGCTGTCGAATAAAGGCCATCCAAACAAGTTTGTGTATAGATTAAAATGACACTAAGCAATATTAGCAAGTTATTCGCTTCCAATGTAAAAAAGAATTGTAGCAGTAGTGTAGTCAATTTAGAAAGGACTTGGCAAAACCTCAATGTCAAGCTCAGATAGAAATCAACAATCTTGGAGAGCACCAATTGCAATGGGTTTTAAGGAGTAACAGAAAATATAATTGTCTTGTAGAGACAAAAATTTACAAGCAAATAATGGTCTAAAATTTGCAACTTCTCTCTTTGGAGAAATTTTCAACAAATAAATTGAAATTGTACTTAATTTTTTAAATTAGCTCTCAAATTTTCAATTTTTAGCTTTCAATTTGAAATTTTACTGTTCAAAATAGAAAATTTTCACTCTCTGAGGACTACAAAATTTCACTGTTTAAAAATAGTGAACACAATGGAATTTTAAAATTTAAAATTTAAATTTCATATGCATCAAGTAGACATTGACCCTTAAAAAAAAAATAGTAGACATTTGGACTTCATGTTGCAAAGGCATCAATAAAAAACTATTTTTTGTTTAATTATTCATGAACATAATTCACCAATGATTTTCACACTCCACTTTAGACTATGTCTGGAGTATAGATTTTAATAAAAATTTGAAAAATAAAAGGAAAAAAATAAGTAAATTGTGAATAAAAAAAATTTACATTTCACACACATTTTGTATATCTCAACACATATCCCTTTTCAAATCTCCACTCAAATCTATTCTCCAAACATAGTCTTGACCTCACACGAGGGAAGTATAAGAGACTACAAGCCGAGTGAATCATTTCCCTTAAATTCTTCCTTCCCTTAACAAATCCAATATCCAAACATCGCCTCAAAGGTTAAGGGGAAAAAAAAAAAGAAAAAAAAAGAGGCACCCAAAAAGAGTTAAATGAACATCAAGCAATCCACCATACAATCCAACATGTTAATAATCAATTAAGAAAATTCCCATCCTGTACTACTCAAAGTTGTTCTACCATTTGAGAGAGCTATACACTTCTGGTTTCGGATAGTATAATCCTACAAACAAACACTGGCCTAGTCTGGTGATTGAAGCCTGCAGTGCAGAAGGATCATACAAGAACCGAGCTTCAGCCTCACACAAACAAGTCCAGAGACCAACTTGACACCATCTAACCTGCTAGACCAGTGGTTGAAAAATGGGATCATTCGTGGACGAAGAATAATTTGTGGTTATAACTCAGATCTTTGTGAACCAACAAACATTTCAACTCTCATATGTAAAATTTCACGAACTCGTACTGATCTTCTTCCAGGGTTGCTGTTTCCACTGTCATAACATCAGAATCAATGTCTTCGAATTCAAAACCAGAGGCTGCACTACTCTCTCGCTCTCTCTCTGTCTGTATGTATGTATATATATATATTTATGTACATATACACACACATAAACAACAACAAAGCAAAAAAAAAAAAAGAAGAAGTTATTTCTGCTAATTTACAGCGTGACCCTCCTTCGCTGATTTAAACAATCCAAGGTGCCCAATGTATGAAGAGTCTCATGCTTAGGATTTACAGCAGTGAAAGTTCCTTAAACTCCTCCTCCTCAGGCAGAGATGGTGATGAGTTGCTGCTAATTTTGCTGGGCAACGGTGTGTTTTTGCGTGACTGGCGCTTTGTGGGGACGAGCACACTCTCCTGGTCCCATTTTTCTTTAATTTCTTCGTCTTCATCATCGTCATCACTGGCTTTGAAAATGGGATGGATATAAGCATTCTGGAGATAGCCTTTCAGATTGAGGTTTGGTTCCCTAGCGCGTTCTAGGGTATCTTTCATCATCGCTTCCTGAAATCCAAAACATACAAGGAAATAATGAGAAAACAACTTTAAATTAAAGACTAAACCATAAATAAGAAGAGTAACAATAAGGTATGTGAGAGTGCCATTAACTCAGCAATACAAGTTGTAAACATTAACGGCGTCAGGACTGCAACACCGTAACAACGCACCCGAAGAAAAAAAACAACAAATAGGCAAACTAAAACATCTAAATAAGCATGCACAGATTCAAGCACATAAAGTTTCAGCTATATAGAGGAAACAACTGATGTAGTAGTAACTCTGGTTTCATAGATTATGAATTTCTGAACACCTGTAACGGATATTTAACTAATGCTTCCATGGTCTTTGCAGACAATATTGATGTAGGATAGCCGAAGAATAGTGTGCATGCCTAAAAAGGTGCACATCGTAAGAAAGCTACTATTTTGTGTGATAAAAGTTACGAATTTTTGTGATGGAAGTTACAGTTTTTGTGATGGCAGTTATGGATGACAAAATTAGGGTGTGCACCCATGAAGTTATGAATAACAAGGTTATGCTTTTTGTAGTAAAAGTTATACTTTTTGTGATGAGTAAAAAGTTAAACTTTTTGTGCTAAAAATTATACATTTTGTGGAATAAGTTATCCTTTTGTGTACAAGCCACGAGGTGGTGGATGTTATCTAGCCTTTAACGGGCAGGGAACACTTCAATCAACTAAAACAAACCCCAGCCCTAAAAAAATTTTAAAAATAAAAAAATCTCAATACTCAAAACTAAATTCTCTTGATTAATCCTAATACGTAACGGCCTATTCATAGGTATCCAAAAAAACCCTAATTAAGTGTTTTCAAATAAAACAATCAAAATAATCAAATCCTACCTAGTATTCTAATATTGATATAATTTTTAAAAATCTCAAGTTTCCAAATGTGCTCGATTCTTTTCTCATTAGACACTTTTTCTGTCCACATCACACATCTCCCATATTTCTAATGTGACAATCAATTCAACCTTAACTTTCAATCTTTAGTTGAGCAACAAGAATATGAGATATATATATATATGCATGTATGTACGGAATTACTAGAGTGATAAAAACACACATGTTTGCAAATTGTGAATTCCTACAGACCTGCAATGGATATTTGATAAATGCAGGTTCATAACGACCTTTGCAGAACAAATGGAACGTTATGGTCAGTACGGTAAGAGCAATGAGAAATGGTGTTGACTGAGCAGCTTGTTTTGTACTTATCAATCCCATTAGAAGAAGCTGCGAGATAACCAATGCAGCTATTACACGTCCATGGACATCGGGCCAAAATGCCGCACCACTTTCATACTCTTGGTTGTAGACATTTATGATCTGCATTATAATAGAAAAACTATTATTACGAAAGCTAATAGATACAACAAAATGACTGCATCGACAAACTACAACATAGTCCAGCCAAATGTTAGAATAGACTGAAAGGTGAAAGCACATGTCCCTGACAGGATACTCCCGTGCCATGCCATGGGGCCACCCTTCCTAATAAATTGACCGAAGTCCAAGTCTACTAAATAACATTCATATATATATATATATATTCTGAAAACATATCTTGTGGTGAGACTACCACAAATTCGTGAAAGAATTAGGCAGTGATGGAGACTACAAAAATTAGAGAAATGTTCTGGAATTTCTCAAAGAGAAGAAAAAAGAAAGTTTCAAGCACATGAGAATCAGAAAATATTTCAAGACAAAAGTTTGTCTTTCCCATAAATCCATATCTAATAAGAACTACATATGACTTGCAAATAATAACAAATAAATAAATAAACACAAACAAAAATCAGTTGCAAGATGTTACCCATTACAAAAGCAGCTACAAATGAGTCCAAGATGTAAGGTTGATATTACAAGCAGTGTAAATTCAATGGTGAGTTGAGAAATTTCATAGTTTGTTGGTCAACAGGTCCAATTGATAAAACAAAAACAATTCTGGTAAAGAAAAGACATTCACAAGACTTCAAATAATTGAAAGGAAAATTATGAAGTATTTAGTTATCAAAAAAGGAAACTATAAAACACCCATGATATTTCCAGGATAATGCTCAAGGCATTTAGCCCTATCAATTTAGAGCCAGAAACAAAATATTTCCATACAGTTTTGGGACAAATAAAATAGAACTATAATAGTGAAAATCTAAAATTGGTACCAAAATTTCAGCATGAGGTACCGCTACCGTCACAATGAAGCTACAAGTAAATTTCATGTAAGCCCTGTTTTGGCTTATATGTGTTTTTAGGTGGATTGAAGATTTACCGAAAGTGTCGACTATAAAGAAATGCGTATTATCTAGACTCACATGCACACCTGAAAAATAGACAAATATATAGATGGCAATTAATTTGCCCGGTAAGCATTGTTTTGGCTTATATGTGTTTTCAGGTGGATTTCAATATTTATCAAAAGCATCAACTATAAAGGAATGTCTAGTTCCTACACTCACACTCGCACCTGAAAATAGGCAAAATATTTAGACAAATACCACATGAATGCCAAATTATGAAGACTTCCGAATGCCTATCGGAATTTATCAGAAGCTAATGGTGGTGTCCTATTGTCCACATATTAGATTAATCTCATTTGTAGTGGGGTTTCTATCACATGCCCACACAATCATATGCATATGATGTTTGCGCATCTTGACTCTACAATCTCTTCTATCAAAGATCTTATGGATAGATTTTACTCTGAATTTTTACCTGATGGCGGTATACAACATAAGCCAGACCAAAGAAAACCAGTATGAAAGGAAGTAGAAGTGGTGTCACCACAGCATAAACAAGGCCTAGTAAAAAATAGAGTTGTATTTGAGGTTCGCCAGTGTTGAAACCCAGAGACCCTGGATCCATTGCTTCCTCCCTATCCTTTTCAGTCTTCACCAAGAAAAAATTCTTCAAGTGATAGAAAATCAATGGTTTCAACCTTAAAATTTCCCCAGCAATACCAGCCCATCCATCAACCATTATATATGTTATGAAGAAAGTTGCTTTCATTGGAACTGCCACACCAATGGTTTTAGGGATCCTGCAAAAATTAAAACTTATCATTATAGACTGCACAATCTCAAACTAAAAGGCAGCACTTTATAATATGAATTGATCACTAAAGCTAATATACAAGCATAATATAGTAGAAGACACTAGAAACCAAAAGTTTGATTCGACAGGGAATAATAGAATCAGCTGATAAATGAGTCACTCAACAAGAAGGTAGGACAAGTATATTTTGTAGTATTGACGGTGGATAACAAGCTTAGAATACAAGGGAAAGATGCTAAAGCAAGACTAATTCACATGCCAATAACAAGCAAAGATGCCATTCACAAGAAAACTGCAAAAATCATTGTCTTTCTAAATAACACATGAACTAAAAAAATTTAATGGGGGTTCATAAGTCTAGATTTCAATTCTGGCAAATATATTTTGTAGTCTGGAGGGTGGATAACAAGCTTAGAATACAGGGGAAAGATGCTAAAGCAAGACTAATTCACATGCCAATAACAAGCAAAGAAGCCATTCACAAGATAACTGCAAAAATAACTAGAAACCACAAGTTTGATTCGACAGGGAATAATAGAATCAGCTGATAAATGAGCCACTCAACAAGAAGGTAGGACAAATATATTTTGTAGTCTTGAGGGTGGATAACAAGCTTAGAATACAAAGGAAAGATGCTTTCACAGGCCAATAACAAGCAAAGAAACCATTCACAAGATAACTGCAAAAATTGTTGTCTTTCTAAATAACACATGAACTAATAAAATTTAATGGAGGTTCATAAGTCTAGATTTCAATTCTGGAAAATATATTTTGTAGTCTTGAGGGTGGATAATAAGCTTAGAATACAAAGGAAAGATGCTAAAGCAAGACTAATTCACATGCCAATAACAAGCAAAGAAGCCATTCACAAGATAACTGCAAAAATAATTTTGTTCCTAAATAGCACACGAAGTAATAAAGTTTAATGGAGGTTCATAGGTCTAGATTTCAATTCTGGCATTACAGTCTAAGCCACAACTTTTATTAACTCCATCGGTGAGAAAGAACCAACTGGGGCAAGCACAGTTGGCCAGAACCTTTTCACCTTGCTAGGAGGTCGAGGGTTAAAATCTTGGCACATGCAAAACCCCAATCAATGTAGAAATAAGAAAAATAAAAACTCTATAGGCAAGAAAGACCATCTTTCCTTTTTGCAAAATGAAAGAAAAGCATAATCTAGATTTGAAAATATGACGACTCCTTAATTAAAAAAAGATAATAAGTGGGATTTCACTTCTTTCATGCAGTATTTGACCACAATTACATGCAACAGAAAGCTCTGTAATCCTGCTCCTGTAAGCTACTTGGTTTGACTTTTATTCCTTATTGCTTTTATTGTTCCAGTCATAATGTTTACAAAAAACTGCACTATCCTTCACTATAAGAACAGGAATTTTTTCAAAAAAAAAAATAAAAAATAAAAAATAAAAAAATTAGGACACAACATTACTTTTCTTATATCATTTAATGTAATATAATTCAATATCTCAATTTAAACAAACATACATAAACACCGGCATCCACCCACTCTGCATTAGCAAAACAAGAGGAAATATGGTACTGCCCCAAACTTTAATATTATCGCATGTGATGCTATTCAGATAAATATATATATATATATATCATTATTTATGCACACAAACAAAGAAACAGGCATCCAAACCAATATAATGCTATCCAACTTCAATATTAAGTTATCAAACCAATATACATAAATATAAACACACACAAACACAGACATCAATTGATCACCTCTAATATTACTGCATTCAGAAAGATAAAGGCCATGTTTGGTTTGTATTTGTGAAACAATTTTGAAAAATAATTTTCTAGAAAGAGTTAACAAAATTTGAAAATTTGTTTGGTTGTATATTTTGAAAATAGCTTTGGTGTTTTAGAGTTTGGGATAATTTATTTTATTTTATTTTATTTTTGTAGTTGAATAGATGGATGTGAGAGAAAAAGTGATTGATTGATGTGTAGGATGTGAGAGAAGGAGAGAGAAGAGAGAAGAGAGAAAAAGTGATTGATTGATGTGTAGTAGAGAGAACAGTGACTTTGGTTTTTTTTTTTCAAAAAATTTTGAAATTTTTTCTCAAAAAATGTCTCTCAGGAGACAAACCAAACAAGGCCAAAATACAGGAGAATCATAAATGGGTAGATTGCCAGAAGAACAAGGATACACTGGTCAACAATATGAAAGAAAGTTAGACAAACATACGCGTTCGCTGACTGGTTAATAAACGAACTTAGTTGCTCAAACGCAGCTCCTGTGATTATGCTCCCAAGAAATACATTCACAAAGTTGAAGATGTAATATCTAGATGCAGATCTCCTCTCAAGTGATGATATACTTATAAAGCCTTCAACTTTAGACATGAACATCAGTATTGCTGGCAGAAAGATGAGGAAAAGCTTCAAAGCAATCCCAGGTAGAAAACCTTGGATGAAGGACTTGATGAAATGCCTGCATAATAGATCAAGGTATTATTAGTAAGAAGCAGTTGTAATGATTTGAGAAACCAATAGTACATGCATGAACTTTGAATGCTTATCACTAATACTCAGCACAAACTTAGGTGATAATCTATGTATGAACATACTGATGGACCAGGGTGCCACTGGACAACTATACTATAGAGAATCCAAACTAAAACAATTATGGTTCAGTTTAAGAATAAGAATAAAGAGACCAACAAAAAGAAAGAAAGAAAGAAAGAAAGAAGAAGAAGAAACAAGAACCATGACGAGTTTAAATTTTAAAATTCATATGAGCAAATACACCCAAGTTTAAAATTATTCATACCCAACCCTCCCATCATGCGCTGGAAATTTACAACTTGAAACCGGCTGCCGAAATTCAACAGCATATTCCATAATTTGGGGAAATTCAAAATAAGATATCCAAGATCAGTGCTCTCCAAATTTCACCTTTTTGTGACTTGTTATCGCAAAGGCAAAATGAGAAAAACTAAAATAGGATAAACACACAAGCACACATAGGATTTACGTGGTTTGGCTATAAGCCTACATCTGTGGGCAAAGAACGGAGGAGTTTCACTATGAATGTAGAGATTGCAATTAGTTGGCTTTCTCTCCACAACTCTATTACAAAAGCTCACAAGATCATCATAACCTTAGAACTCTGAAATAATCTCGCCATTTGCCTATTAATCAGGTTGTGCAAGTTGCCAACAGGTAATAAACATAATCTGGGTTTAATTCAAAATACACCCACATCAAAGTGTCATTGTCATTTATATTGCTTCTACAGATTCTCATATGCATCTGTTCTTCAATGGCTTTGATTGTCTATGGCAGCAACCAAAACTCTCTGGGAAGAATAATTCTCCATTAAGACAAGTCTTTCTATCTAGAACTACTCCTTTAAGACAAGTTTATCTATCTAGCATTAAGGTTGCACTACTTCAACAATAATAAATATTGATCTCTTACATTGTTGAGGGAACTATGCAGGCAAAGGATTGAGGCAAGGTGCTATTATAAGGAAAACGTGAGCCATAAATACAAAGTGAATAAAATACATTTAAGCCTCATAGCATTGTTAAATATTAATAATTCTATCACAAATATGTAATACTCTTTATGTCCACTCAGCCCACTTTCTCTTCAGTAGTTAAACATATGCTGAAGTGCAAGTGCGTTACAGCCTATGTCTAAGTACTATATGAAGCTTATCTTTGAATGAATAATTTTAACAATGCAATAGACAAAGTTCACATTAACTCATGTGAAATTTATAAGAACATAAGAAGATGTAAGCAAAAAATTCACATTAACTCCTGACTAGGTACTGCCTAAAATGTCAAATGCACAAAAATTAACCTCACTTCATCAACAAACTGATCCAAGTTACCTAAATACAAATTCATGAATGAACATTAATGGATTGCTTTGGTATATGAACAAGAGCATACTCACATTTCAATAATGACCTTTAGGAATGGCAACTTTTTCTCGATACCCTCGATGTTTGCAAGGGATTGTACCAATGCAATTGGGATCATGAAGAAGAATGTGAGGAAGAAGAAGGCAACAGCAATTATAAGCCTCTTTATTGTCAATTGAACATAAGGAATTGCCAGGTTTTGCCAAAATACGTCACGTGGCTCTGGGGCCCATTCTGTCAACCATAATGTTGGATCTCTGGATTGCTGGGTTTGTGCACAAACGGCAGCACCCCACCGAGTTTTGAAGGAGACAAATGCTGCTGGCATAATAGACTTTGGATCATTTGTAACATTTTCTCGTTCCACAGCGATCTGAATATGAGGTATCCAAGAAACATCATTAATTTGGGGTTTCAGAAATGAACGAATACCAGATTGCAGACAGAAAATAAAAATATTAATAACTGACACGAGCTTTGAACCATAAGCCAACTGCAGATGCTAATACTGAATGTAGCAGATAATCAACTTCAATTTCAACTTAACTGATGCATGAATATTTCAGTTAAAAGTTCTTTAGCATATGAGAAATATGACACGGAGACATAAACAAAATTCTAAGCAGTGATCCTTTAGGTAGATCATTTCAGTCATGAAAATAGCAACATCAAGTGTGCATCATTGTCATTGTAAAACATGTGCATTTGTCTAGCAGAATTGGAGTGTCAACATGCAATCATGAGCAATAGAAGTAGTTAAAGAAGGGACATAACCTTTTTTTTTGGTTTTAGTAACATGGAAGGGAAGTCTTAAGCAATCATTTGTGGTTTCATCAAATGGGCAAGTAGGAAACTGACAAAATTCAGTTGAAAGCGAAATCATATCTATGGACTCCTATGTTGGTTGTCATGTAGTCCCTTTGGTATTTTTTCTCTAGGGCTGCCAGTTGGTATTCATTTCTGTATTCTCTATTTTCTTTTGTTGTTTTCAAGGATGTTTCTTATCCCTTTATGTTTCGTTCCTCAAGAACTCAAATAGAGTCATTTGTACCTTGAGAAAAAATATATATATATATATATATTAAACATACACAACAACAAATTTAAGCAGTACACACAAGTTTGTGAATACATACGTATGCATACATGTAGGCTCCGTTAGACAGTATAGTGCTATGAAAGGATAACAAAGCAAACAAACGCTTAAATTGAAAAAGAAAATTATTATGTGGGAGAATTTTAACAATGGGTATTACTTCTTTGGATAATCTCTCGATTTCAGATGTATGAAAATCAATTGCATCCACCTTATCCCCACAGAGGCCAAGGAAACCAGTCTGCCAGTTAAAACATAAAAAAGAGAACCGGGGTCAGTATTATAAATTGAAAAACAGCATTTCGCCAGAACAAAAAGGTAACTAGCAGCATAAGAGAAAATATAGTAACTCTGCAAGCAATAAATAGAAAAATTATTTGTTGAGGACATCGCATTACACAGCCGTACCTTCATGAGAGGCCGTTGTGATTGATTTCTAGAATATTTTAATTGATAATAATCAAGCCAGTTTTGCTTTTTCTTCTTCTCATTGACCAATTTTGCAAGTTTGTTTGCATTGAATACGACCTGCATAAAATTTCCAAATGAGAACAAAGCTGTATAGTATTTCAAATTCACACAACAAACTTACAGGTCAGGTCAGAAAGGAAGTAACTGAAATAAATAGTTAGGATGAAAGAGGTGGAAAATGCGAAAAGAGTAAAGATGGAACTTTTGAAGCGTTTGATTTAGCATGAGAGTGGTGGAGGAGAGTGCAAAAAAGGTTAAATTTCTTGTATGACCCACATCAACATGGTAACTTAGCTTTCCGCTTCTTACAAAAAACACGCAACTTTTTTTTTTTTCAGCCTCATGAAGGTATGCAGTTGTTATCTCACTTGCCAATTTGTCCATGATATATCACTTCCCCCATGTCCTCTTTCCTGCCCCCTTCACCAGCACCCTACCCACAAGAAAACAAATTTTCCTTGAACTTTCTATCTTTCACCTCACTTTCTATGACTTTCACTTTTCTCATAATTTTCACTCTAGTCAAATCCTAATGGAAAATTTTACATAGTACTTTTTTTTTTTTTTGAAAAAATATTGTATGTCTCAAATAATAGTTTGCCTATGAACCACCACAATGTCCTTCTCAGCTGATTATTTGACATAAAAACCATCATTATGTCATAAGATCAGAAAGTAAAATATAATACATTCCTCGTGTTGATCTAAACAAGGAGTGTTCAGTAATACAATTAACTTCACCATACAACATAAATTTCCTCCATATATGCCTGAATTTATACTTTCAAATATCATTTTATATCTTGATCTATATAACCTCATGCAAGAAGTTTCTTTGCTAACTACAAAAAGAAAAAAATATCCTGATTAATATCCTTAAAATACAATATAATGAGTTTTGTTGAGAACCACTGACATTCAGTTTTTCTTTCACTTCCATTTCATTCTCCAATAAACTTACAACCAACCATCAGCCTCTAACTCTAAATAGAATTGTCTAACCCCGGGGCAAGTGTTGACCCTTCAACTTTGTATACTACCTGGTTTGCTTGCTATTAACACATAATACTCCAATAGGGACGAAAAAGATGGCCATTCTTACAAATAAACTTAACAGATTATAACTGCATCTAAGTTATATGTTTCCCATCATAATAGAATCAATTTCGCTCATAACAAGTACAGGACTCAGATGACATCCCTTCTTTTGATCTTTTTTTTCCTTGCTTGTTGCATCCACATAACTACTTGTGTTTGAATGTATAAATGTTTATGCAAGTATTTATTAATGGAGTGTTAGCACAAGCCAACCTGATGAGTAAGATAGTGATCTGGATGGTTGACCAGGAAAAAGTGCTCCACAAGCTCGCTAACTGATTCATCAGGGTCTGGTGGTACATTCCTAAGAAGGACCTGTGAACAATCAATTTCATCAACCAAGTTTGTAGAAGCATGACATTGGAGAGAAGAAAAGTAAATGAGAATAAGGAATAGAAGGGAAGAAACAGGAATAATAATCAATGCACAACTCATAATACAGCCTAAATAGGCAGGCCATCTAAAAACTATGACATATTGGCCTATTCATAGGCTTCATAGAAAACCAAGGTACCAAAAAAAAAAACTACAATAATAAAAATCCTACTAAAACAATAAAACTAATAAATATAAAATAATGCCAAAATAAATCATTAAATCCCGAAACTTCAATTAATTTTTATCCAATGCCTTCACTATTCCCATCAGTTTTCCTCAAAGAGTAGGAACTTGGTAGACATGTGAGCATCAATAAACATCTCAATAATTTGTTACTGCAAACTACAAGGTGCCGAATTTGCCAAATGCCCAAGACCACTCAGTAACTGAAATCAACCATTGCTTGTTAATGACGGACACAATATTAAGTTAGAAAACGGATAACAAGAAAGCGACATATCATGGCCGCCACAACTTGGTGTTAAACAAAAAAACAAATCTACCCCAAAAAAAGTCGCATAATGACAACAAATCACCAGATTTCTTGTAATATTCAGATGTTAATATCATTACTGCAATGTACTATTTCTAGAAAATACAAACCAAGAGATTCCCAAGAAGAAGAAGCATCAAATGAAAAAAATATATATATATATATGAGAAAAAAATTTATTGTAAAGAAAATGATGTATGAAGATTACTAGTCCTTGAATGCCTTCCTAGAGGCTAGAGATCAAATTATAAGAACAAGGTAACGGAAGCTAGGTGCAAATGAGAAGATGAACAAGAAGGTGCAAATGAGAAGATGAACAACAATTGCTATCTAAATATGGTACTAGTGCAAAAAAGAATATCACAAGGTCTTCCAAGCAGAATTAATTATTAACAAAAAAAAAACAAAACAAAACAAAACAAAACAAAAACAAAAAAAAAAAAAAGTTTAAACCTGAATGAAGACGAAGAATTGCAATGAAATAATAAAAACATTATATTCTTTTAAATCAAACTTCAATGAGACAGACTGCATCTTACCGTGAATTGATCAGGACGGCGTCTTTCCGAGGCAAGAAAATGCAAACGCATTGATGCAATTGTTTCATACTCTTTTCGTAATACATAGCATGTCCAAAAAGTGAACACATAGGCGATCACTATATGAGCCCAAAATCTGCAATCCCAAAACAATGAACATCATTGATTACACCAGAGTAGTTCCACCAGTAAAACTAAACAAGTAGAGACTGTCATATTAAGTACAGACTGGTATATGACGATATGCTAATATAATCAGTTAATCACTCACTGATGCCAATACTGAGATTTACATCATACTATATGTATCTTAAACAGCTTATTCTCCTACTCATCTCACATTTCCCTCTAAATAAGAAGCACCTAGGGCTAAACTGAGACAAGTGGATCTGAAAAACATATATATATATATATGTATACATATGAACCTGCTTTGACAGTCAATTCACGGGCCATTTCCTAGGACCAGATGATGGGTTGGATTAGGATTACCATAAAGTCAGAGCGTAAAACATCAAGCCCAACAGATAAACAAGTTGGCTTAAGGTTGGGGAATTGTGGGGCACCCACCAGGCACCATGCCAGTGATAAACTGATGCCAACTTTACCTTCAAGTGATGGCTTCTAAGAAGCCAAGAGGCCCCCCTGCTTGAATCCAAGGAAATAGCCAAAAAGTAGGAGATAAGCCAAAGCAATTATACCATAATGGTAAGAGTGCTGACATGGCACCAACAAAGGCTTACAACACCTAAAAAGGGAAGGGTTGGTTACAATCTTACTGTCTGTTCAAATAAAGGGAAAACTTTTTTAAAATATATATATATATACAACAAATGTTAACATCGACCAAAAAGGAACGGGGGCCTCCATGCACCAGATGGAGGGAAGCTTCTTATCAGGCTTCAGAATATTTGCAATTGTTTCTTCATAATTAGTATGAGAAGGGCGCGCGGCCTGAAAGAAATATGGTGCAATAGAACCAACAGTCATCCTGATGACAATGCAATGAATTCAACATTTGTATGGCAGACCAGGCAACAGGCATGAAAGAAATTTGTCTAGTATCAGCAGCAAACTTGGGTACCAAGCCCCAGTTTTACCACAACCTATATGACTCTTGGGTCTGAGCAATAGGGAGAGATCAGGGGTCTTGAAATTGTTGGGTCCAATCTCCAACAACTTTTAGATAAATTTATTTTCAGAGTAAAAAGTACAAACCCAGCAAGACTTCAAATTTTTCTATCAATTAAATTTGATTGGAAAAAAAATTATAAGAAAAATAAATGAGTACTTCAATTCTGGCACATTTTGATACAATGCTGAAAATAGAAGTCATAATAACATTAAAATATAGTGTAACTATGAAGGCATGACGAATGCTGATGGAATATGTCAACATTCATGAATATTAAAAAACAGTGAGGTAGTATGTTTAAAAGCTTGCCATAAAAAGAAAGATTCTCACTTGTGTGATCCAGGGGGGATGTTAGATATAGAAAGCTTATCAATTTCACTGTAAGTTACATTTTGTCTCTGTAATGTGTCATTAGTCCAGTTAACAGGTACCAGGATAGCCCACGCAATGAATGTCATAGGAACAAAAATTTTGAGTCTGCATAAATCAAAGTGCAGAAATCAGCTCAAGACAAAAAATTCAAAAATGTCAAAAGAGCATTTAATTGAAATGATAGGCTCATGGCACAAAGCAATAAAATTTACTGATATCAACACAGAGATATCTTATTCCCAACAATGTTAAAACACAAATTTGAAATTAGAAAGCAAAGAAACATAAAGTTTTTCAGTTATAGTTAATGCAGGCATTAAATTATACAATTATATTCAGTAGTTCACATAGTGACATAGATACAGGGATTGTAATTTTGCTGAACTCAAGTCATATAGAAATTCAATGCCTCCTGCCAATTCAAGATACCACTTTTAAAGCTATAATTTTAAGTGTAAGCAACAAAGTGCAGTCTCTAAAACCAGAAAAATCCCTTTTTTTACCATAATTTGACTAGAATACCAAAAAAAAAAAAAAAAAATCTAACTTTTTGTTTCTTTTTTCCTTTTCAGATTCCATGGGCAGCATTTTTTTTTTTTTTTTTTTTTAGTTTCCTCAATAATTAGAATCTCAAATTTTGATTTAACAACCCTTTATTTTTATGCTTCACCAGAGTACAAAGAAAATGAACATAGAACTCCAAATCATAAAACTATTTTGAATAAGCATGTTTACAAAAGGCTATCAAAGTTTTCATCTTTGCTTCCATTACTTTGGCTACTACTTTATGGAACATTGATGAATATGTTCTGTCAATTTTGCATAGCACACGATAGTTCAGCATACAAGCTACTTGGCAAATCATAACAGGAAACAAATTCTGAGATTATAGGATTATAGTAGCATACCCTAGCAAGTAAATCCGTAAATAAACAGCAGAATCCAATCCTGCATGGTCAATAAGCTCAAGTTCAGGCATTTTCAGTGCCTCGGGCATCCAATGCAGAAACCTCAAATATGATCTGAAGTCCATATTGACAAACTTGCTTACGAATGCTCCGGACTGCGTTGGACTGCTTCTTAAACCCTTAAGGTACCATTTTGGAAAATATACCCTATCATTGAAAGGTTGAAGCCGTAATATGGCAAATGCCACTAAGAAAAAAAATGCAGTGAGAATATTGATAGCTGCCGCAAGGCCCATATCTGCAAGCGTAGCCATCTTGCCCTTCTAAAATACTGCCAATCTCCCTGTCAAAAAAGCAAGTTGTTATTCATAACCAAGATTACATGCAAAATAGAAGTAAGGTTTTAGCCAAAAGGCCACTACAAGTTCTCAAAATCATTCTCCCTACTTTTTTTTTTGCACGTCTTTTAATAAAAAGCCAAAAAACACGAAAAAAACCAACTCCCAAACGAGCCCTAAATAAAGTGCTCTTTAAACATCAGTATATAATTTACCTACAAATCACCGTATACAACAATCAATGCAGACTTGGAATTCCAAACTATAGATTCCTCTAAGCAGTTTTTTAAATTCCTTTCATAAATGGTCATATCATCACCAAATACCGAGGCATACAATAATATTGCTTAAATGAACCTCTGCTCCTCAATTGAGAATCAGTCAAAGATATGAGAAAAAATTTCAAAATTCCAACATCAACAAAATGACAAAGCCTAAAAAAATCCAACAAGACTAGTTTTTTTTTTTTTTTTTTTTCAAAATTAATGAAAAAATAGAGAAAATACTATCTAAAGAGGAATATAATAATTCCATAATTTAGGTTGTTAGCTACTTTTATGTCGACAATTCTCATAATTACAATTTGATGAACAAAAAGAAATATAAAATAAAAGAATTTGGGCAAAAAAAAAAAAAGCAGAATTGATATTTCCAAAGCAGAAAAAAGTTTTATCAGGTCTCCTCCAAAGCTGAAAAGATTCCAACCTTTCAATTTTAATCAAAAATCCAAAGTCCTAGCCACTACAAGTAAACTAGATTTTTTTTAAAAAAAAATTTCACCAAAACAACGAAAAATTAGGTAAAATACTATTTAAAGAAGAACACTAAACTATAATTTAGTAAATTTTGTTAAATCCTTTTTCTGTCAACAATTCTCGTCATTCCAATTTGATCAACAAAAAAAAGAAAGAAAAAAAAAAACTCCAGAATACAATTTTCCATGTTTCACCAACTGACTAAAAAATTAAAAATCAAAAAACACAAAATTGATATTTTATCATGTCACTTCAGTTAATTTCAGCAAAAGTTACATATATTTCCACCAATACATACATACATACATACACATATAGATACAAAATATGAATACAGAAGGTAGAAATTCATACTCTTGATTTGTGTGATGTCTCTGAGCTCTATTCAGTTGTGGTAATGCAAGAGAGCCAAAAGCATAGAAAATTGAAGCTTTTGAGACAGAGAAATAAGAGAGTTAGCAGATCTGAGAGTGTTTAGGATAGCTTCAGAGTCTCAATCAAAACAAAGAACATTCCCCAACTCTCCAGCGAGGTAAAGTGATATCCAAGCTATAAACTGATTTTGGAAGCAAACGAAAACGATACACTGATTTTCTAGTTTTGTTTGGTTAGCAAGAAAATTTGGGCAAGTATTTTCATGTCTCGTTTTGGAAATGATCAGTTAGTTTGGATTTAAATATTATTTTTAAAGGGAAATAAAATGACTAGTGGCCTCCAGGCGTCGGCAAGGAGAAGTTATTTGGTGCTCCTGGGCACGGATGCTTCAGATGTACTATGATTGGTCAAAAAAAATTAGAAAATGTCTCGTAACTTAAATTTTGTGGCTCAAAAGTGGCTCAAATGGCCAAAACGACGTCGTTTTGGCCATTTTTATATTGTTCTGTATTCAAAATGACGTCGTTTTGGTCATTTGAGTCATTTTTGAGCCACAAAATTTGAGTTACGTAACATTGTCGAAAAAAATTATTTTTTTACTAATAGAACATGCGAATGTGGTGTTTTAATTTGATTTTTATTGGTTAAAATAGTATGATTCATTGTCTTTTCTTTTTGTCTATTTTTAAGAAAAAATTAGATACTTACCCTATTTAAGTAATATTATAAAATTATTAAATAATTTTTAGAGAGTGAAAATCATAATTTTATATTAAATTATCGGAGAACATAAAAAATATAATGATTTATAATTAATGAAGAAGGCTCAATGATTTTCTGTTTCTAAAAATTTATATCTCTGCTCTAAATCACTTATATAACTATTTAATATATTTTGAAATTTGTGAATAGTAAAATTCTTAGATTTAATAGTTATGAATAATTTAAAAAGAGGGAACAGAAATTTTTAAAGGGAGAGGATCCAGAAGATAGCTACGTGGCGAAATAATTTTTCGTCGGGGAGATGATTACAACGGCTACTTGCGGGAATTAGATGAGGTGGGAGTTAGGTCTACGGTCTTTTTGAGTGCGTGATTTTCACATCCAATAATTGAAGTACGTGGTGCGTTACTTGGAATGTGGTCTACGATTTTGGCGGAGGATGGGGTGGGACATTTTAGCCGCGTGAGTGTCGCGTCTCTTGCGTGGGTTATATACAAAGCCCATGCCTTTTGCGTTGCTCATTGCATCATCATCTATGCCATCCATATTAAGTGAGCCTCTATTTTAATTTTATGAAGTTTTGGCACGTGACATTTACATAATAATAATAATAATAATAATAATAATAATAAGAGTACGATTATGGTGTGTAACTGACGACTTACACTTATGCTTTTTCTGTTTGCAGTTCTACTTTTGTTTTCACCTTCCACTTACACTTTTTATGTAAGTGACACATGGTGTGCAACCCTCAAGAATTGCACACTTAAGAAAAATCCCAATAATAAAGACTATTCTATAATAACTTATTATTAAAGTTTTATTTGAGAATAAATTATTTTAATAATTTTTTAATTTTTTATAAAAAATATATAAAAAAATAAAGAAAGTAATGTGTTAATTTATATTAATTTTTTAGCTAAAATATGTAATTACTAAACGTGACCTAAATCACATTATTTAAGTAACTAATCTATAATGGTCTTGTTTGAGAGATTTTTTATTTTATTTTTTGAAATAAAATTTACAAAAAGATAAAATAGATTAAAATAATTAATAAGACAAAATATCATATTAAATTCATAATCATTTTTTTTCCACAAACATCACATCAAACTACAAAAAAAAAATTCAACCATCTTTTCAAACATAAATATTTTAGTCTACTAAAATAATCAATTTCCCAAACGAGACCAATAACTTTTTCTCTTCTTTAATAACTTACTTTTATTATTATTATTATTATTATTTACTTTTTACTTTCTTTCCTTCTTTTTACAATGATTTTCTCTTTTAAAGAAAGTACAAGTGTTTCATTTAAGGGTTTGGTTATGGTGTGCAACTTACACCTTACACCTTATTATTTACACTTACATCTTATACTTACACCTTTTATACCTTACACCTTACATGGTGTGCAACTTACACCTTACATTTACACTTTACACTTACACCTTACACTTACACTTACACCTTACACTTACATCTTTTGTGTAAGTGGCACATGGTGTGCAACCCACTTACACTTTTTATGGGTTGCACACCTAAGAAAACTCCTTCATTTAATTATGGGAAAAGAAGTATAAATCAATATAAGATTATATTTTATTTCTCTTTAATAGTAAGTGATCTAAGAGTTTTTAAATTTTATATTCTCAATAACTAAAGCTTTTGTTTATTTATTTTTTGTTTTTTGTTTTTTTTTTTTTGGTTATAAATTTTGTTTTTTTTTTTTTTCCTCTCATTTTACAATCATTCTGTTACATGATTTATTATTATTTTTCTTTTACTTTTAAATTTTCTAGAGAAAGCAATTGAGTTTGTTGAATATGCCCAAATGGATTGAAGAAAAACAAGAAATTGAAGAAGAAAGAGATGTAATAGAAGAAGAACAATTATCAAGTTTAGAGATTGAAAGAGAGGTCTTTTGGGGTTAAAATTTGGAGGTTTGGAATGAGTTTGCTAAGGAAGTACAAATGTGATGTCCCAAATTTTGGGAACATCGGTAATATAACTAGGGTTTAACTAACGGATACACAACATTTTTAAGCATAAAATACAAATAATTACACTAAAAGAAAATATTACTAATAGTTACAGATAAAATTCTTCAAATCATGAAATACAAGTCAATTCCTAGATACAAAAAGACTAACCAAAATACAGGAAATACAAAATCTACTCTCTAAGGCAGTCATGGTTCCTCAAAGCTTGTAGGGATTCCGTTCTTGGTGTAAAACTCGTCTCCACCTGGCATAAAGCACCATGAGTATGGAATGCCCAGTAAATACACACACCCCGACCATTTCCCATTCCAAATACACAAGTAACATAACGACACGATTATAACATACAGAGAAAGCAATAATTAAACAGAGCTTATAATTAAATTTCGATTCTCAAGAATAACAGTCAATTAAGTTAGTTCTAGGCAATTTCCCACGGGATGTCGTTCCTACCCAACCACTAACACTGGCCACGAACAATTCTGACTCCCCCTTGGTTACTACAATACTAATGCGTCTCTTACCGTATAACCACTAGTACGTCGCTTACTACACAATTGCCAATGATGCCCACGCACCAAGGTTACATACCCAAGTGGTGACATCAAGGTCTGCCCTAAGGGAATGGGCTTCTAGGGATACTTTTCCTATGTGAGACCCTCACGGCTACCCTTATTCCTCTCATTTTCGTTAAGCAGCCAGAATACCTCTCCTGCCATGTTAGGGTTCGAAAATACACTTGCGCAAGACTTCACAAAAATGGACCACATTCCACTATATCATACTCTTGAATCCATCGTTCATTATCTTATAAAATTTATCATAGATTACATATCAAAACTAAAACATTCAAGAAATATAGAATATAAGAGTTGCAAACAAAATAAGAGCATATTAACACAAATTTCCAGATTTTCAGATTTAGACCAGTTTGAAGATAATTATGAAAAAAATACTTTTATTGGCCCTAAGTACCTGGCCTCATGTGAGTTTGTAGATAAATAAGTCTAGTTTCAAACTCAATTTACGAAAGTAGGATATGTATTTTAGATTTTAAGATAATTCAGAATTACCAAGATCTATCTAGATTGGTTGATCGTTACGCAAATCGGTTTTTCTCTCAAACCCCTCACACTCTTGAGTTCAAACAAATTTTAGTTGAAATATAACACCAATATTAAGATTTTGACATAAAAGTGGACTTAAGATTATTTTTCTGGAATTTTCTAAAAGTAGAGAAAGTTGACTATTTTTCTAGTTCTGTGAGTAACAAACTTAGAAAATTTGTTTAGGTTATAAGAATACATCCTTAGGTCCTACCAAAATTATCACATATTCTAAACATACCAAATATTACCCCGTAAAAACAGATTTTGAGTTTATGGAGTTTTGATAGGAAAAAAAATTCAAGAGAGAGAAAAGATTATGCTGGATATTTAAGAAAGAAAGAGAAGTACGCCATTTCTTGATTAATATACATTTATACAAGAGTATAGTGTTGGAACAATCTTCTGTGTACAATAAATAAATTGAAACTAAATCAAACAAATAAAATAAATAACATACCGAAATTATTTTACCGAACCGAAGAATAACAAAAAGATCAAGTTGAGTGTGTGACACTCTGTCCTTAAGACAAATTCACCCCGCTACGGTGCTTACGGTTATGTGGCGTCTATCTCCCAGGATACAATGATCTTCACAAATTGTAGTAGCACTCCAAACAAATTTGTCCGGGAACTAGAACATGTGTTCTATACTCTCTAATTTTTTTTCTTAGAAAATATATGAAGAATATATCATGCAAGAGAGCAAAAGTAGAAGGAAAATGAAGATTTTCGGATTGCCAAAAAGCTGGAACAGATCTGGTTTCTATAGGCCCTGTTTGGTAGAGCTGTGGGAAAGTGATTATAGATTATAGCTTAACAGATTATAACTTATAGTTGTGAGTATAAGCTGCTAACCTGTTTGGTGTAGCTGTGGGATTATAGATTTAAGCAGCAAAGTAATGTTTGGTAAATAAGCTGTAAAATAGCTTTTTGCTGTGTAATTGTCATCTTTGCCCTTATGAACAGGAAATTTGTAATATTTGTCATTTTCTTCCCTTTAAATTTTGAAAAAGTTATTTCATTAATGGAAGTTGATTACTTAGTACATAATTTGATACATTTCATTACCTCAAATATTTATTTATTTTTTTATTGAATTTTTTTGCAATAATATTGAGTTGACAAGAAAACAAAAAATGTCATTGCAATAAAAATACAATAAATTACTATTAAGGCAAGAAAAATGAAACTTCATAGATATTTATAGAGCTCCTAATTTCGTCTGCAAATTGACATACAAATATTATATCTCCTCACTTCCATCTCGTTGTCATCACATGCAATATCATTTCCATGGCGTGCTTGTTGAGACGAAGATCCTTCCTCTTCATTAGGCACATAATCCGTGAATCTATCATAAGAGTCAAATGCAATATCGCGGAGCTTACTTCGTCGGATGAAATTATGAATTGCCATTGTTGCACAAACAAGTTTGACTTGGGTCGGCTACTTATAGTTTGGTGGGATATCCTTTATTATCGGCCATCTTGCTTTCCAAACCCCGAACGTTCTTTCTATTACACTTCTAAGTGATGAATGTGCTTGGTTGAATTTTTCTTGTGCATTTTGGGGGGGTTGACCATGTCCAAATTGAGCTAAATGGTATCTCTCTCCTTTGTAAGGTGCAAGATATCCTTTCATGTTTGGATAACCAGCATCCACAAAGTAAAACTCATCTATTTTAAAATTCCAAAATGAAATTTAAGTAAGCAATTATAAATGTAAAAATAAATATGAAGATGTGAGTGTGGTGCATCTATTGTAGTAATCAAATATAAAACAGTTACCTCCTTGTGGTTTTGGAAAATTAAAACTAGGATTCCTAATTGCATCTAAGAAGATCCGAGTATCGTGTGCACTTCCTTCCCCTCCTGGTAAGCAAAATGTGAAACACATATCGAAGTCACATGCGGCCATTATGTTTTGAGTTGCATATCCCTTTCTACCTATTAAACGAGCTTGCTTATCTGGAGATATATATGCTTTGATGTGTGTTCCGTCAATTGCTCCAACACAATCCTATTACATAATAATGAAAAAAAAAAAAAAAATTAGCCATAGATTAGTAGAAATATCCTACCAACATTAATTATATGTAACACCCAAGTTGCGCTTGTACTTAATTATTTACCTTGAAATGAGGATAATATTTACGGTTGCGTCGGATATATGGATGCACACCATTAGTCGGTTGAGGCCTTACCCAATCAATGGACATAATTGTAACAGCCTTTAACACCTTCTTGAAATATTTTGAAATAGTCTCGCCAGAATGTTGAAATCTTTCTTGGACATTTCTGTTTCGAATGTCACTGCCAACAATAAACAAAAATATTACAACTTGCTCTTGAACCGAGACTTGTCGTCTAGTTTGAAGGCCATAATTTGTCTGTAACAAATTACACAATTGATAAAATACCTCTCTTTCCATTCAAAAAATTTCAAATATTCTTATCCGATTCCCTTCTTGTAATTCTACCATCCACATCCCTCTTATTAAACAAGATGCCCTACATGGTTCTTTTATCAAATAATTTGTTGCATATGTCGCTGCAACTGTAGCCGCCGTAGCTAAGAGCATATTATTATTTTGTTGGGTTTGCGATGTGCTGCCTTCATCGTCAGTATCTTCATCATCATGGTCATCATTCCATTGGTCTTCATCACTGTTACTCATCTTTAAAATACCTACTCATTTAAAAGGTTCAGTTACCATTCAATTCAAAAAAAAATAGGGCGACATAAAGGGTTAATATAAATTCAGAATTGGCAATTTAAATTATTAAATCAAACCCACTATATTCACAGCAAGATTCAAAACAATGTGAACAAGTAAAAGTTACTAAGGGATAAAAGTAAAGTTATTTGATAGTGTTTCTATTAAGAACAACCTTGTTTCTATTTTAAACTATCCAGATTGTAAACCATTTCAAACACTAAAGGTCCATATTGTAAACTATCCATTAGGTTAGGAAAATGAATATATATTTTCTAAAAAAATCCAAATTTCATTGAGCAGCTTTTTGTTTCACTCATGAGTTCGGTGGGTCATATGCACCAGCCATTTGCAATCCTTGAGCATGGCAAACATATTCAATATCTATTCTCTCTCATGAGTTGGGTGGGTCATATGCACCATCCATTTCAACATGGAGATGTAATCAGTAAGAAAACATATTAGTATGCCACAGTGGTGTAACTACTTGGAGCAGTTTCAGACCCTATTTAACTGTTTCAATTCGTAACTGTCAATCTAACTGTTTCAATTCATGAAATTCAAGCATAACACAAATGCAATTCAAGCACGCAACACTGTTATATACATATCCAATTCTAGCTCACGAATGAAGTATTGAAGATGTGTTCCTATCTACTGAAATATAAGGCAACCTGTCATCCATTTATCCCAATTAAAGAAAACCATCATTCATATAAAGAAATATATAAATAAAAAAATGAAATAGGTGAAAGATTAAAATGTAAAGCAAGAAAATTATACCTTAAACTTCAACAAAGTTATACCTGGAGAGATTCAAATGTAAAGGAAAAAAATGTAAAGCACAAAAATGAATTGAGTAAACCATTCACTTACATATACATATATGTAATCGTCACCATTCACCTACCATTCATATTCACCTACCATTCATATTCAACTAACATTCAACAAGTCAACCATTCACCTACCATTCAACTAAAAAAATGTCACCTACCCACCAACCATTCAACCATTTAACTAACAAAATCCAACATAATATTAATAAAATTCGAAATAATGAGTCCACAATTAAAAGTCCAACATAGAGTCAATATTAATAAAAGAAAAAATTAGGAAAATATTGCAACAGTCCACAATTACTAAAATAAAAAGTCCAACAGAACAGTCCACAATTAATAATAAAAGTCTTAAGAACAACCGGGTAGTCCACAATTAGCTGCGATAACCTGTGGTGGTCTTCTCCATCTCAATCTCCAACTTTATAAACCGAAGCCGAACTTCATCCGTTGGAAGAGTCATGAAGCACTCACGGTGCTTGTCTCGTAAGAACAATCGGGCGGCCCATACATACAGCTCATCATCCGGGGACACACCAGGGATGTTTTCCAACTTTGCCAAACATTCTGCAATTGAAGGATATCTTGATGAGGTCTGTGTTGAAGTTGCTGAAGATGACTCAACCACATTGACTATACGATCAAATGTCTTGTTAATTAGAGCTGCACCAGTAAATTTCTTCTTTGTCTTGCTCTTGGTTAATGAACCACCAGTATTCGATGAACGCTTTTTGTTTAACTTAGAGGGGTGAACCACCTCCAAATCATCATCATCATATTCAGCATCATGTGGGGTATGAAATTCCTCCACATTGTCATCAGTGTCAGGCATAACCCCTCAACTAGGAGTGTATACCCATTCTCCTATAGCAGCTGCATCTGAGAATAGTATGTCTAAGTCTTCACTAAATTGCAACGGCATACGCCGGAATTTAGTAGCATCAGGATACCTCTGCAACAATTACAAAGAAAAAATTTAACATTTATAAGTATTAAAATTTGGTGTGTTTAAACAACAAAAACAAACAGAATATGTACATTAAGCAATTTAAATACCTCAAATTTCTTGGTCCACCACTCATCAGATGCGGATATAGCTCCAGTCAATGTATCACGGCTTAAGCCTGTCTCACCTCTTAACAGATTGTTCCACAAAAGCCAATCTTTTTTCAATACATCCCAATGGTTTTTCATTTGTATTCTTTGGTATGCTTTTCCAATCATAGTTTTAAACGTAGTTATGACATTTTCCCACCCGACCATATCTAAGTGTGTACCAGGTCTGTGTCTGACCTTCACTTGCTCAACACAAAGCTTAATAAAGATTTCATTTGATTTTGCATCCGAATGAGCCTTAACATATGGTACTTGAGAGGATTTTCCCTTATTCTTTCTATTTTCAAATTGTGTTTCCTCTTGGGTACTCATTCTATGAAAGAAAAAAAAAAATTGTTTAACACATACTCATTAATCATTGGTTGCATTAAAACATAAGATTAGTACAAAATAACCATACATGGCATGATTAGTATAAAACATAAGATTACTACAATAGACGTCTCATCATTGGGTACACAACTTAGCGAAAAAACACATGATCTAAAAGCCACCTACAATCATTTGAAGAGTAATGCAACTGACAGAATAATACAAATTGTGAGCAAACCCACAACAAGTTGCTTCATAAATGTTACGGATTGCTCAAGTATTTGGTTCTTCACTTTTAGTCCTACAGTCTCGATGTTTTGATTTTGATAAAGATTTGTCTCGTTCCTCTGCCTCTCTACTATCGTCACAGATTTTGGGGTACACCACCTCCAAAATTGACGATTTCTCTTCTCACAAATTACATACAGTCTTCCTTTTGATGGCTTCTCAGATTCGGTTACCCTTATGGCAGCTCTTACACCACACTCACATTTCAAAGCCTCATACCTCAAATCCAAGGTCTCAGCACTGGAAGCATAGTTACTAGAGGATGACATGCCTCTGCAGTAATTACGAAGAATTGAATCCACATCCTCTAAAATTGATTGGGAACTTAAAGATGTTATACATGACTAACACTATTGTCCATGACCAACTATGTAAACAGAAAGAGTTTTCATGCATTGGATTGAGTAACCCTTATTGATACAATGAAAATATTTGCACACTTTGGCCTTGCAAAGACAAAAATAAATAAATAAATAAATAATAATAAATAAAAAAAAAACAATTTGAAACTATTTTTGGTTCAGCTACACTTTGGACACTTTGGATTCAGCACAATTTGAAACTGTTAATGGTTCAGCAAACACATTAAAATAAAACATTTTCCTTTCCTCCCTCATTCTCTTATGCAATGGCATTCAGCACATGGTCCCCCTTGAACAGAAAATTCATTCCTCTTTCTACATCAGGGAAATTATAATAAATAGAATCGCAAAGAGTTTTGCTTAATTAATAAGGATTCACTTTTACAAAAGAATTATATTAACTCAGATGATTCACACCTGGAAAATTTCAAAAATGTTAAAGCCCTTAATTTTGAAGAGTTAGTTTCTAATTATTACCCGTGAAATTTTTTAAGTGATATACTCTTAAAAGTGAGCTAAACTAGTATAAGTTTGTTAATAAATACAAATGGAGTAGGTGAAGAGCAATCTAGGAAACGAAATGCAGAGCCTATTTAAGCAAAAAGGAAAAACTGGACTTATTAGACTCAGGATGATATTTCAAGAAGAGAAGTCAAAGCCTTTTCATAGAAAAAGAACTGACAAAAACTTACGAACAATAGAGAAGTATTACAAAAGGAACTTTTAGCTGCTCAGCAGCCAACTATATTTACAAACTATCACAGATAAAGCCTAAATAAGAGAATGGTAAACAATGACATATGGGAATTATAGATCCAAATTGAATTACATGACCAAAATAAACCAAAGAGCTCTTGATATTCTATCCTATGTCTGGGCATTTTCTAAAACTTCACAAACTAATTTAACTAATGAAGATAAAAATTATCAGTTATCTTCATCAAACACTAATTTATCAAAAGCCAATCAATGACAGAAAAAAATTGTATCAAAAGGCAAACACTGTATCAAAAGAAGATAACACAAATTTGTTATTTAAATTGGAGCAACAAAGAATAATTTTAGAGAAAAATAACATTAATTTACGAAAATTAACATTAATTTCAGAGTAAATAAAAGTTCAATTCACATTAAGATGTTATTTACGAAAATAAACTGAATGACAGAAAAATAAAATCAATATATAAATAACATTCTTGAACTTCAGTTCACACTTCACATACAGACACACACAATCTTCAGAGAAAAGAATGGGGGGAAATAAGAAGAAGTTCCATATCTATATATTCAGTCATATATCTTCAGATAAAGTAAACAAAGTATACATTTCTTTGAGAGAGAGAGATGACAGATAAGGGAGAAGGCAAAGCTAAGGGCAAGATGGAAGAGGAAAATTCAGACGGAGAGGCCGCATTCAACTTGAAACCAAATGGTGAATCGAAGGAAGAAGAGAGAGTGTGATCTGTCTGTAAACCCTAGCTCAAATGTGTGTGTGTGTGTCTGTGTGTATATATATCACAAACAAAAGACATGAACTGTTACCTTTTGTAGTGCAGATCTTGGAGAAATCTTGGAGAAATCTTCGACTTCGATTGGCTGATCTTGGAGAGATGTGGAGGATCATTTTTCATCGCCAAGGAAATGAGAAGACGAGTGTGAGGAGAGAAGTGGTCTAGGGCATGACGAAAGAGGGCTTATATAGTGGCATAACCGTAATTGTTGAAGTTTTGAAGGGGCATTTAAGTCATTTTATGCCCCTCCAAACAGCTGCGCGCTTAAGCGGAAATCTGAAGCACCTCCAGAGCAACTTCTCCAAATTGGCTGAAAATGACTTTTTTAAAGTTGTAATTTGGTGCTTTAAGCTGTGCTAAACAGATCAGAATGACTTAAATTAAGTCATAAGTTGAAATAAGCTAAAATTAAGTTTCACCAAACAGGCACATAGACCCGAACAGGTGTAAAATTCAAACTGAACATGTGGGTTTTTTAATTGAATAGGTACTGTTTGAATTTCAATAGATTTACTGGACAGTTTGATTTGTTTGAATTGTACAGATTCAAATTTGTTAACTGCAGCAGTTTCTGGCAGTTATAAAACTGTAAAACAGTTTGAATCTGTTTAGGAATTTCGAACAGAAGGTGGTAAAAATTGGACAGAAAATTAATTTCAATTTTGGCACAAAATTGAAATTTAATTTCATTAAGAATTTCTGAAAAAAATTCAAATAAATTTTGTACAAAAAATTAATATTAGAACCGACCCAACCCACAACCGCACCGAGCATGGCCGGCTGGTCGGATGGCCAGCGGCTACAACACGCATGCATGTGTGTGGTGGTTTGAGCTAAGGTTCCATTTGTTCATAACTCCTCCCTTCTACAAACTTAGAGTGCCCCTTGGGGCCTAACCCAAGTTAGTACACCAAGTGCTTATATACATACATAAGCTTTTTTAAAGTTTCAATGTGGACTAGCTTTACAAAGAAACCCACATTTAAATCTTTAAATGTCCAATGCCACGAACTCGAAAATGACATCAAGTTCCTATTCACTCATAAATAGTTTTGATGAACCGTCTTCACCGTGTAACTTACCATGCGACAAGGAACATGTCACCTTTTCAGACCCATCCCAAAAGACGTTTGGGGCCTACTCAAATTTAGGCTCAAATATGGCCCAATATAAGCCTTATAAAACCAAAATTTCCAACAATTCCCCATATGAATAGAATTTGACGGAGAAAAAATGCGACAACATGATCTAATTATAGAGAGTACAGAAATTGAAAATATTCTGCAAAGGATAGGTAGCTTTTGGCTTTAAACCTTCATTTGTGAGACACTATCGGATTTAGTAACTAACCAGTGAACATGATGTCTTGAACTGTTCAGCCATTTGTGTAAACCAAGACAATAGAACTCATACAGTATATCTCCAGACACAGTTTAGTTCTCATTATTGTGTTCATTTTGGTCCTGAACAACTTGGTCTTTCATAAACTTCCATTAAAATGAACTCGTATGATGTCATTGCATGTAAGGTAGTGCGCATGAATGGAGTAATAAAGTATGTGATATTTGGCGGTATAATTAGTAATGGTACGAGGCATCTATATGTGTCGAATACGCTACATTGGTTCCTTGCATATTTTTTTGTTATAATGACCCATTTTACTACAATGGCCACATTGAATCCACTGAACCACCTTACCCTTTGATAGAATTTTCTTCCATTTAGGCCTTCCAAGGGGCCGCTTGAAAATAGGTGGCTCAATGAGGTAATCCAATGTTGTGAACTTGGGTTCTTCTACTTTAGGAATTGGGTAAATAGACCCGGAATACACTGCCCTATATTCTTGAACATGATAAAACGGTTCTATAGAGTCATAAATATTCCTGCCACTATTTCAAAAAGCAACAACCGTGTAAGAACACAGGAACCCATTCAATTGCCACTAAAACACATGAACATGAATGTGCGCCAATGTCGACCAACACTGATGGGTTTGAACGAACCTTAAACAGATTATCATCAGCCTGACTAATAATCCAACACCTGTTATCTTTAAACACTGATACCAAACTCTTTTCTATCTTTGGGCAAAGCTCACCAACCCAGCTGCTAGATTTAGCTTTACACTTTGTCATTTGTTCCATTATTTGTCCTTTAATTCCATCTACCAACTGAGTAATGAGGAGATGACAAGCTTTTCGAATCTAGTTGTTAAACGATTTGGTAGCATTGGACCACATCTCACCATACTTGCAGCGCCTGTAAAAATGAAAAAAGTTATTGATGCTCGGACTTGAAAACGAATATTTTACAATGTGCACGTTTACCGTAATCAAACTCTAATTGAAATACGCATGAGCCTAATGTTTAGGATGCAAATCTTTCGAGAAATTTTGCAATAACCGCTGGGTTACATTGTTTCAGAATCTTGATCTTTTGATTGAACGAAGACACTGTAAATGCATAAGCACATTCTCGTAACTTACGCATGAGGCAGATTTTGTGCTCAACATTATCATAGTTTATCCGGTCTCTTAGATTCATTTAAAGATATAGCAAACATAATGCATACTGCGCCGACGAGAACATGGTAGGCATTGATTGCAACAACCCAGCATTGTGATTAGACACAAACGTTAGCATCCTATTACCGTCCACAAATTCCGACAATTGATGCAAGAACCACTCCTAATTACAAGCATTTTCGAAATTGACAATATCAAAAGTGATTAGGAATAAACCTGCGCAAATTGCATGTTAACAATGTAACATTAGCCACATGTTGCTTTCAGAATACCCAAATAAAAGCATGACATGAACACCAATATAATTTGTATTTGGTGCTATATGTAAAATGCATCAGAATTGTGAGAATTGAACAATGTACCCTTAAATATGAAACACATACCTTGGTTGCCATCTTTAGCAGCAGTACTAAGCAAAGTCCCCTTGAACCTTCTCTTAAAAAACATACCATCCGGAAACAAAAGCGAGCAGCAATGCTTGAACCCATTTATGCAAGCATGAAACAATATAAAATATCTCACGAACCAGCCAGTTTGTTGATCAAAATGCAAATTAATGTAACTTTGTGGGTTGTTCTCCATAACAACATCGCTATATCACTTGAGTTGGTCAAATGACATGAAATGATCTCCAAAAACTTCATTTCTCGCTTTCTCCACCCCTAACCAAGCAACCCGGTAACTAATGTCCAATCTGTAACCATTTTTCAAGTCGAAAACCACGTCCGTTGGTTGGGTGAGTAATTGTTGACACACACAATCCGCTATGACATCGGACACCAAATATGAACCAACCTGCGAGTTCCTGTACGCTTGTATAACAACATCACACAAATCTACGCTATTAAATCTTTTCAAACACAGAACTCCATTCGAGGCGGACACCCTTGTGTAAACCAACCACGCACACCTAGTAGAAGCTGTAAACTTACACATAGCTGTGATTCGAATGGAGTCATTTTTTACGTACTTAAACTAAAACTCACATTTGACGGCATAGTTGTAGAGTATCGTCTGGAATTCATGTGCACCATCTCTAAAAGATTGACCCACATGTGTAAGACCAAATGCCCAACCAACAGACAATAACATCTTCAATTTATGAGGACAATATGACAATAACAAATCCGTTTGGTCTTCTGTATCGCACATCCACCCATCCATGATGTCATACACTCCGTCATCGAGAGAACTCGTCGCACCACATTCAACACCCAACCCATCCTTTCGCATTTGAATTAGCACATCAATATGATTAAGGTCAAATGACTTTGCAAGGGGCAACATGTTTTGAACATCATCATCACAATCAACCTTAAACTCATTGTATCCAGGAATAAAGAACAAGAAATACACCAAACTTGGCACTAAGCTCTCAAACTTCCCACAAACACTATCAACTAACTGTGCAAATGTAAAGGCATGATAAAGATAAAAAAACTGCATTTGTCTATCCAAAAGTACACAACAGCAACACTATGAACTCCATACCTACAAGGAAAAAAAAAAAAAAAAAACATTACATATACAAATTTATGGTCATATGAATGTGTATGGATCGTCTCTCTGGAAACAAGAACACAATGTTACATATACATGTTATGCTTGCAACATCACAATGTTGCGACGTTGAATTTCCCAAAAATTAACATGATGACAAACTGATATGACAACATATCAGCATAACAAACCTACATCCCAAGTTTGTAGAGCCTCACAAACCATTATGGTATGTTAAATCTTGGAACAATATCATAACTACACACTTGGATATAAATATAAACATCATTAACATATATTGTAACCATACCCTCACCGTCTACACTCTGTATACATTCCACCCACATAGAAAAAAAAAAACAACACCACAAAAAAAGAAAAGAAAAAAGGAACCCATTAACATCAAAAAAACCACAATCTAACTAATAGCCCAAACCAACATCAGGACAACCCACTGCAAATCCACATCAGAAAAAAGAAAGAAACACTAACCTGACATAAGTCGCACAACACATGAAAAAGCAAAACCCCATAAATCAACAGCAACACTACATCCCCCACACATAACTCGCCAGCAAAATACAATGAAATCACATTTGTGATGAAATATCAATTGGGAAACATCAACAACTCCCAAAATAGTCCGCACAATCCCCTCCCAAAAAAATAGTAATGTTAAAACATACTTTACCAACAACCATCCAGTACCAGGAATAAATCAAAACAAAATCAAATGTAAGGACAAACAAGTAAACTCAAAAATCAACAAATCAAATAAATGTAACATGCCTAAAATAAAAAGGACTAACTGGTCTAATAGAAACACCTAAGATTAAATGGAACAAAATTTCTCCAAATGAGATTTATGAGTAATTTTTCCTTTGATAAACATGAAAAATAAAAATTAATTAATTAATTAAAAAATCAAAAAAAAAAATAGTGCAAAGATAATGTAAAAGTATATGAGAGTGTGTGTATATATATATCATACATCAAATTTAGGAAAAAAGAAGAAGAAGAAGAAGAAGAAGAAGAAGAAGTTATGAGATTGAATACATAAATTAAAAAAAAAACAAATTAAATATAGATGCATTAAAAATTTTATCAATTGAAAAGCAGTTTTCCATAGTTCAATTTTTATCAACTTAATCGCATAACTTTTTTTGAATTTGCACACATATTGCATGGGTCTCTACCGCCAGTCATTTCATAAAAGAGGCCAATAAAAAGTTGGCATTTATTATGTGTTTTAATTTTTAAATATAAATATTTTTTAGGAAATTATAAATAAATAAATAAAATTTAAGATTTCACGCCGTTAACAAATTAAATTAATTTTTTTAATTATTTTAATTTAAATTTTAAAATTTTAATATGGGAATTTTTTTTAAGATTCTTGATATTAAGATTTTATAAGATAAAAAACATACAATATTTTCATAATAGTTGCGGTCCCTAAACATTTTTACAGAAAAAATTCAACTGAAAGAAATTTATGGTCAACTTAGAAAATTTTCAGCCTAACTTAGAAAAATTTCTGTTTCGACACCAAAAAAATTCAATTTTCACAGAGAAATTTCAAAATTTCACTGATAAGATCATTGAGAAATTTCGAATATGATCATAGAAAAATTTCATCAAGGGACCTTAGTTAATAAAAAAAATATCTTGGATCTCTCCTACTACATAAAGTTGGATAGAGATGTTTCACTAACTTTTGCATTTAAAAATAACATAAATTCTAACCATTTGTTTGTATTCAATAATTATAATGAATTGAGAAAGGACAATTTAAATAATTTAATCAATTTTTTTTCTTTGATATTGTTAACCATTACCTTCCACCTTTATCATTAGCCATCACGACTACTCCTCTTCCCTAATCCATTGCCACCACTCCATTCCTTTTTCTAGTCCACCACTACTCATCTACTTTCCTAATTCACTACCATTCCTCTAAATTGCCTTTGTTTTGTTAATTATGATTAAAATTGATAATATTTTAAAAATTAGGAATTTTAAATGAAATAATTAAAAAGTTATAGTTTATTACCTAAGTCAAAAATAATTTTTTTTAAAAATCTTTTTACAATATTTTTTTTTGGCGTGTATATAAAATGTTAATATATTAATAAAATTATATCACTACAACAAATTTATTCAAGTTTAAGAACTTATTGACATTTAGGTGCCCTCCATAATGATATGAGAGTTACAGCTCAATTCAATATATATATATAACACTAATACTCATTTTTCTTTTTCTTTTTTTAATTCTCATCTTTTATCTATCTCATCACTTGTAAATTATAATGTATAATGTTTAAGATTCAATCATTTACCACTTTAATAAATTTATCATTATTATTATTAGTACCAAATAATCATTCTATAAACTCAAAATACATTTAAAAAGTCTTAAAATTTTGGATTAATTACCTAAAAGTCCTATCTACATATTTAGTAGTGGCTTAGGTCTTGTCAAAAAGTTTTTGAACCAATAAGTCCCATTTACAGGTAAAAAGATGTTTTGCCCTTTAACTTAAACAAGTGTATATATAATAACATTGCTGTTAAACTAGATCAACGCCAAAACTGAGAATGTTCTCAGTTTCAAAATAGAGAATGATTTCAGTGTATAATTATCAAAATTAAGAAATTTCTCAATTTTTTTTCAAGTATGAATTGAGAATATTATCAATTTTAAAAAATTCTCAATTTTTTTCATGATTAAAATTGAGAATATTATAAACTGAGAGTGTTCTCAATTTCAAAACAGAGAATGATTTCAGTTTATAATTATCAAAACTAAGAAATTTTCTTAAATTTTTTTCTAATATTAACTGAGAATATTATCAGTTTTGAGAAATTTCTCAATTTTTTTCATAATTAAAATTGAGAATATTATCAATCTACTCTCTCCCTTTTTCTTACATTTACCTTCTCCTCCTCCATCAACACTTTCCAGATCTGGAAATCTCCTAATCTAGTTCTAGATCTGGTATTTCAGACAACAAGTTTGAAATACCTTGTCTCCGACGAGAACGATTTTCAAAACAACATCAATGAGTCATCACATTCACACCATCAGCAAAACACTTTTGGTCATTCTGTTAATAATATCATCATCGACGATGACGACCATCATCAAGTAGACAAAGAAGAAGATGATGATGATCAAGTAGTAGAATGCCTTGTCAAAAATAATGTTGCTTTAAAAACTCCAAGTTTGAGGCAGCAGCACACACGAGAACGACAACGACGTTTCCGTCTTTGCAAGAGACGAATGATTGTGAGCTATGGTGATTGAAAACTTTTTCTGCTATGGAGTTTAGAGAGAGAGAGATAGATAGAGAGAGAGAGAGAGAGAGAGATTCTGTTTGGTTGTTGTCATTGGGGAATGGGTGTAAAAGTAAGAGTAGAGAATGAAGACAACAATTGTTGGCTGTTGGGTATACCTCCTTATTAGAGTGTGGGACCCAATTGGTTTATTAAAGAATTTTAATTTGGTTTGGTTTAGGAATAATATATTTTTATATATTATATCTAATTTTGTGGAAACCCAATTCAGTTTGGGTACAACTAGGGTTTTGATAAAACAAGTCCTAGATTTAACAATATATATATATATATATATATTGTTTATGGTTTTTGCTCGGGTGTGTGAAGGGAAAAAAAAAATAGCCGTTTTTGTGAAGCAACAGCACTTCATTGATCAATTTTTTTTGTGAGATAGTGCATGTGGAAAAGTCAATCCAGTGGCTTAATTGATTAAGGTATGGAATCTTCGGTTGGCTACTTCGGTTTCGGCTTCATAGTTGGATGATTTGGTTCGTTATTTTGGGTCTTTTTCAACTCTGGTTCTGAAGATTTTGGTTCATTTATTTGGTGAGGTCTTTCCTCTTTGTTTATTTGTGATTATTTAGAATTCAACTAAGGATGGTTTTGTGAGACCATTGGTGTCTCGTTTGTAATCGTTTAGAAACTCATTGGCTATTTTGGGTCTTTTTCAATCCAGTGGCTTAATTGATTAAGGTATGGAATCTTCGGTTGGCTACTTCGGTTTCGGCTTCATAGTTGGATGATTTGGTTCGTTATTTTGGGTCTTTTTCAACTCTGGTTCTGAAGATTTTGGTTCATTTATTTGGTGAGGTCTTTCCTCTTTGTTTATTTGTGATTATTTAGAATTCAACTAAGGATGGTTTTGTGAGACCATTGGTGTCTCGTTTGTAATCGTTTAGAAACTCATTGGTTGATAGTGGAATCGGATTTTGATCCCGTGGACGTACCTCACATTGAGGGAACCACGTAAAAATTCTTGTGTTGCTTCTGATTTAATTTTTCCGCTTTAGTTTTTATTCCCATTGATTGATTTACTTGTGGGGAATTACATATTTTCCCTAACGACTAGTATCAAAGCTTACGGTTTATTTGGGTTTATTTGTTTGTGTAAATCAATGGAGGAGAATGTGGGTCGTATGTCTAGCTTCAATGGAAGCAATTGGGTAACTTGGAAAACAAAAATGGAGGACCTATTATTTTGTAAAGATTTGTATGGGCCTATTGAGGGTGATAGTGGCAAACTTGATGATATAAAAGATGATGAGTGGAAGAGGCTTAATCGAAAAGCCGTTGGTGTTATCCGTCAATGGATTGATGACAGTATGTTTCATCATGTTGCTACTAAAACTTCAGCACATGATTTATGGAAAAAATTAGAGGGCCTTTATGATAGGAAATCAGCCACAAATAAAGCTTTTCTGTTTCATAAGTTGGTTAATTTAAAACATAAAGAAGGCAGCCCTATTCCGGAATATCTGAATGAAATAAAGAGTATTGTTAACCAACTTGCTTCGATGAAAATTGTTTTTGATGATGAGTTGCAGGCTTTGATACTACTTAGTTCTTTGCCCGAAAGTTGGGAGACTTTGGTTGTGACCGTTAGTAATTCGGCGCCCGATGGAGTTGTCACAATGGGGCCAAGTCACTAGTAGCCTGTTGAATGAAGAAACTAAAAGAAAATCAGCGGGTTCCTCTCATTCAGAAGCATTTTTTATGAGAGGCCGAAGTAAAACAAGGGGGAGGAGTAAGACTCCTCATGGTCGTGATTAAAGCCGTGACAAATCAAAAGATGGTTCTTTTTCAAAGAAAGACATTGAGTGCTATTATTGCCATGAGAAAGGGCACATGAAGCGGGAATGCTGAAAGCTCAAGAACAACGAGAAAAGGCATGACAAGAGTGTGGATAAGAAGCAAGAAGACATAACAGCAGTTACTACCGATGATCTCATGGTCGTTTGTGAAGATGATTGTATCAATTTTATGGGCCAAGAGAGCAATTGGGTTATTGATTTCGGTGCTTCTTTTCATGTGACTTCTCGAGTTGATTTCTTCATTACCTACACCGAAGGAGATTATGGTTTTGTTCGAATGGGTAATGAAGGTTTTTCCAAGATTATTGGCATGGGTGATGTTTGCTTAGAAACAAATTTGGGCTGCAAGTTGTTGCTTAAAGATGTGAGGCATGTTCCCGACATTCGCCTCAATTTGATCTCTACTAGGAAGCTAGATGATGAAGGCTTCAACAACAAATTTGGTGATGGAATATGGAAGCTCACAAAGGGTTCTTTGGTGGTGGTTAAGTGCAAGAAGACTCAAACACTTTATTCGATGCAAGAAAAAATTTGTAAAAGTGTTGTCAATACACATGAAGATGATACTTCTACCGAATTGTGGCACAAGCTGCTTGGCCACATGAGTGAAAAGGGGCTGCAAGTATTGTTCAAGAAAGAGCTTTTACCCAGTTTGAAAGGTACACATCTTAAAACTTGTGTTCATTACTTGGCGGGTAAACAACATAGAGTTTCTTTTCATAAAAATGTTGCCTCTAAAAAAGAAAATGTTTTAGAGTTGATTCATTTGAATGTTTGTGGTCCTTTAAAAGTTAGAACACATAGTGGTACACTTTATTTTGTTACTTTCATTGATGATTATTCAAGGAAAGTTTGGGCTTTTCTACTAAAAACTAAAGATCAAGTTCTAGAAGTATTTAAGCATTTTCAGGCCATGATTGAAAAAGAAACAGGGCAGAAATTGAAATGCATCCGATCAGACAATGGTGGTGAATACATTGGGCCATTTGATGAGTATTGTCGCAGCCAAGGTATTCGGCATCAAAAGATAGTTAAGAAGACTCCTCAACAAAATGGAGTTGCCGAGAGGATGAACCGCATCATTGTGGAAAGAACAAGGTGTTTGCTTTCACAAGCTAAATTGCAAAGATCCTTTTGGGGTGAGGCAATGAGTACAGTGGTTGACGTGATCAATTTGTCTCCTTCCTATCCTTTGAATGGTAATGTTCCTGAAAGAGTTTGGACCGGTAAAGATGTATCTTATGAGCACTTGAGAGTGTTTGGTTGCCGAGCTTTTGTTCACATTCCAAAGGATGAGAGGTCCAAGCTTGATAGTAAGTCAAGACAATGTATTTTTCTTGGTTATGGGCGTGATGAATTTGGGTATAGATTGTGGGATCCGGTCGACAAGAAAGTTATTCGAAACCGTGATGTTGTATTTCTTGAAGACCAAACAATTGAAGACTTTGGCAAAGGTGATCAACCGAAGCCAAAAACTAGTGATCTCATTGACATAGATTCATCTCCTTCATCTTCAGTTGATGATGAAAATGGAGGAGATGTGCAGCCACCTATTGAAGATGTGGAGGATGATGCTAATCCTAATGAAGTTGAGCCAGAAATTGAGGAAGAGTATCCAACTCAAGAACCACCACCACAACTTGAGTTGAGGAAATCTACAAGGGACCGACAACCTTCAAGAAAGTATCATTCCAATGAGTTTGTGTTGATTTCTGATCAAGAGGAGCCTGAGAGCTATCAAGAAGCAATTGAGCACGCAAAGAAAGGTGATTGGAAAAAAGCCATGGAAGAGGAGATGAATTCTTTACTTGAAAATCACACCTATGATTTAGTGAAGTTGCCTAAGGGGAGGAAAATTTTGAAAATTTTGAAAAATAAGTGGGTCTTCAAATTGAAGAATGATGGCAAGAATCTGAGGTATAAGGCACGCCTTATTGTGAAAGGCTTTGGGCAAAAGAAAGGTACTGACTTTGATGAGATTTTCTCACCGGTTATAAAGATGTCTTCTATTCGGGCTGTACTTGGCATGGCTGCAAGTATGAACCTTGAAGTTGAGCAACTTGATGTGAAGACCGCATTTCTTTATGGTGACCTTGAAGAAGAAATTTACATGGAGCAACCGAAAGGTTTTGTAGAAAAAGGGAAAGATAAATTTGTTTGCAAATTGAAGAAAAGTTTGTATGGCCTCAAACAAGCTCCGCGGCAATGGTACAAAAAATTTGACTCTTTCATGATGAATAATGATTTTTCTAAAACCACTTCGGACCATTGTGTGTTTGTGAAAAATTTTTCGGATGGCAAATTTATTATTCTTTTGCTTTATGTTGATGATATGTTAATTGTGGGTCAAGATTCTATCATGATTAATAGGTTGATCTTGGAGTTGAGCAAGTCTTTTGCTATGAAAGATTTGGGACCGGCAAAGCAAATACTTGGTATGAAAATTGTTCGTGATCGCAAAGAGGGACTGATTTGGTTGTCTCAAGAAAGCTACCCACTTGCCGGTCACTTCAAACTTAGTTCGAATCAATGTCCTACAAGTAAGAAAGACAAAGAAGAGATGTTGAAAGTTCCTTATGCTTCAACAGTTGGTTCTTTGATGTATGCCATGGTTTGTACAAGGCCGAACATTGCTCACGCCGTTGGTGTGGTGAGTCGTTTTCTCTTTAATCCGGGTAAAGAACATTGGGCAGTGGTAAAATGGATTCTAAGGTATCTTCGAGGGACTTCGAAGGTGTGTTTGTATTTTGGAGATGGTAAGCCGATGCTTGATGGGTTCACAAATTCTGACATGGCCGGTGATGTTGATTCTAGGAAATCTACTTCGGGATATTTGATGACTTTTGCAGGGGGAGCTGTGGCATGGCAATCTAAATAACAAAAATGTGTTGCTCTCTCAACTACCGAAGCTGAATTTATTGCCATTACGGAAGCTTGTAAAGAAGAGTTATGGTTGAAGAAATTTTTGCAAGAGTTGGGTTTGAAGCAAGAAAAGTATGTGCTTTATTGTAATAGTCAAAGTGCTATTCACTTGAGTAAAAATTCTACTTTTCATTTGAGATCGAAACACATTGATGTGAGATACTATTGGATTCGTGATGTGTTAGATTCGAAATTATTACAATTCGAAAAAGTTCACACAGATGATAATATTTCGAATATGTTGACTAAGACTTTGTCGAGAGACAAACATTTAACGTGTTGAACTTTGACGGGTATGGTTGATGTCTCCACCTAAGTCGGTAAGGGGAGAATTGTTGGGTATACCTCCTTATTGGAGTGTGGGACCTAATTGGTTTATTAAAGAATTTTAATTTGGTTTAGTTTAGGAATAATATATTTTTATATATTATATCTAATTTTGTGGAAACCCAATTCAGTTTGGGTACAACTAGGGTTTTGATAAAACAAGTCCTAGATTTAACAATATATATATATATATATATTGTTTATGGTTTTTGCTCAGGTGTGTGAAGAAAAAAAAAACAGCCGTTTTTGTGAAGCAGCAGCACTTCATTGATCAATCTGTTTTGTGAGATAGTGCATGTGGAAAAGTCAATCCAGTGGCTTAATTGATTAAGGTGTGGAATCTTCGGTTGGCTACTTCGGTTTCGGCTTCATAGTTGGATGATTTGATTCATTGTTTTGGGTCTTCTTCAACTCTGGTTCTGAAGATTTTGGTTCATCTATTTAGTGAGGTCTTTCCTCTTTGTTTATTTGTGATTATTTAGAATTCACCTAAGGGTGGTTTTGTGAGACCATTGGTGTCTCGTTTGTAATCGTTTGGAAACTCTTTGGTTGATAGTGAAATCAGATTTCGATCCCGTGGACGTACCTCACATTGAGGGAACCACGTAAAAATTCTTGTGTTGCTTCTGATTTAATTTTTCTGCATTAGTTTTTATTCTCATTGATTGATTTACTTGTGGGGAATCACATATTTTCCCTAACATTGGCAACAATAGAGGAGGTATTGGAAGGGTAAATTGGTCTATTAAAAATTAATGGGACTTGAACAAGCAAAAAAAATTATTTAGGACTTAATGGATTATAAATTTATAAAATAAGACTTGTATGTAAATGCCCCCAAAATTTTCTCATTATCAAAATGATAGATAAATACATAAAAATAAAATTACTCAAGATGTTTAAGTAAATAAGTCTAGTCAATTGGACATGTTAGCAATTATCATTTTTATTAAAGAAAAATGACTGGCAACTCGAAAAAAGTGGCCCGATTTTGGCTCGAATCGCAAAACGACGTCGTTTTGCGATTCTTTTTCTTTTTTTTTTTCTTCATTTTCTTTCTTTCTTTTCTTCTTCTTCTTCGTTGAACACAGGAGAAGAACAGAGGGGAATAGGAGGAGAGAGAGAGAAAGAGAGAGGAGAGAAGAGAAGGGCCCCCCTGTGCCTCCGCCGATCGTTCTGAGATCTTCGATCGTTCGATAGCTCCGATCGTCAGTAGCCCACCGCAATTCCTCTCCAAATGATTTTGATGGCCCCCTCCTTCTAGTTCTCCTTCTTCCTCCTCCTTCCTTCTCCTTCCTTCTTTTTCTTCTTATTCTCTGAATTCGAGCCAAATTCGAGCCTCCGAATTCGAGCTACGAATCGGAGTTGTTTATTAAAACTCTTTTCGTGATTTGTTCTATTCTCGATATGATAGCTTTATACACAAATCATTAGAAAATAAAGTTTTCAAATCATACTTTTAACTTATTTCTTAAATACATAATTTATTGGAGGATTTGATCAAAATCCCCTCATAATAAAATTTTAATACATTAAAGATAAGTATAAAAAAAATTATGTAAAAAGTCCAGCGTACATTACTATTACCAAAATATCCTTAGTGACTAATTTAATATTTTAAATTTTAAAATGATATAGCTTTTGATCTAAATGTCAATTTTTAATAAATTTAATATCTTTAGAATCCTCTCATCAAGATTTATTAAACAAGATTTAAATTGACTATGAAATTCTTTAGGATTCTTTTTTGAATCCTCTCATCAAAATTGACGTAACTAGTGATATTTTACTCTACCTCATAGTAACATTTTACTAAATTTTATAGTGACATTTTATGAACTACCAAAGTAATATTTTAATGCCTTCTTAAATACAGTATCAGTAACAAAAAAAAAAAAAGAGTATGAAACAACAACTAATCACGATGATGATGAGAAGAAGGCCGTCTTCGATAGCAGCAATAGCTACAACGAAGATGATTTGTTTACTCGGTTCGTTGCTCTCAAGACCTCTCTTCTTCCTTTATCTTCTTTTTCTTTTTCTTTTGATCCTCAGCCGTGTCCCAATAAGTCTAACGAAACAATTGCAAGTGATGGTGGAGTTGATAAAGATGAAGTGCAGAAGATGATCTAATGGGCCATTGACGCTGCTCGACTCGATCATTTTCCTTCCACTGATTCCGATGATGACATCAACAAGAAGAATGTTGATGATGATGATGATGATAGTGACGACGATAGTGACATTGACATAGACGATCATCAAAAGAAGAAGAAGAAGAAGAAGTGGCAAAAGATGAAGTATAGAACATGTTTTTTTTTGTGTAGAAATGTTTCAATTATAATTTTTATCACTATTGAATTCAACAAAAGGAGTAAACTTGTTGATAGAAATGCACCTGCACAGTATTGGTGTCCTTACACGAAAAATATGTCCTAATGGTCTTTACACTATAAAAACCATTGGAGTGTCATTTTTACCAAAGAATGGCCTAATAGAAGGGTTTTGGCTAAATTTTTTTAATTTATTTTTAAAATTAATTTCAATAAACTTATTATAATTTTTTTTTACAAATAACATCAATTAAAAAAATTTCAAAATTGCTTGGAAATTTATTTTTAAAATGAGTTATTTTATTTATTTATTTATTTTGGCCAGAGAAAATAGAAAAAATGAGTTGAGTTTGGTTAAACCCAAACAAAATAAATAAATAAATAAATAAATTACCATTCAATGGTAGTTTTAAAATATTATACAAATTCATAAAAAATTTAAAAAATAATTTTTATAAACTTTATCACTGAATTATAATTATTTTTTTTGAATCTTACACTTTCTCCCAAAAGGAAACCTTTCCACGAGTAGTATAGCATTCTCCAGTATTGAGAAAAAAAAGAAAAAAGAAAAAAGAAAAAAGAATGGATTAAAGCTTTTAAAACATTAAAATTTACAAAAAATATTTAAGTTAATGTTGTATTTGAATTTAAATTTGAGAAAATTTATAAAAGAGACACAAAATGTAATAGATTTATGAACAAATGCCTGTGTGGGGAGTTATTTAGAGAAAATTGGTGAAAAATTCATTTTAATAATTGTCTAAAGCATTAGGTCCAGTGATTTTTTTTGTTGACGAGAAATTCACACTATGTGAAAAGTTTGGTGAGAAGTCTTGAAGGGAATTTTGTTTCCAATTTTACTTCTTGACTTTTTCTTTTTTTATCTATTTGACTTTTTGTTGACTATCTGTTTAAATTTATATCTATCTGTTCAAATTTTTTTTTGTCTATTTGTTCAAAATTTGTGTCTATCTGTTCATTTTTTTGTCTATCTATTCAACTTTTTTCTGTGCAAATTTTCTATCTGCTCAAATTTTTCTGTGTAAATTTTCTATTTATCCAAAGTTTACCTATCCAATTTTTTATCTGTTAAATATTTTTATTTGTACAAATTTATCTGTTTAATTTTTTATTTGTCCAAATTTTATTTCTCTATCTGTTGAAACCAACACTCAAATATTACACTCAAACCTTATCTGTTCAAATTTTGCACATATCTCTTCGATGTAATTTGTTCAAATCTAAGCCGACACGCATCATCATCAACAACAACAACCAATTACACACAAACACACACAAAAAAAAAAAAACTCTCTTCTTGCATTGTAAATCAATGAACAAAAGCATTAAAAAGATCAAAAAAGAATAATATGATAAAAGGTTTTCAACCATAATCCAAACAATGAAACAAAAATTTTAAAAAGAATCAATTTCAATTCTATTCTATCTAGAAAGCGATTCAGATTCAGAACAACAATAGAGATTGGGAACATAGCTCTTTTTTTCTTTTTCCTTTTTTGGATAATAAACCCTACCTGCCAAAAAGGTCAATTAATGGTAATGGAAATGCAGAGAAGTTCACCATTGTGAGATCATTTAAAGAAGTAATTGAAAACAATAGTTTCATATTTGAAGAAACATAGCAGCTATATAATAGATACATTCGTGCATATATATATATAATGAAACATACTTCTTGATTAAAGATTTTAGATAAAACATCAGGAAAAAAAAAAACAATAGTTTCATATTTGAAGAAACAATTAAGCCGAACTTTATAGGCATTTATATATATAAAGATATATATATATATAGAGAGAGAGAGAGAGCCACCTTTTCCACCACACTACCTCCACTACCATTTTTACCTTCAAACACCGCACTTCTTCCTTCGACGCCCTCTCTTTGTTCGAATCATCCTTACCGTCTCAAAAACCCTAACAATTTTGACCACTTATTTCCTAACGACATTGGCGATCTACACTTGAGAGAAAGAGAGCTCATCTTTTTGTGTTACAAAGATGGGTAACCACCCTAAAAAACATCTCAATCAATCTCTCTATTGGGAGCCTCATTCCAACTCTATGTCTACCACTACCGCCATTGAAACCCTTTCAGACTCTGTTGACATGAAACCGTTACCCTAGGTAGAAATGGCGACAGATTTGTGTGGATATGTAGATCGGTGACAGTGGCAGTGGCGGTGGCAGTAGTGGTGGCTAGCTCGACGATAAAGAATAGGCGAGGGAGAGGGAGAGAGTTCCTGAGAAGTGTTAGAAGACAGAGATCGGGAAGAGGAGATTGAGTGGAGAGATCGATGGAAGTAACGGTGGCGGTAGCCAACTTAACAATGGTGAAAGAGACAAGGGAAAAAGAGAGAGAGAGAGAGAGAGAGAGAGAGAAGTAAATAACTTTTTGTTCTTGAGATGGCTGAAATGAAACAGTAACAGAGAAATAAAAGTGTGAAGTTGAGGGGTATTTTGGTCATTTTATGATAGCTTGTCCTTATGGAAAAAAAAATAATAAAAAAAAAATTGCTTGGATCTCTTGCCAAGAAAAATTCAATTTTGGACTTTTCAATCAAACTACCAGTTATTTACTAACTTGAGATCTTTTAAAATGTATTTTTGAGGTCAAAAGAATAAAATAATTTGAAAAGATCATATTACTCCAATCTATCTATCTATCTATCTATTTATCTGTCTGTCTGTCTATCTGTTTGTCCACTACCTACATATCTATCCACGTCACCTATTTGTCTATCTATTTGTCCAAGCGTCATATATTTGTCCACCTATCTGTCCATGTATCATTTTCCTATTTGTCTATATGTCATCTATCTGTTCATCTGTCCATAATATAACATCACTAGTCGTTACCGCTGACCACTGTTGACGACTTTTCTGAAGCAAGCGGTAGTTTGATGACGGTGAACTAGCAATAAATTTTTTTTAAAAAAAATAATCAAAATAACAGTTTGTTCTTCTCATCAAACAATTTTATTACTCATGTATTTATCTCTATAAAAGATTAACTTTTAAACCAAATACCACTCTTATAGAGGTAGACTTGTCACTAATTAATCCTTATTTATTTGCCAAAGGTAGCCATGGCTCCTTTCAACTCTTTAAAAATTACTCTAATAGTTTCTTAAATTTTAATGATTCTTGTGTTGGCTAATTCACTATTTTATTTCTTAAATCTAAATAATTCTTGTATTGGCTAACTCAACGCTCTCTCAAATTGAGATGGCCAACATGAGAGAAACCCAACACTTATAAATATGTCTAGATGTATGTGATGGCCTTTAATTACTGTACATGTTACAAAATGGAGTCGATTCTATTAATTTTATTTTGTGCAAGCTATAAATGTATTTTGCTATTTTTTTCTATAACGCCTCAAAATAAATATGATAAAACCCATCTTATAAGTAGAAGTATAATTGAAACAACATGCTTTCATTAATCAGAGTTTGATAGACATTCACGAGATGATAATAAGAAATGAAAGCTACACAAATAGTCATATGCCTTGATGGCTTACATCTTTCCAAGTCACCGCTTGGGTACAACAAAAGTGAGTCTTAAGCTCACTACAGATAAAGCCCAATGCTTGTTCAAAATGAATGAAAAGCAAAATAAACAAGATGAGCCTTCAGCTTCACTGTCCTCTTAAGCTAAGCCCTTAGCAGAAGCATATCACCAACACCTGAAAATGGTTTTTCCATATAGGGTGAGCCAAAACCTAATAGAAATAATCCAACATAACATATAAATATTAACAAAAATATAAGTGTAATATGTACATACAATGCCCGTGATAAAATCATTTATAACTGTGATAACCCAACCCGTACTATGCTTAGTTATATATGTGATTATGTATTTGATATGAATTTGCAAGTTTGAGTATGGGAAATATGTGAATTTGGAAAAAAAAAAAATCTGTTGAAAGTAGGATTACCTGTTACAATTGAAACTTTGAACTAAAATTGAAGGCTGTAGATACGCAATAAAAAAAAACCGACTTCATAGCTATGATTAGTATGATTTTTAGAGCCTTTGATGAGATTTTGAAAAAATATGATTCGTAATGAATAAATTAAGATTTTTGAGTTAAGTGTATATGTTTAGCCTTTTGTTCTTCATTTTGTTGGAAGAGAGCTCAAAGTGTGAGTTAGAGAGAGCAGAAGAGGAGAAAGCTAGGGATTTGAAAGGAATCAAGGGGCAAACCATAGATTTGAGTTAAAGGTATGAAAATTTACTTACAAACTATATTTCTAACTCATCTTTGTCATAAAATCATGAAAAAATTAGGAATTTTGAGCTAGGGTTTTGAGTTATGTGGTGGCTTGAGCTAAAAGCATGAAATTAAACCCTAATCTCTCCATCTTTGTTTGATTTAAGTTCACTCTTGTGATTGACCCATGAAACAAACCCTAGATAATTCATGAAAACAAGATTTGTTAAAAGATTGCTCATAGATTATGTATTTTGAATTTGTTTATGTAATGTATGAATATGGGAAAGAGAGAAGTCCACAAATTTGTTGTTGATGCAAGGTTGATATGTTTAATGTGGAATTACACTTGTATTATACTTATATATCATGTTTTTGAATTGTTTTTACATGAACTTGGCCTTGGAAATGAGTTTAGGAAGTTTGCATCTTTGAACCATTTTCGGACTGTCTAATTTTGCCTAGACCGCACCAGCGGCCACGGGCACTGCACGAGCAGAACATGAAGAAAAAAAGAGGTTTTCATTTTGCTCCTTGGGCACTCGAATGGCCAGTGTTTCCGCTCGAACGGATTTGTGCCGCATGAGCAGTGAAGACTTCCGCACATGCGGAACCTCTGTTTCAGCCCAACTTCAAAAAGACATATTTCCTTCATCCGAACTCCATTTTTAGCGATTCTTAAGCCTGAATTCAAGCCCTTGAAGTCTAGTTTCTAATGGTGGTGGTCTCACATCCAAATTCTAAGTACACAAATATATATGATCAAATTAGTGAAGGTTGTTTGTTTTCTTTTAACTATTTCATGCCATTTCCTACCCTAACTTAGTTTCCTTTCGCTTCTTGTTATTTCCTTAAATCTTAAATAAGAAAACATGATATGTTCAATGAAAGACATATGAAATTATTGTAGGAAACATTAATTTGAGTCATGAACATTTAGGGCTGTTTAAAGTACATCTTTGGAACATGCTTTGTACGTGGTTCACATGTAGAGAAGATTAGCATTGAACATTTGAGAGAAATTAAAGTAAAGTATACGAATTGAAACGAATGATTTATCGAATGTGTATGTGACATGTTTTGTGTAGGTCATGTGCCGAAGGCAACGCCGCAAGACCAAACACATTGTGAATAGTAATATAGTACACTTATACTCTTTGTTGCATATCTTGAACCATGAACGGTGTTTGGTGCCATCATTATGAATTGATTGGAAATTAAAAAACTTCATTGATATTATATGACATGTGGTAAATGATTGGGCCCGAAGCCGTTTGTTAAATGATTGGGCCTGGGGCCGCTTGTTAAATAATTAGGCTCGAGGCCGCTTGATAAATGATTGGGGCCGAGGCCACTTGTTATATGATTGGGCTCGAGACCGTTTCTTAAATGATTGGGCCTGAGGCTGCTTGTTAAAAATTGGGCCCGAGGTCGCTTGATAAATGATTGGGCCTGAGGTCGTTTGTTATATGATTGGGTTCGAGGCTACTTGTTATATGATTGGGCCTGAGGGCGCTGGTTATATAATTGGGCCTGAGGCCACTTGTTACTTGGGCCTAAGGCCGCTTGATTTATATGATTATGGATATTATAAGAACCTTATGATCATCTACTTACACTACTTTATTGTATTATTACTCATTGAGTTTCGCTCACCCAATTTTATGTATGCATATGTAGGTGATCAGCAACATGGAGCACAACCCTAGAGTTAGCTTCAAGAGCCTTTTGTGACCCAATTGAGTCATGCCTCCGATACGGAGTTTTGTCTTGACTCACACCACACTTTGACCTTATTATGTTTTGTTTTCATGGTCTTGGATTGTAAACATTATGTACAATTTTCCTCTGGCTCTTATATTTTTGATGGGCATGTATATGTATTATTGTGTTACGTGGTTAACTCTATGATTTTGCTCATGATTGGCCCAACTCAATGGGCTTCTCTTTATTATATGCTTCCGTTTATGGACCCATTAGCATAATATTCTGTATGATCGTTTGAGGCCTTTGGTAATCTACGGATTACTGGCCGATTATGACCCAAATTTTTAGGGGCGGGTTCGAGTCATAACAATAACTCTTTTGCAAAATCATACTGTGTCAAACTTTATATCTCGATCCGTTTTATCTCAATTCATGAGTCATTTCCATTTTATTCAGACAACCAAACTGAGGATACAACTCAGTAGGTCTCTAACCAATACAGCTATCATACAAACACTTCTATTTGCTATTTTACAGATATTTCGTCTACGGAAATCAACACCCATGTATACTTGTGGTTTTCGGGACTTTCACCTTGGACACTCCGGCCAACTAAATTTAATGGAGTACATCCACTTTCTTCTCCCAAACATGAAGTACATCCCATTTCTCCTCTCAAATATCATACATTTACAATGTACTAAAGATGTGACAACGTTTAATGCAATTGAATGAGAAAATTAGTTTCAATTCACCTAATTCTAATGCAATTTCTACAACAATCATGGCTATCCTCCACCGATAGCTCAAAATAGATATTTCTAAACAAATATACAATCTCCAAGACAGATAACTTACCCAAATTTCAAAGTGTGAGTAGTAATACATAACTAACTCTACTATTTATATAAACATCCATCCAATTTCACATTTCCAATACCAATCCCATTTATTTATACAAAATATATATTTGAGACATTTTAGGGAAACCTCTCTTTTCTTCCAAAATTCAACCCAAGTATCAAAATCAACAATTTCATTGCAGCACAACCTCATATTCACTTCCATAACCATTTTCAATACATCCATTCATAAACCTCTCTTTTGATTTTAAACCCAAACCCTAGGTTTATTCAAAATCCCCTCTCCCCCAAAACCACAATATTGTTTGTACACAACAAATAGCTAAGTTAAAAATCATAGAAGAGTGTAGAAAATTCTTACCTCAAAGCTAGAAGATGAGAAAAGCAAGGAAGAAACTCGAATAAAGCCGAAACCTAACTTTATTCAGATGAAAACGTAGCCCTTGAGATGCTCTACATTTTTAACAAAGGCACACGGGTAGAGAAACAACTAAATCTAGGTGAAAATGTAAAGAGTGTGAGTTTTAGAGAGAGAGAGGCTCTAGATCTAGGGTTTTTAAAAAAGTTTACAGAGAGAGATATATGAAAAAGTGATGCAAAAAGTGATTTTTACGGACTAAAATGCACACGGTCCACTCGAGCATAATAAGTAATGCTCGAGCGTAGAATACACACACCTAGTAGTTTTGCAGACAAAAGACCAACGCTCGAGCTCAAGAAAGACCGCTCGAGCTGAGATCGCTCAAGCGTAGAATACACTCTCACAGTAATTTTGCAGACCTGCAAAAGTATTGAGAGTTCACAAAGCCCGCTCAAGCGTAAGAAGTGATGCTCGAGCGGAGAAGTAAAATTCTAGACAACAAAATGTTTGAAAACCAAGCTGCCAACATATTCCAAACGCAACTAATACAACCCAACAGCCAAACCCAAGGAGGGAAAAGAGAAATAAGACAAGAACACCAACACAGAAACATGAAACCCGAGTCCAGGACACAAAATAGGTCGGGTCTAAACCAAAATTACTATATTTTCAAAATATAAAAATCAAATTTATTATTATGAATTAAATCAATGAATAAATTTTCTTAAATGAAGGTCTAATCAAATTTTAATTATATAGCTAAAAAGCAATATATATACATATATATTTTTAACATATTAGCAAATGACTAATATAGATTTCTTAATTATATAATCTTTTCTTATCTTTTGAACAAGTGTGACGGGTGAAACTAATCAAAAGTTCAAAGGTAAGAGTTTCAACAATTGTTGGCAAGCAAAAGGAAATATTATATGTCCGGAATCCCATGATAGTAATTGTTGACTAATTAACTTTGATTATAGGTTTTTTGGTTGAACTACCCATTCCGATGAACACAAAAGTTGACTTTGGAAGTCAATCAGCTTGCCGAAAAAGAACCCTTTTCATATGGCATGAACATATTGTTGTTTGAAGGGAGGATGATAAATCTTTGAGAAATGCTAGGTTTAAGGAAAATTTTTAAGGAAAATCATAAGGAAAACTGTCTGCACCGTTAGATCAGATATGATCTCATGATCCAATGGTGCAGATGAGTTTTCATGATGGTTTTCATAAAAGTTTTCATGAAACCTAGCATGACCCTAAATCTTTTGATGACAGTAACTCTACTTGTAAATAATTAAATTATTAAAAAGTATGCAGAAGGTATATATTAATACGATTGGATTCACTGATACACCATAAAAGAGAAGGGAAAAAAAAAATAAAATTTAACATTGGACTCAATAGTGGCTTTTTTTTTTTTTTTTAACATACGTATATAATATCTATACTATTATATAAAATATACAATTTCACTTGGTATGAATACCTTGTCACAATTTTGATTCTCAAAAAATTCATAATAATGCTATATTTTTCTCTAACTTTTATCTTGCCTAGTAATCAATGACGGATCCAGAATTTTAGCTCAGAGAAAGGTACCCTTGAGTTAAAATGTTAACAAAAAGCACAATCCAACTTATTAACCCAATTTTTATTTGATTATAGAAATAAAAACCATTATAATGCAAAAGTTGTATTTAGATATAAACTCAAGTTAACCCACTCAATCTTTTTTCTCTCTCTCTTTTTTTTTTTTTTTTTTCAATTTGGTTTTATGTATGATGATCACATGGTGCAAAAAATAATCACATGCCTCATAAATTATGAAAATGAAATTATATCAAGTTACACACACAAAAACAGACACAGATATGAATAGAAAAATAAATGAAAGAGAATGTGAATAAATAATACAAAGAGATTGCTATATATCACTTTTTTTTTTTTTTTTACAATTTCAAATTATTGAATTACATAGTAATATATTATTAGTTATCTGTAATAATTATCTCTAAACAATAAAACTAATTATGAGTATCCATATTAGTGGTAATATAAAACATACAAATAATTGGTGACATAGCATTTCTCTAATATAAATTTATATATATATATATATATTTTAGCATCACTAGACATTTAAAATGACAAATTGAACAAAAGAAGAAAAAAAAAAAAAACAATTTGAAAAGAAAAGGGTAAAGAAAATAGTGATTCAAAAATTCAAGAACATACTTTAAAGGATTGAAAAACAAAAAATTGAGAGGCCACGTGACCTCCTTGATCCTAACGTGGCTGCACCCCTGCCAGTAGTTACCGAAAAACATCAAAAAGTAAAATCACTAAATCAATAATTGCTATTACTATACACAACTCTCTTTCTCCACCCGTATTATCCATGATTTTCTTAAAACATTTGTCTACATTTCTAATATTATGTATATGTGAGTTTGGTTTCTCGTAAATTATTATTTTAATTTAAAAGAATGTCTAGATTTGATAGGCCTATTTTAGGATTGAATTTGATAATCTAAAATGTTCATGTTTTTAAGACTCGTTGACTAAAATATTCATGTAAAAAATTAAGATAATCAAATATTGATAGCTACATATTTAAATCAATTTTTTATATAAAAAATGAATGCCTACTGAAAAATCTAAAATCTCTCGAGATATTAATTCGTGATTATGTTTCAATTTTAAATAGTGAATTCAATCCCGATCTAAATCAAATAATCAATAACAAATCGACATAACGATTTTAACGTGGAAAAAATTATAATTAGAGCGCCTTCAATTGTGATAAAAACTCACAGGCCAAAACCATAAAATAATCCACTAAAAAGATTTTAAAAAAATAATTACGTAAGAATACTCTCAATTACTTAATGAATCCACAATATGAAGCTCGTAGATTCATTGATCACTCTCAAATCATAAATGAAACACTTATAAAACACCATCCAATATAGAAAAACTTTGGTAGCTATGCTTTTCTAGAATTTGGACGGTTTAAACCCTAAAAACAATAAACAACGCATTTTATAGTAGCACAGGATCGCAAAGACAACTTGAACGCACACTTTACTACTCGAGTGATGTAAGTAAAGGCAATACAAAACATATAGGCCAATCGCTCGAGCGCACACTTCACCGCTCGAGCGGTAAAACAAGTTTTCTAGAAGTTCAGTTTGCAGGCAGAAATACTAGATACTTTTATTCACCACTCAAGCGCACAAATGACCGCTCGAGCGGTCAAACAATTTTGGCTTCAAGGGCGCTGCCCCTCAATCCCGCCAGGGTATTGCTCGTGGACCCTTGCGAGCTGACTAGGTAGTTTGATCCTCGTATATAATCAGTGAAGTGGCAAACATGAAAGGTTCAATATCACAAACTCCTTTGCATAAGTATAATTCAAGTTGAATTCTCATCTAAACACTCATATCTTCACTGAGACAAAAGAGCGAATAAAATTACAACTGAAAGAAATTTTGTCAAAAGAGATTGTCGATTACAAAAACCTAACACCTATTTTTAAAATTATATTGATCGTTCATTTTTTTAAAACAAATATGATTCAAACATACAGTTAGAGGTCATCAATGGGACGGGCCGGGCTTACCCGGCCTACAACTATCATGTCCAAATTTCATATTTTAATGGATTTTTTGAGATTTGACCAGTCAACGGGGTAGAACGGGCTACACCTATTTAAAAAATTAAAACAACATCCCATAAGTCCAAATCTTATATGCCAAAATCAAACTAAACCGAGTTATACATTTTTTATTACACTTATATTATTAAGTTCCACACATTTTTCATTCACATATTTTTAATAGTTATTTTTCTTATTTACTTTCCAACATAATTCAAGTATTTTGATTTTTTTTTTAAAAACATATTTACATCTCATATAATAAAAAAAACAATTAAGTAACATAATACTTACAAGTGGATGGTAAAAAGGGAAAGAAAAAAAATAAAAACTTTGAATATGAGAACAAAAAAAATCAAACTAAATATTAGATTTACCCATGCGAATTCTTACGAGCTGGATTTATGGGCGAACTCAAGTTACAAACCCTTTTTCAAATTCCTAAATCATTTTTTATGGGTTAAGACGCCTTGAACACTCAAACGGGTTGGAACAGGCTATGAGACGAGTTGGATAATATCTAATTTTTTATTCACAGACCATTTGTGGACCCCTACATGTTCACTCATTTTGATTTTTTTTTCTTAAATATTCTATCCAACGAGTCTTAAAAAATAAATGATTCAAATGATTACTCGAGAGAAACCAAACTTATATATAGAGAGACTCTTGTTATATATAGACTTTTTTTAATTTTAATTATTATTATTTTTTTATGGTAGGCCCGTTTGTTGATATGTATGTAATTTAATTCTATTTACTTGTGTGAATGGTTTAGCTAAATGACAAACTACTGCAACAAATCAAAGACAAGGAAAGCCTCTTGCTTGCATATTTACAGGGGACTAATGGGGTCCCCAATCTGCAAATGGTCTTGCCCTGAAACTTTTTAGATTTGTGGGAAACACAACTACGGATCTCAAATGGCCCGCGAATAAAGAATTTGATATTATCTAATCCGATTAATTCGTCCCATGGTTCGTTTTAGTTTGCTTGTGTATTCAGTTCCTTCTAATTTATAAAAGATGACTTAAAATTTTAGATAAAAAGTTTAGAATCCGACCCCACTCATAAACTCAGAGTTTATATGTGTAAGTGGAATTGGTTTACAGCACACTAAATAATACAAAATATTAAAAAGTTACTATCCTATTTAAGTCACATCATCTTATTTAAATCACATCACATCTTTAACACATCACATCAAACCCAACCCAAACCCAACTCATATAAGTCAATCAACCCCGATTGGTAGCTCGAAAAGTCGTGGGTTGAATGGGTCGAAAGATCGAAACGACGTCGTTTTGATCTTTGTATTTTTTTTTTTCACCAGAAGGAAGAAGAAGACGAAGGGAGGAAGGAGGGGGAGGAGGAGGAAGAAAGAGGAGGAGGGCCAACAAACTCGGGGGCTAAAGCGAGGCGTGGCGCGAGAGCAGGCTGCGGCGAGAAGAGGCGAGGCGGAGGCTGGCGAGGACGGCGATTTGAAGGCTGCAGTGACGGCGATCACGGCGAGGGCGGCGAGAACCCCCTCTCTTCTCCTTCTCCTCTCTTCTCTCCCTCTCTTCGAATTCGACCCAAATTTCGACCCACGAAATTCGAGCACCCACCCATTTTTCTAAGTCAATAAGTCAAAAAGTACACTTTTTTAGAACATCCCAAACCAACTAGTTTGATTTTTTTAAGTCAATGTTTTGTTTTATTTATTTATTTTTCTCATGTTTAAAGATTTTTTTTTTTGTTATTTTTTCCCTCCACTTGTAGCTTGTTTTTTTGATTATATGAGATGTACAAAAGGTATATAAAAAAAAAAAAAAATCAAAATACTTGAATTATGTTTGAAAAGTAAATAAGAAAAATAACTAATGAAAAAATTAAAAATATGTGAATAAAAAATATGTAAAACTTAATAATATAAGTATAACGAAAAATGTGTAGTCCGACTAGTTTTGATTTTGGCCATAAGCTTTGGACATATGAGTGGAATGTGATTATAATTTTTTTAAATAAGCCTGATCTGTGTCAATTTATTGACTAATCAAAATTCGAAAAATTTATTAAAATATAATATTTAAACATAATAATTTGAAACCAGATAAGACCAACCCGTCTCATTCATGACCCCTCAGCACAACCAATCATCCATCCTCTTTCATCTTAAAGTCAAATGTCAAAGATTGTCTTTAGGATATTGTTTAATGTTAGAATTACGTTGAAAAATGTATTCAAAATACTTAAAAGTTATTGCAATATAAGAGTTTTAAAAATTAATTTATTTAAAAAAAAATTATTATAAAAAATATTTAAAAATCAATTCTTATTGTTGCAAATATAATTGTTAAAAAAATATCCTGAAAGTAAAAAAATAACTTTTAGGGATAATATTTTGAAAATATCTTTAGGCTAGACAAAATAATTTGATCCTAAACATATTTATTTTTCGAGATAAAAAATTTAAGTATAAAAAGACAATAATTCATTATCAAATATCCAATTTTGTCATTAAAAATAGGGTGAATTAAACTAACGGACCCTGTAATTTGAGACTTATGTCACTTTAGTCTCTGACATTTTAATTATGATATATTTGACCTTAAATTTTAAATATCGTTCCAAATAAAGACAAATGAAGACACTGTTACTCCATTTCAAGAGCAAATGTGTCAATTTCATAAAATGTAAACTAGTTTGACAAAAATAAATGTCAAAAAGTTATTTTTAAATTTTTAAAAATTATTTCTACTTACCAAAGATAAAATTATATAAAAATGATAAATCTTTTATATTTTTATTTATTTATTTATTTTATCAAATTAATTTTTAGTATGTATTTGAATGATGATCATATAATGAGTGGTTGTTTTTGTTGATGTCTTTGAATTGTTATCATGTAGATGGTTGTATTTATTGTTAATAGATATTTTTATATGCAAAATGCCTTATACCCCCAGTATTCTTTACACCCAGTGACACCCAGTGCCACGTGTCACTGGATGATTGGACTGAAATAAAAAAAAAAAAAAATCGACCCGATTTGCGCCCACGCCATCGGTTTTACACCCACCGGGTGTACCAAATGATTGTTTTTATATAGTTATCATGTAATAAATAGTTATTAGGCTTTTAATGTGTAATCGATATATTTAATATATGAAATGTTTTTAGTTTTGAATTTTTTTTATTTATTTAATAGATTGGTTTAATAATGATATTAAAGTTATTGTCATGTTTGACAAACTAATTTAATGAAAATAAATATAAAAAAACAATTATTTTAAAAAATTATTTCTACCCTCTCAAAAGATAAAATTATATAAAAATGATGATATGTTTTTAATTTTTTTTTCAACAATTTAATTTTTAATTTCTTAGAAATTTTTTCTAAAAATAAATTATGAAAATCAAATCAAACAAAAATTTATAATTAAGAAAGTCCCAACATTATTCATTAAAAAAAATACTATTACATTTTAAACAATATACAAGTTAACCAACACAAAATAAGTTTTATGACAATTTTGCTCTTAAAATGGCTATTTGCAAATGAAATATCTTTGATTATCCTTATTTGGAACAAGATTCAAAATTCATGATCAAATATATCACAATTAAAAAATTAGGAACTAAAGTGACTAAATATATCACAATTGAAAAAATAAGAACTAAAATGACTAAGTCCTAAACTATAAAGACTTTTAGTAAAATTCATCCTAAAAAATATGATACTTTTATTAATAAAAATATTTGGCTCTCAAATTAATAAAAAATAAGTAATAAATATCTTGTATTGTTTATTTATTTATTTATTTTTTGTTAGAAAAAATTATATGTAACTAAGAGAAGGGAAAAAAAATTATCCATATATGGAGGTGTAAGTGTGCTTATAATAGGGTGGAAATAAAAAATTGTGAAAGTAAGAGTATCAGTATTAATAATATATTAGTTTCCATTTTTCTTATACCAACACTTATGAGCAAGATCTTATCTTAAAAGATAAAAGACAAAAAGGAGATAGGGCTAATGTATAAAAAGATACTGGAGGAGACGGAAAAAGATGAGATAACGATGGCTCAAATTATTTGATGAGGACCAAAAGAAAGAGTGTTGGGGACCCTTTATTTTATTTAAAGGTAATGGAGATCAAATCGAGATGTGATTTCGAGACACGTTTTAGAGACACCATTTTTGGAAAGTAAATAAAAAATTAAAATTTAGTTTTTAATTCATTTTAAATTATATTATTTCTTTATATTTTTTACATAAAAAATTAAAAAAAATTAATTTTTAATAATCTTCTCAAAAACACCTTTATTTCAAAGTGTTAATTGCCCTACCACTAAAGTAGTTTGCTTTGAAGTTTCTAGTATTCTACCTCAAAATAATAATTCTTACCTCTCCATTTAAATCATAAATTTTGATACAATTTTTTTTTAAAAATTGTGTGGGTGAAAATCTGACCACACTGCCAACTTAGTATTGAGTTGGAGAGCACTGGCAGAATAGATGACACCTGTCTAACCTGCAACAGAAAGAGAAGATTCCGGCGATGGGTCGTCCACCCGGGGCACTTTGACGATCAAGTCAGTATATCCCTCACAGATAATCAATAGTGTAAACTCACTATTTAGAATATAAATTGCCTACCTTAGACCCACGGGGTACCTCTTTTTTATAATTAACTCAATCCTAGTCCCGATAGAAGCCTGACTTCCATGGACTCCCATTCAGTGCTTACTTTGGACTCCTCAAGAGATAAGGATAGACTCCCTAAAAATATTATCCTTATTCATCTTGAAGTCTTTCCTCATTCTAGGACTCTTGTCCCTTATCCGCTTATCTCGGATTCCGATATCTTCGGAGATAACCTCGGCCACGCCGAGATCATCTCGGCGTTATGACCAGGGCACGTGGCACCTCGGCTGATATATCGGCGTCACCTTGCCACGTGTTGGTACTCAAAAATATATCCCCACAACTGCCCCATATGTTCTATTACCTCGGCATTTTGAGGTGATGGAACCTATATCAGTATCTCCCTCTAGTACGTCGGCTTAAATCATTTTAGCCGAGATCATTGTTTAAGGCCGATATGTCTCATTTAAAGAACAAGAATTCTAGTGAATTCCTTTACTCGTATGAGCTGTCATGCATCACTATTCAATCGTTTCTGTCACGATCCAAACCTGCCCCTATGGGTTTAGTATCGTAACCGGCTAGTAATCCGAGATTACCGAAGGCCTGCTTAACAGTAAAACAGTAATACAGAGTACAGGGACATGGCGGAAGCTATTATAGTAAATAAACAGTGTCCAATGAGCTGTGACAGTCTGTATGCAAAAAGATTTTTCATACATACATAGATATATACATAGTACATAACAGTATGCACAATATTTACAGTCATTCAGTACAGGGACTTAATCCCTATTAAACAAGATGCAGATAAAGGTAAAATATTCATCTATCTGATGAGTACATCACAGAATCTGAAGACGGGGGAGATTAAAACACCCTAAGCCATAGCTTGAACAAGATCTTGGAACCTCAAAGTGAGACACAAAGGTTGGCTTGACAAAACTGGAGTTTACCCCGACGCTTCTAGCAACGGTCCGGTGCCTGTATACCTACATATATATATGAGCAGTGAGCTAAAGCCCAGTGAATAATATAATGGGTAAAAGGGGTTAAGAAAGAATGTCCTTTAAGTATTTTAAACAGTCGTTTGCCTCGGTAAATCAGTTATACAGTCGGTGGCTTATACTTCATATCATATCAGTCATTTAGAAATCATAGTAATCGTGCGTGGCACATCCGATAGCAAAACAGTACGATGGTAGTAGCAAGATGTCAAGATAGTAGTAATGCTTGAATAAAGATGCGATAAAGAACGGTAATAGTAACAGTACAGTTCTTATGGACTCAAGAGGTGTCTCGCACAGATTCTAGAGGTGGCTCACACTGTAGCACTTAGGTCCGTGCAGCACTTTGCTCCAGATTTCACAGATTGGCTTAAAGCCCAGTATGGATTCAAGAGGTGTCTCGCACAGATTCTAGAGGTGGCTCACACTGTAGCACTTAGGTCTGTGCAGCACTTTGCTCCAGAGATATCTGTGATAGTAACAGTACAAGAACAAGAGGGTCTTAAAAGACCGAACAATACCGATGGCCATCAATCAAGAATGTGAGTGGTTCCAACGAGGAACCGACAGAGATTTCTGTGATAAAGAATAAGAAATAGGTGCTAAGGATGCCACAAGACAGCCTCGTAAATAAAGGACATACATTCATTCAAGAATAATACCAAGAAATGATTCGATTCGATTCAAAAGATAATCATTTGAACATATCTTTACACAATTGTTACTCACAGAGATCTGGGCTACAGTAAGCTAGAGCGTCTTCTCGGAAGGCCAACCCTACACAGTACAGATTGAACACACACACTAAGCTACACAGTTAGGAAAAAAAATCAATAATTTAATCCCTAATTTGCCTCGGTGTGGTTCTACATCTATATCCTCATTAAGATATCTTAAACTAGGCCTAAGAATGCCTAGAATGGAATGAGGATGCAAAGATGCACTCAAAAAATAGTTTCAGAATTTTCAAAAAAACAGTTCCCCGCTCGAGCGCAGGTTTCCCCGCTCGAGCGGACATGCAACAAAGGTCCCCGCTCGAGTGTGTGACACAAGCCTCCGCTCGAGCGTACAATACCCCGCTCGAGCGGATTGTAAAACAGTGAGAGATGCTGGGAGCTCGATTTCCACACTCGAGCGGCACTTCCCCCGCTCGAGCGTACGACCAAAATCTGGAAATTCCAGATTTGAACTCCAAGATCAAAACCAAGTTTCAAAGCATCAAAATCGATCCTCTTAGGCTGAATTTCTGGAAAACTCTTGTAAACTCATAATATTACATGATTCCAAGCTCAATTCATAAAATCAAAGCCCAAGGATAGTTCAATTAAACTCATTTTCAAAACAATTTTCATAAATATGATGAACATGCAATATCCATGAATTCAAACCTCACAATGCAATGATAAACACATGCATGCATGAATTCTAACTCAACTCAACATATGAAGCCATTTCATGCCTTTGATGAGTCAATTCTTCTTAAAACATGGTGAAATCATGGGCTTAAACATAAATATGAGCATGCATGTAACATTTGTCATGAAAACAACTTCAAACTTATCAATACAAGCATGCATGCATGGAATGAGCTTCAACTCAACACTATTGAACCAATTCATGCCTTAGATCACTAAAGACCCATGAATCATGCAAGAATAAACTCAATTGCACAATAAAGAAGGTCAATGATCTACCTTAGGTCTTCAATCACAAGATTAGAAGCTCAATTAGACAATTATCCTTCAATTTCTACAAGTCCCCAAGCCAAAGTGTGAAGAACTCAAGCTAATTCCTTTCCCTCTCTCTAGTTCGGCAATAACAAGGTAAAGAGCTGAAGAAATGTTTGTGTTGGAGTGAATTGAAGGCTGAAATGTGTTATAACAAAAAGGGTCCACTAACAATGACATTAATATAAATAAGGTAACTCTTTGATTTAGTTTATTTTAATCTAATTTAATCATACCAAATCGATTTTCAATTAAATATACCATTAATTTACATAAATTCCAATTATCATAAAACATTGATCCATTTCCGTCTTCAATTTGCAGTTTAAATTACAGAACATGGATAGGTCGATTAACAATCGACAGATAGAAAATGCATTTAAACAGTTATAGTAAAAAACAATCAGTCTCAGTTTAGCAGTAATCAGTGCTTAATCAGTAATCAGTGGTGAGGGTTATTACAGTTTCATTCACGCGTCTTATCCTTATTGGATCATGCCTGTGACACACTTGTAAGCCGTCTTGCGCCTGCATGCGCCGTCTGATATATTCGCTGCTCTAGGCGCATTAACTGCCCTTTTTTGCTGTCGTTTCAAGTTTTAACAAAAACTTTTCCCTCTTCTTTCATTTCTTCACTTTTCATTCGATACTCTTGCTTTTTCTCTCTCTTACTTTTTTCTCTTGAATCCGCCATTGTTCCAGACTTCAAGCTCTGCAACTGCCTTTATTCCTCCCTCTTGGTGAAGCTTTCGCCATTCTATTACTTTTGTAACCGTCGCCCGACTTCGACGATCTTCATACCGGCTTCACTTTTTCTGGTAAGCCGCTGTTCTTTTCATTTTTAATTCTCTGATGCTCTTTACTACTTGTTACCATTACTGTTTTGTTTAAACATTCGATTTGTGAATCTCATATCTGAGTGTGTTTATTCCACGATTTTGCTCTTGCCCATGTCTTGAATACACGCATTATTCACCATTTTCTTGCACTTTTGCCACTGTTCTTAACCTTGTACCACTATATTCTTGATAGTCCATCTTTGTTCTTGATTCTGAAACTTGTTCTTGTTTTCTGTTTTTTGTGTCTTTTCCAAATTTGTGCCTTCAATCTTCGTTTCCATAGACTTAGGTTTGGGATTTGTCTATAGAACCCACAATTTAGGAAAAAACTGAAACCTGCATTAACCTAAGTGTTTGCCGAGGTCTCAATAACCCTTTCAAAAAATCTTCTGAAATCCAACCCCTTCGATTAAGCCGATATCATAGGTATGTGGAAATATAGGGTAGACACCCCATCCAAACTAGATTTCTTTATACAAGAGTTTGAAATCCCAGCCGACGTCCATCTGAGGTTGGCTGGGGATGATGACTCCATCATGCTTACTGATGACTCCATGCCTTTCCCTGTGATAGCCTTCATTGAGTGTGGACTTCGGCTCCCACTCAACACCCTTTTTCCGTGAAATACTTTATTATTACAAGTTGAACCCAATGCAACTTTCCTATTGAACCATTAATGGTATCATAGCCTTAGCCAAACAAGAAAACGATAGGATCACATTAGTCGACATCCAATATTGCTACACTATGTGTGGCCTGAAAAAAGACCCCGACTACATTTACTACCTCAAGCCAAGGTCCACTAAATACAAAATCATTGCCGACCTCCCTGACTCCAACAAGGGAGCTGGGGACGATTATTTCATTACTTCGGGGAACTGGGAGTTCGCCCCAGATGAAGACCTCCATCTCTTCCCTCTCCCTCGATCAGTTTTTGTAGAGGGCAATGGTAAGAGCCCTGCATTCATACCTACTTGTTTTTTAAAGTCTTTCATACTTTATCTATTTCTTCATGTCTGTTTTTCTTGCAGCTGTTCCTAAGCCACCAAAAAACTTTCGCCAATCCTTCATTCCCAGCAAGGATTTGAAAAAACTTTTGGACTTGCCAGTCCATAAACGGAAGGCGCATCTGCTTCTCAAGTCAGCTCTGCCCGACATCCCTAGGAGGAAGAAGAAAAGCCTTTCTCCACCCTCTACCACAACTCCACAAACCGCGTCCACATCTCGGACAGACCAAGGATTAACCTCTAATCCAGCTGAGCAATCGTCAACCTCAGCTCCATACTTGATTTCAATATCCCAACGCTGCCGTCGACGTCGAACAGTTTCTTCTGCCGAGATGGGTCACCCAAAACCAGTTGCCAAAGATCTCCTGGCTAACATTCCGACTGATGTTGATGCTCAACCAGTTCCAACCCAGCCTCTAAAGCCAAAAAGAATAAAAAAGGTTCAGCTAAAGGCTGAAGTTACTCAGATTGAGTCTGAGGATACTTTGGTGATCTCCAAGTTGGCTGAGAGTGACAAATCTCAACCCTCTGCTGGGAAGAGACGCTCTGAGGCCCAACCATCCGAATCGCCAAAATAAAAAAAGTCGAGGTCATCTTCTGCAACAACCTTAGGGTCTCAAAAACATGCTACCCCCCGGGCCCCAAAAATCACTCTGGAGGATAAGCTAGTCTTGGCTACCGATAGTGCCGATGACATCAACATCGACATAGCGCTCAGTACCGTTTTACTTCTGCCTGGCAATCTTGATCGGAATGCCGAGTTGAGCGAATATGAAAATTATGCTCTGATGCTCCAGCGTTCTGTTCAAGTGAGTGTCCTTACCTGGCAATTTTTTCCTTTTCCTGTACTTTAGAAGATTTTGCACTAACTTTTGTCTTGTGTTTTTTCAAGCCATCTAGCATGCCCATTCTTTCTCTGTTCAATCTTTTGAAAATCAGGAGAAGTTGACCGAGATGAAGAGGGAGTTCTCTACTCTTCAAAAAGCCAACAAAAGCCTTCAATCGAAAATGAAGAAGTTAGAGGACCAGGCCGAAGCTGCCATCAAGGCTTAGACCGATGCCGAAGAGAAGGTTGATTCTATTGAGGCCATTAAGAAGGTTGCTGAGTCCCAAAAAAGGGAGGCCAAAGAGAAGATGGCCCAAGCCCAAAAAGAGCTGCATGAGGCCTTGGCTACCAAAGAGGCTAAAATCAAGGATGCCGACGAAAAGACGTATGCCCAGGGCATGGCCGATGTCACAGAGGCCTATGAAAAGCAAGTGAAGGAGGCATGCAACAAGGGTTTCACCCTTGGTTGGATATCCCTTCTAAAAAAGCTTAATGTCCCTGAGGACTCGCCTTTAAGAAATGCCGATGCCATTCCTCTTCTATTCCCTCCAACTCCAACTCCAGCTCAATCTGATGATGACTCCGAATCTGAGGAAGAGACATTGGTGAGAAAGCCAAGAGATGCTGATGGGGCCAAGTCCCCTTCTCAGAGTGAGCAAGTTCTAGACTTGACTCAAGATGAAGAAGGTGATGAGGTTCTCAAAGATGCTGCTCCTAAGAAGACATCAGCCGACGTCACCTTAGCCGACAAGAGCCTTGACGAAACCCTTGCCCAAATTGATACCGAGCTCGCGGCGGAAAAGGCTGCCGAGGCGTCCTCTCAACAATCGTCTGAACTTCAAACTCAACCAACTGCTACTGCTGAAAAGCCTTTGTTTATGTTTTGTTTTGTTTTGTTTTGTTTTTTTTCCTGAAGTAATGTAAAACTCTTTACATCGTCGACGTTCTCTTAATACAACTCTTTTACTTTTGAATGCTTGCATGTTTGCCTTGTATGCTTTCATACTTAGAATATTTTGCATATCTTCAATATACACTTCAATCCTTGTGCAACCTTCTCAGGGTGACATACCTCGGTTGTACAAACTGACGATTTATCTCGGCAAGTACCTAACTACCTTTCTCGGTGAAATCTTGGTTTCACCTTGTAAATATAAAATTTCAACAAGTGTTTAACCTTAGTCTTCAATCTTGTAAATTGTCCACAAATTTCAACAAGTGTTAGATATCATCTCGGTTTAACTTCAACTTGTAAATTGTCCACAAATTTCAACAAGTGTTAAACAATGATTTCGGTTTAACTTCAACTTGTAAATTGTCCACAAATTTCAACAAGTGTTAAATAATGATTTCGGTTTAACTTCAACTTATAAATTGTCCACAAATTTCAACAAGTGTTAAACAATGATTTCGGTTTAACTTCAACTTGTAAATTGTCCACAAATTTCCACAAGTGTTAAACATATTCTTCTTCTCTTTGCCCCCTAATGTGAACCTGAGTTCCACTTGGGTTCTCATTGCATGTATTCTAGAGACAATGTCAAGTATCTTGAAAAGAGAACCAGCTGAATCTTTATTTATTTACTTCGGCAAATGACAAAGGAACAAAGAAATTCTAATGATAGAAAAATTTCAAATTACAAGTGTTCTAAGGCCTTGGCAACTCTTTGCCCTCATTATCTTCAAGCTGATATGCCCCATTGCCCAGCATCGAGATGATTTTGTAGGGTCCTTTCCAATTTGGGCCAAGCTTGCCCTCTCTGGGATCCTTCTTGTTCCCGACGACTTTTCTTAAGACGAAGTCACCAATCTAAAATTCCCTTAGGTTAACCTTCTTGTTGTAAGCTCTGGCAAGCTGTTGCTGGTATGCTGCAAGCTGAATTGCAGTTTCTCCCGTCGTTCTTCTAAAAGATCTAGATCTCGGGCTAAGAGTACATCATTAGTCCCGTTCTCTACCCCCTGGGTTCTGATCCCAGGGATGTCGACCTCCAGCGGAATGACTGCTTCTGTGCTATAAGCCATGGCAAAAGGGGATTCCCTTGTTGATCTTCTCGGCGTAGTCTGATATGCCCAGAGTACATTGGGCAATTTGTCTACCCACTTTCCTTTTGCTGCCTGCAGTCTCTTCTGTATCCCATCCAAAATTACTTTGTTAGATGCTTCTGCTTGTCCATTACTTTGTGGAAAGCTTGGGGTTGAAAAGTAGTTCTTAATCTTGAACTTTGCACAGAAGTTCTTGATTAGCTTACTGTCAAATTGAGTTTTATTGTCTGCAACAATTGCTCTCGGAATCCCAAACCTGGTGATAATGTTATTCCAAATGAAGTTCTTCATATCCACATCTCGGATCTTGGCAAGAGGTTCAGCTTCTATCCATTTAGTGAAGTAATATGTTGCTACTAGCAAGTACTTCCTTTGTCTAGTTGCTTGGGGCAGTTGCCCGATGAGATCCATGCCCCAATGGGCAAATGGCCAAGGACTGGATACAGGGTTCAAGTCTGCTGCTGGCTGGTGTATCAGAGGTGCAAACCTTTGGCATTGTTCACACTTCTTTACATAGGCTTCTGCATCTTTCTGCATGTAAGGCCATCAATACCCCTGGGTGATGGCCCTATGAGCGAATGATCTGCCCCCAACGTGGCTTTCCTAAATTCCTTCATGTATTTCATATAAAAAATCTTCGACTTGTAAAGGGTGTACACATCTTAAAAGGGGTCCAGTGAAGGATCTTCTGTAGAGGTGTCCTTCTGCTGTCAGACTGAATCTTGCCAACTTCAATCTGATCTTGTGTGCTTCCTTGTGGTCATCTGACAGCTTTTCTTCTTTCAGGAATGCAACAATTGCATCTATCCAGCTTGGTCCCATGTCCATACACATTGCTTCACGCTCTGTGGTCAGTGATTCGATGCTCGGGCCCGACAAGTAGTCAATCATTATTGTCCTTGCTTTTCCTGGTTGTATTGCACTAGCTAGGTTGGCCAATGTATCAGCATGGCTGTTATCATCTCGGCTAACCTGAAGTAGTTGGTAGTTCTAAAACAAGGCTGCCAATCTGATGACCTCCTTTACGTAGAACGACATTCTTTCATCTCGGGCTGCAAACTCGCTCGTTGTCTGGTTAACTATCAATTGTGAGTCACAAAAAACTATTACCTTATTTGCTTGTACTGCTGTTGCCAGCTTCAGTCCTGCAATTAGTGCTTTATATTCTGCTTCATTGTTTGAGGCCCTAAACCCCAAACGAATTGACTGTTCTAGTATCTGCCCATCTGGGGATACTAGTACTACTCCTGCCCCCGCCCCTTGTCGGTTGGAACTCCCATCAACAAACAGTCGAAAGGAGTCGCCGATGTAAATGCTGCAGGGTCTGAGTTTTTCTTCTTTGCTTTGTTCTTTTGCCTTTGCTTGGGCTCCTCCTTGCTTGTTTGGATATCGCTCACCTCGGCTCAACGGAGCTTGATGTTCGATGGATTCTGGGGTGAACTCCGCCACAAAGTCGGCCAAAACTTGACCTTTAATTGCTGTTCTGGGTCTAAACTCCAAGTCATATTGTCCCAAGGCTACTGCCCATCTGGCTATCCTGCCAGTCAGATCTCCTTGCTGCAGCAAAAACTTCAAGGGGTGTTCTGTTAGCACCACAATTTTATGGGCCTGGAAGTAATAGTTTAGTTTCTTTGAAGCCATTACTAAAGCCAGTGCCAATTTCTCTAAGGGAAGATACCTTGTTTCTGCATCGGCCAGGGTTTTGCTTACGTAGTAAACAGCCTTGTTTCTCGGATTACCACTGCGCTTATCGCATGTTCTGAGACTGCTAAGTACAAAAACAACTCCTCTCTAGGTTCTGGATTTGAGAGGACTGGAGTCGTGGTCAGATACTTTTTCAGGTTAGCCAAAGCGGCTTCGCATTCCTTGGTCCATAGGAAGTCCGTGGCTTTCTTTACTAGGTTGAAGAAGGGTCTGCATTTATCTAAGCTTCTGCTGATGAACTTATTTAGGACTGCGGCCCTTCCAATTAGCATTTGTACCTGTTTTGCCAACGTCGGGCTCTTCAACTCCAGAGTGGCCTTAATCTGATCTGGGCTGCCCTCAATGCCCCTTCTGGTTACCAGGTATCCTAAAAACTTACCAGATCCAACTCCAAATGCACACTTCGATGCATTGAGTCGGAGCCGATATGTTTTAAGGATTTCAAAGATTGTTTTTAGATCGGCGAGATAACCCTCAGGCTCCTTAGTCTTAACGACCATGACGTCGATGTAGACTTCTACTGTTCGGCTAATCAGGTGTTTGAACATTTTGGTTACCAACCTTTGGTAAGTTGCTCCTACGTTTTTCAACTCGAAAGGCATTACTCTATAACAGTACAGGCCTTTTGGGGTGATGAACATGGTCTTCTCTTCGTCTGGGGGGTACATGGTTATCTGGTGGTACCCTCTGTAGGCATCTAGGAAGCTCATTCTTCCATGCCCTGAAGTGGCATCCACTAGCTGGTCAATCTTGGGTAGAGGAAAGTTGTCTTCTTCTTTACAACCACTGTATTGGATAGCCATGTCGGGTAGTGAACTTCTCTAATGGCCCTAGCCTCCAGAAGTTTGTCTACTTCTTCCTCTACTACTTCGACGTACATTAACGTCGGTTTTCTGGCTCGTTGAATTACAGGTTTGGCCGACCTGTCAACATTCAGTTTGTGGCAAGTGACCTCGGGGTCAATGCCAGGCATTTCGTAAGGTGTCCAAGCAAACACCTCAATATTTGCTCTAAAAAAAGCTTCCAACTCTTTTTCCTTTTCTTCGGCTAAGCCCGAGCCGAGAAAAAAGAAGCATTCTTTATCCCCATCCTAGACGAGGATTTTTTTCAGTGCCTCTTCGCTCTTCTCGGCTGGATCCTTGCCAACGTCTTCTAGGACTTCCACGTCCTCATCTTCAATTTCGCTTTTCGGCTCTCGATATCTGCAGTAGATTTCATTGTCGCCATTTTAACAATTCTTCGCCTGCAGCTGATCACCTCTGACTTCCTCTATCCCATGCTCTGTTGGGAATCGCAGTAGTTGATGCAATGTTGAGGGAACTGCCCCCATCGCATGCAACCATGGCCTTCCCAAGATGATGTTGTAAGGGGAGGGTGTGTCGATGATGGTGAATTCTGTCTTGATCTTCTTGGTGCTAGCCTGTACCTCCAAGCTTACTGCTCCTAGTGGCCATGTCGGCGTTCCATTGAACCCAACCATTGGGCCATTGGATTGTTCCATATCATCTGGGTAAAGGCCGAGCTCCTTGTAACATCGGACGTACATGATGTCACAAGAGCTGCCTTGGTCAATCAGGATGCGTTTCACTTGGCACTCCCCAACCTGGAGGGACACTACCAAGGCATCATTATGCGGATGCTGGACCATCTCTAGGTCGGCTTCAGTAAAGGTTATCATTGGTCCTTGGCACTCTTTTGCCTGATGTCTTTTCTCCCCAACTTGGTAGACATGTTGTAGGTGTTTTCCCTTCTGGGTCTCTCCTCGAATTTCGTTTTTGTTGACCTTCGAGTGGATTACGTTGACTACCCGAGGTCCTCCTGCCTACGGCTGCTATGCTGGGGGAGGTGGGGCTGCTGGCGCCTGAGGCAATCTTGCCCGTTCTTCTCTTGTCCTGGTCCCATCGACAAGGTCTCTCAGATGTCCTTGTCTCACCAGGTCTTCCAAGTGTGTTTTCAGGGCCCTACAACCCTGAGTTGTATGCCCATCTTCATTGTGGTAGGCACAATGCCTGCCAATGTTTCTTCGCATGAACTCTTCTGGAGTCCTCTCTGGCGTTTTGAAATAAGGCTGGTTTCGATTTGATCCAGGACTTTGTGAATTGGGATTCGGAACACAGTTGTCATTGCCTGCACAGCCCTCAGTTCCGCCTCTTGTTTGAAGGATCCATTGTTACCTCGGCCTCGCTTCGGCGAGCCGTTTCCTTTCTCGTGCTTTGTCTCCTTATTCCCCGACGTATCTTCCTCGGCTCTGGTATACTTCTCGATTCTGGCCATGAGTTCCTCCATACTTTTTGGCAATGTCTTTGCCAATGACTTCCGTAGTGGACAGTCATCTTTCAAGCCGTTCTTGAAAGATACGACTGCCACATCTTGATTACATTCAGGTATTCGGTTGAACACCTCATAGTATCTTTTGGCGTAGGCTCTAAGGCCTTCATCTTTGCTGATCTTCAGAGACATCAATGCGTCCACTCTTAATGGCTGAAGTTTGTTTGTCACGAACCTGGCCACAAACATCTCGACCAGGCCTTCCCAGGTCTTCACACTTCTCTTTGGTAGTTTGTGAAACCAATCTGATGCAATCTCCCCGAAGGACGAGGGGAACACTTTGCAGAGCAACGACTCGTTCTAACTATACAATGCCATTGAGTTCAAATATAATCTGACGTGGAAGTTGGGGTCTGACTTACCATCGTATATTTAAAACCTCGGCATACTGAATCTCTTCGGCGCCTCAAACCTGTCCAACTCCATTGAGAATGGTGTCCTCGGCTTATCTGAGGAGGTTACCTCAGCATCGGCGTTCTGTTGCTTCCTCTTGAGGTAATCTCTCTTGTCTTTTTTGCTCTGCCCAGGAGCTCGGCTATCTTTCAACTTCAGTCTTTTCGGTATACTACTCTCGGCCTCGTGGTGAGCCCTTTTCGATCTTTCTCCATGAGTTGTGTCGAAGCAAAGTGCCCGCCCTTGAACATGTCGATGTTCTTTGGGGTCGGCCTCCTTGGTGCGTTGTGTCCTTTGTGACTCTTCCTTCTTTGACTCCCCTCTTCCGACCTCCCTTGAAGGCTGGTGAGAGTGTCTTTCGCTCCTGGTATGCTGGGGGGCTTCTGGGATTGCTTTCTGCCCTCCCTTCTGGGCATTGGCCGCTGGAATCGGCGTGTCCTGCAGCGGGTATGGTGGCTGCATGACGTTATTTTACATCATAAAATTGACGACCGATTGTAGGTCTGCCAATTTGTTTGCCATCTCTTTCACCTCTTCGTCCCTTCGTAGGCACCTGTCCTTCCATACCTGGAGGTCGCCTTCGTTGTAGTACCCGCTTCGATCAGGTTTCTTTGGTACGTCGCCAGTTTGGCCGACATCTTTTACTCCGTGAGTTTGCTCATGAGTTTATGCATTGGACCTGTCTCCTTTGACATCAAGGTCAATAGGTCTTCCACTTCCAGCAGGAGTGTCGTCCCCAATCTTTTCATTCTATCCGTTACTGGCCATCTATTCTACTTTCTTTCCCACAGACGACGCCAAATTGTATGGGTGAAAATCTGACCACACTGCCAACTTAGTATTCAGTTGGAGAGCACTGGCAGAATAGATGACACATGTCTAACTTGCAACAGAAAAAGAAGATTCTGGCGGTGGGTCGTCCATCCGGGGGCACTCCGACGATCAAGTCAGTATATCTCTCACAAATAATCAATAGTGTAAACTCACTATTCAGAATATAAATTGCCTACCTTAGACCCACGGGGGTGCCTCTCTTTTATAGTTAACTCAATCCTAGTCTCGATAGAAGCCTGACTTCTATGGACTCCCATTCAGTACTTACTTTGGACTCCTCAACAGATAAGGATAGACTCCCTAAGAAGATTATCCTTATCCATCTTGAAGTCTTTCCTCATTCTAGGACTCTTGTCCTTTATCCGCTTATCTCGGATTCCAATATTTTCGGAGATAACCTCAGCCACGCCGAGATCACCTTGCCACGTCACCTTGCCACGTGTTGGTACTCAAAAATATATCCCTACAAAAATAAATGAAATATATATAATTTTTTTTTTCAACTCTGTAAATTCCTATCCAAAATTTGTGATTCAAACATATTCTAAAAAGTCAAAGAAATTGTGTTATTTATTTTATTGTGAACAATAAATAAGAGATAATTTCCACACAGCAAATTTGAATTTACAGTCCCTATACAAAGAGAGTCAATAATCACTAAAGGAACAACCTTTCATGAAAATTCATGACTTCTCATTAAAAAAATACTCTCATAAAAAGTTCTCAACTTTTTAACCTTTTGAAATAAAATGACATTTACTTTGGGGAAGTTGGAATACCCCACTCAAAGGTCTAGTCCGGTCTACGTTGGATCTGTTTCGGTAATTCAAATCGTTTAATATGTAAAGTTATTGAGTATTTCATTTTTATAAAAAAATGACATTGATCAGATATCAATAATCACTTGATTAGATCATATTTGTATCAATAATTTATTTTTAAAACTATACTTACCGTTGACACAAATTTAATTTGATCAAGTGGCTATTAATATCTAATCAATGTAATTTTTAAAAGAATAAAATATTTGACGACCCTTACATATTGACTATTTGAATTATCAATATGAGCTTCGTAGTAGGCCCACGAAGGCCCAATAGTAACTCCAGTCCGAAGAGAAGCCACTGCCTTCAATTTTACAATCCATCCATAAAATGCAACCGAAGGTAGCAAGTAATTGAAGTTTGAAAGCAAGTACCTTCTACAAATAACATTAAAGTCACACTTGATTTGCAAATATATAAGAAGGTAGTTTAGTTTACTCATTTAACAAGATAAGTTGACCTTTCACTTAAAATGCAAAATAATTTTGCATATCCAGATTAAAAGAGTTCAATGATAAGTTATCAAGAGAATTATCTGACAGTGATGATAGTGAAATTTTTTTTACAAATCAATAAAAAAAAAATTATAATATTAATTATTAATATTTATAATATATTTTATATTTTTTATAAATATTTTTTGATTGACCCATGTCAATGTAATTCCCCCTAAGTTATCTTAACACAAAATCTGAACCAACTAGGAAAAATATCATCATCGTATAAAACAGTCCTATTCTACTCATTATCCATAAATTAAACTTGGCCTAATGTTAAACCCATGTTTGGGATGAGCTAATTTAGCTTGGCATTTTGGTCATAACTTGGTTTAAAAAATTGTGTTTAGGATAAATTTTGACTTTTTTGTAGTTGATTTGATAGTTGTAAAAAATAAAAATAAAACGATTATAGTTTGAATGTAATATTTTGTCTTATTGACTAAATTAATCAATTTTGTCTTTATTAGCTAATTTAGCCAAAGTCTCATGCCAAATGAAAAGTCTACTTTCAGTCTGAATCTCTTCCAACACCTTTGATTGATATGGATCAACACTGGACACATTACATATAACATAAACACACTACCTTCTGTGGTGTGCACTTTTAAAAAGACATACTGTAGTATTCTATCGTAACATACATATCTTAAACATAATGTTCCATAAGAAACACCACTAGTTGTACCTTTTTTTCACCAAAATGATTCGTAACATTTATATCACATTGTTCATAACAAAACCTTTGTAAGTCATAACATAAACACAATGGTTCGTACCTTTCACTTTAGCAGGGCATACCATAGATTCGTCATTCGTAACTTTCACCACAAAATGACATAATGCACTATAAGCATTCGTAACTTTCACTAAAAAAAAATTATAACTTCCTCAAAGTGTACCCTTTTAAGGGATGCACACTATAGATTTCTCCGAAATACAAAGATCAAATTACAGAACCACACCACACAAGTAACACACACGAATCCAAAAAGGAGAAGAAAAAAAAAATCATGTGCATCAAATTACCTATATACAGAACAAGCATAGGCCAAACCAACCAGCTCCGTTTCATGGCTTGCACCAGAAAATTTATCCAAAAATTGGTATTACTCCACAAGCTAGTTCATCCTTTCTTCAAAATCAAATCAATAGTCTAAAATCAACTACCATCCATTGTCTCAAAATCAGCACTTAACCATCCATGGCCTGAAAATCAAGGACTATGTGAACAAAAAGAAATAAAAAAAAAAAAAAATTCAAATTATTAACAGAGCTACAAATTCTGGACATCTGATAGAAGTTAGCAAACTCTGTTTTTTCTCTCCAAATAATATGAGAAGGAACTAAAATCCAAGCACAAATAGGCAACGAAAAGTGACGTAAATGTGATCCTGTTTTCATTCTCCCATTAGCGCCAGCCCGTGAATGGTTTATCTTGTGCTAGCTTTGATTGACGGACAAAACTGGGAAGAATGTTGGAACTTTTAAGGACAAACTTTCAAATGCTTTCATCAAATTAATAACAGAAGAAAAAAAAAAAATTGTAATCTCAAGACCATGGCCTTATCATGAACAACAATTTTAAATTTTATTACATGTTATTGTGACCTAGCATCTTCTACCCTCTTTTTTTTTTAATCTCAATATCATCACCTCTTAATTCTTTTCCCCTTCCAGATATGACTTTACATGTTAATTGCTTCTGGAAAACCAAGTTGCAGATATTTACAATTTACAAATACCACATGTTCTAACTCAGATGATTGAGGTCTTAGACATAAGGTGAATCAAGACATCCAGGTGAACCTGGTGGGCCATATGCTACCTTCCCGACATTAGATTGACTAGACCCTGGTTTTCATAAAACGATCCAACATCCCAATCCTCGGTTGAAGATGAAAGTGTCATTAGTGCAACCACAATTGACCTCATGCTTGGCCTCAGTTGAGGATTTTCCTGTGTACAAGCTCTGGCAAGATGGGCAATCTGCAACCAAAAAAGCCACCATAGTTTTGTCAAGATTATGAGCAGTTGTCAAAAACTTGCACCAGATGGAATATGTTTTCACCTTGCAGACTGAGTCAAGGGGGTAGCCATCACCAAGCCTTGGGTCAACCAGCTTTTGTAAATCTTGTTTAGGATCAGGCTGCTTAAGAGTGTCCTCAAACTGTATAACATCGATAAAGCAAAATTAAAATTAGTTCTTGTAGATTTGATTCGAGATGTTACTAATTAAGAGTTGAGCGAGGACACAAGATTTACCAAAGCAACAAGTCCCGTTGATTCAGTAACAACTTCATTAGTCTTGACAATGGCTTCCTTAGCAGATATTAGTTCATAAAGGACAACTCCAAAAGCATATACATCTATCTTGGAAGAAACATCACCATACTGAGCATACCTGCATCCAACACCAAAACAACTTGAAACTTTGTGTTCAGACAGAGAGATATTTAAGACAGATAAAATCAGTTCAAGGATGGCACATGATCCCCAGTAGGTTGTTCGGGATGTAGCCATCCTTGCAGCAAGTGATCCAGGTATAAACGACCTGTTTGTTGCAGCTTCTTGCAAGTTGAAAGTTGGTAATCAGAAAGCGGAAGCAAAAAACACCCCTTCCTTTGCTTCTTTCATAATCAATTTTTTTCAGCTTTTTAAAGTTATTTTTGACTCATAAGCAGTAAACACAAGCTGCACCAAACAGTATGATACAGATTTCTAAAATAAAAATAAAGCTATAAGTAGAGCCCCATAAGTAAGGATGTAATTGGTTCAGTACGGTCGGTATTTAGGTAAAATTTTTCACCAAACCAATAATGTTGGTTTTATTATTTTGAGCATGGATAGAGTTCGCTTCTCCCATCAAACCGCATGAAACCAAACCGATTGAGATGATTTAGTTCGGTGCTGTTTAATCAATCTAGAACCTTTCAAACTTGAGCCACTTTTTAATATAGTTACTGATCTATATAAAAATATTGAATTAGTTATTTGTTTACCACTTCAAATATATTCAATCTATCCATTTAATAAATACTTTTCAATTCCTAGATTAACAAAAATACAAACAAAAAAAAAAAGTTAAAAAATACTAAGGCTTCAAGAATAATGAGTTAGATTTAAAATTATATATAATAAGAGTTTACAAATTTCGGTTATAGAGATGATAAGGTTAATAAAAAAACCGAACAGATTGATTCTTATTAAAAAAACAGAGTTGTGGGAGCTAGAAAAAAAAAATATCAACTTATTGGGCTAACCCAAAAAAAGAAGCCCATGGGACAAATATCATATCCCCCATCTATAAAAGGAGGGCACCCCATGAATATAGGTATGCCTCATCTCTCCCCAGAACAGAACACACTCTTCATTTCTATATCTTCTTTCTTTCATTCAAATGACTAACTTCACCATCGGAGTGTCTCCAGCCAGCAACCCCAGTTGGGTGGCACCGACTATATTCATCTTTGCAGATCTACAGGAGCTAAGCTCATCTCTTCATTAGATCTTTTCAACAATCCATGTGAGAGGATTTTTCTGGGTCTCACAATTGACACCGTTTGTGGAAATCGCCTAAGAGAGTTCAACGAAGTAAATGGCAAATTTGTTATTGTAAGTAAAACTTCAACAACACTATGATGGTGATCTGTCTTCTCTCTGATTAAACTTATTTTTAAAATTATTTTCAAATGGGTTCTTGAATTGTATATACATATGTGTCTGCTTATAAACTCTGTTGAAACTTTTGTTTACAGTAAATGTTGATAGAAAAGTTTTAAAACATAATAGAATTTATGGGCCAACTTTTGCATCTCCATTTTCTCTCTCTACAAATGGGGTTCACACTTTTATTGAAGAAAGCATATTTTCGACAATTCAACAAGGTTGCTCGGCCAAATTCAATTTATTTATTCTTTCTCTTAAAGCTCATTTTACAATTGATTCTTGACATACATACATGTACCTATACTAGCAATTTCTATGGAATCCAAAGTTAGGTCCTTACTTTCTCTCTCTAAAAGTCCTTTGGCCAGCAAGACAGTGCAGGTTGTCGAGAAAAAAGTGAAAGCGTCCAAATGGCTGGTTTGTTAATCGAGACGTTGGGCCAAACTGTCCTCTCGGCGGAACCAACATGAGAAGTAATTGAAAGACCCATTTAACTCGGCACAACTTCAACTTGGTTTTTCAACAACTCATCCAAAACCTGTTTGGCCAAAGTTTACGGCTGATAATGATAATAATAATAATAACTTGCAAGCTGAGCATTGTTGGCAACAATTGCATACAAATTAAGAAATTACCGTTTGAGAATAAGGCAATTACTCTAGGACCGAACAAAAACAAAACTGATCTTGGGCATGATATAACGAGCATTTATTCGGTTTGCCTCACAACAACAGTACCTCTTTATTGGGTTGTCCGTCAACTCTCTTGTTATTCTAAATCTCATTTCTAGAAGCTATCTCCATATGTATACAAATATATATCTATATATGCATCCATACTAATATTTGCATGGATTAGTGACTTGCTTATTCAGCTAAAATTACTTGCTCAGCAACATTACTCGGCCACACATAAGTCATTCGGCCACCACCTTGTTGAATTCGCACAACCGCTCGACCATTTTTGGACACTGGGCACCACAACTCCATCGCCACGCTCATCATTGCAAGTGTTCATTTGGGATGTAGGTTGGTTTTTTGGCTTTTTGACTTTTTGGCTATTTTAGCCTGGGCTAAAAAACCTTGTTTGAAATAGGCTTTTTGGCCTTTTTGACTTTTGTGAAAGAAAAAATGAAATGATTATGGTTTGGATGTGACATTTTATCTTATTAGGCTAAAAAACCTATTTTGTCATTTTGTGACTATTTTAGCTAAAACACTCCATCTTAGCTTATGCCCAACGAAGGCTATAATCATGTTGGCTACAACCACAGCCCCAAGTGTTGCCGACCAAGCTCTCAGCAAAGTCACATCATAACTAAGACGGATCCAGGTGTTTTGGCGCCAGTTACTCGGCACACAACTCAATCATAAGTTTTTCAACAAAGGTTGTTCGGCAAACCAACAATGGAGCTGTTAGCAATCCAACAAGGCTGTTCGACAGCTCTTCAACCCTTCTCGGCATCACTACAGCTCACCCAAGCTACCCATCAATACAACACAACTCGGCATCTCTGTAACCCAGTCTAGTGGCGGCGCAACTTGCAGAAGGCTACTCGACATGTCCAAGCATGGACCTTCGCACTACTCGGCAACCATTCCGTGTTAATCGGTCGTTCAATGACAACCTCAGCGCCCATTTATCAATTCGGTACTCAAACCATGTCTTACCGATGTCTGAACTACAATTCCGAGATGGCGACAACACCGAACAAGTGCCACTGAGCGCATGTAGAACTGGCGCTCATCCCATCCGCTCGACTACACTAAGATTCTTCGGTAGAACCACATAGCTAGCTCGACAATGCCTCCATCCAGCAAAACTTTTTCTAAGCAATGGAATTATCCACCGATTATCAAATTCGCATAAAGCAACTTGTTATTCGACTCTCGGTGCTACAACTCCGTCCTCAAGCTCGCCGGCAATGGTAACCATCATGAGCAATGCATACATTTTTAATCATGTCAGCTACAATGCCGTGAACCAAGTGTTTTGGCCAGCCAAAGCGTCGCTGGCCGCGTTTATGTGCCCATTTTCTCTCTCTAGAAATTGGGTCTACATTCTTCTTCATGTGAACAATTTTTCGGCAAGACCACAAGAATTTCTTGGCCTATGGAGGTTCATGTTGACTAGAGGAGTCTAGACTCACTGACTAGAAGAGCCTTACTAACCGACGGCCGCCAATAGTTGCGAAACAAACTAAATTTTCTGAAATCGATATTTTTTGAAGTTGTCACATTCAAGTTTTGACTATACCCATTTGAAGTACTCATTGTGACAAGTTCAACGCAACAAACCATGTCGAAATCGGAGCTAAAACAAACCTGTACAGACCAGTCAAAGTTTGCCCAAACATTCACTAATTCGCTAGAGAAGACGACCATGGCAAACAAAATAAATTATTGTGTGCATTGCGGCTACGTTACATCCAAAAGGTTTCACACCAAGCCCATGCTTGAACCACAATCAAGTTCAAATACATAACTTGCAGAATACAAACACAAGGATTTGTTGTGGCAAAGTGGTTTGGTCTTATTCCTCTTTCACAAAAGCGAGGGTTCAAGTCTCACCAACAACCTTACTTGTGTATTTTTTGCCCAAACCACTAGGCCGAGCCGAGCTACCCTCGAGCCTAGCCGAGCCAAGCCACCAAGCCAAACCACCGATGTCACCAAGCCGCTAACTCCAGCAAATATGGGCCGTTATCCAGTGCCTTGTGGATCACCATTCTCAATCGATTTGAGCCCTCAAATCCATTTTGGCTCAAACTATGCCATCAGGAGTCGGATTACAATGATCCAATAGTTGTTTCCAACTATTTGGAGTCTTCTGAACACATCCGTATGGTCTGATTTTGCAAATTTCATACCAACCATTTGTAGATTTTTTATGCAGTGCTACATATCCATTACAACTCCAACAACATTATTGTTGCAGTCTCGCCTGGAGTTTGATCAATGCCGAATTCAACAACTACAACATATTGGCAACTTCCCACCAATATTACAGCTAGAATCATTCGTCACCAAAGCCGAACCTGCCCCGAAACATGTTAGACCACTCCTCGGCAATCTCGGCACGAATCCATTATGAATTCCTTCTGAATAACACTTGTCATTCCAAAGCACTGGGGCAAGGAATCCACTTCACCAATTTGTTCTCGGCTTACTCCTCGGCACCTTTGGCCAGAGTCTAATCTGAATTCCTTCCGAATAACGACTGTCATTCGCAAGTAATGGGGCAAATATACGTTGGACAACACAACAACTTAAAACACCTGCTTCAATTTGCTTCCAATATCCACTATACAATGGAGCAGTGCTGTTTTTTATCATTTGATACAACCAATCAATGACATGGGATAAACTACTCAAAATCCTTGCAATGTCTGAAATTGATTGTCACTAACAATCAACAAAAGCCTTCGAATACGGAGCAATCTTCATGCTTGGCATGGAGTGCCATCAGCAAAAGACTCCAAATACGGAGCAATCTTCGTGCTCGGCACAGAGCATTATCAGCCAAAGCCTTCAAATACAGAGCAATCTTCGTGCTCGGCACAGAGTGCCATTGATGAAAGCCTCCGAATTTGGAGCGCTTTCCGTGCTCGGTGTGGAGCGCTATCAACGAAAGCCTCCGAATTCGGAGCGCCCTTCGTGCTCATCACAAAGCGCCATCAACAAAAGCCTCCGAATTTGGTGCAAGACATACATACAGTTATACATACATTTGTGAATACATTCAAGCATACATGCATTCATACAGTCATTCATTTATCCAAAGTGTTCTTTATCAAGAAACCTAACATCTATTTGAACAATGTGACTCGGCAATAAAAACTCTCATTTCATCTACCGCAGACAATGAAAGTTTTGGGACATTTGTGGGAGTCAGGAAAAAAATATATATATTAGCTTATTGGGCTAACCCAAACAAGGCCTGACAATGGACCCCGCCCAAACAAGGAAGCCCATGGGACAAATATCACACCCTCCATCTATAAAAGAAGGGCACCCCATGAATATAGGTATGCCTCATCTCCCTCTAGAACAGAACACACTCTTCATTTCTATACCTTCTTTCTTTCATTCAAGTGACTAACTTCACCATCGGAGTATTCCCGGCCGGCAACTCCGGTTGAGTGACGCCGACTATGTTCATCTTTGCAGATCTACAGGGGTTAAGCTCATCTCTTCGTTGAATCTCTTCAACAATCCATGTGAGAGGATTTTTCTCGGTCTCACAAGAGCAAATATAGTTGGTTTGATCTGGTTCAATCGGTTTAGTCAATTTTTCTGATCCACAAGTTGTGCACCAAACAGGACCAAAGTTATTTTGTAGCAATTGGAAACTTATCATACAAATTCTTCTATTTGAAGTGCGACACAGAGGTCTTGTTTGACATAAAAAATTTAAATATGACAGCATTGATAAGTTATGAACTATGGAACTAGACCAAAAAAACAGTTAGTTTCATGAGCCCGGGAAATATAATCCATTCATGTGTAAGAAAAAAAATAACTTTGCTATTAGCTTTCTTTTTCTTTGTTCCAATAATCATTTTACATTGCAAAGCACAGGTCAACACGATAACAAAGGTATATGAGGGTTAAAAGAATTCCAAGCCACAAGTTCTGTAATCAAATCACTAAACGTAATTGCCTCAAAATTTTCAAGTTTTTAACCAAGTCAATCTCTTACTGGCAAACTATTCACCCAACTCAACAACAAACTTATAGTTCATTAATATTAGCTCTGTCTTTGCACTTTCAATGGAACTGTCCAGTTTCCTCAGCCATCACTTACCACCATGACTAATCAGATCCACAACCACAAATTCTTCCCTAAAATATGAACTCAATCACAGCTCTCATTAAAAAAGGGAGTAATAAAAAGACAATCAATTGGGTGCTGATTACTAACATTAGAAGGCAATCAACTATGTGGTGTGTCATCCTAAACGATTGCCATTTATGATGATCCCTAACACATTATAGCTCCCCTACTTTAATAGTTCTTTCCTACAGGTGACTCTCCAGATACTAATAAGCCAAACAAAAATCTATTTCGAAAGGTGTTTCATTTACATTTTTTTTTCCTGCTTCTCACAGACAACCATAACTTGCCTTGAACTGTGAAGCATTTCTTTGGATTATGTAGCTCTATCACCATTCTCGTCACAAAAATTTACACAAGCAGAGTTGCCTTTTGCACCATGAGCAAAGGCAAGTTTGACAACATAAAAGCACGAGAGGTTCACTATAATTCTTCCTATGAATGTATAGCACAATTTAAATGATATTATTAACTCATTGTGAAAAATGAGGAAGAAGCAAGATGAACTAATCTCACTCTGGAGGCATGTATCCAAAAGTACCCACAAGACGGGTGTGCATTGAAGTACTCCCAACTTCGGTCAGTTTTGTCAGCCCAAAATCTGCAACCTGTATGTAGTATATACAGCAATTTAGACTATTTGAAATAATAAATGTTCACAATCACAATCCACCAAACTAGTAAAGGCATTTTCACAACCTTCGCATGGAAGTTTTTGTCTATCAAAATATTTGCTGATTTAATATCACGATGAATATAGACAGGGACAGTATGCTCATGGATGTATTCTAGTCCTCTAGCTGAATCAAGGGCAATTTGCACCCTAGTAGACCATGGCAATGGGTCCCTACCTGAAAGCAACATAAGTTATACAATCATAAAACAGACTGCAGTACTAAGGGATAGAATTCACACTTCATGGATGCATAAGCATTTTCACCTAAACCACGCAGATGTTGACTTAAGTTGCCATTCTCAATGAATTCATAGACTAAAAATAATGAGCCTTCCACACAGTAACCTATTAAGCGCACCTGCATTGAATTTGCAATAATATTAGTAACACAAACTCAATAAAAAATCAACAACTAAACCACTTCAAGAATGATGTAGAAGTAAACACCTCAAAAGTTTATATAATCACAGAAATACAAATCAAATGTTTTGTTTAATTATCAGCCCCAAAAACCAAATGCATCCCACACTAAAAAGCTTGATTGGTAAATTTCAGCAAAAGGGAAAAAGTTCCTCCCCAAAAATATTGCATATTTTCCCCCCAAAAATATTGCATACTTATCTTTGCCTAACACATAATTCAAAATCCTATTCAACAGCTTATTAGCTTAAAAAATATGTTACTGAGTTTTTTTTCCCAAAAAAAAAAAAAACCTTCTCTTGTCTAGCAATTCAAGTTTTAGAAGAAGCAACAAATGAAAGAACAGTACCAAGTTCAAGTGATGAACATGTGTTAAAACTTTCAGCTCAGCAAGGAATTCTTTTGATGCCTGCATATCCATCATCTTAATTGCAGCTTTCTGTGACAGTAGTGCGAGGAAGGATTCAGCTATTCAATTTCTAGGAGAAAAATTACTATATCTAAATGGTTAAATTAAAAAATAAAAAATCCGAGAATGTAAGCCTTAATATCAAGATATAGATCAGTGGAGACAATGGCACATCATGAACAAAAAAACAAAAGTAAAAGAAACAACTCAAACAATGACAATGTCAAACACAAGTTAAAAGGGAAACAACAATTATTTGTACCACTGGCCAAGGTCCAAAGTACCATTTATCTGAAAGATAAAGATAAAAGAGGTTTTGAACCACTCAATCAGAGGATCAAGGAAGGACCTCCAATCCAGTTCTATTCCAACGTCATACTCTTCATGTTCAACTTACTTGAGAACCAACACCAAATAGGTTCATTCTAGGAAGAACAATGTGAAATGTAGCAAAGCAAGTAATATTCATATCGTTTAATGATACTTAAAAGGTATTTATTTCTTACAACCTTCAAAAAAATTTCAAAAAAAAAAAAAAAAAAAAAAAAACAGACATCATAAATCAGTAAGCCAATTCATACTGGTATATGAACAGCACAGACAAACCTCGCCTCTTAGCTCCGCATAGTAAACAGACCCAAAACCACCTTGGCCAATCTTATTAGCCAAGCTAAAGTCATCCGTAGCCTTGGCAAGCTCTTCATACGAGAACTCCACTGATTTGTCTACAGTGATACCTGTAAGCCCCAGGGAAACACCACCAACAAGAGGTCCTGATTCTGAAGTATTCTCCAAAGTACTTTCGGGGCCTGAATACAGAAGAAAGAGAGAAAAATACTTGATACATGCAAAACATTATCAATAATGCAGCTTGGCATCCACGGCACTTGAGCGAATAACTAATCAAGCACACAAAATTTGGGGTCACCACTACCTTACTATCTCACAAAACTATAGGGTTTACAGTGTAGATTTGTGCAAATTATATGATGTCATCTATAAAAAAAACTTTCAATTAATTGCACCCAATAAAGGATTCGACAAGCTAGAGAAACAGTCGCTTGAATCTTGAAAAAAACCATTACTTCAGATACATTTGGAAAAAGTATGACGACAAGTAAAATCATTCTTCATTTTAATCTTTATATAATACTAGCAGGTTTTAGTTCCATATATCAGTGCCTCAGACATCAGGCCACAGAGTCATCTACAGAAAAGTTCCTGAAGAACAAGACATATTCCATTCATAAAAAATTTTAATGATTAGGATAGTGAAAACAGGTGAATTATTAGCTCAGTAGCATAGCAGTCTTCATCAACATTTTTCAAAATATTTCAATTTTCAAATTCAAGAACTTCTTTAGTTGAGGTTTATATTGGACATAACCCAAACAAACATTTGCAAACACAATGATTACCCTGCCCATGTGCATGTCTGTCAAACACTTCTCTGAGAAGTGAACCCTTGACCACCTTATTCCTTCTGTAAAATCCAACATAGAAACCAATTGCCAAGAGCATTGCCCCAGCAACACCTGCAACAGTTATGCCAGCAATGACTCCACCTGTGATTCCTGCTTAAAAGGCCACCACACTGTAAGCTGTGGCAACATCAAAAACATCTTGACACTTCCTATTTGACCTTGAAAAAAGATATGTTGAGATAAGCAACATTTAACAAATGGAAAATAAGAACCCACCACCACTTGAGCTGCAAAAAATAAAACAGGACAACAAGATAGAAATGTATGTTAGAAACAAGGACAAAAGGAAGCAATAAATAAAATAAAATAAAATAAAATAAAATAAAACAAGCCCAAAGATCACATCAAGGTGGCACAAGTTACCTTGACTTAAATGGAGGGTAAGTTCCATTTTGATCTGCATTAAATAGGAAAGGAAGTTATGAGTGGGGACTGGGAACTTAGCAAGGTCAATGCAGTTGCAATAAAACTGGAAAGATGACAAACATATCAATCAATTTGTATGTGCTTCTAAAATCAACCCGTTAATATCTTCTTGGTCAACTAAGGTACTAGTAGATAAAAAATTGAAAAGAAAAAATTTGTCTGAACACAATCCAAAGTTGCTAAAATAACAATCTCATTTTCAACCAAATGAGACTACTATGTGCAGTAATCCAAGAAGTATCTTTGAATTTTTTTTTTTTTTTTTTCCCTATAAGATTTAATGGGTTATGTTAATGACAAACATTTTAACCAAAGTAGGTAGAATGCCAATGCAATTTTCAAATGTTTGTAAACATTTTTATCTATTTCTACACGTTGTTTACACATTTCTATAAAGTTTGTATTTGAATTAATAACAAACCAAAATACAAATCCTCTCTTTATTTTATGGAGATCTACATTCTATTATCAATAGTTATGAAAATTCAGATCAACAAATTTTGATTTTAAATTACAGGCATACATAAAGAAAACTTACAATACTAATAGTAACATGTTAAAGGACAGTTACAATACCTATTGTATGTTCATTACAGGGGTCACACCCTCATATCCAAATATCATAACTAAATCCTTTTCAGTCATAACTTTAAAAAAAAAAATTAGTAAGTCATAACTAAAGACAATGAGTCGTACACACCTAAAATGGGATGTGTATGGTAGAATTTTCCTAATTATACACCATAAGGTTTACACTTCGATAACATGTCGCCATTTCATTCATGAAATAAAGATTTCATTTCATGAAATGAAGAGAATCAAAATCCCACCAACCATTATGGTGTCATTAGCATTTTCCATATTTAAGAACTTACTTTCTAAGCCCACTCTTTTACATTTTTCATTTTTGAATCACCTTGAAAATTGTACTCATCTGTATGTAGATTTGTAGAAGCATTGTTTAGTTTTATCTATTTTTTTGAAAATTGAGTTTTTTTATTTGTTGTAATTGTTTTTAGTGAATTTTTAAAAATATTTTATACTTAAAATGTAAAATATTTGTTAAACAAATGTTAAAAAATTCACCAAACAAAAAATACAAAAATTCAATATATATTCTTATTTTTTTATATTCAATAAGATTTTTAAAGATTTTTTTACAAATTTTATACTTTATAAGTATATCAAGATTAAGTAAATCTAAAAAGTTTTTTAAAAAATAATATATTAATTAAAATATTTTAAAAATCACTAAAAATACGAAAAAAAAAAAAAAAATCACCTTTCCCAGGAATAAAAACCAAACCAGTCCCACCACTGAAATCCGAATTGGGATTGAAATCCTTCAACAACTGTTGAGAAAGATTGAATTCAGCAGCAATTGCAGACAAATTCTCACCAGGACGAAGAGGATAACTTATAAATAACCCAAAATCTTTCGACACACGACTATTCCCACACGAACAATTCACAACAACATTCACCATCGCATTAACCGGAATCCGATTCGTATCATAACCGTTAAATCTCTGCAACATCTCAACAGTAGTGAGACTCGCATATTGCTTCTCGGCAATCACTTTGTAGGTCTCCGATTGGTCCTCGTAAACGAACTTGTGACCTAGAAACCCTAGTTCGCCAATGCAAGCACATGAGAAGGGGATATTGACTCTGGAATCGCGCTGAACAGAGTCTGTATTGGTGATTTGAGGATTGTAGATTTGGATTTGGGATAGTGAAGAGGAAAGTAATTTGGATATGTATGTGAGATTCGATCCGTCCCGAACGTAATACGAAGCTAATGCGTTGCATTGTTGTTGTTCACTACTGCATTTGGAATCTACTCCAATGGAAAAGAGGATGATTATTACTATTAGCAACAAAATCACTAATGCTAATTCAACTTTGCTCTTTTCTTGATCCACCATTGTTGTATGAAACTAAGGAAAGCAAAGAAAACCCTAGTGAAAACCCACTCACATGGGGTTCTTGTTGCTGTTTGTGTTTTGGGTCAGTAGAGTTGACTAACCAGTGGCCATCGTTCAACGTTGAGAAAACGAAGAAATAACTTTTTAACCCGCCGCTCTCCCGCCTAATTTCGTTATCATAATATTTTTAGCAATTGATTATGTTTAAATCATTGTATTAAAATATAAATGTTGCTTTTGAAATTATAATGTTCATAATTTTTTTAAAAATAAGTGTGACTTAAACATATAATTATTAATATATGATCATTTTAATTTTTTATATAAATATTTTACTCAATAAATTTTAAAAAATAAATTGTTTAAATTATCAAAATTAATCCCAAAATAAAAATCAAGATCCTTTATATTGATTTTTTTTAAGAATGATCTTAAAGTGATTTTTTAAATGGCTAATATTTAATTCTATAAAATTTGAGGGTACAATAATACAAAGTTGAGGATACAATGATATTGATAATTACTAAAAACACAAATTTCAATCATAGAAAAACTTTAAAATCATTGTACAAAAAATCACTCTAAAAGATTTGAATTTTTAAAATAAACCGACTAAGCCCAAACACTCCCACAAAGTAGAGGATCAAATTAAGAAAATCCAATCTGATTAGATAAAATCTTAACTGAGTGAACTTTTAACCATACTAATTAGGGGTGGGCCCGGGTCGGTTGCGGCCACGGAACTTCTAATCCGTCATCCGTCCACCAGATTGGCGAATTGGAGAAAATCAATCCGCATCCGTCTACCAATTCGACGGATGTGAGTTGAGCGGATTAGCAAATTGGCGGATAGATACAAATCGGTTTGGCGGTTTAAAATTTTATAAATTTTCAACATAATTCAACTTGTGCACTTTGAAAAAAAAAAAATTTTTTGCAATCAATGACTTAAAAAAGTAGTATAATCATTGCATGCCTCATCCAAAGAAAGAAAGTTTGAAACTTTAAAATATTGCAATCACTGCATGTTTCATTCACATATTATAATCACGGCATGTTTCATTTACATAAAGTATTATAATATGTGATTCTTAAAATATAAAAACAGTTTAAACTACCAAAACCATAAACAGAGCAGTAGTAGAGATTGTATGTCTCTATATTGTTATATCTCTCTGTTTTTGAAAACAAAAACCAATCAACATATATCATCTCTTTTTTTTATTATTTTTAGAGTTAGATTTAAAAACCAAACAATATAAATAAATAATACATTTATTTTTTTCAATTCAAAAAATATATTCTAGTTGAAAAAAAATTTCAATAGAATATTTAAACTCTTTTTTAATTAAAAACACAAATAGAATATCTAAATAAATTGAAAACACAAAATCTTACAATTTAATATGGGTGCTTACGGTTTGGCGGTTCAGTTGTGGCCAAATGAACCTCAAGTCCGTCACCCGTCCAAAATTAGGCGAATTAGAAAAAATCAATCTGCAACCATCTACTCGTCATCACGTATCTATCCAAAATACGACGGATCAGTTCGGTTCATTCGGTTTGAACAAATTGGTATATCCATTACTCATCCCTAATACCAATAGAGGAGTTCCAATGTCTACATGTTGGACAAAGGGATTCTGCTCAGCCTGTTGTGAGGCTTGGTGGACACTTTTATCCCAAATTTATTTTGATGGTTCAAATTATTTATATTATAAGATTCATTAAATAAATTATTTATAAAAAAAAAAAGATTAGATTAATTGGGCATGTATTTAAAAATATATACAATTAACATGGTATTGATAAGGTTTTTTTTTAAAAAAACAATTAAGACTTTATCATGGGATTACGAATGTCTAATCAATCTATTTTTTTTGTGTGTGATATATTTAACGAATCTTACAATATGAACAGTTCAGATAATCAAGAAAGGCCCACGACAAACTCCCACAAGCACTAAAAGTGAGGCTCCTACGACCTTGCTACCTATATGTTATACCATTAAACAATATTAGGACAAAAAATTTTAAGTCAGAACGGACATCATTGAGTTGAAACTTTGACAAAAGTCAGAAGTTAACTTGACGTAAATTTTAATTAGGGCATTTAGCCTAGTGGTTGTGTAACACCCTTTGTGATGTGAAATCTTGGATTCAATTCCTATAAAAAGGAGTTTGATACCCCTTTTTATGGTGATTTATTTCTCCCCAATCATGGGCATTGTATGTAATTAGTAGTGGTTGTTGGGCTTGGTTTATTAGTTGTTTTAAGTTTTGTTGATTTTCTAACCATTATGGGCTAGTAATATGTTTGATAATATAAATATTTTTCATATTTGTAATTATTCTCCTATCTATTGAGAAAAAAAAAATGAACCTAATTTTTATTTGATGATAGGACTAAAAATTAGTATGGTATCATTATTGTTATTAATTTGATTTTATATTTGATGATCATCAAGGTTTAAAAATAATCATATGCCCTTATAAAATATAATAACAAAAATATATCAAGATGCACACACAAAAAGAGATATAGAAAGGGATAGAGAGAAAAAAAAATGAGAAAAAAGAAAATAAATAATATACATGAGCTATTATATATCACTTGTTTCTTTTCACCGTTTTGAATCACTGAATTGCATGAAAATATATTGTTAGTTATCATTAATTGTGTAATAATTATAAGTAAAAATGAACCAATTATGAGTATTTATATAAGAGGAAATATATAAAACAGTAAAAAAAAAAATCGGTAACATACAATATTTTTCTAATATAAAATCTATAATAATTTTTTTAGCATAATTAAATATTTAAAGTGAAAAATTAAATAGATTTAAAAAAAAATGAGGTAAAGAAAATAGTGATATAAAAATTCCAAGACATTATTTAAAAGGATTAAATTAAAAATATATATATTTTGGTAAGAGGTAAGAGTATAATTTTCAAAAGTTGAGAGGGACACGTGACTCTACTGGGTTTCACGTGCCTCTGTTGATGCTCTAAGCTCATGCTTGTTTAAAAATTTGGAGATTAATAATCCATAGGGCTGCAAACGAATCGAGCTGTTCATGAACAAGCTCGAGTTCGGCTCGTTAAGGCTTGTTCGAACTCGGCTCGATTAATAAATGAACCGAGCTCGAGCTTAAATTTCAACCTCGATTAATAAACGAGCCGAGCTTGAGCTTACTATTGCTTGACTCAAATAGGCTCACGAGCTCAAAATATAAATATTAATTTATATTTTTATATTTTAAATATATATTATATATTATAATAAAATATTTATATATTATATTATATTTATTAAATTAAAATACTTTAACAGTTAAAATATTTTAACTGGTCTATCATCATTATTGATGCATATTATTTTAATATAAAAAATATTCAAATGTTTGCCATTGCTTTTCTTTACTTTCGTTGACTGCCAACAACTCATGACTTTATAAGTATTTGGACAGAAGAGTTTTTCTTTTCCCAGCGATGTGGGACTCAAAGAATGGACGGAAATGTTGTGCCAAACGACGTCGTTTGGTGTCTTTGTTTGGAGTCCCACATCGATTGCAAAATATATTTTAAATTGGATAAAATTCTATATAAGTGCAAGTGCAGAGGGTTAGTTTGTGGCTTCCATGAATCTCTTTTGGCTTGACGAGCCATTACAAGCCGAGCTCGAGTAACATAAATTTTAGACGAGCCGAGCTCAAGCTAAGATATTGTAGCTCGTTTTGAGCTCGAGCCGAGCTCGAACACCTTTTAAATAAGTCGAGCCGAGCTCGAATATTGTAAAACTCGGCTCGATTGCAGCCTTAATAATCCATGAGTTTCTGATGAGATATCAAGTCAAGGTGAGCAAAATCAGTTCAAGTCATCTCAATCTAACCCACAGAAGCAGCCACACGTGTTGGCACATCATTTGTCTGTCATGCCATGTATATCACAAGAATGTAATATTCGTAGCTTAATGACTAACAGATGTGCAAGTTGGAGTTAGTTAGATTCTTGAGTAATTAGGAGGTTGTTGTAACAAACGCAGTGTGTATATACTTGTAGTTTGTACTGCACCGATTCAATCAATGAAAATAATGAGTTGATAGCTTTCTTCATGGTATCAGAGCAACAAGAAGCTCACACGAGCAAGAAAGATCCTTCAATGGTGGATTCATCTTCGTTGCCATCAAATCTTAGTCTTCTCATTTATAGTCTCGGTTCTTTAATCACAGTGAAGTTATCTCGGTTCTTCAATCACAGTGAAGCTAGACTATACTAACTTCTTGATATGGAAGAACCAAATGCAGAATTTTCTTCGAGCAACAAATCTTCTAGGGTTTGTGACTGGTTTAACACCATGTCCTTCCGAAGTCAGGGATTCAACTGGAAATTTAGTTCCAAATCCAGAGTATCTCAAATGGCAAATCATTGATGCTCATTCGTTGAGCTACTTGACTGCTACTTTGTCATCTATGATTTTTTCTTCTGTTCTTCATCTTCAGCACAGTTCTAAAGTGTGGAAATTTCTTGAAAAGCGTTTCACCTCTTTATTAAGGTCACATATACACCAGTTAAAGAACAAATTACAGAATATCTCGAAGAAGACTTCATTTATGGAAGAGTATCTTTCTTAGATCAAGGAAATTTCTAATCAATTATCCTTGGCTTCTGCACAAATTAATGATGAAGATCTGATATTACTTATCTGAATGGGCTACTTGAGGAGTATGATGCATTCAAGACTGCAATCCATGCCAGATCAGAGACCATTTCACTGGAGGAACTGTGTTCCTTGTTATGCTCAGAATAAATTCATGTTGAAAATAAGTTGAAACATGTATCTAACACTAATGATCTAAGTGTTGCCTATTCAGTCACAAAAGGATCAAATTAGACTTCTAGATCTAGTTTTGGTTCTTCACATTTATCTCAGTTTGGCTCAAATAGAGGTTTTTCTTCAAATAGAGGTCGAATTTCTTACAAAGGACAAGGAGGAAGATACATGCAATCTCATAGGAAATATAATAATAAAGGCAGAGCAGATATTGTTCTTCCTATTCTTCATCTTTTGGTTGTCGAATTTGTGGAGGTCAACGACACTCAGCCTTTGACTGTTGGTATCGTATGGATCAAAACTATCACCCTATGGATCAAAGATGGTCTCAATCAAACACAAGAGCCTACACTGCTGCTATTCCTCAGATTTCTTCCTCTCCTTCCTCAGGATCACATGGATCACATGAGACAAATGTGTCTTGGTACATTGATTCCGCAGCTATTAACCATATGACTAATGATCTTGCTAATCTTTCATTCCACCAGCTGATAGTAGGTAATGGTACTTCACTACTTATTCATCATGTTGGTAAAGGCCTTTTACCTACTCCTACCTTCTCTTCCAGCTTAATAATCTTCTTCGTGTGTCTTCTCTCTCCTCTAATCTTTTATCTGTTCATCAATTAACTACAAATCATAATTATGTAGTGATTTTTTATGCCAATTCTTTTGTGATTCAGGACAAGTCCATTAACCAGGCACTACATAGACGTAATAATATCAATGGATTGTATCAGTTTCATAACTCTTCTTCTGTGATTTCACCTCAAGCATATAAGACCAGCTCATCTGTTCCTGTTTCTGATTTACTATGGCATCAAAGACTAGGCCATCTCTAATTTGGGAAACTTCAGCATTTAGCTCCACAGTTATCTCATGCACCTGTTTTGAATAAGAGTTTGCTTATATTGACTGGAATGTTTTCAAAATGCATAGACTACCATTCAAATTGTCTAACTTTGTCGTGGATTCACCCATTTCTTTAGTACACAGTGATGTATGAGGTCCATCTTCTTCTAGCAATACTAAAATCAAATTCTATATTTTGTTCATTGATGATTTCTCTAGGTTTACTTGGATGTTTCCTTTGCTTTATAAGAGTGAGGTTTATTCCAAATTTCTTGAATTTAAAGCCCATACTGAGACACAATTTCACACTAAACTCAAAATTTTGAGAACAGATAATGCATTTGAATTTGTCAATAAAAGAATGGATTCTTATTTGACCTCTCAAGGCATTATTCATCAATCTAGTTGTCCTTACACTTAGGCCCAAAATGGAATTGCTGAAATAAAACATAGGCATATCACAGACACAGCCATTACTCTACTTCATCACTCTTCTTTACCATTAGTTTATTTACTAGTTTGATGCCATTGTCACTGTTGTGTTTCTCATTAATCTCATGCCTAGTTCATTCTTGATGATTCCTCTCCTTTCGAAACACTGTATCATGCTATGCCTGATTATGCCTATTTTAAAGTCTTTGGCTGTCAATATTTCCCATGGTTAAAGCCTTACACTTCACATAACTTGCAACCAAAATCTCTGGCTTGTGTTTTTATATTCTATCATCCTACTATTAAAGGATATAGATGTCTTAACCCATTGACAGGAAAAGTTTATATCTCCAGGCATGTTCTTTTTAATGAAACTTGTTTTTCCTTCTCTCTCACCTTTTCTACTCCATCTTTATCTAGCCCTCCCTCTTCCTTACATATTTCTTTTGGCCTTCTAGTCATTCATCTCCTATGTCTACTTCTTCTGGTTTTTATTTTTCTCCTTAGGTTTTTCTTCTCATCTTAGGTCTTCCGCCAGTTATGAGTCTTCTACTTTCTCTTCTCCTTATTGTTCCACACCAGTTTCTCCTGCTATCCATATTAATTCGATTAGTATTGAGCTTCTAAATTTTCTATCTACAACATCTATTGCTTCTGCAACCTCACTTGCAACCCCTACAACCTCACTTGTAACTCTTGCAATCCCTGCAACCACTATAGCTTTACTTGTAACTCATGTGGCCCCTACAACACCTATAACTGTTGGAATGTGTCCCACATCGCTTAGAGTTGCTCGATCTGTGCTAGTTATAAGGCTCTAGTTTCCCTCTCCTTCATACCTGGGTTTTAAGGAGAAGTGTGGGTTGGGTTTTTCAACTTGGTATCAGAACTTGGTTGGGCCTGTGACTGGTGGGCTATTTGTCCAGCTAGTGTGTATTGTGATCTAGGAGGGTGTGTTGGAATGTGTCCTACATCGTTTGAAGTTGCCCGATCTGTGCTAATTATAAGACTCTAGTTTCTTTTCAACTATAACATCTGCAACACTTGCAGCATCTATCAATACTCATTCTATGACTACTAGGTCTAAGGCTAAGGAATCTATTTGTCTTCATACATTTGCTTTTGGCCTTTCTTCTAAACTTCTTCGTACTGAACCTGCTACTATTAAAGAGACCATTCAATCATTAGTTTGGGTTGAAGCTATGCAATGAGAATTTGAAGCTCTTCATGCTCAGGGTACATGGCACTTGGTTCCTGGGTTTTTCAAATCAAGAAGAACTCAAATGGTAGTTGTAAATCAAGTATAATGTAGTGGGTAAAAATTTCTGATCATACCTTAGGTGATAGAACCTGAAGCGAAGAACCTTGTAGGTAAATCACGTACTTCACAAACCACAAACAACGAACACCCAGCAGTGGAGTGATATCACAATATGAGTTTCACCCACACAAGTCACAGTGCAAAAAGCTTGATCGTTATTTTAATGGGAGAGAGTCAATATGGGAAAAATCATTCGTTATTCGATACATCCCATATCCCATATAACGTATCAGATATATAGACTGAGTATATCATTTATCCATATCAGTTGATATGATAGATATAGATATCAAGAGTGGGTTATCCAAATAGGTTTTGAATTCAAATTTAAACTTACATGGATAAGGTTCAAAAGGGTCATGGGTCATGCCACATGGGTGCCCAATTTGTAACAGTAGTATTGCTAGGTACAAGGCTAAACTAGTTTTAAAGGGCTACATGTAGCAAGAAGGCATTGATTTCCAAGAAACCTTAATCCCTGTTGCGAAGCAACCCACCATCCGTATTTTTTTTTTTTTTCTGTTTTTCTCTTCATTTTAATTGGCCTATAAAGCAATTAGACATCTCTAATGCTTTTTACATGGTAAACTTGAGGAAGAGGTCTATATGGTCTAACCTCCAGGGTTTGTGAATTCCTCAACTCCATCTCATGTATGCAAGCTTAAGAAAGCTCTCTATGGCCTTAAGCAAGCTCCAAAGGTTTGGTACTCCACTATTTCCACCATCTTGCTTTCTTAAGGTTTTCAAAATAGCAAGTCTAACACTTCTCTATTCACCAACAAGACATCTGTTAGCCTCACTATCCTTGTCATTTATGTTGATGACATCCTATTTACTGGAAATGATCCTCTTATCATCAACAAGTTGTTGAAACAAATGCACTTAGAATTTTCTATGAAAAAACATGGTTCTCTTTCCAATTTTTTGGGGATTTCAGTTCTCAATCTTCAACATGACTATTTCCTCTTCCAACAGAAATATGCTTCAGATCGTCTTTTCAAAGCTGGCATGTCAAATTATAAACCTTGCTCCACACCTATGGTAGTCAAAACTTCTGTTCTTCCAACTTACTCGTTGTCTTTTTCTCAGCCTTCTCTCTATAGAAGCATTGTTGGAGGGCTTCAATATCTCACTATTACAAGGCCAGACTTGTTTTTGGCTGTGAACTAAGCTTGTTAACATATGCATACCCCTACAAATGCTCATTTTCAATCTGTTAAGCGACTTCTCAAATACATAAAGGGTACTATTTCTCATGATCTAAGTTTTAGTCTCGGTCCCTTTACTTTACATGCTTTTTTCTAACTCTAATTAGGTTGGGAACACTTTGGATAGACATTGCGTATTTCTAGGGCCAAATTTAATTTTTGGTCAGCAAAGAAGCAAGCCACTGTCTCTCGTTCATCAACAGAAGCAAAGTACAGGTCCTTAGCCAACACAGTTGCAGAAATTTGTTGGCTTCAACAGCTTCTTCAAGACTTTTCTATTTCTTCTCTTTCCACTCCAGTTTTGTGGTGTAATAACCTTTCAGTAATGGCACTTACTACTAATCTTGTGTTCCATTCAAGGTCTAAACATATTGAAATTGATTGTCATTTTGTCAAAGAAAGAGTAGTAGCTAAGCACATTAATCTTAGATATGTGTCTACTGCTAACCAATTGGTTGATTTGTTTACTAAACCATTGCCCACTTCTCGATTTCATTATCTTAGAGACAAGCTTATGCTCATACCTTCTCTCATAAGTTGAGGGGGAATGATGAGATATCAAGTCAAGGTGAGCAAAATCAGTTCAAGTCTTCTCAGTCTAACCTACAGAAGCAGCTACACATGTTAGCACATCACTAATTTGTCATACCATGTATATCACAAGAATGTAATGCTAGTAGCTCAATGACTAGCAGATTTCCAAGTGGAATTAGTTAGATTCTTTAGTAGTTAGGAGGTTGCTGTTAGTGTATATATACTTGTAATTATACTGCACCGATTCAATCAATGAAAATAATGAGTTCATAGCTTTCTTCAATTTCACAATATTCATATTTGTTAGCGAAAAATGTTATGATTAGCAATTCCATAGAGATGGTGGTATTAATAAGAGAAAATTGTTAAAAAGTCCAATCCAATAAAGGTATAAGGTATTAGATTGAATAGATATTTTTTGTTGGTGAGAAATCCATATTTTGTGAAATAATTGGTTAGAAATCCTTTTGTTGATTTTGGAAGACATTTTATTTTCAATTTTACCCCTTAATTTATCTGTTAATTTTTTTTATCTGTTGACTTTTTTTGACTATTTGTTCAAATTTACATCTATCTGTTCAAATTATTTTCTATTTGTTCAAATTTTTTTGAATATCTATTCAATTTTCCCCCAATCTGCTCAAAATTTTACTATCTGTTGAAATTTACTACCTAATCTATTGAATTTTTACACCTCTTTTCTCTCTTTCTTAATCTGTTAAAATTTTGCTATCTATTCATTTTTTTTTTACCTTATATGTTCAAATATCTGTCCAAATTTATTATCTATTGAAATATAAGCCAAACCAAATCCTATATGTTGAAATACAGAGCCAAACCAACCCTATATGTTGCAATATGAACAAAATATTATCTATTATTTGTTAAAATTCAAATCTTTATTATTGAAATAACTAAACCACTGTCAAAATTTTATTAACTATTTAAATTTTGAACATATTTGTTCAAATTTTAAACTGATCCATCCTATCTATCAAATTTTTTTTTTTAATTTGTTACAAATCTATTTCATCATCATCAACAACAACAACAACAACAAAAGAAATATTTTTTAATAGATTTAGAGAGAGATCTATATATGTGTGTAACAGATCAGAAACAGATCTGGAAAGATGATCTACAAATCAGAAAAGAGACATATATATATATATATCTACATATCTACAAATAGGTATGTATATACATATATATATATATATATATGGAGACAGTTGTCAATGGATTTGAAGGTGAATGAATCGCCGGAGTCTGACGAGTAGTACCGGTTCAGACTTATGTATCTCATAGACATGTGTATTCCAGCTTCTTCGTGCATCACTGGTGAACTCGACTTGGATCCCGTTCGACGGTCCCATATTTTTCCGTACCGACGTCATTCTTCAGACTTGAATTGATATTGACGGAGATTTGAGCCAATCTACATCGGATTTAAGTCAATTTACATCGGTAGCGACTTTAATAGTGATGAAACCGACTCCAGCAATGATGGTAGTTGCGGTGGTTGTAAGGAGGAGGAGGAGAGTGAGAAAAATGAACAGAGGTTGCCAATGAAGGTGGACATAAGGTCGCAAAGGAGATTGAGTGGTTTTGGTAGCGGTGGTTCTGGTTAGGTTGAGTCTGGCGGCGTCGAGGAGAGAGGCAGAAAGAGAGAGAGAGAGAGAGAGAGAGAGAGAGAGCGCTCTAAGAAGATAGTCTGAATAAAAGGTATTGAACAGATCACATAATTACGTTCAAATTAAAAAGAACATATCACACAATTTAAACAGATAAAATGAAATGGATATTTTGGTCTTTTCACAAAAAACGTGTCCATATGGACATAGTATTTTCGCGCGTGGACCTTTGGCCAAACGAAATTTAGATTTGGATTTATGAACTAAGCACCTTATTAATTAGCAGTAATCGCAAATCGAGTTGGGTCAGGTGGCATCCCATCCACTATCCGTCTGAAACTATGCAAATTGAAAAAATCAATCTGCATCCGTGTATTGGTTTGGCATATGAGAATTAAATGAACCGTACGGATTGGCAGATAAATACGATCGGTTTGCGATTTGAACTTTACAAATTTTGGACATTTTTTCAAATTATAATTCATAACTTTTACAATATCTAATAACTAGTAATTTGAAAAATATGTATTATTTTTCTATAATAAGCAATGGCACCACACATGCATATATTTTAAAATATTATTTTCATTTTTACAAAAATATATATTCTATTATTTCTACTCTATGTTGTTACTTGTTAGCAATTCCTTTTTTATTTTTGTTTTGAACTTTATCTACCGGCGGATCGAGATCATGCGGGTGTGAGATGGTTGATTCGCCATCCGAACCATATTAGCAGATTTTGAAATATTCCATCCATATTTATCCGCTAAAAGACATGCATCTGCCCAAAATCAATCAGGTTGGATCGGATCGATCGAGTTGAACGAATCCATGATCACCCCTACTATTAATAATCCAATCTTATTGGATTGTTAGGTGAAATACTATTTTACCCTCTATTTTACAAAAATAACAAAGTCATATTTTATATAATGAAGAATTTAAGTAATTTTAAAATTTTAATTTCAATTCATTAGTGTCATTATACTAGTACACAAACAAATACAATTATCTTATGATTCCAACCTAATACCACTATATAAATACAACTCCGCTACGTAGCTCGAAATATCAACGGCTTGAATGGCTCGAAATCCCAAAACGACGTCGTTTTAGGATTTTTTTTTATTCTCTTACCGGTAAGATAATATTTTTCGTACCATTCGGGCCATTCGAGCTCTACGCATTCGAGCTCTCACACATTTTCCATATAAATAATTCTCTCATAAAAGCTTCGTTTGTTTATTTGACTGTTTATTTGACTGACTAAGTGAGGGAATTAGACTACTATTGAAGCGAACCTTACATATGACATTCATGTTTGATTAATCAATGGAAAAATATTACATCAATATTATTTATAAAAATTAATTATCAATAAGTGACAAATTTTATAAATATTAATAATTATAATTATAATTTTTTTATAAATTGGTAATTATTTTTTCAAACTACTCCTAATTTGTAATTTCTCCTTAACTAATTGGCAACAAGATTGTTAGTTCAGTGAACTATTAAACTATTAATTGGCTTTTCCTCAAAGCTTATAATTTTTTAATCTATAAAAGAAAACATATCAATGGTGGTGATTTGCTTGCAGTAGCCAGCAGCTAATTAACCTAGGCATCCACATGATTGATCAATGGTTGTCGCTTATTATTATTACACACGCATATATATTGACATGGGTAAGCCCATAAAGGCTATAGCCCACTATGAACAACCCAAGCTCACTACTTAGGGCTCAATACTTAATTCAACTAATGAGGCCCAACATGGCTGGAACTCAACATGGCACTAAGAACCAAAGACACTTAGACACGTGGCAGGTAAAGGACAAACCACATAAGCAGACAAAGATCCTGCAAAGTTATTGCACTGCATATCAGCCATTAATGAAGCCCTTTGCAACATTTATTGCGATAACCCCTCCCCGTTGAGACAGAACGGCCTCACTATGAACAAGGCAAGCTACAGTATAGACTTTCGGCCAAGATGGTAAGTCGGAAGGGACAACGAAATGATTACCAGAGGATATAAGCAGACGTCAAAGACAAGAAGAAGGTTAAGCTTTCTATCTCTAATCTATCTCTACATTCCACCTCTTTTTCTAACTTGCTCGTCGGAGGGTTCACTGGGGGACTCCCCGTTCCCTGTTGAACTCTTGTGCAGATCTTCTAGTGGGCTTAGTCATTCGGACACAGGTTTGAGGAGCGTGGATCAGTCCGACCTATTCCATCTGGAACCAACAGCATCATCAGTTGGCGCCGTCTGTGGGAAACCTCTTTGTTCCGCGTGCCAGTTGTGCTCATTGTCGTCGAAGACCCCTTCCCAATGACCTCTTCCTGCCACCCACCAAGGTGGATGGTCACAACTAGATCCATAGCTTCTCACCACAATGTTGCCGACCACCAAGCCGACCCTCCCAATCCAAACAACCCCCCACAGTATTTCACTGAGCTCACCAACAACATCAACCACCTGGCCGAGCAAAACCAAGCCCTGATTAATGCTCTACTCCAAGGAAACCTTCCTATGCCTCCACCACCTCCAGATATTCCACCCAACCAAGAACGAGCCCCGAGCCATACTATCCAGCAGCCCCATCCACCCAACTTGGAAGGCTTGCGACCCCCTTCCCCAGATGTGAACCCTTCACCTCGGGCCCCGCATCCATCAGTCTCGGCACTAACCCCTGAAGGAGAGGCCAGTAGCGTCCAACCTCCGCTGCCTTCCAGTGGTGACAACATACCTCTCTGGGACGCAGAACTCCGAGCCATGAGGCTCCAGTTCCAAGGAGTTATGCAAAACATACTGAATAAACCATCCACCACAGCCAACTCACTATTCGTTGCCTCTATCCGGGACAAACCTCTACCGCCTAAGTTCAAAATGCCCAACATCAACTCTTTTGACGGTACAACGGACCCAGTCGATCACTTGGAGACCTACAAAACCCTCATGATCCTTCATGCATTCCCTGATGAAATCATGTGTCGGGCTTTCCTCGTAACACTCAAGGGGTCGGCTCGACTTTGGTTTAGTCAACTGTCAACAGACTCTGTTTCCATTTTCCAGCACCTCAGTGACTCCTTTCTCAGCCATTTCATTGGAGTCTAGCGCCAGCGGCGTCCGGTAACCCAACTCCTCAACATTCGTCAGACCGAGAGGGAGTCGCTGCGCAGTTTTGTCACCCGCTTCAACACCGAAGCCCTACAGGTAGCCAAAAACGATGACAAGGTCATCCTCACGGCGTTCATGGCCGGCCTGCGATCATCTGATTTCCTTTTCTCCTTCTCCCCTCCATGGAAACCCTACTCTCCAAAGCCCAAAAATACATGAACGCCGAAGATTCCCTAGCCGCCCGCCAAAAGCCTACAGCCAAAAACCCGATCTCCAGAGAGAAGAGAAAGGACTCAGAAACCAGAAACACCCAGTATAATAACCACACACCTCAGTATGCCGACCGACCACCCCGAGCTAACCGGTCGGCACCAATCCGACCGCCTAGCCAATTCGAACGATATACACCCCTCAACTTCCCCATAGAACAAGTCTTGAACTAGATTCAACGAGATTACCCCCTAAAATGGCCCCAACCATCACGGTCTCCTTCCAACCGGTGAGACCAGTCTAAATACTGCCGCTTTCATCAGGACCATGGCCATAACACGGAGGAGTGTGTTAACCTCAAAGACCAGGTCAAGGGCTTGATATGCCAGGGATGTCTCGGTCAATTCACAGAAGCCCGCTCTCAGCAAAGGCAAAAGACCGAACCTATTAGAAACAACCGCCGGCGCACCCTTCCCCGGTAACCCGCACAACCTAATCAAGGTCATGATTGCCCTCCACAGTAACCCCGGACACAAGGAAACCTTGTCCCCCTTGTTGGAGAGATCAGAGTTATTGCAAGCGGGCTTGCTTGTAGAGGACCATCCCGCTCGGTTCAGCGGGCAGAACTCAGAAAAATAAGGCAAGGCTTCGACAAAGAAGTTGCCACATTGGACCGACCCCCAAATGTTCAAGCGAAGGATGAGCCTATCACCTTCTGACGCCGATCGCGGGCATCCGTTACCCCCATGACGACCCTCTCATCATTTCTGCCCTCCTCTCCAACTACAAAGTAAGACGGGTTCTCGTCGACAACGGTAGTTCTTCAGACATCATCTTCCTAAATCCCTTCCGATATGTTCTTTCTGACCACAGCCTCAAACTGACAAGCATGATTTCATTCATTAAAAGCTTAGCATGCCTCTCTTTCTCTCAAAATGATCAAAATTTTGCAAAACCCGAGGAATTCCTTCCTCTTCGTTTTTATCACCGCAGTGTTCAAAAAGGGTTTTTATGAAAAGCTTAGGTCATTACAACGATGTTTAAGGCACAAGAGAGTAGGTGGTATGTACTGTCGTTCCATTCACATCCTCTGGCACGGCTGACTCAAATAGCAACAAGTACGGAACGTGATAGCCAATTGTTTCATTGATTTGTTGGTATAACTGGCTTCTCGGCAAAGAATGCACTCAAAACCAAAAACAACTAATTACAAGACAAAACGGTGTTTGAGGCAACAACCCCGAAATCACCTGGTACACTATACAAGAGGGACTGACTCATTACAACAAGACAGACCCTGTAAGCAAAAAGACTGACTCAATACAGATAGACAGGCTCAAAACAAAACAAAAGACTGACTCGACACCCAAGTCAGAATTTACAAAACTAGCATTGGCAGATGCTCAAAAATGCGTGCCAAATGCCACATCCAAAATGCACCAGGTACTGCCCGCAGGCGGTTCACCTTCTGATTACATACTCGCAGTATCTGTGTCCTCAAAATCCAACAACTGGGTGGTGACGGACTTTGCTGAGGTGAGGGGGAGGATAACCTCGTTATCAATCAAATCCTGTACCTCATGACGGAGGTGGAAGCAATTATCAGTGGCATGGCCGGTTTCTTTGGTAATGCATAAAAGTCTGAGCAAAGATCATGAGTAGCAAGGAGATTCTTCGGTAGGGGTCGAGGCTCCAAGGGTTTAAGATGCCCCTTTTTGACCAAAATCAAAAGTGCCCTAGACAAAGGCATGTAGAGAGGATGGAAGACCCTATGCCCTCGGGGCAGGTACTTTGGAGCCTGAGCACTCTTGCCAGATGCACTAGCAAACGGGTTGGCAGGTGCGGCCTTCATTTTCTGATCTTTCTCGGGTACAGGGTTGGGAGCGGGAAGAACTGTTTTGGCATGACGGGGCCTATCCCGGTTTTCTGATTGACTGGAACTGCCCTCAGGCGGAGTGGGGAAAGCGTCCTCCATAGCTTTTGTCATGACTGCAGATATCTGTTGCTTGTTTATCCCATCGGCTTTCATAGCCTCGACTGCCTACAGCAGCTGTTCGATAGGGTCGGCATCTGTCTTCATTTTATCTTTACCTCTGGCCTCGGCCTGATTGAGGGTTTGGGTTGATGTTGACACATCATTGTTATAACTGGAGGCCATCTCCGGTTGACTAAGTTCAATAACAATTCGGCCCAACAGCGGGGGCTTCTGGGGTACAAAGCTCCCGGCGTACGGTGAAGCTGACATCCCATAAGCGAGATCCGCCACAGACCTCTGGAGATCACCTATCATCCCTATTAGTTCAAATGTAATAGGCTCACGAGCCTGATATAGCTGAGGGGCCCAGACTGGGTGTGCAACCGGCGATCTGGGTGGATGTGGCATATCAGCAGTAGTCTCGCTGTGTAGAGTGATTCCTTGATCCAACGCGGCCATCATGACCACGATCTCTTCTGACTTCTGTGTCATGCTAAGTCCTGCCTCAGCGAGGAGAAGGCACTAGCTGATCAATTCTCTGAATCTCCGAACTGAAACCGAAAATAGCGATTTTACCCAAACAGATCAAACACAGGTGTAGCCGAACAACTGCACTCTACTACTGATCACTGTTCCCCAGAATCACTGTTTGAAACTGAACTGATACCCGCGGGCATAACTGATTCTTGACAACATTGATACTGGTGCCCTCAGGCCGGATACCCAATCTTGCAAACTGACATGCGCATTCCCCTGTAGAGATACACTCTAAAAGGCACATAGCAGGTAAAAGAGAGCCAAAACACCCCTATGCTGGGGTAGTGTCACGACCCAAACCTGCCCCTAAAAGTTTGGCATCATGACCGACCAATAATCCTAGATTACCACAGGCCTTCTGCATTTAAACATAAATAAATCGGGCTCATGGGCGAAACAAACTACAATAGTCCAAAGAGCTGTGCATTTATATGAACATACATTTACATGCCAAAAATGTTAATTTACCCACTACCTATACATAACATGTGATCATAAATTCACATACAAAATATAGGCTCACGCCACATATACAACATGACAAAGCTCACAAAACGGCCTTCCAGGCCTAGCCCCGGCTCGGAGGCACACAAAACTGGTAGGCTTCAAAACGGCGACCCGGACAAGACTCCGCCTAGGCTTGACTCCCAGAGTGCTCACCTATAAATACATAAATACAAATAATGAGCCAAAGCTCAGCAAGTAACATTAAAGTAAAGGGGTGGTGAACGAATTCCAACCATTTCATATAAATCCGTAAAACATAGCATTCATAACATGATCATAATCATCTCATAAGAACATACATAATGGCATACTCCATAGAACATAACATGTGTCGACTAACAACTAGAGTAACCGGTCCCGGACACCGATTAAACACATATCGAGATCTCGTAAACTGGTCATGGGTTTGTCCTTCCATGCCGTCCCCCATGACTAAAGCGCATGGGCCTGCATGTTCTCGCCCCCACGACTGAACTATCTGTGGATGCCATACTAGATTCGAAAATCAGGACATTCGTTCACGGTTTAAAATCACATTTCATAAACATATCATATCGTATAGCATTTCGTATAACAATTCAAATACGTTGCATATTAACATAACTTTACAGAAATGTTACTCACAGTGGGTTTCCAAAACCGGTTGCACGGTCTTCACCTCTTGACCTGCAATTAACAACATTATAACACATTCCCTTAACATTCATCATCAATAAATCATATCATTCATGCCATTACATTCTTTTTTACTTCATTTTATGCTTAATCTAATCTTTCTTTACTTTAATTCATGCTCGTGAGATGCTAAATGATGCAATTAACATGTTAAAATCACGTAAAACAACTTCCCAAACTTTTCCTGAAAATAAGTCCTTCCGCTCGAGCGCTACCTTGTCCGCTCGAGCGGACTGCACAATTTCCCCAAAACTGCTGAGAGGCCGATTTCTACGCCGAAGGATTCACTCCTTCGGCGAGAACATGCAAAAATCCAAAACTCTGCTTCTTCTTCTAAGCTTCATCCTTTCATCCTTTCCTTTGAAACATTAACTTCCAATTTTATGAAATCAAGCTCAAAACCATTGATCAACAACATGATTTAATCATCAAACCTCAACACAAAGCCCATATAGATCATAGATAAGATTAAACCCATGAACTAAGATGAAAAACCATGAACATATACATACAAGCTTCATATCTCTATATCCATGGAGGTTCTACCTCAAATTGACCAAATATAACCATGAATCATCAATTTATGCCATGCATGCTCAAATTAAACATATATCCCCTTCAATCCCCTTATTTAACATGAGATCATTGATGAACCAACCTTAATTGAAGGAAATATGAAGGAATTCTTACCTTGATTGCTAAGTTGGAGAGACTAAGCTTGATTTCCTCTTCTTTTCTCTTGGTTTCTCTCTTCTCCCCCGAATTCTCTCTCTCTCTCTTTCTCTAGATTTTTCTTTTCTTTGTTGAGTCAATAATGGGTCAAAGCCTTATTTATAAGACATATATATCATAAATAAACCATTGTGCCATAAACTCAAGCCAAACAAGACTTAGCGATTCAGATGAAATTTAGTCCTCAATTTATTTTCTCAAATGGTTCTAAAAATTCCCGGTATCACATAGGCGTGTTCAATTTCGTTTTCTAAAGCCATTACGGTTGTCAATTTAAGTCCCAAGGTCGTAATTCCAACAGATATTTTGCTAATTCAAACAGATAATCTTCAATTAAATCATATAAATGCATAATTGATTACTGATAATTGTGACACACTTGCCCGGTTAGGGTCATTACAGTAGGGTTTCCGTCTATTTTGTCGAGCTAGGGTTTCACTACGACGCAATGTTTCAAACAACCTATATCGGGTAAGTAACCTGTCACTAGTTTGGAATGGTCACTATAGATTTCGATATGCACTAGGTCGAATGGTCAAAGGGTGCCGGTAAACCGGGTTTGTGTTCTATATCTTGGCAGAGCCCGCAACCGGTCAGCCTTATGGTCATGCCTTGACAAGACAAGCCTCTAGCAAACCGCTCAGGAATAGCAGATGGCCAACACGGTGTCCTAGGTGCACCAATGCACATGCAATGCAAAGAAACACATAAGTGTAGTCAAAACAGGATATCATGAGTTCGAGTTAAGTTCTCTAACTCCCCAGCAGAGTCGCCAGAAACTGTAACAAGCCCGCGAGGGACCTTGGCTACAGTTCGGACTCCCATTTTTTTGTTTGTTGCGGTTCTTAATCTGAACCAAAAAGTCCAACTCTGGCAAATCGTTTTGAGAAAAACAGATTTTGAAAAGAAGTGCCAAACATGGACTGCTTTGCCAGATACAGAGTCGCCACCTAAATATTTTTTAAAATGGAAAATTTAGAAAACCCTGACTCGGTGCCGAAGGCCACGTGTCTGTCATCACCAAAGTTGTCTTGGCTTGGGAGCTTGGGTACGATCGGGGAAGGTCAGCTATGAGCACCCCCTTTCGCCCGATCCGAAGACCGGCCTCTACTAACCATGATATCCGATTTTGAAAACGTTATGTGTTCTTATTCCGGTTATTAGCCTAGAATTACTATGTTATGCGCACAGCAAACAAGTATAGACTAGATTGCTTAATTTAGAAACAAGCATTGCATATCCGTTTGTTTTGAAAAGCGCTTTGGAATTTGCTACTCGCAAGTAGGCTAAAACACGGATTTCAACGAGTTTTTCCAACTCAAACAATCCAACCTTCACCCACAGGCATTCAAACAGTTTATCTCATATAAGCACTTAGCCACATGGTAAGCATACTATCATGGCAACACTCACACGCATGCGATATGCTAAAGCGAAAATACTTACATCGTACTCCGTGCCAAAAAAATAAGCTAGTTAGCAAACATGCATGTCCTAGTTCATGTTAAAATGACTAATGCAACACAAGCAAAATGTGATTAGGATAGGCTCGGCTAATCTATGATGACATGTGAAATGCTACAACTAACATGTATTCAATTTGGAAATTGAAATACAGATACAGCTAGAATGATGCGTCGAGCTCAGTGCATGTAAGACAAATGAATGGATGCACGCATGCATTGCATGAGGTATGCTAATTTAAACGTGCCCTAATACTAACCATCAAAGCAGGTAAATAAAAGGGAAGAAAGAAGTGGGGATTGAAAGACATACACACCACTCACACACACTTATTACAGATTTGCCCTCGCCCGGAGGGACCAAATAAATAATACAAATTAATTAACTACGCAAGCTAATTAAATATTACAAATTGCCTAATCAGTTAACAAACTAATTAAACTAGGAAGCGATAAAGCGCCTCGGGAGAGAGCCAGATGCAACAAGATGCTCGGGTCCTGCTTCGGAGTGCACTACCATGCATAGTGTGCTCGTTTTTTCCTCGCCTCAAGATCGCCAAAGTCTCAAGGATGCCTCTCTGGATACTGGGAATCACCACCGGCTGAGTAGAATTACCACCGGCAGTGAATTGTGGTCATCGGCACAAAATGAATCCATCGGCTGGTGATTTACTGCCGGTCGGCAAAGAATGCTTGCAGAACCTGCAACTCACAGCAGCAGAGGACAGAACTTGCATGGCAATACAATTCAAGCAATGTATGCACCAATCATGTCCCCTATCATGTTTGTGACTCAAAGGGGCATGTGTCTCGATTCTCGGACCACCAATCACACATTTCCATGCATGATGGCCCAAAGAATCAAGTGTGCAACTTTCATGTCAAATGAAATGCAAACCAAACAAACGAACCAAGGCCCAATTCCTATCACCAAGTCAAGGAACAAGGCATGCATGCAAGATGCAATGCAACCTAGGCATGCAAGCTAAGGATGTAACATGGCATGGCAAGGCACTTATGCAAGCATACAAGCAAACATGAGGCAATGCAAACTGATGAAAATGTGGACTTAGACATGATTTAGGCAACTCTAAATAGGCCTAAAACAGTGACCAAAAACCAGGGAATTGGGATCAAACATACATACACACATGCAAGTAAGTTGGACCAACACTTAGGCATTAAATAAGCAACTCTAAGGCACACTTGAAAGGGGATATCATGGACAATTAGCATGCAACATAAGCTCTGAAAATCATGTTAAAACATGGTGCCAAACCAAGCAACAAGGCAAGCTAAACATGCAACAATGGTCCAAGCATTCAAGGCTCACCAAAGAGGCAATGGACTACACTTAGTACAACCACACATGGCAAGACTTAGGCAACCAAAAACAGAGTTTTAACACATGAAACTAAGCCCAAAAGACCAACTAGATAGCATCTAGATAGTTTGAATTTAAAGGCATGCATAAATGCTAAAACATGGAGCATGCAAGGCAAGCTTCCAAAGGTTCAAAGAGGCATCCAAGGCAAACATATGAGCATGTCAAAGGGGCTGAAATAACATGTGGGGTGGTTCCAAACCACCGAAATGATGCAAGCAACACATACTACACATTCACATACTTGAAGCATACAAGCTCAAATACAAAGGAGCTATACTAAGCATGCCAAGATCGACCCAAACAACTATGGACAGACCTAAAACATGGCAAAATGAGCACAAAACCTTCACAAGGCTAAACCTAAAACACGCTAGAGCAAAGGCTAACAACCTAAGACATATTAAGGCAATAACAAGGCATTACATGGTAGGTATGCTAAGTATGCATGGTGTACCAAAACCAACACACAACAAGGTTATATCATGGCATAATAAGCATGGAAAATAGCCAAGACATGATCAATACACACTCTAACACGATGCTCCCTCAAGAGGCCAAAAAGGGTCCCTTTCAAGGACAACAAGGAGAGGGGGTGGCCCTCCCCTTTTGGAGACTTCAAGGCACCATCTCCACCACTGAAATCCCTCAAGATTTCAGTGGTGAAGAGGCCCAAACACCAAAGTCTCGAAACTTGCACAAAAATAGCACAAAAAGGAGCCTTACAAGGCTTAGGAGGGGTCAAACAAATCCAAACCACAAAACACTCTTAACAAACAATCAAGAGGGCTAAAAAACAGAACTTTTTTATATTATACACTAAGCACGAAAATAGCTCTAAGATAGGTAGAAAAGCAATGCAAAAATGGGGAATAAAAGGGAAGTTTCTCACCCTTGTAGATCACCTTCACAAATGATGCTCCAACAGCCCTCATTGGCTTGAATCCAGCTCCAAAACACCAAAACCAACCCCTTAGAACCTCAGTAGCCAAAGGAAGGTGAAGCACTAGGTGTTTGTGTGCAATAGTATGGACTAAAACACCTAGAACACAAAGAGAGAAAAAGAGAGATAGGAGACATGTATGAACCCTAACCCTAAAACCAGAGCTTTTCTCTGTGTTTTTCTCTCCAAAATTCTCTAACCCCCCCATGCCAAGAGAAGAGACCCTTCTCTTATAGGCAACCAACTTGTAAAGCTTATACAACAAGCTTACAAGGAGGGCATCCCTCCATACACGTGTATGGAGGGGAACCAAATGCCACACAGCTGTCCTAAAATATCTGCAAAAGCAGATGAACAGTAGTCGGCTGGCCAAAAATGACTGCCAACCGGCAACAAAGAGTGCCGACCGGGCCACATACATTGCCGGTGGCAACAAAAACCAGCCGGTGGCCTCTAGCCACTGCCGGTGGTGTGCGGGGATGCCTCACAAGGCATTCCCTGCCCCTCCAAGGCAAAACACAAGTGTTTGGTGCAAAACCAGACACAAAACGGTCTAGTTCGGAGATCCTGAGGCATGGCGCGTAGCCGAGACCTCCGGGAACTCCAAACGAACACAAACATGGATAATCACCGAGTGTTCAAACGGTAACGTCCAAGTCTTGAGGACGGTCAAAAATGGGGTGTCTACAGTCGTCCAACCATCACACTAGGGCTACAAACGAACCGAATCGAGCCAAGCCAAGCCAAGCTTAGCTTTGCTAAGCTCGAGCTCGAGCTCAGATCGTTTACTTATCGAGCTCGTTTATTGAGTTCGAGCTTGGCTCAATAAGAAACTAGGTTCGAGCTCACCTTAGCTTGTTAACATTAATGAAACTCGAACTCGGCTCGGCTCGGCTTGACTCGATAATTTTTTTAAATATTATTTAAATAAAAATATTTAAGTAAAAAATATTTTTTATATTATTTAATATATAAATAATGTATTTATATTATTATTTATATATATATTATTTAATAGATAATAATATATTTATTATATAATTTAAATAAAGGTAAATGAGCCGAACTTATGCGAGCTCGAACTTGGCTCGTTTACTAAATGAGCCTAATAGTCGAGCTCGAGCTCCGCTCATTTAAACGAGCCGAGCTGAGCCGAGAGCTTAACAAGTTGAGCCGAACTTGTTTATGAACAACTCGATCCATTTATCACCCTCACACACCTTGTTATCAACACTATAGCAACGGCGCTGGCAGTCCAGCAACAGAATGACGCCCCACCCACTGATGGATCCCACCCAAGCTTAGTGAATAACTCTTTCAAAAATAATCATACATATTCAATTTACTAACTCTCTCTCTCTCTCTCTCTCTCTCTCTCTCTCTCTCTTCATATGTTCCAAAATCAAGAAAACAAATGGCCAAAGATGATGACTCAGAAGCACCACCTTACAAGCACACTCTCACTGTCATTCTCATGTCAATGAGCAGAGATTACAATAGATACACAAAGTTTCTTTTTTCTCTTGCAGCGTATGTTTTAGGCAACAAAAGCCCTTTATCTTGAGGACTCATGACTTTTCGGGTCTCTCCGTAGTGTGATGTAGAGAAGTGGGTTATTCTGGGTTGTGTGATTTTTCTATCAAACGAGTGTTAGATCATAAGAAGAATTTAGGAGATGGGTCTTTCTGGGTTTTGTGATTTTTCTACTCAATTCGAATCTTTTAGCCATTTTCTTTTTACTTTGAGGTGGGTTCAAGAAAGAGAGTCCTCTTGGATTTTCTCAGAAAATTGGGTATCATAGCAGTTTCTCTCGAAACAAACCTTCAGTTCTCTGTTTCTATGGTTCTTCTGATTCTTGGAGCTTTAGGTCTCTGTTTTCCATAACAGACAATGAAATTGTTCATGACTTGTTTGTTTGATTGTCTCTTTGAGTTTTAGTTTAGTGTTGATTGCTGATATAAATTGAGGGTTTTTGGAGATTCTTTAGTAGATTTGAACCAAGATTATTGTTTTTTTTGTTTTTGTTTTTGTTTTTATTTTTTATTTTTTGGGTGCATCCTCTTTGCCCTTGTTGGAGAGCTTTACTATTTGTTGTGGTAGAAGAGAAGACTCACCAAGTCACCAATTGGAAGAAACCCAGTTGTTTGGGCACTAGGAAAACTGATCAACAAGTCACCAATTCAGTGACAAACCCAGATGCCAATAATGGGCATGAACCAGACTTTGAGTTGGGTTCAACCAAGGACTTGCTGAGGAAAGGCTTTGGTGAGGAAAGACATTTCATATCTATATAATATATACACACACACACATGCACACACACACAGAGTTCATAGTGAGAGTTCAACTGCCAGAAAATGGAAATAAGATGGCATTCATAAGAAAATTGAAGAAAAAAATAAAGGTATTCTAGTTTTTTAAATAATTCTGTCACGTCCTGTTATTTTTGTACTTTAGTCAAAACTATAGAAAATTTATGAGTACATTTATCAACGTCAGGAAAATAATGTGAAAACGCGTGAAATCACAGGAGTAAAATGTAATTATCCCTTTTTTTTATTAAGTTATCTAAACTCGTAACTTAATTGTTCAAACCTCATATGAGAGTATTATAATAGTACCAATCAAGGTTTTAAAAAGCGGCTGTAACCGTTACGTAACGCCATTACGTAACGGTTATGGTAGTTACCGTCACCCGTTACGGCCGCTTTTGCAGTGTGATTGAGATTCACAGGTGTGTCAGGCGTAGCGGCTGCTATAGCGGTTGTAACGGTGCCATAACAGCTGTAACAGCCTGTTACGCACCGTTACGTAACGGTTCCGAATTGCTTCTTTCGAAAAAATACAAAAAAAAAAAAAGGTTGAAAATGGGGGAAGAGAGATAGAGAGAGAAGATGGAAGATGAAAAACATGTTATTGATTTGTTGAAACTGTAAGACCTATGCTGTTCTATTTAGCTACTATCACTCAACCATTTTGTTTGTGTGTGTCTATCTATATGTTATTTGATAATAATAATAATAATAATAATAATAATAATAATAAGTGTGGTCATTACCTATTTGGCTTGATTAAAATATATATATATATATTTAAGCTTTTATTTATTCTCTTACTTTTGTCATTGTTTATCTTACATATAATAGTTAGTGATTGATTTTTTATATAATATAAAGTCATTAATTATTAAAATAAAATGTAAAAAACTCATTTTATAGTGATTTAAAAATATGAAATATATTGGATCAAACTTAAAAATTTATAACAATTGATCAATATTTATTTTAAAACCCAATAAATATGATCATGAAAAAAAAATGTGCATATCGATAAGTTTTTTTTCAAATTGTGTGAAAAATAAAAAAATTCACAATTCCGGTTACCGCAACCGTTACGCTACGACCTTTACACCCCATAACCGTAACCGCGCTACCACCATCGTTACGGCGACCGCAACTGTTTTTCAAAATCTTGGTACCAATAGTAATAAAGCAGTACTATTTGTGTGCATGTCTAACGGTGGGTGCGAACACAATAGATGGTAATTGTACATCTCAAATTTTGAACGGATTACGGAATGGGGATTGAATTAGAAAACTATTTAGCAACTGCTTTGAAGTTTTAGCAGTTATCGATTTTAGGATATTATGAGTAAATAAAAGCATAACAAAGCTTCGAATATATATTATACATTCCCTCATTAGTCCATCAATTTTCAAATAATACCAAAATACATTTATATTCTCTTAACTTTCAAACCCTAAACCTAGCCTATCAGCCACCTCCTATCGCTGGCCGCCCTTCCCTCTCCGTCACAATTTCCTTCTCTTCTCATCATCGCCCCCTCCTCAGCCACATCCTAATTTCTACCACTCACAAGAAGAAGAAGTCCCAACTCTGCCGGAATGTGTCGTGAGGAGTTATATACTTTATATAATAAAATATATAGAATCTTTTTAAGCTTCTTATAAATCAAATATCGGGAAAAAAGTTTCTTGCAATTAAATGTATCAAAATGAAACGAAAAAACAAAAAGAAGAGAGAGAGAGAGAGAGAGAGAGAGAGAGAGAGAGGAATAAATGTGTCAAGATCAATAGTCTATACTTATACATGAATAATTGAATGAGAAAAGCCTCAGACCCCACTGGGGGTGACCCCCAGGACCCCAGTGGGGTGTGATTGGTTGAAATATATATATATATATATTTTTTTCTTGGTCCACAGTCCCTCACGTGGAGGTGGAGGTGGAGGTGCTGAAATCATCCCCACTGGGAGTCCCAGCACGGCTGTAATTGAATATGCCAAAGCTTGACACCCCAAAAACAAAGACAAAAGGAGTATTTCATACCAAACCTAGTTGTAGATGGTGATTTAATAAGGCCCTCATATAAAATTAGCTACCGCGTTGACAAAGCCTAAATGCGACCGAGCAATGTAAATGTATGGAAAAATTCAATATTAACGGTTATATATTGCCGATCAGCCACAGTGCACAAAAACTTAAAACTGGCACGTCATGACCCATTAAATATATTCAAATACTATAATAAACTCTTTCACCAAATAATCTCTCATAGAAGAGGCAAAAGCACGCTCCAAGTCCAAACCATAGGTGTGAATTGGATATTTTTAAAATGAAAATATTAAAATCATGATGACAATGATATGAACAATGCAACCTAAACACTATTCATACAAAGAATTTTAAATTTGTTGACACATTTTATTAAAAGTAGGGGAACATAACATAAAATTTAATTAGTTCAAAAATATAAACCATATATTCAAAAAATATATCGACTCTACTTCAAATTATAAATCCTATTAATTTAAGCTGATAAAAAAAAATCCTATTAATTTAAATAAATTAAAATGTAAATATAAGTGCGTGAACAAAATTAGAATTGTCATATAACTTAATATTATGTCTTTAGTATTTGCATATTCATGACAAGAGTAACTGACCTTTTGCTGGCACGAACACTAGTCCATACCCAGCACCAAAGTCGGATCCAGGGTTGTAACTCTGGAGCAACTCTGGTGAAACGCCAGACTCTGCAGCTACGGATGACAAATTTTGACCAGGACGAAGAGGGTATGTCGCGAACAACCCGTAGTCCTTTGACACATGTTGATCACCACATGAACAATTAACCGTTACATTGATGGGAACAAAATCCGGTATCCGGGTTGGGTCGTATTTGTTAACCCTTTGGAGCCAGTATGTGTTAGTGAGGTTGGCAAAAGCAACCCTAGCAATCTTATCATATGTATCATCAGTCTGAGTTATGTAGGTGAAAGTATGGCCCAAGAAATCACCATTCATGCACTCACATGAGAACGGGACGTGGATTCGGGTACCCGTTGGGCTGCTATCCGGGTTATGGATATCCGGGTTGTATGGTAGGATTTGAGAAAGTTTTTTGGTGAAGATGTTGGTGATATAAGTGAGGTTTGAGCCCTCCCAAACATAGTATGAAGCTATGGCTAAGTCACAGCCACTTTTACAGTTAGATTCAACTTTGATGAGACATAGGAGAAGCACATAGAAGAAGAGAAGTAAAAAAAGTAGTATCTTTGTCTTTGGTGATAGGATCATTGTGAGGGGAAGAGAGAGAAGGAATGGAAAGAATGATCTAAGATGCCATATGACAAATGGAGAGAGTGTAGATGAAGAAAATATATAATTTTGATTGTTTTGAATGGGTTGTTTTCTGTCTGTTATCATCAGAGGCTTATATAATTAATATATAAATTTCAGGTAGAGATCTAATAGTGATTAGTTAGGGTTGGTTTGGGATGTTCTAAAAAAGTATATATTTTTATTTATTAGCTTATGTGGATTGGGTTTGATGTGATGTTTTAGAGAGGTGACGTGATTTAAATAAGATGATGTGACTTAAATAGAATAGTGACTTTTTAACTTTTTATATTATTTAGGTTATGCCAAACTTATGTTTGTTCTATATAGGGGGACAGATCTTTTGTCGTTATGCTTTGCCTCTGATTCGTTGGATTGTGAACTAATCTCCACTTTGGTTCCTTTTTGGACTTTTCATGAAAATTTGTGTTGGATTTTGTCACAAAATGTGAGTGTGATCTAAATTTAAAATTAGTGAGATGTAAGTTATAATTATAATGAATGTAAATTATTAATTCTTTTTTCTAGGTTTTTTTTTTTTTTTTTTTATGAACTTTTTAGATTTGTATTGTTAATTTTATTTTGACAATAATGGCTCAATAATTTTTTTAGACCTTAGACTAAGGGTCAAATGATGTTTTATCTACCAACAGAGGGTGGGTTTGGTGGTAATGCCTTTGAATCCTCGCTCAAAGTCTGAATTTGAGTCTCTACAATTTCTTATTGGGGTTAAACATGCTATTTAGCATTTAGAATACACGGAGGGCCTGAGCTTAGGCTCTGATGTAGATGCAGTAAGGTTTCCTACAGATATGTTGTGGGTCTTAAGGGACATTTCCCTGGTGAATATGTGGAATAACTTATCTGCATATCCATTTTATTAACCTAAAAAAAATGATGTTTTATCTAATTATGCCTTTAGGGGGGTATTTGTTTGGAAGAATTGGAGGGGAGAGGGGAGGGGAGAGGATAAGACTTCATGTCCAATCCACTATAGAGTCCATTGTTTGATTGAGAATTTATAAGTTGTCCTACCGAACTATGAATCCCATATATGTTGGGATAGAATACACATTTAATCCCATGACTAAACAAACATAGCATATACATCCTTTCTAACCAAATAATCTAGGGATAATATATGCTAGGACTAACAGTCCGGTAGATTACAATCTCTTATTATCCAATCCATTCAAACAAACACACCCTAAGGGGATGTGGGATAAAAATTGTGGAATTGGAATATAATGTGATTAAGTTATAAAATGACACATTTTCCCTCCAAGTATTTGGTTTCAATATGTATTGTATTTAGTAAAATAAAATAAATAAAATATAAAAATCTCAATTAAAAAATAAAATAAGATAAATTTATTTAATTTTTATTGATGTTATTTATTTAATTTTTTAAATAAATATTTATTATTTTTTAATTAAAATTTTTGTTGATATTTTATTTAATATGATATTTTATTTAATTTCATTATTTAATTATTATTATTTTTATTTAATTTCATTATTTATTGTTTATTATGTTTTTAAAAATAAATTTATTTAAAATTTTATTTTAAAAATAACATGAATTTTATTGATGTTTTATTTATTTAATTTAAAAATAACTAAATATATTTAATTTTTAAAAAATAAAATAAAATAATTTTTTTATTTAATCTAGACAAAAAATATAGGGTAAATTATCGTTTTACCCCCTAAACTATACGCGCTTTTTCTATTTGGTCCCTTAACAATTGTTTGTGTTTCTTTAGTCTCTAAACTTTAATAATTTGTGTCTCTCAAGTCCAATTTGTGTCTGCCATTCAAATAATTAACAGAATATACAAAAAGCTGATACGAAGGTCAAAATGAACATTTCATCCTCAACCGCACGTGCCATACACATGAGGCAAATTAGGGGAACAAAAATGACGGGTTTATGGTTTTCAAATCATCGATTGAGTCTCCAGAACTTTGATTGAGTCTTTAGAACTTTGACTGAGGCTAGGGTTTGTGATTTTCTTGAAGAATCAAAGGGTTTTGCAACATTATTGGTGTTGATTGAAGCCGGATGGCCATGACGAAGTATGTACGACGCCAAGATAGTTATATATCAAAATGAAAGTATATTTTTTTTTAGTTTTTGGTTAAGATTTTTGCATGGTTATGATTTTTTGAGCATTTTCGGTCAATTTTGTATATTTTTCGTTTTGGTTAATTTTTTATTCGGTCAGTTTTATATATTTTTGGTTTGGTTAGTTTTTTATTCAGTCAGTTTTGTATATTTTTCGTTGAATCTTTCTTGTTTGCTGTGTTGTTTTGAAGAAGTGAATTTTGAAGTGTATGTACTATTCCAAAAAGTGAAGTCTTGTTGTACGTGTTTGTCTGATTGTCCCGTGTCTGTTAGTCTGTGTTTTTTTTTCTTTTCCGAGTGTATTTTCATGCTTTGTTTATGAATGATACTGTGGTCCCATGCATTTGCATATGTTCCTCAACTTTTTGTTTTTTAATGTTATAGTGGTCTAATGTCCATGCAAACATCAATGCTGATCACTTTACCATTAAAGTGAATCATGATGGTCAATTTAGGACAGAAAATGGAAAGAGGTCTTATGTTGAGGGCCAATTAGATTACATTGACTATAATGATAAGGACAGGATGTCATTGCTAGCATTGGTTGAATGTGCCCAAATGGTAGAATATAGTGATTTTATTGGATTTCATTACAGAGTCAGTGAGAATCAAAGCATGGATAGAGGATTTAGATTTATTAGTTCTAATGAGGATGTGTATAAAATGATGAAATTTATAGTGGTAGGTGTATTAGAACTTTATATTGAGGAACCTGTCCCTGTTCCACAGAGTTTTGATAAATATGTCTAGGATGTCAATGTAGAGGAATGGGACTGGGAATGCAACACAATAGAAGGGAGTATTTATGAACCCAATGTTGATAGGGATGAACATAGTTCAAATTCTACTTCAGAGGCTGAATATGAAGTATTTGTTGACAGTGATTACAGGTTGAATGAAGAGCCAATGGCAGGAGTGGACCAACATGCAAGTAAGCCACCAAAAAATAGTCATGTTCAAGATTTTTCAGAACCAGAAAGTGAGGAATGAGATTCCTTAGATGGGTTTGCTAGCCTTGAAGAATTAGAAGATGGGAATGATGGGTTGCCAAGGACCAAGTACAAAGAGTTCAAATCTGTTTCTGGAAAAGAGAACCCCGTTTTTGAGTTAGAATTGATTTTAAAAGCAGGGCTCAGTTTGCTGGAGCTATCAGGCATCATGTCATCCTCAATCGTAAAGACATTAGGTTTAAAAAGAATAAGGGGTGTAGAGTTAGAGCAAATTGTAGAGAATGATGCCCTTGGACTATTTTTCCATCTCTGAGAAGTGGACACAAGAAAACACTTCAAGTAAAGACATACAACCCTAAGCACACTTGTGGTAGGGTTTGGGTAAATAGGCTAGTCAATTCAAGTTGGTTGGCAATAGTGTATTTGGATGAATTTAGAATAAATCCAACATGCTATGTTTCTGAACTCATAGAAAGGGTAAGGAAAGATTTTAACATTAAGGTTTCCCCTAGTCAACTTTACAGAGCAAGGAGGAATGCTCTAACAAAGCTAAGAGGAAGTGTTAGTGAACAATTTGCAAAGTTGTGGGACTATTGCAAAGAGATTGATAGGACCAACCCAGGAAGTAGTATGTACTTGCACTTTAAACCTGACGAGGATGAAAACCCAACTAATGTATTTAAGAGATTCTATGTTTGTTGGTATGCATTGAAGAAGGGGTTTATTGAGGGTTACATGCCTATAATTGGTGTTGATGGTTGTCATTTGAAAGGTGCTATCGGTGGTCAGTTGCTCACTACAATTGGACTGGATGGAAATAACCAAACATATCCTGTGACTTATGCAATGGTGGAGATTGAAAACACCAGCAGCTGGACCTGGTTTCAACAATATTTGATGGTTGATCTTGGAATATCCAATGATCCAAAATGGACTATAATCTCTGATAAGCAAAAGGTAAGCAAAATGGACCATAATCTCTAATATATTTGTGGCTTATGTACAAAATGGACCATAATCTCTAATCTATTTGTGGCTTATGCTGTTTTTGTTTGTTTGACATGTCTATTTGGATGATTGTAGGGTTTGGAGAGACCAATTGCAGCAGCTGAACATAGGCATTATATGAGACATTTACACAACAATTTCAAGAAAGATGGTTTTGGAGGTCAAAACTTGAAGGATAGGTTATGGAGGTTAGCTAGAGCAACTTATGTGGGTAGGTTCAATGCTGAAATGCAAGAATTAAAAAGAGAGAACAATTTGGCATATGACTGATTGGCTGCCAAGGATCCAGTCCGTTGGACCAGGTCCCGCTTTGGTACCAGTGCAAAATATGACATCCTGTTAAACAACCTATGTGAGTCTTTCAATGCTTCCATTTTATTTGCTAGGGACCAGCCAATTTTGACTTGTTTAGAGAGAATTAGAATATATTTGATGAAAAGGTTAGTTAAGAGAAGAGAGTGTGCACAAAAGTGGCAAGATAACATAGGCCCTAAGGTACAGAAGGTATTGGAGAAAAATAAGACAAATGCAGCTGTATACATTCCAACATTGGCAGGAGATAAAAAATTTGAAGTAAGAGGAATGTATGGTGATCAGTTTATAGTAGACCTTAAGGAGGAGACATGTTCCTGCAAAAGATGGGAGTTAAGAGGAATCCCTTATGCATATGTAATATCTATCATTTGGACATTAATGGAACAACCTGAGGACTATGTCCATTATTGTTACAAAAAAGATACATTTCTAAAGGCTTACACACATATGATGTGCCCAATGAATGGTGCTAAGATGTGGGAGCAATCAGGGAAAGAACTAGTGCTTCCCCCAGAATAACTTAAGTAGCCTGGAAGGCCAAGGAAGGCAAGAATGAGGGAACCAAATGAGGGACCTAAAAGTCAAAAGCCTACAAAACTAAGGAGATTTAAAAAGAATTTGAGTTGCAGAAAATGTGGACAGAAAGGCCACAACACTAGGACTTGCAAATCAGAGCTTCAACCCTCTGTAAGTAAAGCCCACAACATTTGTTTGTTTTCATTTATTTGGTGATCACTAACTATGATACATCTTGTAATTTGCAACAGGATAATACAACAGCAGGTGAAAGTGATGTTGGAACTTTTACAAGTCAAGAGCCAATGCTAATGAGGCCACCACCTGCTATTGTTGCCAAATTTGCAAGTCAAGGGCCAAGGCTAAGGAGGCTACCATCTACTGCTGCAACTTTTCCAAGTCAACCTTCAATGCCTATAAGACCAACACCACCTGCTGCTACAACCTCTATCACTCAAGCCTCAAGACTGACAAGGGTAGCACCAGCCAAGGGAGGCACATCCAAGAAGAGAGGGTCAACACAGTAGTATTTAGAAATGCAGGATTATTTTTTGTGTTTGTAATGACAATAAACTTCATGTCAACCATTTAGTAATATAGGCTTGCTTTTTGTGTTTGTAATGACAATGAAGTTAAAACTTTTATGAATGGAAATGATGATGATGTTTGTCTTTAAATTGGAGGAAGAGGGGCCGAACTGTCATTCTTTTTTTTTTCTTTTTTTGTGTATGTGTGTGTGTTTGTTTTTTGTTGGTAAACACAATCAACCATTATAGAAGATTTGGGCACATAATTTTTCATACAAAACCTTTCATTCATTACATATCCAACAACTTACATAACAAACATATTACATAGGAAATCCAGAGTATCTTCTACAGCAACAATACCAAGATGATAAGCCAAGACACAACCAAACAAACCCAAAGTATCTTCTCCTTCCTTTTCATCCTTGATATTTGGTCCTCCATCTTAGTAATCCTTCGTAGGAGTCCTGGTATAACTTGTTTTGACCGACCACACATAGGTACATCAAACCACTGAAAAAATCCACATCCTCCCCCATTGAGCCCATATCCTTCGCAGCATAAGAATCGTCTTCCCGAGTTCAAGTTTATCCAAGATGTCTTCATCACCGCAACTCTGCCACATGAGCACTGCATTGCATCCATTTTGTACATTTTTCTTCCTTTTTCTACTCTTTTTTCTCTTTCTCTTCTTTCTCTTCTTAATGCTTTTTTTTTTTTTCCATACACAGCCATGTATATATATCTGGCTATATATCAGCGTACTAGCCGGAACATTCCCTCCAATTTTATGTGTATAAAATGTCCCTTTTGCCCTCCACTAACGCTACTCTATTAATTATTTGAACGGCAGACACAAATTGGACTTGACAGACACAAATTATTAAAGTTTAGAAACTAAAGAAATACAAACAATTGTTAAGGGATCAAATAGAAAAAGCGCATATAGTTTAAGGGGTAAAACTGTAATTTACTCAAAAATATATATTAAAGACAAATTTAATATTGTTAATACTTAGTAAACAATTAAAAAGGGTAAAATAGTCTATCAGGCATTTATCATTCTTCGTAATATTTAATCAAACATTAGATTCAATAGGATAGTCATTTCCAGATATTTAATCCCATGATAAAACAAATATAAGATACATATTATTTCCAATCAAATAATTCACGGGCTATATATCTTAGGATTAATAGTCCTATAGATTACAATCATCTCTTATCTAATTCGTCCAAACAAATATGACCTTGACAAATTAGAGCCTTCGATAATGAGAATTTTTTGAGATTTTTTTTTGTGTGGGTCACAGGCAATGAACTAAATGACTTATGATTGAACTACTTTTTTATTTTGAAAATTTATATTTATGGTAAAAATAATTTAAACAAGTTAAAAATGTTAATTATTTTTAAAAATAAGGAAATCCGTGTTTTTACCTTCTACTCTTAATTATCAATTTTTAATTTGAAAAAATTTATACCAAATACGTCTATGGTGGTGATCCAAGGATGAGAGTGAACTAGCAAACTCATCTCACTCTTTAAAAAATAACCCAACACGCAAGTTTTTTGTTAATTTGAGAAAAATCAGACATATATAGTCTTAATATGAACGCAACTTAATCCTATACGTTAATAAACTACTTTCGTATTTCAAGCCGGTGATGCTCAAGTTTGAATAGAATAATTTAAAGTCTCTATCCTCACACGTCTCACTCTCTCTCAAATATTAAAATGAACACAAATACTTTAAACTTGAAGAAGATTATGAAACATTCTGTATAATTTGAAGCTTTGTAAGTTTACAACAATATAGTAATAAGCATGAACAGCAAATCAGTGATTTTCCTGTGTGGTCTCAAGAAAATCAGTGACTCCAAAGTCTTTGTGCCCAACAGCAGACCCTTGTGGGCACTTTATTATACTTATTAATTAATTGTTTTATTTTTATATGATAATTTTGAGCCATATAAACTTAAAACAAATAGGTTGTGTGTAAGTGAATTAATAGTGAACGGTTAATTGATTAGAATTATATATGGAATATGTACGTTTTTTTAAAAATAATGAAATGGGTTGTTTTTATTTGATTATAAGGCTAATTTGAGAAATTAAAATTTTCTAAGGCCTCAAGAGACTGAAAATTTGTCTCCGAAAGTAATAATTTTGTTTCAAAAATATTGCAAATCAAATCCTATCATCATGAGAATAGATGCTAAGGGTTGGTTTTGAATGTTCTAAAAAAGTGTACTTTTTGACTTATTGGCTTATATGGGTTGAGTTTGGGTTGGGTTTGATGTGATGTGTTAGAGAGTTGATGTGATTTAAATAAGATGATGTGACTTAAATATGATAGTGACTTTTTGACTTTTTGCATTATTTAGGTTATGCCAAACTTGGCCTAAAAAACAGGACTTTTAGAGGTAAAATTTTAAAAATATTACTAACAAATGCAAAAGAAAATAATTTAGTACGAAAAGGATTTATTTTCTTAGACAAAAATATTGATCCAAAAAATATAATAATTTATCACTAATGTCCATTTTCGTTGCTAAAAATATAATAATGGCTTCTAGATACACAGAACTTAGATGCACCTAAAAAGTAAAATATTTGTGAAAAATATTTTTAAAATTCAATAAATACACATGAATATGAAAATATAATGATTTTTTTTATCATTATTTTTTGTATTTGATGAATTTATTAAAGATTTTTCTAGAAATATTATATTTTTTAAGTGTATTTAGGTTAATAAATAAAAAACAAGAAAAATAAAAAAATTCAATTTTCTGAAAAATAAACTCATTTTTCTGAAGCCAAATAAGGCGATTTTGCCTCTAAAAAGTAATTTTCTTTTTAAATTTTTATCTCTGAAATCCTAAACTATTATAATATTTTTTAAATAAATCAAATCATAAAAGAAATGTCATTTTTGCCCGTAACCCTTCCTACCCCATTGTCATCGCCTTTCCTTCTTTACCTCTACAGTGCAATGCAAGAGAACTTTCGTTCAATGCAGGTTACTTGCATGTAAGATTGCGCAAAATATCGTTTAATTTGTTAAAATTATATGGATTCATATCAATTCCTATTGCTTTATCCATTAATTTTGAATTAAATTTAAAAATTTATAATCTACTTTTAAAATCGCTCCGCTCTACTATAGTTAATACATATATATTTTTTAATTTTTAATGAAATATCAAAGTAAAAATGAGTGTGAGAGAGATTTAGGGTTGGTTTGGCATGTACTAAAAAAGTGCACTTTTTGACTTATTGGTGGGTTTGGGTTAGGTTTGGGTTGGGTTTGATGTGATGTGTTAGAGAGATGATGTGATTTAAATAGGATGATGTGACTTAAATAAGATAGTGACTTTTTGACTTTTTGACTTATTTAGATGATGCCAAACCAAGCCTTAATATACAAAATTTATTACAAATCAATAGTTATATATATGAAAAATATTATACAAATTAGTGTTATATGTTATGCGAATGTTGGATAATTGATTAGAATATTCTTCAATCTGCCAATCTGTCCAAAACCACCCAAATCGTGATTTGTCAATCTACTAATCCGCCATTCAGTTTATAATTTTACTCCCAAACCATCCAAATTACACCACGCACACCCTTACTTACATGTGAGTTCACACAAATGCATGCAATATCATTTTTTTTTTTTTGAATAATCAGGGTGTATAGATTAATTTGAGTGCATCTTGACTTTGAAATCAAAGTGAATAGTGACCCGTCAAGCTTGAGATAATTCCTTATGTATCGCTAGCCAAATACTGTGTCGAGAAACAAAAAATAATAGAGCAAATTACAAAAATAAAAAAAAATTAAAAAAAATCAAATTTTCCCGTGTTTTTCAAATTAAATTCCATAATTTTAATTGTATAAATTTAAATCCTAAATTTCTTATTTTGTATCAATGTTAACAATCTATATCCATCTCTGTTAACTTAACAAAAAAAGACAAATTACAAAAAAATTATCAAAGTTTTGCGTGTTGTTTAATTTAAACCTCAAAATTTTAATTTTAACAATTAAAACCCTAATGTTATTTCTGTGTCACAATATAACCCCTTTGTCCATCTCTGCTTGATGAAGTAATGGAAACATCAATTTTTTGTGCCATTTCCATACCAAAATGACGTTATTTTGCTTTAGTCCCACATAAAATGCCCAAATCATCAATTAGGGTTCAATTTTGTCCCAATTTCTTCAATTTCGTCAATTAGGACAAAGGGGTTCTTGTGATTTGGAAGAGGAAAATGGTTGAGAGCTCGACAAATTGGCTCGAATTTTGGCTCGAAAGAGAAGAGAGGGGAAGAGGAGGAGAGAAGGAGAAAGAGAGAGAAGAGGGCTCATTGCCTCCGCCGTCCTCGTCGCAGCTCGCCGATCGTCTGCCTCTGCCCAGCCCCGGTCGTCTGCCCAGCCCATCCGCGTCTGCCAGATCATGCCGTCAGACCCCAGAACCTTCGCCCACAGAGCCCCGCCTCGCTTGTGCCCAGCCAGATTCTCCTCCCTCCTCCTCCCGATTTTTATGGCCCCCTCCTCTCCAGTTCTCCTCCCTCCTCCCCCCTCCTTCCTCCTCCTTCTCCTCCTCCTCATCCCTTCTCTTCTTCTCCCTTCTTCTTCTTCTTCTTCTTCGTTCTGCAAAACCAGGAAAAAAGAAAAAAAAAAAAAAAAAAAAAATCAACACCAAAACGACGTCGTTTTGGTGTCGAGCCATGAAATTCGGGCTACGTAGCATGATCGTTTTGAAGAAAATCAGGAACAAGATTTGAAGTACTGGTGCATACTGCTATTTGGAATATTGGTAAGTGTTTTATACAAATTTTTTGTTTGTTTGTTCTTGTAATTTGTGTATAGTGTTGTTTATCCTTTTTTTTTTTTTTTTTGTAATTTACCTAAAATAATAATAATAATATTGTATTGAGCTGCTAATATATTAAGAGTAATGTTAATACAATTTTTTTTTACCAAACACTCAAATAAGTATGAGACACACACTCATATGAGTGTTTGGTAAAATTTTTATTAAAAAATTTAAAATATCTAACATTTTTTTATATGTTGATGAGTATATTAAGACATTATCTCAAAGGTACACAATAATTTTTTATATATGTCGAAACCAATTCTTAACATCTATTGAAAACCCTAGTGAAATGTTCCAAACTAGGCCAGTCAATTGATCAGATTAATCTGAATTCCAAAATGATCTCATTAAGACAAATTTGATATGAAATCATCGAATTTGGTTAATTTGAGTATTTTATTCCAAACACTAGCCGAATATGTTATGGTGTGCAACCCTTTAAGGTTGCAAACCATATGCAACCAATACAAAAAGTGTAAGTGTAAGGTATAAACATAAAACAGGACGGCAAACAGAAAGACGTAAGTGTAAGGTGTAAGTTGCACACTTAAGAAAAGTCCTTTATTTATAATATTTTACTTTTTATTCAAATTTCACCTTTTTTTTTAAATAAAAAAAGTTATACAGAGAAAAATTAATATGTTGACTTAGTCAAGTTTGTTTCATAGATGGGCACCAATTTTTTTTAATAGTATAGGATTATTAGATGTAAGAATCGTACTATGATTAAAATGAGATTAAAAAAATATAAGAAGATTTCAAAGATTGTCTCCGGAAACATTCACATATAAATAGGCAATGATATTTAAACTTTATTTTTAAAGTTTCACGCTCTTTTTACGAGAGGTAGATAAAAATTAAAGTATTGTAAATTTAAAATGAAGTTATTATAATTCTTTAGTTGTTGTCACCTATTATTTTTAAAATATAATAGTCCTATATATAGATATAAAATTAAAGTATAAAAATCAGATTTAACCAAAACGAAACTAGCAATATTCGGATCAATTAGATTATCGGATATTTGTTAAATTCTAAAGGTATATACTAAGGCCTCGTTTGGAAATATACTATTTTAGTAATTTTTTAATTTCTTAGTTAAAATATGAGATAAAAAAAATTAATATGTTTGGAATGACTTTTTAACTTTTTACGAAAAGATATATAAAAAATAGAGACAAAATTTTTTTTTAACTTTTTTATATAAGTTATAATTTTTTTAATAACTTTTTAATTTTTAAACTAAAACAATTACTTGCCAAACGAGATCTAAATCAACCTGAAATGAGTGGATTGAGAGGAGAGGATGCTACATTTTTTTTAGTTCAGTGGTCACAGTGTCAGGATTAAGGGGTTGTTTGAGATGACCTAAATAAATATATTTTTTATTTTTTATAAAAAAATATACAAAAAAATAAAAAAATAATATGATAAAAAAAAATAAAAAAATAAATTATTTGAGACTTCTCAAACATGACCTAACTTTTGTGACCAGTCTGATTAATGGCATGTCGTTTATGTCGAAATTTGCGAATTTATGAAGATTACTTTCTCGCCGCCTGGCCCCAACAATCGAACCTCAATAATTACATGAGAGCACACCCACCAATTGAATTTCTACATGAGTGTTATTATTAACCTCCCATTAATTATTTTAGATTCTTATTTTTGAATTTTTTTTTATTATAATAATAACTTCTAATAAAATTATCAGAAAGGACATTAATAATTTTGAAATAATTCATCTCATAATTAAGTTTACACACTCATTATATCATGAGTTATGATTTATGAGAGTACTCACTTCTATCACCATCCATCCATCTTTTTTAAATCCTACCTTCAAAACCTATCCACTCTTGAAACCTCAAAAACTCTTTAGCGGCAATATTGCGACAGTAACGATAATAATCATTTAATTACCTATACTTCTCCGGCAATGATAATGAGTGAAATTTTTTTCAACAATCACAACTCCATGAGACGAGAGTACAATAATAAAAGTTCAGAGGAGATTAATAGCTTTGAGAGTACTCCTACCTTAGAGGAGATTGGCTTTGTAAGAGTAAATTTTTTTAAAAAATGACAAAAATAATAAAAATTATTTGTCATTTTTACGGGACTAATCTCCCACACAAGCCTGAACATTATTCATTTATTAGGAAACAGGTAACCGAACATTTTTTATTTATTCGAGAACAAATAACTGAAACTCATAGAGATCATAAAACTCACAAAAGGAAAATTTTGAATCAACAACAAAAAAAAAAAAAAAAAAAAACCCTACATTTATTTTCTCAGATCATAAATAAATATGTGGAGATGAAATAGTAATCACTTTCATGAGTTTTGTTAGGATCTTAAAGAGAGAGACTTTTTGGCGTGTGGAGGTATACAATCAATTGAATAGATAAAATATTTTTACAATAACAATTTAATATTATTTTAAAGGAGAAAATTTTTAAATTTTTTTTTAAAATTTATAAATAAAAATTTTAAAAAAATAAAAAATTTAAAATAATTAATGAGATATTAATAACAGCACTCCTTCTACACTCGTATAAAACACCAAAGAAATTTACAAACCCAATCCACATAGGCCAGAAGATATTTTTGCAAGGGACTAAAGATATTTTCATTTCTTTTGGCACAATTTTGGGCTCAAGTTGTCTCAACAAAGATAGCAAGTAGTATAACACTAAATCATCACTGCTTGCCATTGATAATAAAGATACACAGTTTCTGAGCTGATATCCCCATCCATGGAGTGCACCACAGTTCTCCCACTCTCTCAGCTCTCTTTTTTCCCTCCAAAACCCTGCAACAGACAAAACAGAGCTTATCCTTCAAGGCCATGGAAGCAGAGGACTTCTCAACCGACTCGTTTCAACTGTCAAAAGATGTATGTCCCTGGTGGGTATATATGCATACATACAAACCCATATATATATGTAACATATTTGAGTATTTTAGCATATCAAAGTATTTTTATGTTTTGGTACTTTGAATTGACAAGGTTTTCTTGCAGGGTTTGGAGAAGCATCACCAGAAGCCAAGGCAGCCAACAACCTCCACCATTTCTTCACTTATGTCGCAGTTAGTATTGTTACTGCACAGCTCCAGGTTCCTCCTACTTGTTATGCCATGCTTGCATATGCACACAAATCTGATTACTGGTTACTATGGTGCCATTTGCCAACGTTTACATTTACTATTTTTTGTTTATTAAAATTTTTGGTAAAAATAAAAATAAAAAGTATGTTTGATACAATCATGTTTCAAAAACTTGTTTTGAAAACAAGTGAGAGATGTGGCCAACAGGGGGTGGTGGGCAGGGACGGACCCAGAATTCTATCATTGGGGGGGCCGAAAACAAACATAGGAAGATAAGTAAGGTTAAATTTAAAGCAATGGATTTTCATTTATTAAACAATTGTGATTTTTTATGCTATTAGTTGAAAATGGATAAATTTTTATTTTTATTAAATATTTGATGTAATATTAATATTACATTATAACATCACTAATCAATGAGAGTTTTTATATTGCAGTAGCTATAAATAATGATCGGACTAATGAGATACAAAAATTGTGAACTTAATTTCATTTATAAAGTGAATAATATAATTAAAAATATATTTTAAAACATGATATGTTAGGGAGTTATTATGATGTGCACTCTTTAAAAGGTGCATATTGTATACACATTATCACAATATATGAATGTAGCATAACCATAACAAATTGTGACTTCTTTCACCAATCACAAATAATTCGTAAGATTTACACTATACCGTTCATAACGTAACTACAATAATTCATAATTTTCACTTTCACTTTAGAGATGCACACCATAAATTAACTACTCAATATTTACTACATATAACACCATAAATATTTTAAACTTTCATAAAAAAGAAATCATATATTTTTTATAATAACATTTTTTTACATTTTATACTATTGTTGTATTATAAAGAGTTGTTAAAGGATATAGTTAAAATTATAAGGTGGGAGGGGGCCCAATAGGAGAAGTTGTTAGTGTGTTAAACTAAAATATATATTTAACAGCAGAGCATTTGTGCAAAGCAGGGGGGCCAGGGCCCCTATAGGTCTCTGTACAGTTCCGTCCCTGGTGGTGGGGGGTGGTTGTTAGCCACCAGAGTTGGTGATCGGAAATTAGTGCCTGCCGCCGAAAGTGGTTTGCCGCAGGTGGGAGGTGGTTGGTGGTGGTCAGAGATGGTTGTTATCTGCAGGAGATAGTGGCCAAAAGTGATTGTTGATGGTTGGAGGTAGTGGCCGAAAGTGGTTGCCACTGGCCTTCCAGCCAATATGAGCTAATTATTAGAGGTCACTGGCGATGGTGGCCAGATGTGGTGATGAGCGGTGGGTGATGGGCAACGAGGGTTGGGAGGAGGATGAAGGAATGAATTTTCTTTTTCTTAAACAAGTGAAACTAACTTTTTTGTGATTACAAGAATTTGAAAACAATTTTTTAAATTTTTGTAAATATAAACCAAAAATTGTAAACATAAACGTTACCAAAAAGGCTACCTACCAGTTTGAATAATTTCCTCCAGGAAGATAATGGAGGAGCTTATCATTGTATCCTCATTTAGAGTCATAACAGTTTATGACTCTACTATTATCAAAATGAAGTCTTCAAGGATTGGTTATATTCACTAGTAAGCATGGAATTGGGGTAATGTATATTTTGGATCATTTCTTCTGTAAATGGTAATGTGACAGAGCAGAGCTATAACCCCGAGGCATATAAGGAGTTGATGGAATTTTTGAGTAGGCACTCATTGAGTGACGGCGACAAGTTTTGTGCAGATTTGATGAGGGAGTCTTCTCGGCATAAGAGTTTAGGTATGCTAAACAGTTTTCATATCTATGTTAATCAACCTAAATCAAAACAGCTAGAACAAAAAGGTTACGATATCCTACTGACTAGTTCTGAATGAAAAGATTTTTTTTCTTTTAATGAGGAAATCAAGCATATATGTAATGCTTTTCTTTATATATGTTTGATGTAATCATGAGAGATTTCAGACATGTATTCCTGGATTTGACAACTTTTTGGGAGGCCTTAAAGTTCCTTAACAGAGTTCGTATATTCCTAGAATTACAACACTCCCGAACTGTGTTCAACTTGTCTACTCTTCTCTGAGAAAGCGTATCATACATACCTATTTCTTTCTATCATGAAATATTCAAGTAACCATTTTTTGAATTACTTAATACTGTATTTGTACGAACAATTATGCAAATATTCCTTTGTAGCTACTAAATATTTATCTGGGGGATTGTATAATAAACTTTTAATAGTGAAGTTCTGACTCTTGAGAATTTTGCATGTCTTGTCATCGGATATGTGGGAATTGCAAATGACTATTGTGTGGCAGCTTTGCGCATATTAGAGGTCAGTTCACACTTAAGCTTATCAACTTGTTTTAAATTTATTACATCTTTGAACTAAATAATATTAAATGGCATTGCCCACCCAGGTTAGATCTGCATATTGCAAGAATGATTTTGAGTGGGACAACTTAGAGCGGTTAGCAACTAAGGTCAAGAATTCACTATCTTTGTTTTCTTGAGAGTTTTTCTCTTCTTTATATATTGATGTATCTCTTTCTCTCTCAGCATTTCTAATTACATGTGTTCATTGTTTTCTTTTTGCAGAAGGTTGACGAATCTAACACGAGACTCATGAGGGATTATGTTTTGGAAACTACTCACGGGGAAAGCTAGAGCAAAATTGATGCGTGTATAATTTGTTATAATTCACATATGTATGGAACGGATAATGGATTTTGTCATAATAAATTACAATAATTTATATTGGGCAGTTAAAATGCTCCTGGCATACATATACTGGTTTCTCTCCTTAGAGCCATGCAATGTTTTAAAAGGCACATGCCTAAGTGCGAGGCGCAACAAGGCGCAGCCTTGCGCTTCGAACAGGTCGAAGCGAGGCACAACACGCAAGGCGCAACTTAGGCGCTAAGGCGTGGGCTTCATGGGCTTTACCTATTTTTCTACTCCAACCTATGAAGCACAGACACCTCTCCAAAGACGGCGTATGGGTGTCCGATATGTGTTGGATACAGACATGGACACGAGTCAGACACACTACCTAACGTGTCCCCTTTTTTTTTGAATTTTTTCCAACGGGGCACACTTGGCACATGCTTGGACACGTTAGAGACAGAGAGAAAAGCCCTAACTCGTTGAATACAAAGAGAGAGAAATCCTAACTCGTTGAATACAAAGAGATAAAAACCCTAACTCATTGAATACACAGAGAGAGAGAGAGAGGGTGAAAAAGAACATGTTGAAGCCCTAAATCGAGGTATGTTCTTCGAATCTGTTTTCGTTTCTTCAAATCTGTTATTCGTTCTTCTTTTCTTCTTCATTTTTCTTCTTCTTTTGTTCGTCTCTCTCTCTCTCTCTTTCGACCTTGTCTCATGCTTGTGTTGAACTCATCGACTCTGCCTCTTCGACTCTCTCTTCTTTCTGCGTGTTCGTCACTCTCCATCCTCTGTTCTATTCTTTTTTTTTTCCTCTCCGTCCCTAATCTTATATAGGGCAAACTTCACTTTACCCCTCTATAGTTTAGACCATGTGCAGATTACCCCCTGACTTTCGAATATCACCACATAACCCCCTGTGGTTGATGGAGTGAAGTGCACAGTTACCTTTTCCATCTATTCTAACAGGCTGTGCAGCACACGCGCCTAATATGCAAATGGGCATGAAAATATGATTTTTCCTCCGAATTGAATGACTAAAATGCCATTATACCTATCCTCATCTTCTTCCTCCAACTCAAGGCCAAGAACAATGAATAAAAATTATAGAACTTCTGAAAATCAAAACCCCCCAAAAACCCAAAACAAAAACCTAAATTATTTTAAACAACATAATTTGTAGCTATATATATATGTTGGGAATATGGTACAAAAATATAATCTATAGCTATATATATGTACATAATCTGTAGCTATATATATGTATATATATAATCTTCTTTGATTTCTCTCCAAATTATAATCTGTAGCTATAATCTTCGTTGATGATAATGCTCACCAAAAGCATCAACAAAGGAGAGGTATAGAAAAGTATATATAATCTGTAGCTATACATATGTATATATATGTATGTATATAATCTTCTTTGATTTCGTTCCAAATTATAATCTGTAGCTATAATCTTCCTTGATGATGATGCTCACCAAAAGCATCAACAAAGAAGAGGTATAGAAAAGTGATTGGAAGCTAATCTGAGCACAAACCCACCTAAAAAAATAAAAAATAAAAAACAAAACAAAAAACAAACTTCTTAGATCTGCAGGTTTCTCTCTAGCTTCCAAGACTCCAAGATTCCAAGACTACCAGAGCTCATCCGAAAAACCTCTATACCCAATCGTAGATCATCAACATTCCCAAATGCAAACAAAATTTACATACCTACTTCAAACTTTCACTGATATATATATATATAGCGAGAGAGAGAGAGAGAGGGGGGGGGAGAGAGGGAGGTAGATGATGAGCTTGAAATGGGTTAAAATAGTAAATCAATGCTAGTCCATCTTCTTTGATTTCTATGTATATATATATATATCTATATGTATATAATATGTACCTGATTGCTCAGTTTTCACTATCTACTTTGCTCACAAATCAAAAGCAACTTGGACTTGCGATTTCTTATAATGGTTTCATATATTTTACTATGAAAGTAAACTTCATGGTCTACCATGTTAATTTCTTGGTACATCATTCAGTTTCTTAAAATCAAACCTCAAGATTATCACCGGGTTCAATTAAAGCCGTCAGGACACAGTTCTCATTATAGAAATTGGGGCTTTACAGCAAAAATATTTTACTCATCTAAAATTTTTCATTTTTGTTAAATTTTGATTTTTGTGATTTTGTTCAATCATAAAACCTAGTTCTCTCCCCTTTTCTCTTCTCAAATGCCAGACTGTTGGAAGTGAAAATAGTAAGGTTAGATATATATATATATATACGAGGGCAAATTGGTCTTTTTACGTCTGCCATTAACGGTGTTAACTGTGCACTTTACACCATCAATTACAGGAGGGTTATGTGATGATATTCGAATGTCATGGGGTAATCCGCACTTGGCCTAAACCATAGGGGGATAAAATGAAGTTTGCCCTATTATATATATATATATATTAGAAAGAAAGAAAAAAAAACCTTTCTTTTTTTCCCCCTCTTTTCTTTTTTTTTTTTTTTGTCTATGTTTTTAGTATTCTTATTTACTCAACTTAAACAAACATAAAATAAATTATTTTTATTTGCAAGAAAAAATTAATTTGTAAATGATATTTGATATTAAAATAAATAAATAATATATATATATATATATATATATATATTTTACATATAATAAATAAACAAAATTATATATATTAAGTTTGTCCCCAACGTGTCGTGTCCCCCGTTTTTGAAAATTTGCGTGTCCGCGTGTCCGTGTCATGTCTTGTGTTCGTGTCCGTGTATCATAGACTCCAACTGTTGATAAATTGAGTTTTTTTTTTTGTGTGTGCATACTCACAGGGAATCCAAACTCTTTAATATAAAATGACCAAATATGGTCAAAAAAGAGCATAAAGTGATTTAAAAAAAAAAAAAAAAAAGTTAGGTGGAGAAGATTAAAAAAAGCGATCAAAAATTGAGAAGACGACACGACTGCAGCTTCTTCTTTAGGTTCTTCTCTTGTTCGTTGGTAATCTTCTTCTCTTCTTCGATGGTTTCTCTCGGTTGGGTTATCTCTCTACCTTTGTTTGTTTTTGTTTTTGTTTTTGTGTATTTTTTTTTTTTCTTCTCTTCTTCAATGGGTTCTCTTCATTGGGTCTACCTTTGTTTTTTTCTTTCTTTATTTTTCTTCCCTTATTTTTTTATTTTATTCTTCTCTTCTTCTTCTACTTCTTCGCTGTGTTATCTCTCTGTTATGTTTGTGAAGTTGTGCATGCGAAAGAGGTGGCTTGTTTCTTCTCTGTTTCTTTTAATGCAACTAGTGCTGGGTCCTCCGTTTCTTTTTATGTGAATTATCTTAAAACTTAAGGTTTTTTGGTGGATGTGAATGTGATATTTTATATCTTTTGTTGGATATTATATTTCTAACTTTTAGAAAATTGAATGTTATATTTTTTATATTCTATATATATTTGTCATGTTGAGAAGTTCGCCTATTTTATAATTTTACTTTTCTTCTACTACTTGCGCCTTGCTTTAGTGAGGTGCGCGTCTCGCCTCGCCTCGCCTCGCCTCGCAGTTAGACTATAAGAGACTTTATCGCCTCCGTGTACCTAGAGCTTTTTAAAACATTGGAGCCATATAATGGCCCCGCTTGGTAGAGCTATGAGACAGTGATTATAGATTATGGCTTAACAAATTATAGATTATAGCTTTAAACATAAGTTAACATATTTGGTGCAGCTGTGAGATTATGAATTTAATCAGCAAAGTAGTTTTTGGTTGAAGAAGTTATAAAATAGCTTTTTGCTGTGTAATGTCCTTTTTGCCCTTAATTTCTTATTCTTTTTTGTCATTTTATTTTATTTTATTTTTCTCCTTATTTTCTTTTCTCTTCTTTATTTTTTATTTTTTCTTCTCGTAATTATTTTTATTCTCTTCTTTCCTTATTTCTTTTTTTTTTTGTCTTTTTCTTCTCTTAATTTTTTTTCCCTTTAGTTTATAGTTTATTTTTTCAAATTAGAAGTGGTGCATGCATGGTGAGATTAAAATTTTGAAAAATGCTGAAATACTAATTAAAATTTTCAAATTATATTCATTTTAGTTTATAAATACATGACTATTAATTGATATTTTTTTAATTTATTAAAAATTGTTACAAATACCAATTAATATTTTTTTAATTTATTATTACAAAATATACCAATTTATTAATATTTTTTAATTTAATTTATTATCAATTAATGGCTTAATTAGTATCAATTAATACTAAAATTATTAATTAGTATCAATTAATATAAAATTTATTTCATTAATGGCTTAAAATGCTTTATTATTATTATTTTATTAAAAAAACACTGAAAACCCTAGTTCTTGTTCCGCCATTAATCCAAAAAACAAGTGCTTGATAGCCTTCTTCTCCTCTCATCTCTACTTGCCGTTCCGCCAGACCGCAGAACAACACCGAGGAGAAAGAGAGAGAGAGAGTTCTGGTTCACTGGAAAGGGAGCTTTACCGAGATCACTTCTCCATCAATCGCGATGGGAGACGACGACGAAGGCACAATGGCGACATGACAGCGCTATGGAAGGGTTTCAGATCGATCGCAGACACTAACATCGCCGGAGAGAGAGAGAGAGAGAGAGAGAGAGAGAGAGAGAGAGAGAGTGAGAGATCTGCCGCGATCGCGAAGAGAGAGAGCTAGCTCTAGTTTACTTGCAAAACCCTAACTGGCAACCCCTAAGTCAGATCGAGAGAGAGAGAGAGAGCTACTTCAAGAAATCGCCACCGGAAATCGCCTCTGAAGCTCTCTCTCTGAAGAAGTGAATAGTGTTTGGTTGTGGGTTTATATATTGGTTTTTTTTTATAATAGTTGAAGTTGATAAGGGGCATTTTAGTAATTTTGCCCCTCCATTCCCAACTTGCCACTTAAGCTAAATCAGTTAAGCACCCCCACAGCTAATTCAAGAAAAAGCTGATTTTTGACTTATAAAAAGCTATAATCTGTGTTATTAAGTTACACCAAACATAAAAAAAATAAATAAATAAATAAAAAACAGCTTAAATTAAGCTAAAAGCTGAAATAAGTTGGAAAAAAGCTCTACCAAACAGGCACAATGCAAAACTTAATCACCTGTGGGCTATTTATTGGAAAAATAAATAAATAAGTTCCTACATGATGAAAGCAAAGAACCAATTCTAGAAGTGATCTAACAAATTTATTGCATTCTTGTCCACCATGAAGAAAAAGTGATCAATCAAGTCCCTAATTTTATATTTGGTTTAATCTGATTATATTCTAAGCATAAAACGCTGCAATCTCATTAGCAATGTTTACAAATGCCTCTGTTCACATGTATGAAGTGCCTATCTTTAATAGTGTGTCCATCCTTCTGCTGAAAATAATGGATAGAGGTTGAAAGTTATGTCTGCTTAGGAACAAATTTTATTACGGTTAATTACACTTTTAACCCCTATAATTTGACTTAAATTTCACTTTGGTTCTATAGGTTTAAATTGCAGAGTTTGATCCCCACACTTCAAATCCTATTTCAATTTGGTCTTTCCATGCAAATTGGAGGCTAAAGTTAAAGATTTTTAGACATTTGTAGTCTCCTAAGGTGTACACGTCAGAAAAATTAATGAAAATTTAGACAGAAGGACCAACTTGAAACTGGATTTAAAGTGTAGGGACCAAACTGTTCAATTTAAAACTATAGGGACCAAAGTGAAATTTGAGTCAAACTATAAGAGTAAAAGGTATAGTTAACCCATTTTATTATTAAAAAAAAAAAAAGGTTACACAGTGAGTCTATTGTTTTTCTCAGGCCATATATGCTTCTTCTCTATAAGTGAAGAGTTCCTACAATATATGCGTTCCTACAGAAATTATGGTCATACAAAAAAATTAGTATTTAAGCAGATGGCACATAACCTAGTGATGTATTCTTTGTACAGTACAACAACATGAAGGGAAAGCAGCTTAACAGGTTGTATTTCATTAAAGAATGGGATATAGTTACATCTAAGCACATCACAATCTCTGTGCAGTTGTGAATTTGAGATCTAATTTTTACAGTAATAAGTTTGATATCCTTTACCTATCCATATGTTACCTCAATGATGAGATAGAAGATAAATTATCCATCATTATTTGCCCCGTTGATGCCTAATCCTTTATTACTGCAGTGTCCTTCACTGGCTGCAAACCAGAGCAAATAAGCAAGAGTATTATCACACAGAGAGAGAGAGAGAGAGATGGGATGAGCCCAGCATGCATACAAAACTCCCTTTTTTATAAGCAGAAGATTACCTCAACAATGTGACGAACATCACAAGAAGCATGGATTTGCCCTGTATTAACATATGACTGAGCATTCTCTTCAATATTCTCCAACCTGCATTTACACAGTTCAATATATTTCAAGTTGTTCGAGGTAAGGATGTTCCTAATTAAGTTGAACAGAAACATTCCGTCCACTAAATCCTATAAGGATTATCTAAGTAATAAATCATAACCAACAGATAACTACAAAAATCAACACATCACTTAATGTCCGAGCAGATAACATCACTTTCTTCAAACCATAGTATTATTATTTAAGGGGGCCGCTATATATCACCTCTTTTTTTCACCATTTTGTATCACTGGCCTACTTGGCAAGATATCGTTTGCTTTTCTTAATTCCTTAATAATTTCTTCAACCAAGGAAACCAATCATGAGGATCCATGTAGACAGCGATACAAAATGGTGATAAAAAATGGGTGATATATTGCATTTCTCATTATTTAATCATAACATTCCCAAGAATTAGAACAAGCTCCTGGGGACCATAGAATTTCTCAGGGGGAAGTTTTTTTTTTTTTTTTTTTTTTATTAATCAGAGGAGTATACTCATATGAATACTACACGTTGCCAAATTACCATGTGAGTATCTCAGCTTCCTCAATTACAAAACTGATGAAATGCTACGAAAGGAAGAACATTTACTCTTCTGGACAGTAAATTTACCTATAGATATAATTAACCATAATTCCTCCACTTTGAAGAAGACCTTTCTCTGATCGATCTGCCATCCAATTAAGTCTTCCAACCATCTATTCAACCAAAAGACAATTTTTGGGTTTATTGACCAGTAGTAGGCTCTTTGATGATTTTAACTCAACCAAATATTATACTAAAAATGAACCCTTAAGAAGAATATGATAACCTCATTAACAGATGGTCAAAAGAAATAGTTATGCCAAGAGACCAACAATTCTTCAAATTTTCTTTAAATAGCTCAGCGTTGATATACCATCTAACTTGAAATTTCAGATATTCAAAAGATGCATTGCATGATGAAAATTAAGTCCATCAAGTTATAAGCAATGAAATTGTAATTGCCAAGAAGGAATGAACTGTCACAAGTTATGGTGCACAACATACCGCTCCATTCTGTAAGTGGAAATTAGCAACAGAATCTAGTGCTTTCCCTCTCTTCTTTTCTTGCAGAAGATACCTGTAATCATAGAAATAACATATAATTTGAAGGGAAGTAGGCAACTCAAGAATTTCACATTTCATTTGTGTTGTAATTGAATAAAGAATTCAGAAAATCTAAATAAATAAATATATTGATGCAACAACTTAGAAATATATAATCATCTTTCAGTTTTCATACTAGCTTCTTTCCTGCTACAATGACCAATAAACCTGAAAGACTGGATGGCCTCTGCCACTTCAAATCTCTAGATCTTCACTTGATCTAAAGGCAAATCAGATGGTTTTACTAACAGTTGAGCATTTTTTGATTAAAGTATAGTAATACTATTTCCATAAAGATTATCAGCTTTTATTATCAAAATTCATGATCTTCCTCACAAACTAGCACAGTTGGAGAATATATGTGTCATACCTGGTGCATAATCGCATCAGAGGGGCTTCCAATACTGATATCAGCCTCTCAGATTTAGTCCACTCATGGTTGGTTGATGTCAACAAGTTCCACATTATTTCCATTGCATTTTTCTCACCAGAAAACTCCCTGCAATTGAAAATGTTACTATGAACACCGCAAAATATGTTGTCAAGTAATGCATCCGCATTTTATGCAAAAGTTAGAAATAAAATCCTTGGTTTATGAAATAAATTAATAACTGATTATTTGTTAATAATTTCTTGACCGCTAATTTATGTGGTCAAAATATTTTCAAAATCATACAATAGATCACAGAGGAAAAGAAAAAGAAAAGGCGAAACTTGGAGTTTGCTCAATCAGCAGTATGCTTCATAAGGCTTAATCATTTTCTGAAACTCTATACTTATTGCCTACAATGCCAAATAAGAAGAGATAAAAAGAAAAAGCAAAAGAACAAAAGAGAACTTCTTTCGGGAGTCGGCCTTTTTAGCTTTTTTAGTTTGACTTATTTTTGCCTTTAGTGACCTTTTTTAAAATTGACTCAAATGACTTTACTTTATAGATTTGTCTCGATCAGACAATTCTAAAAATTTAATAATTAGAACTTTTGAAAAAAAATTCATAAAAGACAAAAATAAGCTAATTTTTGTGAGATCTTTTTGTATAAAATTTAACTTATTTTTGTCTTTAGTGAACCTATTCAAAATTGACTCCATTTTTTTTTTTTTTTTTAATTTTTAGAATCATCTAGTCGAGCAGACCTAAAATAGTAAAAAAATGACTCAATTGAAAAAAAATCAGAAAAGATAAAAATAAGTCGAAAAAATAAGATGGCTTTTTAGTTTTCCAGAATAAGATCACGTGTTAAGCATATATGTATTTGATATTATTATTTATTATTAAGGGTAGTTTAGCCTTTGGTACTTTTAGGGTTTGTTTAGCTTAGATATATATATATATATATCTCACTTTGTATCCTTTATTTTCTATGCTCAATAAACAGTCGTTATTTTCTTCTAAACTTGTTTATCATGGTAGCAAAGTAAGGGGTTAAGCTTCAACCTTAACTATTGATTGTTCATGCCTAATGATTGTTGTTTTGCTGCTGGAGCTCGTTGGATTGGTCTCGATCACTGAAATCTTTCAACAAAGTTGCTTACGACTTCGTATCTCTCTCCCTTCTCCTTCGTAACTCCATTGTTGGGTTACCCATTGACTTTTCTCTTCTCCGATTGGTTCATGGTCCTATTTGCTTCGCACCCACGACTGCCACAGTGCCCTACGATTGCTGGATTGCTTCTGGGTGTCTTCGAAACAGTCTCTGGTTTCTGAAATAGCCTCTGCTGCTTCATTTGAGGCTTTGTTGCTGGTTCTAGTGCTTCATCTGCTCTTTCTGTCTCTTTTGAGGGCTTCACACTGTTTGTTTGGCTGCTGTGGTGCTTCGTCTACTCTTTGTCTTGGCTATTCTAGTGTTCGTTGCCTTCTCTGCCCTGTCTAGTAATCTCTGGTCAATTGCCGGTTCTATTCCTTTGGCTGGTGAGTTTTCTTTTGTGTTTTTCTTCATCATAACTCGTGGTACCTCTGATTCTCTCCAAGCTATTGGTGTTAAGTTAGTAGGTGATAGTTATAACTATTGGGCATATGTCATGAAGAATTTTCTTCTTGGTAAAAATGTTTGGACCTATGTTACTGGTGATTCCTCCATGCCATCTGATGTTAAACTTGAAAACTTTAATGCACTCCTCTCTACATGGCAAGTCACTAATGCAATTACTTGGATCAACAACTATGTGGATCAATTGATTGGGTATTCATTTTGCAAAATTTACTACAGCCAAAGAAATTTGGGATCATCTCTCTCGTCACTATGTTCAGTCCAATTTTGCAAAACGGTATCAGTTAGAACATGAGATTCAGACTACTTCTCAAGGTGATAAGAGTATTGAATAGTTTTATTCTGTTATGACTGTTATGGGATCAATTGACCTTTCCAGAGCCGAAGGCCTTGAGCACTCATACAAAATATTGTACCTATCGTGAGGAGCAGCGTTTGGTTTAGTTTCTTATAACACTTAGAGCTGATTTTGAGGGGCTACATGGTACCATTCTTCATCGTAGTCCTCTTCCCACTATTGATTCTGTTGTGAACGAATTGCTAGCTGAAGAAACTCATTTCAAGGGCATTCCAGGCAAAGGTTTACTTCCCCTGCCAAGTCAGAATGTTCTAGTTGTCCCTACTAGTAATTAGAGTCGCTCCTCCGTTCACACACCGCTAGATGAATGTAGTTTTGGTCATTAGAAAGGTCGTTGGAAGGCTTAGTGTCCTAGACTTGCTGGTCGTTCTCATTCTAGTTCATCTTCATCTTGGAAGAAGGGTAACGATCACTTCTCTATGTCACCGATGCCTTGGAAAAAGGGTTGGAACTCACATACAGTAGCTACAGTTCCCTCTGTAGAGGATTCTGGCCCTTCATTAACCTCCCTTGCCAAGCAGGTTCATGCCATGCAGAAACTACTCTCTGCCACTATGCCTAATGTTCTCTTGGTCTCTTCCTCTTTAGGTTTGCCTCCCTCTTCTTCTTCAGGTATTTCTCGGTCCACTTGGGTCTTTGACTTAGGTGCTACTCATCACATGGCAAATGATTCCTCCTTATTTACTTCTATTTTTTTTCCTTCTTCCACTCCTACTGTTACGACTGCTAATGGTACTGCCATGCCATTAGCAGGCGTTGGTTCTATTTTGACTAATTATCTCTCTTTCTGATATCTATTGCATTCCTCAATTGACTTTAAATCTCATATATGTTAGCTAACTTTGTGAGCTTGATTATCATGATCACTTCTCTTCTTTTGGTTGTGTTATGCAGGATCCTCATTCCAGACAGCAGATTGGGATTGGCCATAAGTTGGATGGGCTATATGTTATTGAGCAGCTTCATGTTCTATCGCTTGCTACAACTTCTGCTGATTTTTCCTCTTTTCGTCTTAGTTCTCAGTCTTCTATGGTATTCTCGCCTTGGTCACATTTCTAGCTTTCGTTTATAATATTTAGTTTCAATTAGTGTTTTGGGAAATTGTAGTACTCATTTTTTTTTTTTTTATTCTTAAAATGGATATGCAGATAGGCTACTCCAACATATCCGCCAGGGAGTATTGCCCCTTAGCACCTACAGCATATCTGCAGGGAACCCTACCGCACCTACGTCAGGGCAGAAACTTAGGCCCCCGCGTGCTCCAGACGCTAAGGAGTATGTTTAACCCCAACAAGGGGCTATGGAGACTCGAACCCAAGCCTTGAGCGAGGGATTCGAAGGTCTTATCCACTGAACCAACCCCCTGTTGGTAAATTGTAGTACTCATAATATTTTAGATTGTAGTGTTTGCAAACTTACAAAATTTATTGCTTTACCTTTTAATAAAAATACTGCTATTTCTTCTGCTCCTTTTATCTTGTACATTCTGATGTGTGGGGTTCTGTTTCCTATTCTTATTAAAGGGGGTTCTAAATACTATGTGTCCTTTATTGATGATTACACTCGTCATTGTTGGATTTATCTTATGAAACATCGGTCTAAATTTTCTTCTATTTTTTCTACTTTTCTTGCCATGATTCATAACCAATACTCTGCTGTTATTAAATGCTTTCATTGTGACTTAGGTGGGGAATGTCAAGATACTAGTTTTCTTCAGTTATTACAATCTGATGTTACTCTTCAATAGTCTTCATGTACTGAAACACCTTAACAGAATAGTGTGGTCGAACGTAAGCATCGCCATATCATGAAGACTGCTCCTACTTTATTGCTTTCCTCTTCTGTTCCTAGTTCCTTTTGGGGTGAGGATATTCTTACCGTTGTTCATTTTATTAATCGCATCCCCTCCCAAGTGACCTCTGATATCTCTTCGTTTGAACAATTACATGGCAAACTACCAAATTACTTTTCTCTTCGAGTTTGGTTGTACTTGTTTTGTCCTTCTTCCTCGTGCTGAACGCACCAAGTTGTCTGCTCGTTCTGCTATGCGCGTTTTTCTTGAGTATGGTGAGGGTCAAAAGGGCCACCGCTTCTATTTTTTATTTTATTTTTTGATAAATAAATAAGCTTTATTAAAAGAGCATCAAGAAGATGCAAATAATACAAAACTGTCAAATAGGGCCTACCCCCTCCTAACCAATAATATTATCTAAAAAATCTAACAAAATAAACAAATCCGGATCAAACCTCCTTTCCAGCCAACTATACAAAACGTTAAGAAGGCGACTCTCGAGCCACGAAACACTGTGATAAACGTCTTGAAAAGTGCGGCTATTACGCTCGAACCAAACTAGCCACATCAAACAAAGAGGCACCATAGATCACACACGGTGCCGCCGCCGACCAACCTTAGCTCCACGCCAAGTCCACAGCATATCAACCACCCGCCACGGCTGAACCCAGACAATCCCAAGAAGAGAGCACATAAGACCCCACAAACGGCTAGCCACAGAACAGTGCAAAAACAAATGATCAATAGGCTGCATCCACACAACACATGCAACATCGATTGACTAGAAAATGACCGCACCACACCAAATTATCAATTGTAAGATTCCGTCCTAAAGCCGTTGTCCACATAAAGAAAGCCACCTTAGAGGGAACTCCCGGCACCCAAATACTCTCCCAAGGGAAAACTGCACTGACCTCCCCCGCCAAACACCGGTAGAAGGAGGAAACAGAGAATCACCCCTTTGCCCCCACCACATTCCACCTCAAAACATTTGCCCCCACCCCATTGACACCCAACCCATACAATAATCCTAAAGCTGCAACAATTGGTCGTACTCCCAATCATGGACCGGCCACCGCAACTGAATGTCCCAAACCACCACACCCTCCACCCCCAAATAAGATGCAACCACCGCGTCCTGGTTCCCTGCAATTCCATAAATTAATGGAAAACGAACCGCTAGAACAATGCCGCCACACCACGTATCCTCCCAAAAGCGCACCCTCCTCCCATCACCCACCTGAAACTCCACCTTCGCCCAAAACTGCCCTCTCCCCAACTCAATACCTTTCCATAAGCCACACCCATAAGAACTAACCACAGCCTCTGCCCCCCCGTCCCCCCTAGCCAATCCGTACTTACTAACCACCACCCGTCTCCATACCCTCTCCGGTTCTAACGCAAAGCGCCACAGCCACTTACCCAACAAAGCTTTGTTGAAAGTCACCAATCGCCGAACCCCCAACCGCCCTTCTTTTGGTTGACAAATCCGTCCCCCGTCCACCAAATGATAACAAAAATCATCCCTCCCACCACCTCACAAAAAATCTTGCCGAAGCCTCTCCAGCCATCGAGCTACCGACACCGAAATGACATGCAAAGACATAAAATACATCGGAATGCTACTCAACACACTCTTGATCAAAGTCAACTTTCCCACTTTTGAAAGATATTGCCTCCTCCAACCCGTCAACTGGCGCTGAATACGCTCCACCACTCCTTCTCACACCCGTTGAGCTTTAAACGTTGCCCCCAACGGCAAGCCCAAATAAGTAGCCGGTAAAGCTGACTCCTTACAACCCAACACCGCCGCTAATACTGGCAAATTTGCTACCTTCCCCACCGAAATCATTTCCGACTTCCTGAGATTCACCCAAAGGCCCGAAACTGCCTCAAAACACAACAGAACACATAGTAAATAACCCACCTGCTCCGCCACAGCCCCACAAAAAATCAAAGCATCATCAGCATACAACAAATGAGAAACACAAATAGGCGCCCCTGTGAGAGGACCTACTAAAAAGCCCTCAAATAAACCCCCAAGAACAGCCCTATCCACCAATCTACTCAATGCCTCCATCACTAAGATGAACAATAATGGAGACAGAGGATCCCCTTGATAAAGGCCTCTATAGGTTAGGAAAAAACCCGCCGGCGTCCCATTGACCAGAATAGACATCAGCACAGTAGAAATGCAAAACTGAATCCACTTTCTCCAAGTGTCTCCAAAACCCATACGCTTCAAAACATACAGAAGAAGCTCCCACCGGATATTATCATATGCCTTCTCAATGTCCAATTTACAAATCAAACCTAGTTGCCCTTGTCTAATCCGGGAATCCACACACTCATTTGCCACCAACCCTGTATCCAGAATTTGACGACCCCCCACAAAAGCATTTTGGGACTCTAAAACCACTGCCTACAAAACCCCTCGAAGCCTATTTGCCGAGACTTTAACTAAAAGCTTATACACACTTCCAAGCAGACTAATAGGTCTAAAATCCCGAATATCCTCTACCCCCCCCCCCCTCCCCCTTTCTTAGGAATCAAAGCCAAGAAAGTCGCATTAAGACTTTTTTCAAACTGGCCTAACACAAAGAAAGCCTCCAAAGTGGCCATCACATCTGTCTTGACCACACTCCAACAATGTTAAAAAAATGCCATAGTAAAGCCATCCGGACCAGGCACCTTATCCCCACACATCGCCTGTAAAGCCCCAAACACCTCTTCCTCCGTAACAGGGCGCTCCAAAGCCACCCTATCTGCCTCCGAAATCATATCAAACTGAACCCCGTCCAACCCTGGCCGCCACTTCCCTGTTTGCTGCCGAAACAAATGTTGATAAAAATCCACAATCCCTTCCCCAATCTCCTCTGCCGTATCTAGATCGCGACCCTCCACCCGCAACCTGCGAATCTGATTCACCCGACGATGGGCATTCGCCATCCAATGGAAGAACTTAGTATTACAATCTCCATCCTTGAGCCACAGACATCGGGATTTCTGCCTGAAACACACCTCCTCTATACGAGAGATACGGACATACTCCTGTCTGGCTATCTCCTTTCTAGAAACATCATCAGCCGACAAACCCCCATTAACCTCTAACTCATCCAAGGACTGGAGTAAAGATACCATTGCCGCCTTCTGGCCCTCTAAACGACCAAACACCTCCTTATTCCATCTTTTCAGGTCCCTTTTAAGCAGTTTCAATTTCTGAGCCAACATACAACTAGGTGAGCCAATAACCACATAACTATTCCACCATTCTCAGACCCTCTCCAAGAAACCATCCGAATGCAACCACATATTCTCAAAACGGAAAGGAGTGGGGCCCCTACGAAGCCCACCACTATCAAGTAAAATGGGCCAATGATCCGACACTGGACGAGGTAGGCGAATCTGAGCAACATCCGAAAAATGCTCCTCCCAACCCCTAGAAATGAGAAATCGATCAATCCGCGACAGACTCTGCCCATTCGACCAAGTGAAACTCCCCCCTTAAAGAGGCAAATCAATCGAGTGCATCTCATCAACAAAGGAATAGAAAGACCACATCCACTGCAACCCTTTATTGCCCCCCACCCTCTCACCCGGCCACCGCACCATATTAAAATCACCCCCCATGCACCAAGAACCAACGGAAAGCCACATTTTCTAACTCAACCAAGAACTCACCTCGGTCTGCATTCCGCACTGGACCATACACCCCAGTAAACACCCATTGAAACTGATCCTCCACACACCGAAACAAACAAGACAAAGAAAAACTGCCCACCTCCTCCTCCCCCTTCATAATGACCCTAGAATCCCAACAGAAAAGTATCCCTCCTGCAGTACCGATAGCTGGCAAATGGAACCATTCCATAAACCGTCCTCCCCAAATATCGCGTACCACCGCCTCCCCTAACACATCCATTTTTGTCTCCTGTAAACACACCACATCAGCTTGCGCACTACACAAAGCTGCTTTTACTGCCAACCTTTTGTCCCTATCATTCAAACCCCGCACATTCCAAGAAAGAATTTTTAATCTCATTGCAACATAAGTGGTCCCCCACGAGGTCTCCGAGAAGCACTGCCTACCATTGACCCTCCATGGTCATAATTAATGGAACATGCAAGATTCTTAAGCTCCCGATTCCCTTTCCGACTGGTGTCCGCTGATTTGACACCCTCTTTACTAGGAGTCCCTTTCCGCCATGATTCCTCCACCGCTGAGAATAAACGCAACGCTTCTTCCTTATGCCCTTCAAAAGACAAGCCTAATAACCGACTAACCTCACTGATTCGTTCCAACACCCACTCCGAAACAGCCTCATCCGAAGGTGCCCCATTTCTCCCCAACTCGGCACTACTGTGAGATAGATACAAAGTCGGACTGTGAAAGATCCCCTGTGCACCAACCTCCACACTTAGTGGCTGTATCACCATCGGCAACAAATGGTTCAAGCCTATGAAGCACGGATACTCCGAAATGGCCCTCGTACGCGTATCGGATACGTATACGCACCCGATACGCCGGGATACGTATCAGATACGGCAAAAAAGTATCCTATTTTTTAAAAAAAATTTTAATTTCAGATACGTTTGGGATACGCGAGGATATTTCAGGGATACGGTAGGGATACTTTCAGGATACGGCGGGGCAAAAAAATAATTTTAAAAACTTATAAAGGGGGTCAAAATATAAAATAACAAAAGTAAGTAAAATAAAACAAAAAAAACAAATCAACCAAACCCTACCTAGTCGCAACAGCAGCAGCAAAGGAGGAGAGGAGTCATCGTCATCTCTATCAACCAACCAGCAACTCGTCAAACAGTAGCTTATCGATCGATCAGGTTCGTCCCTTTCTCTCTCGCTTTCGCTCCCCCTCTCTCCCTCTCGCTCGATCTCACTCTCTCTCTTTCTCCCTCTTCCGCTCGCTCAATCTCTCTGGTCTGGATGGACATATCTCGCTCGATCTGACTCTCTCTCTCTCTCTCGGTCGATCTCTCCCTGTCCCTCTCCCTCTCCCTTTCGACCTCTGTAGACTTTAGACTGTAATGAACCTGTTTTGGCCCCTTTTGATATACATTATTATTATTTTATTTTTTTTAAAGTATACTCTGTAACCTTTTGGCCCATTTGATATCATATATATATTAGCCTTTATATTTATAAAATTTTTGATTATTAGTTTAAAAGAATTAAAATCAGTTGTAAATGTGTTTGGTTATGAAAAAAGTTGAACCTATTTGGCTAAATAAATTGTCACATTTTTTTTTTTGGGTGCAAAAAATATAAAAATGTCCTAAAAAGTTATAATTAAAATAAATATATGTCATTTTATTTGTTCATACATATTTAAGGATTTCAATTATGCTAAAAAATACTCACATAATGTAATTCAAAAAAATACATTGTCTTTTATTTTTATGTATGCTACATTACTAAAAATTGTAAAAATTATATTTTTTATAAACGTATTCCCGCTGTACCCGTATCCTAGTTTTTCAAATTTTGTCATATCACCGTATCTGCATTGTATCGTACCAGTATCCATATCCATATCCGTGCTTCTTAGGTTCAGGCCTTTCTCAGTATCAAAAGCAACCTGATCAACCCATAGCTCCCAGCCGGATGTCACAGCCTCCTCTCCGAAGGAGTCAAACCAAAAGCTACACTCATCAGACTCTAGAGGATACCCAGATTCAGGCGCATCCCTACACTCCTCATGATGCTCCACTAACTGAAGACCCGAAGTTGGCACCTCCTCTTCCATCTGATGCGCAACCCCTGAAACTGTGGTCAAACTACCCGATTTCTCCGACGATCCAGTCCCAGGCCTTGGCACCGACCCATCGGACTGCAAATTCGATGGCCCAACTTCTTTTGTCGTCGATTCGTCACCTATCAAAGTTGTCGGCAACCGATGACCCATTGTCTCCGACACACAGGCATGCGGGTTTGCCACCGACAGATCCAAACCTATATCATGATGCAAACTTGTGAAGACCCGTCGCACAGGGGGATCCAACTCCTGACCCGTTTGTTTAAAGACTGGCCTAATGGACCCATGAAGCCCAGCCTCCGAATGAACCTTGGCCTTCAAAAAATTACTCAACTGGGCCCCCTTCCCCACTGGCCTCTTGGAAGACTCAGCTTGGGCCGTAACATTATATTTCACTGGGCCCAAGCCCATAGTTTGACTGGCCTGGGGCTGTATTACAGAAGTTATACGTCACCCCAGATACACCGTATGTGGACTACCCCCTTTTGTGCCCCCAAATCTCAGAACAGTTGGACGATTCCCCGTTCTCTGCCATATTCGTCGATCACACTGCGCCAAATCTGCACCTTCCTTTTCGATCGCACTCCCACGCCACGGCGCCGTCGTCTGGGAAGCAAATTCCACCTCCGGCCCTATCTTCGACCAAACAGGCAAAGAAAAATGCCAAGAGCCCCACCGGACTGAAATTCGCGTCGGAAGCCCTTCGAACAACCCTCGAACCTTCAAACGAACACAACCCAGGAGATCCATCGTCTTATCCACCGCCAAAAAGCCACACCTGTTCCCAATGGCTCGATACGTTGAAACTCCATAAAGATGAATTGGTAAGCCCAGGACTTGAATCCAGTGACCATTTGCCAACGGTGGCGACTTGCGTTGGCCGCAGCAAGCAGTAGGTGACCACCAGTCCAAGACAAGATCACGCCCATCAAAAATCCACTCCCGTCGCAACACCAACGCTGCAGCTCGCCGCAAGGGGAAAACGAACAAGAAATATTGGCCTCCAACGCTTGATACCTCCACCTTCCCTGATGCTCTCCACAAACGATGCACCCAGTCGGTAACAGCAGAAATCCCTAAATCCTTTTCACCTTCCTCACCCATCCTGCCCACCAAGGCCCTATCAAGCAACCGAAGCCAAACCCCCTCTCCAGCACTTGAAACCACCACATCATCAGGCTTATTGGACAGACAGTCGACCAGCCGCGCATGGAGCACTTCCTCTGGTACCACCGCATGCTTCAACACCTTTTTAGCCTTAGCCCACCCATCCCCAAGGGCAAAAGCCCTCAATAACCAGGGCAAGCCCCTCCCAACCATCCCTAAAACTGGAATCTGGAATGAAAATCTGCTCTCGCTTGCTACCTGTCGTGGCCACAATTTGCACCAACGAACCACCATTCTCCTCCCCTCAAACCCAGACTGCCACTGTCCTACATCCCCCAATAAGTCTTCCTAGATAGGCCAAAAGGCCAACATCACGGGACGCCTTACGGAGCTTCGCGACAAACCAAACCACTTCAAAACCCACCAGGATGAGTGCCCTCTGAAGACCTTGCCAGCGCTCCACAATGGACAACCGGCGTCGCCCAATCCGATCCTCCTCAATCTCTTCGAGTTCAAAAAAACGACCCCCTAAGAATAGAATTCTCCGGCGAGGGCCACCACCCTGCTCTCCGGCTAGGGCCACCATCTAGTTAACTCTTCACGCAGCAAAAGAACATAGATTCGGGCATACCTTTCAAGTAAACAAATCACACAACAAATCTAGATTGATTGATGAATCACGAACTCTTAAAATCTTCTGCTTCACTCCACAAGTGACGGAGTAGCACTACTAGAGCTCTACCCACACAACTCGCAGTACAAAGGCTATATTGTATTTCTATGGAGAGAGAACAAGAGTGAGAGTTTCTGTATTTTTTTCCTTGTAAAAGGGTTACCACTGCTATGATCCTTCTTCTTGGGGTCTTATGTTTCTCGTCATGTTGTCTTCTTAGAACATATTCCCTTCTTTTCCATCCCATCTACATCAGCTTCTGTCTCTCGGTTTGATCTTATTTATCTTGATCTCTTTCCTAACGATATTTCTTTTGATTCGTATATCCGTAACCTCTCTCCTTCTGATCTTCCCTCTCCGTCTTCCTCTTCCTCTCCTCCGTTGTCTCCTAATGTTCCTTCTCCTCTAATTCATACTTACATTCGTTGGACAAAGAGTGACATATCTACAGGTACCACTACTGTCCTTCCTACCATTGAGGACCCATCGACTGCTTGTAATGAGGCTCCTGCTGATTCTCGTTATCCTTAAAGAAAGCGTAAGTGTCCTGATCAGTTTGGTGTCTCTTATTCTTGTTATTCTTCTGTATTCTATTCTTTTTTGGCTTCTATTCACTCTATTTCTGAGCCTAGCTCCTATAAGGAAGCTGTTTCTAATCCTCTTTAGCAACAGGCTATGAATGAGGAGCTTTCTGTATTCCATGTTACTGGCACTTAGGATCTTGTTCCTTTTCCTTCTAGTCAGCATGTTGTGGGTTGTCACTGGGTTTTTAAAATTAAAACCAAGGCTGATGGTTCCATTGAGCGGTATAAGGCCCGTTTAGTTGCTAAAGGGTTTTCTCAGGAATATGGAATCGATTATAAGGAGACATTTGCTCATGTTGCCAAGATAACCACTCTTCAAACTTTGATTGCTGTTATGGCTATTCGCCACTGGTCCCTTTCCCAAATGGATGTCAAGAATGTTTTCTTGAATGGTGATCTGACTGAAAAGATCTATATGGTTCCTCCTCCTAGGCTTCCTCATCCTTATGGCTCTGTATGTAAACTGCGTAAAGCGTTATATGGCCTCAAAGAGGCGCCTTGTGCTTGGTTCAAGAAATTTGCTACTGTTGTATCTACTTTAGGTTTTCACACTAGTGATCATGATTCAGCTCTCTTTCTTCACTCTACCTCTGTTGGTCAGATTATTCTTCTCTTGTATGTTGATGACATGATCATCACTAGTGATGATCTTGATGGCATTTATGCTCTCAAAGGTCATCTTAGTCATCATTTTGAGATGAAGGATCTTAGTCCTCTTCGGTATTTCTTAGGGATTGAGGTAGCTTGTTCTCCTAAAGGCTATCTTCTCTCTTAGTCCAAATATGCCTTGGAGGTCATTCAGCGTGCTATGTTGACTGATACTCGCACTTTTGACACTTCACTTGTGCTTAATGTGCATTATACCTCAACTGATGGGATTCCTCTGTCTGATCCTACTTTATATTGTGTTCTTGTTGGCAGCCTTGTCTATTTTGTTATTACTCGTCATAATATTGCCTATGTTGTCCTTATTGTTAATCAGTTTGTTACCTCTCCTACTACGGTTCATTAGGCTGCAATTCTTTGTATTTTGTGGTAACTTCGTGGGCCTCCGCATCAGAGTTTGTTTTTCTCCTTTACCTCGTCATTAGATCTTCGTCCCTATACTGATGAAAGGTTGTTTGGGATGATCTAAATAAGTGCACTTTTTAATTTTTTACGAAAAAACGTGAAATATGGGTTGGGTTTGAAGTGATGTGGTAAAGAGATGATGTAATTTAAATAAGATGATGTGACTTAAATAGGATAGTGACTTTTTGACTTTTTAACTTTTTTAAATTATGCCAAACTAGGCCTGATGCTGATTGGGCTAGTGATGCTATGGATCGTAAGTCCACTACAGGTGTTTTTGTGTTTTTGGGTACTTCCCTTATCTCTTAGAAGAGTAAGAAGCAAACAATTGTTTCTCATTCTTCTGCTAAAGCTAAGTATCGTGCTATGGCTACTACTACTGCTGAAATTGTTTGGTTGTGATGATTACTTGCTAATTTTGGCATTTTACTTTCTGCTCCTACTCCTATATATTGTGATAATCATAGTACCATCCAGATTGCTCGTAACTCTGTCTTTCATGAGATGACCAAGCATATTGAGATTGATTGTTATTTTGTGCCTCATCATCTTCAGCTTCGTACTTTGTCCTTATCATTTGTGCTATCTACTATGCAGTTGGCTGACTTTTTCACCAAGTCTCATACGACTTTGCGTTTTTGTTTTCTGCTCGACAAACTCTCGATGCTTCCTAAAATCACATCATGAGTATTTTTTTTTTTTTTTTTTGGGGGGGGGGGGGGGGGGGGGTGTTAAGCATATATATATTTGATATCATTATTTACTATTAAGGGTAGTTTAGTCTTTGGCGCTTTTAGGATTTGTTTAGCTTAGATATATATATCTCACTTTGTATCCTTTATTTTCTATGCTCAATAAGCAGTTGTTATTTTCTTCTAAACTTGTTTATCAACATGAATTGCCATATGAAACTCCCACTCCCAGTAACCCATACACAGATCCAGAATATCTTATTTATTTAATTTTACCCCAGTCAAGGATGTCCAATTGTATGGGAGCAATGGGTTTTCACTTGGAGATTATGACTAGTTGAGGCAACAGATCTTTTCAACGTCAAATTTGATGAGCTTTGAAGGATAGATAGGCAAAGTGACAAGAACTTCCATATTCAATTTGAAAATTTGAAGAGATCAAGATGACAATTCTGAGCTAATTCTTAGATAATAGAGCTACTATCTCATTAATTAACATGGTAAAGATGCATAAAAATAAATCTTACAGAGATGCTTCCAAAAGTGCTCTTTCCTCTTCTGGTTCAAGTATGTTCTCCCTGAAGGTGGAATCAGATCTCTCTGCTGAGGCCAACTTAGAGAGAAGCCATTGCATGTACCCCGGGATAGGGCTGAGTGTTGCAAATGTCTTGAATGAAAAAAAAAAAAAATTACAAGCTGTCACAAAGAAATGCCAAAAGAAACAACAGAAATGATAACTAAACCATTATAACCTGACAAATTTTGCTGACCTGCTGTTAGCAGTCCTTTTGGCCATATATATACATACATAAATTATACAGACGGAAATTTAAACGATATCGTATCAAAATTTTCCAATGATAGTATGAAGCTACTTATAAATTGTGCTGCTTTACATATCACATATGTGATGTATCAGTAGAATTGTTTGCTTAACAAGGCAGCATATGTTGGAACTGGAAGCAATGTTGCAGATTGCAATCCTTTCGATAAAACAGTTACATGGGAAATTTCCGAAAGGGAAAGGACAGCTATTCCAAGGGCAACATACAATGGAAAGCAGCAAAAAAAAATTCCACTAAATTGTTTCTTGAAAAACCATGACACTAAATTGTTGATTGCTTTGAATTAGAATAAGGACAGCTATTCCAAGGGCAACATACAATTGGAAAGCAGCCAAAAAAAAATACCACTAAATTGTTTCTTGAAAGACCATGAAACTAAATCGTTGATTGCTTTGAATTAGAATAAGAGTCATGAGACAAAGAGCTAATACTTCATATTCAGACATCACTAGAAATTTGAGATTCATTGCAAATAGGGAAACTCTATAATGTGTCCCTAGAAAGGGACGCATCGTAAGAAAGTTACGCTTTTTTGTGGTGAAAGTTACAAAGGTTTGTGGTGTGTTATTCCAATTTGTGGTAAAAGTTACAAATGGCAAATTTATGATGTACAAAGTGAGAGTTACAAAGGTTTGTGGTGAAAGTTACAAAGGTCTGTGGTGTGTTAATTTTTGTGGTGAGAAAAGTTATGCCATTTTGTGGTTTATGTTACAAATTTTTGTAGCGGTGTTATGAAGGACATACCATATGCAACCTTTAAGGGGTGTACATAGTAGTAGCATCTCCCTTGGAAACAATGCTCATAGTTCTGGGAAATATAGGCCTTGTTTGGTTTAACTCTCAAAACACAATTTTTAAAAAAAGTTTCCAAAATTTTGTTTGGTTAGATATTTTTTGAAAAAAATTTCCAAAATCACTTTCTCTCTCTTACACATCAATCAATCACTTTTTCTCTCTCCTCTCTCCTTCTCAATCACTTTTTCTCTCACACACATCTACCCAACTATAACAAAATATCAAATCATCCCAAACTCCAAAACTATTTTGAAAATATATAACCAAACAAACTAAACAAATTTCAAAACTCTCTCCAAAAAATTTTTAAAAAATTTATCTCAAAATACAAACCAAACACACTCATAGCTTCCACCAGGCTGAGAAATCCAATATTGGCAAGAATTGATTATAATAAATAATAGAACAGTTTAAACCTCCTTTTCATAGCAAAGACTTAATTTAAATGTTAGTGTGGCTAATTAAAAATAAAATAAATATAGAAACACTTACAGAAATATTTGGCATCTCTTTTTTAACCACATCAATCACACGTTTAATAAGGAACTTTCCAAGGTTGACACCTTTCAAGCCAGGCTGCAAAAAGTAAAAAAGTTACGCAAATTAGGCACATGAAAGCAAATTGCTATAAATAAATAAATAAAAAGTTTATTGTTTGATTTTTACTATCCAACAACATGCCAATAGCCAACCTTACCTGAGTTGATGATATAGAGTAAAACAACGCACAAGTTGCCTCACATTCAGGTATTGGGGGATCATCCCACAAAACTTCCTGATATTGTGTAAGAGTATTTGTTAGCATATAAGTTAACCCTGAAATTTAAAAAGATAAAATGTTTTAACCTGTATTGTCTGAGCCACATCCTTCATAAGTGCAACTTCAATAAAGATTAGTGGTTCACCTGAAAAAGAAAAATAATAATACAGACCCAATGAACTAGTTGGAAACATGCAGCCAGGAAGACTGGACAATTGAGACATATTTCTTCAAAAAGGAATTCCAACCCCACGAAAATATATGTTTGCATATTCAACAACAATCACACTACCAAATACGATAAGACTACCATTAACATTTGATCAAATCTCTGTAAACTGAAAAACATCCAGCCCGCAAGCAGAATTTTTCCACCTATGGACACCTATCACTCTAGGTATTACACTATGCGCGGACACGGTGGTTTCAGTCAATGATTTAGGATCTCAACATAGTTACAAACAGGTTTAATCTTCCCTATATTTGCATATTCAATAACATTTACACTGCTAAGTATGATAAATCTAACATTAACATTTGATCAAGCTTTGGTTTCAGTTAATGATTTAGGATCACAATATGATCTTTTTGTGCTCCTGCCCACTAAAAGAAGCTTTGACATAGTTGCAAACATGTTTAATCTTCACTATGCGATGTTCATCTCTGGTATGACCAATGCACAACTCACATGTGATAATCCAAACTTCTGAATCTGGTTAACAAAGTATTATCCAAAATTTAGTGAATAGATCCTTCGTTATTTGACAATATGTTTCAATGAAGCCCACAATTCAGTATAAGGTTGTGATTTGGATTATCAATCTCTTTGAGATATATTAAGACAAATTGAAAAAACTAAGGTCAAATGGACAATAAGACACTTTAAAATATGGCATAGAGGCCAGCAATAATAGCTACATTGACTACCATACTCCCCAGCAGTTGAAAAAGGAATGCTAACCAGGTATTGCTGAATGTAAATATCCAAAACAACGACGGCCAACTCCCAACCTTCTTTTAAGATCTATAAGATTGCTGATTGGATGCACAGCCTATGCACAAGATGATTTTGAAATTACATAAAAACCAAATCATGCACATGTTAAAACGGTAATCAAACAGGAAGGAGAAACTTACTTCAAATGCCACAATTTTTTCCAATAAAGAAGCAGGATCATCCCATGTAATTTGATGAAGCTCCAGACAAGCAGGACTAAGCCATGTAATAAGCTTCTCTTTTAAGTAGGAATCTAGTGCTCGCAAAGATGCAATACTTTCCTCCCTGCATGTTTAGAAGGAATCCCTTCATAAGAACTCCCACTTCCCTTGTATGTTTGCCATTATTAGAACTTTATTTGTCAACATCACATTAATTGTCCAAGATAATTATTACTACACATAGAAGTTACCACAACTTTCTTATGCCATAAGATAAAATCCACCAAGAACGGAAGCAGGGAAATATGTTTCAACCATCAATCTATTCTTCTTGTCCTATCTTACAAATTTGCATCAAATAAACTGTCCAAGATACTTAGAAAGAAGTCATCGCAACTGTGATATGTCGTTGAATTTTCATCGAGAGAAGGCACCACCAATGTGACTAGAAAAATATATTTCAACCATCAATTTTTATATTTCGGAAAGAGAAAGAACATATAGTACAAAAATTGATGCAAATGTCTCTGTTACTTTGTCATATTAGAATTGGAAGAACCTAAAATGAGATCTCTGGTTGCATACCTTCTAAGCAACAACCAGGGCCTAACTCCCTGCTATCAATGGCCTTTCTAGCCTCAAAACCTCAGTTTACCAGCATCAGATACTTCTGAAAGAAGAGCCTTTCCTACGTTAGGCACCGACACTTTAAGCATGCTATGGGATTGATGTCAAAGACATTTAGATGTTTTCATTTCGTGATTTTAAAAGCAAAATTTGTAATTTTGGACACCATGTCAACGTTTCTTGGAAAACACCCTGGCACTTGACCAACAAGTTTTAGATGACAAAATACAATTTCTATTTGTATGGGAAAAGAGCCAGTATAACTATAACAATACAATTTCTGTTTTCATAGGAAAAGAAATATTATTGTTTGCATAGAACTTTAAAGGAAGAAATTTGGAGTAAGGCAAGAGAGGAGTAACCACAACAGTTGGTTTGTATCTGTGTACATATAAATATTTATCCTTTTTTTTCTGCAGGGAAATAGAAGACCTTCTCTAAGAGTAGTAAAGAAAAACATATATAAATTAAAAAGGCATTCTGTTAACCGTGCTTTTATGTAGTTTTGGAGGACAATCACACCTTAAATAAAGCTTCTTGTACATAGTATCTAGGTACTTTAATTACATTACAACGCAAGTTCATTTCTATAGAACTTAATATCTTCTAACACTAGGCCAATAATGTTGTATGAACCAATATCACCAAGAACATAAATCGTTCCAGTACAAGAAATGAGAACACAAAAGGAAATGTTGCAAGCCATATGCTCTAGAATGTGGTATGATGGGAGTAGACTTAAGTAAATCACACTATTAGAATGTATTAAAGTACTTCTAAACGTGAGAGCAATTTTTTGTTAACCATTAAACATCCAATGAAACATAGTCTATTATTCCTCCAATTAATCATATAAAAACACATTTGTTGAACCCTTATGGCCATTTTTTACCATTTTGTCCTTCTAAAAATCCACTTCTCTATATTTTAATTCATTATAATTGAATTTTTCTCTCCAAAGGAAAATGTTAAGGAACTAAATAGGAAAAAACTTTGGATCTCTTGGGCTCATTAAATTCACTAATTTGAAACGGAAGTGTTTCCAATACTTTAAACCCTAGGGTATTGGTGTGTCCTGGTAACATTGGTCTGAACAATCTAGATTTGCCAAAAGAGCCCAAAGTTGTTGATAGTCTATCAACAATGAGCGAGCCATAACCGATGCTCAACCATCCATTTCAAAATTTCTAATCAAGCCAGTGGTTTACATATAATGGTATATCTCATTGCCATTCCTGTGTCATGTCCACATCCCATGCCAATGTCCAATGAAATGTCTTTCAATACCTCTTTTCTTGCTCCTATATACAACTAACTTTTAAACCTCAAAAACTTTATAGTGTTTCTGCTTCACTAATTTCTTTCATTTAAAAGAAATTGATGGAGATTAAGTTACAAGCTAGCTTGCCTAAATTTTGTCCCCTAGGGCCCTAACCTCATCCACAAATACATCACTTCATAATAGAATGTATTTCTTGGCATACTAATTTGCTTTAGCTTCCAGTAAAGTTATGAACTAACAATGACGAGGGCGAGCATGAATTAATATAAGTAGTACAATTAAGAAATTATTAAACTATAGACAAGGGGCCACAGCTTTATTTGATTGTGTTCAACTGTGCTTTCAGAAACATCCCTGCCTACAACTTTGGAGAGGAAAGGGCTGTGCGCTTTAGGAAAGAACCACATACAATTACTATCAACAGTCAGATAAATTTTAAAATACAAAAAAATAAAGGCCTTGTTTGGTTTGTCTCTTGAGAGACAATTTTTAAGAAAAATTTCAAAAATTTGTTTGGTAGAAAATTTTTGAAAAAGAAAAACCAAAATCACTTTTCTCTCTACTACACATCAATCAATCATTTTTTCTCTCTCTTCTCTCCTTCTCCTACATACTACGCAGCAATCGATCACTTTTTCTCTTACACCTATCTATTCAACCACAAAAAAAATTAAATCATCTCAAACTCCAAAACTATTTTCAAAACATACAACCAAACACATTTTCAAACTTTGTAAACTCTTTCCAGAAAATTATTTTTCAAAATTGTTTCACAAATACAAACCAAACATGGCCAAAGTTACATATCGGTGAACTTGTGAGAGTTCACACATTGTACCTATTAGTTACGATAATTCAATAGGCAAACCCCAACTAAGATGCATCACAATTTTTTTTTGAAGTAAAAATGATCTTGACAAAAAAAATATTCTGTGATATTAAAAGTTCCAACATGCTAAAGATTGTTTTAGGATAGTGAAACTTGTCACAGCTGTCAAGCGACAATGGTTAGATAGTAAAATCTGTCAAAAGTATTACTCCCATGTCTCTCTAATTTTTATTTAAGAAACAGTTCAACTATAAAATAGATCAATTAAAATGAAAATATATTATGGATGATAACCTTACTCGAGAATGGATAGAGTATCTGCTCGAATAATGGACAAGAACTTCAACCCTCCAGGGTGTGTGTTGAGACGTTCAAATAAAACTTCATACATTGGCTTTAGAGCATGTCTCAAATTCCTCTCAACCCTGTAGAAAGCAGCAAGCCGGCCTTCCTCTTCATGGCTAGTAGGTTCGGCTTTGTCACCTAAAACTAAAAACATTCAGAAAAAATCCCTTGCAATTTGTACAAAATTTATATACAAAAATTTTATATAGAATGACGTGGCTCATTTATAGTCATTCATTGGTAATCAAAAAGCCCACCATTATGGGTCACAATTGCATAAATGCCATGGCCACATCATTCTGTATGACTTTTTTTGTATGAAAATTCTGTATGTTTAGCATTTTCCCAACATATATATGGTTTCAAGTATCAAAACCAAACTCACCTTGGGGTATCTCAAGCCCAAGATATTGCCTAATCAACTCGTGAAGTTGTGCCCTATTAAGATCATATTCTCTAGCAAGTATAAGGAGCAATTTTCGGCGGTTTTCGCTTGAAAGGCTAAAATAACCCTACATTATCAAATGGATTACTATTACTGACAAAGTAGCAGAAACTAAAATGAGCTCACACATTAGCAATAATTTACCTCTGAGAAATCATTTAGTACGACATCTAGAACTTCCGTTTTGTTCATTGATATGGCTGAGTTCATCGACTCTCTCACAACTTCAAATTCTCTGTAATGCACTTGTTGGTATGAACATAAACATTAAAACATGGAAATGCAATATTCTGAACAATTAATGCTTAGTCATAGCATATTATATATATATATATAGAGAGAGAGAGGAGAGAGAGAGAGAGAGAGAGAGAGAGAGAGAATAACCTCTCAGTGTTGATTTTCAGAGCAGATGATTTGTTTCCTTCCCCAGGAGAAAGCTGCATTTGATTAATCTTGTTCTGTTGAAATAAATTCAGAAACTTACAATCAATACACAAATTATATTTAAAGCTGAATTTGCTTCATTTTATTATGCATATCTATTCTATTATATAAAGCATACACCTCATTTGGTGTGAACATTGTCACATAATTTATTTTTTTTCAAGAATGCTCTTCAAATCTATTAATCCAATACATGCCACATCCAATAAATAGATATAGGTTTTCTTATTCATCAAACCACCCTCAATCGTCAAATTATCCAAAAAAAATTATATGCAAAATTACAAATGCATTTGCACCCACCACTAATATATATATATATATATATTCTATTATCTATCTATTTATCTATCTATCTATCTATCTATCTATTTATTCTATTATACATGAAAAGGCCTAAGTTGGTATTGACACTTTTGTGTTACATAATTTTATTCCCAAATTACCTTTGTGTGATTAAGAATTGAAACACAAGTTTTCTAAAACTACCCACTCAATCTATAATGACCAATTTTAACCCACAATGGAAATTTTAAGTGGGTGTGTACAACCTCTAGTATAGATATATGCATACACACATATATAAGCAGACCATGTTTATAGTTCTATGAGTTACTAACTTTAGAGCTGAAAATTACTACCAATGGTATTAAATTAACCTCTTCGGAAGACGAAATCATTGTAGATTGTTCTGAGTGGATCAAGTAATGTTCGAAATCAATGAAACAAATAGCAGAGATGTGTGTGTGTGTAGAGAGAGAGAGTACATACAGTTGCAGATACAGATGAAGATGAAGATGAAGAAGGGGAGAGAGGTCTCATCTTGGTTCTCATCAAAATGGCCAAACCTTTCTTGTTCATATTTGGAGTGTGAATTGGGTTTGGGGGGGATATAGATCTGCCATCAATGATTCGGTTTATACATCTTTTTCGTATCAGACAACTATGTACCCGATTTGTTCGATGTCGATGTCCATGCCACGGGGAAGAGGTTCTCGTTTCTTCGATTTGTTATACGTTCAAACATAACTTCAAGGTGGTTAAATTTTAGACAAATTTTCATTTTTATCTTCATATTTTGTCTAGGATATACGTTTAGGTTTCAAATAATTTTAATTTCATCTTTAAAATTTTTAAAATCATATCAATTTGCCCTCGACCCTCTACTGTCACATTTGAAACCAAAAAAAAAATAATTAAAATTACATTCTAACGTCAAATTTCAAAATAAATATATAAACTTACAACTCTTTTTCTCTTTCTCATCATTCCCTCAATTATTCAAATTTCAAAAGTAAGTGCTTATTAATATCCAATTAATGTTATTTTTTTATAGAAATAAAGTATTCGTCGAATTTTACACATTAAAATATTTAGATCATCAAAATAGAACCCGTGGTGAATCCTATGGGCCCAACAACACCGTCTAGAGAGAATATATACCCTCTCTATACACAATTGATTTTGGGAGTTTTCTTAGGTGTGCAACCCATAAAAGGTGTAAGTGGGTTGCACACCATGTGCCACTTACACAAAAGGTGTAAGTGTAAGGTGTAAGTGTAAGGTGTAAATGTAAGGTGTAAGGTGTAAGTGAGTTGCACACCATGTGCCACTTACACAAAAGGTGTAAGGTGTAAGGTATAAAAGGTGTAAGTGTAAAGAATAAGGTGTAAGGTGTAAGTTGCACACCATAACCAAACCCTTGATTTTGATATGCCAATGAATTTGCAATAGGTTTGAACAAAGTAAAACAAAAAGGAAAAAAATATTTGAAAATAATAAAGTTGAAGGGGTGAGCAACACTAGTTGGGAGTTATAGAGGTGACTTACTGTTGGACAATCTTCACTGTATTTGAAAAATAAATTCTGTTGTGTACTTAACAACAAACAGAATATATAAAAAATAAAGGAAATAAGAGAATTTGTTTGATTACAAAAATCAAATCAGAAAAATAAAATAAAATGAATAAAAACATATTTTTATTTTGTTACAAAAACAAAATCAAAAATCTGATTTAAATAAATAAATAAAACAGAAAATAAATAACCAACTTACTTGATTAATTTCTTGAATAATATTCTAATCAAATCTAGTGTTAGACACTGTGTTCTTAAGACAGATTCGTCCTCTCCACGGTGCTTTCAGATTGTGGACGTCTATCTCCCATGATGAAATGATCAACAACAAACAATAGCAGCACTACAAATTGTTTGCCCAACGAACACACTAAGTGTTTACACTATTTCTCACAACAATTATATGTAGCAAAATGCAGAGAATTTTAGCAGAGGAGAAGTACGAAAATTATTAATGAAACATCAAATGAGGGCTGCCTATTTATAGATGTAGTGGTGGCTTTCCATTTTGAATTAAACTGGTAGCATACCTGTTTGAACAGGTACTGAACCTGTTGGGTTTTGAATTGGCAAGATAACCAAATCTGTTTGAATTTGAAAATTAAACAGATTTGAAATCTGTTCGGTTGGAACAAATTCGGTTTGGACAGAAATTCTAAAGAGGTGCATTACAAAAATTGAATTTAATTTCCAACTAGAATTTTGAAATAAAAACGGACAGATTTTATTTCAAAATAAATAAAATAAACTAAAATATTTTTAGCCCAAAAAGATTAGTATTAGGCCGGACAAGTCCAACCCAACCTCACATTACGCTTTTGGCCAGCCCAAGCCCGCCCTAGCCCGACATATGGCGGGCATGAAGTGTGGTGATTTTTGGATCCAATGGGTCTAATCCATTTTGCCCATAACCTCCCTCTCTACAAAACTTGGATACTTCTTGGGGCACACCCCAAGTTTCAATCCCATGCCTTATAAACCCACTCAAAACTTCCCACCAAATTAATATGGGACAAGTCATTTTTCAACCTTTAAGGATTTTCCACCAAAACTCCATTTTCATGGAGCACATTTTGGCTTCAATTTCCCATTCACTCGATAATGGTTTTGAGCAACTAAATATACCACGTGAATCACAACGTGGCATAGAACGCATTACCACTTTAACCCACAAAAATCGACGCACGGGTCCCATCTAAATATTAGACCAAAGTTTAATAAAAATTTTGTTTTTACCCAGAATTTTCAAACCATGTCTAACAATTCCCAACATGAATGGAATTTGATGATAACGGAAATGCAACAATATGTAGACATGTCAAAAGAGTATAAGTTGAAAATATCTTGCATCAAGATAGGTAGCTTTCGGCCTTGAACCTTCCCTAGTGATAACCTATCGGATTTACTAGCTAACCAATTGACGCGATACCTTGAATTGTTCAGCCGTTTGTGTAAGCCAAGACAATAGATTTCATACAAAATATCTTCTAACACACCGTGGTTCTCATTGTTGTATTCATTTTGGTCTTGAACGCTCCTGGTTTTCATGAGTGTTTCTAGAGAATTTAGCCTCTTCATTCTCATAGAACCGGCCCCAGTTCAACACTCATATACGTGATTCTTATTGTGAGTATCTCCTTATACTCGTCTTGATTTTATGCCTTAATCAAGATATAAGTGATCATTAAAAGCAAAGCTTATCCTTATACTCCTGCAGACAACACATGTTACAGATATCACTCTCACCATAGGAATGGGTAGGGAATTTTAATCCCTTGGTGATTTCTGGCGAGCCACACATAACTTAGTTGTCCCTTTGAACTTAGTTCTTGGGATCTCCAGTCATATAAGTAGGGTTACCATTATGATGACTCTTATGTAATAGGTTTTAATCTCATCCCCTTCGATAAACTATACACTTGCTCTTTTGCCAAACATTTTGTTAACGGATCCGCAATATTCTCTTTAGATTTTATATAATCTATTGAGATTATTCCATTTGAGAGTAATTGCCTTACGGTATTATGTCGACGACGAATGTGTCGTGACTTACCATTATAAATATGATTTTGTGCCATGCCTATTGCAGATTGACTATCACAATGAATGCAAATAGCTGGAACAGGTTTAGGCCACAATGGAATGCCTTATAAGAAGTGACGAAGCCATTCTGCTTCTTCTCCTGCTTTGTCTAAAGCAATGAACTCGGATTCCATTGTGGATCGTGCAATGTATGTTTGTTTCATGGATTTCTAAGAAATAACAGTGCCTCCCAGAGTAAAAACATATCCACTAGTGGATTTTGAATCTTTAGTATCTGACATCCAATTGGCATCACAATAACCTTCGAGTATTATTGGATATCGAGTAAAGTTCAAATCATGATCACGAGTAAATCTTAGATATCTAAGAACCCGAATAATCGCTTTCCAATGGTCTTCTTCGGGATTACTAGTGTACCTACTCAATTTACTGACTGCATAAGCTATGTCAGGACGAGTACAATTCATTAGGTATATTAAGCTTCCAATGATTTGAGAGTATTTTAACTGAGACACCGCATGACCTTTATTTTTCGATAAATAATGACTGATGTCTACAAGTGTTCTAGCTAAATTCATATCATCCTTGATAAATTTGCCAAGAATTTTCTCCATATATAATGTGATTGAGATAATACATATCCGTCAGATGTTTTAGTAATTTTCATTCCTAATATAACATCTGCGACCACCATATCTTTCATATCAAATCTTTTGTTAAGCATTTGCTTAATTGATTTGATCATGTTTTGACTGCTTCAACTGATAAACATGTCATCCACATAAAGACAAACTATGACATATCATTGGTCAATGTTTTTAACATAAACGCATTTGTCACATTCGTTTATCTTAAACCCATTAGTAAGTATAGCATGATCAAATTTTTCATGTCATTGCTTAGGTGCTTGTTTTAATCCATAAAGAGATTTTACAAGCCGACAAACTTTCTTTTCTTACCCCGGTACTACAAACCTTTCGAGTTGCTCCATATAGATCTTTTCATTTAGATCACCGTTTAAGAAAGCTGTCTTAACATCCATTTGATGTATTTCTAAATTAAACAACGCTGTTATAGCAATAAGCATGCGAATGGATGTTATTATTGTCACAAGAGAATATGTGTCAAAATAGTCCAAACCTTCCTTTTGTCTGTAACCCTTTACTACAAGTCTTGCTTTATACTTGTCTATAGAACTATCTGCTTTTATTTTTCTCTTGAATATCCACTTATAACAGCCTCTTTCCACAAAGGTGCTTCAAGACCTGTCATTGCTTTCTTAAAGCTTCGAGGTTCATTTTCTAACAAGTATGTCAGAAAATCTGGACCAAAGGATTTTGATGTTCTCGCTCTCTTACTTCATCTTGGTTCATCATCAATTAAATCCTGTTGGTCAAGACCATTGCTAGTCTCGTGTTTGATTGTCATTAGTCTCTTGACTTTGTGTACAATCATAAGTTCATGTTCAAAAAACAAAGCATTCCTTGACTCTATAATAGTGTTCATATTTATATCAAGTATTTCTGATTTATAAGTCAGAAACCAATATGCACTACTATTCTAAGCATAACCAATAAACGCACAATCTACTGTTTTTGGTCCAATCTTAGTCTTTTTAGGAACAGGAACTTCAACTTCAACTTTTGCCAAACACCCTCACACTTTTAAATATTTGTAGGAAGGTGGTCGACCTTTCCACAATTCATAAGGAGTACTATTGGTTTTCTTGTGGGGTATTCTGTTAAGAACATAATTAGCAAACAATATTGCTTCCCCCACAAGATTACGTAGTAGCTTTGAACTTAGTAACATGGCATTCATCATTTCTTTTAGGGTTCTATTCTTCATTTCAGCAATTCCATTTTGCTGAAGAGAATAGGGTGCTGTAGTTTGGTGAATAATGCCATGTTGTGCACAAAATTCATTTAATTGTGCATCATATTCACCATCCCTATCACTTCTAACCATTTTAATGGTTTTACTAAGTTGATTTTCAACTTCTGTTTTGTAGAGTTTAAACATTTCTAAGGCTTCATCTTTACTTCTAAGTAAATAAACATAACAATATCTTGTACAATCATTGATAAATGTTATGAAATACTTTTTGCCTCCTCTAGTTTGAACAAATTTAAGATCACATGCATCTGTATAAATTAATTCTAGAGGTTTGGTTTTCCTTTCAACCGATTGTAGACCCCCATTTTTGACTGTCCTCAAGTCTTAGATATGCTTGCAGGTACATCCAGCCACAAGTTCGATTGTTCGTTGAGTATTCGAGTTCGTAGCAGAACGTCACAAGTTTGAGCTTTCCAAACCCTACATCCTTTCTACCCCATTTTTGGACCATGTGCTGGTCCTTTCTTCATGTTTCTTATAGTGAACTGTTGGCCACCTTTTGGCCCTACCAGCCATGGTTTTCTCCTTGCCTGCTACTGATGATGCCTGTCGGCCATTAGTGAGGCACTGCCGGCCACAGCTGATAGCGGGCAGAACCCTTTGTCTCAGCAGATTTCACTCTAGATCTTTTGAGCCAGCTGGTTTCCACTCATCCCTCCTCTATACACGTGTATGGAGAGATGAAGCCCTTTCCAAGCTTTTTGAACAAGCTTTGCATTGCCTCTCTTCTATATAAGGAGAGGCTCCTCCTTCATTTCAGAGGTTCAAAAATTTGAGGTTTGAGATATAGATATAGCCTTGTATCTATATCTCTCTTTTGTTCTTGTTTTGTGCCTTAAAAGTGTACATTTGTCTCACTTTTGTACACAAACACACACTCAAACACCTTGCTTGTGTTGCTGAGGCTTCTTAAGGTTGTTTTTGAAGTTCTTGGACTGATTTTGGTTCAAAAAGTGTGCTGGAGTTGCAGTTGTAAAGGTGGTCTTCAGGGGTGAGTTTTTAACCCTTAAATTCCTCATTTTAACTTAAGCTTTTATCCCTTCTTGCATACTGTTTTAATCTTAACTCTTAACTACAAAAAGTTTTGATTTTTGGTGCTTGAAAATTTTGTTTAAGGTCACTTTTTCGTTGGGGGTGATCTACTCCCTCTTAGGCCTTGTTTTGAGCCATCCCTTTAGGCTCTTGTTGCAACCTTTGCGTGACCTTTTTACCACTGAAATCCAGAGAATTTTCAATGGTGGAAAGGCGGTTTTGGAATCTTAAATAGGAGAGGGTCATCCCCTCTCCTTGTGTCTTGTTTACTTGCTTTGAATGCCTCATGTGTGAGCATGTTTGTTAAGTTTATGTTGGCCATATCTTAGGATGTATTTGTGGTTATTTTGTTGTGGCATGCCACTGTTTTTGCTTGGTTTTGTCACTCCACGCATGGCTTATACACTTGTAGTGTAAATCACACAAACTAGTCTTGTGTGCTTCATGAAGGAGCATGTCTTTCTAGTCTATGTTGTGTCCATTTCGGCATGTTCTTGGGCTTGTTTTACCACGTCATACCTCTGTTAGGGTTTGGTTTAATAGCTCCATGCACTTGTAGTGCATTTCCATGAATTAGCCTAACATGCATCATGCTTTAACATGTTATTCTGCATGCTTTTGGCTTAACCTTAAGAAGCTTTTGTCCATGTTGTAACATGCTTTAGCTTTGATTTTGGTTGTTTTGGCCATGCATGACTCACTTTGTATAGCCATAGTACAATCTAGCTTGTTAGCTTTGTATACCAAGTCCACTAGCATGCATTACTTGGACTATTTGAATGATTTGGCATCATTTATTATGTGATTTCAGTCCATGTTTCATGCTCATGCACTTGCATTTATCACTCATTCAATGCGTTGAAGGGTTTGCCCCTTTATGCCTTAACATGGGTCATTACGTATGTCTTCATGCCTAAGCTTACGAGCTATCATTTCAATGTATTTTTGGGGTTATTATGTCATGATATAACTCTGATTTTTGTTGCTTAAGTCATCCCATGCTTGGTCCTAATAGGTGTAGTGTAATCCACCTTATTCGCCTTGTATGCATTGTGCCTTATGCCCTTTATGCTAGCATATTTTGGCTTCCTTCCATACATGTTTTAGTATCATTTTAACATGTTCTAGGACTGTTTTGGGTTGCCTTCGCCATATGCTTCATGCTTTGTATAGCTGTAGTGCAATTGGCCTTGCTAGCTTTGTGTTTTGGTGACTCATGCATGTTATCTTTGAGCTATTTAGATGATTTGGCATCATTTAATAATTCATTTCAGAGCGTGTAGCATTGCCATGTTCCCACTTGTTTCACTCTTTCAATGCCTTTAGAGAGTTGTGTTTTGTGCCTTAAGCTTGGGCTAACATGTATGCATGTTTGTATAGTCCTTTGAACTTCTATCTTTGCATGTTTGGCCACTGATTTGGGTATGATTGAGGTTTGTCCATTTTAGTTTAAGTCCATTTTGCATGTTGTTGCATGCTTGTCTTTGCATATTGTTGTATGCTTGTCTTGCATGTTGTTATATTGCATCATGCTTACATGTTAGAATAGTACATTTCATACCAAGATTAGCATGTTGTTTGCATATTTTGCATTGCGTTCAATCGGAAGTCATATTGAACGCGAGGAAGATTGGTTCATTTCATGCTTGACGTGATGAAATGAGTCAATCTCCTTCAGTTTCCATTTCCTTTGATTCCTCATAATAAGGAGATGGTCTTCATGTCTTATTTGTCATGCATTTATTGAAATTTGCACAAGTTAGATCTTTGGCCATCATGCATCGAGATGCGTGATTGATGGTCTTGGATCCGATTATGCCTCTCCCTTAATGTTTTGAGGTGATATAGAGTGGTATAGTGCATACATACCCTTGGGAGACCCTCCATTTTCTCTATTTTGTGCTTTGCTGCAGCTTGGTGTCACAGCACGCCAATGGGCGACACCCTTTTGTTGTTGGCCAGCAGCTCTTCATTTGTGGCCGGCAGTGTGCATTCTTGGCCGGCAGGGTGGTCGACAGTAGCTCTTCATGGCCGGCAGGCCACTGGTGCACTCCTCAGCACCGTTTTGGTAAGATCCAGCAGCTAGTTCTTGAGGGCACCCTGCAGACAGAGCGTCTAAAGAGCATTTGGAGAGCTCTTGGGACGGCAACCGAGCATGCATCCTCTTCTCCTTCAACCAGTGCTGGAACAGCATTGTTTATTGCTTACTTGTTAGTTAGCATTTGGATTTGTAATTTAATTAGTTAATTTGTTAATTAATTAAGTTTTGTAATAATTAGTTGTAGCTAGTTATTCATTCGGTTATGTAATTATTAATTAGCTTGTTAGTTAGTTAATTAGTCGGTTTGTATTATTCATTCAGACCCCCCGTCGAGAGGGCGAATTTTGTAATAAGCGTGCGTGTGTGCGATGCATGTCTTCCAACCCCCATTTCTTTCTCCTTTTTACTTACCTGCTTTCGATGGTTAGTTTTAGAGCATGTTTCAATTAGCATACTTATGCTTTGTATGCGTGCATCATTCATTTGTTTTGCATACACCGGGCTCGGCACATCATACTAACTGCATTGTATTTCAATACCAAGTTGAATACATGTATCAATTGTTGCATTTCATATGCCATCTTAGAATAGCCGAGCCTATTTCTAGTTGCATTTTCGCATGTATTGCATTAGCCATCTTAACGTGAATTAAGATCATGTATTGATTTCTAATTAGTTCTCTGTTTTGGCTCGGAGTACACTGTGAGTGTTTATGCTTCAGCATACTGCATGTGTGTTATTGATTGCCATGATAGCATGCTTGCCATGAGGCTAATTACTTATTTGCTATAACTACCTAAATGTTTGTGGGTGAAGGTTGGATTGCTTGAATTGGAACAATTCATTGAAATCCCTGATTTAGCCTACTTGCAAGTAGCAAACTTCAAACCATTTTTAAACAAACGGATATGCAATGCTTTGTTCCAAATTAGGCGATCCAGTCTATACTTGTATGTTGTACGCATCACATAGTAAGATTAGCTAATTAATCGGAATAAGAGCAAATATGTTTTAAAAAATAAGATATCATGCTTAGTACAGGCCGATCTTTGATCAGGCGAGCGGGGGTGCTCATTGCATGACCTTTCCCTCTCGTACCCAAGTTCCCGAGCTAAGGCAACTTTGGTGATGATGGACACGTGGCCTTAGGCACGAGTCAGGGTTTCCTAAATTTTCCAAAAACAAAATATTTAGGTGGCGAATCTGTATCTGGCAAAGTAGTCCATGTTTGGCATTTCTTTACAAAAATCAGTTTTCCAAAACGATTTGCCGGATTTGGACTATTTGGTGATTTATCGATTTTGCATTGCACTTTGTGAGATCAGATTCAGAACCGTGCATTGAGTCCGAACTATAGTAAGCCCAAATGAACAAAACAGGATTTCGCGTCGATTATTTCGCGCACGGAGCCCGGGACGTTCGGGCGCGTCCACACCGATTTAAATGGAGCCTTAGTTGATTTCGCTTCTACACAAATTTCACATTTATCATTAGGATCAATTTCAAACTTTGGTATATAATCTAAACCAATTAATCTACGCAAAGCATCAAAATTTACATGTCCTAATTTACCATGCCATAAATTCGACTCAAGAATATAAGCAAAAGATGTGTTATTCTTATTCATAACAATTTTTGGTACAATTGTCATTACATTTAATTTGAAGAAACCATCACTCATGTATCCCTTACCAACATACATACCACTCTTTGATAATACAAATTTATCATACTCAAATACAAGCCTAAAACCATTTTTACTTAACAAAGAGACAGAAACCAAATTCTTCCGGATATCAGGTACATACAATACATTGTTGAGGGTCAATTATTTCCCTGATGTCATCTTCAAGATCACCTTTCCTTGTCCAGCCACAGTAGAAGTAGAAGAATTTCCCATGAAAAGTTGTTCACCATTTGCAGCCTCATTGTAGGTAGTAAACATCTTCTTATCCACACATATGTGACGAGTTGCTCCAGTGTCAACCCACCACTCCTTGGGATTTCCAACCAAATTAGCCTCAGACACCATAGCAGTGAGGTTGATGTCATCCACCCCGTCAGAGATGTAATCTAGTTCAGTTACATTGGCCTGATTGGTAGTCTTCTTGCTTGTACTTCCGTGATCTTTCTTAGGGCAGCAGCAGTCAGAAGCTCGATGTCCAGTCTTGCCACAGTTATAGCATTTTCCTTTGAACTTCTTGTTGCCATTGTTGTCGCCTTGTTTATGACCATCTCCAGTAAACTTCATCTTTTTGTTATGTGATTTGTGAACTTGTTCAACCACATTAGCCTTGGACTCAATAGGATTTTTTCCATTCCGCTTTTCAGCCTTATGGTTATCTTCCTCAATTCTCAGTCTTACAATAAGTTCATCCATGGTCATCTCTTTGCTTTTATGTTTTAAATAATTTTTGAAATCTTTTCAAGCCAGTGGTAACTTTCCACTAAAGCAGCGACTTGGAAAGACTCGCTCAGAGACATACCCTTAGAATGAATATCATGTAAAATTAATTGAAAATTTTGAACTTGAGAAATTACCATTTGGCCATAACGAAGTTCAAAAATTTACTGACAACAAATTTCTTCGTGCCAGCATCTTGTGTCTTGTATTTCTTCTCTAAAGAATCCCACAATTCTTTTACTGACTTCAGAGGGCTGTAAACATTATATAACATGTTGTCAAGGCCATTGAGGATGTAGTTTCTGCATAGGAAATTTGAATGTTTCCAAGCATCTACAGCATCAACAACTTGCCGATCACTTTCACCCTCTTTAAGTACTGGAACCTCCTCATGGAGAAATCGGGCCAAATTTAGAGTTGTAAGATAGAACAGCATCTTCTGCTGCCATCTCTTAAACTCAGTACCATTAAATTTTTCCTTTTTTCTCCATGATTTATTGGTACTTGAACATGGTTCTGAATAGGAACCGGTGTTGGTGTAACAATTGGAGTATCACTTCCAGTTGTAGTAGCCATAATATCTGATTACAAAAACTAGAAAAACAAACCACAAATTATTTTTCTAGTTATTAAAATCAGAAAATAAATTATAATACAAAATAATTTTATTTTCCTTGTTACTAAAACTAGAAAAATAAAATACCACAATAATTTTCTATAACACTAAATAATATTCTGCAATTGCTAATGATACCAGTATATTACTACTAGTTATCAAAGAAAATAGATAGTATATTACTACTATCTGTCAAATAATTTATAAATACTATTTGTATTTTCCAACCAGAATATCACTTTGTGAAAATACAAAAAATTAAGTTCAATAAAGATACAAAAAATTGTTCTGTCTTAAGATTGTTGGACAATCTTCACTGTATTTGAAAAATAAATTCTATTGTGTACTTAACAACAAACAGAATATATAAGAAATAAAGGAAATGAGAGAATTCATTTGATTACAAAAATCAAACCAGAAAAATAAAATAAAGTGAATAAAAATAGATTTTTATTTTGTTACAAAAACAAAATAAAAAATCTAATTTAAATAAATAAATAAAACAGAAAATAAATAACCAACTTACTTGATTAATTTCTTGAATAATATTCTGATTAAGTCCAGTGTTAGACATTGTGTTCTTAAGACAGATTCGTCCTCTCCACGGTGCTTTCAGAATGTGGATGTCTATCTCCCATGATGAAATGATGAACAGCAAACAATAGTAGCACTACAAATTGTTTGCCCAACGAACACACTAAGTGTTTACACTCTTTCTCACAAAAATTATATGTAGCAAAATGCAGAGAATTTTAGCAGAGGAGAAGTACGAAAATTATTAATGAAACATCAAATGAGGGCTGCCTATTTATAGATGTAGTGGTGGCTTTCCATTTTGAATTAAACAGGTAGCATACCTGTTTGAACAAGTACTGAACCTGTTGGGTTTTTGAATTGGACAGATAACCGAATCTGTTTGAATTTGAAAATTAAACAGATTTGAAATCTGTTCGGTTGGAACAGATTCGATTTGGACAGAAATTCTGAAAAGGTGCATTACAAAATTTGAATTTAATTTCCAACTAGAATTTTGAAATAAAAACAGACAAATTTTATTTCAAAATAAATAAAATAAACTCAAATGTTTTTGGTCCAAAAAGATTAGTTTCGAACGGGCTAGCCTGGGCGCGGGTACGTGGTGATTTTTGGGTCCAATGGGTCTAGCCCATTTTGCCCATAACCTCACTTTCTACAAAACTTGGGTACCCCTTGAGGCACACCCCAAGTTCCAATCCCATACCTTGTAAACCCACTCAAAATTTCCCACCAAATCAATGTGGGACAAGCCATTTTTCAACCTTTAAAGATTTTCCACCAAAACTCCATTTTCATGTAGCACACTTTAGCTTCAATTTCCCATTTACTTGATAATGGTTTTGAGCAACCAAATATACCATGTGAATCACAACGCGGTATAGAATGCGTTACTACTTTAACCCGCGAAAATCGACGCACATGTCCCACCTAAATATTAGACCAAAGTTTAATAAAAATTCTGTTTTTACCCAGAATTTTCAAACCATTTCTAACACTTACAATTAAGGGGATGCTATTGAAATTGAAGAGAAATTAACGAGAGATAGATAACGATGGAGAGGGTGGTAGTGGGCTCAAGGGATGGTGATTGAGATAGTGAGATAGTGATAGATGATGATCTAATTCGCTTTACGATGGCAGATGCTAGAGATAGCATGCAATATTGTGGTATGTTATAACTATATGTGCAATGATACAACTATGACATGTGCGGAGGTAGGATTTCTTAATTGGAAGGGCCAAATTAATAATATAAATATTGACTTAAATATTAATGAATAATAATAAAATATTCACTAACTATAACTATTTTTGAAGCAACAAGGATTAAAAATCTTATACTAATATTATTCTATAACAAAAAATGTGTTACAAAATGAATTATCTCCTTCACTAAAAAACTAACAAAAAGCACATAATTTTCTATCAAAATTGTGCTGAACGATGCTTCAGATAATAAAAGTTCACTAACTTTAGTGCTTTTTATTTTTTTTATTATTTATTAGCAAATATTTATTCTTTAGATGAATGAGGTGGTGGGACCTCCATCTTTCAAAATAGAAGAAAAGGCAAAAGACAAATGGCAAAGAAACACCAAGAGAGCCACCTGTTAGAGGTTATATAGGGGTGTTTGGTAGTGCTTTTGTGAGCCAACTTATGGTTTTTGGTTTTTAAAAAGTTATTTTAGACTGTTTGGTTAAACTTATTTCAAACAGTTTCTGATTCTAACAACTTATTTTAAGTAAAAAAAGCTGATTTTGAGAAGTTGCTCATCCCTTACTTCTGATTATCAGTTTTTGCTGTGGATATGTTAATTCACGGTTGTACTCTTAGATTTTTTTTATTTTTTATTTTTTTAAAAATAGAAAAAGATCCAAATGGACTATAGAATATTATTATTATTTTTTATGAGAAATATAGACATATAGCGATCCCAGCTTTTCCTCCATTGTTTATTGTATTCCGGACTCGGTTTTGTGAATGATTGTTATTGTCTGTATCGCGTTTCCGTCCTTTAATTCTTTGTATTTGAGTTTTGAGATGTGTTTGGTAGATTTGAAACAGGTTGGTTGTGTTTAGAAACGAATAGTTAATGCCCAGATTTTGGCTGTCACGCTCGAGCGGGCCCTTTTGCATTTGCTTCTCCGCTCGAGCAGGCAGTCTGACGCTCGAGCGGGATTCTTCAACCTTCAGTATTTTTCCTGCAGGTCATCGGATGCTCGAGCATCCACTTTCACGCTCGAGCGGGGACCTTCGTTTGTAGAACTTCTGGAAGTGTGCATTCCACGATCGAACGGAGCGGGGCGTCCCACGTTCGAGCAGACTGTAATGTATTTCAGTCCGTGGTGAAGCCATTTTGAATCATTTTTCGGCTCTTTCTCTCTCTAGCTTTCCAAAACCCTCATTTAAGAGCTTCTCTCTCTAGAATACTCTCTTTCTCTCTCTACATTTTGAGCTAGATCAAGTGATCACCTCACCCTCTTCCCTTTGATAAAAAGCTTGAGCTTCGCGTGGACTCCTTTTTGATCCGAAAAGTTGTGGGTTTGGAGCACTTTCGAGTTTCTTTATCATCTCCTTTGGTTCTCTTCACTTGAAGTAGGGATAACTACTCATATTTATGGCCTTTGGCATAAGCATGTAGCCATTTTGATTTAATGTTGAAGTTGAGAAATTTTGGGTGTTAGGGTTTCAAAACTTGAAATGTATAAAGAGGGGTTTTGTTCCTTTTGAACTATACATGTGTATATGGGTCTTAAAATGAGGTTATTAATATTTATTGATGATATTTGGACCTTTGGGTCAATGTTGAGAAAATGAGAAAAATGCCATAGTTGGGTTTAATCAAGTCATTGGTGTAACTAATGAAATTAATTATGGGAATGTGAAATTGGTTTGGAAATAATGAAATTGGGAAATTATGAGATGGGATGGTGTAGTTGGATTGATTAATCACTCACCTATGAAAATGTTGATAATTTATCTGTTTGATGAATTTATTATCTGTCTAGAAATAATTGTTTTGGGCTATCAGTGGAGGATAGTCTTGATTGTTGTAGACACTGCATGATGATTAGGTGAATTAAAACTAATCAATTGAGTATGTCATTAAATATGACGGTTGAAATAACACATTGTATATGTGCGTCAAATGATCATTGTATATGATAAAGTGTTTAAATACATTACATATGTATCTTGTTTGGGAGGAGATAGGAGATGTACTCCATGGTTTGGGAGGAGATAGGGGATGGACTCCAATGATAACTAAGTTGGCCGGAGTGTCCAGGGTGAAAGTCCCGAAATCTTGCTTATGTTTGCATAACGTAGATGAATTGAAGTGTTGAAGTATTAATGATATGAGTTGTAGTCTCCTTTTAAATTGATTATGATCGAAGTATTGTTAATTATGAGTTGTAGTCTCATTATAAACTGTTTGGATGAACAGAGGACCATAACTATGAATATGGATTGGTTATGAAAGAGATGTACGTTTGTTTATATGCGTTAAACATTATTCAAATGCTAATATTTTAGTTATCGTTCATATTATGTTTAGTATATCTCTACTGGGCATTGGCTCACCTTATATGGGACATTATTTTCAGGTACAGGTGATATGCCGCCTCCAAGGTCTTAGCTTGGAAGGTTTTGGGAGTTGAAGACTCTTTTGGTTATTTTTGTTATTTTTTGTGTTACATGTAAATTCAAGCCAAGGGCTTAATGTGTTTAGAGATAGAACTCTCTTTTTGTAACCAAGTGTTGGCTTGGAAAGTTGTAAGCCCATAGGGCATTTACTTTTGTCGTTAACATGTAATACTTTTTGTACTAAATACTCTGATAAATGGAATTATGTGTTATTCTCTTATGGCTATAAATGTCTTGTATGATTGGTTTATCTGTTTTTTTTTTTTTTTTTTTTTGAAGGCATGACAACTTGGTATCAAAGCGTACCGAGTTTGAACACTTTGGGTATGTGGGAAGTGGTTAGCACCACAATGGGTTTGTCTCGCTTGTTAGAGACTTAGATGTAGTGTTATGAACTTATGTGATAACATGTTTATGTGATTATATGGGTATGGGATTTAGTTTCTAGGATGTTGATTGAATCCTTGGGTTTCTGGGAGTCCTATTGGAAATACACTTGATCAATGCCGTTTCTAACTGAAACTCTAGCAACGCCACGGGACTATCATTATCCGGAAATGAAATTCGTAAGTGCTTATGTGGTTATGTGCTTACGTGGAATGAATTACTGTTGTCCAATGTATTAGGACGCGAGTGAAATAGTTTCGGCACATTTGTGAATGTGCTAATGTCTTCGTTACCTTTATTAGGATGTCAGGACGAGGATATGGTGGTAGGCGTGGTAGGCCTAGGAGGTAGGAGATGCCTATACCGGGTGAAATTCCAGCACAAGAGAAGAGTGTTAATCAGGCCAACGTGGCCGAGCTAGTAGGTTAGCAGGCCATGGGCGCCTTAGCCCGCGAGATGGCAAGAGCGTTGAAGGAATCCATCGACATTTTCAGGGCTGAGAATCAAGTCCAGGCCCATGTTGCTGAGGCATGGCCTTCTTTTCTAAAGAGGGAGTTTTTTTAGTCGAATTCAGATGAGTTTTTTGGTGATCCAAAGAAGCCACTGAAGGCTGATGAGTGGCTTGAACAAATGATGAAGATGTTTGAGATGCTAAGCCTCGAAGACGGAGCCTTGAGGGTGACTTTTGGCGTCCTTCCAGCTGAAGGGAGACGCGGGTCAGTGGTGGAAGTTTGTTTGAGGGCGTACTGGAGGAACTTGGGAGGCTTTTGTTGAGGCCTTTCAAGAGAAGTTTTTGCCTCCCACTGTTAGGGAGAAGTTGAGAGATCAGTTCTGCCAGCTCAAGCAGCTGAATACACCTGTGGCCGAATTTGAGGCCGCATTTACCAGCTTGTTGAGGTTTGCACCTGAGTTGGTGGCGTCTGGGGAACGCCGTTGTCTTGAGTTTGAGAAGAAATTGAGGACCGAACTCCAGTTTCGAGTGGCCGGGTCCATGACGAGGGAGTATGGGCATCTTATGCAGATGGCAGCCTATGTTGAGACTATCATGCAGGTAGAGAAGGATAGGATAAGGGGCTCCAAGCGGAGTTAGGATGGCCAGGGGGATGGTAGGAGGCAGAGGAGTTCTAACCCTCAGCAGTCCCAGGGTGCGTTTGCGAGATCTACCTTTCCAGTGCCGAGTTCAGGCTCTGGGAGAGGCAATCAGGGAGACTTTACTTGTTACAAATGTGGTCAGCTGGGCCACAAGTTTCCAGCTTGCCTGCAGAGGGGAGGAGGGTAGAGAGCAGCTTCATCTTCAGCTCGTCCGCAGAGCTAGAGTCAGGATAGAGGCAGCCGCTCTCTTGTTACCAGTGTGGTCAGGCGAGGCACCTGAAGAGGTTTTGCCCGCAGTTGAGTGACACATCTGCTTAGATGATAAACTGTTTGAATGTCTGTGGATGAAAGTGTACACACCCCATTTTGATCGGCCCTAAGACTTGGGCACTTTCTTTTGACCACCTCATGATAAAAATTGGAATATGCCACTTTATGAATTTCTTAGCCAAAAAATCAAATCGAAGCTTTAATTCCAAACCTCACCCATTTTGGCCATCACTAATATTTTAATAATTTATAGTATTTTATAATTTTATATTTTTTTTATATAAATTTATATGTGCATATATTTGTTTTAGGTGTGTTTTATATTGATAAATATAAAAGAAAAAAAATGAAATGACAATAACAAAACAAAAAAAATAGAAAATAAGAAGAAAAAAAAATAATAGAGTATTATTATGGTATTTTTTGGGAGAAGTAAAACAAAATTTGTGGAGGAATGATGATGGTTATATTCGGTGGAGAGATGAGCTGTGTTTGAGAATATTAGAAAGCATGAAAGAAATGGGAGGATTCGGTGGAAAATTATTTGAGAGTGGGGTGGTTTAGAAAATAAAATAAAAAAAAGAAAGATGAGTGGAATAGGTGGAGAGTGTTTTATTGAGAGATAACATTGAAAAAGGAAAAAAGTGGGGTCGATGTTTGTTTTCGGTGGAAAATAAGAGGAGAGGGCAGGTGAAGATTGAAAAAAGAAAAAGGGAAGCAGGTGAGAGTGGATAGTGGGAGAATACAATGATAAAAAAAGACACAAGGCACATGGGCTGGGGGACCTCTCTCTCACTCAGATCAGGACCTCTATTTACAAAACCAAAAAATGATCACCATTTCTCTTTCTCGGCAAACCCAGCATACATGGAGAGGGGCTGAAGACACACAAACAAGCTTCACCTCTCTCTTTCTCTCATTCCATGGCACACCTCTCACACATGCACTCTCTCTTCATGCATGACATAGATACACACAAGAGATACACATGATGAGGGAATAGAGGGCAAAGGGAGAGAAATGTGAGAGAGAAGAAGAGACCTAAACACCACTCAAGGAGGCACACTGTCATCTCCTTCTCTCTCGGCTTGGAGAGAGGAGGAGGAGAGAGATGGCACAAGGGACACCCACATGCAGATGCACACACACACACGGCATAGACACACTGCCGATTGATTCTGCTATCACCCACACTGCACACACACACGGCAGGCACACCCATGCACGCACGCACACTGCACACACTCACGACATACACATACCACTGCCATCCACACACGGCACACAGATACACGCTCTTTCTCTAAAACAGATACACACATGGGCTGAAAGAAAGGCTCTCACTCTTATCTCTCTCTAGCTAGGTCTCTCTCTCCACACATACACACTGCACACACACTTACGGCATACACACACGCACGCGGCTCACACCTCTCACACCACCCATGCACACACGGCAACCCAGCAAACACACACAGCACGCACATACACACAGCATGTACTCACACGCAATACACGCAACATGCAGCACGCGCACACACACACACAATATACACTGCAACACACTGATACACCCACACACAACAGCAGCTCGGGGAGGACAACCCACACACCCATTTGGAAGAGAGACCCAACTCATTCACCTCGGCTGCTTCATGTTCCTTCCACAATCTTCTCAGACCGAACCTTAAACCCATTCAACACACCAAACTGTGGTCTCTCTCTCTAGCTGGCTTTGGTGGGTTATTATTTGAAAGAAAGAGATTTGAGGGTGAAGTTATGGGTTTTTCCAATAGGCCATATTTATGTGTTCGGGATTTTGTCTCTAATGGGCTCATTAGATTTTCGTTGAACCAGAGTGAGCTGTGGGTTTATTTGTTATTTGGGTTAGGCCATGTTCTGGTTGGCTCACAGTCTTGAGTGGTGTCTTGGGTCCACGTTTAAGTTAATAAATGGGCTGCTGGAATTGAGTTTGGCCGTGGGTTGTTTTGCTCATTTTGAGCCCACGGCTAATTGTTATTTCGAAAGAACTGGTGGAAAAACATTGGGTTGTTTAGTGGCCTATTTGGACTTAATGAGCCTATTTTGGACTTAATGATTATACAATATAATGGGCCTACGTTGCGTTGTTATTTTTGAGCCACTGAGCAATGATGTACTATCTATCGTCGGTTTATTCATGATGATTGACCACGTGATTCTCATGTGACTCGATATGAGGTTATTCTTGAGCCATCTTCCGGTGATCCCCAAGAAACATGAAGCTTTTACTTTGTTTATTTTTATTTTGAGTGTTTTGTGAGGTTTTATTTTATTTTATTATTCCCTCATCTCTCTCTCATTCGGATCTGTAATATTTGAAATGTTGTAATAATTCTCCCACCCCACTTCTTTATATCCTATTCCTTAATCGCTTTCCCTAACTGTACATATGTATATATCTGACATGCCATGCATATCCATGCTTTGCATCCATGTTTCATGCATTAAGATTCGGCTAAATTTATATGTGTGGATTTAATCAATTCTTCTGTGATTCTATGCGCTACCTCATGTTATTGAGATGATTCACATGCCATATTTTAGAAGCCGAATCTTTAATACATCTCATGAGTGAATTGCATTAGGATTCTGTATATAAGATCATGCATATTTTACTAACTTTGTTTTGTAGTTGTTCGAGGGACGTCGGTCAATCTGTGAGTTTTTATGCTTTAGCATCCCATTTGTGTGTGATTTTCTTATTATGTTTAGCATCCTACCATGTGGCTATTTGCTTAAGTGATAAATTGTTTGAATGCCTGTGGATGAAGGCTTGTTACTTAAATTGGAATGATTCAAAGATTGTATGTTTTTAAGCCCACTTTGTAGTGGCAAATTCACAAACTTTAAGCCCACTTTGTCAAGTGGCAAATTCAAACCCATTTCAACAAACAAACATGAAATTGAATTGTTTTAATTTGAGAAAACTAGTCTATACTTGTATGCTTCACATAGTAAATTTTAGGATTTACTAAAATAATCAGAACATTAACATATAAAGAAAATAAAAGTCATATCATGGTTTAGTAGAGGCCGATCTTTTGATTGGGTGGGCAGGGGTGCTCATTATTGACCTTCCCCTCTCATACCTAAAGTTCCGAACCAAGCATCCTTAGTTACGACAAACAGTGGCCTTGGCACTGAGTCATGGGTTTCCTAATTTCCCAAAATATTAGGTGGCGACTCTGAGATCTGATGACCCAGTCCATTTTTGACAAAATTGCAATAAAATGGATTTTCAATAAAAGTTGCCAAATCTGGACTCTCATCTATGTTTCACATTGCACTCGTGAGACTTGAGATTAAAGAGATCTCGGGAGTCCGAACTGTTTAACGCGCGTGGGTACCCCCGGGCATGTTACAGAAGGCTAGTTGTTTGAATTGAAATAATTTGAGTAATGTATATATGCGATCACTTTTTCTGGTGGTACATATTTGAAACAATTTTCAAAAACAAATATGAGATCAAGTGTTTCAATTCTTGCAACTTAGTCTATACTTGTGTACGCAACACACAGTAAGTTAGCCTAATAAATCGAAATAAGAACATATCATATAAATAAGATTCACATCATGATTAGTAGAGGCCGATCTTTGATCGGGCGAGCGGAGGTGCTCAATTCATGACATTCCCCTCTCGTACCTAAGTTCCCGAGCCGAGACAATCTTGGTGATGACGGACACGTGGCCTTTGGCATGAGTCATGGGTTTTTTAAATTTTCAAAAAATATTTAGGCAGCGACTCTGTATCTGGCAAAACAGTCCATTTTTTGCAATTTGATTCAAAATCAAATTTTCAAAAGATTTGCCGAATTTGGACTCTTTGGTGTTTATCTATTTCACATTGCACTTGTGAGATCAAATTCAGAACTGCGGGAGTCCGATACTATAGGGCTTATTCGTCTTCAGAAAGGGGACACAAAAAGTCGAGCTACAACTGGGTGGCCAATCCTCTACTAGAGCTTGTTGCCCTTTTGAGAGTTTCTCAGCTTTAGCTTAGGTAGTCCATATATCTATTTTGTTAGTTTTCCTTGGAAGGTGGTTTCTTTTGTTTTGGTTTTGAATGTTTCCTCTATTAAAAAAAAAATAAACAAACAAACAAATAAAAATAAAAATAAAAATAAAAAAACACACAAATAAACAAACAAACAAATTAGCAATACAAAAGGCGTGGAGATTTTAGTGATAGTATTGTGTTTGTGGAGTTGTCGTCGAGAGGGACAATAGAAAAGAGTGGTTTTATTATGCCACAAAATTACAGGCATTTCATTTTCTATCAACTTTTGGATGGACTTAGGTTGTTAGAGTAAATTGGAAAAAATAAAATAAAATAATAAAAGTCAAAGTGAGAAAAAATTTTATGGGTCAAAATAGAAAAATATTGAAACTTAAGTGGGGCAAATTGTAATTTGCTCTAATTTGTATAATAACACTTTATTATGCCATATGGAGCCATCAAAAACGCTTGGGAGCACTCAATATGGAGCACTAGGAGGAGCTCTAATGAGTTGCCCCCCCCCCCATAATGTGATGGTTGAGTCTTTTTTTTTTTTTTTGAATTTTCAGCTTATTAGAGCTGGTTAGTGCTCTGTTTTTTAGAGCTCTAAATAGAGCCATATGGTCTCTGATGTAGTGCCACGTTGCAATTGACGTGGCATTTTCCATTTGAAATTGGATGAAAGTTAACTTCGGAAATAAATTGTGAAAAATTAAAAACATAAGAAGTTAAAGTAAGAAAAAATAAATTGTAAAAACTAAAAAAAAAAAAACTAAAACATAAAAAGGCGAAATGTAATTTACTCAAAATAACAATAATAAAACATTATAAACTTTCTAGGATTTAGCCTATTATAAACTTTCTAGGGTTCAGCCTGAGGTTAAAAAATCTTGTTTGAGATAAATTTTTTGAATTTTTTAATTTTTAAAAAAGAAAAAATAAAATAATTATAATTTAAATATAATATTTTATTTTATTAAATTAAAAAAATTATTTTATCTTTTTATAACTATTTAAAAAAAAAAACAACTCTCATCTAACTTATTCCAAACGAATGATTTAAGCAAGTATGATTCGATGAATAACAAAAACAGTGATGAGAAAACAGACAAAACAAAAAATACATAAGTGTGGAGTCGGGTACCAATAATTTAGCATAGGTGATTAAATGATGGGACACATGAGCTGCCAACCATGAAAACAGGGCCCTTTTTTTTAGTTGTTCAAAGTGGCACCTCATCAATCCTATCCTACAATTTATTTGGCAAATTTTGTTGAATAATTAAAAAATTAAAATGGGTTAAATGAATAAAATTTAAAATTAACATATGTCTCTGTTTGGGAAGACGAGTTGTGTTGAGTTTGGGGTTATTTTAGTTATAAAAAAATAAAATAAACTTTTTAATCTAATAAGATAAAATATCACATTCAACCTATAATTATTACATTTTTTCTTTCACAAAAAATCAAAAAAATCAAAAAGTCTTTCCTAAAGGAGACTTTTTAACCTTAAGTTAAAATAGTTAAAAATTCAAAAAATTAACCCATTTTCCAAACGAAGATATAGTTAAGTAGTTTCGAGTTCTAGCTTTTAACCCCTTTTTTTAGTTGTTTCAAAGTGGCAACAATTTTGCAATAATTGATAAAGAAAATACTAATAAATCTTATTTTTTTAAAGATTATAATTAAGTCTTATTAAATTTTAATATAGAGAATTAAATCTTAGCTTTTATAAATTGTTCCCAAAGAATTCATTTTTTAATAATAGTGTATTTTCTCCTAATTTTGTCCTTTTTCATGAACATAAATTTTATAAATATTTTTAATTGTTAAAATTAAAATGAAAGCATATGTATAGGATTTAGAACTATCCAAATGACCTAATTCATCAATTACTTCACGCATTTAAAAATATATGAATTCGCCATGATATTATTTTATATAGTTCTATTGAAAGAATTTTAAGAAAATTTGGTCATTTAGGTTGTTTATCAAAAAAAAAAATATATATATATAGTTTAAAATAATAGAAAATGATGAATTTTATGCCATAATTCTTTGGATCAATAGTTATATATGACTTTATTTAATATAATAATCATAATTTTTAGAATTAAGAAAATAATATTTTAAGTAAATTAAAATTATTTATGAAATTGTTGCTCATATTAAATGAGAATAGTGAAATTGAGATAAAATACATCATAATGGAGAAATAGATCTTTTTAGAACAATTTATTACATGTAAGATTTAATTATTCATATTAAAAATTGATAAAACTTTACAGTAATAGTTAAATCAAAATAGAACTTATTAATAATGTTTCATAAAATAATTAAAATAAAAACACTAAAGAATTACAATATGTGATAAAAGTATATAAATTTTAGGGGTTTTAAAAAAAATCTCATATATGGAACTTATACACCATATGTTTCATCGACTTTCTATTAACCCAAAAAGTTCTACGTCATAACAAAAGATAAAAAAAACTCTCAAATTGATATTGCATTAAGGAAATTTTTTTTAAAGGTCCTAATATTAAAATTTTATAAGATAAATGATATATAATATTTTTATAATAGTTGAGATTTCTCAATATTTTTTCGAAAAAATTTTGATCTAAAGAAATTTTGATCTAGAGAAATTTCAGACAAATTTATCTGTGTTTTGAAATTTCTTTGGTTTGCTCAATTTCACTGATTTTCTATGTGTTTTGAAAATTTCTCTGTATTTTCAAATTTCTCTAAGTTAAATTTTCTCTCGAATTTGCTCAGAAATTCAACCCTGAGAAAATTAATTGTCTCTCTCAATCTGATTTTATTCTAATTACTATATCATCATCAAATTCAACTATAGTCAACATTTTCTTACCTTGACTGCTTTCTGGTTGCTTTCCTTCACTTTTTTCCAATCACTTTTTGATTGATTCAAACTTCGATCTTCTAAGTCTTCATCAAATCACTATAATCTTTAATAAACTTTGTTTGCTTGAAGCATCAGCGGCGCTGAGATTGAGTTAAGAGAATGATGGGAGATGGAAATAGAAAGGATGAGTTGTTGATTCTAAATAGTACCAATGTGTTTGCGGCTCTTAGAACCCTAAGAAAGAAGAAGTAGTTTGACAAAGAACAAGTGCAAGGGTAAGGAATCTTATACTACAAAAAAAAAATATTATGAACTTCTCTCATTATTAAAAATTGGAAAGGAATGATGGACTAAATATCCCTTGCATTAATTATAGTTATCAAATCAAATCCCATTAATTATGGTTCTCAAAATTTAATTTCATTAATCATACTTGTTTATAGTTACAAAATAAAATTTCACTAATGAGTTTGGAATTTTTTAAGTTGGCCATCTCAACTTGAAAGAGTATTTGGGTTCGGTGAGCCTATTTTGGGGCCGACGTTGATAATTTGAACCATTTACTTTTTAAGATTTGATCAAATTTGTTGAGTAAAATATTTATGTAAAAATAAGATGATCATATATCGATACCTATATGTTTCAATCATATTTGTATTACAAAAAATAAATAACTATTCTTAAAATTATATTTGCCGTTTTTTTTTCAAATAAATATGATTCAAACAAATAGCTATCGATATTCAATCATCTTAATTTTTTGTATGAATATTCTACTCAACGAATCCTAAAAAGCGCTGCCACGTGAGTGGTACTGGTAGCCCAATCCTGAACATTGACGGATGAAAAGTGCTCTTCCCTTGGAATGTGTACCTACCTACATCAGAGAACATTCTCTTGAATGTTTTGATGCATGTATAAATAGGAATGGCAACGGGGCGGGGCGGGGCCGGGGATCACCCTCCCCGTCCCCGATCCCCGATGGAAAAAAATCCCCCGGCCCCGGCCCCGATCCCCGACGGGGAACCTGTCACAGTCCCCATCCCCGTCCCCTAACGGGGATCGGGTTTCCCCGACCCCGAATATTCCCCGCCCAAATCTGTCTCAACATCAACAACTTTTAACATCAACAAAATCATCAATAAAAAAATCATCAATCAACAGATCTAAGTGTGCATCATCTATCAAGAACATCAACATGCATCAACTACCCAAAAAAAAAAAAATCTGTGTGTATCATCAATCAAGAACATCATCAACTACCAAAAAAAAAAAGAGAGAAAGATACAGATCTGTGTGCATCATCAATCAACACATCTGAGATTTGTGTCATCAAGCAGATCTGAGTCGGCGATGGTGACTGCGACGAAGGTGGACCACGGTGGTTGAGATCGGCGATGGTGGCTGAGATCGGCGATGGTAGACGAACAACGGTGGTTGAGATCGGCGATGGCTGCGATGGACAACGGAGGACTGCGATGGACTACGAGAGTGAGAGTGAGAGAGAGAGACACTGAGTGAGTGAGAGGAAGAGAGAGAGGTGAGAGGCAGTGAGGGAGGGGATGAGAACCAGAGAGAGAGAGTAGGAAGAGAGTGCAAAGAAAGAGAGAGAACGAGAGACGGAACTCAAAAATATGTAAAGTATATTTTATATTTATATATATATATATATATATTCTGATAAGTAAACACTAAACAAACACTAGACATATATATTATATATATAGATATACACGCGGGATGATCGGGGAGTGGTCGGGGCGGGGATCGGGCCGGGGATCGGGGCGGGGCGGGGCTGAAATCTGTATCCCCGTCCCCGGCCCGTGTATCATCGGGGATGAAATTTTGAATACCGTCCCCGTCCCCACGGGGATATTTTTCGGGGAATCACCACTTAATTCGGGATCGGGGGGTCGGGTCCCCGTCGGGCCGGGTCCCCATTGCCATCCCTATGTATAAATCGTGAAGTCTCTTCTGCCTCAGATCCAATGACACTGACGGATGGAGATCTTAACATGCCCGTAAACCCGATCTGGCAAAAAAATCTAACCCTTTCTGTTTCTGCTCATGACGGTAAGGTAAACCATCCTGGGCCTTAAAGAAATGTTGCAGTAGCTCATTTCGATCTTGAACCTCTTTGTCAGGATTGAAGCAGGGCCTTTCAATGGGTTGTCTATGCAACAGAGCTTTCTCTGTGCCGTCTTCCTGATTGTCGGATTCCAGATCAATCCGTCTGGCCAATTGCTCTTCAAAATGCCGCGGATACCCAATTGACAACTCATGTGCAGAAGTGTAATCATGGTTTAAAGTACAATGATAATAAGAATCAGGCATAGGAATGGCAACGGGTCGAGACGGGATCGGGGACTACATCCCCAATCTTCGACGGGGAACCTATCACAGTCCCCTTCTCCGCCCCCAACGGGAATCGGGTTTCCCCGACCCCGAAAGTTCCCCGGACCCAAAAAAAAAAGAAAAAAATTTCAAACAGCAACAAGTTAGCAACATCATCATCGAACAACATCAACACCAACATCATCATCAAACAACATCAACACCAACATTATCAACATCACAAAGGGAGATAGAGAGATCTGAGAGACATATCTAAGTATAGAGAGAGAGAGAGATCGCCGAATGAGAAAATCTGGCGTTGATGGTCGAGATCTGATATGAGTTTGCATATCTGAGTTCAACGGTGATGGGAGGAGGGAGACGAGGACAGCGGAGGAGGGAGAGGAGGACAGTGGAGAGAGAGAGATCGGCGCCGGCGGTGAAAGAGAGGAGGCCAGCGTGTCAGCGGCAGAGGAGGGAGGCTCGAGGGTGAGAAAGGATCGGCGGTGACGATCGGCGCTGTCGCTGTGTGAAAGAGAGAGAGAGAGAGAGAGAGAGAGAGAGAGCCGAGACGGCTTTGCGTTCTGTGTTCAGTGTGTGTGAAACAAAACCCTACACACACACATATGTTATATATAAGCAGGGGCAAAAGAGTAATTTCACGCCGGGGGGCAACGGGGCCGGGGTCGGGCCGGGTCCAGAACTAAAACATGTATCCCCGTCCCCGGCCTGAATATCATCGGAAATTTAATTTTTAATACCATCCTCGGCCTGTCGAGGATATTTTTTGGAGAATAACCGCTCAATTCAGCTTCAGGGGATTGGGTCCCCGTTGGGCCGGGTTCCAATTGCCATCTCTAATCGGGCATGCCAACTGCTGGCCGAACATAACTAGTAGAAGAAAGAGGATCCCCCTGACTAACAGCAATGTCCACATGGTTCAAATTTTCTGCGGACTCTGATACATTATGAGGAATGTCATCTGTCTCCACATTTACATTGTTATCAGAATCCAAATCCATGGGACTGAACTCATGTCTGCCATTGAGTGAAGGAATTGGCTGCAGATGCTGATTCTGTGTGGAGACAGGAAGAGACTCGTTATCATCTTCTATGGTAGGTACATGTTTAGCTGCTTCATTATCCGTCAACCCCTGAACATCCTGAACATCCAAATAACAAACTAGTAAGTTAAAATGCGCTACTCATCATATTAAAGAGACGCATTCAGCTAGGATCTGATGAAAATTCTCACTCACAAAAAAAAAAAAAAAAAGAAGGATCTGATGAATAACACCGTTGATTTTGAAAGCAAAGATATCCACTCTCAATAAAACACAGCAAAAGCAAGGACTAAAAAGCACAAACCTCTAATGCAATGTCAGGATTATGATTTTCTGCTCCATCATCTATCTGCTCCTGAATCAAGCTGTCTGAAGTCCCTTTCTCTTCAACCTGACAACCCCATAGTAAACTGACAAGTTAACATAATACAACTAATGCAAATTAATTATCACAATAGCATTGGCACCTTAAAAAGTATCTATGGACTACTTGAACACGTTATTTTTGTGTTCTGATACCCAGAGGGCAGAGTAAGTCGGTAACAAACCTCCACTGTAATTGTCGCTTCAAAGTCTGCTGCTCTATTATCTGTCAGATCAAGCAGCATATTAAGAGCAGTCTCTTTCTCCTCATCCTGCTCACCCAGTTAAAAACTGAGAAATTATCATTATGTATCCATCAAAGTTTAGCTCCAAACATTAAGGATATGCTGAATATTCAATTACTTTGTTCCACTGCCGAAGACACCCACACTCATGACTCAACTCAACACAAACAGACAAAGAAGGAGAGGGGCAAAGGTATGTTAACTAAATTGCGGATCGTTTTGTTACATGGTAGATCACCACATGCTGTAAAATGTGGTACAATGACTCGTATAGATTACATTATTAGAATTTAAGGTACTTCTAGAACTTTTCAACAATTAAACACCTAATGAAACACATTCTCTTTTTAATCAATCGTTTAAAATAAAAGCATTAGGGCCCATTCTTCTTGACTAAATTGTGGATTCCCTTTTTCTTTTCCCTCCACAAATTCAAGATCCAAACACAGCCTTAAAGAAAAACAAATGGGGAAAAAAAATTGAGATCTCTTTGGATCACTAAATTCACCATTTTGGAACGTAAGTGTACCATGTTTCGGAATGTTTGTTCCAAAATGTAAATAGCATTTTCTGGCACTACTGGGGCAAAGTATCAAACCTCCTTAACTGACTTCAAATTTTCTTCCATTTCTCGGTCCAAAGATTGAACCATTTGCCATTTCTTTATCTGCCAAGTTCTCCAGTTTGCAAATGCTACTGGAAGATCTCTGTTTACCAACTGCAGCCTGTATAATCAACACTGAAATTTGAAGGGGAGAAAGTGCTTGAAGTAAAGCAATCTTTAATGTTTAATGCAAAACACTAACCAATGCTCATGCAACTTTTTCCGCTCTTCTTTCTCAAATACTTCAAATGGTTGGACATGAAAAGTATCGAGGTTACCCAAAACATGATTAAGAGACCTAGATTGAATGCTATTACTGGAATTCTTCATACTACTCCTAAGACGTTGATGCTTCTCCTTGCTAACCTGAAATGCAATGAAGGCAGATGATCAGTCACAAACACTAACTTGAATTTGCTTTCTTCTTAATTGATATCTCTTGGCAAAGTTCGATTGAACATATAAATAGGAGAGATAGTCCCAAACTTCCTTCGCTTATGTGAATTTAGTCAAGTGAACACCAATAGATTTGTAACGACCCAGAACCGTATGATGTCATTTTCAGTAATTAATTATGTGTTTACGTGATTTAATTGAGAAAAATCTGTTCGAATTAGTAAAATATCTGTTGGAATTACGACTTCGGGACTGAAATTGACGACCGTAATGGGTTCAGAAAATGAAATTGAATATGCCTATGTGATACCGGGAATTTTTAGAACCATTTGGGACATTTAATTGAAGACTGAATTTTATCTGAATCGTTAAGTCCCGTTTGGCTTACGTTTTTGGCTTAATTGGTTTAATTGGGTTTATATGGCATGTATGGATAAAGATAAGGATTTTGACCTCATTTGATTCAACAAAGGGGAAAAGAAGAACCTAGAAAAGAAAGAGAGAAGAGAGAATCGAAGAAGAGAGAAAACAAGGGAGAAGAGAAGAAGAGAAAAGGGGGAAACAAGCTTAAGTCTTCCAATTAAGTGATCAAGGTAAGAAGTTCTTCTCTAATTTCTTGAAAGAAGTTGAATAATCCATGATTGCATGGCAAGTAAATAGAATGGAAGAGAAATTATGTGTAATTTGAGCATGCTTAGTCAATTTGAGGTAGAACCTCCATGATTATAGAGATATAAAGCTTGTATGTATATGTTCATGATTTTCATCTTAGTTTATGGGGTTGATCTTAGCTATGGTTTATAAGGACTTTGTGATGAGGTTTGATGATTAAATCATGTTGTTGATCACTAGTTTTGAACTTTGATTTCAAGTTGGAAGTTAATGTTTCAAAGGAAAGGATGAAGAGTAGAAGAAGAACCAGAATTTCAGATTTTCGCAGGGTCCGCTCGAGCGGAGGTGAGCCCGCTCGAGCGTAGAAATCACCCTTCCAGCAGTTTCGGACAGTTTACAGTCCGCTCGAGCGGACAAGTGGGCGCTCGAGCGGGAAGGCTTATTTTCAGAAAAGTTTGGGAAGTTGTTCTGCATGATTTTCTTATGTTCCCTTGCATTATGTCACATCTTATGATTATGAAATGGACATGAATGAATGTAATGAAGGAAGAGAATGAATATGAATATGAATGAGCATGAAATAAAGTAAAGAAAGGAATGAAGTGCATGATTGAGGATAATGTATATTGAGAATGTGCTATAATGTTATTGTTGCAGGTCAGATTGAGAAGACCGTGCCATCGGTTTCGGAAACCCTCTGTAAGTGACATTTCTGTAAAGATATGTTATTATGAAATTATGTTCTAAAAGTGCTATGATATGATACGTTTTGAAAATGAGATTGATTTCTGTGAACGAATGTTCTATTGCAAATCTAGTATGGCATCCATAGTCAGTTGAGTCATGGGGGCGAGAACATGCAGGCCCATGCGTCATGAGTCATGGGGAACGGCATGGAAGGACAAGCCCATGACCAGTTTACGAGATCTCGGTATGTGTTTAATCGGTGTCCGGGACCGGTTACTCTAGTCGTTAGTCGACACATGTTATGTTCTGTGGAGTATGCCATTACGTATGTTCTTATGATGACTGTTTGACGGATATATGATTATGATTGATTTATTATGATTTTGTGGAAACGTCGGACTTCGTTCACTAACCTCTTTACTGTTATGTTACTTGCTGAGCTTTAGCTCATTGTTTGTATTTATGTATTATAGGTGAGCCTTCGGGGAGTCAAGCCTAGGCGGATTCTTGTTCGAGCCGCCATTTTGAAGCCTACCAGTTTTGAGTGCTCCGAGACGGGGCTAGGCCTGGAAGGCCGTTGTGGTTTTTGTTTTGTTATGTTGTACTATTGTAACTGATGTTATGCGATGTATATGACCATGTTATGTAAAGATAGTGGGTAATTAACTCATCTTTTTGGCATGTAAATGTATGTTCATATAAATGCACAGCTCTTGGACTATTAGTTTTTGCATTTGCTTCCGCGAGCCCTTTTTATTTATGTTTTGTCTGAAGAAGTAGGAGGTAATTTACTGGTCTTGGCCACGCTGTTCTGACTTCTAGGGGCGGGTTCGGGGCGTGACAAGATTGATCCACAAAATTATTTGTCCAGGTAGAAATATTAGCACCAAGTTGAAAATAACTCAAAAAATTTCAGCCTTTGTATCCGTAGGCATCTTAACAACCCCAAAATCATAACAACGCGTGTTTTTACCAAAAACAAGTGTAATTGTCATCCATCAATTTCACAATAATAGCTTGAATAGAAAATGATTTTCCATTAACCATAGTCCCAATTTCCCAAATATGATAATAAATCAATAAAGGGAGACAGAGGAATAATTGGAAGCCAAAGTACAATTACATGATAAAACTAGGAGAGATGCCATTCCTACTAATGGATGCTCCTTTGTTTCATCGAACTTAAGAAAAGACGAACAAAACAAATAAACAAACACTAATACAAAAGAGCCTAATAAATAATGATAAACCCTAATAAAAGAGAAGCAAATGACTAAACTGCCCTCAATAATTAATATAATACAAAAAATGCATATCTTAACAAATGTATAGTCCCATTTAGTTTATTTGGTAGAATTCGCCAATATGTTAGAATGATCTACCTTGATGTAAGACATATATTTGGAACCATCACCACACTGCATATTTTGCTTGTGCAAATTTTTCTCCTTTCTAGGTCTTGCTACCACCTTAAGCCCGGTGATGAATTATCATATTTGTCCCCCATGAAGCCTTTTTCTCAGAGATCACAACACCAAACACAACTCCTTCATGACAGTGCACCAAGTAAAATTGAAAATATAACATGCCTCACAAACATCGGCAAAGCGATCGAACCACATGATTATTAGACAAACTAAAACATTCTCAACCCATTCCAACGATAGATTTCCAATTCATTCACAAAGGTGAGCTCTATATGGAGGCATGTGCAATTGCAGGGCGAAAAGAGATAAAAAGGGGAGGGAATGTCTTTGTTAACATACTGTACTACATGTGTACATGTAATGACTCCGAACTGCATGTCCTAATTATCGGTAATTAATTATGTGTTTAGATGAATTAATGGAAGAATATCTGTTTGAATTAGAAAAATATCTGTTGGACTTACGACTTCGGATCTGAAATTGACGACCGTAATGGATTCAGAAAATGAAATTGAACACGCCTACGAGATATCGGGAATTTTTAGAACCATTTGAGGAAATAAATTGAGGACTGAATTTCGTCTGATTCGCTAAGCTCCGTTTGGCTTGAGTTTATGGCACAATATCATATATAGATAAGGATAAAAGGGTATGTTGACCATTGTGGACTCAAGAAATAAAAGAAAAGAAAATATCTTGGAAAGGAGAGAGAGAGAGAATTCGTGGGAGAGAGGAAGCAAGGGGAAAGAAGAGGAAAGAAAGGGGAAATCAAACCTACCCTCTCCAATTAAGCAACCAAGGTAAGAATTTCTCTCTAATTTCTTGAAGTAAGGTTGATTTCTTCATGATCTCATGGTAAGGAAATGGAATGAAAGGGAAATTATGGATAATTGATGATTATGTGGTGTTTTACCCTATGGAACATCTATGAGTATATTTGGTATTATATCATGAATTTATGTTTTAACACATGGTTTTCTTGCGTGATTTTCAGTTTGAGAGAGAAACTCCATGGTTTTGAAATGAAGCTTTTGTGAGCATGATTATGGCTTTCTATTTTAACTCAAGCTTGATCTTTTATGTGATTCATGTGGGTTTAGTTTTAAAGCTTAATTTAAAGTGGTTTCAAGTGTTTTGGCCTTAAGTTTCTTGATTTTGGAAGTTGATTTTTGCAATTAGAGGCCACGGTTTAGCAGATTTTATGGACTGGTTTTTCTACCCAGATTTTCACAGTCCGCTCGAGCGGAGGTTTGGACGCTCGAGCGGAGATTTCACACATCCAGTATTTTCTTACAGTTTTCAGTCCGCTCGAGCGGGAGTTTTGCCGCTCGAGTGGGGACCTGTTTTGCAGGAAATTTTAAAAAGTGTTTTAAAGCATGATTTTGGCATCCTCATTGTATTTTTAGCATTCTTGAGGCTTAATTACGTTATAATAATGAAGTTATGAGATTGAAACGCCATTAAGAGGATATGTGAACTTGATTTGATGATGATTGATGATGATATGTGTTAAGGATTTGTGTTATCATGTTGGCATTTGCAGGTCAAAACACGAAGACCGTACAACCGGTTCCGGAAAACCACTGTAAGTAACATTTCTGTAAAGTTATGTTTTTATAAAGTATGTTCTGAAAATGCTACGTTAAGTTATGTTTTCTGAAATGATAATGTTTTCTGTGAACGAATGTCCTATTTGCGAATCTAGTATGGCATCCATAGAGAGTCCCAAGTCATGGGGGACGGCATGAAAATGCGGGTCCATAACCAGTTTACGAGATCTCATTAGCCACTTCATTGTGGTGTGTGTTTAATCAGTATCCGGAACTGATTACTCTAGTCGGAAGACGTTCTGTTATGTTTATGTTCTGTGGAGTATGCCATTATTATGTTCTGATACGAATTGATTATGTGTATGATGATTTGTTTTACGGTTACATGTTATGTTGGAGTTCGTTCACTAACCCTTTACGTTAATGTTACTTGGTGGGCTTTAGCTCACCTCTGTATACATGTATTTATAGGTGAGCCTGCTGGGAGTCAAGCCTAAGCTGAGATTTGCATCGAGCCTACCAGTTTTGGGTGCCTCTGAGTCGGGGCTAGGCCTAGAAGGCCGTTTTGTGAGCTTTGTCTTGTTGTATCTGTGGCTTTTGACTATGTGATGTATATGAGCTTTTGTTATATGTGATGTGCAGTAAGTGGGTAAATTAACACATTTTTGGCATGTAAATACTTGTTCATATTTATGCACAGCTCTTTGGACTATGGTTGTTTGTTGTCGCTTCCGCAAGCCCCGATTAATTATGTTTTGTACAGTAAGGCCTGTGGTAATCTAGGATTACTGGCCGGTTACGATGCCAAGCTTTTAGGGGCGGGTTTGGGTCGTGACAGAATGGTATCAGAGCGCACGAGTTAATTACCCACACACGTGTCCATAAGAGCTGTAGGGTGCATTAGAAAAGAACTAGAGCATGGCATGAGCATATGTGCATGTGTGTGTGTGTTTTTGAATATGAGAAGCAAGGACTGGAAATGAAGAGACAGTAGAGGAAACATTATGTTGAGTATGAAATGCTGTATTTGTTATGGGTTCTATAGACGAATGGAGGAGACTAATGCAAGGAATGTAGATGAGACTGAATCTTCTGATGCTAGAATGACTCGGTTGGAAAGAATGGTAGAAGCTTTGACTGGGTTGGTTAGACAACAACTAGAGCAAGGCCAACCACCACAGAGACAGCCATTTCCGCCTCCTCCACCACCACCTGTTCAAGTGGAACCGATCAATAATGATGATGTTATCACTTTGACACAAAAATATAAGAAACTGAAACCACCAGAATTTGCGGGAGGCATTGAGCCATTAAAAGCGGAGGCATGGGTACTAGAAACAGAAAAGATTTTTGAAGTATTTCCTTGTACTGATGTATACAAAGTGTTGTTAGCAACATTTACTCTAACAGAGGAAGCCCGAAGATGGTGGATGCTTGTTCGAGAGGTAGATAGAGATTTGACTTGGGACCAATTTAAAGAAAAGTTTTATGAAAAATACTTCCCACAGTGTATGCGAGACAGAAAAATATCAGAATTTGAACAGTTGAAGCAAGGCACCATGTCAGATGGTGAGTCTAAACGAAGTTTACTGAATTAGCCCGCTATGCTCCCCATATGGTGGATACAGAGTACAAGAAGGCAAGGAAGTTTGAGGGCGGATTGCATGTTGAAGTACTTGACAGGGTAAATGTGTTGAAATTAGAGAAATATGTTGATGTCCTTGATAGAGCCTTGATGGCTGAAACAAACATTGCAGCCTTAAAAATTTGCAAACCAACAACAATGATTGAGGGAGAAAATAAGAAATTCAAGAAACAGAAAATAGAAATGGTTAGTGAATCAGTGGGCTCCGTGAATGATAAGTCGAACTTAACCATTAATGATACTACAAAGGGAGGTGTGCCTACCTGTAAAGAATGTGGAAGACAACACTGGGGCATTTGCCGCCGCATAACTGGAGCGTGTTTCAAATGTGGACAGAAAGGACATTTAGCCAAAACTTGTCCCCAAGCTTATCCGAGCAATGAAAGACCAGTTACCAGTGGGACTAAATCAACCATGGTACCGAAGACAACGACGACATCGACTCCTGAGGGGACTACTTTGAGGCAAGCACGAGTTTACACCTTACTTTCAGATAAGACACAGAATAGTGGAAAAGTGAATGCAGGTATGATTTCAATTATTTATTATGATGTTAGCACTGTTACCTATGCAATGGACAATACTGAACATATGACCATATGACATGACACAAATTGACTATGACTATGATGGAATAACTTCCCTTTGCTATTACCTTTGCTATGAATTGTTCTAATTACGTGACTACCTTTGCATTGAACGTTCTAGAACTTGTTAGTTGACTTCAGCATGTGTGAAATATGTTTATTATATGACAGACTGCTATGAGATTAATACATGAACTATTTGAGTAACTGAATAGAACCGTTGCATTGTTCTCTTTATACGATGATACTTCTGTGAACTACTGAATGACGTGTGACTATGATTTCTGATTGAGATTCTGCCAGGATAAGTAAAGTTTGGAGGACCAAACTTCTTAAGGTGGGGAGAGTGTAATGACTCCGAACTGCATGTCCTAATTATCGGTAATTAATTATGTGTTTAGATGAATTAATGGAAGAATATCTGTTTGAATTAGAAAAATATCTGTTGGACTTATGACTTCGGATCTGAAATTGACGACCGTAATGGATTCAAAAAATGAAATTGAACACGCCTACGAGATACCGGGAATTTTTAGAATCATTTGAGGAAATAAATTGATGACTGAATTTCGTCTGATTCGCTAAGCTCCGTTTGGCTTGAGTTTATGGCACAATATCATATATAGATAAGGATAAAAGGGTATGTTGACCATTGTGGACTCAAGAAATAAAAGAAAAGAAAATATCTTGGAAAGGAGAGAGAGAGAGAGAATTCGTAGGAGAGAGGAAGCAAGGGGAAAGAAGAGGAAAGAAAGGGGAAATCAAACCTACCCTCTCCAATTAAGCAACCAAGGTAAGAATTTCTCTCTAATTTCTTGAAGTAAGGTTGATTGCTTCATGATCTCATGGTAAGGAAATGGAATGAAAGGGAAATTATGGATAATTGATGATTACGTGGTGTTTTACCCTATGGAACATCTATGAGTATATTTGGTATTATATCATGAATTTATGTTTTAACACATGGTTTTCTTGCGTGATTTTCAGTTTGAGAGAGAAACTCCATGGTTTTGAAATGAAGCTTTTGTGAGCATGATTATGGCTTTCTATTTTAACTCAAGCTTGATCTTTTATGTGATTCATGTGGGTTTAGTTTTAAAGCTTAATTTAAAGTGGTTTCAAGTGTTTTGGCCTTAAGTTTCTTGATTTTGGAAGTTGATTTTTGCAATTAGAGGCCACGGTCTAGCAGATTTTATGGACTGGTTTTTCTACCCAGATTTTCACAGTCCGCTCGAGCGGAGGTTTGGACGCTCGAGCGGAGATTTCGCACATCCAGTATTTTCTTACAGTTTCCGCCGGCGGAGTTTTGCCGCCGGCGAGGACCTGCTTTTGCGAGAAATTTTAAAAAGTGTTTTAAAGCATGATTTTGGCATCCTCATTGTATTTTTAGCATTCTTGAGGCTTAATGACGTTATAATAATGAAGTTATGAGATTGAAACGCCATTAAGAGGATATGTGAACTTGATTTGATGATGATTGATGATGATATGTGTTAAGGATTTGTGTTATCATGTTGGCATTTGCAGGTCAAAACACGAAGACCGTACAACCGGTTCCGGAAAACCACTGTAAGTAACATTTTTGTAAAGTTATGTTTTTATAAAGTATGTTCTGAAAATGCTACGTTAAGTTATGTTTTCTGAAATGATAATGTTTTCTGTGAACGAATGTCCTATTTGCGAATCTAGTATGGCATCCATAGAGAGTCCCAAGTCATGGGGGACGGCATGAAAATGCAGGTCCATAACCAGTTTACGAGATCTCGTTAGCCACTTCATTGTGGTGTGTGTTTAATCAGTATCCGGAACTGATTACTCTAGTCGGAAGACGTTCTGTTATGTTTATGTTCTGTGGAGTATGCCATTATTATGTTCTGATACGAATTGATTATGTGTATGATGATTTGTTTTACGGTTACATGTTATGTTGGAGTTTGTTCACTAACCCTTTACGTTAATGTTACTTGCTGGACTTTAGCTCACCCCTGTATACATGTATTTATAGGTGAGCCTGCCGGGAGTCAAGCCTAAGCTGAGATTTGCATCGAGCCTACCAGTTTTGGGTGCCTCTGAGTCGGGGCTAGGCCTAGAAGGCCGTTTTGTGAGCTTTGTCTTGTTGTATCTGTGGCTTTTGACTATGTGATGTATATGAGCTTTTGTTATATGTGATGTGCAGTAAGTGGGTAAATTAACACATTTTTGGCATGTAAATACTTGTTCATATTTATGCACAGCTCTTTGGACTATGGTTGTTTGTTGTCGCTTCCGCAAGCCCCGATTAATTATGTTTTGTACAGTAAGGCCTGTGGTAATCTAGGATTACTGGCCGGTTACGATGCCAAGCTTTTAGGGGCGGGTTTGGGTCGTGACAGTACATAGAGCTGGACGACAGCTGATACCAATGTCACCCATTTCAGCAATAGTTTCTTATGTGCTGTGATACAGACAGTCATTTCCAGACAATGACATTGCACAGTTTCTATGGAAAAGTGAAAAGCATTGTTACAAGCCAGCATGTTAATGGCTTGCAGCTTGCCAGATAAAAATCTGAATTGGGTCTATGGAGCAAACATTCACAAACCACAAGTTGGAAGATAACTTGGTACTGTCAAATTTCTAAAACACAAGATTCCGGTGTGCAATAATAGTATACAACATTTTATCCATTTGAGCCAAATATTTTGTTCAGTAATTCATCCGCAGTAAATACTAAACTAAGTAAACCTTCATGCATTGAATAGAACTAGACAAGAAATGAAAACAGAACATCGTTGAAGAGAAAAGAAATGAAAATTAACAAAGTAGGAAGACTATAAAAATCACAGTATCAAAAACTTCTGTTTTCCCTTGAAAGAGAATAAAAAGAGTGCTAATTTATCAAAAAAATAAAAAGAATGCTAAGCATGACAACTTCAACCATGTCACCTAGAGAGAAAAAAATAAAGGCAGTGTTTGGTAGAGTTTTCTAAAATTAATTCCACCCTTACATTCTAATGCTATGTTTGGTTTGAGTTTTCAAATCATGATTCCAAATCAATTCAAAATACATTTTGAAAACATGCTTGGTAAAGCAGACAATTTTTGAATTTTTGGTCTACCCAGTAGTCTGCCCGATTGACCGGAACAATACTTTTTTTTTTTTTTTGCAATTGCCAATCGCCACTTGTTATTTGGAGGAAAAAAAAATTATATTTGTTTTTGTTATTTTTTAAATATAGAAATTATTTTTTTAGACCAGAATGACATTATTTTTTTGAATTGAATTTTAAAAAGAGTTTGGTTATGAGTTTTGAATAAAATTTTCAATAGAATTTTGAGTTGTGTTTTTGGTTATGGGTTATAAATTTTTCAATTAAGTTTTGAAAACTCTTTCAAAACTCATAACCAAACAACTTTTCTCATTTCATGTCACATCAAAAATTCAAAACTCTTTTCAAAACTCATAACTAAACAAATTTTCTCTTTTTAAATCATAATTCCAAAACTCACATACTCAAAATACAACTATTTTTTCAAATCATAATTTTAAAACTCTACCAACCACTGCCAAAATATTACCAAATATAAATAAATAAAACACCAGAAAAATATACAAAACATTGTTTCTAACAACAAATAGCTTTTCTCTTTCAAACTGTCCAATAAGATTATCTGCCTCTAATTCAAGACCACGCTCAGACACTTGCACGTGCAAACACACATACACACACAGATTTATACGTATATATGTGTGTGTGTGTTTAATTATTTAGATCTACGGATGTATAAATGTTTAGATACAAAAAGATACATATTCTATGTAGATATTTAAATTTATAGGTATGTATATAAGGTTCATGCTAATGCAAGCTCCATGGGCAGTCATTAAGATAGGGAAAATGCCAAAATAGTTAGAAATACCAATGCACTTTTCACATAATTCTACACACTTTCACATTTTTAACACATTTCAATACACTTTGTACACATGAATCAAGGCTAATGACCACCCATCAGGTAGTCATTAGCATTTCCCTTTATATAAATCAAACCCTTTGTGTATATTGCTTGGAAGTGCCTGTCATTTATAATACTCCAACAGCACAGCATTTGCTAATTTTGAGGAAATCATAACCTATAATCAGTTGACTTTTGACAACCCCAAAAAAATAAGGTAAAAAAAGGGTCAAATCTGGTCTCTTTTCCTGCAAGACCAAGGCAATTCAGAGAAACCAATGTATAGACACTGGCATAGCCCATACATAGAGAAGAGCTTAATTACCGTGTTTGTAGTTCTCCATGCTTCCTCATTAAGTTCTGGTCATCACTACTACTACCTGCTTTCTCGTCAGTAGCCCAAGAACCAGATTCAGACATGGCTGCAAAGTTGTCCTCAGCGTCATGGAATCTATATTCATTTGCATCAGTAGACATATTTCTCTCCACTTGCTTTCTAGACCTGCTCATAAAATTTAAACGTATATCTAACTGAGCTTCAAAAATTATATCTATGAGACAAACAAACAAAGAAGTGATCACCAATTCAAAGACACTAGTCCTTAAAATTCAAGCAAGATGCAAATCACCCTCAACACCATCATGATATCCTCAAACATATCAATTGCAGTTATTTGCAGTCCAATATCTATATAAATGAACGTCAAACTAAATAAACAATTTTCATAAAAGATGCTTCACAAGGTTAAAAAGTATGTATTAGTTCTAGAAAATGTTGGAGAACCACTACAAACTGATTGTAAGGAGTTTCCTATTACAAGCAGTACCAGAGCATACCAAATGAAAGATTATGTAAGCATAGCTGCAAAATTAAATAACAGAGCCATTCACATAGTTCACTCACCTTTTGGAAATAAATAGACAACATACAATCCCACAGAAAGCATATGTGCCACATCAAATCAAACACAGTTGAGCATTATAGTCTTATTCAGAGTACTAGCAATGATACTATGCAAAAGACCAAAGACACACCAGCATCATGTTAAGATTCTGCCTATGCCAAACTCAACAATTTCTATAAAAGGAAAACATCCAAAATATAAACCTCCATATCTTGCGCACAATTTCCTTCTCAGGATCCTTGCAGCTAGCCCATTTTTCCTTCCATGTCAGTAAATTACCAACCATGCTGCAACAAAAAGCATAAACAATTGTGACCATCCAATTTAAAGCAAAGAAACAATTAAGAACACAGTGTACAATACAAAGCAGAAAAAAGAGGTAGCTCATCAAAATTACATACCCCTTATGATACTTCTTTAACTCTGAGTAATATGATTTCTTACTTGTCTTGAAACATTGTTCCTGATGAAGAACAGCATCAGGATGAAGGTTACCAGAACAAAGAGAATCACCCCTGCAAGGATATGGAATTACACCATAAAGCATGAAAATAACATTTTCAAAAATAGAAAGCTCGTATAAATTAAAAATTGCAGTTGCTACATAGGGCTACAAAAGAAACAAGTGAATTGCAGTTGTTTATGGACAGCTCGGGATTGGCTTGATTAGGAGCACATTCAAGTTCATTCACAAAACAAGGCAAATATCAAAGTCACTATATTAACAAGTGAATTTTGAACAGGTCTAGGATCGGATCACTGGCCCACAACCACTAAAGGGCCAACTGTACCCGCCAAAAAAATAAAAAATTCTCAACTCAACAAGCTTTTTGTCCCAACTACTTGGGATCAGTTACATGGATCTATTTCCTCCAATTGGATCAGTTACATGATTTTTTTTAAAAAACTAACAAAATTAAGCCTTATATTTTCCACTCAAAAATACCAAATATCAACACTTGCCATTTGATAAAAGGATTTCCAAAGTGAAAGTAATCCCCCACAGACAATTCTTGGACAACTTGATACATCTCAGCTCCCATAGGAAGAAACTGCATAAGATAATTTCTCTCATTTTCAGATAAATGAGTCTTCCAAACCTATAATAATTCCACAAAAGGCACATAGCAAATACTGAGTAAAAAATCACTCATAAAAAAGACAGTAGTTAAGCATCAACATGAAATTAGCATTACCTCGTAAGAGAGCACCTCTTTTAAATTGTCCAACTCAAAAATTTCATGAGGAACAACAAGAACATCTGCCAATATATTGTGGCAATGAGGAACATAATCAATGAATGGAATCAAGTCTCCCTTTTTTAAGCTAATTTGCTCCCTCTTGGCAACAACACTCTTCCTCTTGTCATCCCACTTGAGAGAAATATTGGATCTCACATTTAAATCACATTGTAGCAACCCAAATTTCTTTCTTTTTTCTCTGCCCTTCTCTTGAAAACTAGTAACGCTGGCAGTGGTCAATCGTTTCTTCCTCTGATCAGCCGCCATTGGCACAAATTATCTAAAATATCCACAGCAGAACATGATAGAAAAGTCAGCCAAGACGCCGACCTGATCACAATCAATGAATAACTTCCTTCCCTTCCTTCCCTATGTGCAGTGATACCATGATAAACATTATAATCAGCTAACTTAAATTGTGATTCACTAAGAACGGCACCACTTAATGCACACATTATGCATAAATGGCATCCAACATATGCTAAAATAAAATAACAAAATAGTGTCAAATTATATAACAAAACATTGCACGGCGCAATATAATCATACTATCAGCAAAACATCAATTAAGTCACTACACCAGAGTTGATCATTTGCTTAGAGTATGCTCTAATCACCCTCCGAATGATTAAATAAGCACCTTGAACCAAATTCAAAACTTGTCTTTGTATGACTGTACACATCAGCATAACAAAAAGAAGATTGGGAGTCAACAGCTAGTTCCACTATTATAGAAAGCAAAGAAAATTATAAATTGTTGTCTGGGTCATCCATTAACCAAATGGAGGATCGTAAAAGAAACCACTCACGCACAGGGTCACAAATCACAACCCTATGTTCTTACTGAAATGGGAATATTAGTGTTACTAGAAGGTACAATGTGTAAGGGACAACATCATATAAAACATCCTCACATATTAGCTATATACAAACAAATCAAACAATATATGCCCATATAAAACAAATTAAAGTTCCCCTTTCTGAACAAGTTCCCAATAGATTTAACAATTGGATTTTTTTTTATTGCATGTGTGCGCCTATGTAGTAAGCAGGTTTAATTTGTTGCACACATGTCACATGAAATTCCAAGTACAATGATGAAAAGAAGCACCACTCACTAGCTTCATAATGAGCAAATGAGTTCAAAAATATATATCCACTAAAGGCTCTTAAAAGGTTCAGAGGGAGAAACCCACCAATTTCCTTCCCCTTTTTCTCTCCATGTCATCTCTATTACTACCTGGATGAAATTTTACAGTTCTCTCTTTTTCCTCCTTATTTTCTTTGAAGTGAATATAATTGAGTATAAAGGCTTTGAAAAAATTACACCCAAGAGACTAAATCCCCCAATTTTGCATCTTCTATAACTTATCTCAAACAATTTAGTTAATCAATTTGTAACTTCAAAGTAAAATACCCATACCATTACGCATGCCCATGCTATAATTAAACAACCAACTACCAATCCAGATGGTAAAGCTTACTTCCTTCTTTATGAGTAGCAAGGCCCATGCTATAATTAAACAACCAACTACCAATCCAGATGGTAAAGCTTACTTCTTTCTTTATGAGTAGCAAGTCCCTTTAAAATTGCAACGCACACTGCCACCATGTTTACTCTTGCCTGCCTTCCCAACTGGCAAGACAATTTCAATTCCCCGAGGTCACAACCGCCAAAATCCCTGACTTTCAGGCACAGGTTTGAGGGGAAAATAAAATTAATAATAGTAAATCGATTGTGTCTCGAGGTGCTGATAAGGAATAGCCTGTTAGTTACAAAATTTCTCAAGGTATTTTTCTCCTTTTACTTTCTCCATAGTAAGCTATAGCATGACTACTTCATATTGCCAGAGGAAGAGCTCATCCACATGCATGATAGATCGACATGAGGTGCTAAACCTGAACCGTAGTCTATAGATAATACAAAGCCTGGAGGAGCTGAAAAGCTATTAAGGCCTCATTTGGCATGGTCAAAAAATTACTTAAAAAAAACCAAAAAAAAAAACTTATAACATATACAAAAAAAAATCAAAGATTCTCTTCTTTTTTTTTTTTACTTTTTGCACATCTTTTTGTAAAAAATCAAAAAATCATTCCAAACATATTATTTTTTTTTCTTATATTTTAGCCAAAAAAAATTACTAAAAAAATATGTTCGCAAACGAGACCTAAGAGAGTTAGAACTGTGAATTTACTCATGATTCTTGCCGTTGCATCATCATTGTTATACTTGAGACACTAACTGTATGAACAATTCAGGGGAATCTTCCTAATAAATGGGCAGCTGGGGATCTAAAATGACTGAATGAATGAATAAATATTTATGACCAACCAAATAAATAAGCATCCTTTTTCATCATATAATAAGCCTTCAATGAAGGGAACACTACCAGTAAACCAAAATAACATTGATATTAATGCAAGACTTCTGGATGGGTAACCTAACCTCGTAGCTTGGGGAGGGAGGTAGGGAGGGAGGCATGACTTCAAACTTCCATTCTAGGATCATTTCTTGAAATTGTAAGAACAGGAGCAGAGGAGAATTGTAATCAAATATCACAACACCACCACCATATTTCTCTAAATTAGATACTACCAAAATCCCATTTCCATCCAAATTCAAAGTAACAAAAAAAAAATACAAAACATCAGGTCTTTTGGCTCCAAATACTCAATTAAAAAATAAAAATAAAAAACAAAACAAAAAAAACAAAAACTAATTCTTCTTCTTATTGTTGTTGTTGTTGAGAAGATCGTCAGGGACGACCTTGAGGAGCTTCTTGTGCTTAGATTTGGCAATCTTCTTGAGCGTCTTGGGATTAGTAATCTTCTGCAACTTGGTCCCAGACCTGAGAATGTTGTCTTGCTTCCTCTTGTCCCTCTCCTGTCGCTTCTTCCTCTTCTCCACCTTGTTGTGCCTGATCTCCTCCTTGAGCTCCGTTATCCTCTCGGTGTATGCCCTCTTGATCTCCTTCTCCTTCATCCTCTGCTCGTACGTGGTGCTCTTCCTAGTCACGTACACTGCCGACGCTCTGTGTGTCCTCGGCTGCTTCCACTTCCTCCCTGATACCTTCCCTGCTATTACTCCGTCGTATGTAGGCTTCCCGAACACCACCGGCTTGTCTGGGTTATCTGAAGATGACACTGCTTGTCTCTTTAACTGTGTCCCTTCTTCTTCTTCCACTTCCATGGAGGCATCGTCTTTGTTGTTGTTGTTGTTTTGAGATTTGATGGATCGATTGAGCTCTTCTTCGGCTTGCTCAGATCTTTTTCTCTTGTATGTTTTGCCTCCAAATCCTTCGTCCAGGCATCTGAAGTCGATTGTGCACGCCATTCTTAAAACCCTAACGTTACCTCCCAACCCTAACTTGTCTGTTTCACTCATATTATATAGGGGGCGGAGCGGGGGTTTCACATCCATGGAGCTGTTTGGGAAATGTTTTTTTTTCGTTTTTTTTTTTTTTCTCGTTAAAAAAACACTAAAAGACAAAATTAATTAAAAAATTTTAAAAAAATAAATTTAGATAAAATGTCACATTAATTCATAATTTTTTCTCTCACAAACATCACATCTAATTATAAAAAAATTTAATTATCTTCTCAAATACAAAAATTTTAATCTCTTAAAATAATCAAAAACTTAAAAAACCTACTAAAATAGTAACTTCTCAAACACCCACTATGTTAGACCTACTACATCTCTAAGAATCCACAACAAAAAACGCGTCCAAGCCCATAACGCAGGGTTAGCGCCCAAGCCCATGGACCATACACTTTGGACACTTACTAGTAAGTTTCATGCATAGAGTTTAAAATTTATTTAATTTTAAAATAAAATATTTGTATCAATTAGTCTTACATATTTTTAATTGTTATCAAATTTTATTTTATTTTTATAACTTTAAAAACGTTGCTACATCTCATCACCATCGAACTTCTATCAAACGGTCACCGAAGACTCACCAAAATATTCAATATCATTAGGGAAGTACGCCGGAGTATCGCCGGAATGTCCAGAATGTTCGTTGAACGTCAAGAACATCATTGGAGACTGACTGGAATGTCCAGAATATTGCCCGAAAAAAAAAATAGAGAAATTATATTGAAAAAAAACATAGCAAAATGTTCCAAATATTGAAAAACATATTATGAAATTATAAAATTTAACAGTTCTAAAGAATATTATGAATCTATAAAATTTTACAATTTTAAAGTATGATTCATTTCAGTACAAAAAAAAAAACTGTAAAATTTTACAGTTTTCACCGCCTATAACTAAAACTTAAAAATAACATGTTTAGAACTTAAAAATTTTCTCCATTAAAATAGGAAAATAGAAATTTGTAGTTGAGAAAATGTAGAAAAATTGAGAAATCGAAGAAGATAAACAGATATAAAGGGAATATTGTACTCCGATAACTTTTTTTTATTTAGATCTAGTCAGATCTCATGTAGATTTACTCAAATCTCATGTAGATCTGAATAGATCTACATCAGATCTAAATAGATCTACTCATCTTCTTTACCAGAAACTCGTCTCTTTCGTTGTTGGTAAAGGTAAAGTAAAGAGTCGATAGTCGTTGGTTGCTGGTGAATCCCAAGCAATGATGGTCGTTGGTCACCCGGTGACCATATATTAAAGAGAGAAAGAGAAGAACTAAGGCATGGTTGCTGGTTATCAAAAATCAAGAAGAGAAAGAAGTAGATAAAAACAAACACAAAGAAAAATGAAGAAGAAAAATATGTAGTAAACTTTTGAGAATATTCAAAAGATTATGAGACTAAATAAATTTATCATCTTTTAAATAGAACTTCTAAGTAATTTGTCAATTCACCTTCTGATCCAGTTAATAATTACTAATAAAGTTTACCACATCTAGTTAATCAATAATTTTAGTGATTTTACCAAACATGTCCAGACAAGATGAAAATATATCACTTTCTTACAAAGAATGCATTTTCGATTCTCAAATTGATCTGTGATTGGGGAACGAGGAAACAAAAACATGACAGGAGCCAAAGCTTTTTGGTAAAGAAAAGTAAAACACAAAAATCGACCATAATCAGATATAACTACCATCTCATAAGTGACTCTTATCTTTTTGTGAATTACACACCTATGTGAAAAGATTATTTCAATTCTATAATTAGGTCTCGTTTGACAACATCACTTTTTAATTTAAAAGTCATTCAAAAAATTAAAAAGCCAACAACCTATACCAAAAAGTTAAAGGTGGCGTTTGGTAATGTAATAACCCATATTTATGTCTTAGTCATGTTCATGTGCATTTGCATGATTTTGTCTTGTTAAACTTGCATTTGTAGACTTTGACTCGTTTTGCCTAGGTAAAGGTCCCTGTCTTGTTTTGTGCTTATGTGATTTGCTTAAGTGTTATGTGCATGCTTTGTTCCTTCCTTGCTGTCTCAAGCCTAGGTCATGTTAAGCCTAGGTCATGCCAAGCCTAGGTCATGTTAAGCCTAGGTCATGCCAAGCCTAGGTCATGTTAAGCCTAGGTCATGCCAAGCCTACGTCATGTTAAGCCTACGTCATGCCAAGCCTACATCATGTTAAGCCTAGGTCATGCCAAGCCTAGGTCATGTTAAGCCTAGGTCATGTTAAGCCTACGTCATGCCAAGCCTACGTCATGCTAAGCCTAGGTCATGTTAAGCCTAGGTCATGCCAAGCCTACGTCATGTTAAGCCTAGGTCATGCCAAGCCTACGTCATGTTAAGCCTACGTCATGCCAAGCCTACGTTATGTTAAGCCTACGTCATGCCAAGCCTAGGTCATGCCAAGCCTAGGTCATGTTAAGCCTAGGTTATATCAAGCCTAGGTCATGCCAACACCTTGGACCATCTTGGAACCACTTTGGTTGACCTCCACCATCACCTAGGTATATTGGCCGAGATGTTATCATCTAGGTGTCCGAGATCCTTAATCCTTGCACCTAGTGATCTTGTTCTGGGACTAGAATGACCTAGACCGAGGTGTGGCACATCTAGGCCGAGGTGTGGCACAGCTTGGCCAAGTGTTATCCTTCATAGCCGAGATCATTGTTCCCTTACTTGCCGAAGCCTATGTCCTAGCCGAGATCATTACCTGTCGGAGTGCCCATGTCATCTAGCTTGTTGTATATACTTTGTCTTACACATGTCTTGTCTTTCTATCACCTTTTGAGGAGAACCAATCTGGTAGTGCCACGTGTCCCAGCAGAGAGTTAAATCAGCCGATAGAGAAAGAAAACCTATCATTTCTATATCTTTGTTCTAGGTAGAGAGAGAAGCTCTAGGAAGAGGAAGAAAAGTTCTTGAGAGAGGAGTAGATTTCCAAGCTTGATCCCTAGAGATCGAACCGTTAGATCCGTGTTTTAAGGTTAGATTCGTGATCTACTCTTGTTATTCTTTATGTTGATTTAATCGCATTGCATGATCTAGCATGTTTCATGAACCATGCATTGCTTTGAAGTTCGGTTTTAGAAAGAGAAAGTGATATTTCATGTGTTCTTGAAGAAAACCATGTTTTGATCCGAAAGTTTGTATTAAGATGCATGTTTTTGTGTTTGTTTTCATAAGATCTTCAAGTATGGGTACCCAGGTCCATCTTTTTGAACTCATCTCATGAAATCTCAGATTTTGAATAAAGAAGTTATGATTTTAGCATTCATGTTCCTCATGTTCCTCATGTTCTTCATGTTCTTCAAGGAGGAAACCCAGATTTCCAGACTTCATTTCCCTAGGTGTGATCACCGAGACCACTCTTGCCTAAATCACACACCTAAGCATCGTATCTCACCTTGGCCTACCTTGCATGATCACTTGTACCTTAGTCTATCTTGCATGCATACCTAGGCTAACCACTGCATCACCTAGGCCGAGATGTTCATCATCTAGGCCGACCATGGTACACCCTTGTCGGTATCTTGTAACACCTCGGCAGGCAGCTGCACACTGAAGCCTAGGTAACCACACCTCGGCCAAGACCTCCTGAGTTCACTCAGCTAGGTCATTTTTGCCTAGATCATTTCTGTGCATCTATTCCAAGACCTGGTTGGTACCCAGCATGTTTTCCCTAGGGCCCCGTTTGTTTTGGGAGATAGAATGGAGGGGATTGATAGTGAGGGGATTAATAGTGAGGGAATTGTTAGTGAGGGGATTGATAGTGAGGGGATTAATAATGAGGAATTGTTAAATTATTTTTATATAAAATAATAAAACAAATAAAAAAATATAAAAAATTAAACATTATATTTAAAAAAAATCCCCAATATATAAAAAATAAAAAAATTTCTAATCCCCTTACTATTTTCTAATACCATCTCTATCTCCTCCTTACCAATCCCCCTTCCAAGGGTATTAGTAATACCAAGGGACTAATAGTCCCAAGGCTATCTCTCCAAACAAACAAGGGCATTAGTAATACCTTGGTATTATTAGTCCCAATACCCTCCCTATAGCCCAAAACAAACGGGACCTAGATGTTTTCCAGCATGTTTTCCCTAGATGTTTTCCAGCATGTTTTCCCTAGATGTTTTCCCTAGATGTTTTCCGGCATGTTTTCCCTAGATGTTTTCCAGGATGTTTTCCCTAGATGTTTTCCGGCATGTGTTTCCCTAGATCATTTGCATTCATGTGAAGCTTGTTTTTAAGAGTGCATTCAATAGGCTTTGCCCTGTGTTTGTAGGACTTGGACCTTTGCCTTGATCCCGACGTCCCAAGAACTATGTGAGTGGTATTTTTAATAAAGTTATGTTACAAGGTTTTGATGAAAGCTTTGTTTTGCTTATTTTGGAAAAGTATTTGTTCATGAATGATTATCCCTATTTTATGTATCAAGTATAAGTTTGTTTTGATGACATTTCGGGAAAAGTCCTTAGTGTCGGGGACTATAATGCAACGACACCCTTGTCTTGAAAGTCCTTAGTGCCGGGGACTATAATGCAACGGTACCCTTGCTTGAGAGATCTCTGCCATTGACGGTCTAGAAACGGATGGCCCTACCGACGGTCTGGGATACGGGTGGATTTGTCTAATCGATTCCGGATCGATTATTCCCTTGTTTTGTCTTGTTTTGCCACTGACGGTCTATGAACGGGTGGGTTTGTTTTGTCAGGAATGTCATCACCCCAAGTATTAAGTAGATGTTATTAAACATCCCAGCAAGATTTGAAAGCTCAAGTACATGTTTTGATTCAAGTTATGCCAAGTACATGTTTTGAACAAGCTATGATATATGTATTGTTTTGACAAGGACCTCGGGAATCATTCATTTAACCCTTTATTTCTTGTACCATTCACTGAGTATCTAAGCTCACCCTCTCTATATATATATGTAGGTGGCAAGCAAGAAGGCGGTGACGCTTAAGATATTATGTGCAAGATGCTTGATTCATGTTTTGTATCGTCTTGAAGATTATGCCTCTCGACCTTGTATTTCATGTATTTTGTTTATGTCGGCTTGAGAAGCTTTTTAGTCAAGATGTAATATGTATTTTATTTTGCTTATATTCAAGTTATAAAGCTATGCAAAGATGTATGCCATTTCATTTGACTTATGCACAGCTCTTATGGACAGGGCCGGCCCTGAGTTCGTCGGGGCCTAAGGCGAACTTCGAAAATTGGGGCCCTTTTATATTGAAAAAAAAATTCATGAATAAAATGATAAATTATAACTTTTTTATTTGTTTGTAGCTATAACAAAATTTACTTACACATATAATCATTAAAATTATAAACAAAACAATTTAATAAAACAAAATTAGAACAAAAAAATTAAGAAAAAATTATTCAATTAAAATTGATAAAGACCTAGGTAAAAAAATTTGAGCAAAATTATTTATTCCACTAAAATCTAATAGATAAAGAAGGTAAAAATAAAAAATAAAAAAATAGGGCCCATATATTGTATGTATTATTTTTCTTGAGCCTAAACACTTTTTTTTTTTTAATATATATTTTCATTTTAATAAATATGGACCAAACTACACTTATAAATAAATATGGAGTAAATCATACATGGACCCAAAAAATATTTTGGGGCCCTTTAAATTGATCCTAAAACCAAAAAAAAAAAAACATTGAGCCTATAATATTTTACCAAATTTAGGGGCCCTATTTTTGGGCCAAATTTAGGAGCCCTACGTTATATATGTTTATATGTTTTACCAAATTTAGGGGCCCTATTGTTTTTTTAAATTTATTTATATATTTTCATTTTAATAAATATGGGCCAAACACATTTATAAATAAATATGGACTAAATTATACATGGGCCCAATAAAACATTTGGGGCCCTTTAAATTGATCTTAAAATCCAAAAAAACAAAAAAAAAAAAAGTTAGACCTATAACAATTTTTTAAATTTGGGGGCCCTATTTTTGGGCCAAAATATGGGGCCTAAGGCACAAGCCTTACCTGCCTTAGGGCAGGGCCGGCCCTGCTTATGGACTAATTAGATTTGTATATATTGCTTCTGCACATGCAAGCCCCATATATTATACTCTGATTGTGTGTGAATGTTGAAAGTTGGCCTTCGGTAATCTCGGATTACTGGCCATCACGGCACCATTCTACTAGGGACGGAATGGGGTCGTGACAGGTAGAGTTTTGTACATGTGATTTAAGAGTATGAGTTCTATTTTAAGTTTGTGAGTTGTGGAATTATGATTTGAGTGTAGAAAATTTGTTTGGTTATGCTTTTTAAATAGAGTGTTGAAATGTATTTTGAAGATGTATTTTGAATTAAGTTTTGAAAGTTTGATGTGACATGTGAAATAAGAAAATTTGTTTGGTGATGTGTTTTGAAAATAGTTTTCAAAACTTAAATTAAATCAATAATTTATAATTAAACACACAACTCATATATCGATATCCGTATTTTTTGTCAACAGTAATAATCAAACTATTTTTAAAATACTGAAATTAAAAATTGATTTTTTTTCAATTAATTTTTTTTTAGTAATTTTTTTGAATAATTTTTTTTTTCAAATTATTTTTTCATTTTAAAATAAATCTATGTCAATTATTTTGTATCAATTAATTTTTCTATCAATTCATTTTTTACGCCTTTACAAACATCTTGTACAATACATTTTTTATTTTTTAAAAAATTTTTGTTAAAGTCAACAACTGTTGAGAATACATATTAATAAAAATTAACATAAATACACTAAGTTTAATATTTTAAAATACAAATCATAACGTAAACCTTACAAAACATTATCAATTTTTTTTCTCATTTATTACACGTTATTAATTTAGTAATAAAGTCGTAACAGATTGACCATGCATTATTGTACTTCCATAATCAGCACCGTGAAGCTCATATAATTGGGGTGAATTGGCATGCAAAATGACTATTTTGTCCCTCTTGATTTAAATGAGAAGTTGTTACACAAGAACAAAATGAAAAGGGTAATATAATAATTTCACTTATCTACTACCTACTACCTATTGTATCATAGCTGTGTGTTCAACATTGGGCTAAAGAAAAAGGGACATGATGCAGACGGTGCAGCTGTGTGTTCAGTATACGGATGGACTATTATTAAAACATTATTAATATTATAAAAAAATAATAGATAAGAAATAAAAAGTAAAAATAAAAAATAAAAAACAACCTGAACCTTTTGAACCTCAGTCTTTCTATAAAATCTAAATCCTCATTCCTTTAACTACACCATCTTCACCATCTCAGCTCCATCACAGAATAGCATTAATTAAATTCAGTGTATCCGTGTGAAGGAAGAAGGAAGATTTCAATTATAGGTTAGTTTCATCCCAGTTCATATTAGCTTCACATTTCATATTTTATTCAGAGTAGCCTCAGATAGTCGAAGATCAGAGTAGCTTCAGATAGTCGAAGAACAGATAGTCAAACCAAGACAACCAGGCGGTCAACCGGCCGGTCATCCGGCCGGTCAACCCATCTCACACCAATTCGCACTCAGTTTCCTATCTATTGCCGATCAGTTTTCTATCTATTGTCGATCTGTTCCTGTTTTTCATATATGTTCCATTTTTTCACACCAACATCATATTGTTTTTGATATATTTTCCATACATTTTTCTTAACTCATATGTTTTAATATATATTTTTTATACATTTTTCTTTCATTCTTGCAGTCATCATGCCAAGAACAAAATGAACCAGACCCGAACGTGGTGAATCCTGAAACCCTGTATAGCATCAACCACAGCAACAACATCATGACAATCCAAATAATGATTTTTTAACGTATCATCATGAACAAGCTTATTCACATTTTATTAATTGACCAATTATTATGGGGAGAAATGTAAAACTACCTTCTCAATATGATCCGCTCTTACTTGGTAAATTAGATACAATGGGATGGTTACCTTTAACTAATTTACCAAATAAGGTATATCCCCGTCTTGTACAATTACTAGTGCATGCCCGTGCCTAAAGGCACGGTGTAAATAATATTGTGATTAAAATATAATTGTAATTTATACATATCATGTTAAAATTTGTGGAGTCTAACATTTTTTGATTCTTTTTAAAAAAATTTCAACAATTTTACTTGTACGACACGCTCTATAGAACTTAATTAAAACAACAACTCCCCCTAGCCTTAATGCAAATCAAAATAGTAAAATGTAAAGTAAAAAAAAAATAAAAATTTATAACTCGTGCCTAAAGGCACTCTCAACAATTTTTTTGGTACCTCACACTCTGCAAAACTCAATTAATATGAACTAATTCAAAATGACAACAATTTCATTGCACTACAGAACTCAATTAAAATAAATCAATTCAGAATGACAACAATTTCACTGCATAGAACTCAATTATAACAAATCAATTCAAAATGACATACTTCATGCATAAGAGGAATGGTGAATGAACATTTTGGTACAAAAGAATAATCATTATAGCTTAGTAAAAAACAAAAAAACTAATCATCCGGTCAAGAATGAAAGACCAATCATTAACCCACATAGAAAAAAGCAACACAACCACAACGTTTCTAATGTTGATCAGTCACCTGTAACAAATCACTCCAACACTTGAATTCGACTTTAAAAGATTAGCTAAAAGAAATCATAACAGGAAAACTCATTCAAAATATTTATGAGAAACAGGAAAATCAATAATTATGAATTAAGAGAAATTGAACATAAATTTTTTTTTAACATAACTCTTCTTAATAAAAGCACCAGTGTCTTCCCCAATTTACCCGCAATTATCAAACTAAATAACAGCAATTATCACATTCATAAGTATGTGATCAAAATACATGATTCCTTAGAAGGCTAACCCCCTCTCCCCTCCCCCCTTTTCCCCCCTCCTCCCCGTTTAAAAAAAATAACCATTAAAAAAATGTAACACTTAAGAAAATTCAAACAATCGAAACTGACTGTTGCCGACAAAAGCTAAGAGGAAAAACAAACTATTGTTTTAAAACTAAAAAAACAGGATACCTAGTCAAGGTTCCTCACCTTCATAAGTATGAAAGTGTATTGTAGATAATTGGTTTATTCCCTCCAAAAAAATTTGCCTTGAGTTGTAATGGAGTATTATAGAACTAAACAGGAAAAGCAATATGAAGTATTGCACTTCCTTTTACGTCTGTAGAGTTTAAAAAAAAGGACAATACTTCCAAATGCCTTTGAGAATTAGCAAATGCATCCATCACTATAATCTATGAATTAGTATTATAAAAGATTGGTTCAATTCCTTCGACTTCCCTAATCTGAAGAACCAATCTTTTATAAAATAAGAAAAGTTATTTGAGAATTAGCAAATGCATCCATCACTTACAGTTTGTTCACATAAAGCCACATAAGAAAAGTTAATTGAAGTAAGCATGTTAAATAAATAAATAGGCATTGAAGTAAAAGTCTATTGAACAAAATTATTGACTACATCATGCATGATTTCATTAGACAGTGATGAGACTACTTGAATATTTCAAACCTAAGATCTTACACAATCATTAATAGTACATTAGCCCCTGTTTCTCACTTAATCCCATTAAAAGAAATAAGTTTAGAAATTACAAATGTATTTAAACTAATTAAAAAAATCCATGAGATCCATGGCCATCAAAGCCACCATCTTGTTGTGCCCTAGGGTCAATATTCACTTATCTAGCTTTTCATTGGAAGACAAATCCGGAATATGCAAACCAACAAAAAAAAAAAAAAATCCTGCATGCAAGAACAAATTTAAAATTTTTGTTTGTGATGAACATAACAAATCTAGTAGTTCATGGCAAAACTGATATTACACCTATTACTACATTCCTAAGTATGTATCAATGTCGGAATTAAGAAAAGACCACAATGTTGCATTCAATTATTCAAACATGAGGAGCTTTCAGCATGATTTTTTTTTTCTCTACATCATAAATAAGTAGACTTTATTAAAAAGCATCAAAATGATGCAAAGCATACAAAAATTCAACCCGCAAAGGGATAACAAAGCTAAGAAATCAAATCATTCACAAAATCTACAAAAGCCAAACCATCTGGATCAACAAAAACATTGACTTATTGGCTTATTTGGATCACACCACCTCTCTACTATCTGTACGTTTTTTTGTAACAAGTCAAAAACCAACTTATGATAAACTTGACAAAACACAACCTATAGGTAACATCAAGTAAAAGTTTAACAACAATACTAATATTATGAAGCATCAATTGTTTTATAGTCTTGAATCATACTAATATTTGAATTGTTAAATAAATAAATAATAAAAAAAAAATTCAAGAACCATACCAGTTGATAAGAATTTTATTCAAGAACCATCTTGGGACTAAAAAAAAATTGCAATGTCAACACTTTGAAAGTTGTTGAACCTCTTTTAAAATTTGAAAAAAAAAAAAAAACTTTTGTGACTAAATAAAAAATTCAGCATCTCACCAAAAAAGAAAAAATAAGAAAGAAAGATGCGTAAATTATCAAAAGAAGAATATATCAAAATAGTCCTTAAACTAATCTAGCGAAGGACCTGTGCCTAAAGGCACTCCCCAACCAAAATGAAGCGTAAATTATCAACATCTGTTATTCCTTAAACTCACTGTTAGCCTCACACTCCATTTTTAAACCTCAACAGTCCTCAAAGATTCAATTTTCTCAAGAAAATCAAATTAAGGATATTAATGCAACAAAGTTCACTCTAAATATTCACCCAAAAAAATGTTCACTCTAAATGGTTAACAACAAAGTCCAAAACAAAGAATAAAAAAAATAAATAAAAGAAAAGAAAAGCAAGCAGACAAATACAAATCTAAATAAAGGAGCCCTCATAAGATCTAAACAACAATGCTAGGAATACATATGTTTAAAAACAAACCCAAAATAGAATTGTAAACATACACCAAATCAAAATCAAATTAGAAAACAACGGCACATAAGGATCTCATCACAGCTTGACCTGAAAATAGAAATGTTTTTAGAGATCTATTAGTTGGCATAATGGGAAAACGAAAAAACCAAAAAAGGAAAAGCTCATTATGTAATGAAAGGCACAAAAATAGTGAAAGCAAAAATTAGAAAACCTAGACAACAAAAATTAGACTTTGATGAGGTGGTGGGTAGGAGGAAGGGGCCAAGCTGAGGAGGAGTTGAGAGATATCTAGAATTTGATATGAGTGATGTCACGCCCCAAACTTGCCCCTAAAAGTTTGGGCATGACCTATGCATAAATGGACATATAACCTAGTATATATATAACATATGGGGCCTTATTGGAAGCATAAATACTAACAAACTCCATTGAGCTATTTCTACATGCCAGGATCTCATACATCACATGCATCATTCGAGGCAGATAAAGTTTAAACTATATCCCTGGGCATCAGTTACATACATACACATTTACAATCTCAGCCCTAAACTTGGGCGTATACAAAGAGAACATGAAAGTTATGTACATCTATCTTAGATGGACACTCATAAGCAACTGACATCTTCATAACTTAACAAAATAAATGGCTTATACAATGCCTGGACACATGAAGGTTGACACAAGGAAGCGGGCATCTTGGCTAGGTCTGACCACTTGATTGGTGACCTACAGAAACAGACATAACAGAGAGTGAGCTGGGCTCAGTGAATAGTAATACATAAATAAAATGACGCTTAATTTGAAACATAATACATGTCATTGCATATAAGAACGTAGAGTTCATATAGTTAGTCTGAATCTGTGAATCTGTGCTAAGTACATGACGGCCTCAGGCCCAATCCTACAACATAAACATCATAAACATAATGACTATAAGCCTTTGAAACATGTGGCACGAGGCCCTTGAAACATGTGGCACAAGGCCCTTGAAACTTGTGGCATAAAGCCCTTGTAACACATGGCACTAAGGCCCTTGAAAGGTTGGCATAAAGCCCTTGTAACATATGGCACTAAGGCCCTTGAAAGGTTGGCATAAAGCCCTTGTAACATATGGCATTAAGCCCTTGCATACTTTTATGAACTCAAGCGGTGACTCACACGGACTCTAGAGGTGGCTCATATCGTAGCACTTAGTTCCGTGTAGCATTTTGTTTCATAACTTATCAACATGAAGATATGCCATTCGTCCCATTACTTTCTTACATGGTGTTTCCTTCGTTTCATTATTTCTTTACATAATTAACTTCATTCATGTAGAAACATGGGAATCATACATTAATGCTGAGTGGCCTTAGGCCAGAGTCTTACAAAATGGAAGGATTTCATCTTCCCTATTTCTTTATTTTCATACATTAAAACATGAACATAGTTACATATCGTACATGAACAAAATGCTAATGACATTCATTAGCTATATATGAAGTGTATAATAGTATTACTACTCACTGGGTTGAGATGACATGTTGCTTCCTCCTAGAGTATGCCCTGCACACAGTCAATGCACATTAGTTCCTTTTTCTTTCTTAACTTATTTTTTGAATCTTTACACCTTGCATGAATTTACAATCATCTTAAAATCATTAGAAAAATATTCTAAAAATACCAGAGAGTCAAGCACGCAAAACTGAACAAACACTTTTTTTTTTCCTGAAAATAAGTCCCTCGCTCGAGCGCAACTTTGGCCGCTCGAGCGGACTGTACAATTCACAAAAACTGCTGGGAGGTCGATTTTCCCGCTCGAGCGGCCATGACTTCTGCTCGAGCGGCCGTGGCCCTGTTTTGGGGTTTCAACCTAACATTTAGCATCACCACCCCATTTTACATGCAATTCACTATGAAATTATAGCAATATATGGACCCAACTTCACTATAACATGAATTATCATTTGCATATCACAAAGTAACATAATTAAAAGCTTGATCAAGTCACCATTCTTTCCAATTTCAACCTTTAATTTAAATTCCTTTTGTTTATAAACATAACACACTATAGTATGACATAAAAAAAAAAACCAAGAATGGAAGTATAAATTCCACCATAGCATGCACTAAATCTTGAGTACCATAAAATACACATAAGTAGAAGCTTATTCAAGTCACAACCTTCTAAATTCCATCTTTTATTCAAGTTCTTCATGTTTATTCAATTATCAAACATTACACAAATATTCTTTCATGGATTTAACATGAGAAACAAGGATTGAGGTATATATTTCATATCAAAGCAACCAATTGATGAATAACCCTTTTAATCAAACATAAATTATGAAGAATTCTCCATTACAACCCTAAATCATCCAACATAAATTATGATAAACCCTTCTATCCAATTGAAAGGAGAATTCTCTTGTACAACCAATTTAACATACCTTGAGCTTTAAAAATTGCAAGGATCCTCCTAATTTAATCTCTATTCCCTTCCTTGTTGCCTTGCCTTTGTTTCCCCTTTTTCCCTCTTTCGTTTTTCCTCTCCAGGAAATATCTCAAGTCCTTGATTAAGCTTAAGAAGACTTGGTCTTTTAACAATTTATATATAAAGGCATATAAGACAAAATTTAATCGTTTAATCATTCCGAAATTGAAATTTCGTAAACATACTTAATATTACTTAAAAATTATGCTGATCACAGATATATAGTCAATTTCAGATAATTAAGCTGTTAAGGCTTCCAATTTCTGATTCAAGCATGTTAATGGTGACAGATAGTTTTCTTGTGAAACAGATAGGCATCCATCAACATGGATTACACTACTAAACCGTAATTTTTCATGGAATTTTACAGTAAACATTTAAAAGCATAAACCAATGACTGAAAATATATCAGAAATCATGTGCGAGGGTCGGGTTATTACAGGTGAAATGTTAAAAAATAGACCATTGGATTAAATTAATCTAGACCATCCAAATTGCCACATAGGACAAATACATTTTCAAAATCAGTGTTAGAAATGGACCGTGGATGAAAGGGAGAAGCAATCCTAGCCGTTGGATCAAATACTACCTTTCCTTGTTATATAGAATTTTCTCTAAAACTAAATATTTGATTTTTTTCAAATTTATTTCCCCATCACATTGCCACCACCTTCTTTGTCTTTCCCTCCTCTACCGCACACCCTCTCTGCCTCACCAATAACTTACCAAACCCATAAAGATAGAAATTCAATAAAACCAAAGTAAACCAACCAATGTGCTAAAGAAATTTAAAAGCGCATCAACTAATAAAAAATCAAAAACATCAAAATCAACAACCAACAAAAATAATGATTCATTAAGCATAATATGAAAAGTAGATGTCAATGAATATCTTCAATTATTTGGATAATCTCATAAAAGCATAATCAGAATTAGTTCAATTATTTCCTACAGAATAATGCAAAAGATCATCTAGAGGGGATTCCATTGTAGATCATCAATTATTTACAATAGCTTTTGAATGTGAAAATTTCAAAAATTGATTTAGAAAAAATCCATACCGAAATTGGCATACCTTTAAAATAGCTTCACCATTCTACGACCGAAGAACCAAGAGACATTACAAATTCTCCTGTAATACAAATTAAATAAAAATAAATAAATAAAAAAATTATATCAGTAATGGGAATGGTTACAAAAAATACAAACAGATTTCATGAACCACGTAAAAAATATTCAAAATTATACAAACAATGATACTACAAAGAACAAAAATTGTGCCTGAGAGAGAAGAGGGAGTTGTAGCTTTAGGGGGGGAGACAGAGAGAGAGATCGAGCAAGGCTAGAGTAGATCGGCAAAGTTGGGAAGAGAGTGGTTAGCACTTCATTTTAAAGCCAACTCACCAATAGGATTGGACCATATGATATGCTTCAACAATAGGATTTCAATTTGAGGTGGTTGCTAATTTTGCATATGAGACGAAAAAAAAAAAGAAGAAGAGTGGAGAAGGTAGAAGAATGATCCCTCTAATAAAAAATTATACTTATTATTTTGAATTTGGATGATAATGTTGGACCCAAAAAACCAATCTCGAACTTTCTTTAACCCATTTACAAATGGATGTTTTCAAACAACATCAAAGAAATATTGACATTTTCAGGGATTAGTTACACAATCTGACTCCAAACAACATCAAAAGAAAATATTAATGAATGTTACCATTTTTCTTATAAATTAATAAATCATACAATTTTTAGATATGCCACATTACCCCAACCTAGCAAAGGGTGCAAATGAGTAGAAATCTATGTAGTAGCAAAGGGTGGAAATATATGCTTCTGCACCTAAAGTGAACAAATAGATAGAAAAGAAAACAAAAAGTATATATTTCATAAATTCAACCGCTAAAGTCAAAAAGCCAACAAATAATTTCATAAAAAATAATTCATCCACCGGGTGGTCAACCACTAAAACGTTTCCAAGATATAACTAAGCTAACCTTTTTTTCCACAAAAGATAGATATGATAAAGAAATATTTCAATGTACATAAGAAAATATCTAACCTTAAAGAAATATTATGAGAATTGAATTATTAACCTTAAAAGATCTAAGAATTGACTTTCCAAGATTGTTTCATTTTTGGGAGGAAAAAAAAATGGGAAAAGATGAAAAAAAAAAATAAATTGGTTTGCTTAATTTATTTTTTTCTTCTATAAATTGGTTTTGCTTTCTCAATTTAAGAAAAGTTATGATATACTGCTTTAGGCATTGATAAATTGTAAATAATGTCTTGCTCATTATGATTTTGTGTGAGAAACTAAACACCAACAATTTAATTCTTTTAAACTGTGTTTGGATCATGAACTTATGGATTTGAAAAGCGAAATAAAAATAAAAAAGAAGAAAAAATGTAAATTATATTTCATTCATATTTTACTCACTTTTTTTCCTTTATCTTTCCAAATCTCTAGCTAAAACCCTTAATAGATTACATTTTTTTAAACAAAACCAAGAAAATCTTGAGTAGGAATGAGGTTGCCAATTAAAATTTTATTCAAGTCTAAACATATGGAAAAAAAAAAAACAAACAAACAAACAAACAAACAAAAGAAAAAAAGAAAAAAAGAAAAAAAGAAAAAGAAAAAGAAAAAAAGGAGAAGCTGATCATACTGTAAGGCTTTATCATGAGTTGAAAAATACACACAAATGCATTTAGATAAACATTTAGAATGCCCATTGTATAGATAAACATTATTGAATTAAAGCCCACACAAATGCATATATATATATATATATCAGTCCCTATTATATATGCATCTGTACTTTTTTATCAGTCCCCAATTAAAATACTCAGATATATATCATTATTGAATATGAATCAAAGCCCATTCCGGTGCATATATATATATATAATACTCAGATATATATATATATATATATAATATATCTGAATTAAAGCCCATTCCGGTGCAAGATTTGTAGCAATTCCATAACAAGCTAAGCGTTCACAGTGTTTTTTTATATTCAACGAAGTTAGAAGAAAAAATATGGAATATCAAAAACATTAAGAATTGTAGACATTGTTGAAATAGTAACTACCAAGAATGAAGGGGCATGCTCTCCAATTCCCAGTGTTGCTCTTCAACACGGGTTCCCCCTTAATGTTCACTGAACCATCTCTTGTGTAAAGTCCACTGCTTTCATTGTGAAGACATAAAATGGGTAGTTAGGCAGAGAGCATAAACCTTACTGAGTAAAAATATTGGTGTGTGAGTAGGTGGGTGGGTGGGTAGCAAGTTTTGGCACCAAACGGTCTCCATATTTAGGTAGTTCCTCTAGCCTATTATTAAGCTTTTGATAACCTTTTAAGAGTTGACAGTAATAGTTGCAAAAAGAAAACTCTCAAGAATTTTTCAGTGAGGAAACACAAATCATTAACATTTCTATTTTCCCCTTTGTTTAGATACTCTCAGAAGATAACAAATAAGATTGGTTTGCTCACCTGAATTGTATTTCTAACAGATTCTTCCTTTTGCAGTGGCTCTATTTGGTCGTCATCAATATTAAAAGGCATTTGGGGCTGCCACTGTTGACGAAGATTGGGATGGTAGAGACAGAGAGGGAGGAAGAGAGAAGATGAAGAGAGTAATAGGGGTTCGGGGTTGGGTCTCCGGCGAGGGTTGGGTCTCCGGCAAGAGGATGGGCTCTGATGGAGGTAGAGAGAGAGAGAGAGAGAGAGAGAGAGAGAGAGAGAGAGAGGTGTTCAAAATTTGAAAATTGAAAGAGAGAGATTTTGAGCAAAGAGGAGTATGTATGAGAGAGATTTTCAACCACATTAGATCTTGAGCTGAGGTGAGAGGCATTTTGGACCATTAGATGTGGATGGTAATTGATCTCAATCATTGAAATGTCTAAATAGGACAAATGAGAGTAAGACATTTTCAACCATTGGATTGAAATAATCTAATGGTCCAAATTTTGACACATATATATTTTCAGCTCTTAAATTCAAACTCACCCTTCCATTGTTATATAGATTTTATGTTCACTTGACACCTAGTGACCAACAAAATAAACTGTTCAGTCCGACCTCTTATGTGAAGGGGAAAAGAATCACACTCAGTCTCCGTGCTTTCGCACAAATTATTGGAGTTGAAACAGGAGATTTACAATGCTATTTTCAAAATGAGTCTGCCTTAGAAAAAATTGTTGATGATGTCACTCAGATTTATACCACAATTTGTGACAACCAATTCAGCGGCACTAATTTACAAACCAGACATTTAAAACCCCACCTTCGTATTTTTCATCGATGGATAGTTGAAAATGTCACTCCAAAAAAAGGCCATTATGATACTGTTTCATGTTTTAATGTTTATTTGTTATATTGTTTTGAAATTGGACAAAAATTAGATTTATGTTTCATATTATTCAAAGAAATGATGGTTGCAAAATTAGATACTCTGAGTGGCCGGTCACTACTTTTTGGAGCTTTGTTAACCATAATTTTCAAAGCACATGATGTCAACCTTGAAGGTGAAGGATATGTCAGAATCACTTCACTAATTTCTGAGTACACACTAACCTGAGCTAGTGGTGCTGACACCTTGATGGGCTCTATTAATATTGAAAATGAACCAATACCTGATGAGGAAGAACCCAATGACAATGCCATGCCACCAAATGAACAACCCCATTACTGGACTGATTATTTAGCCTTGGAAGAAGAATGGTGCAATCAGCGCCTACAATGGAAACAACAAATGGCTAATCAGCTCAATACATTGGGTACTCGGTTCGATGAATTTGCCGCCGCTCAGAACTCACTAATTCAATAATTTAGTGAGTTTTGTGTAGACTCAGGGAGACGTGATGAAGTGACAAGGAACCGCATTGATCAGATTGAACATCGAGTCACTCAGCTATACTATCACTATTACCCTCCATCTCCAACACCACCTGACAATGATGCTTAACTTGTTCAAAAATCAGTTTAAATGGTTCACAGATGTAGTGGTTACATTTTTTTTTTTGATTATTTGTTTCCTTATTTTGTTGTGATTGTTTGATTTTGTTATTTTGTTATAAACTTTTGTATTCACGTAATGAATAACAAATAGTGTTTTTTTTGGAAGCATTCTAAAACAAGTTACAATGTTATAACAATTTGTACAAAAAGATTATGCATTGGAAAAATTATTTGTACAAAAATTAATAAATAGAACTTAATAAATGTCTAACAAATCCTTCATTTCAATAAAATGAATAAAAATTAAACAATTAAAAAATAATTTGTCTGTATCAATTAATACAAAAAATTAAATTAATGTTCTGAAATGAAATAAAACAAGTTACAAATTAATAATAAACATTCTTTTTTTTTTTTAATGAAAAGGAAAAAAAAAGTTAATATGAACAAAATTTACAGAAAGTTAAAAAGAAAAAAAAAATTAAATTCATAAACCGAATTAATAACAAAACCTTCAAATTGTTTACAATTTAACAAAAACTCAAAAACACGGATATGTCATGTACAAATATTTTCTCACAAAATTTAAATTAATAAGGTGTCATTATTTTACTAATTTCAGTCATTATGACACTTTTATTACATAACTTCGCCCACCAGCCACCCACCACCCACCACCCACCACCACCCACCACCTATCTGCCACCACCACCCACCACCCATCTGCCACCACCACATTTAAGTTAATAACAACATATTTAATTGTCAAAGTTACTAAGAAACACATTGCATATTAATAACAACATATTTAATTGTCTTTGCTAGACTATACATAAAATTGCATATTACACATTGTATGAACAACATATTTAATTACACATTTAAAACCAGTAGTCAATACTATATTCACTTGCCTTGTTGATATCCCTTTTCTATCCATGGCCAACATGATTTTGCCACATAGCAGTAGCAATTGCATCCCTAACGTTCGATTGGTACGTTAATCCATGTTGTGACATGTCAACATAGTCAGCTTGGTCTCCAGCAAGCCCATCTACTTCTACTTCTGCAGCTATTTCATTATCAGCTTCCATAAAGAATGGGTCCATAGCTGCATGCAAACGGATCCAATTGTGCACTACACAACATGCAATCACGAGAGGCCCTTGTCTTGTAGACTTGTAGTTTGGCATGGACCGCAATATTGGGAAGTGCTTCTTCAGAACACCAAATGTTCTTTCTATGACATTGCGTAACGACGAATGTTGATGGTTAAACAATTCCTTAAGTCTTGCATAACGACGGCCACGAAACTCTTGCAAGTGATACCGTTGAAACCGAAATAGGACAAGAAATCCAGGCATGTTCGTGAAACTAGCATCAACTAAATAGTACTTGCCTACATGTAAATAATGAACACACAGTTCTGTCAATTGATATGTACAAAAAAAGACAAGGAAAAAAGTGTACCGTATGTTATTTAGGGACAGTCACCATTGGGTGGGTGTGGGAACTGTAGATCAGCTTGTGTAATAGAGTCAACCAAAATAGCGTTGTCGTGAGCGCTACCTTCCCATCCAGAATTAATAAATGTGAACAACATATCGAAGTCGCAAGCTGCGAGTACATTTTGTGATAACGTTGATTTCCGACCGTAGAATGTATTTTGTCTTGAAGCAAGGACCCATGCATCCACCAATGTGCCATCGATAGCACCGACACAATCCTAATTGACAGATATTTGTTTGACATTAAAAGCGAAACAAACTTGGATATTACTTTTATAATTAAAAAAAAAATATATTTATTAACCCTTATTGATATGTACAACTTACAGGATAGTCATATTATTTGTACCTTGAACTAGGGAAAAAACCTCCTGTCATTTAAAATTTTTGCCAGTATGTCGTCTTGGTTACGTGGTTTGATAACCGTTGATGCAAGCTTGCATAATGCCTGCATAACAATTTTTATGTGCTGACAAATTGTTTCCGTGGAGTGTTGAAATCTATCTGCCATTAGTCGATGGCGATCATTTTGTGCAAAAGTGTATAAAAAAATTCCAAACGATTCCTCCACACTGATATGCATATGTTCAGTATCGATAAAGCCATTATGGAGTAAAGTGTCTTTCAATAAAATGAATGTTTGTGCATTCATTCGCATAACGTTCATCATTGTTTCTGGATGGCCATTTAATAGGCCGAAGATGTAATCATCACCTTTGAATGGACACGTTCACTGCGGTCGGCGACTACTTGACGCGTTGATATGGTCATGCATGAAAGCAATCATCAAAAAATCTATAAAATCATCAATAACCTCATCCTCCTCTGATGAGATCTCCATTGTATTGTTTTCTCTGTCGGATGACATATGGTTTTGTCTACATCACAGTAAAAGCATAATTATAAAATATGTTATTCATGCTGTAATAGTTAGCATTATTGGTGAAACAGAATTAAAAAGTTAGTACATGAATAGTCGACCGTAGTCATTTATCAGCGTACAGTAAAATTCATAGGAGAACAAAATTTATTTAATACGTGGTGATATTGTAATAACACAACATAATTTTAATATAACAGAAAATACTTAAAAGTTCAACAAAAAAAAAAAAAAAACATACAAAGATAGAAAAGGAAAGAGGATATCATGGAATGAAAAAAAAGAATAAAAACCAAATCAGGAATAATGAAATCATCAAACAGTTCAGCCAAGGAGATTTGCTAACACAAGCAAAACAGAACTTCTCATTTCACTGCAAAGCGAGGATCATGGCTAGGCGCAAATGGATAGGAGTGCGCATAAAAAACCTTCGCCATTCCTTATCCTTGAACATTGTCAGTGCCCTAACATACTGCAACGGTGGTATGTCCCAAAGCTCTAGCAATGCATCTTGACATGCATCAAGGGAATAATCATCACTACCTGCACTTATAGCCTCTGTCTCATTTTCTCGTGCACGTGAATGTCCTGTTTTTGCTTGTACATAGGATATGAAAGCTGCACACACATCATCAAATCCACTTGACCGTGACTTTTTGGAACGACCACTGTCAGTTTGGCTGGTTGTAGGGCCCCTCTTGTGACTTTTGCCCTTTGCTGGATCCATGTACTCATCCCCGAATAACTCAACAGGAATGGCCTCAGCAGCATTACTCCCACCAGCATCAGGGTTCCAAAATTTATTTAACATGTCATATTTTTCTTCTGAGTCAAGGGCTCCTTGTGTGGATGCACGAGACAAGGCCCCTGTGGCACAACAATTTTCAATAATTTCTGCCATTTCTTGAAAATATTTAAATCCTTTTGTCCTAAACTTCTTCACATTTCTGCTAGCCTACAACAATTACAATTAAAGAATTAAGCACTGTATGTATCATGTGTTTAAAATAAAATTTCAAAATAGTACAGATTAATGAAAAACCTTATCCCAAAATTCATCGGGTGCAACAACAGTGCCTATAATGGGATCCCATCCCAGACTAGTCTGTGCATGGAGTCGCTTAAATGTCTGATAATCAGCTTTCAATCGCTGATATTTTTGGCGCACCTGAATTCCTGTATACCAAAATCCATACATGTTGTGCAACTGATTTGCATAATGATTTCAATGCCTAATTGTTCACGAAGTAAGACTGCCCGTTGTTTGATTTTTTCTAACCTCATCTCTCAACATATTTATTAATTTTGTTTCAATTCTGGGCGTCCACATTTTTGTATCTTGATTGTCATCGGAATTATTTCCATCCATCTATAAACATAATAAATTATATTTAAACTAGTCTTGGGTGCATATACAAGAATAATAGAGCTAAATGGTTTGAAGGAAAACACAGATAAAAAAATAAAAAGCAGATGATTTTATTTCAAGGAAAAAAATACGTAACAGATTAGTTGAATTTAAATAGCAGAAATATAACCACAAGTAATAAAAAAAATCAGGTAACATTGTCTTGAAATAGTAGAAAAAAAACCAGTAGAAGAAGAAATAAAGGAAGAAAAGGAAAAGCAGAAGAAGCTGGGGACGAAGGGGAGGACGGGTAGGTTGACCGGCTGGATGACCCGAGGGATGACCGGCCGGGTGTCCCACGTACTACCGGCTCAAATTCTCTTCGTGGCAAAGGGTTCAAACAGTTCAGAATTTAAAATACCAACAGATCTGAAATAAAAAATACTCGTCTACAAATTCTGAGAAATCATTTGGGAACTGATTTCCCCTTCTCTGAAATCATTTGTACATAACAGATGAAGATTTATTTACCAGATTAGTTGAAATAGTTCAGAAAAATCATAAAACGTCTGAAATTAAAAAAATACTCAGCTACACTTCTCAGCAAACATTTGAGAACTAATTTCGACTCGTCTGAAATCATTTGCACATAACAGATGAAGAATTTATTTACCAGATTAGTGGGAGTTGAATAGTTATCGCCGGTGATGGAATGTGTATACTAACTGAATGTGCCACTCTTTGCTCGTCGGATTCGACAATATATTTGATAAATTTGTCCTGAAAAAAATAAAAATAAAAATAAAATTAGGGATAAATTTTTCAAATCATTTCCCTATAACAAAATATCAATAAATTTGTGAGTTATTTCACCTTGCACTCGTCGTTGTTTGGTTGCCCGTAATAAGAATCTTCCACAACGCACAAATTGTAAGGCAGTCGATTTGTGGAAGATGATACGAGTAGGGAGCGGGTTGGGTGGATTCATTATTTATCAAATGAGTCTGACTTCTCTGTGAAGCCTACCCGTGAAGAATCTTGAGTACTAATGTTTGATACATATAAAGAAAGATGAGGTTCTGTGAAGCCTACCCGTGAAGAATCTTGAGTACTGATGTTTGATACAGATAAAGAAAGATAAGGTTCACGTGAAATTTTCAGAGACGATGGAGAAGGACATGGAAGCTTTTCAGATCAAAAGAGAGAAAGAAAGATGAGGTTCACGTGAAATTTTCAGAGACAATGGAGAAGGACATGGAAGCTTTTCAGATCAAAAGAGGAAGAAGGCAGAAACGTTGAAAGTGGAGAACTGAAGTACAAGCTGCCAAACGAGTTTTCAAACTATAATTTGAATTAACACGCGGAATTGTATTTTGAACTACCTATCCAAATGTGAAATGGGAGTTCATGTGTTGAAACTTAATTTGAAAACACAAACAAACAGAGCCAAAGATTCTCTTTTCTCTCTACTTTTCATATATCTTTTTATAAAAAAATTAAAAATTATACCAAACATACTAATTTTTTTACATCATATTTTAATCAAAAAATTACTAAAAAAATATGTTCTTAAACAAGACCTTAATTTATATATAAGTAGAAGAACTGTTTAAACCAAAAGTTGCAAGATTTTTAATAAGATTTCATTACTCCGGACCCACTTCTATAATTCAAATAGTTCATGTTATAAATTTGTAGCCACATGATCAAAACAAACTACGGTAGTGTTTGGTAGAGCGTTCTAAATATAATTTGAGAATGAGAGTTGTATTTTGAGTTTGTGAGTTTTGAAATTATGATTTAAGTGTGAAAAATTTGTTTGGTGAATGAGTTTTGAAAAGAGTTTTAAATTGAGTAGGAAATTTTTGATGTGACATATGATATTTAATACAAAAACTTACAACTCATAACCAGACACATAACTCAAAATTCTATCAAAACTCATAAAAAATTTTAAAAAATTCGAAAAATATTTTTTGTTGAATATATAAAAATTAACATGTGTCAATTGCAAAAAATAAAAAATAAAAAAATTCACTGTTTTGGTCAACCGGTGGGACGACCGGTTAACCCAAAATTTCCCGTATTAGACATAGTTTTCAAAAGTGAGTGAAATTAATTTTTGAAACTCGTAAACAAACATCATGTGCAAAATAAGCTTTGGAACTAACATTCCAGAGGTGTACCAATTAGTTCCAGAGGTGTACCAAACAGAGCCTATCTTTCTCTCTCTCCGTATTTCTTCTCTTCTCTCACTATTTCTTTTCCTCCTTTCTCATCTTCTTCTTTCTTTGTTCTGCATCAATTTGGTATTACAGCACTATTATTGTGTGTTGCATCACCTACCAGTCACTACTGATGACCAAATGAATTGTTTGAAGAAATGAAAAGAAGAAAAAGAAAATAACAAACTATTTGGAATAATATATATCCAGTTGCTTACCCCCCTTCCCCCCAAAAAAAAAAACTTTGATCTAGTTATGAAATAAGCACAGGAATCTAAGACGTTGCAAGACATTAAATATGTTTGAGATCCATGAATAGTTCCCATACTACAGTTTAAACTACGGTAATAGTGAACCCCCAGGTTTAAAATGTAACCATATCTAGAAAGACAACAATTATGTCTGATCACGGTCCAGAAACTAGTCAACATCCATTTCTCAAAATTGAGACAGAACCATTCTGAGATCCACATTCCCGATCTACTTCGGAGATATCACTCTCAAAAAAGGCAGAGTGGAGAGCCCTCACACATTGTTCTGCTTCACTATCATGTATTTTCAGTGAGATGTTAACCTGGTTGGCAACAACAACAACAACAACAACAACAACAACAAAACAGATGTCTTAAACAGATGATGAAATAAAAACGTGCTGAAAATTATCTTCCACAAACTCAGGCCATTAAAACAACATTCAGTGATTGCATGTTTGCAAATTCAATAATAGAATCGGTCCAACCTAGAGTTACCAGATGAGAACAAAACACAATTCTTGATAATCTGTTTTGCACACTCAACTTCAATGGAATGGTGTGCTTGTTTGTGTTTCTTATATATTTGGATTCGTTTGTGTGTATAGTGAAAGCTGTCCAATCTCTTCAAATCAGATGGTTCATACTTATTGCCTCGGTACTTAAGAAATAAGTAGTTCTAGGTCTTGGATCGCTGAACATATGCCTAAAGGTCATGGTGCTTAAGACCCGTGCTTAGGTTCTGAAAACTAAATTACGCCACACACGAAAAAATACATGCAAGAGAACAGGATAGATAGTTATTATGTCTACATACCTTGCATACACCTTGAGATATCATCTGAACATTGACCCCATTGGCACGAAGAACACAAAAAGCCTGCCAGAAAATGCACCCAAGAAACAAGAATTGATACCAGAACCAAATAGTTATAAGCAAATGAGAAGCCAGATGATGGTTGAATACATTTTCTTTGGAGTTCCCCCAGAAAAAGGGTCAAGAGAGTATTTTCAGAAATTCAACAGGTAATTTAACCAACTTGGGTAAAAAATTCTGATCTAGAAGTGTGTTAACAAACCACAGCACAAATTGTTCTTTAGTAAAATTTCATATAATCACTCCCAAAGTTGACAGTTACAAATCCAAGCTATAAAATACCTTTCTTTATCCAAAAATATGTTAGAAATATGGGGTTTAGGAAGATCAATATGCATTATTGTATAAAAAAAATAAAAAGAAAATTAAGAAAAGCAAAGAATAAGAAGGAGAAAAATTACTCATGAGAAAAGAGTAATCTAGACGAGTCTTACCAAAACACAAAATACCACAAAAAACAAGTCCAATGGGACTTAAAACAGAATTATATGCTACAGTACCTTCTCTAATATCAGTGACGACCTTTGAACATTCCCAATAAGAGAGAAGGTACTGTAGCATATAATTCTGTTTTAAGTCCCATTGGACTTGTTTTGAACATTCCCAATAAGAGAGATGATTGATCTGTGCTGAAGGAGATTTACAACTGCAATTTTTTCAAGTTCTTCCACAACATGGTCAAGCTCCTATTCAAAGAAGATAAAATACCAAATAAGGAAATAAATTCACAGTTAAAGCATGAAGCAAAAGTAAAACCTTAGCACTATACCCAATGCTGGAAAGATTGTAAGCATAAGGTGTGCATGGTGCATTTGATGAAGTTTAAGGTCTCATGTTATCACACTCTTTACATACAGTACCAACATGTGCACCCATTAAAGGAGTCCATGCATTCAATGAAATCATCTGTGTGGTGTGAGGGATGAAAAACTAGAAAAGTAATAAATCTAACGATACAATAAGCACAATATCGTACACTTGCCTGCTGAATCAGTTCTCTGCTCCAGAGCTTTGATGGATCCAATGTCAAGGAAATACTAACTTCACTTGTAGCTACAACATCTACAGATATGCCCAAATCTTCAAAGATTGAGAATACCTACCATGCACATCATTAAAGCTTAGAAAAGCAATGAAGGCAATCACAGGACAAAATGCACTATATATATCAAATAGCTCATTTACCTTAGCAAGGAAGCCAAATTGACCAAACATGTGAGTGCTTACAATATCCAACATGGTCACATTCCGTTTCACGACAATGCTAGTTAATACTGCCTGGAATTGGAGTTGTGCATAATTTAAGCTGTTTAAAGTTTCCTATAAAATAATCAGTTTCATTTCTGCAGAGTTTCATGCTACAAACCTTACTCATATCTCTTGTTTTGGTGATGAGTGTACCTGGAGCCTTAGGATTGTAAGAATTCTTAACCCTAACAGGAATATCACCTTCTCTTGCTGGCCTCATGGACTGCGGATGCAGGACCTGTAAAAGCACAACAACAATGCATCTAGCAAACTCATTTTATTTATCACCCAATGGAATCTATCAAGCAACTTCCAATTTTGTCAAATTCTGCCAACCAGCAAATATTTGGGATGCATTATGGATTTACAAACATGTCAACTATACCAAATTGGTATAATAAAAAATACTATTACTAAAAAACAATGCCCAATTAATACACATTAATGTGTGTTTGGGAGGGGAAAGATTGGGTACACACTTAACCTTTGACACAGTACACAAAGTGGTTGCCTCCAGACTTGAACCCATAACCTCAAAAATACTATTACTATAAATAAATGTTTGAGAAATTAGAGGAATAATTAAATGCTCAGTGAGAAAGATTTCATAGCTACTAGCTAGCACTTTGTAAAACACAATGTAATTGCCCAGTCTGACTTATTATCCGCAATCAAAAGTCCATAGTTTATATGGTCAAAAAAAGGAAACCAGATTTTTATTGCCAGTAAAGAACTATGGTCAAGTTAGGAGCAAACTTCCACAGTTATTAAATTTGATTAAAATACAATCAGATGTAGATTAAGAGAGCAGGAATGAATAATGCTGAGGATATATTTTGAACTAAAACTTGATGGGCGTTTCCAGATAATTGTCATCTAGTTTTTTCTTATTCCTTAGACTTTTTTTCTTTGGTTAAGTTTATTCCTCATACTTTGGGTGAGAACTTGGACAATTAAATCAAATTATCAAGCCAGAACCACATTCGGAAAGCCTTACCTAGAAGATTCAGCTGAAAACTCAGCTAGTGTGACAAGTTCAGAACAGGCCAAACATGAAAAATAATGTAACATAAAAATAAAACATTGCGTACAGGAGCAAATTACAAGAAGAACCTGTGCAAGAAAATTGTATACCAGTAATGATGTTTTCTGATAGTCCAATAAAAGGTATAAGGCCATTAAATGATTACCTGAGCACCAAAATACGCAAGCTCTGCTACCTCTTCAAATGTTAGATGTGGCACAGGTTCTGCGAGTGAATATATATTAGGATCACATGTCAAAACACCATCAACATCCTTCCACACCTGAAAATATTTGAAAAATAGCTCTTATTTGTCAAGAAACACCGTGCTATGGATATTCTAGAATCTGAAAGAAATTTTCATACAACTTGAGCTCACAAGAAAACACTTTCGCACATTGTTCCATACATGTTCATATGCTCACATACTAGTTAATTATGTTCATGTACTTTTGACATATATTTAGCGTAAACACTGACTTGAATTTCTTGCAACCCAAGTGCTTTACCAATGGTTGTGGCGGTCAAATCACTGCCACCTCTACTCAATGTAGTCACTGCACAAGATCTCCAGCCCTGCAATCATAATGGTTAAAGAATATCATTACTGCAATCCCTCAAATGGACAAGTCTCAGGCAGATAATGACTCCTTCAAAGTAAAAAACTATAATGGAATTGGAGGCAGGAGGACCTTTCCAAGGTAGCCAGTAACAATAGGAATTGCAGGATCACTAATCCAATCATCGTAACCTCTTTGCAACAGCTGGATAAGTTGCTTCCAGAATATCCGCATTTGTGAAGTCATCTGTTGTTATGAAACCAATATCAAATGCATCATACTGCAAAATGATAGTGTCATAATTAGTCATGATCATACAAATCATTAACAAGGCACTTAAAAGTACAGCAGGCATTTTAACCAGCAGGAAAAGCAATAGAAAAATGTCAATATTACATGTGTTAAATAATACTGAAATTATTTAACCAATTATCTAAAAGTTTAGCGGAAGGAAGTAACTAGAAATGATAGCCTTCCAATAGAGTTTGTTATACCAACAAGAACAGCTTTCCAGGATGGTTCATTATAGACGTTTCATTGAGGTAAGACTATTGCCTTTGCTGCCAATATGGCTTTCATTAAACAAACAAGAAGTAATCATCAGTATCTTGCCTTTGTTGCTTACCAAAAAGCATAGCAAACAGACAATTAATCACAGAAGATTTAGGTATTCTTCATGTTGAAAGATTGAATGCAGCAACTTTAGCTGTAACATGTTATGCATAATAGCCAGTAAATAGATATTGGGCAAATCAAAAGTCATCATTAAAATAGAAAAAGTTAGTATTTAATAGAATTGACATTAGGTTATCAATGTCGTCTTATTTTTATAAATGGCTATACCTCGGTGCACTTGTTATAGTGGTGAGATCTATTATTGCAGAACCAGCAGGAGAGATCAATAAAGCTGGCATATTCGTCCGTTCCTTGAAGAATAGCTCCCCAGACAAAAATTTGAACCACTTGTTTGGTAACCATTTAGTTTTCAGTTTAAAGTTTATATTTACAAAAAATTTAAAAACTATTGTAAAAACTTGTTTGGTAAATTTTTTGGTTTATAAATAATTGGTCTCAGTTTGTAAATTTGATAAAAAATTGTAAACTAAAAAAATGAGTTTATGCTAGTTTTTAAACTCAAAAAACGCGGAGCTATAGTAAATCAAACCATACTCTCTCTCTTCCTCTCTCTCTCCGCAGCTCTTCTCTCCCTCCCTTTCTCACCACCACTTCCCCTCACCCTCCGCTGCTCTACCGCCACGGCCTCTCTCTCCCTCTTCTTTCTTCTCTCTACCTCCATTAACACCGACACCACCATAACTCTAATGCCACCGTTGACCGCGTCTTCTCCATTGACTATACTGTCGTTGGTCGCTCTCTTCTCCTATGCCTCTCTCTCTCTCTCTCTCTCGCAGTCACTCTCTCTCTATCTCTCTCATTGTCTCTGATCTTCTTCAATCTATTTTTTTTTTCCTTTTTTTCTTTTTCTTTTTCTTTTATATGGTCAGTGAGTGGGAGTCTCTCTCTCTCTCTTCTATTTTTTTTTCTAATTTCATTTTATATTTTCTTTTCTCTCTATGTGCCTCTGTTATAATTTTTTTTTTTTTTGGTGATAAGTAAAAAAAATGCCTCTGTTATAATTTTAATAGTATTATTTTGTATTTTTTATTATCTTTGAATAATTTTTTTATAATTTTATGACATGTAATAAACAAATTTAATTATATATATTAAACGTGTCCTTAGCGTGTCGTATCCCTTATTTTTTGAAAATCCGAGTGTCCGTGTCCGTGCTTCATAGCTTGCAAGAAAATGAAGTTGATGATCACAGAGGCCAGTGGCTTAGTCGCTTTCCTGACAGCTGCATGTCACTTGTCTTTTTGAATTTTGCATGCCTCAAAGGAGAAGTTAACTTGCCAGGCCTTGATAGACTGGTGGCAAGGTGTCATAATCTTAGAAGTCTGAGGTTAAACCATGCTGTGCCACTTGCTAATCTTCAAAAGATTGTGGCACAAGCGCCCCAGTTGGTGGACTTAGGTACAGGAGCCTTTGCTCATGATTTGGATACAGAGACTCACTACATACTAAAGAGTGTCATCACGAAATGCACATCAATTAGGAGTTTGTCAGGGTTCTTGGAGGTTGCTCCCCGTTGCTTGCCTGCTATCTATCCGATTTGCTTGAACCTGACCTCCCTGAACTTGAGCTATGCTCCAGGGATTCATGGTTCTGAGCTTATAAAGCTAATCGGTCAATGCTGGAAACTTCAACGCTTGTGGGTCTGTTTTCTTAACCCTCCGATAATTGAATTTTGGACTTCTTTTTGCCCCCCCTTAATTTTTTGATGATTACAGTTTTGCATCATTTCTACAGATATTGGATTGCATTGGAGATCAAGGTTTAGGTGTTGTGGCTTCCACTTGTAGAGAACTGCAGGAGTTGAGGGTCTTCCCATCTGATCTTCATGGGGTTGGGCATGCTGCTGTTGTTAGTGCAGCACCTTGTAGTGGCCATTTAGTGCAGCACCATCTCCACTACCCAAATGGAGAATCCACCAAGACAGTGGAAGGTAGTAGGTAAGGGCCAATCACCTCCTCCCTCAATTGTGTATAAATTGAGGTGAGGAGGAGGGGGAGATATCAGAAAAACACAGAGTGTAATCTGTGGGAGTTGTGAGAGTTTGAGAGTTCTATAGAGTGTAAGTGAGGTGTGAGTGTATAAACTCCCTCCGGGAAAAATTCTATAGTGAATAGCTCTTCGTGGACGTAGGCAATTGCCGAACCACGTAAATATTGTTGTGTTCTTGTGTGTGATTGATTTCTGGTGTCTCACAGTCCCAACAAGTGGTATCAGAGCCATTTCGGTTGCGTTTCGGAACAAAAATTCGAAACTGTCCAGAAATCAATTTGCTCGAAATTCAGTTTTGAGCAAACCAGAAGTAAGGACTCGTCGAGAGGAGTCCAGAACTGCAAAGCCGAGCTCCAGAAGAGCCCTAACGCGCCTCCAAAAGAAAGCGCGTGAGCCCCACGCGCCCTACGCGCCGTCACGCGCCGATCACTAGCCGGCGCGTCAGTTGCAGACAACGCCACGCGCCACACGCGCGTCTGCAGGAAGAAGACGAGACACGTCGATGCCACGTCACGCCACCTCAGCGCCACCTCTCTAACACGTGTCATACACGCGTGTTAACCAGGCCGCGCCGCCGTTGACCGAGCCGCCTGCTCCGTTAACCGCGCCATTGACCGGGAAATCATCCGGTGCTTCGCAGGCGCACCTGATTTTGTAGATCAGAACCGTCGAAACTATTTTGGCTCGATCTGAGTCATTCTGAGTCCGTTTTTGGCGATCCAATAGTGGTTTCTAACTATTTGAAATATTCTGGACACATCGGTACAGTCAGATTTTGCAAATCAAATTTCAAAAATTTTCAGTTTGTCTTTGGACAATCCGAACTATTTTTCCAGCTAATTTGACTAGTCCGGACTCAACAGCGAAGCCTATTTTTTAGACAAGTGTTGATGGGGGAATCACCGTCGCCTTCAGGATCTATGTTCAAGTTAACTCCTTCTAATTATGCAATTTGGAAGTCATGGATGGAAGACATCCTATTTTTAAAAGACTTGCATGACCCCATTTTTATAAAAGGGGTTAAACCTGAAGGAATGAAAGATGATGACTGGATAAAGATGAACCGCAAGACTATTGCTTGCATCAGACAATGGATAGACCACAGTGTGTTTCATCATATTGCCGAAGAGACAGATGCCTATACTCTTTGGACAATGTTAAGCGACATGTACCAGTCAAAGACCGCCCGAAACAAAGCCTTAGTGATGAGAAGGCTAGTAAATTTGAAGTTGAAGAATGGTGTGTCTATTGCTGAGCACACCAGTGAATTCAAAAATCTGGTAAATCAACTTGCAACCGTCAAGATGCGGTTGGACGATGAAATGCAAGCCGTTCTACTGCTCAGTTCTTTACCTGATAGCTGGGAGACGTTGGTGGTTTCTCTCAGCAACTCTGCACCAGAAGGAAAACTGACTATGAGCATAGTGACTGACGCTATGTACAATGAAGAGACAAGGCGGAAAGACTCGGGTGGAGATCAATCCCATGCCTTCGTCACAGAAAATAAAGGTAGAGGCAGAGACAGAGACAGAGGAAGAAGCAAAAGCAGAGGACGTAGCAGAGGAAGATTTCAAGACAGAGGGAAATCCAAAGAAGGTACGAGCCGGCCGAAGTTCAAGTGTTACCATTGTGGCCAAGAAGGTCACATAAAGAAATATTGCTATGCCTTGAAGGGAGAACAAAAACAAGGTAATAGACAACCAAAGACTGAAGATGGGAACACTGTAGTTACTGTCTCAGAGGATATTGCATTATTCTCTGTTGAAGAAGAAGAATGCCTCCATATGTCAGACAACGACACCGAGTGGGTGGTAGATACAGCAGCTTCCTACTATGCCATATCCCGGAAAGAGTTTTTCAGTACGTACCAAGCTGGAGATTTTGGTACAGTGAAGATGGGCAACTCCAGTTTTTCAAAGATTGTGGGAATCGGTGATGTTCGCATCCAAACCAAAGTTGGGTGCATGATGGTGTTGAAAGATGTCAGGCATGTTCTTGATTTACGCCTGAATCTTATCTCAGGGATAGCCTTAGATCGACAAGGCTATGAGAACTACTTCGGCAAAGGCATGTGGAAGTTGAAAAAGGGATCTCTGGTGGTAGCCAGAGGACAAGCAAGTGGCACTTTGTACAAGACTCATGTGGAGGTGCATTCAGATAGCCTCAACGCAGCAGAAGATGAGGCATCACCAAATTTGTGGCATAAAAGGTTGGGTCATATGAGTGAGAAAGGGTTGCAAATTTTGGCAAAGAAGTCACTTATTCCCTTTGCCAAAGATGCGAAATTGAATCCTTGTGACAGTTGCTTGTTTGGAAAGCAACATAGAGTTGCTTTCCACTCATCATCCAGAAGACAATCAGAGTTGTTGAACAGAGTATACTCTGATGTATGCGGTCCCATAGAAGTGGAATCATTGGGTGGCAGAAAATACTTCCTGACATTTATTGATGACGTATCACGAAAGGTATGGGTTTATGTCTTAAGAACCAAAGCTGAGGTATTCCAGCATTTTCAAACATTTCATGCTTTGGTGGAAAGGGAGACCGGAAAGAAGCTGAAGTGTCTCCGAACAGACAATGGAGGCGAGTACACGTCAAAGGAGTTTGAAGCCTACTGTGCTACTCGCGGCATCCGACATGAGAAGACTGTTCCTGGAACTCCACAACACAATGGTGTAGCTGAAAGAATGAACCGGACCATTGTGGAGAAGGTTAGATGTATGCTAAAAATGGCAAAGCTGCCAAAGCCATTTTGGGGAGAAGCTGTTCGTGTTGCATGCTATTTGATCAACAGATCGCCATCGCCCATGAACTTTGAAATTCCAGAGAAAGTATGGTCTGGAAGGGAGATTTCTTACTCTCACTTGGGAGTGTTTGGGTGCAAAGCATTTGCACATGTATCCAAGGAGCATAGACAGAAGCTGGATGATAAAGCTACTCCATGTATCTTTATTGGCTATGGAGATGAAGAATTTGGATACAGATTATGGGATCCGAAAAACAAAAAGGTCATTCGAAGCCGAGATGTGGTATTTCAAGAAGGCCAGACCTTAGCAGACTTTGGACAACCAGCCAAACTCAAAGTTAATGATGTATTAGATCTTGTTCCCAATCCTACACCATCACAGCATGCCACTCATGAAGAAGAGCTACCGCAGCATGCAGCCAATGATGTAGAGTTGCAAGATGGATTGCCAGAAGAAGAAGATCCAGAAGAAAAGGGTGTTGAGCAGGGGGAGCCACAACCCCCTCCGCCAGAGACTGTTGGTCCACAGTTGCAAAGATCAACAAGAGAGTCTAAGCCGACGTCAAAATACCCTAGTTCTGATTATATTTTGCTTACTGATGAAGGGGAGCCAGAAAGTTTTCAAGAAGCTCAGAATCATAAGGAGAAGAGTAGCTGGCATCAAGCTATGCAAGAAGAGATTCAGTCATTGCAGAAGAATCAGACTTATGATTTGGTAAAACTTCCCCAGGATCGAAAACCATTGCAGAACAAATGGGTGTTCAAGTTGAAGAAAGATGGCAACGGAAAGCTAGTCAAGTATAAGGCTCGATTGGTTGTCAAAGGTTTCAGGCAGAAGAAAGGTATTGATTTTGATGAAATTTTCTCGCCAGTTGTGAAAATGACATCCATTCGAGTAGTTTTGGGACTAGCGGCCAGTTTGAATTTGGAACTTGAACAGATGGATGTGAAGACGACATTTCTCCATGGAGATCTGAAGGAAGAAATTTACATGGAGCAACCAGAAGGTTTTGAAGTAAAAGGGAAAGAAAACTTAGTCTGCAGATTGAAGAAGAGTCTTTACGGCCTCAAACAAGCGCCTAGACAGTGGTACGAGAAGTTTGACTCATTCATGGTGGGTCATGAGTACAAGAGAACCGCTGCAGATCAGTGTGTCTATGTCAGGAAATTTCCCGATGGAAACTTCATCATACTCCTGCTTTATGTTGATGACATGCTAATTGTTGGACAGGATGCCACAGCCATCAGATCACTGAAGAAGGAGTTATCACAGTCCTTTGACATGAAGGACCTAGGCCCTGCACAGCAAATGTTGGGCATGCAAATTGTGCGTGACAGGAAAGCCAAGAAATTATGTCTGTCACAGGAGAAGTACGTTGAACGGGTGATTGCAAAGTTCAACATGAAAGATTCTAAGCCAGTCAATACTCCGCTAGCTAATCATTTCAAGCTAAACAAGAGCTCTTGTCCCTCCACTACTAAAGAAAGAGAAGAGCTGGAAGCTATTCCCTACTCATCCACCGTAGGGAGTTTGATGTATGCAATGGTGTCTACTCGACCAGATATTGCTCATGCTGTTGGAGTAGTAAGCAGATTCCTTTCCAATCCAGGAAAAGAGCATTGGGAAGCAGTCAAGTGGATTCTGAGGTACCTCAAGGGTACGGAAAAAATGTGTTTGTGCTTTAGAGATGCTAAACTAGTCTTGGAAGGCTATACGGATTTCGATATGGCGGGAGATCTTGATGGTAGAAAATCTACATCAGGATTTCTGTTCACTTTTGCAGGGGGAGCTGTGTCTTGGCAGTCCAAGTTGCAGAAGTGTGTTGCATTATCCACAACCGAGGCAGAATATATTGCCGCAGCGGAAGCTGGGAAAGAGATGTTGTGGTTGCAACGGTTTCTCCAAGAGTTGGGATTAAAGCAAGAAAAATTCACGGTACATTGTGATAGCCAGAGTGCCATAGACCTGAGCAAGAATTTGATGTATCATTCTCGCACAAAGCACATTGATATTCGGTATCATTGGATACGCGAAGTGATGGAAAAGCAGTTATTGGAACTGATCAAGATCCATACAGATAAGAATCCAGCTGACATACTGACAAAGGTGGTCTCAAGAAACAAACTCGAGATCTGCAGAGACATTGCCGAGATGGACTTCAAGTGAGAAGTCAGTTCTCCATATGGGCGTGGAGGGGGAGAATTGTTAGTGCAGCACCTTGTAGTGCAGCACCATCTCCACTATCCAAATGGAGAATCCACCAAGAGTGTGGAAGGTAGTAGGTAAGGGCCAATCACCTCCTCCCTCAATTGTGTATAAATTGAGGTGAGGAGGAGGGGGAGATATCAGAAAAACACAGAGTGTAATCTGTGGGAGTTGTGAGAGTTTGAGAGTTCTATAGAGTGTAAGTGAGGTGTGAGTGTGTAAACTCCCTCCGGGAAAAATTCTATAGTGAATAGCTCTCCGTGGACGTAGGCAATTGCCGAACCACGTAAATATTATTGTGTTCTTGTGTGTGATTGATTTCTGGTGTCTCACAGTCCCAACAGCTGTAACTGAAGAAGGCTTGGTGGCAATATCTGCTGGTTGCCCCAAGCTTCATTCATTACTATACTTCTGCCAGCAAATGACCAATGCCGCCCTCATAACTGTGGCCAAGAATTGCCCAAATTTCACCCGTTTTAGATTGTGCATCCTCAACCCAACAAGACCAGGCCCTGTGACTATGCAGCCACTAGATGAAGGTTTTTGGGGAGTAGTTCAATCTTGCAAGGGTCTCAATCGCCTGTCGCTCTCTGGCCTCCTGACAGACCAGGTGTTCCTTTACATTGGAATGTATGCTGAGCAGCTTGAAATGCTTTCCATTGCATTTGCTGGAGACAGTGATAAGGGAATGCTTTATGTTTTGAATGGCTGCAAGAAGCTTAGAAAGCTAGAGATCAGGGATAGCCCATTAGGCAATGTGGGACTTCTAACGGACGTGGGAAAGTATGAAACAATGCGATCCCTTTAAATGTCGTCCTGTGAAGTTACCCTTGGAGGCTGCAAGATGCTTGCAAAGACGATGCCGAGGCTCAATGTGGAAATCATAAATGAAAGCGGCCAGGCTACCCTTGATGATAGACAAAAAGTAGAAAAGATGTATCTGTATTGGACATTGGTTGAGCCGAGGAGGGATGCACCGGATTTCGTGTGCACATTGTAGCTGCATCAGTGGGTGTTTTATTACTGGTTCAGCCATGCCAATTTTTTCTTGTTTTGAATTAGTCGTACTCTATTTAGCCAAACTGATGTATGGATTTTTACTTTGATGTGTTGAATTTGGGTGTACGGTTGGTTGTTGGTTTTATTGATATAGATCTGCTATTCCACATAGATCTTTTTAATAATATTGGTGAAGCCCATTCAGGGTGAATGGGTGATTGAATATTGATTACCTTTGGGGCAAATTTCATTAGTAATTTCATTTTTCCTCTTGGTTTAGCCCACTTGTGGATAATTCTTATTAGGAAAATGCGTGAGAGCTGGAATGTCCCGAATGTCAAAACGACATCATTTTAGTATTCTTACCAGTAAGAGAATGACTCAGATATAGTACGGAAAAATTATCTTATTGGTAAGAAAATAAATCTTACCGCTAAGATAATAAAAAAAATCCCAAAACGATGTCGTTTTGGGATTTCGGGCCATTCGGGCCGTTGATAATTCAAGTTACGTAGCGGAGTTGTTCTTATTATTATTTTTTTGGATAAAATAATTCTTATTATTTGACAGTTAAGTGTATAATTTTTATCTTTTTGAAATTAAGCATATAAGTTTGAGTTAAATAGGCAAATGGTCCCAAAATATGCATTATTTTGGTTTAATCTCGATGTCATAAACGGTCTCCAACCTATTACTCTCGTTATTAGATGGTTGTTTAACATTTTCATCAAGCATATTGGTAGAGAATCAAATGAGAAGAAAGTCTCCCAAATATCTGATTTGTTTTATTTTAATTAGTGTAATCCATGCTATGTACGGGACTTTATAATTTTTTTTTTTAAAAAAAACATTATAATTATCTTGAAGTAATTTAATATTTTATTTTGCGGTATATATGAAATTTATAAGTTAATTTTTATATTTATAACTTTTTAAATTATTAGTTAAAAAAATTAAAAAATATATATAAATATATTTAGGGAAATTTTGATAATTTGTATTAAAAAAAAAGGTTAAATCTAATTAAATGAGATTAACTGAGTTATGACATACTTCTTCTTGTTATGAAAATATGCAAATTTAAAAGTTATAATTAAAACAAATATATAATGTTATTATTAAATATGAAGTGAACTGATATTGATCAATAATTAATATGATATTTCTATTATTAATCCAATAATTTAAGTTATATTTCTTTTCATTTCAATTTCATAATTAAAAATACAATACGAATATAATACACACACGAATTTTTAGTATTTATGAATATTTTCAAACTTTCATCATTTTCTTTTAATTTTTTTTATCTAATTTGATTTTAAATTTGAATAAAAATTTTGATGTGATATGAATTACTTTAACTTTTTCATTAAATTTTTATCAATTTTTAAAAGAATTTTCATTCTTATCTCAATTTTTTTTCTTTTCACCAATTTTGATTTGGTTCCTCTTTTCCAAAAACACTTTTTAGAAAATTTTACTTTCTTGTTTTCCGTATTTTTTTGTTTTTACTGAATTTTTTTAATATTTTAAGTAATTTTTTTTTAATTTTTTACACATACCTAACATAAATATACTTAAAAAGTAAAAAATTTGTGAAAAAAACCTTTTAAAAATTTACTAAATACCAAAAATACAAAAAAAATACAAGAATTCAATACATTTTTTTTTTGTATTTTTATGTATTTATTAATGTTTTAAAATATTTTTTCACAATTTTTTTCACAATTTTTTCACAATTTTTTTATTTTTTAGATATATCTAAGTAACGTGTATATAAAAAAGTAAAAAAAAAGTTTAAAAATTTAAAAATATTCACTAAAAACAAAAGAACATGAAAACCAAAAACCTTACTTTTTAAAAAACTTAATCCAAAAAATTCAAACCAAACACACTGAATAATTTTCAACGTTTCATCTTTTTAAATTTTTATCAAATTATAATTTGATAAAAAAAAATTAATGATTGAAGATTCTCTTAATTGGAATTATAGTGAAATAACATCTTGAAATAGTCAAAGTTTGAGTATGTGGTTGGTTGAAATGTATAATTTAATTAATTCTCTTCTCATATTTGTATAAAAATTGACACTTAAGTTGGATTATTGAAAAAAATTTGGGGTGTCAAACATTTTCTATTGTAAATATCCTACATATTAAAAATGAAAAAAAAAAAAGAAAAAGAAAAAGAAAAGTGTAGCTTTTTGATATGTGTTTATCAGTTTTATTTAATGGACAGAAACAATTGATATTTCAATTTAAAAAATTAAAAAGTAAAACAAAAAAAAAAGATTGAGTTTTTTAGAGATAAAAGAAACCATCTAACTCTTTTATATACTATTACGAAGGACTATTTCAATTTAAAAAATTAAAAAGTAAAAAAAAAAAATAGATTGAATTTTTTAGAGATAAAAGAAACCAACTAACTCTTCTATATACTATTAAGATGGACTATTTTAATCACATAAAAAATAGAAATTATATTTAAATATTATTCCTATATATCATGCTATTATCTACAACTACAGTTGTAACAAATTAACTGTAATATATATGAAAAGTTATATTAAGCTTTCATTTTTAATTAATTGAATTATAATTAACAAACAAATAAATAGCAGTAATGATCTACTGGGATATAAATAAAATAAAAATAAAGAACACAGTGATATTTAAAAGTTTTAAATTTACCTAGTTATACAAAAATCTAATGTTATAGTAAAATCTTGAATTCTTAATAAATTTTCACATTTTCTATAAAATAAAATGACAAAAAACATAAAAAATTTGATACTCATTTTTTTAACTTCAATTTTATGGTCTCCACTGAAGAAAACAAAATCCGATCAAAATTCTTGACATGAAACGGACATAGAAGCTTCAATTGCAACCATAATCACTAATAATTTTTCTCTACAATGCAAACCTATAAACAAATACATAAACCTCACTAAAACCGAAACCAAAACTAAACCAACAGTAAAGAAAGAGAATCACATAGGGAAAAAATAAAATTAAAAAATAAATAAATTTATAGAATGTGAAAATGTTACCTCCAACAACTTAAACCTCACCTAACCCAATCTGTTAGCTCCTCTGCTAGTGCTCGCGAAGTTTAGGAGTTGATATGACTAATCAGATTATTTTTTAAATAAAACTTGAAAATTAATTAATTTATCTCATTAAGTGATTTAAAATTTTGATATATATGTAAAACCCAAGTTGTGTGTAGGATTATTTTGTTGGATAGATTAGTAATTAAATTAATTTATATGGGTCATTTATTAATATCAAAGAATTAGTTATGAGATGGCATTATATTTCCTATTACTTAGATGGGTAATTTTGTAACTTTGAGAAATTAGGTTAATAAGCCCACCTATTGTGGCTTTAAGTCTTGGAAAACAAACAAAACAGAGGCTGTGAATTGCTCCATAGGCGGCTAGGGTTTGAGAAGGTAAAAGAAAAAGAGAAGAGAGGTTCAAGTGAGGCTACAATAGGGATTGAAGGCAAGACGTTGGTGATTTTGGGACACTCATTGGTTAAGGTAAAATCTGCTTTCTTGTTAATTATTAAGTTTATGTTGAGGAATTTAACAATCAATACATTAAAGGGATTTGGAAGATCTATAGGTGCCTACTTAGGTTTTGAGAATTGGGTGCAATGTGTAAGTGTAACTTTGGGTGGGTAATAGAAACAATGGAATTTTGTATCATGGATCGAGGTGTGTTTTGACTTTTGGGTTTTGTATATTAGGTAAGGTGTGTTTGGCTATTGAATTGGGTGGATTGATTTGGTGTCTCTTGGATTTTAAGCATATATATATATATATATAATGGGTTCTTGTTGATGTGTGAAAGACATCAAAATATTAATTTATTTGAGGTTCTATTTATTAGGTTTATGTGATTGAAGTGGTGGAGTTGGGTGTTTGAAGTTGGTGATTGGAGTGTTATTTCTAAGCGGTTGAGGTAAGTAACCCTCTATCACGTTGGTTCATTTTATTCCTATCGAATCGCTTAAAATAATAAATATATATTTATAGCCTTCGTGTTCTCTTAAAATAAAACATGGGTCAAGTATAAAACAACATCGAATATTATTATGAAAGTTATTTGAATATTTTGTAAAACTATTCAAAATTGTACCAAATGTTTATTCCAAAATATCGAATATTTTATTTGAAAGTTGTGTATTGTTTGAATTTTGAACATCACTCTAGTCGACTATGATTTGGACCCTAGCCAATGGGGGTTATTTATTGGCAGTAAACTAGTTTCTTTTGGGGCTTTACCACGGTCTATGTGTGGTTCTGGGCCTTGTCACGGGCTAAGTGACCATAGTCATTAAGACTCGGGTTTTGTGAATCGAATCATTGAACTATCTGAATATCGAACCATCGATTTGAACAACGAATTACTTTGAATTATCACATTGGTTTTTTATTTAAAATGTATTGTACATTGTTTATTTTTAGCTTTGAAACCATCTTACAAATAATTGTTCATTTATTGAACTGTAGAAAAATTATATTTATTAGTTATCGATTTCTTTATTTATTTTTGTATACTTGATCCAGCTAGCAGTGATGGTTGGTTATTTACTGGGCTTTCTAGCTTACCCTTTTTTTTTTTTTTTTTTCAGATTCTGAAGAGTAGAGCTGCGTGGGATTTTTACATGTGAAAGTGCCGAGAGTATGACTGTGATTTAAGTACTTAGATTATTGTTTTGTTAGTGGATTAAATTAGTGGACTTGGTGGACTTTTTCATATAAGAACTATTTATTTTTATGGATTTTGGCATTATGACAATTAAGGATTTAATTTGAGTATTTTACATTGTGGGTTATGTGATTGGATTTTTAGCCTTGCATGCTCACTTATATGAGTGTGCGGCGTTGTCACGGAGCTTGGGGCGTGACATATATATACATCAAAAAAATAAATAATTATATTACTAAATCATATTTCAAAGATATAGTCATATTTTTTTGGATCTATATATAAATTCTTATCTTTTTTTATTTTTATTTTTGTGTGGTTTCTATTTGGTTTTTTTTTTTAAATTTATTTAAGATGGAGTTGTAGGTGTCTATTTTTTTTTTAATTTAATTTATCTGTGGTTTCTATTTGTTTTTAATTATTATTATTTAGGTAAGTTATGATGTGAGTTAGATATGTGATAGATATGTGAGTTTTACTGATTAAAAGTATAATGGTGGGAGATATTTTCAAATTAGATTTGTTTAGATAAACTTTAAAGATTTTTAAAATTTAAAATTAGATATTGAGATGCAAAAGAAAATTTTTAACTGAATAAATAAAAATTAAATTTATTAATTTTTTCTGTTTGTATATCTGATTTTTAGTTTTTTCTTGTTATGTTATAATATAATATATAAGATATTGATAGATATCTATAACTTTCATAAAAAATATTATCTGATTTTTTGGATAAGAGAGAAGGAATGCAAGTTTTAATATTTTTTTTAGATCTATATCTAAATTCTTATCTTTTTTGTTTTTGTATGGTTTCTATTCGGGGGGTTTTTTTTTTATTATTATTTAAGATAGCGTTGTGGGTATCTATTTTTTTAAAATTTAATTTATCAGCGGTGTCTATTTGTTTTTAATTATTATTATTTAGGTAAGTTATGACGTGAGTTAGATATGTTATAAACATGTGAGTTTTATTGATTTAAAGTATAATGGTGGGAGACATTTTCAAATTAGATTTGTTTAGATAAACTTTGAAGATTTTTAAAATTTAAAATTGGATATTGAGATGCAAAAGAAAGATTTTAACTGAATAAATAAAAATCAATTTTTTTAATTTTATCTAGTTGTATATCTGAATTTTAGTTTTTTTTTTTTTTGTTATCTTATAATATAATATATAAGATATAGATAGATATCTACAACTTTAATAAAAAAAATATTATCTGATTTTTTTGAAAAGAGAGAAGGAATGCAAGTTTTAATATTTTTTTTAGATCTATATCTAAATTCTTATTTTTTTTAATTTTTGTGTGGTTTCTATTCGGGTTTTTTTTTCTTCAATCTATTTAAGATGGAGTTGTGGGTATCTATTTTTTTAATTTAATTTATTTGTGGTTTCTATTTGTTTTTAATTATTATTATTTAGGTAAGCTATGATGTGTGTTAGATATGTGATAGACATGCAAGTTTATTGACTTAAAGTTTATTTAGATAAACTTGAAAAAACAAAATTTAGTTTTTTTTATTATGTTATAATAATATATAAGATATAGATAGATATCTATAACTTTAATAAAAAATATTATCTGATTTTTTGGGAAGAGAAAAAGGAATACAAGTTTTAGTATTTTTTTTTTGAAAATTGGTAAGAGAGATTAGGAGGGAAAGATTATGAAATATTTTTGTTATTAAATAAATAAATCAGTCAATAATTTTTTTAATCTATTTTGTAAATTAAAAAATTAATAATTTTAAAAAATTGATTAATTTGTCCCATTAAGTGATTTAAAATTTTGATATATATAACATAATTATATTACTAAATCATAATTCAAATTTAGATGTTATACATTTTTGAGATCTATAGCTAAATTCTTATCTTCTTTATTTTTGTGTGTAACCATAGTATATAGAAGAAATTGAAAAGGGTGTTGCAGTAATTATGAGAGAAGTCAAAAGGGATTGTGGGCTAGGAGAAGTTAATAAATGCTGAGGTTCTTCTTTTTTTTTTTGTTAAATCAAAAAATTAGAAGATTAGGATTAGGATATTGGAGCTCCCACAAAATTTGTAGATTAGGAACCCCTTTTTTCTTATATAATATACTAGCCTATCGCCCGTGCTATGCACGGGATAATTATAGATATTTATATTTGTTTTAATTTGTTTTAATATATAAATTATGTTTTTTAAGATTTTTTATAAAAATAATTTAACAATCTTATCACTAATCATAGTGTACAGGAGAAATTAAAAAGGCTACTGCAGTAACTATGCACGGGCTATATCTATAATTATTTGTATGAGGGGATTTTAAATGTTAATTAAGGATTTTGACCAAATCAATAAATGTAGGCATGTGGATTGGAAAAAGTTAATAAATGATGATCATGGGATTTTGACCAAATCAATAAATACTGAGTTTTTTTTTTTAAATAAAAAATTTTAAAAATTAAGATTGAGAGATTAAAACTCCCACAAGACTTGGGGTTTAAAAATCCCATTTTCCTTAATATATTTGCAATTATATATGTGAATTACGATTTTTAAATGTCTTTTTTTTTTCCCTTTTTTAATATTATATTAAAGTTTAATATTTTGATAATAATCATATGTGTTGAACTTTTCCATGAATTAAATGTCTTCTTTTTTTTATTATATTATATTAAAATTTAATATTTTGATAATAATCATATGTGTTGGATTTTTCAAAAAAAAAAAAATTTATGCTTGTTCTTAATTCATTAATATTTTGATAATAATCATATGTGTTGGGACTTTTCAAGGAATTCATGTGTTGGATTTCAAAAAAAAAAATTTATATTTGTTTTTAATGCATTAAAGTGTTATTATGATGGTAAGACTTGGGGGTTGGGAGAAGTTAATAAATGCTAAGGTTTTTTTTTTTTTAAATCAAAAAATCAGGAAATTTAAATTGGGAGATTGGAGCTCCCACAAAGTTTGGGGTTAAAAACCTCCTTTTGTTTAATATATAGTATAGATAGATAGATAGATAGATAGATAGATAGATGCCATAGATGATAGATGGTTTTCTAAGCCTAGTTTAAATTGATACAAAATTGTTCAAGTCTGACTAGACCCAATCTCTTATCTTGAGGCCTCGTTTGGGAACAGACTATTTTAGTAATTTTTTGGCTTTTTGGTTAAAATATGAGGTAAAAAAAATTAGTATGTTTGGGGTAACTTTTTGACTTTTTACGAAAAGATGTGCAAAAAGTAGAGAGAAAAGAGAATTTTTGACTTTTTAGTATAGGTTATAGGCTTTTTGATTTTTTTAGTAACTTTTTGACTTTTTAGCTAAAATGTCAACTTGCCAAACGAGGCCTGAATTTATTACCTATCTAAGCTCAATTTAGGGTGTTTTGAGATGATTTAAATAAGTGTATTTTTTGACTTTTTATAAAATATAAGTTGGGTATGGGTTGAGTTTGAAGTAATGTGGTAAAGAAGTGATGTGACTTAAATAAGATGATGTAATTTAAATAAGATAATGACTTTTTGACTTTTTTAAGTTATGATAAACAAGGCCTAAATCTCAATAAATTAAACAGAGGTTAAACTTGAATTGATTAATACTTTCAATTTTTTGGAATTAGGCCGCGTTTATTTTTAGAGTAGTGCTACATCACATTTTATTTATCGTGTCCTCATAAATTACCCAAATCGTTCTCACAAACAAACCCGAATTGAATTTGAGTTTGAAAATTGAGCTCAAAGTCCGTATCAAATTTAAAATTATATTATATCATTCAAATTTAATTATTTTTTAGAGTGGCTCGACTTAATTCTGTCCGAATTTTTAGGGTGTGTTTGGTTTGTGTTTGTAAAGTAGTTTTTGAGATAAAAAATACGAAAACTTGTTTAGTTTGCTTTTTTTAGAAATAGTTTTGAAAAATTATTTTGGAGAAAGAGTTTTAAAAAAAGTGATTGATTTGATGTGTATGAGAGAGAGAGTGATTTTAGAAAGTAGGTAATCAAACAAAATTTTAAGATTTTTTTTGAAAAAATTTATTTGATTTAATTATTCTTAAAAATTTATTTATAGATAATTTTTTTAAAAATTTTTTCTGAAAAATAAACCCAACGAGCCCTTAATTTTGTACGCTTGCAACCTATTGTTTGGAGGCCCTCGAACTTTTAAAATTATAGTGTAAAATCCTGGGGGACCAACCAAAAGAGATGATGACGTTGGTATTTTTGAGTTTTTTTTTTAAAAAAAAATTAATAATAAACAAACACACAGACAGAGAGGAGGGATAAGAAGTGAGAAATAGAAGAGAGAGAGAGAGAGAGAGAGAGAGAGAGAGAGAGAGAGGGCCATGGGCTTTCGCCGAACCGCAAAGACGACGCAACCACCTCCATTTCCCAAGAGGCGCAAAAGGAGGAAGATCTTTCTTAATTTCACTCCATTAAAATCTTCATTTCATCATTCTTTTAATAAATTGTTCTTCAACTTTACTAATTGAATACATGGGCCGAGATGTCATCATCTAGGCCGAGGTGTGCATCATCTAGGCCGAGATGTTATCATCTAGGCGTTCTAGATCTTTGATCCTTACACCTAGTGATCTTGTTCCTGGACTGGTGTGACCTACGCTGAGGTGTGGCACATCTAGGCCGAGGTGTGGCACAGCTAGGCCAAGTGTTATCCTTCCGGCCGAGATTAGTGAGACCTTGCTAGCCGAAGCCTATGTCCTAATCCGAGATCATTGCCTTGTCAGAGTGCCCATGCCACCTTACTTGTTATACACACTTTGTCATACTCTGGTCTTTTCATTCTGGCGCTTTTTTGAGGAGATTCAATCCGGTGATGCCACATGTCCCAGCAGAGGGTTAAGTCAGGTACTAGTTGAGAAAACATATCATTTGCTATATCTTTGCCTTCGAAGAGAGAGAAGCTCTAGGAAAAGGAAGAGAAGTTCTTAGAGTGAGAGAACTAGATTTCCAAGCTTGATCTTCATACCTTGAACTGTTAGATCCGTGTTTTGAGGTTAGATTCTTAATTCACTCTTGTTGTTGTTTATGTTGATCTAATTGCATTGCATGATCTAGCATGATTCATGAGCCATGTATTGATTTAAAGTTTGGTTTTAGAAAGAGAAAGTGATGTTTATGTGTTTTTGAAGAAAAATCATGTTTTGATCCGAAAGTTTGTATCAAGATCCATGTTTTTGTGTTTGTTTTCATGAAACCTCCAAGTACGGGTACCCAGGTCCATATTTTTGAACTCATCTCATGAAATCTCAGATTTTGTAATAACAAGTTATGATTTTAGCATTCGTGTTCTTCATGTTTGTGTTCTTCATGTTCTTCAAGAGAAAACACAGATTTCCAGACTTCATTCGCTTAAGTGTAGTCACCGAGACCCGCTCTTGCCTAGATCTCACACCTAGGCCAAACATCGTATCTCACCTTGGCCTACCTTGCATGATCACTTGCACCTTAGCCTATCTTGCATGCACACCTAGGTCGACCACCACACACTTAGGCCTAGGAGACCACACCTCGGCCAAGAGGTGTGGGACCTCGGCCAAGACTTCCTGAGTTCACCCAGCTAGGCCATTTTGGCCTAGATCATCTATGTGCATCCATTTCGAGACTTGGTTGGTACCCAACATGTTTTCCCTAGAAGAAAAACAGTGTTTTGAGTCCCAGCACATGTTTTGCTTTGTCTTGACTTGGTTTTGGAAAGAAATGCCGGGATCATTTTTATTCATGTAAAGCTTGTTTTGGGAATGCATTGCATAACCATCTTTGAGCATTCTTTCTTGTCTTCCGGAAATGCATTTAGTTGACTTTGTCATGTATTTGTAGGTCTTGGATTCTTGCCTTAATCCCTACACCCGAAGAACTAAGTGAGTGGTATTTCTAATAAAGTTATGTTATAATGTTTTGATAAAACTTTGTTTTGCTTTGTTTTGGAAAAGTATTTGATCAAGTATGAATGATTATCTCTTAGTTTTGTATCAAGTATTATGTTTGTTTTGATGACATTGTTGGAAGGTCATTTCGTGCTGGGGGACGTTAAGCCTATGCAGCATCTTTGTTTGAGATATCTCTTTGCCATCGACGGTCATGTACGGATGGTACCATTGACGGTCTTGTATGGGTGGGTTTTTCTAATCGATTCCGGATCGGTTATTCCTTTGTTTTGTTAGGAATGTCATCCTTTGTATTATGTAGATGGTAGTAAACATCCCAAGAAGCTTGAAAGATTTTGATTGATGAACTTGATTCGTCCCATGTTTTGTTACAAGATATGATATGTATTGTTCTAATAAAGATCTCGGATATCATTCATTCAAACCTTTATTACTCATATCATTCACTGAGTATCCAAGCTCACCCTCCCTTTTATATATATGCAAGTGACGAGCAAGAAGGCGATGACGCCTAAGATATTATGTACAAGATGTTTTGGATTCATGTTTTGTCAGCTTCGTAGTTTGTAATTCATGTCTTTTGTATATTTCGGCTTGAGAAGCCTTTTGATCAAGATGTAACATGTACTATATTTTATTTGTATTCAAGTTGTAAAACCATGTTAAGATTTATGTCATTTCATTTGATCCATGCATAGCTCTTGTGGACTACTTAGATTCAAATTTGCTTCCGCACATGTAAGCACCATATGTATACTCTGATTGTGTGTGAATTTTTGTAAGTTGGCCTTTGGTAATCTCGGATTACTGGCCATCACGGCACCATTCTACTAGGGGCGGATGGGGTCGTGACAGATTCGCGTTTGGATTTCTGTGCAAACTATTCTTCTTTACATGTCGATCGATGGTTGATTGGATTATGTTTTGTTTGTGTGCTCTCCGTATTTCAAAATATTAGTGCATTTGCTGTACTAGATTCACATTTTGATGGAAGAACTAAGATGAGTAACAACATCACACTAGTGTCTCTTCTCTTTTAGAATTCTTCATCACTGATAGTGGATTGTTTTCTATTTTTCTGCTGTCACAAACTGTTTTTCCTTCTTATTCCTGCGCGAATTGATTTAAGACATTTATGCTTCTGTGTATTTTGTAGGTAGAAAGTGATGTAGTAGTGTCCAGTGGTTTCAAGTTCTGGTTTGGAAAAAAAAAGAAAAAGAAAAAGAAAAAGGAAGGAAGATTTTTTCTTAAAGCACACACATACACACTATAACCCCATTTAGCTGCATATGTTTTAAAGTGCTTCCTCAGATTTTTACAAACACTCTAATAGTTCATTTTTGTTTGGTGTTTGACTTCAGGCATATGCATTGATTCTTTGCACAACCATGAATCCTTTGTGTATCATTGCTTACTGGCATGGAGGTCAGAAGATTTGTCCCGTCCGTTGTTTCTGGGGTTTTAGTATGTACTTGGGTCTATCGCCGCATTCTTGGAATGATAGTGGTAGTTGAAACGAGGATGAACTCTATCTATAGATACCTAGTATTGGCTTCTTATTGGATTGGGAATTGCCTTTCTTTGAACTTTTAGCTGAATTTATAGGGTATTTCAATTTCTACAGTGAATTTTTAGCTGAAGTTAGGGGGAATTTCAGTTTCTGCATTAATTTAGTGGCATGATAGGAGTTCACTACTTGGGTTTCATGCGTTTGTGATGAGGAGTTTCATTTGGCAAAACTAAGCAGAGATTTGCGTATGCACGGCAGTAGGAAAGGAGACCATCAACGAGAACTCTTTATGCCTTTTTAATCAAGATAATTATTTGTTACTGCAAAACTTAGTGATGGGCTTGCCACAAGTTTCATCCAGTGAATCTGCTGAGGAGGCTACGGAGTCTTTGAGAACATCTGTGCATAGTCCACCTCGGTTTGTTAATGTGAGCACTTGTGATTTGGATGGAATGCATGTTGGAAGCATTAGCCAAACTGTTGGAGATTCCTTATGCTCTTCTTTAGGAGATTTTCAGGAAACAACCTCCTTGGAGCAATCAAAGTTGTCAGATGATTCCTTTAAGTGTAAAGGGGCCATGGATGTTGGATCCAATGTTCAAGAATTGAAAATTGGTTCTATGGATGAACTGGGGTTAACACCTAACACTGGTCAGAATATTCAGTGTCCTGCCTCTAGGATCATGGGGTTTGAGTGTGGTAGGAAGAATTATTTTTGATATGAATTAAATGAGGTTTCGGATGATCATGTTCATTCTTCTTCTGTGGCTGGTATCACACTTAATGAAACTGAGTCCAGTGGGTCACTGGTCAAGAAGCGATTGTTGTCACCATTGAGTAGTGTGCTTTCTGCAGATCAATTGGGTGTTGATCCTCTAGATATTAGCTGCCGCAACTTTCAAGTAAACTCCCCTGGTAGTTGTAGGACTCCTGCGGCTCAAGATTATAAGAAAGCAAATACTGGAAGTAGAAACCATTTGATGAATCAAATCTGGTCCGTATGTAATTGTTCAGAAAGGAAGGATATGTTATACGATTATGGTAGACCAGACTCCATTTTTTTCACTGATGGTCCTTTAGTAGAGGACAAGGAGGTGTTACCTTATACTTGTTTATCTTCACCTGGACAAGATCCTTTCAAAAATTTAAGAAAGGTAAGAACCCGGACTGGGGTGATATCCATATCCCCAGAAAAGGTGATGTCGTCCCCTCTTTCTTTGTCTCCTCTTGGTCCAAAATTTTCTGAAACAATGAAAGCTGCAAGAGGATGCAGCAATGTCAGGAAAGAGATAGGGGGTGATTATTTAACCTTTAAAAAGGTGGTACGCTCCCTTAACAAAAATATCTCTGGCATTATCTTTGCCCCTGAAGAAGATAATTTTTCAAGGGCAAGTAAACCATTTGAAAATATTGATCTTTTGTAAAAAGAGTCCCATTCGTCTTCCCTGGAAAGTAATAGTGGAAAAAGTTGGCCTTTGTCTCATGATTCCATACCCCACTGCATGAAGTTGGGTAGAAGTTTGAGAGGACTTCCTGCTAGGAGGTCATTGGTTGGTTCGTTTGAGGAATCCCTGCTGTCTGGCCGGTTGTCATCTGGAAAATTCAGTCAGGTTATATTTTTGTTACTCTATATCTGTAGACTTTCTTGTATGCCCTTTTTATCTTTTCATGTAGTCTTGAGAGTTCACTTTCCAATGTTGTTGATATGTGAGTCAAATGCCCATTTTTGGATCTTGATTGTGCAGAGAATTGATGGCTTTCTAGCTGTACTAAGCATAACAGGAGGCAGCTTCTCTCCATAATCACAGAAACTTCCTTTTGCAGTAACCAGTGTTGATGGAGATAACTTCTTACTCTACTACACATCCATAGATCTTGGAAGAACTCCATTGAACAATTACAGATTCCAGAATTTGAAAAGAGACCTTAGTAATGATGATTCACAAGGTGCTAAGAGTCGTTTGCGCATTCCAGTGAAGGGGCGCATACAGCTGGTTATACTATTCTCCCTCTAACTTATCATTTATTATTTGGCCCATATGCATTCAGTATATACAAGAATGCTTTGCGCTTGAGGTACAAATTTATAGCGTGATGTGTTACTGTACCTATGTGAGTGCCTGCTGTTTAATTTACCGGTTGTTTCAGCTTCCTTGACATGTTGTGTGACATTTTATTTAGGCAGTTGGTTTAATAAGCCGAGCCTCTGTTGGTGTTAATTTTTTTCTTGTTTATTCATGTTCTTTTAACATTGATGAGCCAAAGTCGCCAAGGTTCTCCTTGTCTCCAATGTTGCATCTCATTTGGCTTGCAAGAAGATTGTTGGAACTTGACTCATTATATAAACAAGTGAAGTTTTTTGAGTTTGGCTCAGACTTAGCTTGACAGAGTCATACACATGTTGGAATATATGGGAAGAAAAAAACAAGAAGCAATCTACTTAAGGTTGCCTCGTGATCAATTCAATTGGACACAGTTAATTATTCAAGCCAAGCTTGCCAAGCTTGAATACTGCAGTATTCAGCTCAGCTTGGCTTGATTACCACCCTAGTACCTTTTACAAGATTACCAGTGTTGTTGCTTGCTCATTTCAATTTGTTGTGTTGTTTGTTCTATTGAATATTTTAATGACATAAGTTGTGGATATATGGTGAAACAATTGGTCCTCACTTTCTATCAATCTGGATGATTTCTTAGGTTCTAAGCAACCCGGAAAAAACACCTCTTCATTCCTTCTTTTGTGACTATGATTTGAGTGACATGCCGGCTGGTACCAAGGTAAGTTGAAACAAATATAGCATTCATATCAGATGTTGATTATTGCTTTTAACTTTTCTGCAATTTCCTAAAAAGCTTGATATTTAGTCTGCCTAATCACAATCTTAGAAGTGTTTGTGTTCCTCCGAGTTTCTCGCTGACAATCACATGTATTGACCTTACCTCCTCAACTGTCATTTTAAAGGCCTGTTCCCACACAGGTATATCACCTCCAGGTCTCCCCCCTTCTACCCATTTTGGTTGCACAAAAAGAAAACAGAAAAAGGAAGAAGTAGGTCCCTGGTGGCACTGGGTAGGTACTGTGTTGAAGCTGAATAGGATAATCATGACTTGAATCCTTTGTATGAAAGGAGGGCAAAATGAAAACAAAGAATTAATAGAAGAAAAAAGAAAAAGTGATTCTCTTGTGATAATTTGAGAATGCTGTAAGTAGTAAATGGATCTTGAGTCTAACATTTATGTGTTGGTCTGAAATATTGGATGTTCTATTATGCCTGCACATGTATTACAAAATGGAGAAAAATGGAGACACACGGTAGAAAGATAATCAGGCCCAATAATTATCAAATAACAGGAAAATATATCAGGGACCAAAGTCTTGTAAGCTTTGATGCCCACTTCAAATGAATATATGACGAAGAATTGTTTATCAGCACATCATTGCATGCACTGTTGTTTTCTTATTACACTTTTATTTTATTTGCTTCTAGCAGTAAGACTGGAATTGAATTCAGTCGGTAATTATTTTTGCATCCTTGTTCAATTTGGAGTAGACATTCTTGCGTCAGAAGGTTACCCTAGCCGGTTCTGGCCCAACTTCAACGCGGGTGACAGGAGAGCACAGAAATTTTGACACGAACTACAACGATAAGGTGACTCCCTTGGAAAGAAGTCATCCTGACCAAAGTATCAAAGAAAGTGAGGGCTCTAATTCGATAGGTTCAATGGGTACAACAAATTTTTTAGAAGAACACTATAACATTAGAAATATAGGTTTCCCTTCCCTTATAGATCAGAATGAATGTGACAACACTCTGTGCCACGGAACTGGTCACAGAGATTTCAGTTGGCCAGATTTATGCCATGAAGCCAAAGATAAATCAGAACATGCTTGTTCAAAGGTCAATGAGAATGCTGCGAGTGGTGGCACTCTACGTTATGCTCTTCATGTCCGTTTTCTATGCCCTTTCTCTAAGAGAAGTGTGATATCAGTTCAGAGGTGCAAATCTGATCCTCCATCTGTGCCACAGAAAACAAAGTTAGATGCTGATAGGAAAAGGAGATTTTATTTATACAATGATATGAGGGTTGTTTTTCCTCAACGCCATTCTGATGCTGACGAGGGGAAGGTATGTTGTTCAATTTCACATTGTAGGGCTTAAGACTGCTTTTAGACTTGATTCTGTTCTTTTTTACTTCTTTTTTTTTTTTTTAGGTATATGGTGTTTATGCTTCTTATATTGCAAATGTTACCAAGTGTGTTTCATCGAAGTCTGCAATGTCTTTATAGTGCTAGCGTGCTGAAGATCTGAACAGGAAATAAATGAAATCTCTTTTTTTAATATCTAAGCTTGTGTACATGTGTGACATTTTTTTGTGTGTTTCATGGCAGTTGAACGTGGAATACCATTTTCCAGCAGATCCAAAATACTTTGATATCAGCAACTGACCACTGTCACATCCTCTCTCCTGAGTGTATGGTTCATCGTCTATGTATATACCAATAATAACACATTCCATGGGACATATCGTCTTGAAATGGCAGCAACACAATTTCACCTCTGAAGAATTTTCGGAACTCACTAATAATTTGATGTATCGAATGTTGTTTCTTTTGACCTCCTAATGGAAATAGTGGCAAGTGTAGGATAAAGTCCTGCTTCAGGGCAATTTGTTGTCTTAATTAAGGTGGAGTGGTTACAATTTGAAAGCATCCCCTAAAATCCTTGTCTACTGTGTGTATAGTTTGTGATCACACATGAGCTTGTAGGGCTAGACTTCAGAATTTTTCAGGCCCGTTTTTAATTGTGGGTTGGGTTTTGGAAGAGAATTTGAAGTCTGATTTGAAATTTCAAATACAATATATTTATGCAGGTATATATATTAGGATAAATTGATAATAAATCTGAAAGAGGGAAGAACTCAATGTTCAATCAAGAGCTTGTTTGGGATTTCTTAAATAAGTGTATGTATTTAGATAAGTATATTTATGTAGGTCACATTAATTTTTTATTTTTATATACATCTTTTTATGTTAAAAAGTATATCTATTTAAATTATTTTAACCAATCTCTAAGTTAATTTATATATATATATATATATTTTATGTTAAAAATTTATAAAATAAATGATTCTAGTTATCATTATATTGCATGTGAGTGAGGATTAAAACAAAAAAGATTGGTAGCTCGAAATCTGTGGCTCGAATATGGCCCGACTTTTATACCCACCCACATATCTTTGTACACCTCCCTTTGTTATTCATCTCAGTTTTACGTTTCATTTCAAATAAAAAAAAAAACAAAAAAGATAAACAGAGTAAAGAGAGGAGACCCATATCGCGACCCATATCGCCGATTTCTGTGTGTGCCGACGAGGTTGGTGCTGCCGCGGATGAGGCTCGTGCTGGTTCTGTGTGTGCAGGTGCTTTCGCTGTTGGTCTGTGTGCCAGACGGGTTGCCATTGCTACTGTGCGTGGTGACGCTGCTGCTGTGTGTCCAAAGGGTGCGACGCTGCTGCTGTGTGAAGGGTGTGGCTGCTCTTACAGGTGGGTGTGCTGTCCATGCTCTTAGTTGGTTTTGTTTTAAATTTAGGGTTTATAAGTGTTTGATTTGATTTTGCTTAGAACAAAAATGAACAAGTATTGAGAACAAGTTTTTGATTTTTATTTGAGAACAAGTATTGAGAATAAGTTTTTGATTTTTATTTGAGAACAAGTATTCAAAACAAGTTTTTGATTTTTATTTGAAAACAAGTATTGGGAAGAAGTATTGAGAACAAGTATTGCTCAGAAAAAATTAACAACTATTTGATTTGATTTTATTTAAAGTTGTTTATGTTTTGAATTGATCAATGTTTATGTTTATGTTTTGATTTACTGTTTATGAACAAGTATTGAGTATTGTAGGGAACAATATGGGTAATTTTTATGAACAAGTTTTTAGACATTGGAGGTACTCTGCTGGGAGGGATTCTGGGAATTATGCTTCTGGCTATTTGATCATGTGTGCTTACAAACAAATGTGAATGTTTGAGTGGATTTTGTAGAATTTGGCTTGTTTTTAAGTTTTTTGGAAGGAGGTGTTTTGGACATTCATTTCAAACAGACCCACAGTTAAACATTGACATTGATTTAAAACAAACCCCACATTTGAAAATGAACAAGGACAACATGATGTTGAATTTGAATTGAACTTGCTTTGTTTACTGTTTGAAGTAAATGTATCATAATCATTCATACCAGTGAATTGAGTTTCTTTGTGTTGTTATTATTGGTTTGAAGAATTTGTATTTGTATTGTTAAACTTAAATTGAGTTTCTCTCTAAATGTATATTTTGTTTCACTTTGAAGCTACAATGGATATTGACTCAAACAATAATTTATTCAATGTGAGTGAGGAAGTTGAAGAACATGATAACAATCTTGAATTTAATGAGAGTGATGAAGTTGAAGAACCGAAGAAGGGGATGTATTTTAACTCAAAGCAAGAAGTGTACGCATTTTATGCAAAATATGCGAAATAACTTGGATTTGCTATAGCTTATAGAACACAAAATGTAACAATGGATAGGGAAGTGAAGTACTTTGGAATTGAATGTACTTGGGCTCGGAATAGAACAAAAAGATTAGAAGTAAATCCCTTGGAACCATCTTTGTCATCAAAAATTGATTGTAAAGCAAGGGTAAGAGTCAGTCTACAAAATGATGGAAGATATAAGTTAACCACAATTGTGCTTGAGCACACTCATGATTTGATTCCTACTGACTCATGGCATTTTGCAATGAATAAGAGGATTCTTACTCCGGTGAAGAAGAGACTAGAAGTTAATGATGCAACAGGGATTGGGGTGGCTAGGAATTTTCATTCCATAGTTGTTGAAACAGGGGTATATGAGACATTAACGTTTGATAAACGAGATGCAAGAAATTATAAGTTGCATGTCAGATGCTTCCCCAAAAGCTATAATAATTGACCAGTGTAGAGCAATGCAAAATGCCATAAAAATTGTCTTCCCACATGCTCAACATCGTTGGTGTTTATGGCACATAATGAAGAAAATTTCGGAGAAATTGAGAGGATATTCGCAATATGAATCCATCAAGGTTGCTTTGAGTAATGCAGTTTATGATTCATTCACAAAAAATGAATTTGATGAATATTGGGAAGAAATGATTACAAAATTCAATTTGAATGATAATGAGTGGTTGGGGGTATTATACCGTGAGCGACATAGGTGGATTCCTGCCTATGTGAAAGACATATTTTGGGGTGGCATGTCAATTACACAACGAAGTGAGAGCATGAATGCATTTTTTGATGGATATGTGAACTCCAAGACAAGCTTAAAGCAATTTGTTGAATAGTATAACAATGTCTTGAGAAGTAAGGTAGAGAAGGAGACAAAAGCAGATTTTAAGTCCCGTAACAAATTGTATGATTGCTTAACGGTGTATCGTTTTGAGAAGCAATTTCGTGCAGGTTACACTAATTCAAAATTTAAAGAAGTTCAAGCAGAATTGAAGCGTCTAGTGTATTGTCGTGCAAATCTTATCAATGAGGAGGGAACAATTTGTACTTATCATGTGAGGGAGGCTATTCTTCTGGGTGAAGGGATGAAGAAAGTGGAATTTGTTGTGTACTTTAATTCAACTGAATGTGAGTTTCAATGTATGTGTCAGTTGTTTGAGTTTAGAGGCATTATGTGTACCCATTCACTTTGTATGCTCATTGAGAGATCCATATATGAGGTGCCAAATAAATACATTATTTCAAGATGGAGAAAAGACTTGGAAAGAAGGTACACATGCATTCCAACAACATATACTAACTTTGGGTCTGCTCTACATCCAAAGTTGCATGATAATTATCACAACACGTTGGATGAGATCCTAGAACTTGCTACCAATGATGATGCTAAACACAAAGTGATTCAACTTGGGTTGATGAAAATCAAGGATGAAGTGAGAACAGTTCAATCAAGTAGTGCGAGTAATGTGCCACGTACTAGTACTTTACCACCTTCAAGTAGTTCACCAAAAAGTCCGCCTCGTATCAATACTACAAAAGAAAGCATGACTCGTAAGGTACTCAGTCCTTTGGTTGCTCGCCGAAAAGGCCATCTATGTATGAAACGGAAGGTTAGCAAGATTGATGCAATAGTGAATCTGTTGAAGGGAAAGAATAAGAAGGCTAATCCGGTATAGGTACATTTTTCATTCCGCACTACATATGTATATTTTAGAATTTGTTAAACTTAAAATATTCATCACTGTCTGGTACTATAGGGTCGCAAGGTGCGTCAAGGTGAACCTCGTAAGTTAAGCTTTCCTTGTACGGGAGGCGTGCAACACTATGTACGGTACGTGTTAAATATGAAGGTTGTTTCGTGTTTTTTTTTTTAGATTTTAATTTTATTGTTTCAAATTACTAATTAACTTGTGTTACTATTTCATCATTAGGTGCTGCCAAATCAACCTTACTATTGTCCGTCTATGGATGCCATAGAAGACAGTATGTATGTATCGGTATGTGTTGAACGGACTTAATATTATAAAACTTTGTTTGTTGTGGGTTGATATTTTAGTTCTTCAAATTACTAATGCCATTTTGTTACTATTTCATGAAAAGGTGTCGGAAAGTCAACCTTACTATTTGCCTTGTATGGATGCCACACAAGACGGTATTTATGTACCGGTACGTGTTGAATGTATTCTTCTGACAAAATAAATTTTATATTGGTGAATATGCTTGTGGAATTTTTTTTGTAATATTTACTTTATTTTTACAGGCACCGGTTAGCACAATTGGGGACGACATTGGAAGAACATCTCATACTCAAGCTGGAATGATATACAATATTAGCAGTCAAAGTTCGATAGTACCATCAAATTTTGTTGACTTGAACATCGACGGGGATCCGAATGTCCCATTTTTTTTTTTTAGTTTCGAAGTGCTAATTGTACATGAATTTCATTTGTAAACTTCGGATTGTTTGGTTTCATTTGAAAATTGATGGAATTGGTAGCTGTCCCATTTTAGGTTGAATTGAATTACAGGTTTAACACAATACTTGGTGGAATTTGTTTTGTTGAGTGAATTGTAGGTCCTGTGTGTATGTCTTTGTTGAATTGAAAATTGGTGGAATTGGTGGAAGTTATTGAAAGAAACCTGTTGATTTTGTCTGTGTGAATTACAGGTTCAACACAATGTCTCTATGAATTATTCATGTCTGTGTGAATTGGTGGAAGTTGGTGGAAGTTGTTCCCTTTTATTTATGTCTGTGTGAATTATAGGTTCATTCAAGATTCTTCAACAGATTTGTTGAAACAGATTTCAGGTTCAACAGACTCAACAGATTTTTTGAAAGGAATTACAGGTTCAACAGATTTCTTGAAAAAAATAGGTTCATTCAAGGTCATTCAACCTGTGTGTATGCTTCTCATCGAAGCCAACAGATTCTTGAAATATTCATCTCAATAAGAAATATTCATCTCAATAACAAATATACATCTCAATAGAAGTCAAAGAAATGTGCACATTATACACATTATCTACACTGTTAAGCAACCATTACATATAATAACATATTCTACATTCATAAGCAATCAACATAATTGTATTAATTAAGCAACCAACAGATTTTTCGGCATTTGGGGCTTTGGTATATGAAATAACTTGGTTTTCAGATTGATTGCAGTACAAATCTGTGTTCATTTATGCTCCACTTACAACCTATATGCCTTCCTCAACAACAATTTGTAAAATTCTGAACTTTAATGGGCTATGCTCAATTAATGGTTCAAAATGGAAAAAAGAAATGCATACAATCCAAATATTTCACAAAGATAGGAAATTTTACTTCTTGATGGTCCATCGAATGGATGAAATACAGGAAGACTAGAAACAAACAAAGACACAGACAGGAAATTGCAAGATGGGGTTGAGAGAACATTGCGTGCTACATTGAGTACAGAGATTAAAGTACAAAAAGACACAAAAATATACAAAAGAAAGTCATTTACATGATAAAGTGCCAAAAGACACAAAAAACAATGACAACAATCATTGCCTTCCACTTCTTCTCCATCCTTTGAAGCCTTCTGCCAATCTCACAAAGCCTTGTCAGTAGATTGTTTAATTCTTCTGTTCTTACAGCTTTCTAAGATCCAACATTGGAACGGATTGTGGAGCTAGTGTTGTCATCATCTTCATCTGCGAATTTGAAGTAATTACAGTGTTCCTTATGACTCTCCTTATGACTCTATAATGCACAACAATTACTTAATCAAATCACAGAAATAACAGTTAGTTAATCAAATCACAGTGACAGATCTAATTATATAATAGATACTTACATATTTCAATGGGCAAACAAAAAACAAACGTCATTGGTTTCCATTTTCATTCGTGCGTACAATATACATCGCTACAGTTCTCCCACAAGCACACAATTTTGGTTTTAATCTTATGTTACTATTATTAGTAAAAGAAGAAGCCCTAGTTCTCTAAAACAAGGAGAATAATTAAATATGTAAAGGACAAAAATATTTATTATAAAAACATAAAACATCATTTTAGAGAACTATGGGTTATAGAGAACTAGCACGAGCCTTGTCGGTGGCAGCACCAACCTCGTCGGCACACACAGAAATCGGCGATTGGGTCTCCTCTCTCTCTCTACTCTGTTTATCTTTTTTGTTTTTTGTTTTTTTTAAAATGAAACGTAAAACTGAGATAAATAACAAAGGGGGTGTACAAAGATATGTGAGTGGGTATAAAAGTCGAGCTATATTCGAGTTACAGATTTCGAACTATCAATTTTTTTGGGACTAAAAATGAAGTTTTGAGAAGATCCGAATAGGATAATACTTTCATAATTTTTCCTGCAAAGATTACAGATGTTGGGTATCCTCTCAAATCAACCGTTTAAAATTATCACCAAGTAAGTAATACACATAAAGACATCCTGAAAAGAAACATGTAAAACAAATATTTAATTTAAATGTGATTCACTTCACATTTATATCTTCTGGCGCACGTCCTCTCTCTCCTTGTGAGCTCAACTTCTGCCGATATATGGAGAGAGAAAGAGGAGAGGGGGGAAGAGGACAAAAAATACAAAGAAATTGCCTGTTAAGATGCTGTGGCAGCCATAAAAAGAGTAAGGGTTTGTTTAGAATAATTTAAATAAGTATATTTTTTAATTTTTTATAAAAAAATATAAAATATGAATTAAATTTAAAATAATATAATAGAGAGATAATATAATTTAAATGAGATGATATAACTTAAATAAAATAATAACTTTTTATATTTTTTATATTATACTAAACTTGGCCTACATGGTAGCACACATTCTCTCTCTTCTTTCCACTGTCCAATGTCCTTTCCAGAGATCACGGGTTCGTTTGCTTTGATTTTCTGAAAAAATTTTGAGAAATTTTCTCTACAAATAAGTTTTCAAAAGTAATCAAACCAAACAAATTTTCTCAAAAAAATTTCTCAAAACTTGTAAACCAAACAAGTTTTTCAAATAAATCTCTCTCTCACACATATCAAATCAATCACTTTTTCCAAAACTCTCTCTCAAAATCATTTTTCAAAACATCTTTTGAAAAAAACTAAACCAAACATATTTTCGTACTTTTTATCTCTAAAACACATCTCTCAAACACAAACCAAACATATCTCACGTCCTCTTTTCTTCTCTTTCTGATTCCTACCCTCTATCCTAACCTACCTAACAATACTCTTTCTTTTTTACCCTTCTGCCCCCTTCTCTTTTTTCTTTTCTTTCACTTGGTACAGTGAAAAGCCAAACAAAAAAAAAAACCAAGGATAATTATCTACTGCTTTTTATTTTCAATCGGCAGGCTACATTTCGATTTATGAAGTTCGAATCTCCTAATTAACAAACGCATATCTTGGAGTTATTGTACCTTAACTAACAAATGCATAATTTGAAGTCATGGATTGCAAGACGTAAATTTTGTTTTGAAAAATTTATTTGAATTATAAGAATTTAATTTGACGCGCATAAACTGATTCAAGATACTCTATATAAAAAAAAAAAAAAAAAACTTCCAGTACGTGTGTTCCCAGCAACGCACTCGACCTCATATGGTGTCTTGTAACCATTACATCACATACAATTAGTTTGGATTTACTAGAGTTAATCTCAATTTTACAATAAAATTCACTCATTCTTAAATTAATTTAGATTTATTTTAATAATTTAAATCGCCTATTTTACATAATTAAATAATAAAATTAGCCATGTGAAAATTTAAACTTATCTAACATTGTGTGTCATATTATTAGATCATTTTTAAATATACGACTTATATATTTTTAAGAATAGACTGTCCATTTGTTATAATATATATATATATATATATAAATTGATCATGTGAAAACTTTCATCTAATCAAGTTAATTTTTTGCGTACATAAATTCTTTTTAACTTGTTATATGAGATTAATGGTTCAAATCATTGACATAAATATAAATTAATCTCATAACATGCCAACTTTACGAAGTTAAGATTTTCAAATTTAACAAATTTGAGCTCCACATACAAACATAATTAAAGTTATGTTTGGCAATAGATTTTTAGCTAAAAAAACACAAAAGACAAAATTAGTTACATAAGTCAATAAGATAAAATGTCACATCCAAACTATAATCATTACATTTTTTTTCTCACAAAAGTTAAAAAAATCAAAAACAAAAATCAAACCAGACTAAAAAAACCATGCTAAAATAATTAAAAAATCAAATTATTTTAACTCTTCCCAACGAAGACTAAATATCATTTTTGTTTTAAAAGTACCGTAATGTGCCATTAATTTTAATTTGACAATTTATTGACCCTATCACCATGTAATCAAACACCATTATGACTTGTAATTAACACTAATTTGAATCATAGTTTGTATATGGCATGCACTATAAATAAATATATTGTAGTATAACCCTAACATTTATAATAGATTTTCTTTTCACAAGAATGAGTTAACTAGGTCAGTTTTTTCCCTCTACGCCAAGTCTTAAAAATTCATACAAGTAGAGAATTTTATTTTTTAAAATTTTATTTTTTGGGTTTGGGGCTATACATATGAATTAAAGAAAACCATAAACAAAATAAAAGTTTATAAGACCTTTGAAAAAAAAAAAAAAATCTATCGTATATGTAAGAAAAATACTTGGTAATTCGAATTTGTGTTGTCCGAATGACTCGAATATATCAAAATAATGTCATTTTGAGACATTTGAACTATTTGGGCCATGAAAATTAAGATCATCAAGCATTGTTGTATATGTAATGAGTAGGCTTAAAAATGTATTAATCCCAAGAGATTGCCTCGATAGTCTTGGGTTTGGCCGTGTGCTCCCCTTATGATTTAGGTTTGAAATCTCCTAAGCACAGTTAATTTCTTGAAATCAGTTGCTTTGCTCCGATTTTAAAATGGTGAAATTAATCCCTGAATTAGTTAATTTGCTTAATTGGATACCAAATTATCTAGAAAAAAAATTAATGAAACATTTGCATCTAATGCACGAACTTGATATTTAGGTCTTGTTTGGCATGTGCATGTTTTAGTTTAAAAGTCAAAAAATTACTAAAAAAACTAAAAAACCTATAATCTATACAAAAAAAGTCAAAGATTATCTTTTCTCTCTATTTTTTACATATTTTTTTTGTAAAAAATTAAAAAATCATTTTAAACATACTAGCTGTTTTACCTCATATTTTAGTTGAAAAGTCAAAAAATTATTAAAATAGCTTATTATCAACGGAAGCCTTAGATTATGTTTAGTTCACTAATTTGAATATATAGAAATTTAAAAGGAGAAAGAATGCTTTCATTAATCCAAAGGCACGGTCTTCCCTCCGATCTCAGATCGGATTGGAGAGTGTTGTTGGGTTTGTGGGAGTCTATCACGAGTCCCATTTCGATAATCTGAACCGTTAATGTGTACAACTCATCGAGCACTATATGTCTATAAAAAATAAAGTTGATCGAATATCGATTGTTATGTGATCAAATCAGTTCTGTATAATAAAAAAATAGATGATGAAAAAATAAATGATTGACAGAAAACCAATCTGTTAATATAGTTATTGATATCTGATCAACGTAATTTTTTATAAATATATAATACTCGCTAAATTTTATACATTAAATGATTTAAATTATTAAAATGAGATTCATAATAGACTCCCATAAACCTAACAACACCTTTCAATCTATCCAAAATTGGAGGGAAGCCAGACCATAATCCAAATACGAAAGAATATTATTTATGGGCAAGTTAAATAAATTTGTAGGCAGTAAAAGGGCAGTGTAGTCCTTTCTGGTACAGCCAATCATATTTGCACACTTTTGTACATCAAATGCAATGCAAGCAATTCCCCGGCATCCCATCCATCCGCGTTCAAAACACAGTCCCCTCTGTCGAATTGTAATTCTAATTAAATAAATTTGTAGGCAGTAAAAGGGCAGTGTAGTCCTTTCTGGTACAGCCAATCATATTTGCACACTTTTGTACATCAAATGCAATGCAAGCAATTCCCCCCCCCCCCGGCATCCCATCCATCCGCGTTCAAAACACAGTCCCCTCTGTCGAATTGTAATTCTAATTATTTTGGTGTCTCGTTCGGTGGCTGGGTCAACAATGGCGGACCCTGGTGGGGTATACGAATTCATGAAAGAAGAAAGAAACAGGGGAAAAGCAAGTCCGTCGAGGAGAATGTTCTCGTGCCTCTACTGTCCACGCAACTTCTAGACTTCTCAAGCAGTTGGCGGCCACCAAAACGCTCACAAGCGTGAAAGAGCTGCAGCTGCTGCTGCTGCTCGACGAAACGAACCACCTACGAATCAACTCCTCCAGAATCAGAATCAGAATCAGAATCAGAATCAGAATCAGAACCAGAACCAGAACCAGAACCAGAACCAGCCTTATTGGCTGCTGGTCGAACCCACCACCACCATCCAACAACCCTTCTATGGCTCCACCTCCACCTCCTCAGCACCTCTTTGTGTTCGAGGCAGTGCTTCCCCTCCTCAGTCTCTCTCTCCTCCTGCCACTGACGACTCTACTGACCCTGTAAATCTAGACCTCTCCCTCCGATTATAATCTCTCTCTCTCTCTCTAGGTTATATGTTTGTGTTTGATTACTTTTCTGAGGTAAGTTTTGATTTTGGTTTTGGTTTTGGTTTAGGTTTAGTGGGGTTTTGAGGCACTGGACTGACCTAATTAACTTAACTATGCTCCTATGGAAGTAGCTAGAAATGGAGAGAATGGTTTTGATTAGTTTCTTTTTTCCGAATATATTTAATGATGATATATAGAAAGAAACTTAGCAAGTTGAAGTTTGAGCTAACTTTCTTCGCATTACATTACATCACATCATGGGTTTAACTTATTCAAAGTGCTAAGGTTTACATGTTTTAATGATCATCATTAAATTTTCTTCAGACCCCGGTCTAAAGGAGTTCTAGGGGGGGTCTTACTTATTGTTGTAATATTTTGATCTTAATTTTTTTTTTTTTTTTTTTTTTTTTTTTTTTTTTTTAAATTTCTACTTTATTAGTGCTCAATTAGAACTCCTAAATTAAAGAGATGAATCATTGTTGTAGATATATATAATAAAAATGCTTGGGAGCTCTAATTAGAGCCACCACTAATGATGTGGCAGTGGATCCCACTCACTGCCACAGTGTATGTTGTGCTTTTTTTTTTTTTTCAATTGCCACCTTACTAATGATGAATTTAGAACTCCTTATTTAAAACTCTAAATCATTGCTGATATATAATTACATGGAAATGGAATGGAATGAATGTTGATGGGTATATATATGAATGTATCTCATTTTGATATTGCATCGATCCCTAAAATAGGCCTATCTTCCGGCTGATGACTGGGCGGAATTTGAAAGGCCGGCGAGGGATGGGTCGTTGTGGAGTGGCTGCGTCTGCGTCTCAGTCTGAGTCTATGTCTGTGAGAGTACACGTAACACTTGGTGTTGCTGCCACTTAGCCAGCCGCCACCGTCATTGTCACTGTCAGATTTTTCATTTTTTTTCTCTTCTTTTCTTTTCTTTTCTTTTTTGTTTTTACCTTTTGACTTAAAGCATCTTCAATGGAATTCTCAAAATACTTGTCAAAACCATAATTTAGCAATAGCGATACAAAGTGGGTCTCCAATGACATGCTATTTTACTTGCCAAAGATGGCATATGCCATTTTTATTCTCAAATTTGACAAGTAAAATAACAACGGCCAAACATGCCACATTAGTAAATATGAACAGATTTTTTCTAATTTTTCTAATTTTTTTCATTTTTTATATTTGTTTAATCGAGAATAATATAAATATATATATTTTTTTACAAATAGTTAAAAAAAGGTCATAAAAGACAAAAAATAAACAAAAATAAAATCACAAAAAAACCTATATTCAAACAACACCTACAAATTTGAAGGAAAAATTGGTTGAGAATTGCCAAAATAACAAGTGACCATTGAAACACCATTGCTATAATTTGACAAAATAATACTATTCATTACCAAATTATAGCAATGGCAAACAACAACCATTGGAGATGCTCTTACCCTTTCCCAGCCAACCAATCGTTTTTGGAAGCAACACCGGAAAGAAAACAAATTAAATTAAAGAGTTTAGGTTTTATTTATTTATTTATTTATTTATTTTTGTTAAAAATGTTTTTAACTTAGCCTCGGTTTATTTAGACATAGAATATTTTACACTCAAAAATAAATTTTAAGTTAATTAATTTTATAAACAAGTATTTTATTTTTATTTTTTAGTGTTTGATTGATATGTATTAGGGGTGCAATTCAGGCGGGTTCGATTGGATTGAGTGGTTGTCCAAGTCCAGCCCAAGTTGTGCTGAGATCTGCCCAGACCCGAATTGTAACCTGACGTTGCCTGCTCAAGCTTGATCCGAATTAAATCTGAGTTGCCCGAATTGTAAATCAATTTTAATTTTTTATTTTTTTTCAGCTACATTATTAAATTATTTAACTTTGACTCTATTTACATTTTTTTTATTATAAAAAATCATTAATACCATCAAAACAAATAATTTATATAATGTAAGAAAGATGCCGCTATAGTAGTCTTTACAATTTATGAATGAAAATAAAAAAAAAGTAAGATTTTATGTTATTTGTATATATAATATATATTCAATATAATTTAATAATCTAAATTACTGTAATATCATGTAATAACTAATAATTTATATATATATATAATATTTTTATATATATATAATTCGGGTTTCGAGTTGCTCGGATTGTTGAAGATCTTTGCCCAAGTCTGCCCAAATTTAATTTGAGCTTTTGAATATTTGTTCAAGCCGGTACCGAATTTGAAAATATCTTATTCAAGTTCTAAAAAAAATCAAGCTAAATTCGGATTGTTCAGATTCAGCCCGCCCAAATTGCACCCCTAATATGTATTACCTAGAAAGAAGTTAGAAAAATGATTCAGGCCTCGAATTTGAGGCTCGAATTTGCCTCGAAATCAAATTTTTTTTTTTTTTTCTTGAGAACCCGGAGGAGGAGGAGGAGGAAGGAGGAGGAAGAAGAGAGGAAGGGAGGAGGTCGGATTCGCCAAGACTTCATTGTCATGACTCGTCGAGCTTGCCAGCCGTCCGATCGTCGCCTGATCCAGCTCGTCGAGCTCGCCGTCCGATCGCCTCCGGCCCGCCTTCGCCTCCTCCTCCTCCCCCCCGGTGATTATGGCCCCCTCCAGTCCGGCCCACTGGCGGCTCCCTCTTCTTCTCCCTTCCTCTCTCTCTTCTTCCCCTCCCCTCCCCCTCTCTCTCTTCTTCCCCTCCCCTCTGGTTCTGTTCGAGCCAAATTTGAGGCCTCTATCACGACTGAAGAAGTTAATCAAAAGACATTTTTTAAACTTTTGAAACAACGATGTATTGAGTGGTTGAAGTGACCTTCTAAACTTTGATTTGCGAAATTTTCAATGACAAGGACTATGACAAAAAAAAATTTCTTAAAAAAATATATTACTCTCTCTGATTCAAAAGAATAATTCTTTTTTGGTGAATTTAATTTTTTTGATAGTATAATTATTGTATTTTAAAAAAATTAATGTTTCAAAATTACCTTTTGATAGTATTTTTTTTAGAAATATCAATATCATAATTGTACTTTTTATGTTGTTAATGAATTTAAAAGAATGGCAAAATAAGAAATTTATATTACTTTTGTACTTAATTTTTGAAAAGAGACTAATATTTTGGGACAATGAAAAATAAAATAAGAGACTAATATTTTGGGACGGAGGGAGCATTTATTTTTTAGTCAAACAAATAATGAAAAATATGTAAAATAATTTTTAGCAAAGTATAAAAACAAATAGAACCTTAATTAATAAGATGGTTCCCTTAAAGCTATATTTGGATTATGGTTGAAAATAAGCCTATTCAAGTTGATTAGATAATTTAACGAGTTTAAAGATATATTCAGGCCTCATTTGGGAATAAATTATTTTAATAATTTTTTGGCTAAAATATAAGGTAAAAAAAAAAATAGTCTGTTTCAAATAACTTTTTAGCTTTTTACGAAAATATGTGTAAAAAGTAGAAAGAGAAGAGAACCTTTGATCTTTTGGTATAGGTTATAGATTTTTTGATTTTTTTATTAACTTTTGGCTTTTAAGCTAAAACTGTTATATGCCAAACGAGGCCTCAAACTTAATTTGTTTACATAACGAGTTGATTTTGAACATGCTTTTAACGAGTCGAGTTAGAGTAACTTGATTTTTTACGATACATATAAAAATTGTATTCAAATTTAACTTGTTTACGGGATATCAAACAAATTTTAACGAATCAAATATGAGTCATACTTGAGTAACTTTTATTCATTTGACAACCTTAATTTAGATAATAGATTTGGACAGAGATTAAAAGGAAAAATGTGAAAAACATGTAAATGTAATATTTTTTTTTAAAAGATAGTGTCAGATATATTTTTTCCCCCTTGTATTATCATTGTTGTTGTTCAAGTTGCTTACCTTTTATCAAAAAAAGAAAAATATTCTTTTAATTATTATTTTTTTAAAATGATCTCATTTCATTTGTTTTACATAAAACTTATAATTCCGTATACTACAAAAATACTATTTCTTGGTTGATGTGTGTTTGGTAACGTTTACGTTTTGAGTTTATATTTACAAAAATTTTATAAACTGATTTTTGTTTATTTTTAAAAAAACATAAACTACAAACGCGTTTGGTAATTAACAAAATGTTTAAAAAAATTTAAAAATATAAAAAAGAGTGAGAAATGACAAGTGGTGGCAAGTGGCGGTGGAAGACGGTGGTGGAAAGTGGTGACGGTGGGTGGTAGGTAGCTGGTGGTGGGTGGGTGGGTGTGTGGTGGTGGTGGGTGGGTGGGTGACGGTGGCGGGTGGTAGTGAGTGGGTGGTAGTGGTGGTGGTGGCAGGTGGTAGGTGGTGGTGGCAGGTGGGTGGCGAATGGCGGGTGGGTGGCGTGGCGGTGGTGGGTGGTGTCAGTGGGTGGTGGTGGTGGGGGTGGCGGCGGGTGGGGGGTGGGGGATGGCGGGTGGTGGTGGTAGGTGGGGGCGGGTGGGTGGTGGTGGCGGTGGGTGGCGGGTGGTGGTGAGTGGGTGGGTGGGTGGCGATGTGGTGGTGTGGTGGTGGGTGGCGAATGGCGGGTGGTGGTGGGTGACGATGGCAGGTGGTGGGTGGTAGCGAGTGGGTGGTGGTGGCGGCGGGTAGCGGGGGGTGGGTGGTGGGGGTGGTGGTGGTGGTGGTGGGGGGTAGGGGGCGGGGGGGGGTGGTGGTGGTGGTGGGTGAGTGGGTGACGGTGGCGGGTGGTAGGTGGGTGGTGGGTGATGGTGGTGGTGGTGGTAGTAGTGGTGGGTGGTGGTGGTGGCGAATGGGTCGCAGGTGGCTGGTGGTGGCAAGTGGTGGATAGTGGTGGCATGTGGGTGGTGAGTGGTGGTGGCAAGTAGGTGACTGGTGGTGGTGATGAGCGGTGGATGGTAGTGGCGGGTGGTGGGTGGTGGCGGGTGGTGGGTGGTGGCGGGTGGGTGGTAGTGGTGGCAGGTGGGTGGTGGCTAGTGGGTGGTGGTGGTGATGGCGGGTGGTAGTGGCAGGTGGTGGTGGGCGATGGGTGGTGGGTGGGTGGTGGCGGCGAAAGACGGTGGTGGAAAATGGTGGCAGGTGGTGGCTCGTGTTGGGTGATAAAAAAAAAAAAACTGAAAACTCAAAATGGAAACACATTTTTTGTGTTTTCATTTTTTGGCTAAATTTATAAACTAAGACTACTGATTTATAAATCAAAAATTTTACCAAACAAGTTTTTATTTGAGTTTTTTAAATTTTTATAAATATAAACAGAAAACTAAAAACGTAAATATTACCAAACCGCACCTTAACATTTTGAAAAAATTTATCAATGCTTAAAAAAATAAAAAATAAATAAAAATGCAGCACCTGATTATTCAAACATGTACGTACATAAAAACTCAAGTCTCTTAAACTACCAAACGAATAAATTAATATACTATGTAATGTCAGTTTGAATATAAATATGTTTGAGTGCCTGAGACCATTTCCAATGTTGCATTAGATTCATCACCAAATTTGAATTAGGTGAAAAAAGGCACCTTTTTAATCTCTAATGGTTTCAACAAAATGATATCAAATTGAAAACAAGCTAAAACTTTCACCAAAATGAGGACCTGGATCGAATTTCACCATTTTACTGTGTGTTTACGTTGGGGGTGGGTCCCATAGGACAGCCGGCCAGATATGCCGGACATCCGGCCGATTGTTCCACCGGTCATTCGTTGCATACAAAAAATGCAAAGCTGTTGTGCAGTGCTTCAACAGTTGGACTAAAGGTTTCATGTAGTTAAATTGAGCGTCAAACTAGACTAATATGCTCATCTCATTCCTGTCTAATTCAGTGTAAGTGTGCAAGCAATCCAAAACAGCCCCAATTAATGGCCAAACATGAATTGATCTAAGAATTGTTCCCAACTATGAAATGAAATGGTTTTTCCACATGGATACTTCAAAAGCTACTTATTGGTCTGCAATGATGGAGAAAATGAGGTCACTTTGTAACTCCGAAACGCAGAGCTTTCGTAGCGAACTGTCGCTTCTGACGATCAGCATTCGAAGCATTTGATCCATGTTGTCGGGGTCGAACCGATTACACCATTCTCAATGTCAATCTCCTGGGAGAAGACGAATTAAATGAAACAAAAACAAACAAACTACCTGTGAGCACAATGAAAAGAATAGATCTAAACTTGTTTGCCATAAACACACTACAAGAAATAACACTTTTAACGACCAAAAAAGAGGTCGTAGAAAGATCATATCTAGTCGCTGATATTTTTTGCGACTAAAAGAAGTTGGTCACTATTTAGTATCTAAAAGCTGGTCCCAGAAGGATTTTAGCGACCAAAAATAAAGTTGGTCCCAGAAAGCAGGCATTTTGTGACCATATATGTTGGTCGCGGAAAGAATTTCAATTTCTGGAAAGTAGTTCATTTTGCGACGAAAACTCTAGTCGCTGAAATATGGTTTTTTGGCGACTAAACATGGTTACAAAAAGTGGGAATTTGCGACCATATATGTTGGTCGCGGAAATCATTTCAAATTGCTTGAAGGTAGGTCTTTTTGTGACGAAAAATCTAGTCGCAAAATGATAATAATTGCCACCGATTTGAGTCACTGAAATATGGTTTTTGGTGACCAGAACTATCTTAGTCGTGAAAAGTTTAACACAACAACGGCTTCTCATGAACCTATTGCGACTAAAATTTTATTGGCCGCGAAAAAACTTTCAATTTTAAACAGTATGTGTAATGCTACTTATAATACCTATAATACATTTACAATTAATGCATAATTCATGTCCATCCAATTAATTTGAACATACCAATCTAATCTACAAACAAAAAACCATCAAAAGGGAGTCAAAATAATAATTAATCCATCTAATTACTACCACCTGTCAACATGAACACACTAATATTTGACAAAATAACCATTTATCCATCCATTTACTTTACAAAATTACCATCCATCCATCCATTTACTTTACGAAATTACCATCCATTCATCCATTTAGTTTACGATGAATATTCACCAAATTAAAAACATATATGAGAAAATTATCAGAGATTTCAAAAACCATTCACATCCAAGTGCGTGTCATATTTGTCTGATGCGAAATATATTAAAAAGTCCATGTATAAGCATAACTTATAATTCATGCACCGACAAACTGATCATGTCCATAAACACGCATGATTACACCTCTAGCTACCTACAAGGAAAAAAAAAATGAAGAAAGCATTGTTAATAATAATATTTTTGCTTACACTTTTATTTAATTTTGTAAAATTTTGTGGATCTAATTCCACTCCCAAACTAGCAATCACACAGAGCCTTTTGAACGTCATGATCACATCTTAACATATTGTATTAAGATGATGATTTTAACATATTCGATTTCACTTAACATGTATTAAGTGTCCTCCCCATGATACAAACTCATGATGGTGTCCATCAACTCTTTCTAAATTTTCTTTTTGGGTGTTTTATCCTAATGCTTCCATTTAATGTGCCATCTTCATTTGTTAATTCGTTGTTATTTCCTTCAACTGAATAACACAAAAAGGAGAGAAAATACAGGCACATTAACATAATTTACCTATTACTGAAACAGTGTGAAAAAGAGATCAGTGTCATCTTACAGCATTACTTTTCTGTCATCACAGGTCAATCATGCCACATGAGTTTTTCTATAAGAAAAAGGGTTACCTATCTTAATATTTTGCCCAAGATAGTCTAACCAAACCAAACCAAATCAAACTAAGCATTGTGTCCCAACAAAGTAGGGTCCGCTACATGAATTATTTTTTGTCATTCCACTTTGTCAAAAGACAATATGCTCATTTAAGTTAAATAAATCCATACCTCTCTTTAGTACCACATACCTCTCTTTGTCATGTCGAATCTTACTATACATCCATCAAACATATACTAGCAACAAAAGGAACATGTCCAAGTATATGCACACAAAGTAGGAGATCAATGGCAGTGGTCATAGAACTATATATGCAAAACATGTCAAAGTACAAACTTGGCACAGGGCCAGTGGGTGCACCACTTTTGCCTTATTTTCTCTTATTTTATTTTATTTTATTTTATTTTATTTTTTTATTATCAAGCAATACAAGTTATCACGTTAATTACACATGGTAAAGCCATTACTTAATTGCAGCCAGATCACTGGTTCCAGTATTGGGTCACATAGTTAAGGCACAACATGATACATATGTATGATATATAGATAAAATTTAGAAACAAAACCAGAAAGCAGAAGTAAAACTGATGGAGTCCTTGGAGGGTAATGTTAAATAAGTTCTCTTTTTTTGAGCCTTCACGTGCTAAAGATTTTCTCTTCATCTCTGGAACCAAGGTAGGAATTAAATCCTGATTTTCTGGTTATTAGTCGTGTATCTCAGGCTCTATATATCTTAACATGAATTCTTGTAGAAGAATTTGTTATAGAACATTAGAATCTTTTAGAATTCTAAAATATTATCTACATCCAAGTATGGATATTTTGTGTTTGTGTCAGAGGGACTAGGTTCTCTTTTGCCAAGAGCTACCTCCAATCTGAATGTTGTGAGAGTATGATGTTTTGCTCAAAGTTGCATGACAATTGAATTTGTCATAACTTGGATAGAATAGGCTAAATGAATTAGAAGGCATTAATGTTCAGGGCCTAGCTTACAACAGAGACATTAATGTTCACTTGAACTTAAATGCCAGCTTAAAATAAAACATGGAAGTTCAGGGCCTCTAGGTCATATGGCTGTTTAGAATCAAAGAAACCTAGAAAATCCATCTGTATGTCTTGTTGATTGCTCAACTAACACTGAACATTAATGCCTTCTCAGTGTGAGGTAGTTGATATTTTATTGTGTAATTTATTAGGCATCTTTAATTTTTGTTTTTTAGATCAAATAGATATTTTGAGGCATTTTACTTTATTTCATTTCACTCTCCACATGTAGTTAGCATGTGATGCTAAGAAAGGTGTCTCCATTAAGAGTATGATCATTAAAATACTATTGACTATTATTGTTAGAGAATATGATCGTTGAAATGAGAATATAACCATTGCAAATATAATTATTATGATTCTTTTAAAAATATATATAAGATATTTAAATTTTTTTTTAAATATTCGTCTTGTTTGGTTTCACTACAACAAAAAGCGGATTTCGCGACTAAAACTGAAGTTTTCGTCGCTGAAAGTAGTAGAATTGGCAACTAAAATGAAATTAGTCGCCAAAATTGATCACTTTTGCCGACTAAAAGAGTTTAGTTGCCAAATATAAGGGTTTTAGCGACTAAAAGTCAATTTAGTCGCCGAATATAGGGATTTTAGCGACTAAAGGTTTTTTAGTAGCCAAAAGTGACAGTTTTTGGTGACTAGAATAATTTAGTAGCCAAAAGTATAGATTTTGGCGACTAAAAAACATTTTGGTTGCCAATTCTACGCGTTTTGGCAACTAAAAACAGTTTGGTCGCTGAAAGTGAAGCTTTTTGACTACTAAAAAAAAATTAGTAGCTAAAAACAGTCAATTGGCGACTAAAATTCAGTTTAGTAGCCAAAAGGGGACGTTTTTGGCGACTAAAAACAGGTTTGGTCACCAAAACTGGTTATTTTTAGGTGAGAATGAATTTTTTTAGCGACTAAAAACTAATTAGTAGCCAAAACTATACAATTGGCGACTAAAAAATAGATTTAGTCGCCAAAAGTGATCTAATTTTTTTTTAGTAAATAATTTATTTTTTACATAAATTATATTGAATAAAAATAATTATTTATATATATATAGTTTTGTATTAATACCGGTCAAAATAATATATAAATAATATATGTTGCATTTATATTCATGTGATGTTGTAGTGGCATAGTGGGGAGAGTGTGTTGGTAAATGTTTTGAATGTAGGATGGGTCGGTGGTTTGTTTCTTGGGAACAACAAAGGGTAGATTTATTTATTTATTTATTTTCTGAAATATCCTTTTGGCGACTAAAAACCATTGGTCGCCAAAAGATTGACTATTGGCGATGAAAAGCTCAGTCGGCAAATGTATAAATAAAAAAAATAATAATTCACTATTGGCGACTAATGCTTTGGTCGCTGAAGACTAAAACTCTGCCGACTAAAACTTTTTTAGTCGCCAATACCTCCGCCAACCATCTATTCGCGACAAAATCGGCGACTAAAATATTTAGTCGAGGAAAGTGAAAAGTCGACTTTTGGCGACTAAAAAAGGATTTTTGGCGACTAAAAATTTAGTCGCTTTTCTTGTAGTGTTTTGATTATTTTTTTTTTAAATTGAATTTTTATAATATTTTAAGTAAATCTTTTACTTTCTAGATGCGTCTAACTTATATGCACCTAAAAAGTAAAATATTTATAAAAAAAAAAAAATTTAAAATTTTAATAAATATATAAGAATACAAAAATGTATTGAATTTTTGAGAATATGAGTTGTATTTTGAGTTTGTGAATTTTGAAATTATGATTTGAATGTGGAAAATTTGTTTGGTGAATGAGTTTTGAAAAGAATTTTGAATTGGGTGAGAAATTTTTTATGTGACATATGATATTTGATACAAAAACTTACGACTCATAACCAAACACACAACTCAAAATTCTATTAAAGCTCATAAATTTTTTTTAAAAAGTCGGAAAATATTTTTGTTGAACATATAAAAATTAACATGTGTCAATTGTAAAAATAAAAAATAAAAAAATTGCACTGTTCACCCGCCAGACGATTAGTGGGACGACCGGTTAGTCCAAATTTTCCCACCTTCGACTGAGTTTTCAAAAGTGAGTATGGAATTAATTTTTGAAAACTATAAACAAACACCACGTGAGAACCAATAACTAGAACTAAAGTTTCAAAACTCTACCAAACAGAGCCTTTTACTTTCTAGATGCGTCTAACTTATATGCACCTAAAAAGAAAAATATTTATAAAAAAATATTTTAAAAATTTAATAAATATATAAGAATACAAAAATATACTGAATTTTTATATTTTTTTTTTGTATTTGATGAATTATTTAATTTTTTCCATAAATATTATACTTTTTAAATATATCTTGGTTAAGTGCATCCAAAAATTTTTAAAAAAAATCTTAAAATATTAAATTTTTATACTTAAAAAAAACATAGAAAGTAAAAACTCAATTTTTTAAAACCAAAACTATTTCACAAATGTCATATTAACAACTATATAAGCATTTGGCATGCCATGAAAAATGTAGCATTTTTATTTGGGATTTTTATTGATAAATCCATTTTAGAGTTGTTCTAACCCATTAGGTCCACAAAGGAATATTATAACATGATTAGTCCCATATACTTTTCTTTTTATTCCATAAAGTCCATTTTACTAATTTTATATTTTTACCAAGACTATTATGCCCTTATATATATATATATATACTGTGTTAATACATGACACGTTCCCTGTTTTTTCGTTGATTCAGTTTTGGCAGTTTCTATCTTTACGCTTTTCATCATCATTCTAATTCAGATGGATACGTTTCTATCTTACATGCTCGTTCCGAGGCTTTGATGTGCTAGGATTTCATTGTTGCTGTTGTTGTCTGGTTCGGTGATTTTCAAGTGAAGACGACAAATTTGAAGGTGTTCGGTTGTCACATTTTTTGGAGTATAACTACTTCAAAGCAGTTGTTTTCGAGTTACTAGACGATTGTAGGATTGCATGATTAAGGTTAGTATCATTTTGGTTATGAATACATGTTCATTTTATGTTTTGATTTGTATGATGGATCAGATGCTCTGTTTTTGATTGATATGGATCGGATGCTCTGTTTTTTCAATTATATGCATCATACGTGGTCCTGTGGAGGGGAGGTCATTCAGATTATGTGAAGAATGTGTAGTTCTTATTTTACTTTGATGTATCCATAATGAGGCTCTGTGTGAGTGATATAATTGAGAGTATATGTATCAATGTGAATGTTTACATCTTGTTAATATTATGTGAAGAATGTGGATGTTCTCATTTTAGTTTGATGGTTGCTTAATGAGGCTCTGTATGGGTGATATAATTCAGAGTATATGGATCAATGTGAATGTTTACATCGTGGTCTTGTGGAGGGGAGGTCATCAAATTAGTGATGAATGTGGATGTTCTATAATTCAGAGTATATGGAATAATGTGAATGTTTACATCGTGTTAATATTATGTGAAGAATGTGGATGTTTTCATTTTACTTTGATGTTTGTTTAATGAGGCTCTGTGTGGGTGATATAATTCAGAGTATATGTATCAATGTAAATGTTTACATCGTGTTAATATTATGTGAAGAATGTGGATGTTCTCACTTTACTTTGATGTTTGCTTAATGAGGCTCTGTGTGAGTGATATAATTCAGAGTATATGTATCAATGTGAATATTCACATCTTGTTAATGTGAATTACGGATTTAACATTTGAACTGTACACGTAGTCATCTAATTTTTGCACAATGTGAATTTTCATATCATTTTGGATTATTGTTGATTGTTGTATTCTTGTGTTTTTACAAGAGATGGATACCTTTATGATGTTGGTGTGTATGTATGGTTGCAGTACAACTGTAATAAATGTTGCCCGCGCATCGTGTTATTCGCGTTTGGTGGACTGTTTGTGTGAAAAATGGGGTGAGTTGTCTGCTGGTTCTATTTCATTGTTCTGTCGGTTACCTGGGATTAATAGGTGTGATTTGAAGAATGAGGAAGAATTTCAGAACATGTTACTGCTTGCTAAATCAATGGGGGTAAAACATGTAGAAGTTGTTGTTAAGTTGACAAGTGATATTGGTAAGTCAAGTAGCTCGGGATCGTTGTGTATGGGGGTTGAGGAAGAAATTGATGCACTACGGAGATTTTGCCACCATAAGGAGAAGGTGTTGTTGTCAGCCCCTTGGGCAAATGGTATTACGCACGTGAGACAACGGTTTGTTGGAGGTGCACAAGAATTTCGTGATGTTTTATGTAAGTATGCCATCCAATGTGGGTTTCAGTTTACGTATGTCAAGAATGAGACAGTAAGAGTTATTGCTGTGTGTGCGATATGTGAGGAGAGAGGCTGCTTGTGGGCTATAAATTGTAGAGCACAACAAGCAAATGGTTTTTTCTACATCAAGAGGTTTAGTGATGTGAATAGTTGTGGTACGGATGTCCGAACATCAAAGAATCCGCGAGTTAGTTCAGATTTGGTGTCGAGTACCATATCTGAAATTGTGAGGGACAAGCCGTTGACTGGGCCGTGTGAGGTGGTGACTATTTTGAAGAGGGATTATGGGCTAGATGTGAGTTACCACGTGGTATGGTTGGGCATGGAGAAAACAAAGGCTGGTATTCATAGAGATCACTCATTATCGTTTGACCAGCTGCGGTGGTATTCGGATGCTGTGATGCGTTATAATCCAGGGAGTTATGTCAATATTGACTATGATGCGAGTAGTCAACAGTTTTGTCGTTTCTTTGTGTCATTCGCTGTGTATTTCTGGGTTCAATTCTTGTCGGCTTTTATTATTCCTGGATGGAACATTCCTCAAAGGAAAGTATAAAGGCCAGCTACTTGCGGCAATGGCAAAAGATGGAAACAATGGTTAGTATTTTTTTTAGCTGTCTATTCATGTCAATAATTACATTGACCAGTATAGTCTGGACAAATGACAGACGATTAAACAGCGTGTTCCACATTTACACTGGTGTCAATGTTTACATCAATACACATTGACGTGAACAACAACAAAATATGAGTGATTGAGAAATTATAAGTAATGTGATTTTTACATTAGTATGCAATGATGTGAATGTTCACATCTGTGTCTGCTAATGACAGTAATGTGAGCATTTACATTATTATACACTGATGTGAATGTTCACATCAGTGTATACTAATGTCATTTTACCCATTAATGAACAGTACTGTGAATGTTCACATTATCAATGACTCAACAATCAACAATATGGTCGTCAATGGGAATGTTCACATCATTGATGTTTACGAACCCGAATCCAAAAATAACAATAGTAATAGGGCAATGTAGATATAAACATTCACATGACCTGTTTCGTTTATATTATTTTCTATTCACTTTGGAATATTGTGAACAGTTGTGTAATGGTGTTGTGTTGTAGGTCTATTTCCTGTTGCATTTGCGATTGTTGATTCAGAGACCACGACCAATTGGTGGTGGTTCTTACACGAACTTGGGAAGGTTGTTGATGGTAAGCGCCAGATTACTTTTATTTTGGATCGTAATCTTGGTCTGTTAGAAGCTATGCTAAAGGTGTTCCCATAGGCTCACCACGGTTATTGCTTACAACACTTGAAGAGAAATTTAAGAGACCGGATGAAAGGAATTGATAATGGATTCAGGGATCACCTAGTAAGTAGTTTGGGTGACTGTGCTTACGAGCCAACTGTGGTAGGGTTTCATGAAAAGCTTGCAAAATTAAAAGAGGAGGGTAAACAATGAACACATAATTTTTTCAAGGACTTGGCACCTGAGCACTGGGCAAATTCATACTTCAGGTAATAATAGTTTCCTAAAGTGTTCCATTTGTCAAGTTTAGAATGGTAGCGATGTGAATTTTCAGTTTAGAATGGTAACAATCGTCCAATTGTGTTTCATGTTCAATGTGAATGATGTGAATGTTCACATCTGCTGATGATGAATGATGTGAATGATGTGAATGTTCACATCTATTAATTTGTCAAACAGTCATGCAATGTATTACAGATGTGAATGTTGACACCTGTCATATTATGTTATTGTTAATATTCACATCTGTCTATCATTTAAGTTAACAACATAATAAGCATATAATGTTCACTGCGAATGATGTTAATGTTAACATCTGTCAATGTGAATGTTCAGACCTGTTAAATTCCGTATTGTACAATGTTTGTGATATTGTGCAGGGGCATGCGTTATAGGGAGACGACATCCAATGCGGCGGAGTCATTTAATAACTGGATTAAAGAAGTACGTAATCTTCCTATCACTCAAATGGTGGACACAATTCGTACTCAGTTGATGCAGCAAATGTCTGCATGGCGTGACCAAGCAAACAAATGGAATGAGCTTATTTGTCCTACATTCGAAACAATGCTTATGGATTCGTTCAATGACAACAGGTCTTGGCAAGTTAGCAAAGCCAATGAAGATGTGTTTGAAGTTCATTTGATACCATCTGTTATAGTTGATGTTGTGAGGCGTGCATGTTCTTGCTTCAAATAGAAAATCAACAGATTCCCATGTGACCGTATTGTTATTGCTATTCAGAAGAGCCGCTACAATCTTAATGATTATGTGGAACATTACTTTCATGTACAGACATTGTGTAGCCTATTCGGGTGCCATATTCCCTATACCATTGGTGGAAAAGCCGTCTTTTGATCCCACGAACTTCACTATATACCCAACAACTGTGAAAAGACCACCTGGAAGGCCGAAAAAGAATAGAATCCTATCAAGGGGTGAGAAACTGAGACAAATAAGGTGCGAGAGATGTGATAAGTTGGGAAGCCACAATCGGAAATCATGCAAGGAGCCGCTATAGGGTGTACATTTTTTATTTCAACATTGTGTTTTACATGAGATTCTTGTATTGATTGTTGAAATAAGATTGTGTAATGTTGGTACACATTGTGTTGCAATAAGATTACGTTGCGTTGGCAAACATAATAATGCATTAATATTTGATTTGTGTTTTATTTTTAATTTTTAAGGTACCAATCTGACATTTTTGTTGTTGTGTTTTGAATGAATACATGATGTTAACATTCACACTTGTGTAATATAATCACATTATGTGAATAATTGCATATGGGTTGAACTTTTAAACATTTCTATGGTGTGAATATTCACATTCTTATTACCATTGACAACATCAAAGTAGATGACATGAACATAAACATCAATGTAACCATTCACATCATCAACTCAGAAGATGTGAATATTCATATATGTATTACAAAATGTAATTGTCAGTGTTTGTTGCTAGCAAAAATTAGATGTTCTTGTGTATATTATGATGTATGCATGAGCGTGCTATGAATATTGACATCGTTACTGCCATTCAAATAATCAAAAGTTACGATGTGAATATTCATATCATTAAATTGTTAGATGTGAATATTGACTTATGTGTTAAGAAATATCATATTCACACTTGTCATATTGTGTTACAATAAAACTTTAAGCAATATTCACATCCATGTAGTATGGCTTTAAAACATAAAAAAATGTATGATCATTCTGTGATGTGAAAATTCACATCATGTCATGTGTCAAAAAAAAAAAAAAAAATACAATCTCAATGTGCATGACCAACACAAAATAGGCCTCAAAATGCATATACATATATTGATTGAAAAATATCTGTACAAGCAGTGATATAGACTTGATTTACAATTAAGCTAGTCTGCTCCAATATGTAAAATCTATTGACACTAAATTGTCGTAAATGTGGATAACAGATTTGGGTAACAGTGATAGATGGACACCCCCCACCTATAGGTTTTCACGTTGCACTGTCTTTCTGTGATTTAGAAAAAGGTGTACTAATGAGTCTCTTATTTGACACCATTCAAAGCGATTTAGGCTGTCAACAATATCTTCACAGTATACATGCGTCCTCATGATGTAACAAACTGCAGGCTCGTAATCCACCCTGAAAATACAAACTTCTTGTTAGATTTTGAAATTTAGGTATGTAATCGTTGTGGAACATGTGTACAAATCGATTTTAGGCTTACGAATCTGATGCTTGCTGAGGACAGATGTCTACGGATATAATTGGTTGCGAAGTATTTTGGCTTGATAATTTGGTCCATAATGGTGATGATGGTCCGATGTTGTGCACCAAAGCCTCGATGTAGTCCTTCTACCAACAATGAAATTTCATATTAGGCACCAAGCAACATAGTGCATACGTCCAAGTTCAAATATTACACATCATAAAAAGTATTATATGTGTCAGCCACTTATCACTATTTGTGCTTTGTCAATATATGGGTCATGTATGTTGGGTCTTAGGCGTAGCGAGTTATAATGCCTCCATACATTGTCTTTCACGTCATACACAACAATCGTCTAGTGGAAGTCGTTGTGTATTGGGAAGATTAAGAATCTCTGGCCTTGATACTCCTTGATATGTACATCAATCAGTTTATTTCTCTTGTGGGGGGTACTCTTGCATGATTTTCTGCACACAAAGGGCATACAATGATGTACCAAGTATTTATATCAATGTTCGATGTGAATGTTCACATCTGCTAATGATGAGTGATGTGAATGTTCACATCTGTTAATTTGTGAAACAGTCATGCAATGTATTACAGATGTGAATGTTCACACCTGTTATATTATGTTGTTGTTAACATTCACATCTATGTGTCATTTAAGTTAACAATATAATAAGCATATAATGTTCACTACGAATGATGTTAATGTTCACATCTATCAATGTAAATTTTCAGACCTGTCATTTTATGTTGTTGTTAACATTCACATCTGTATATCAATGTTCAATGTGAATGATGTGAATATTCACATCTGTTAATTTGTCAAACAGTCATGCAATGTATTACAGATGTGAATGTTCACACCTGTCATATTATGTTGTTGTTAACACTCACATCTGTGTATCATTTAAGTTAACAACATAATAAGCATTTAATGTTCACTGCGAATGATACTAATGTTCACATCTGTCAATGTGAATGTTCAAACCTGACATTTTATGTTGTTGTTAACATTCACATCTGCCTATCATTTAAGTTAACAATATAAGCATATAATGCTGAGATGAACATTGACATCTATTGAACATACAAATCAAATATTGTTCATGTGAACATTCTCATTAACATCAAACATAAGCAAACCAAAAGTGTAGTGGTTACCAAACATGTGCTTGTAAAGATGAATGCTAAATCCTCCAAACTTGGGTTGACTAGCCCTTGTAGTTCGAGTAGAATTTCACCATATGCATCTATCACCTGCACAAACAGAGGGGTGGCAGTACATTATTTGCAGTGCCGTTACAATGTGTGTGTGTGTTTTGTACACATTTACGATTACCTTATGTTGTTGGTTATTGATTCTTCCTTGATTATGTGTATGATGTCATCAGAATACACGTCTTTAGTCTTTGAGTCCCCTCACCACACAAGCAACCTGTGCATTGTGATTACAGAAAACGTTAATGTCAACATTGCACATTTATGAAATGATTTAATCTATTAAGTACATATGTGAAGGTTAACATCAACATAAAAATAAATTCAGTTGGGGATATGTAAGATCACTTACTCATCATTGCCGTTCTTGTGCAAATTTTGGACCTTCTGCTTGTTGAGTTTGCTCATGTTGGCCAAAACCTTCAGTTTGTTGTTCAAGGATAACTTCTTGTACTTTGTTGGGTCCTTTTTTTGTGGATGCTTGTCTAAATCTTGTGCAATTTGGACTGCATGGGATTGCTCTTCAGCTCCCTCTTTCCTTTTCTTTTGACGAGGCAAGTTGGGGTATTCAAATTCATCCAACCGGTGCTCTTTCCTTACCTTCTGCTTGATGCGCTTTACCCTCAATGGTGGGCTGATAATGTGTTCCAATGTTGCAATGGGATGCTTCTTAAGGCTGTCATGAGCCTTTTGTGCTTCAACTTGAGCGATAATGTGGACGGACTAATCATTAAAAAGGTCTTGAAGAATTGTTTTTTCACATTCCAAGTTGATGACCAACTTTGTCAACCACTGAATTTTTGTATTTTTCCACTCCATGCAATTCTTGATGTCCATGTCCATATTGGATGGGCCCGATTGGTCAAATAGTTTGGCTTCAAGGGCAGCAACCACCCTTGCCCTCAATTTCCATGATTCTTCCAACTATTTGTATTTCGCTTCCCATTGTCATACAAGACCCCAAGCTTTTTTGTTTTCTTTTATAAGTACATCCATAATGTCCGACTCACTTGGTTGTGCTATGATGATACCTCTCTCAGCATAAGGGGTGTTAAAGCTGATGTTGATGTCATGTCCAACATCATTTAGATCCATTGTATCGCCAGAAATTCCATCGTTGTTGTCACTGCCTTGATTGTCTTTACTTTCATTATCATTGCTTTCATCTTGCTTTGCTGGTGCACTCGACAAAACCTCAGGTTTGGACTCCACATTCAATTTTGTATGATGGTACATCTTTGCTTCAGTTGGGGATGCCATCAGCTCGCCGCCATATACCTGCAGTTGGAGACATTATGTTAGTTACATAGTTCCTTGTCTCATTATGTGAATGGGCACAATATTTTTGGTTGTACTTCTACCTCATTTAAACCAAGCTTAGCTAAAGATATGGACTTCATGTTGGTATGTAAGGTTGTGAGGTCCCACTTCACATATCGCGGAATGGCATTAGGGTTGCGGGGTTGTAAGATTGTTGTATGCTCACATAACCAGTACTGAAACAAATAACAAATATCAGTAATGTGAACGTTTACATCAAATAACACTGATATGAATGTTTACACCAGTGGCCAATAATGTGAATGTTCACATCAATCAACACTGATGTGAACGTTTACACCAGTGGCTAGTAATGTGTGTTTTTCCATTATTGAACAATAATGTGAATGTTCACATTATTGATGTCAACTTCCACACCATTGCCCAGTAATGTGAACATTTACATCAGTAATGTGTATGTTCCACATTTGTTTTGTTGCTAACATCACATCAATCTACACTGATGTGAATGTTTACACCAATGTCTACTAATGTGTATTTGTACATTACTGAACAGTAATGTGAATGTTTACATCACTGATGTCAACTTCGACACTATTGCCTAGTAATGTGAACATTCACATCAGACTAGGCAGACCCCGTAAATGTTCATATTGAACATAGAATAAGTTTTATGAGATTTACCATTAACAACATAACACATCCGGTGACTCGTCCTGGTTTTCCTCAGTTTTGGCCCACTAAACCCATCAGGGTTGCCTGGATGCTCTCAGCCCAGTCATACTCGATCATGTTGTCTAATGGGTCCATGTATGAGTAGAAAGCCCATCCAATTATTTCTCCAGACGTAGAAAAGAAAAGCTTGACGCATGCATACATGCAAACTAATCTTGCGACCTCTTCATTGTCATGTTTCTTTGTGCCCTTTAATGCTTCATTCAAAATTTCTCGTATTTTGGCAGCACTTAACCGACTAACATCCTTGCACATTTGGTTTTGCACCATAAGAAAGGTCCATCAACTTGGTGCCGCAGTCCACCCAAAAAATAAGTGATACATCACTTCTAAAAATCTGAATGCTCTTGTCCCCGATGTAAAACCTCCTACTAGATGGCTTGAATGTTTGCACTATACGTACAATGACATCATCGTATTTCATGCAATGGTTGAGGTCGACTTTATTACTGATCAAACAGTCAAATACGGGCCAAAATGGTGTTTTTCTAAGGCACTTCAATTGACCACTTGTAAATTTTGTATCCTTCAATAGTTTCACCAATCCAGTTATATTTGACCGGTAGTTAACCTTTTTTATGTTCACTTGTTCAGGATCAGCTGTTTGATCGAGTTTTCCTTTGGCACGCGATTCCCCTCTCTTTCGTTTACCATCAAATCTACGGGGAAGACCTGTTTGTTCAAATAAGAACATATAATTGGCTAAAAAACAAAGGGTGGAACCAACAACACCCAACAACACCAACAAGTCTGAGATTGATGTCACAATGTGAATATTTACATCATAGTCCATCACATTATTGAGTGAAGATTGGGGGTTCTATGGACATCAACAATCAACAATATCAACAATGACAGTAATGTGAACATTCACATCATTATACACTAATGTGAGTGCTCACATTAGTGTCTACTAATGTCAGTTTATCCAGTAATGAACAGTAATGTGAATGTTCACATCATCTATGTTTACAAAATTAATTCCGAAAACAACAACAGTTATAGGGCAATGTAAATATTTACATGGGTTATCACATTATGTTATAATTGGCTGAAAAACAAAGGGTGGAACCAATAATACCAAACAACACCCAACAACACCAACAAGTCTGACATTGATGTCACAATGTGAATATTTACATCATAGTCCATCACATTGTTAAGTGAAGATTGAGGATTCTATGGACATCAACAATCAACAATATCAACAATGACAGTAATGTGAACATTCACATCAGATGTGAATGTTCACATCAGTGTCTACTAATGTCAGTTTATCCAGTAATGAACAGTAATGGAATGTTCACATCATCTATGTTTACAAAATCAATTCCAAAAACAACTACAGTTATAGGGCAATGTAAATGTTTACATGGGTGATCACATTATGATTGAAAAGCAGAAGGTGGAATGGTATTGCTTACTTTTGTTCCTCATGGTGGGTGGGTATGGACCACACTCAGTCGATGAAATAAACTCAGTCCAACGACGGGAATTTTGGAACGACGAAGCACCCTCCTTTCGATGTAAACCTTCGCAGCGGTGAGATGAAGAGGAATCTGGGGTTGACGGTGGATGGTGGACGACGACGATGGTGAGGCGATGTGAATCTAGGGTTACGGTGAGGCGATGTGAATCTGGGTCGACGATCAGTTTTTGTTTTGGAAATTTTGTGGATTGAATAGTTGGAATGGGAATGAGTTTTCAGAATCGATTAGACGTGGGAGAGGCGGAGGAGGGTTATTTCGTCCTTTTACAATTAATGGACCTAATGGAATATTCAAAAATAGATTGGGTTTTATGGAATCAAATAGTTACAAATAGGATTTATCAAAAAAGAGCCCTTTTTATTTTGTATATGCAATGGTTTTCTTTTGAAAATTGATTGAGTTAGTTTTTTTTTTTTTTGGATCCACAATTGATTGATTTAGTTTGAATGACTAATTGAAATAAAGAGTCTCATTAAATATATACCTGGTAAAGTAGTTAAATAAAATAAAAAATATACCTTTTGTATATTTTTGCTAGACAAAATGTTTAGGTTCTATTTAATAATGTTTACATATACTTTTTATTGTTGATAAAAATAAAAACAAAAAACATATTTGGTATATATTTATTTTAAAAACTTATTTTGCAAACAAGTGAAAGAGGTGACCAACTAGAAGTGGTGGTTAAGGATGGTTGTTGATAGTTGGAGATGATGATCAAAATTTCTAGTTAGTTAGAGTTGCTAGTTGCCGAAGGTGGTTGTTGCTTATAGGAGGCGGTGGGCGGAGTAGTTTTTGGTCGAGGGATGTGTTGGCCAAAGGAAATATGGTGGTCAACCGTCGAGTGGTGCCAAAGGTGGTTGCCAGTGGAAGGTAGTTGACGACTACTGAAATACCGGTTATGAGAGGTACTGATTGAAAGTAGTTATCAAAAGAGCTCACGGATAATAGTGGTCAGTGTTGATGATTAGTGGTAAGTGGTGGTTGGAAGTAGTGAAAGTAGGAAGAATGAATGAATTTTTTATTTTAAACAAGTAATACCAACATTTTTGTGATTATACAAATTCAATAAATTTTGTAAATTGTTTATAAATCTTGAAAAACAAAAATAGATGAGAGACACATATTTATGTATAAATTTTATAATATTTTTATAATTATAAATGAAAAAAAGAGGCATTTATTATAAATCTTATATCCATGATGATAGATCATTTAATCCCATAAATATTCTTATAAACTCATAAGTCTTACCTCCCACATTTGAAAATGTCATAAGACAATAGTACACACACATCAGAATGATCACCATGGTCATATTTAAGAATGACACATTTGACAAAAGTTTAAAAAGATAGTAGTGTACAAATGTCTCATTGTTACATTTTAATAATGGCACATTTAATAAAAATTTAATAAGGCAATAGTACAAACATTAGAATGATATCCCATTGTCACATTTTAATAATGACACATTTCACTAAAATTTAATAAGACAATAATACACAAATGTCTCATTGTTACATTTTAAGAAAAATGACACATTTAACAAAAATTTAATAAGTGTATAAATGAAATATACTTACATTTGGAATATCCAGAAAATATAGTGAAAGGATCTCACAGTATGCATTTTCAAATTCAATAGGAGTTAATAGTTTACAAAAAAAATCCTTAGACTTTTTGTTACATATTTTTTTGGAATAGGATATTTGGGTAAATTTTTCATAAAAAATCATAAACACAAAGGTTACTTTACATACATTCCTAGAGTATACATCTGCACTTCTAGAGTGTTGACTTGAGCTTTTTATGTCCGAAATAGAGATTTTGAGTGTTTTTCTCCCGATTTTGACATAGATTTTTTTTATTTTTCGACACCCACAATGGTTCCCTCTTCTCTCAATCATTCTCTCATACCATTATGGGTGTTCTTCCTCTTCAACTCTACCTTTTGGCGATATCCGAAGTACGGATGCGGCGGTGGTGGAGTTGGACAGCAACAACGGCGACGGTGGGTGTTGATGCAAATCTTGGTTGGGTTGATACAGATCTTGTTAGATAATGTCTCAATGGGACCACATTATTAAATGTGGTGTTATCATTTATAAGAAGCCTACAATTTAAGTGATTCAATTTAGTTAATAGGCTTAAGGGTATATGTGTTATGGACCTAATGTGTAGATACTAGTTGTATAATTTCTATTTCTATGAGGGGCAGAAATAGAAATTAAAACAATAATGGTTAAAGTTGGTTTTCATTCCTTTTGAACTTCCACAATCTTTCAGTTTTGAAAACCAATAAATAGAAATTAAAAACAATAATGGTTAAAGTTGGTTTTCATTCCTTTTGAACTTCCACAACCTTTCAGTTTTGAAAACCAATTACAACCTTTAAAAGGTTATGGTCCCTATTCCTTCCCAAGTGGAAAAAAGAACACTGCCATTTTTCTAAATCCTCTCAAGGAGAAACATAAGGCACCAAAGGGGAAAGGATTAGAAGGCAATAACATAATCAATAACAAAGAGTTTATTGATAATCACGCTTCCGTTTAACCGTTCATCAATGGATTCAGGTATGTCATTTTGTCTTGATTTCTTGATAATACACATGGTAAATGATCCGAAGTGTAAGGTTTATGTTCTGAAATTTATGTTAACAATTGGTATCAGAGCCAGCATATCATGTGTCTTATCAGAATTGATATGCTTTATTCATTCTATTTAGTTTCCTGGAATCATATTCTGAATTTTTTTATGGATGTAAATTCTGTTTTTTCCTGTTTTGTTCTGTGAAAATGGCAATCTGTTTTCTGGAATTGTAAAATGATTCGATGGGCAGTTTTTTTTCTCTCAAATGGATGAACATCATGTATTTATATATATATATATATAGATATATCTTGCGATTTGATCGGTTTAATTTTGAACATCATAAAAAAAAAAAAAACTATTTGTTTTTGGACCCGTCAATTCTATTTATATATGTATGTATATAATTGGGATTGCTGCAGATTATATAATATATACGGGGTCACAAATTTAGAAATCTTTAAATTTAATGTAATTTCATACAACGCTCTCTGAAATTTAATTTTCTAACATTCTCAATATAAGTCAATTCAAACAAGATGTCACAAAAGTGATCTCTCTTGTCTAGATTGTTTTATATGGAATGTTTTGATGTTCATGTCTGTATATCTCATGCGGGTATTTATCGGTCCAAAGACATGATTAAGACTTGGCAGAATTACACACACATTTTGTGGTGATAAACATGTGCCAATTGTCAAGAAAACCTAATGTGAATAATAAATCCATCAAAAGATAGATTTGTTATTTGACATAACTTATTGTCAATGTTTGATCATTACAACAAGAATACCACTTACAGTTAATATCACTACCCAAAGGCTTGGTATTAATGTTGTGCTAGGTATCTTGAGATGTTGTCATTAAATTAATTTATTTAGAGATTATCTGTTTGGTAACTGGCTACCAAACCAAGGGATATGGCTGCGGAATTTTGTCACTGGGTTGCGTATTTTGGAAGGCACTGAAAAACCACTTAAGTTATATTGTGACAATAAGTCTGCAGTTTTATATTCCAATAACAACAGGAGCTCGACAAAATCAAAGCATATTGATATCAAGTTCCTAGTTGTAAAAGAAAGAGTGCAGAGTGGACAGATTTCCATAGAGCACATTGGGACGAACTCCATGATAGCGGATCCACTTACGAAGGGACTACCACCCAAGGTCTTTCATGAGCACACTGCTCAGATGGGTGTTGTTCTATTTGAGAACATTCTGGTTTAGTGGGAGTTTGTATTTATATTACTGCTTTATGTCAGCCTTGAGTTTTATCTATGTAATTAGATTAATTTCTGCAGAAATGAAATATTCAGTTTATTACGTTCTGTTACGTATTGTGAAATATTGATCTCAATAAAGTTAAGTAGGACCAGTTGGAAATAGGCATGTATGGATCACATCACATGTAATTTCCATGCTACGCATCCATGATTGATCTATGTCATTTAGCTGTATTAGTATACGTGACCATTAGTGGGTCGAGTTACGATTGATGTAACGAAGACCGCTTTGATCCTATATTAATATAGTTAATGGATAAGATTGTTTGGATACCCTCAAGTTATAATAACAAATTTCTGAGCTCACTAAAGTTAAGCACATTTTTCAGGATACATATGTGGTCCAGTGAGAGATTGTTAGATAATGTCTTAATGGGACCACATAATTAAATGTGGTGTTATCATTTATAAGAAGCCTACAATTTAAGTGATTCAATTTAGTTAATAGGCTTAAGAGTATATGTGTTATGGACCTAATGTGTAGATACTAGTTGTATAATTTCTATTTCTATGAGGGGCAAAAATAGAAATTAAAACAATAATGGTTAAAGTTGGTTTTCATTCCTTTTGAACTTCCACAACCTTTCAGTTTTGAAAACCAATAAATAGAAATTAAAACCAATAATGGTTAAAGTTGGTTTTCATTCCTTTTGAACTTCCACAACCTTTTAGTTTTGAAAACCAATTACAACCTTTAAAAGGTTATGGTCCCTATTCCTTCCCAAGTGGAAAAAAGAACACTGTCATTTTTCTAAATCCTCTCAAGGAAAACATAAGGCACCAAAGGAGAAAGGATTAGAAGGCAATAACATAATCAATAACAAAGAGTTTATTGATAATCACGCTTCCGTTTAACCGTTCATCAATGGATTCAGGTATGTCATTTTGTCTTGATTTCTTGATAATACACATGGTAAATGATCCGAAGTGTAAGGTTTATGTTCTGAAATTTATGTTTATAGATCTACCTTTCCAAACCACATCTATGAGAAGATTGGTGATTTTTCCTGAATCGTAACTGATTTTTTGGTGAATTTATTTTTGTTGTTTGGTTGTTTCTTTGGCCTCTTAGGGTCTTGTTGTTATTATTTTACTCTATGTGTTATTTGTTTTTATCTTAATATAAATGCTTTTAATCTTTCTCAAAAATAATATTTATTATGAAAAAATATCGAGTGTAACGGTGACACTATTTTAGATAGTGTTACCGATTAATAAAAGTTTTAAATGACCAAGAGGATAAGTCTTATCTTTCATTAACTCATCATTATTGTGATTCTTACTACAAACCAAAATTATTTATTAAATGATAACACTGCTATGTAGCATCATTGTTCCATCAAATATTTACTTCCTTAGACCATCTCCAACGCTGCGTCTAATATTTCATTAAATTTAAATTTGAAAAAAACGACAACGGTTTAACTTCTAACCCTTTCATCAAACTCATATTAAATGAGTGATGAACCAAAATTTTCATTAAATAAAGGGAGTCTTTCATCTTTTATTATTACCGTTGGGCCAAGCATCCTTCCAAATGTCCACCCAAATGTCTACTTAAGAGCAACTTTAATAGCCTTTTTTATTCATGTCCAACAATCTCCAGGACATTTGTCCAGTTGTCCTCCCAGACAATCAGGAATGTGAAAAAATGTGATAAAAATTCTAATTCAACGTTGTAGTGAATGATATCAAATTAAGGTTTTTATTACTCAAATTTAATAAAACATTGAAGATACTCTTTTTTTTTTTTTTTTTTGGTTAACGAGTAAAATCCCCAAGTCCGTTCTTTGCTGATTTTAGAAGCAACTATCTAATTTTGGTTTAATTGGAGTAGGACAAAGGGCAAATTTCAGGTATGTGCACTGACTCCACATTGCACACACCATTTAAGTCAGAGAGTATAGCTGCCAGGATTCGACCCCACACTCAAATCCTGGATACGATTTATACAACACTTAAAGGATTGTTCTAGAATCATTGCACTAGATCCCGGATAATTGACCCTGAAAATAGAGAACCTAAAATCTCAAATTTTGCCTCTGTTTGGGAAGTGGGTTGGCTTTGGCTTTTTAACTTTTTTGGCAATTTTAGCCTGGGCTAAAAAGATTGGTTTGAGAAGAACTTTTTAGCTTTTTGGCTTTTTTGACTTTTTTGTAAGAGAAGAGTGTAATGATTATGGATTGAATGTGATATTTTGTTTGTTGTGACTAAAATAACTTATTTTATTTTTTGTGGTTAAAATAATTAAAAAAAATCTTGCCAAACGGAGCCAATCCCAAAATTTTACAAAAAGTGTCACAACCTCGTGGGTTTTGATGATACCAGTGTTGAGTACCTCTATGCATAAAAAGGCAATGTGCTGCCCATGAGTTGTATCGCATTTGTTGTTCAAGTAGTAAATGACAAAAATAAACCCTTTTTTTTTTTTTTTACTAAAAAGGGGAATTAGGGGGATTCGGGGGCCCCGGATTCGGGGGCCGAATCACCTTTTGTTTTGAAAAATGTTTTGGACCTCAAATTCCTTTTATGGAAACTGTTTTCTTTTTTTTTTCTTTTTTCTTTTTTTTTTTTTTTTTTTACTAAAAAGGGGAATTAGGGGGATTCGGGGGCCGAATCACCCCTGTTTTGTTTTTTTTATCACCGACAAAAATAAAACCACTTATTGTTATTACCACGGGTTCAATTCATTGCTAATTACTTTCTCATTAAAATGTTTTTTTTGGGAGGAAAATTTAACTATAAATTCTATCTTTAAAAATAGTGACCCATTTAGTTTTAAGAATTTTTTTATAAACTAAATAATTTTATTAATTTTAGAAAGATAAATTTAATATATTATTTAAAAATTAAATTTATGATTATACTCATGTTTCTATTATACATATATATATATATTTTTTGTGTTAAAAAGGTAAAATACATAATATATGATAATTAAATTTGAGATAAATTTTTATATGAGAATTTTTTTTTTTAATTTAGAAAACATTTCAAAGAAGTACAAAAATGACGTGAAATATGAGATGCTTCAAACATTTTAAAAGGATGTGGGATTCTTCAAATATTTCAAAATAAGTACAAAAACTCTTTAGTAATTTTTGGACAAATATATAATTTCAAACTGTGGGGATATATTTTTGAGTACCAACACGTGGCAAGGTGACATCGATGTATCAGCCGAGATGCCACGTATCCTGGTCGTAACACCGAGATGATCTCGGCATGGCCGAGGTTATCTCCGAAGATATCGGAATCCGAGATAAGCGAATAAGGGACAAAAGTCCTAGAATGAGGAAAGACTTCAAAATGGATAAGGATAATGTTCTTAGGGAGTCTATCCTTATCTCTTGAGGAGTCCAAAGTAAGCATTGAATGGGAGTCCATAGAAGTCAGGCTTTTATCGGGACTAGGATTGAATTAACTATAAAAAAGAGGCACCCTCGTGGGTCTAAGGTACGCAATTTATATTCTGAACAGTGAGTTTAAGCACTATTAATTATCTTTGAGAGATATACTGACTTGATCGTCGGAGTGCCCCGGGTGATTTAACCATCGCTGTAATCTTCTCTTCTCTGTAGGTTAGCCAGTGTCATCTATTCTCGCCGCCTTCTCCGGTGATTCATCGAGTTGGTAGTGTGGTCAGATTTTCACCCACACAATTTGGCACCCTCTGTGGGAAAGAAAGTAGAATAGATGGCCAGTAACGGACAGAAGGAGAAGATCGGGGACGACATTTCTGCTAGGAGTGGGAGACCTATTGACCTTGATGTCGAAGGAGACAGGTCTAACGCAGAAACTCATGAGCAAACTCACGGAGTAAAAGACGTCGGCTAGACTGGCAACGTACCAAAGAAACCTGATCGAAGCGGGTACTACAACGAAGGCAACCTCCAGGTATGGAAGGACAGGTGCCTACGAAGGCACGAAGAGGTGAAAGAGATGGCAAACAAATTGGCAGACCTGCAATCGGTCGTTAATTTTATGATGCAAAATAACGTCATGCAGCCACCATACCCACTGTAGAACACGCCGATTCCAGCGGCCAATGCCCAGAAGGGAGGGCAGAAAGCAATCCCAAAAGCCCCCCAGCACACTAGGAGTGAAAGACACTCTCACCGGCCTTCAAGGGAGGTCAGAAGAGGGGAGTCAAGGAAGGAAGAGTCACAAAGGACACAACGCACCAAGAAGGCCGACCCCAAAGAACATCGGCATGTTCAAGGGCAGGCACTATGCTTCGACACAACTCTTGGTGAAAGATCGAAAAGGGCTCACCACGAGGCCGAGAGTAGTATACCGAAAAGACTGAAGTCGAAAGATAGCCGAGCTCCTGGGTGGAGCAAAGAAGACTTGAGAGATTACCTCAAGAGGAAGCAACAAAACACTGATGCCGAGGTAACTTCACCTGTTAAGCCGAGAATACCATTCTCGGTGGAATTAGACAAATTCGAGGCACCAAAGAGATTCAGTATGCCGAGGTTCCAACTATACAATGGTAAGTCAGACCCAAACTTCCACGTTGGATTATACTTGAACTCAATGGCATTGTATAGTGGGAACGAGCCGTTGCTCTGCAAAGTGTTCCCCTCGTCCTTCGGGGAGATTGCATCAGATTGGTTTCACAAACTACCAAAGGGAAGTGTAAAGACCTGGGAAGGCCTGACCGAGATGTTTGTGGCCATGTTCGTGACAAACAAACTTCAGCCATTAAGAGTGGACGCATTGATGGCTCTGAAGATCAGCAAAGATGAAGGCCTTAGGGCCCACACCAAAAGATACTATGAGGTGTTCAACCGAATACCTGAATGTAATCAAGAGGTGGCAGCCGTATCTTTCAAGAACGGCCTGAAAGATGGCTGTCCACTACGGAAGTCATTGGCAAAGACATTGCCAAAAAGTATGGAGGAACTCATGGCCAGAATCGAGAAGTATGCCAGAGCCGAAGAAGATATGTTGGGGAATAAGGAGACAAAGCACGAGAAAGGAAACGGCTCGCCGAAGCGAGGCCGAGGTAACAACGGATCCTCCAAACAAGAGGCAGAACTGAGGGCTGTGCAGGCAGTGACAACTGTGTTCCGAATCCCAATTCACAAAGTCTTGGATCAAATTCGGAACTAGCCCTATTTCAGAACGCCAGAGAGGACACCAGGAGAGTTCATGGGAAGAAACATTGGCAGATATTGTGCCTACCACAATGAAGATGGGCATACAACTCAGGGTTGTAGAGCCCTGAAAACACACTTGGAAGACCTGGTGAGACAAGGACATCTGAGAGACCTTGTCAATGAGACCAGGACAAGGGAAGAACGGGCAAGATTGCCTCAGGCACTAGCAGCCCCACCTCCTCCAGCACAGCAGCCATAGGCAGGAGGACCTCGGGTAGTCAACGTAATCCACTCGAAGGTCAATGAAAACGAAATCCGATGAGAGACCCAGAAGGTAAAACACCTGCAACATGTCTACTAAGTCGGGGAGAAAAGACATCGGGCAGAAGAGTGCCAGGGACCAATGATAACCTTTACTGAAGCCGACCTAGAGATGGTCCAGCACTCGCATAATGATGCCTTGGTAGTATTCATCCAGGTTGGGGAGTGCCAGGTGAAACGCATCCTGATTGACCAAGGCAGCTCTTGTGACATCATGTACGCTCGATGTTACAAGGAACTCGGCCTTCACCCAGATGATATGAAATAATCCAATGGCCCAATGGTTGGGTTCAATGGAACGTCGACATGGCCACTGGGAGCAGTAAGCTTGGAGGTGTAGGCTGGCACTAAGAAGATCAAAGCAGAATTCACCATCATCGACACGCCCTCCCCTTACAACATCATCTTGGAAAGACCATGGTTTGCATGCGATGGGGGTAGTTCCCTCAACATTGCATCAACTATTGCGATTCCCAACAGAGCATGGGATAGAGGAAGTTAGAGGCGATTAGCTGCAAGCGAAGAATTGCTCCATGGCAGCAATGAAATCTACCTGCAGCATACGAGAGCTAGAAAAGGAAAAAATTGAAGATGAGGACGTGGAAGTCCTAGAAGACATTGGCAAGGAGCCAGCCGAGAAGAACGAAGAGACACTGAAGAAAATCCTCGTCCAGGATGGGGATGAAGAACGCTTCTTTCTTCTCGACTCGGGCTTAGCCGAAGAAGAGGAAAAAGAGTTGGAAGCTTTTTTTAGAGCAAATATTGAGGTGTTTGTTAGGACACCTTACGAAATGCCTGGCATTGACCCCGAGGTCACTTGACACAAATTGGATGTTGACAGGTCGGCCAAACCTGTAATTCAACGAGCCAAAAGACCGACGTTGATGCACATCGAAGCAGTAGAGAAAGAAGTAGACAGACTTTTGGAGGCCAGGGCCATTAGAGAAGTTCACTACCCGATATGGCTATCCAATACATTGGTGGTAAAGAAAAAGAACGGTAAATGAAGGGTCAACGTAGACTTTACCAGCCTCAACAAAGTTTGTCCCAAAGACAGCTTTCCTCTACCCAAGATTGACCAGCTAGTAGATGCCACTTCAGGGCATGGAAGAATGAACTTCCTATATGCCTACAGGGGGTACCACCAGATAACCATGTACCCCCCAGATGAAGAGAAGACCGCGTTCATCACCCCAAAAGGCCTGTACTGTTACAGAGTAATGCCTTTCGGGTTGAAAAACGCAGGAGCAACTTACCAAAGGTTGGTAACCAAAATGTTCAAACACCTAATTGGCCGAACAGTAGAAGTCTACATCGACGACATGGTCGTTAAGACCAAGGAGCCTGAGGGTCATCTCGCCGATCTAAAAGCAGTCTTTGAAATCCTTAAAACATATCAGCTGTGACTCAATGCATCAAAGTGTGCATTTGGAGTTGGATCTGGTAAGTTTTTAGGATACCTGGTGACCAGAAGGGGCATTGAGGCCATCGTAGATCAGATCAAGGTTATCCTAGAGTTAAAGAGTCCGATGTCGGCAAAACAGGTACTTATGCTAACTAGAAGGGCTGCAGCCCTGAACAGGTTCATAAGCAGAAGCTCAGACAAGTGCAAACCTTTCTTTAACTTAGTGAAGAAAGCCATGGACTTTCTTTGGACAGAGGAGTGCGAAGAAGCATTAGCCGATCTGAAGAAGTACCTGAGCACAGCTCTAGTTCTTTCGAATCCAGAACCCGGGGAGGAGCTGTTCCTGTACTTGGCAGTTTCAGAACATGCGATAAGTGCAGTACTAATCCAAGAAGAAAAAGGGGAGCAACGGGCTGTTTACTATGTAAGCAAAACCCTAGCCAACGCAGAAACGAGGTATCTACCCTTAGAGAAATTGGCACTGGCTTTAGTAATGGCTTCAAAGAAGTTGAACCATTACTTCCAGGCCCATAAAATTATGGTACTGACAGAACATTCATTGAAGTCCCTATTACAGCAGGGAGACTTAACAGGAAGAATAGCCAGATGGGCAGTCGTCCTAGGCCAGTATAATCTGGAGTACAGGCCCAGAACAGCAATCAAAGGCCAGGTTTTGGCCAGCTTCGTGGCTGAGTTCACGCCAGAATCCATCGAACATCGGGCTCTGTTGAGCCAAGATAAACGATGTCCAAACAAGCAAGGAGAAGCCCAGCCAAAGACAAAAGAACAAAGGAAAGAGGACAAACTCAGACCCTGCAGCATTTACATCGGTGACTCTTTTCGACTGTTTGTTGGTGGGAGTTCAAACTGACAAGGAGGGGGGGAAGGAGTAGTACTGCTATCCCCAGATGGGCAGGTACTAAAACAATCAATTCGTTTGGGGTTCAAGGCCTCAAACAATGAAGCAGAATACGAAGCACTCATTGCAGGACTAAAACTGGCAGCAGCAGTACAAGCATATGAGGTAATAGTTTTTTGTGATTCACAACTGATAGTCAATCAGGCAACATGAGAATATGCAGCCCGAGATGAAAAAATGTCGGCATATGCAAAGGAGGTCATCATGTTGGCGGCCTTATTCCAGAACTGCCAACTATTCCAGGTAAACCAAGATGATAACAGCCACACCGATGCGTTGGCCAACCTAGCTAGTGCAGTACAACCTGGAAAAGCAAGGACAATAATGATTGACTACCTGTCGGGCCCGAGCATTGAACCAGTAACCACAAAGCGTGAAGCAATGTACGTAGACATGGGACCAAACTGGATGGACGCAATTATTATGTTCCTAAAAGAAGGAAAGCTGCCAGATGACCGTAAGCAGGTACACAAGATTAGATTGAAGTCGGCAAGATTCAGCCTGATAGCAGAAGGACATCTCTACAGAAGGTCCTTCACTGGACCCTTTTTAAGGTGCGTACACCCTTTACAAGTCGAAGATTTTTTTATATGAAATACATGAAGAAATTTGTAGAAGCCATGCTAGGGGTAGATCACTCCCTCATAGGGCCATCATCCAGGGGTATTGGTGGCCTACATGCAGAAAGATGCAGAAGCCTATGTAAAGAAGTGTGAACAATGCCAAAGGTTTGCACCTCTGATACACCAGCCAGCAGCAGACCTGAACCCTATATCTAGTCCTTGGCCATTTGCCCAATGGGACATGGATCTCGTCGAGCAACTAGAAAAATGAAGTACTTGCTGGTAGCAATAGATTAATTCACTAAACGGATAGAAGCTGAACCTCTTGCCAGGATCCGAGATGTGGACGTGAAGAACATCATTTGGAAGAACATTATCACCAGGTTTGGGATTCCAAGAGCAATCGTTGCAGACAATGGAACTCAATTTGACAGTAAGCTAATCAAGAACTTCTGTGCAAAGTTCAAGATCAAGAACTACTTTTCAACCCCAAGCTTTCCATAAAGCAATGGACAAGCAGAAGCATCCAACAAAGTAATTCTGGGTGGGATAAAGAGGAGGCTGCAGGCAGCAAAAAGAAAGCGGGTAGATGAATTGCCCAATGTACTCTGGCCTTATCGGACTACGTCGAGAAGATCAACAGGGGAATCTCTCTTTGCCATGGCTTATGGCACAGAAGTAGTCATTCCGCTGGAGGTCGGCATCCCTGGGATCAGAACCCAAGGGGTAGAGAACAGGACTAATGATGTACTCTTAGCCCGAGATCTAGATCTTCTAGAAGAACGAAGGGAGAAAGCTGCAATTCAGCTCACAACATACCAGCAACAGCTTGCCAGAGCTTACAACAAGAAGGTTAACCCAAGGGAATTTCAAATTGGTTACCTCGTCTTAAGAAAAGTCGTCGGCAACAAGAAGGATCCCAGAGAGGGCAAGCTTAGCCCAAATTGAGAAGGACCCTACAGAATCATCTCAGTGCTGGACAATGGGGCATATCGGCTTGAAGATAATGAGGGCAAAGAGTTGCCAAGGCTTTGGAACACTTGTAATTTGAAATTTTTCTATCATTAGAATTTCTTTGTTCCTTTGCCATTTGCCGAAGTAAATAAATAAAGATTCAGCTAGTTCTCTTTTCAAGATACTTGACATTGTCTCTAGAATACATGCATAATGAGAACCCGAGTGGAACTTAGGTTCACATTAGGGGGCAGAGAGAAGAAGAATATGTTTAACACTTGTTGAAATTTGTGGACAATTTACAAGTTGAAGTTAAACCAAAATCATTGTTTAACACTTGTTGAAATTTGTGGACAATTTATAAGTTGAAGTTAAACCAATCATTGTTTAACGCTTGCTGAAATTTTTGGACAATTTACAAGTTGAAGTTAAACCAAAATCATTGTTTAACACTTGTTGAAATTTGTGGACAATTTACAAGTTGAAGTTAAACCGAAATCATTGTTTAACACTTGTTGAAATTTGTGGACAATTTACAAGTTGAAGTTAAACCGGGATGATGTCTAACACTTGTTGAAATTTGTGGACAATTTACAAGATTGAAGACTAAGGTTAAGCACTCGTTGAAATTTTATGAAAAATTTATAAGGTGAAACCAAGCTTACGCCGAGAAAGATACTTGGGTATTTACCGAGGTAAAATCATCAGTTGTATAATCGAGGTGTGTCACCCCGAGAAGATTGCACAAAGATTGAAGTGTTTACTGAAGATATATTATGAGTATGGAATCATACAAGAGTAATACAGAGAAGGCAAACATACAAACATTCAAAGAAAGAAGGAAGTTGTATTCATTAAAAGGCACATCGGCCAAAAACTTACAATTGTTCCCAAAAGAAGAAAAGCAAAAGTACAAAGGATGAAAGAAAATAACATCAAAATTAAGAGTCTTCAGCAGCAGTCTAGGTTTGGACCTCGGAGGACTGCTGAGAAGACTTCTCAGCAACCTTCTCAGCCGCAAGTTCAGCATTAATTTCTTAAAGGGTTTCGTCTAGGCTCTTGTTGGCAGGGGGAACGTCCGATGACGATTTCTCTGGAGTAGCATCCTTGAGGACTCCCTCATCCTCCTTATCCTGAGTCAAGTCTAGGACTTGCTCATTTTGAGGAGAAGACTTGGTCCCAGTAGTCACTTTTGATTTCCTCACCAAAACTTCCTCATCGACCTCATTCTCAGAATCAGACTCGTCGTTAGATTGATTGGGAAGTGGAGTTGGAAGGAATGGCAGGGGAATGACATCGGCATTCTTAAAGGAGGAGTCCTCGGGGACATCAAGTTTCTTCAGCAAAGTCATCCAACCAAGGGTGAAACCCTTGTTGCATGCTTGCTTGACTTGCTTTTCATAGGCCTCCCTAACATCGGCCATGTCCTGAGCATACGCCTTCTCGTCGACATCTTTGATTTCGGCCTCTTTGGTGGCCAAGGCGTCTTGAAGCTCCTTCTGAGCCTGGGCCATGTTTTCCTCGGCCTCCTTCAGTTGGGCTTGAAGGACTTTATTTATTGCCTCAGCAGCGCCAACCTTCTCTTCAGCTTCATCTCTGGCTTTAATAGCGACCTCGGCCTGATCCTCCAAGGTCTTCATATTTGATTGTAGGTTCTTATTGGTTTTCTGAAGTGTGGAGACCTTCCTCTTCTTCTAGGCTTGCTTCTCACGGTTCTCAAAAGATTGTATTCAGAAAGAGTGGGCATGCTGGATGGCTTGAAAGAAAATAGAAGTATTAGAAAATATTCTAAGTATGAAATGAAGAGAAAGAAAGAAAAAGTACCAAGCAAAAATACTTACCTGAACAGAGCGCTGAAGCATCAGAGCGTAGTTCTTGTACTCATTGAACTCGGCGTTTCGCTCCAGATTGCCTGGAAGAAGCAGAGCAGTACTGAGGGCAACGCCGACATTGATATCATCGGCGCTATCACTAGCCATGACAGGCTTATCTTCCATAGTGATTTCGGGGGCCCAGGGGGCATCAGGCTTTTTAGACCCCGAGGTCGTTGCAGAAGATGACCTCGGCCTTTTGGATTTGGTAGATTCGGATGGAAGTGTTTCAGTGGACCTCTTCGCGGGGACAGAGGTAGTCTTCGCACTATCAGCCAATTTAGAAATTGGCAAAGTGTCTTTAGTCTCAACCTGAGTCACATTGACCTTTGGTTAAGCCTTTTTGATTCTTTTCGGCTTCGGTGGGGGAAGGGTTTGTGTTGATTGAGCATCAACATCAGTTGGAATATTGGCTAAGAGGTCTTTTGCAACTAGTTTTGGGCGGCCCATCTTGACTGCAAGAACAAGTCGTCGACGACGTTTTCGTTGAGATGGTGGGATCAGGTATAGAGTCGAAGTAGATGGCTGTTCTGCTGGATCAGAAGTTGATCCTTGATCTGGCCAAGATTCGGTAGCAACTAAAGGGGTTGTGGCAGAGGGGGGGAGATAATCTCTTCTTCTTTTTTCTCTTAGGAACGTCGGGGAGAGTTGATTTGTTCATCGGGATGAAATTGAGCACCAGTGGGGCCTTTCGCTTATGAACAGGAAGGTCCAGTAGTTTCTTTAAACTCGGACTTGGGTAAAAGGACTTGCGGAAGTCTTTTCCTGGTTTTGGGAGAGCTGCAAGGAAAAATAAACGTCAGAATATTTGAAGTATTACAGATTTTGAAAGCAAGTAAATATGAAACACAGGGCTCTTACCATTGCCCTCTACGAAAACTGTCCGAGGAACAGGATAGAGGTGAAGGTCCTCATCTGGAGCAAATTTCCAGTTCCCCGAAGTAATAAAGTAATCATCTCTAGCTCCCTTGTTGGAGTCTGGGAGGTCGACAACGATTTTGTACTCCGTTAACCTCGGCTTGAGATAGTAAACATAGCCCGTGTCCTTTTTTAGGCCACACATGGTATAACAATACTGGATATCGGCTAAAGTGACCCTAACGTTTTCTTGTTTCGCTAAGGCTATGATGCCATTAATAACTCGGTAGGAGTTGATGGCGAGCTGCATTGGGTTTAACTTGTAATAATGGATAATCTCGCGAAAAAGAATGTTACCCTATGTTTCCACATACCCATGATTTCGGCTTAATCGAAGAGGTTAGATTTCAGAAAGATGTTTTGAAAGGGTTATTGGGACCTCGGCAAACACTTAGGTAAATGCAGGTTTCAGTTTTTTCCTAAATTGTGGGTTCTACAAACAGATCCCAAACCTAAGTCTATGGAAACGAAGATTGAAGGTACAAATCTAGAAAAGACACAAAAAACAGAAAACAAGAACAAGTTTCAGAATCAAGAACAAAGATGGACTATCAAGAACATAGTGAGTACAAGGGGTACAAGGTCAAGAACAGTGGCAAAAGTGCAAGAAAATGGTGAACAATGCGTGTATTCAAGACATGGGCAAGGGCAAAATCGTGGAATAAACACACTCAGATATGAGATTCACAAATCGAATGTTTAAATGAAGCAGTAATGGCAACAAGTAGTAAAGAGCATCAGAGAATTGAAAACGAAAGGAATGGTGGCTTACCAGAAAAAGTGAAACCGGTATGAAGATCGCCGAAGTCAGGCGGCGGTTACAGAAGTAACAGAATGGCGGAAGCTTCACCAAGAGGGAGGAATGAAGGTAGTTGCAGAGCTTGAAGTCTGGAACAATGGCGGATTCAAAAGAAAAAAGTGAGAGAGAGAAAAAGCAAGAGTATCGAATGAAAAGTGAAGAAATGAAAGAAGAGGGAAAAGTTTTGGTTAAAACTTGAAACAACGGCAAAAAAGCGTAGTTAATACGCCTAGAGCAGCGAATGCGTCAGACGGCGCACGCAGGCGCAAGATGGCTTACAGGCACGTCACAGGCACGATCCAATGAGGATAAGACGCGTGAATGAAGCGATTGAATAATGATGCATGACAGCTCATACGAGTGGAGGAATTCACTAGAATTCTTGTTCTTTAAGGGAGACATGTCGGCCTTAAACAATGATCTCAGCTAAAATGATTTAAGCTGACGTACTAGAAGGAGGTACCGATATAGGTTCCATCACCTCAGAATGCCGAGGTAATAGAACCTAAGGGGCAGTTGTAGGGATATATTTTTGAGTACCAACACGTGGCAAGGTGACGTCGATGCATTAGTCGAGATGCCACGTGTCCTGGTCGTAACGCCGAGATGATCTCGGCGTGGCCGAGGTTATCTCCGAAGATATCGAAATCCGAGATAAGCGAATAAGGGACAAGAGTCCTAGAATGAGGAAAGACTTTAAGATGGATAAGGATAATGTTCTTAGGGAGTCTATCCTTATCTCTTGAGGAGTCCAAAGTAAGCATTTAATGGGAGTCCATAGAAGTCAGGCTTCTATCGGGATTAGGATTGAGTTAACTATAAAAGAGAGATACCCCCGTGGATCTAAGGTACGCAATTTATATTCTGAACAATGAGTTTAAGCACTATTGATTATCTTTGAGAGATATACTGACTTGATCGTCGGAATGCCCCCGGGTGGACGAACCACCGTCGGAATCTTCTCTTTTTGTTGCAGGTTAGCCAAGTATCATCTATTCTGCCAGTTCTCTCCAGCTGATTACTGAGTTGGCAGTGTGGTCAGATCTTCACCCACACACAAACTGTAACACTCTAATATAACATTTAAATGTAATACTCCAATATGACACTTTAAAAAAACTCTTTACTTTAATACTTCAATATAACATATAAGAAAATTCCTTAGTGTATTTTTTTCTAAACGTAATACTCCAATGTAACACTCCAAAAAAGGATGTGGGATTCTTCAAACCACTCTAAAAGGATGTGAGATTCTTCAAACCATTCCAAAGGAAATACAAAATTTCTTTAGTAGGCTTTGGGCAAATGTATAATTTCAAATTGTGAGTGTTATGTTTGGAAAAAAAATACATTAATGAGTCTTTTAGTATTTTTGTGTGTTATATTAGAGTGTTACGTTTGGATTACATTGATTGGAGTGTTACATTTGAGAAAAATATACTAAGAATTTTTTTGTGTGTTACATTTGGAGTGTTACGTTTGAAAAAAGTACACTAAGAAATTTTTTTAGAGTATTATGTTGTTACGTTTGAAAAAAATATACTAATTAAGAAGCTTTTTAGTGTGTTATATTAGAGTGTTACGTTTTTATTCGTAATGTGTGATTTGTTTCAGAATGAGGGAAAATCCAAAACCTGTATAATGTGAATTATCCAAATGCGAAATTTCACATTTGGAGAAACTCACTTTTATCCCTAAAAAATTAAACTTAAATGTGTAAGTGACTACCATTTTGCATAATTTTCGCTTTAATGAAACATTTGGGTTCATAAAATAAAATAAAATGAAGGACTATACAATTCACACAATCACATTTTGAGATTTGTTGGAGTTTTACCTTTTTAGAAACTAACAATTTTAATTGACATTTTACAAAAAGATATATAAAAAAATAATTGACTTTTGTAGTAATATTTTGATTTTTTTGACTACTTTAGCAAGTTGCCAAACCATATAAGTTAATAAAATTAAGAGAAAATTACTATTCAATTCTTTTTTAAAAACTTATTTAGTCATAATTCCTATAAAATATTAGAGAAATTACAAATCAATTGCACTTTCAAAAAATAACTAAATATACATGGAAAAATTTATGCTCTTAATAATTAAAGTTTGTGAAGTTTATCATTAATATAAAATTATTTTTCAAAATATACACTGATTTGTTATTTCAACTAGAATATTTGTGACCTAATAAATCTTATATGTTTAGAATTATATTTTGATGATCTATTTTTGAAATTAGATATTTTTTCATGACAATTTTACCCTTATTTTGGTCAACATGTCTATATAGCAGGTTTTTTTTTTTTTTTTTTTTTTTTTTTTTTTTTTTTTTTTAATGTTAAAAACTTTAGAAGTTTCATGACTTTCAAAATACACATTGGGTTTAGATAAAATTTAAAATTTTAAAAATTACTAGATGAGATTTATTAATAAGATCTTAATTGAATATAAAATTACATAAAATGAAAAAAAGTAAAAATTTCACTTTTTTTATTTTTATTTTTATTTTTATTTGGAAGTGTAAAATTTATCCACTTCAAAAATTTCACACTTTTGAAAAACGCTTTTTCATGAGACCCCACCTCTGTGCGTATATATATATATACTAGAAGATATACACACCCATATGAATGTGCAACTACAGAATTATAAATGTGCAGTTATAGAAGAAGGTAATTGCTCTTGCGAGTATTTTCACAAACAAGAATTTTGTGGCATTAATGCCAATTCCAGCTTTCACATATATAAAGTATATATATATATATATATTACCGTGAATTTTCTAGTAAATGTGAAAATTATAAATGTAAATATTCATACTTCGATTAATAAAATTTTGAAATGTATTAAAATTAGTGTAAATATTCATGCATAATTTAAGATGTTTGTAGTATTTGTAATTTGTATAATGAGTGGGGTCAATAATAATGTCATAACTAATGTTGGTACACTAGTTAGTACACTAATTGGTGCATATAACACTACCGCCGAAAAAATATTCACATTTCTTAAAAATTCATATTATTCTAATTTGTTGAAAGTATGAGTATTTACATTTTCAAAAAATTCACACTATTATATTCACACTAATAATTTTCACAATCATTATGAAATTCGCACTATTATAATATCTATATATAATTTTTATTTTATAACCATAAATAATCATAACTTCAATTGAGAAGAAAGATAAAAGCCAGTTTTTGACTTAATTTCAAAAGGCCAAAAACCAGTTTATTTGAGCAAAAAAAGTATGTGAAAAGTTGGAAATAAGCCAATAAGTGAAATTATCAAAATACACTCATGTGTGTATGGCTTTTGACTAGGGTAATGAGTGTAATATGGTCCATTTACAATTTTGCAAGTGCTGTGAGACCATGTTATAATAATTTTGAAGAAAAAAAAAAAAATAGAAAAACTGCTGGTTGAGTACTTCCCAAATGAATTTGTCAATAAGTCAAAAAGTAAGTAAATAAGCAAAAAAGAGTTGCTTATTTCCATCTTCCCAAAATAGGGTTTGAATTCTCTCAAGTTGGCCATCCAACTTGAGAGTATACAGCCCATTGAAAAATTCTCAACCCATTTTTTGGGTGAGTTGCTTTGAAATTTAGCCGTGGGAGAATTATCAGCAATTATCTCTTACTCTGTTTAATGATTATATATTTTAGATGGATTTGACACATTCAGAATGATGGGTGCAGTTCCTGTATCAGCAACTAACTTCTATAAACTTTTTGCTTCGAAGTCCCATGTCCTATTGTATCCAGGAGGAATGCGTGAGGCTCTTCACCGAAAGGTATGATTTAAAGGTTACATCCTACCTTGATCCACATCCTACAAATCCAATATTTCTCCTACTTTTCATAACAGCATGTTTATACTAGTATGTCATTCCATCTTGCTAGCATTCTGTTGCTTGCCTTGTAGGATATAATCACTTGAAAGACAGGTAGGTAATGAAGTAACCTAATTTACTTTTCCTAAGCACTGACAGTCTTCAGCTTAAGGAGTGAGAGCCTCTTATCTGTGACGATTTCTATCCCTGGCATGACTTAAATAGGACAATTATTTTTTTCTCCTATGTTGCTCTTAAGTCCAATGTTATGAACAAGTCCACTGCTAGCCAAGCTATTTTAATTTCTCAACCGGGCAGAGGCACTATTCAACAAATGGAGCTTTTTACTTTCTTAACTCAGGAGAAAATTTTACCGCCTCTCATTGAAGTTAAGGATATTGATGTGCATTTCATCTACTCTATCTTTGGTGTGGTTAATGTGTACATGAGAAATTTAGTGTGTTTGTTTAGCACTCAAGTGTGTCGCACCAATCAGGGTGAGGAGTACAAGCTATTCTGGCCACAACAGTCTGAGTTCATTAGGATGGCAGCAAGATTTGGAGCAAAAATTATACCTTTTGGTGCTGTTGGAGAAGATGATGTCGGTCAAGTAAGCTTGAAATTTAATACCCTATTATCAGTTTCCATTTTCCGCTGCATACAAATTTACATGTGCCCTTTCAAAGCATGAATTTCCACATTACTAGTTAAATTTATCTTAGTCATTGTCTTTTGAGAATGGATTCATCTGTTGTTCTAGGGGCATAGCAATGAGATCTAATAAATTTTCGGTTATAAATTTTGTTTAATTCTTGCAGAATATTTTTGATGGCATTGTTGTGACTGTTGTCTGTATGTAGGATCCTTCATTATTATACAATTTTCAAACAATCGTGGCCTAAGAAACATGATGCAAAATGTGCTGTGTCTGTGTCCTTTTACGAGTGATTTTTGTTCTCAATTAATATGGGGTGATCCTCTAATGATTAATGTGTTGCTGGTTTTCTTTAATCAGGTAGTCCTTGATTATCATGATCTCATGAAGATTCCTTATTTTAGGGCTGGAATAGCAGAACTTACTGATGCGGCTGTGCAGTTGAGGTATTTTAAATATTTTGTATTACTTCTGTTGACATCAAGATGAACTTGCTTAGTCCGAGCATTTGTAATTGGCTTGGTTTTCAAATGAAGTGAGCTATAACAAGTTTTATGTCAAGCTGATAATGTAGGCTAAAATGAACACAATGGGGGACCTGATGTGACAATAAAAATTACAAAAGATGGTGAGAGTGACAATAGGTTGTAATTCATTAAATATGAGCTGTAGTCTTGAGTTCCAGCCTCATTTTTCATCATTTTCTCATATCTTTATGCTACATATGTGATTGTGGTAAGGTACCAAATCTTTTTCCCACCTCTCTCTCTAATAGCAAAGTGGAGAAATTGAAGGACCGAACTCCCTAAAATTTTACTATATGTGTTTGTCCATCAAATAGCGTGGCACTCTATGAGGTGCAACTTAATAACCAAACCAAAAAGTAAGCCTTGTGTCCCAATCAAGTAAGTGAGGTTAGTTGCATAATCTTTTTTTTTTCATTTTGCTTTGCCAAGGGCTATATGCTTAATTAAATTAAATAAATTGATATAACTTTTTGATGTCAATTTAGGTCTTCCCTTCCCCCTAATAAGGTGATCAATTGATCATATCAATCTTGCTTACAGTTGCATCTATAGGTTTTTATTGTACATGACCAAACCATTTTAGCCAATTCTCTCTCAACTGATCCTCATTTGCTACTCTCGTTCTACAATTTCATTTTTAATTTTGTCTTTCCTAATTTTACCACACATCTATCTAAGTATTCTCATTTTAGCTATAATCATTTTATGACCGTGTCGTTTCTGCCCTTATTCTATCCTGTAAAGCATTGTTGACCCTACAGTTGTTCTATAATTTTTTTTTTCAATTTTGTTGATATTCTTTTAGTGTTAATTCCTCCCTTAGTTTTACCCCATAGAACAATATCATTTGCAAATAGCATACACTAAGATCATCCTGAATACTTTTTTAGTTAATTCATCCATAATTAAGTCAAATAGGCAAGGATTCAAAATTGATTCTTGATAATGTGATTGAAAATTCACTAGTTTCCCCTGTAGTTGCAACTTAATATAGTTATATTTCTTTGTATCTCTTTGTTATTTATTTTTATTGATTGGTTCTTTGTTTGAATATTGTTCTGAAATTGTGTTCATAGAACTGACATCGAAGGAGAAGTTGCAAACCAAGCTGTGCACCTTTCAATTGTCTTACCTAAACTTCCAGGCCGCTCCTATTACTTTTTTGGGAAACCAATTGAAACAGAAGGTATGTTATTCACTGTCCCCCTAATCTCTGATTGATGGTAGAATTCTCTCAAATACTTTAGAGTTGATTGTGCTTAATGAAAGTAATATATTTATGTAAATTGAAAACTACCTATAGTGCACCAAATTCAGAAATCATCAGTGAATATAATAAGGGTAAATTACATTGACACCCCTTGAGGTTTGGTCCAATTATTACCCATCCCCTAATGTTTTGGAAATTACATTCCCATCCCTATGGTTAATAGTCTTATTTCACAAACCCCTGTGAAAATAGTAATTCGTGATTCAATAAATATTTAATTCCACCAATTCCCAATAACCCAAAACACACAATCTAAATTAACAAGCACTTACGAAAGTGGTTTAAATTGTTGTTTTTGAAAAACAATAAATTGACACACGATTTTTACGTGAAAAAATCATAATTGAAGCACCTCTAATTGTGATAAAAAAATCACGGGCGAAACGCCACTAATCAATCCACTACTGAAGAAAGAAAGATTAAAAAGATAACCAACAAATTACCAAACGCATCAAATTTGTCTTCAAACCTTCTGCAACTCTTTCACCACAGCCTTCGTCTCGAAATTGATCAGTATGAGATTGAATCCATAACCTCTAATGTCGAATTAACGACCATGTACAGTATCAAACTCCTTTGATGCTCCATGCTTGAATCTTTAGATTCCACCGAAGAAGAACACACTTAATTATGAAGAAACAAACTCCTTGATGTATGTATCTTAGATCATAGGTTACAAACCCTCTCAAATATATCAAGGAAAACTCACCAAAAACTTCAGAAGAAAACCTCAAACAAAGCCCTAAGACCCTTAAACAAGATCTAGGAAAAGTAACTCTAAAATTAAACCAATGCGCGAATATATAGAAATAGAGATCGCGCGGTCCACTCGAGCGTGGGAATTGATGCTCAAGCGGGGACTCTATATTGCGTGTCCTATACAGGGTTCACGCTCGAGCGGAAGATTCTACGCTCGAGCGTCCAAACACAGCACCCAGCATTTTTGCAGATGTACCAGATGCTGTGAGAGTGAAAACCCTGCTCGAGCGTCACTTTCCCCGCTCGAGCGGGAAGACTAAAACTTGAAAAATTGGAAAATCTGCAACTTGATTACACATTTAGTTTTTCCATGGATTTTGACAACAAGAGGGTCCTAAGAATCTCCCCATTTGTCAAATCTCGGACAAAACTATTCTAAAACAATTTTCCTAATAAATACCAAAAAAAAAAAAAAAAAACAAACCAGCTAATCAAAACAACCTCCTCAAAAACAAGAAAATCAAAATAAACATTAAAAACATGAACCACGCAAGGCTTAAGCAACTTGAGCAATCCCCCTGAAAAGATAACACAAACCAAAATCGTGGAACTAGATGAATAGCAACAGATATGTATATAAAAAAAAAACAATATATCCATTTATCCAACTGTACCATATCCAACTATAACAATATATAAGCAAGTATATAACTATGTAGAAAAAAAACTATACCCATCAAACCAAGTGTATCCTATCAAACCAAGTGCATCCAGTATCAAGTATAAACCAAGTATCAAGTATAAACCAAACTACTCCCCCTTTTTGTCCGGGAGTGAGCAAAAACCAAGAAAAACAATAGCCAAAAATATGTCGGAACTGCAATGATCATGGAGCGGGTGGCTACGACTGCATCTGAAGAAGAGACTGGATCTGATCCAACTGAAAAGAAGATTGGGCCACGGACTCCTCAATGCACTGAGAAGAAGCCTCGAATGCAATGAATCGAACATCAGCAGTGGTCTCGAGATCCGTGAGCCATGCCTTAAAGATATCTATCCACCCCTCGAGGCGATCAAAACGCGAAGCAACAGACTGCTCAAAAGACTGAAGCTGGCCACGAATAGTACGAACCGGAGGTGGCTACTCCCCCTCACCAATAGCACCATCGGCATCGGCATCAGACTCGGCCTCTTACGCCATAACAAAGAAGATCACTGTACTTGCACCGCATCGACTGCTTGAGAAACCCCCCAAATGTGAGACTGACTTTGAGAGACAGTCTTTTTGGTAAAAGGCCGGGTAGGTAAACCAAACTCATCCTTATCAAATGAAGGGACCTCAAACAAATACCCTGTGATTCTTAGTGGTTTGAGACACCAAGGAGCCCTAAAAGAGAGAATAAGATTTGGGAAAAAATGAATTGAAGGGTCGAGGAAGAAAGAATTTAAACAAAACCAGTCCGCTCGAGCGTGGGGTTGAACGCTCGAACGGGAAAAGAAGCATGCGCGGATACGCTCGAGCTGGAAAACGGACGCTCGAGCCCCAAAACAACCCTCACAGAACTGCAAAACACGACACTAAATGCTGTAAGACTAAAATCTACGCTCAAGCGTGAGATTTGCCGCTCAAGCGGGGATAAAACACCACCAAACTTATTTTTTTTTTTTAAAAAAAAAAAAAAAAAACAAATACAACTCAACCGAAAAATGATGTCCTGTAAACAGCGGGGAGTACCATTGGAAGACTGTAACACTAAGATGAGACTATCCATCAACCATGAATCCTGTAAACTTGTAAAGTTAAAAAAAATATGAATCACAAGATCATGAACAAATCAGAAAGAATTTAATCAATGATCATAAACAACATGAGAATGCATAACTCAAAAACACACATGAGATCTCACGAAAAGAATGTGTGTGTGTGCAATCCTTGAGAGCCACAAAGCTAGAGTTAATCCTCGTAGTGATCGGATAGCTGGACCTTCGACAAGAGTAACTAAACATCACAGAGAAAAGTCAAACCACTAGGAATCACGGGGTATTTGTTGAGTAAGTGTGGAGGCTCCCCTTCAATCAATGTGTCCATTCTTATAATTATTATTTTTCAACTTTTTCTTTCTTGTGGGTACTCACTGGTGGCATATACGCTCAAGAGTATGGAGACCAAACCAGAGAAATATGAAATAAAAAAGGATGGCCTGGTTGGTGCCTCTGAGGTAGCCTTTTTCCTAATGCCCGAACATCGATGAACTGAGGAAGAAACCATGGAAGTGAAAAAATGCTGGTAGATGGTTAAAAGACTCAATATCACCCATGATATACTAGTATAGGTCAAATTCTACGCAAAAGAACAAGAAACACTGTTAGTGGTCCATAGAGAACTTTGATCATTTGTGCGGAAACCCCTGCAAATGTTTATCTCAAGAATGTGTACAGAATGAGATCATGAAGTTAATGAGTATGGGCATTCAGAATGAGCTATGAACAAAGAAAAAAATGAAATTTTGTAAGCAACATGAGTAGTGTTCATATACTTTTAGATACAAAGATGACAGGAATCAATGACAATGAGATTATCACATCCAAGTATACAATAAGCCAACCACTCACACCCACTTTAAAAAACAGGAAACACCCTAGTTACTGAGCACTACACCCAAGGCCTTTCTAAGAAACTCAAACCGAAGAAGATCAAGGGGTTTTGTAAAAATATCAGCTTTTTGATGCTCAGTGGGTACATGTTCAAGAACAATAAGGTCTTCTTCCACTAACTCTCGAATAAAATGATGACGGATGTCAATGTGTTTGGTGCGAGAGTGTTGGACAGGATTTTTTGAAATGTTTATGGCACTTGTGTTATCGCAGAAAAGAGTGAGAGTGTTCAGTTCTATTCCATAATCATGAAGCATTTGCTTCATCCACAGCATTTGTGCACAGCAACTCCCTGCAGCAATGTACTCAGCCTCAACAATCGAAAGGGAGATGGCATTTTGCTTTTTACTATACCAGGCAACCAAATCATTCCCAAGGTAAAAACACCCCCCGGATGTACTTTTCCTATCATCAGCACACTCTGCCCAGTTGGCATCAGAAAAACTAGTAATTTCGGTTGTAGTATCAGTAGAAAACCAGACCCCATACCACAATGTCCCATTAACATATTTAATGATGCGTTTGACCGCAAGAAGATGAGACTCTTCAGGACTGGCTTGGTAACGGGCATAAACACCTACACTGAAAGCAATATCAGAATGACTGGTAATCAGGTAAAGAAAACTCCCTATCATATTCCTATAAAGGGTAGGATCAACATCAATACCAGAGGAATCTTTGAAAATGTGAAGACTGGTGCTCATGGGAGTGCGTGTATGTTTGGTAGACTCAAGACCAAACTTTGACACAAGATTTTTGGCATACTTAGTCTGAGAAACAAACATACCCGAAGGAGACTGTTTAATTTGTCGACCCAAAAAATAAGACAACTCTCCCATCATGCTCATCTCAAACTCATCATGTGTCATGCAATTCGAAAAATATTTCACAAGATGATCAGCAGTGGATCCAAACACAATGTCATCAACATAAATTTGAGCAACAAGAATATGAGACTTAGTACGTTTCACAAATAAAGTCGTATCCACACTACCCCTTTGAAAGTCATTATCAAGAAGAAATGTAGTAAGTCTATCATACCAAGCCCGAGGGGCTTGTTTCAACCCATTCAAAGCCTTGTCTAACTTATAGACATGATTTGGACATTTAGGGTCCTCAAGCCCTTTTGGTTGCTCAACATATGCCTCTTCTTTCAAGTACCCATTCAGAAAGGCACTTTTCACATCCATTTGAAACAATTTAAACCCAAGAAAACGTGCAATACCAAGTAAAATACGAATAAATTCGAAACGTGTAACTGGGGCAAACATCTCATCATAGTCAACACCCTCTACTTGTGTGTAGCCTTGAGCAACCAACTTGGCTTTATTCCTAACCACAGTACCATTCTCATCAGATTTATTTTTAAAGATCCACTTGGTACCTATCACATTCATGTCTCTAGGTCTAGGAACTAGAATCCAAACATTGTTACGTTCAAATTGACCTAATTCTTCATGCATAGCATTGACCCAACTATCATCTAGTAAGGCCACTTTAAAATTCTTAGGTTTAATTAATGAAACATAACACATATGTGATACCTCATCCCGAATCTGTCTTCGGGTTTTCATTCGATCTGATACACTTCCAATCACTTGTTGAGCTGGATGATTCAGTTTCACCCTTGCTGATGGTTTGAACTCAGGATTTGCGGTAACAGAAGCATCATGAGTGATGTCTCTTTGTGCACTCTTTGGACTTTGACTTATCTGTGAAGATGGTGTTGTCTCAACTTCTTGTGCTTGGACCTCAGCTTCTCTTTGACTTTGTGGTTCAGTATCCAGGATTGGAAACTCACCATTGTCATGCTCATTTGTTGCTGGAGTAGGGGGACCTGTGTCATCTATAACCACATTGATTGATTCCATTAACAAAGAAGTTCGCAGGTTATAGACTCGAAAAGCCCTACTAGTGGTTGAATACCCTAGAAAAATACCTTCATCACTTCCGGAGTCAAATTTGCCCAAAGGTTCTCTATCTTTGAAAATGTAACACTTACTCCCAAAAATTTTGAAGTATTTTACATTAGATTTCAATCCCTTCCACAATTCATATGGAGTTTGTAAAGTGCCGGACCTTAAATATACGCAATTTATGACATAAACAGCAGTATTTAGGGCTTCAGCCCAAAACTTTGGAGGAAATTTCTTACTAAGGAACATGACCCTAGCCATCTCTTGAAAAACCCTGTTCTTCCTCTCAACTATTCCGTTTTGTTGTGGAGTAATAGGTGTAGAAAATTCATGCTTAATTCCATGCATATCACAAAAATCCGAATACGAACTATTTTCAAACTCATGACCATGATCAGTTCGGATTCTTATGATACGCCCAATGGAAACACCTTGTTCATTTTGGATTTTAAGGACTAAGGCCTAGAAAGCATCAAACGTATCAGATTTTTCCCTTAAAAAATTTACCCATGAAAATCGAGTAAAATTATCAACAGTTTAACAAATGTATTTTTTACCTCCGATGCTTTCAGTGCGAGTAGGTCCCATTAAGTCCATGTGAACCAACTCAAGAGGACATTTGGTTGTAAAGCTGTTCACCTTTTTATGAGGGGCACAGGTTTGTTTCCCAAGTTGACATGGTCCACACACATGATTCAGATTCTTACTCAATTTAGGTACTCCTCTCATAAGCTCTTTGTTGGCTATCTTAGTTAGGTCTTTGAAATTCATGTGACCTAATCTTTGATGCCACAAATCAATGTTACTTATGATGGCTGAGTGACAAGTGAGATCATTAGTAGTAACAATCCCATAGCAGTTATCAGATGTACGAACCCCATACAAGACGGCATTTCCCTTTTTATCTAAGATTTCACATTTATTTTTTGAAAACAATACTTCATAATGGGAATCACACATTTGACTAATGCTCAAAAGATTTGCTTTAAGACCATTAACAAGTAAAGCATTTTCAAGTTTGGGAAGACCAGCTACACTTATAGAGCCCTTACCAATGACTCTAGAAGTGCCACCATCTCCAAAGGTAACAATTCCACATTCATATTTTTTAAGAGATGTGAAGTAGGATTTGTCACCTGACATGTGACGAGAGCACCCACTATCAAGATACCACATGTGTGAGTCACGTGCTTTTAGAGCAATATGAACAACTAGACAAGTCAAATCATCTTTTCTAACCCAAATCTTTTTGGTCTTAACAAAATCAGGTTTGGCAGTCTTGGTAAATATCTTGGCATTATAAACACCCTCATGAATCTTGGTATTCCTCCTAGACATGTAAGGTTGTCTCTTAACCCAAAAAGTATTCGAATTTCTACCTTTTTGAGACACCTTACCAAACAATTCAAAGCAATGAGGACGAATGTGGCCATACCTACCACAATGATGACAAATAAAAACCGATTTTACCTCTCTTTTGTTGATCTTACCCCCTTTAGGTGGATGAAGAGAGGGATCATCCTGGTCTACCTTCAACTTTCCCTTTGCTTGAGTCTTCAGGTTATGTGATATAGAGGCTTGTCCCTTGTGAGCTGTCGCATTACCATAGCCTAGCCCACATTTGTCACAACCCATTTGTTGAGACCCAAGGATGTCTTCTAATGATTTGGAACCTTTGTTCCACATAGCAATTGTGGCTCTAGCAATTAAGAGTTCGTCATCTTTCTAACAAACCACCTCTTCCAATGTAGCTTGTGACATCTCAAGACTTTCAAGCTTCTCTTCATATGTGGAATACACTTTCAGGAGTTCATTCCTTTCAGTTTCACAAGATAGGAGTTTCCCACATAGGTCTTGCCTGTCACTAGAGATCTTGATGACATTCTGCTTTGCTGTTACAAGTTCTCCTTTTAGTTTGACATTCTCGTTTTCACATACTTTGAGCTTGAGAGAGAGTTTGTCATTGATTTTGGACAAATTTAGAGATTCCTTATAAACCTTTTCGTAGGCATGTTGTAGTTCATCACCATTAATCTCATCATTGTCTTTTGATGTTTCATCATCTTCTTTTTGTTCCTCATTCTCTTTGACCTCATCCAGTCTAGCAACTAAGGCAGGAAAGGTGATAGATAGCGGTGAAGATGAATCTCCTCTTTTATGAAATTGGCTCAGAATTTCCCATACATCTTTAGCCTTTGTACAGTGAGCAACCCGTTGCTGTTCTTCATCAGAAATTGCTTCACGAATAGTAACCAGGACTCTCTGATTGCTCAGATTGTCAGCACTTTCAACATCTTCTTCAATCCAGTCTAGCAACTAAGGCAGGAAAGGTGATAGATGGCGGTGAAGATGAATCTCCTCTTTCATGAAATTGGCTCAGAATTTCCCATACATCTTTAGCCTTTGTACAGTGAGCAACCCGTTGCTGTTCTTCATCAGAAATTGCTCCACGAATAGTAACCAGGACTCTCTGATTGCTCAGATTTTCAGCATTTTCAACATCTTCTTCAATGGTTTGCCAGCCTTATGGGTCAAAAGCTCTCAGAAACACTCTCATTCTGATCTTCCATTACAAGTAATTACTCCCATCAAAGGTGGGTGCATGATGCAGATTCTGTCCACGAGCAAATTCCATTGGCTTTGGAAGAGGTTGTGTGAAAGTGGACCAAAATGCCATGAAAGCACTATCCCCGTCTTCACCAGATTCAGCTTCTTCGGGTTCTTGCTCCGACCCGCTTTCATTATCCCAAGTCACTGTGTAGACTTTCTTTCAATTCTTTTTCGACGGACATTCAAGGGCAATATGGCCAAACCCTTGACATTCATAACACTTGACCCTTTGCCCCTTTACAATCTTCTTTTCAGTTTTTTGAGCAAGTTTTGGTGGAAAAGTTTTAGGTTTATCATTGCTCTTGTCTTTTGAAATAGAGTCTTTGAAATTAGGCTTCTTTTTCTTAAAATTTTTTTTTGAACTGTTTAGTAAACATAGCCGTCATCTCAGAGTCTAAATCAAACTCAGTCGCAGGATTTTTTTGCAGTCTCATGAGCACTAGTGAAAGTCACACTATCTTTTTTGTTTTTTCTTAGAAATCTGGTGGGCTTCACAAGTCTACAAGTTTCCAACCAACTGATCAAGTTTGAGTGTATCAACATTCTGAGCATCCTCAATGGCTGTCACTTTTGATTGGAACCTCTCGGGTAATGACCTCAAAATTTTACCAACAACTTTAGCTTCAGGGATTTTTTCACCGAGTGTGAAATAGGAATTCACGATATCACTAAGTTTTGCATAGAAATCATCAAACATCTCATCATCTCGCATAAAAAGAGTTTCAAAGGTGAAGGTGAGACGTTGAAGTTTTGACCTTTTAATAGAAGTAGTACCTTCGTGAATCGTTTCAAGAATGTCCCAAGTCTCTTTTGCTACCTCACACGTGCAGATACGACGAAACTCTTCAGGTGTGACGGAGCAAAAAAGAGAGTTGAGAGCCTTATTGTTCCAACTCGAGTTTTGATAATCGGTTGTGTCCCATTTATCAAGGGGTTTGGGAATATCAATGCCATCAATGGTGACAATAGGTTCACTCCATCCATAGATCACATAGTGCCAAACTTTCTCATCGATGGATTTTAAAAACGCTCTCATACGAGCTTTCCAATAAGAATAGTTTGTACCATCAAGTAAAGGAGGTCTATCGGTCGATTTGCCTTCACGAATTGAATCCATATCACCCAAGCACACAAAATCACACTCCTATAGTTTTGATAAAAACAAAGAGTGACCCACTTTGATACCAATTGAAAATCCTAAGTGATTCGTGATTCAATAAAGATTTAATTCCACCAATTCCCAATAACCCAAAACACACAACCTAAATCAACAAGCACTTACGAAAGTAGTTTAGATTGTTATTTTTGAAAAACAATAAATCGACACACACAATTTTTACGTGGAAAAACCACAATTGAAGCACCTCCGATTGTGATAAAAAAACCACAGGTGAAACGCCACTAATCAATCCACTACTGAAGAAAGAAAGATTACAAAGATAACCAACAAATTACCAAACATATCAAATTTGTCTTCAAACCTTCTGTAACTCTTTCACCACAGCCTTCGTCTCGGAATTGATCAGTATGAGATTGAATCCACAACCTCTAATGTTGAATTAATGACCACGCACAGTATCAAACTCCTTTGATGCTCCACGCTTGAATCTCCGGATTCCACCGAAGAAGAACACACTTAATTATGAAGAAACAAATTCCTTGATAGATGTATCGTAGATCATAGGTTACAAACCCTCTCAAATATATCAAGAAAAACTCACCAAAAACTTCAGAAGAAAACTTCAAACAAAACCCTAAGACCCTTAAACAAGATCTAAGAAAAGTAACCCTAAAATTGAACCAATACGCGAACATATAGAAACTGAGATCGCGCGGTCTGCTCGAGCGTGGGAATTGATGCTCGAGCGGGGACTCTATATTGCATGTTCTATACAGGGTTCACGCTCAAGCGGAAAATTCCACGCTCGAGCATCCAAACACATCACCCAGCATTTTTGCAGGTGTACCAGATGCTGTGAGAGTGAAAACCCCGCTCGAGCGTCACTTTTCCCGCTTGAGCGAGAAGTCTAAAACTTGAAAAACTAGAAAATCTGCAACTTGATTACATATTTAGTTTTTCCATGGATTTTGACAACAAGAGGGTCCTAACACCCTGCTTATATAAAAGGTAACAACTCTTAGTAGAAAAACAAAGGAAATTACATTAAGAAAAAAAAAAGTAAAGGAAAGGAGAAAAAAAAGAGAAAGTAAAGCAAATCAAAAAGAGAGAGAGGACATGAGTTCAATGTCTTCATTTCATCTAAATAATTACAATGACAGGGGGTTAGCGTAATTTCTCAATATGTATTAAACCCAAACCTCAGGGGGGTGTAAGTGTAATTTACCCATATAATCAAAAACCTCAGTTCACTTGGTTGTGTACCTCTGCAATTACTGTCTTCGTGGTGGCAGCAAACAGTTATGTCTATCTTATTTGACCCTCTAAAATGATGAGTCTCTTGCTTATCGTGTGGGGAATACAAGTCTGTCTGGCTCAACTCAATTGAAGAGTAAAGCCAACTCGGCATCACCAGTTTGGTTTGTTTGGTTCTCAACATAGACTAGTTTGATTAAATAGAGAACTAACAAAGAACCAACAGAGAGAATTTGTGTTTGTATAATTAATTACACTCATTATTAGAACTCGTGTCAAGTTTAACCATGTTTGCAATACTTGTATGAGTGTTTTATTTGTTTTTGTGTCTCTGTTCCATGCACCTTGGAATTTTAGTCTTTTGATTGTTTCTGGCTCATGGAAATGGGGTCTATACCTTTGATAAAATATGCTTATTGTTTGGACAAAACAAATCGATTGATGTTTTATCCTGATTTTGATCTAATTGTGTCACTCATGCTTCAGTTCTGTGTCAAACCTTCAGGGAATTTGTTGGTTTAGTTCTCGGTGGGAATTTGCTAAACCAACTATACCAATTCAAGCTCTTAGAATAATGTAACACAAGTTACTGATTATACATAAATAAGAAGCCACGTTTAATATCTCACCCCAAATGACTCCTGCTCGTAAATTAATTTATGAGTGTGGTTGCTACATGATGTGCACATTTCCAAGTCCGCTTTCCACAATGAGTTATGTGTTTTAAAAAATTGTCTAACAGAGATTTGAGACTTCAGAACAATTCTAAGATGCTTGCACCCCTGCTTGGATAGTAAATACTGTTAGTTTCATATAATTATATTGTTTCTTCCTAAATGTTTTATTTTTAAAGTAAATTTTATCAATTCTTAATCTTGTTTTTTCATTCTGTGGTGAAGGGAGGAAGCAAGAATTAAAGAGTACGGAGAAAGCACACGAATTGTATGTAGAAGTCAAGTCCGAGGTTGAGAAATGCATTGCTTTCTTGAAGGAGAAAAGATAACATGATCCTAATAGAAGTATACTACCTCGATTAATTTTCCAGGAAACACATGGTTTTGATTCTGAAGTTCCAACATTTGAACTTTGATCATTGTTCCCATCAAAGGTGGGTTACATTCTTAGCTAGCACATCAACCCACCCCATGCATGATTCATTTTCCTCTCAAAAAAGGAAAGAAAATAAGTTAATAAATATATTCAAGGGTGGGGCTGGATTTTAGGCATTCAGATTCTTGCTCTTATAGGATGTTGTTGTTGATTTAGTTAGAAATTGTCAAGTAAAGATTTGTTTAACAAATTTGTAATACATGATGCATGTACTATAATGGTTCTTGTAGCTCTTGCTTCGGGTATTGATATCCTGGTTTAGAAATTGGAAAACCCGTTCTTTGCTTGTTTTAACATAAATAAATACATTTTTTGGAAAACATTTTTATAATTTTTTTAGAGTATTGTTATTCAAGATAAAAAAAATTAGACGCAATTTTCAAGTTTGGTCATGTGGCAATCAATTAGGATATTAAAAGTAACAATTTCTCTTATATCTTTTCTAATTATTAATCAACTAGCATATCACTAGTGCTATGCACGGGATAAAAAAATATATTATTTATTAAAAATATGATAATTATATTTAATTTTTTTATATTTTGTCTCTCGTAAATAAAATTTTATATATAAATTTAAGGGTTTTGTTTCAAATGTTCCTTTACTATAATATATAGTATAGATAGATTAAAATTATTATATTGACAATTAATAATTAAAATTATATTTTGTTATAAAAAAACTGACATAGTTCTTAGGACTGAGCAAAGAATTTGTAAAATTCGTAATCCGATCCGGTCCAATCCAATTCAATAGGTTTGGATTGGTTTTTTGAATCCGTGATTTAGTTCCGGATTGAAAATTTCAAAATCTGTAGGCCACAGATTGGTTCCGGATTGAACCCCACGGTTTTAGATTGGAACAGATCCGAACCGTCTAGAAATAATCTATATTTATACCATATACCCTCCCACACAATATAATTTTTTATTTCATATAAAAGTTAAAGTGCAACCTAATTCATCCCTTACTCACTCACTATCTCTCACTCTCATCTCTCTGTCGATGCTCTCTCTCTCTTTCTCTCATCTCAGACTGAGTTCTCTCTCACACTCTCATCCATTTCAGATCAGATCGGTGAGCTGCTTGTCTCTCTCTTTCGGTTAGTTGCTTGTCTCTCTCTCTCTCTCTCTCTCTCTCGGTGACACTATTTTTGTTCCTTTGTTCTCAAATGCAGTCATCTCAGATCATCCATCTCAGATCAAATCGGTAGCTGTAGCTGTTGTCTTTCTCTCGGCAAGCTCCTTCTCTCTCTCTCTAACACTCTGAAATTAGTTTAATCTAAAAAAAAAAACATGCACAATACACTGCTATGATTTCATCTCAGATCGGTGGATTTAATCTCAAATCGATTGTTCATGTCATCTATAATGGATTCGGTAAATCTAAGTAAGAAGTATATTTTTATTTTTTTTGCTTTTATTTTTATTTGCTAAGGGGCATCTTGAAAATTGTAACGAGTTTTGTTGTTCTATTGGTGAATTGCATGTAATGGATGAGTCTGTGAGGAGTCGAAATGTAATTATTTCTATTGGTTTGTTGAATTGTGCTTGATAATTACTATGGTAACATAAAATCATTACTTATACACCAGGATGATATTATTTGGTGTGATATCATTTTTTATACACAACTTTTGTAGCATTGAAGTGTGTCCTTCTCCATTCCATTTTACTGCTTAAACATAGCTATAATAGGGCTTTTGTAATGCCCTTGATATTCGTTTGCAACTTTTCAAGTAAATTAAGACTTTAGAGGGTCTAACTTACTATATACCTTTCCATCCCTCCCCCCTTACTTTATGCATTTTCCTCTTATCTTTCTCTCATTTTTTATTTTTTTATTTTTTATTTATTTTTTCTGTTCAAATGTTCGGGTGTTCATTATCATCAATTAAAAAATGTAAGTAAAAAATTAATCCACAGTGTATGTTTTTTCTTTGATTTATGTATGTAAGTAATCCACAGTTTTCTACTGAATTTGTTTGTTATTGTCTACTGCTGCTGCTGTTGTGTGTTTGCTTGGAATTTTACACAGGATGTTGTTTGCTTGGATTTGTTTGTTGTTGTCTACTTTGCTGCTGTGTGTTTGGTTGGAATTTTACACAGGATGTTGTTTGCTTGGAATTTGTTTGTTGTGTGTTTGCTTGGAATTTGTTTGTTATTGTGTACTACTACTGCTGATCATTTCATGTAACACCCCGAAATAAATCAACATAACCCAACCACATCTATGAATATTCATTCAATATTAACAATAATTCCTCTATCATTACATGATTAAATAGCAAAATATGAAAAGGTTTCACATGCAATTATACATTCATTAGTAGGTAAACCTATGAATCTACAGCATGTGAAGCATGTAATTTCAAAATAATGAAATGCCCTTAAGGGCTTACATCTTCTAAGGCAAAGGCCCGGTTACACAGAATGGTCCCTCGTAACCATACAGCCCTTGCCTTACAAAATTTACAACCAAAAATATAGAGCTATTTACTCTTCTCAAAAATATCCACGCTTTCAGTTCGGCGGGATCACCACATCTTTACCGGCACAATAACCCATAGGGGTGAGCATAAAGCCCAGTAGAGAAATCCCTAACAAAGTATATGCATTTATGCCATTCCCAAAGTAAAATGCATATGCGATGCCATGCAATGTCTTTATAAGAAAGAACTTCATCTCAGTGCTTCATCTTGAAAATCATCGTGTTAACAATAGTATTTTACAATCTCAATAATGTCAAAACTTCATTTCCTTTCAAACAATAGGGGCGGTAAATACGACACTGGTAATCCCTAGGCTGGTGTTTGCAAGTAGACTCTACGAGTACTACAAAACTGTCATTTTTACCGATGCTAACCGGAAGGCACAACACCTATCCGCGCGGTTTTCTAGTCTTTCACAATGGACACTCAGACTAACTTATCAAATTTAACTACACCCCCTATCTGGACTTACCACGTATTTACTCCACAACACAATTCATAGTTCTCATTATCACATTGTTCTCTTTCATGAAATAAACTCCATTAATCTAGATTTATAATGCATAAGAATAAATTAGATGTGGATGCAATGCATTGATGTCTCCATGCCTCACAACAATTACCATTTCTCCTTTTTCCACATTATTTCTCAAAATAATCAAATACCATCAACACAATAACAATTTCTTATCATGTACCATTCCTAACAATTCGGTACCTTCAAGATTTCGTGTGATATTTCGAACACCAATTGCCATTTCACAACCATGTATGTTCATTCATTCGACAATAGTTTTGTTTTAAAACAATACTTTTCCATTCTCATGTAGCAACAAGATTACCATTTTTAAAAAACACATCATAATATCTACACCCCTTCTTCATTTTCTCAACACAAGAACAATAAGGTAACCCATAGGCTTCTCCATTTCTTTCAAAATCCCCAAAAGATTCTAGGGTTTTATATTGAAAACCAATACAAATATCTCTCATCTTTTGAAAGGGTTTTCTCTCAAGACCTCAACCCTCCACCCTCCCATTGTGTGAGTTAAAAACCTCAAGAAAAGAGTTTAGGAAAGGGGAGAGAGAGAGAGAGAGAGAGAGAGAGAGAGAGAGAGAGAGATCAAACCCACATTTAAAGCCCTAGCTTTTATGAGACAAGACCAAACCTTCAATATATTTAATGAAACCTTAAAATCAACAAAATCCAACATATATATATATATAACTCAAGGAAATTTCCCTACCTCAAGGCTTGATGAAGAAGATGATGAAACCCTAGCTTTTGATGGAAGATCCTTCACCCTCTACCACACAAAGAGAAATCCTAGCTTTGATCCTCAAGATTAAAGGAACGATGATGACCTAAACCCAATGGATTGTAAGAATCAAAGGCTTTTGATGCTTTGGTTAGGGTTTTTAGAGAGAAGGAGGAGAGAAAATGTTTTTAGAGAGAGAGAGATATATATAATAGAATGAGATACAAACAGCCCCAAAGAGAAAAAAAACCAGAGTTTTCGGACTGGACTCGTCCTACACGTGCGGCACGTGCCCCTGCACGTGCGGAGCCTCTCTCCCACACGTGTGGCCCTCAGCCCTACACGTGTGGCTCTCCCCGTACGCACCTCCTCCGCACCTGCATTTATTGTAGTGTGCAGCCTAGACTTTCCCCTGAAATCTGCACGTGCGGCTTGGCCTCCCGTACGTGCGACCCTCATCCCGCACGTGCGGCCTAGGGCCCCTGCACGTGTGGCCCTGGCCCAGCAGCCCATAAAATTTTGGTTCGACCCCTGGGCACCCCGGACTTGACCGCGCACACTCCAGAATAAAAGGACACCAATCACCCAAAGACACGAACAAGGTTTTTGCTGAAGAATTAAACTTCCAGACACCACAACCAATGAGAACCGAGGAAGAACGGAGAAAATAAGAAAGAAAGGAAAGAGGGAACGAGGCCCGATCGTCACATTTCATATAGGATGTTGTTTGCTTTAAGTGTTCTATATTTTTTTGGTTATTTAATTATGTGAATCCGTGGTCTTAAACCGATCCAATCCGTGTTTAAACGGATTAATTCGGATTGGTTCCACAATTTAAATGGATTGGATTGGTTCTAATTTTTCAGGAACCATAGATAACGGATTGGTCCTAATTTTCTCCCAACATGGACCATGATCAAGAATACAAATATATGAATTTTAAAAAATTATTATATTGGTTTTTGAAAGGGAAATAATTAAAGAAATTTTAAAAACTTAATGGGTAAGAAAAAAATGATCGTAACATGTAAAACTATTAAAATCACGATTAAACCAGTAAATCATTCAAACCAAAAATGGTTTAGCTTAATCAGTTAGGTCAAAAGACCAACCAGTTTACACAAAAATTAATTAATTAAAATTTTTAAATTTTATTTTATAAAAATTTAAACGGTCACTAAATATGAAAAGCAATCTATTAATTTAAATTTAAAATCGACACAATATAAATTTCAAATTATAATAATCTATCTCATAATTTATAAATTTTAAATACAAATTTAAAATTATCATAATTATCTCACAATTTTTGTATTAAAAAGCAGTAAGAGTGACATTGAGATTATTGATATATCTATATATTTTACGAAAGAATACTTTTTAAGTAGAGATATTATCAGAGTTTCAAAATCCCATACAAAATTATTTTTTAAATCAATACTTCTATGTTGAATTGTAAAATAAAAGTTAGGCTTCTTTGAGAAGAAGGATTGAGTTGGGTTTGGGGCTATTTTAACCACAAAAAGACAAAATATGTTTTTTAGCTTAATAAGACAAAACATCATATTTAATCCGTAATTATTACATTCTTTCTCTCACAAAAAGTCAAAAAAAACCAAAAAATCATTCCCAAACAAGGCTTTTTAGTCCCAGATATAAATAGCCAAAAAGGTAAAAAGCCAAAAAGTCAATCCACTTCCCAAACGAATCCTAAGTCATCTGGACTTTTTAGTGTATCAAAAATTTTTGGTGACTAATTATTTTCACAATTTTTTTTTAGCGACGTTTTTATAAAAAGTGTCACTAATTGTTAGGTTTTAAAGACAATTTAAAAACTATCATAGAAAAACGTCATTAATTGTCATTTCTAACGACAGATTCATAAAATCGGCACAAAAGTCTTTAAATCCAACTGTTAGGACTTTTTGATCTACAAACACTCATGGGATTTAATTGTGCACAAGTCCTTATAAGAGGACCTGTGAATCTGTGAATTATTAATTCATAATTTTTAGGGGTACTTACGTGTAGGTTCTATTAACTAAATTTATTTACTTACGGGTCCTAACTAATAAATTTAATACTATAAAAATAAGAGATTGATAAATTTATTACTATAAATTTATTCATAAAAACAAAGAGACTGATAAATTTATTATTATAAATTTATTCATAAAAATAAAAGACTGATAAATTTATCTTTATCACTTAATAAATTTATCAACAGGACTTAATGGATAATAAGTCTCAAAAGTAGGACCTATTAGTAGTTTACCCTAATTTATATATATATATATATATAAAGAAAATTGGGCCTATTTATGCACTCTGCTGGTGGTGGGAAACAAAGGCACTTTCAACACCAATTTAACATAATATAAGGTATCAACTCAATTTTCATGGTTTTTAATTTAGACAAAACACAAATAATTGCATATTCACATCCAACCACGGCATTAAATCATATACAATCTAAACACATTTATCAGTGTTCCACAATCCTAAATTTTACTCATCAAAAAAATAAATACAAACCTAAATTTTAACTATAAAACAACAAATAAAATATGTATACTTGTCTATGCCACTGCCATCCACAAATATGTTAAAAGTGATACATCTAGAGGGCTTCTAAACCAATTGCACTTCCTTAACCTTTGTGAATGAGAGATTGGAGATTCAAGTCTCTCAATTGAATTGCACTTCCTTAACCTTTGTGAATAGGAGATTGGAGATTCAAGTGTCAAGCGTAGCGAGATAGGGTGAAAATGTTTCATTAGTTTTTATTTGTACCACTTACCACACTTGCCACCTATTGTGGAACCTACTCCACCGCTTATGTTGTGTTTGGTTGAAAGATTTGGGAAGGAATTTGAAAAGGGAAAGGGAAAGAGAAAGGGAAAGGGAAAATGTGTATGAAACTAAGTAAAATATAGGTATGTTTTATTCACATTTCACCTACTTTTTTTATTTCCCTTTTCAAATCTCTCTTCAAATCTCCCAACCAAACACAGTATTAGTGGCTACTTTCCTCGCATCTTTAAGAATATCACTACCTTTCACAAATATTTAAAAAGTAATATATGTCAAGGGCTTCTAGCCAAGTAGCACTTCCTCAACCTTTCCGTATGAAAAATTGGGGATTTCGCTGAAAGCAAGATAGAGTGCAAAATTTTCATTAGTCTCTATTTGTTCCATTTGTCACCTATTGCGAGACTCGTCTCGCTACCTAGCGGCTCTCCTTTCTTATATATGTAAGAGTACGCTAAATATATAAACTGTATTTTGCATCTTAAAAAAAATATATTATAAAAGTCATCTAAAATAAATAATATAATCATACACAAATATTTAAAAAATTATATGCAGTCATTCAAAATAAATATTATAGTTAGAGGCTACAGTGAATTTAAAACAAAAAAAAAAACACAACACAACACACAAAAGCCAATGCACTGCCATTTTGCTTTAATGAGAGTGAAAGTCCATCAAACATCAATAATGCATTGAGACACACAACCAATTCATTCAAAGATGTAAACCTGCACATCTTGAATGAAAAAAAAAAAAAAAAAAAAAAATACTTTGTCAATGATACAAGACTTCAATAAAATTAAAATTTGGGCTTGGGCTGGAACATAAATTTGATTGAATGAGTTAAGATTATTTTAGTAATAAACTTTTTAACCAATAAATTAATTTTTAAGTCACAATCAAATGATAATCATGTAAAATGTGACATTGGAAGTACCCAAATATATTTGTTTGGTTTTATTTTTTAAAAACTATTTTTAGATGGTTTTCTTTTATCTTTAGTAAAAAATTTCATATTATAATCAATTTTTATTATTTTTTATTTTTTAGATGTACCTAATCTATATGCTTTTAAAAAGTCAAAAAAAAAAAAGGACTAAAATTAAAATAAAAAATTGCTAAAAACAAAATAAAACTCGAAAAAAAACTTGTTTTTTTGGACGAGTTTTCTTTCATCTTTAGTGAATTTTGACTATAGTATGAATTTTTTAAATTAAAGATTAAAATTTTTTTTTGGGTAAATTATACTTTCCCTCAAATTTGAAAAAAGAATACAATAAATTTCACAACTTTAACATAATTACATTAGCACATTTTTAGTAAGTCTATACAGAATGAAACTGATGCAAATAGTATAAAGATACAAAAATAAATAATGTATGATATATATTTCATTATAAAAGAGATAACAATATCACTTTTATATCCAAATGACTAATGAATTTCTTATTGAAAGTGACTAAATGTTGTGTGAATTAAAATTTTGAAAAAAAATTAAATGTAATTATGTCAAATTTGTGTCATTTACTATATTTTTTTCTAAATTTTCATGAGAGGTTACTATATTTTATCCTAATTTTAAAAAAATTAAACCAAATATAGTCGCATTACTTGTTTAAGTATACTTGAGATTCTCAATAAGAAAGTAATAAGTTGGAAGAATTTTTTTTGAAGAAATTACAAATCAAGTGTATTTTTTTAAAATAATTATATACACATGAAAAAATTTATGACTTTAATAATTAAAGTTTAAAAATTTTATTACTAATACTACACTGATTTGTTTTTTCTCTCTTTTTTTTATCTCTAATTATCTGGAAGAACAGTTGTGAGAATTAGTAGATGATTGGGAACCAAACATTTTAATCAAAAAAATAAAAAAATAAAAAGTCAAAATAAATTATTAAATTATTTTTTTAACTTTTATATAATTTTTTCTTAAAATATTAAAAAGTGACTAAAAAATCAAACTTCCTAACCAGCCCTCAATATTCCTGTTTTTGTGCGTGTACATACACCAAGCAGCATCTACAGCCAGCCAGATCACACCTGTTGAGAATAATTGAGCACATGTTCTCACCCAAATATCTTACTATAATTCAAGAAAAATCACAAACTCAGTGAACTTTTCACCTTGGTTTGGGAACAAGTTATTTTAGTAATTTTTTGACTTTTTACGAAAAGATGTGCAGAAAAGTAGAGAGGTGATGTGATGTGTTTTAGTTGACTTTTTAGCTTTTTGGCTATTTTAACCACTTCCCAAACATAGCTTTAAGTGGGATTCTTCGCTTCCACTTTTCTTCTTGTTTTATTTATTTATTTTTTTACTTCAAACTCTGTTAGGTTTAATTTTTAATTTTTTTATATTTTTTGTCTTCAGTAAAAATAAAAAAAAATAAAAAAAATTATATATAGCGAGAGTTTAACCTTTATAACAAAATAAATTTTTAATTTTTAATTTTTTCAATTTAAATTCTCATATTTTGATTTGTTTTCAATCTGAATCGTTTGTCTATTTTCAATAAGTAAAATTAATTGCAAAACAATATTTGAATCATTAAACTCAATTAACATATATGTAAAATATCTAAAATACTTTTTTTTTTCTTTGAGTTTAATGATAAAAATATTATTTTTTTACCGATTTTACTTAACGAAAATAGGCAGATAGTTTGTTGAAAAGATCAAAGATATATCCCAAGATTGATGGGATAGATAAGGAAGTAAATATGTATTGTTAGTAGTAAATATCTGTATTCCCATAATAGATTAGCATTGTCAGAGCTTGTGACAACCCTCACCTCTGATTAATGTTAAACTGTGACTGAGAATGATAAGTAACTGATTTGACTGAAATTCTAAATTGATTGCAAGAGTATATTGCTTTACTTGCATTTCTATCTGTTTGTCATTTGATTGATCTGTTCATGTTTTAATTTTGAACTGCAAATTGAAGGCCTTAACGGCGGCCGAATCAGAAATTGATTAGTGTTATGTGTTAATTAGAATTTATGTGATTTTATGGTAGATTTAATTGAAATATGATTTGGAACGATTAAATTAGATTAAATAATGTTAAAATAATTGAACCTAGTTATTTACCTAATTGCCATTAGTGGGCCACTTTCATATAATACTTTGAGACTTAATTCATATCAGCCTTGGTGCATCATTGTGTTCACCTTCTAGTCCAAAACCGAGAGAGAGAGAGAGAGAGAGAGAGAGTAGGAGAAAAGCTTGAGTTCATCAAAATTGGCTTGAAACTTAGAGGAATTGCAGAGAATTGCACATTTGAGCTATCACACCTAGAATTCAAGACCTAAGGTAAGAAAATCACTTTCTTAATTGTGAATTTGAGCTACTTCTTGCATGGTTCATGGTAAATTGGTGATCTAAGTCAAGAATTGACTTAAAGAGTTGATTTGAGTAGCTAATTCATGCATGCATGTACATGTTCTTGGAATTTGAGATTGTTTTTAGAAAATCCTCACATGCATGTTCATTTTCTAGTTGTAGTTCATGAATTCATCATGTTTTTGGAAGGATTGACTCATTTGATCATGTGTTAGAAGCTTTGAATTCAATTGAACACGTGCATATTAAACGTACATCTCGTTCTTGAAGTTTATTTGAAATTCGTGTCTAATTGACTTACCCTTGGGCTTTGATTTTTTAAATTGATCTGCAAAACATGTTATATTATGGGTTTAAAGTGTTTTTCCAGAAAATTGGCCCAAAATGATCGAATTTGAGGCTTTTAAAGTTGAGTTTTATGCTTGGGGATAAATTTGAAAATTCTAGATTTTGAACCCACGCTCGAGCGTAGGACTTCACGCTCGAGCGTGAAATGCATATGCCCAGAAGTTCATGTGTTTTACGGTCTGCTCGAGCGAGAGAGTTCACGCTCGAGCGAGGACCTGAGTCTCACGCTCGAGCGGAGGTCGAGCGTCCGTCGAGCATGAATTACATGCATCCAGTACTTTTCATAAAGTTTACACGCTCGAGCGGAGCTCCTTTGTCTGCATGTCCATTCAAGCGCAGAAAGCCATGCTCGAGCGAGACCCCTGTTTTCTGAAAATTTTGAAAAGTATTTTAAAGAGCATCTTTGTATCCTCTTTCCATCCTAGGCATTCCTAGGCCATGTTTAAGGCATCTTATTGAGGATATTAATGTAGAACCACACCGAGTCAAGATAGGGACTAAGTTGTTGATTCCCAAGTATGTAACTTAGTGTGTGTTCGTTCTGTAACTGTGTAGGGTTGGCATCCGAGGACGCTCATTAGCAGCTTATAGCCCAGTGCTCTGTGAGTAATAATGTTGTAAAGATATGTTCAATCATGAATATTTTCTAAATGATCAACTGTACTGCTTTCTGAAAAGATATTTCTTATTGAATGAATGTTTGTCCTATTTGTGAACTGTATTTGTGACATCCATAGCAAATTATCATTCTTTGTCTTTATCGCCATCTTTACAGAGATCTCTGTCGGTTCAATGTTGGAACCACTATCATTCGTTATGATGGCCATCAATTGACTGTTCGGTCTGTTAAGACCTACTGTACTGTTTTGCTATTGGATGTACCACAAATAACTGCTATGGTTTCTAAGTGATTGATATGACTATTTAAATATTGAAAGGACATTCATTCTTAACCCTTTTACGCATATGTTATTCACTGGGTTTTAGCTCACTATTTATATTTATATGTAGGTGTCCAGGCACCGGACCAGAGCTAGATGCGTCGGGTTAACTCTTTTCGTCAAGCCAACCTTTGTGCCTCACTTCAAGGTTCCGAGTCTGTTCAAGCTAAGGCTTTTTGGGATGTCTCAGCTCACCCTTCTGTCTCCGTTTTGTTGTACTATTTAAGACTTGCACTGTACTGTTATGGTAGGGATTTGGTCCCTAACCTGAATGTCTGTATATGATGTATGTATATACTGTTTTGGTTTTGAATGTAAATATGTTCGAAAAAGTCTTTTTGCATTCAAACTGTCACAGCTCATTGGACATCTTTTATTTACTGTTTTGACTTCCGCCGGCGTTTTTACTCTGTATTACTGTCATTACTGTTAAGCAGGCCTTCAGTGATCACGGATTACTGGCCAGTTGCGATGCTAAACCCATAAGGGCGGGTTTGGGTCGTGACAGAGCTATTGTAGGATACCTCTTGTACAAATAGGTGGTCCACGATTGAATGAAATTAATATCTTTTGAAGCCAATACTTTTTCTTTTCCTACTTTTACATGGTATCAAAGCAAGGTTGAAAAGCCCTAGCCTTCTACTTTTCTTTCCTATATTTTTTTTTTCATTACCATTTCTCATCATGTTGAACGAGCAAACTTTTTGTGATGACAGTAAGATTGACCTTGCCAATCCTTTTTTTTCTCCACCATTCTGATCATCTCGGAATGGTGCTTGTTTCCTAACCCCTCAATGGGGATAATTATTGAAAATGGTGTCAAGCCATGTCCATCTCTTTGAATGCGAAATCCAAGTTGGGTTTTGTTAATGGTACTGTTTCTATACTATCGGAGAAGACTAAGCCGGACGATTACGCTTCTTGGAGATAGTGCAATGACATGATCCTCTCATAGATCCTTAATTCTCTTATGCCAGATCTTGGTGATAGCGTAATCTACTCCAACACTACCCAAGAAGTGTAGAAGGATCTCCGTGAATATTTTTCGCAAAGAAATGCGCCGCGAATTTTCCAGATTAAAAGAGATATTGCCTGTCTCATTCAAGGTCAGTTGACTATTGCAGCTTATTACAGCAAGCTGAAAGGATTATGGGATGAACTTGGCTCGTATCAAGCCACTGTTTGCACTTGTGGGGTGGACCATCAAAGACGCAAACATATGCAATTTCTAATGGGGCTCAACGAATCCTATAGTGCTATCCGACGATAGATCCTCTTAATGAATCCATTGCCTGATGTGACTAAGTCTTATTCAAATATTGTTCAAGAGAAAAAGCAACGCGGTTTAGGTGTTTCGCGCGAAACTTGTTTAATTGGGCAGATGCAACTGACTTCGATGAAGATGGTCACATGCGCAACTTGTTTTGGGTAGATGTAAGGAATAGGGCAGATTATAAAGCATTTGGAGATGTTGTTTCATTTGACACAACCTATCTCACAAACAAATATGATATGCCGTTTGCTCTGTTTGTAAGAGTTAATCACCATGGCCAATCAATTTTGTTTGGTTGAGGGCTGTTATGTAATGAGAACACTGAGAAATTTGTGTGGCTATTCAGAGAATGGTTAAATTGCATGTCAGATGCTCCCCCAATAGCTATAATAACTGACCAGTGCAGAGCTATGCAAAACGCCATAGAACTTGTCTTCCCACAAGCTCGACATCGTTGGTGCTTATGGCATATAATGCAGAAAATTCTGAAGAAATTGAAAGGATATTCCCAATATGAAGCCATAAAGTTTGCTTTGCGAAATATAGTTTATGATTCTTTCACAAAAGATGAATTTAATGAAGAATGGCAAGCGATGATTGCAAAGTTCAATCTTCATGATAACGAGTAGTTGGGGGCATTATACGGTGAGCGACTGTGACAACCCTGACCCATGATTAACGCTAATTCATGATTAAGCATGTTAAGTAAATGATTAAGATGAAATCCTGAGTTAATTACATGTGCATTACATTGTTTTGCATTTTTATCTATTTGATGTAGAAAGATCTGTTCATATTTTGTTTCGATTTGCAAATTGAAGGTCTTATGCGCATTGGTTCAGAAATTGATTTGATTTATATGTTATTTGGAATTTATAGAATTTTATGGTACGGTTTAATTAAAATTTGGTTCGGAGCGATTAAATTAGATTAAATTAATGCCATTGATTAACTTTGATTATTTACCACCAAGTGAGCCATTTTTTTGACCCCACTAGTTCAACTTTACACCTCATTGTTCCTTAATTTGACGCTCAAACGTGAGAGAGGGAGAGAGTAGGAAGATTTGGTCCTAGCCTTGAGAATTGAACTCAAATAAGAGGAATTGCTAGGAGAGAATAAGGAACTTTGGAGATTTGATTATCTAGCTCAAGAATTTAACACCTAAGGCCCAATTGAGCATCTAAGGTAAGAAGCCAAGTCTCTAGTCTTGAAATTAAGTTGATTCATCTATGAATTCAAGTGAATTGAGCTATGAGATGTAAGAATTAAGCTTAAGAAGTAGGAAGGAAGATTAACCCCTGCATGCATGTTCATTTCATTACATTTGGAGCATGTTTTCTAAGAATTCTCTCATGCATGTCATAGATTGAGCTTAATTGTAGGAAATCATCATGTTTTCTATCAGTTTGCCAAGTTTGATCATGTTTTAAAGTGGTGGAGTTCAAGAGAATTCATGCATGTTATATTCTTGAAACATTCATAAAGTTTAAGTTGAATTTGTGTACAATTGGCATGTTTTTAGGCTTTGATTTTATGAAATGACCTTTACATCATGATGTGTTGTGAGTTTCTAAGTGTTTTCCAAAATTTTGGCCTAAAAGGATAAGTTTTGGAGTGTTGAATTCATGTTTTGAACTTTGGGAGCAAATCTGGAAAACCCAATATTTTGCTTTCACGCTCGAGCGACCACCTTTATTTTCACGCTTCTGCTCCAGCGACAAAAGGTTGGCTCGAGCGTAAATTACATGCTCTCTGAAGTTTCCGTGTTTGGAAGCACGCTCAAGTGACAAGGCTTGCGCTCGAGCGAGGACTATGTCTCATGCTTGAGCGACCGTCGAGCAGAAATTGCACACAACCAGAACTTTTTCACATTTTGCAAACCGCCAGAGCGAAGGAGTGTGCACTCGAGCGACCATTCACATTCGGTATGTCCGCTAGAGTGAAGAAAGTTACGCTTGAGCGAAACTCCTATTTTTAGCAAGTTTTGAAAAACATTTTCAAGTACATTTTTGCATCCTCTTTTCATCTTGGGATTCCTAGGCCATGATTAAGACATTATAATGAGGATAATGAAATAGAACCACACCAAAAACAAGTAAAAAGGACTAAGTTATTAATTCCAGATGTGTAATTTAGTATACGTTTGTTCTGTAACTGTGTAGGTTACGTATCTCAAAGAAGCTGAGTAGTCTGCTTACAGCCCTGTTATCAGTTATGTTCAATTATAATTATTTTTTGAACGATTGATTGTACTGTGTTCTAAAATGACATTGTTTACTGAATGAATGATTGTCTTATTTTATGAACTGTACTCGTGGCATCCATAGCAATTGACTGTTATTGCTACTGCTGCTGCTACTGTTACTGTTACTGTTACTGTTACAGAGATCTCTGTCAGTTCTTACCCTTGGAACTACTGTTACTGTATTGATGGCCATCAACTGACTATTTGGTCTATTAAGACCTACTGTACTGTTCTGTTATTGGATGTACCACATATGACTGCTATGATTTTTAAATGAACGATACAACTTGAAATATGAGACAATGAATGAATAACTGATCTACAAATACAAATGACTGTTTTAGACACTAAAAGGACATTCATTCTTAACCCCTTTACACATTCGTTATTCACTAGGCTTTAGCTCACAGTTTATTGTATATATGTAGATGGCCAGGGGCCGGATCAAAGCTAGAGGTGTTGACTCGAGCTCACGTTTTGTCAAGCCAGCCATTGTACTTCATAACGAGGTTCCAAACTTGTACGAGTCAAGGCCCTTTTGTTTTTTTTTTTGGATGATTCAAATTCGCCCTTTGGTCCTTACTAATGTAAAGAATGTTTAAGACTTTTGTTTAAACAGTTTATGATGATGGGATTACGTCCCTGACTTGCATATTGCCTTGTATATGTATTTTTGGTATAAGTGGTTATGAATATGGTCGTGTACATGAAAACTTATTTCCAATCAGGTCCTCATAGCTCATTGGACATTGTCTTATTATTGATTGGCTTCCGCCAGCTCCCTCCATACTGTATTATTGTCATTACTATTAAGCAGACCTTTGGTAATCACGGATTACTGGCCGATTACGAGGCTAAATCCTTAGGGGTGGGTTTAGGTCGTGAAAAAGTGGTATCAAAGCACGAGTTATACCGCACACATGTGTCCAAATGTGCTATAAGATATCCTAGAAAAGTAATTACGGCATTGCATGAGCATAAGGAAGTGTGTGTGGTCATGATATGTATATATGTGCTAATGTGCATAAGTAAGCTATTTTTCCTATGTTTATTATTACTGTTTTGTATATGGTGCAATGGAGAATGCAAGAAATACAGATGAACCTGAATCATCTGAAACGAGAATTGCAAGATTGGAAAGAATGGTTGAATTATTGACTGAGACACTAAGACAACAATAGAACCAACAGCCCCCACCCCCTCCTCTGCTACCAGTGCAGCCAGAACCAAATGCCAATGACGATGTGATTGCTTTGACACAAAAGTTTAACAAAATGAAGCCACCAACATTTCAGGGAGGTCTTGAGCCACTGAAGGCCGAAGCATGGGTCCTAGAAACTGAAAAACTGTTTGAAGTATTTCTATGTGCAGAGGCACATAAAGTGTTATTGGCTACTTTTACTTTACAAGAAGAGGCTAGACGGTGGTGGATGCTTATTCGTGATACAAACAATGCTATGACTTGGCTCAGTTTAAAGAAACTTTTTATGAGAAGTATTTTTCTCAGTGTGTCCGAGACCGTAAAGTGACTGAATTTGAACAATTGAAGCAGGGCACCATGTCAGTAGCTGAATATGAATCTAAGTTCACCGAGCTCACCCGATACGCACCATACATGGTGGATATCGATTGTAAAAAGCCTAGAAATTTTGAGGGTGGGCTTAATGTGGAAATACTTGATCGAATTAATGTCTTGAAATTACTCAAGTATGTGGATGTCCTTGATCGAGCGATCATAGCTGAGGCAAATGTTGTAGCATTGAAACAGTCTAAGGCACCGGTGACTGAATGGCAGGGCAAGAGACAAAGTTTCAGTTTCAAAAAGGGCCAGAACAACTCATTAAATAAAAAGCAAAATATAAGTTCAACAAGTAGCTCCAGTCAAGGAAATAATTCCATATCACCTTGTCCAAAATGTGGCAGAAGACATAAAGGGGTTTGTTACAAAATTTCTAGGGCATGTTATAGGTGTGGCAAAGTGGGCCACATGATCAAAGATTGTCCTCTCACATCTCAAGGCACTAGTAGACCTGTAGTAAGTGCTGCAGCATCAACTGTTACACCAAAACCCAATCCCAAAGCTACCGGAAAGGAATCTTTGAGGCAAGGCTGGGTGTTTGCACTTGTACCAAGGGACGTGCAGAATACTGACGCAATTGTGTCAGGTATACTTTCAATTTGTGCTCAAAATGCTTATATTCTGATTCATTCGGGGTCTACACACTCGCTTGTCTTGCATGCTTTTTTACGAAAATTAAATAGACCATTAGAGCCCATGAACTATTTATTAGTTGTATCTTCACCTGCTGGGGGATCTATGACTTGTGCTTATGTGTATCCTGCATATGAGATTGTTATTGGGGATGTGCTTTTATATGTTGATTTGCTACCTCTGAATCTCGATCATTTTGATGTAATTTTGGGAATGGATTTGTTAACAAAATATCATGCCTCCATTGACTGTGTAATAAAGCAAATTATTTTTCATCCACCGGGATTGCCTGAATTTAGTTTTAATGGGGTTGGTATTGTACCTCCCCCATACTTGATTTCATCCATGAAAGCATCCAAATTGATTAAAAAGGGGTGTAAAGGATATTTATATTGTGTACTGACTGTGTCTATTGATACTAAAACTAATGTGGACAATATTCCTATAGTCAGAGAATTTCTAGACGTTTTTCCAGATGATTTGCCAGTGGATTTGATTGATAGGAAGATTGAGTTCACTATTAAGGTGATACCAGGTACACAGCCAATTTCCAAAGCTTCGTATAGAATGGCACCTACTGAATTGAAAGAGTTGAAAATCCAGTTGCAAGAGTTGTTAGACAAGAGGTTCATCAGACCTAGCACATCACCGTAGGGCGCTCCAATTTTATTTGTGAAAAAGAATGATGGTTCATTGAGGCTTTGCATTGATTACCGTGAGCTAAATAAGGTGATAGTGAAAAACAAGTATCCATTGCCTCGCATTGATGATTTATTTGACCAACTGCAAGGTGCTTAAGTCTTTTCCAAAATTGATCTTCGATCTGGGTACCACCAATTGAAAGTCAAGGCCGAGGACATTGAAAAGACTACTTTTCGAACAAAGTATGGACATTATGAATTTCTTGTTAAGCCTTTCGGAGTTACTAATGCGTCTGCTGCATTTATGGATCTTATGAACAGAATTTTCAAACCATTTCTCAATGAATTTGTGGTTGTTTTTATAGATGATATCTTGATTTATTCCAAAGGTAAAGAGGAACACGAACATCATTTGAGGATTGCTTTGCAAACCTTGAGAGAGAAGAAATTGTATGCAAAACTGACAAAGTGTGAATTCTGGCTTGATAGTGTTATGTTTTTAGGCCATGTGATTAGTAAAGATGGCATATCAGTTAACCCACAAAAAATTGAAGCAGTGGTGAATTGGCCTAGATCGACTAATGTTACCGAAGTTCGAAGTTTCTTGGGTTTGGCCAGGTACTATCAAAGATTCGTGAAAGATTTTTCCAAAATTGCTTTGCCATAAACTCAGTTGACTCAAAAGGGAATACCATTTGATTGGACCGATCAGAGAGAATCAACTTTTCAAGAATTGAAGACTCGACTTGTAATTGCACCGATTCTCACCTTATCCTCAGGTACGGATGGATTTACTATTTTTAGTGATGCTTCTTATAAGGGTTTAGGGTGTGTATTGATGTAGAATGGTAAAGTCATTGTATAGCGATCCCTGTTTTCCCTTCATTTTTTTTTAATTGTATTCCGAACTCGGTTCCGTAGATATGTTGTTGTCTTATTCCCGTTTCCAACCTTTACTCTTTGTATATATACAATGTATAGAAGACTAATGCTAATACATTGAATGTGATGGATTTATTATGAATGAATCTTAGAGATGCATTATGTATCTATTATGAATATGTAAGATACATTAATTTATATAATGAATTCATTAATATAGAGGATGCATTATGTATCATGAATGTATGAGATACATTAATCAATTTAATGAAGTTCATTGAATGAATAACTTGAGAGTTTCTCTCTCCCTACACACCTTCTCTCTTGGTTTTCATCTCCCTCTAGTGTAAATCTATACTAAGTCCTTTGTAAGAAAGGTAGAGTGGGTTGAGGGCTTCATTTTAATCTGAAAGTTTGGCGATTTGGAGCACTTTGGTTTTTGGCCTTCATCTTCTCCATTTGGTCTCTCTATTTGAGGTAGGGATTTCCTTGTTCTTTTTCAATACTCCGTCTATAGATAGACATGTGGTAATTTTGTATTGCATGAAAATCATATCCATGTTGGATTTGTTTGAAAATCATGAGGGGAACCTGGGGTTGGTTGTTTGAGAATGGTTTTGTTATCATTGACTGTGGTTTGGACTAATTAGAGAGTAAAATTAGCATGTTATTGTTGAAAGAAGAGAAAGCCCTAAATTATATTTTGATTTGGTAAAATAAAAAGGGTTTATGGTTGAACAATGTTGGTAAATTTCTATTGTTAATATGAGTTGTGTAGAAGGTGTTAACAGTTAAGGGATTAATTATGGTATTGGGGTTATTTTGAAATGAACGTATTGAATCAAGTTGGGTTATGGCTTATTATCCATGGAATTGATTTTGTAAAATGAAGAGAATGTAATTGGTTTTGTGAAAAGGGAAAAGTGTTTTTGGAATAAGTGATGGAACATGTTGACTTAAGAAAATTATGAAAGTTGATCTTGAAAATGGTAAATGAAATGTTAACTCTATGTGAGTCTCGGAAAATAAATTTGAGAATTGAGCTATTGTATCATGAGTGTTGAATACACACATTTGGGGGTTTTATCCTTACCTATCGTACTAGTGTTGTTGTTGGGTTTAAGGTTTGCTTGAGAGTTGAGTCTCTTTTTATTGATTATCTTGAATACATGCATCTAGAGGTTTTGTCTTTGGTCATCGGTGGAGGATGACATTGTTGTGTTGAATTGTGACGTATGCATTACACTTGTGTTGATTAAACATTATTGAATAGTTTATGTGTATGTATTACACTTGTTATTTATGCTTTGTTGTATTGATTGATTATGTATATAAAATTGTTTATATACATTGTGTTGTGTGGGAGGAGATATGGGATGTACTCCACGGTTTAGGGGAAGATAAGGGATGGACCTCTAAACCGGATTTTGTTTGGGAGGAGATAGGGGATGGACTCCATTAGCATCACTTTTATGTGTGCTTATTTATATTGAAGTGTTTTATTTGATACAGCACTAAAATGTGTATCATTTGTGAAGTATGGAAGTGTTTTTGTCTGAGATTGATACAGTACTAAAATGTGTATCTATTATGAGGTATGAAATGTTTAAAATGAGTTATTATCTTGCTTATCGCTTTGGCATATCCTTAGCTTACTGTGCATATAGCCGGTAGAGCAGAGTTTTAATTGTTATCGTCAGTGTATCTGAGTATGTTATGGGTTGCGATGGTTACAGTTTTGAAAGGCCGAACTGCCTTATTTGTGGATTATATACATGTTGATGATTTGTTATTTCCCTTTTATTTAAGGCATGCATGTATTGATATGAATGTGTTGGGAACAAACCAAAATTCCATTTTGAGATTTTGGCAAGTGTGAAGGAAAATGGGGTATTTGTGAGCATGTTTTCAAAAAAGGTCATTTTGTTGTAAGTACGGAAAATGAGGGAAGAGTAATGGGCTTGGTGAAATTTTTTTTTTTCCCCTAAAACTGTTATAGTCATGAAAGTTTGGAAAAATGGGTAATGAAAAGGAAAGAAAGGTGAACCGCTTATAGCGTTGAATGAAATGGCTGTTTTCGAGAAAAGTTCATACTTATGTATATTTTGTATAAATTGTCACATTACTATTCTAGTATGAGATTGGACATTCATGATCATAGCTATCTGTAAGTTGTTATTGTTGAGGATCATGTTGAGATCCCTACTGGACTATATGTTCATCCCACGTTGTTGAATCTTTTTCAGGTGTTTAGCAAGGTGTGCTACAAGATTTGGATCTTCTTATTTGTTGGCCACGGGGCCTCTTTGTTGTAGGCGGAATGCCATATATGTAAAAGGGTTGCACCCTTCATTTGATTATTTATTGTTGTAAGCCTGAGGGCAATTTATTTAGAATGCTCATGTTGTATTTAACTTTCATTCGAATGAGAGAATTGTTGTTCATCACTTTTAATTCAACATTTGAGTTTATTTCCGCATGTTATCTCTGAAATTGAATTAAGTTAAGGAACTTGGTAATGACTTCGAGTAATAAAAATTGGGGCGTGACACATTGCATATGATTCCCAGCAACTGAGGCCACATAAAAAGAATTATCCAACTCATGATCTGGAGCTTGCTGCAGTAGTATTTGCATTGAAAATTTGGCGCCACTACTTGTATGGGGCAACATGTGAGGTATACACAGATCACAAGAGTTTAAAATATTTCTTTGCATAGAAAGAGTTGAACATGAGACAGCAAAGATGGCTAGAATTAATAAAAATTATGATTTACAAATCTTGTATCATTCGGGGAGAGCTAACACTATTGTTGATGCACTCAGTAGGAAATCAATTGGGAATTTGGCATGCTTACTTACCAGGCAAAGAGAATTGCTGCACGACCTTGAGAAATTGGAGGTTGAAATTGTTCTGCGAGAATAAGGCGGAACCTTGGCTGTTATTTCTGCTCAACCGGCACTTATAAAGGAGATTAAAGAGAAACAACAACAAGATGAGTTTTTGAAGAAGATTATTGATGAACGGGGATCCAAATCGAGGTCGGGATTTGTTTTTGAACATGGTGTGCTAAAATTTCAAGGTAGATTGTGAGTGCCAAATGATGTTAACATGAAAAAGCGAGTTTTGCAAGAAGCCCACAGTTCAAAACTTTCTATTCATCCAAGGAATGCAAAAATGTACCAAGACTTGAAGCTTAACTTTTGGTGGCCAGGAATGAAGAAAGAAATTGCTGAGTTTGTGTCAAAATACTTACAATGCCAACAAGTCAAAACTGAACATCAACGACCCACAAGGTTGCTTCAACCTTTGCCAATACCGAAGTGAAAATGGGAGCATATTACCATGGATTTCATTGTTGGTCTACCTCACTCCAATAGAGGTATGGACTCAATTTGGGTTATTGTTGATCGTTTGACTAAGTCTACACACTTTTTACTTGTCAAAACAATCTATAATGTGAATAAATTGGCTACAATTTATATCAATGAGATTGTTAGATTGCATAGAGTGCATGTGTCCATTGTTTCTGATAGGGACTCGAAGTTCACATCAAGATTTTGGCAGAGTCTGCAAATGGCGTTAGGTACCGAATTGAGATTGAGCAGTGCATATCATCCTCAGACCGATGGCCAGTCAGAAAGAATAATCCAAATGCTGGAGGACATGTTATGTATGTGTGTGCTTGATTTTCAAGGGAATTGGGAAACTCATTTGCCTCTAGTTGAATTTGCTTACAATAATAGCTTTCATTCGAGCATTGGTATGGCGCCTTTTGAGGCATTATATGGTAGAAAATGTCGGTCACCTATTTTTTGGGCAAAAATTGGAGATGGGCCTTTACTTGGGCCTAAGATTGTGCATGAAACAACAGAAAATGTGAAATTAATTCAACAAAGATTGAAAACTGTACAAAGTCGACAGAAAAGCTATGTGGATGTACAAAGACGAGACAAGGAATATGAAGTGGGTGATCATGTTCTTATTAAAGTGACACCAATGAAAGGACAGACTCGCATTAGAACTAAGGGCAAGCTAGCACCAAGGTATTGTTGGGCCGTAAGAAATCATTGAAAAGATTAATCCAGTGGCATATCAAGTAGCACTCCCTCTTGAAATGGAACATATGCATAGTGTCTTTCATGTTTTGATGTTGCGAGACTATCTCCGGGATCATTTCCATGTTATTGAGCCTGCCCATGTGGTATTGAGTGACGACTACACTTATGAAGAACGGCCTATTCAGATTGTAAACCGACAAATCAAGAAGTTAAGAAATAAAGAAATCCCATTTGTGAAGGTGGATTGGAAAAATCATGGTGGCGTTTACGTAACTTGGGAAAGAGAAGAAGACATGATGAAAAGATATCCCGAGTTGTTCCCTTTGAATATGGTGTTCTTAAAAAATGAAGGTAATTTGAGTTTGGAGGACCAAACTCATTTAAGGATGGGGGAGACTGTGACAACCCCTACCCATGATTAATGCTAATTCACGATTAAGCATGCTAAGTAAATGATTAAGATGAAATCCTGAGTTAATTACATGTGCATTGCATTATTTTGTATTTTTATCTGTTTGATGTAGAAAGATCTGTTCATGTTTTGGTTTCGATTTGCAAATTGAAGGCCTTGTCAGCATCTGATTCAGAAATTGATTTGATTTATATGTTATTTGGAATTTATAGAATTTTATGGTACGATTTAATTAAAATTTGGTTCGGAGCGATTAAATTAGATTAAATTAATGCCATTGATTAACTTTGATTATTTACCACCAAGTGAGCCATTTTTTTGACCCCACTAGTTCAACTTTACACCTCATTTTTCCTTAATTTGACACTCAAACGTGAGAGACGGAAAGAGTAGGAAGATTTGGTCCTAAGCTTGAGAATTGAACTCAAATAAGAGGAATTTCTAGGAGAAAAGAAGGAACTTTGGAGATTTGATTATCTAGCTCAAGAATTTAACACCTAAGGCTCAATTGAGCATCTAGAGTAAGAAGCCAAGTCTCTAGTTTTGAAATTAAGTTGATTTATCTATGAATTCAAGTGAATTGAGCTATGAGATGTAAGAATTAAGCTTAAGAAGTAGAAAGAAAGATTAATCCATGCATGCATGTTCATTTCATTACATTTGGAGCATGTTTTCTAATAATTCTCTCATGCATCTCATAGATTGAGCTTAATTGTAGGAAATGATCATGTTTTCTATCAATTTGTCAAGTTTGATCATGTTTTAAAGTGGTGGAGTTCAAGAGAATTCATGCATGTTATATTCTTGAAACATTCATAAAGTTTAAGTTGAATTTGTGTACAACTGGCATGTTTTGGGGCTTTGATTTTATGAAATGACCTTTAAATCATGATGTGTTGTGAGTTTCTAAGTGTTTTCCAAAATTTTGGCCTAAAAGGATGAGTTTTGGAGTGTTGAATTCATGTTTTGAACTTTGGGAGCAAATCTGGAAAACCCAAAATTTTGCTTTTATGCTCAAGTGGCGACCTTTATTTTCACGCTTCTGCTCGAGTGACAAAAGGTTGGCTCGAGCGTGAATTGCATGCTCTCAGAAGTTTGCTTGTTTGGAAGCACGCTCGAGCGACAAGACTGGCGCTCGAATAAGGACCTGTGTCTCACGCTCGAGCGACCGTCGAGTGGAAATTGCACGCAACCAGAACTTTTTCACATTTTACAAACCACTCGAGCGAAGGAGTGTAAGCTCGAGCAACCACTCACATTCGGTATGTCCGCTCGAGTGAGACCCCTATTTTCAGCAAGTTTTGAAAAACATTTTCAAGTACATTTCTGCATCCTCTTTCCATCCTAAGCATTCCTAGGCCATGATTAAGACATCATAATGAGAATAATGAAGTAGAACCACACCAAAACAAGTAGAAAGAACTAAGTTATCAATTCCGGGTGTGTAATTTAGTATACGTTCGTTCTGTAACTGTGTAGGTTGCGTACCTCAAGGAAGCTGAATAGCTTGCTTACAGCCTTGTTATCAGTGAGTAACAATGTTGTAAAGCTATGTTCAATTATAATTATTTTCTGAACAATTGATTGTGCTGTTTTTTAAAATGACATTGTTTATCGAATGAATAATTGTCCTATTTTATGAACTGTACTCGTGGCATCCAAGCAGTTGATTGTTCTTCATTCTTTATTACTACTCATTCTTATTATTGTTATTCATATCGCCATCAATTACGAGATCTCTGTCAGTTCTTACCTTTGGAACTATTGTTACTGTATTATTGACTATCAACTGACTGTTTGGTCTATTAAGACCTACTGTACTGTTCTGCTATTGGATGTACCACGTATAGCTGCTAGGATTTTTAAATGAATGATACGACTTGAAATGTGAGACAATGAATGAATAACTGATCTACAGATACAAATGACTGTTTTAGACACTGAAAGGACATTCATTCTTAACCCTTTTACACATTCGTTATTCACTGGCTTTAGTTCACAGTTTATTGTATATATGTAGATGGCTAGGCACCGGATCAAAGCTAGAGGTGTTGACTCGAGCTCACGTTTTGTCAAGCCAGCCGTTGTGCCTCATAACGAGGTTCCGAACTTGTACGAGTCAAGGCCTTTTTGTTTTTTTGGTTTTTTTTTTTGGTGATTCAAATTCACCTTTTGGTCCTTACTAATGTAAAAAATGCTTAAGACTTTTGTTTAAACAGTTTATGATGATCGGATTACGTCACTGACTTGCATATTGCCTTGTATATGTATTTTTGGTATAAGTGGTTACGAATATGGTCATGTACATGAAAGTTTATTTCTAATCAGGTCCTCACAGTTCATTGGACATTGCTTTATTATTGATTGGCTTCTGCCAACCCCCTCCATATTGTATTATTGTCATTATTGTTAAGTAGGTTTTTGGTAATCACGGATTATTGGCCGGTTACGAGGCTAAATCCTTAGGGGCGAGTTTGGGTCGTGACAGCGACATAGGTAAATTCTTGCCTATGTGAAAGACATTTTTTGGGGTGGCATGTCAACTACACAATGAAGTGAGCATATAAATGCATTTGTTGATGGATATGTGAACTCAAAGACAACTTTAAAGCAATTTGTTGAACAGTATGACAATGCCTTAAAAAGTAAGGTAGAGAAAAATACCAAAGCAGACTTCAAATCTCGAAACAAATTGTATGATTGCTTAACGGTATATGAGTTTGAGAAGCAATTTTGTGCAACCTACACTAATGCAAAATTTAAAGAAGTTCAAGTAGAATTGAAGTGACTATTATACTGTCATGCGACTTTCGTGAAAGAGAAGGGATCAATTTGTACTTATCATGTCAAGGAGGCTATTTTCATCGGTGATAAAATGAAGTAGAATTGAAGTGACTATTATACTGTCATGCGACTCTTGTGAAAGAGGAGGGATCAATTTGTACTTATCATGTCAAGGAGGCTGTTTTCATCAGTGATAAAATGAAGAAAGTGAAATTTGTTGTCTATTTTAATTCAACTGAATGTCAAATCCAATGTATGTGTTGGTGGTTTGAGTTTAAGGACATTATGTGGGCTCATTCAATTAGTGTGCTCATTAATAAAAATTGTGTTACTATGATCATAAAGTGGCCCAAACTGAACCTTACTATTTTCGTTGCACAGATGACATGCAATAGAGTATGTATGTACCAGTATGTGTTCAATATATGATATGAAATATTTTTGATTGTTTTAATTTATATATATGTTTGTGGACAATATTTGTAAATTTTACTTTGACATTGAATATGCACAGGTTAGCTCAATACAAATGGTGGACAATATTGGAAGCACATCTCTTACTCAATAAGGAATGGTGAACAACATACGCAGTCAAACTTCGACAGTTGAATCAAAATTTGTTGACTTGAATGTAGATATGGATCCAAATGGCCCATTTTTTTTTAAAGTTTAGTAGTACTACTTTGATGACTTTGGTTTGTAAATAATGGATGGTTTGGTTTGTAAACGTTGGTTTGAATTCAATGTAATTGAATTTTGTTTGTGTTGGTTGTTAAGTTTTATTAGCACATTTGTTCGTTATGGTAATACATATTATTTAGGTGGGCATGTTTTGGTTATTGTTCCTTGCATACTCAATGGCTACTGCTGTATTTGTTTTGTTCTTGATAAATTAAATTGGTCAATATATTATGTTTTGTCCATATCAATTTAATCTATCTGTTTGGAGGCTCAAATGATGTTGAACAAATATATTTGAAGACCAAAACAAGCCCAAAACAGTACCAAAATAGCTGTAGAACTGCAAGAAAAAAAGTTGGCAGGCTGTAGAGGCGTTTGGTCGGCCGTATAGGTTTTTTGGCCGACCAGATAGGTTTTTGACCAGGCAGAGACAATCCAGTATTCAATCACTTTTCATTTCAATTTATAGTCCACCATTCAAATCAAGTCCACTATTGCACCTGCTGCCTATGTTTTCTAATAGTGACAACTTTTTCTATGATCAATAACTATCTTTTAGTCCAGCAACAAGATAAAAACATTGAATTTTCAATGACAACATATACTTGTGACAATTGAAAGTGACAATATATAGCCACAATCCATGACAACACGACATTCAATTCATGACAATATTGAAAAGGTAACATATATACTTGATCCATCATGTCCAATACATCCATAATTACATTCATCAAATTCTCCAAAAACTAAATTTTTACATAATTGACATTATAAAGTACAAAATGATACAGAATATAATCACATAAATCATCGCCTTGAAATTATTTTCCATCCTTTGAAGCCTTCTACCATGGTCATGAATTTCATTGTCTATCTCCGAAAGCCTTGCCCTTACATCATTGAATTCCTCTATTTTTATGAAGTCTAGCATTGGACCAGATTGTGGAGGTAATGTCCTCACCATCATCGTTTGCAAACTTGAAGTAATTGTAGTATTCCTTGTTACTCCACAAAGCAAGACAATCAGTTAGTCAAATTAAGTAAATAATTTTCCAAATACGAAAAGGTTTATTTCATATCACATACTTACATATTTTGATGGGCAAACAAAGAACAAACGCCCTTGATTTCCGTTCTCATTTGCTCGTACAATATATATTGCAATTGTTCTCCCATAGTCACACATTCTTGGTTTTAATCTAATGTTGTTGTTGTTAGTAGAAGAAGAAGCCATTTTTAATTTGCATAAACAATGAGAATGTAATACGTAGTTACAAAACATATTACATTAATTTGTTTTCAATCTAACCATGCCACTTTGATGAATGTAATGTACAGTTATAGACCATTAAGTCGACAATTTGGATGCTATGAAATTAACAGAATATGTTAATGATAAGTTACAGATGTAGCATATATACCAAATTCAATCCTTATTAGGTTACAGAACATACCAATGAACTGAACTTGGTTTACTTTGCATGCAATTCTCCTTGTAAACATAATGGTTGGCTCATCACAAGGTAGTTGCTACTGTGAGGTTGCTCCTTAAGGGTTTTTCATACAGTCAAAGGACTGCCCAAAACTTGGGTGTGTAAATTTATTGTATACAACCAAAGCCAAAAACAAATTCAGCAGCAATACCAAATTTAGCAGCAAACATTGTTAGGGGGTGACGTAGAAATCATAATATATATATACTATATCCATCCCAAAATATTAGTCTCTTGTTCTATTTTTCATTATTCCAAAATGTTAATCCCTTTTAAAAAATTAAGAACTAAAATAATATGAATTTTCTATTTTTCCATTCTTTTAAATTTATTAACAACACAAAAAATACAATTATGACAATTGATATTCTCCAAAAAATGTACTATCAAAGGGTAATTTTGAAAAATTAATTTTTTTTTAAAGTGTAATAATTGTGGAAAATCCACACACTTAATTACCTTAGTGTACATCTTCTCTCAGTACACACACTTATTAATTTGATTATTAATTAATTTTTCCAATCCACACATTAAAAGTTACAATTATACCCTTCACTCATAATCATTATCATTGTACATACACCACTCAACTCTCCTTTCTACACACTTGTTGAGTAACCTTGCTTCCAAACTTGTAGACTCATTGTAGACCCACGTGAAGACCATTAAAGACCACAGTGTGAAATGAAGTGAAGTGAAAACAAAATCCTCCATTGAAGACCTTCATTGAACCTCTGTTAAAAACCCTCTAAAATATTATTGAAAATGAGACATCTTTCCATATTGTTATTGCATTTACCATTTTCAGATCTCTGTGCACTCCATTGCCATAAACCCTTCGTTTTTTTAATTTTTAATTTTTATTATGTTTTTTGGTTTGGGGATTTCAACACTGATTTTCTGAAATTATACATTTAATTCAATACTTAACTTCCGAATAAAAGTGATTAGTTCGACAAATTTATTTCGAAAAAAAATTTTAAAAAAATTTTAGTAGTTGATGTCTGAATATAATGAAATAATTCGGCAATTGATGTCTAAATATAATGGAATAATTCAGCGCTGGTTGTCCGACTGAAAACAGCAAAAAGAGGGAAAAAAAAAAAGTTTCGCACCAAAAAGTTAACATTTTCATCACTAATAGAGTATAAATTTAAAGATTAAAGCAATATGAGAGTTGTTATGAGAGTGTTGCTTTGCAAGCAATAGAGGAGTATTAAGTGTGTAGCAAGCAAAGTGACAACAATGGAAAAATTAGGGTTTAGTTTTTTTACTCAAAATGTGAGATTTTTTTGTTTTTAAAAGATGTGTACAAAGAATTCATATAATATTATGGGTGCTAATAGATGTCCATTATGGTCATTTTAGTTTAGGGTATCATTGCCATTAAAATAGTATTTCATTAAATGTGTGCACTGAGGTAATTAGGTGTATGAAAATATAATTTCCTATAATTGTACTACCAAAAAAAAGTCAGATTCCCCAAAAGAGACTATTATTTTGAGACAGAAGGTATATATATATATTAAATTTAATTGTTGTTAGAATATAAACTCTATATTCTTAGCAGTGTTAATATTTATTAGATTTTGTAAAAAAAAAAATCGTTGTTGTTAACAATTTGCTATGAATATTACTACTTGATTATAATCTAACAACAAATCTTGAACATAAAAATGGTGATAATCACTCATAAAAAAAAATAAAAAAAAAACTTTTTATTCTTGTTACTTCTTATATTTATAAAATGTTTTGATTTTAGGTCTACTATGGCACAACCCGCTCCCTGTACTCAAAAGTTAAGTATCGTAATGGCCAATAACTGAAGTTACCCCCGCCCAATTCTTAAACAAATTACTAAAAGTGAGCAGAAAAAAATATTTAAGTGAGGGTACCAAAATAATCATTGGAGCTTCTATTTTTATAACAAAATTTATTGGCAATACTATAAAAGTGTTGTTTATGTCTATTCCGCAGCCCTACGTCTAAGACTCTCCAAAAGTCATTTCTGAATTGCATTGTTTCCTAAAAATTGGTAAATAGTTATAAGCACATAGCAGAGTGAGAAATATTATACTAAAAGCATAAGGGCATAAAATTCACCATAAATAATTATTGGCTAAACAAAGCTTGATATTAAAATACAGAGTATATAATACAGAGATCATTTGACATATAATACAGAAATCACATAAATAAAATAATCATAACCACAGTATAGAACGGAACAGAACAGATGTATGGACTCAAGAGGTAACTCATAAGAACTCTAGAGTGGCTTTCACCATAGTGTAGCACTTAGCTCCGTACAGCACTTTACTCCACACTAGGGCCCCGTTTGTTTTCAGAGGTAGGATGGAGGGGATTGTTAGTGAGGGGATTGCTAGTGAGTGAATTAAGAAAAATTGTATTTGTTTGATGACCAATAGACTAGTAATAGTTCATGTTTGTTTTGAGAGATAAGGATGGGATTAACCATGTGAAATTCCACAAATACTATTTGCATTATTATCAAATTTGGACTTATACCAACTAAAGAATAAATAAATTTTTACTCAATGTTATTCTTCTACTTTTTTTTAAAAAAAAAATTTTAATATTCAAGAATCCAACTATCAAAATTTTTTTTGCCAATGTTATTCTTTTTATTTTTTATTGTTTTAATATTATTGAATCCAACTACCAATAAATTTTTATTCAATATTATTCTCTCTTTTTTTTTTCTTTTTTTTTGTGGTAAATATTAAAGAATCCAAATATCAATAAAATTGTACTCAATTATTTTTGTTTTATATTACATGAGCAAAATTATTCAATGTCACTACTTGTGCAGAATGCATATCATGTAACGCCCTCAAAAAAATACATAAAATCCAACATTCTTGACATGCATAGATATAAGAGAAATAAATATCTTTCCATTCATCAGAGTAGTTAAATACAAAAGTATTACATGTTAACAATAAGGATAAATGCCCCAAGGGCCTACAACTCTCTAAGCCAGCACTTGGTCACAAAGGAGAGTACTAACTCAAATACACTTTAAGCCCTTGATTGGAAATTACGTGGAATACAAACAACAAAAGTCCTTCTGTCTCTAAGCAACCCAAGCTACGTCCTTAGAGGTAGCATATCACCTGAACCTGAAAATGGTGTCCCATAAAGGGTGAGCCACAGCCCAGTAGAAATATACTAAACCAGCTATAAGCAATGACTAAAATAATAGCACTTGATAGATGGTCAGCACTCATAAATCCGTTTATATCATACTACCATTCCATGACAATTATGTCCATGTTACATTTCACTTTCCTTTATATACCAATTCATTTCATAAACGTGGCTCTGAACCTGGCCAGATAATTCAACGGAGGTTACATCTCTCATTATCAATAATTCCATTTCAATTGGGATAACAACTCATATTGAACATTTCTTCCTTCACAATAGACATACATAATTACTGTATCAATCTCAAACAAACCCTTTCATACTTCATATATGATATACAAATAGTGTATTAAAGTATATAAACACATATGGAGTACAGCCCCTTTCTTCTCCCTGCCAAATAAGATATACAAATAATGTGTTAAAGTATATGAACACATATGGAGTACATCCCCTTTCTTCTTCTTGCCAAATAAGATATACAAATAATGTGTTAAAGTATATGAACACATATGGAGTACAGCCCCTTTCTTCTCCCTGCCAAACAAGATATACCAATAATGTGTTAAAGTATATGAACACATATGTGTGTGTGGAGTACATCTCCTATCTCCTCCAACACACTGGAGTACAGCCCATTTCTTCTCCCTGCCAAACAAAATATGCATATGTGATGTATTTAAGCACGTCATCACATACAATGATCAATTAATACACCTATTTGCTGTATTATTCCTACCGTCATACTCAATGGTATAACACGCTAGATTAGTCTCAGTTTTCCCTAATCAACATGCAGTGTCTACAACAATCATGACTATCTTCCACCGATAGCCCAAAGCAGATATTTCTAAACTGAAAATAAACACATCAACAGATATAACATCAACATTCTCATAGGTAAGTGATAAATGAATCTAACTACAACATTTAATCCCATAATTTCCCAATCTCGTAATTTCTAATTCAATTTCATATTTCCCAAATTAATTATACCAATTAATTTATCACAATAATTAGGGTTTTTTCCCTCTTTCTCAAATATTAATCCTAAGACCAAATTTCACCAATTTAACTCTCAAACTCATATTTCCAAGGCCCTAAATACACATGGAGTTGTTACACACAAAACTCCCCCTTCCATAAATTACAAACCAAACCCTAACTTTCTCCAAAATTACCCAATAACACCAACTAATAAAAAAGGCAAATATTTAAGTCAAAACCCATAAGAAGGAGTAGGATATTCCTACCTCGAAGTGGGAGACCCATTGGAGAAGATGAAGAATTTCGAAATGCTCTAAAACCCAAGATTTTCGGATGGATAGGAAGCCCACACCAAGCTCTACACTTTTTTACAAAGGCTCAAAGGTAGGAGATCACTAGAGGTAGATGATTTCTTTGAGAGAAGATGAAGTTTAGAGTGAGGTGCTCTTCAATGGAGGTTTTGAAAAAGTAAGAGAGAGAAGGAAAGTCAAAAAGTGATCCAAAAAGGTAAAACTCGGACTGATATAAAAGTCTCCCCGCTCGAGCGAGGAAACCCCCGCTCGAGTGTCAGACACAAACTCAAGCTCGAGCGTCAAAAGCGCCGCTTGAGCGCCGATTGCACAGTTCCAGAAGTTTTGCAGACCATGGTCCCCGCTCGAGCGTCAAACTCCCCACTCAAGCGGAGAAACAAAAACGAAGGTTCACGCTCGAGCGTTAAGACGCCCGCTCGAGCGTATGAAGACCTGCAGAGAAAATACTGGGAGATGGAAAATTACGCTCGAGCGTCAAAACTCCCACTCAAGCGGAGAAGCAACAACAAAGGGCCCGCTCGAGCGTCAAAAGTCCCGCTCGAGCGTGAAGGCCAAATTCTGGGCATCAACTTTTGGTTCTAAAGCATAACCAACCTATTTTAAACCTGCCTAACACAACCCAAGACTCAAATACAAAGAGTAAGGAAAGAAAAAGGGAATGAGACAACAACACAACCACGGAACCAAGTCCGGAATACAATATACAAAGGAAGGGAAAACCGGGATCGCTATATATCAGATCCGTGACTCAAACTTCAATCAATGAATACCACATTTTGTGAGGAAAGGTGATGTATTCATCATAATAAGGATTCAAGGGAAAAAAAAATCAAAAGAAAATGTACAAGAAATCAGGAAAGGAAAAAAAAAAAGATCCTGTTTGTGAGGAAAGCTAATGTATTCATCATAATAAGGATTCAAGGAAAAAAAATCAAAAGAAAATGTACAAGAAATCAGGAAAGGAAAAAAAAAAAATAGATCCTGTTTGTGAAGAAAGCTGATGTATTCATCATAATAAGGATTCAAGGAAAAAAAATTAAAAGAAAATGTACAAGAAATCAGGAAAGGAAAAAAAAAAAAAAAAGATCCTGATAACCATGGAACAATTGCCAAAACATCAGGCACAAAGATTAGAAGTTAACAAATGCATAAGGTTTGTGGGGGTAATCAGGTGAGGAAGTGTTTACAATTGGGCAGACACAGACTTTTATAATAAAAAATAAATAAAAATTAGGCAAACAAAGATTGTCTTAGTCTCAAAACTTATTCACCTGAAACATATTCAACTCAACACCATGAAGCAATATTAAAAAACTATTTTCCTAGTCAAAAGCTTCACCAGAAGACATGACAATGTGCAGAGTTGAAAGAAAATGATGAGACTAAACAAGGGACATAACCAAAAACCCAAGACAGCAAAATCTAAGTCAAAATAACAATATCAACTTAACATCCTTAATTAAAAAAGGAAAAAAAATAATTGGTACAACAGAGGCATCAAAACAGAGTAGCTTGAAATGGAAACATTGACTACAAGAACCAGTCTTAACCAGCCCAACACAGCAACTTCGTATAAACATATTGCAGTAGTAGATCAAACCGATGTAGCAGGGAGCAACAGTAACTAAGTAGGGGCATCATCTTTGAAATTTGAAATGGACAAAATCCAGTTTCTAACAACCTATTTATTACAATCTGTCTAACTATTATAAATTTTGGATATCATCTCCACAAATACAACATAATATGCTTGTTTCCCTGCCATTCCTATTGCCATACTTAAAATAATAATAATAATAATAAATAATAATAAAAAAGCTGGCTAACAGGGAAAATTAAGGCAGCAACATACATATCTTGCCAAAACATAATGAATCATAACATATATTCATACATGAAACAAAAGTTCAACCATCAAAACATGCTATGGAAATCCACCATGAAAGGGCAAGTCTACATATCCATGATTTACATGCAAAATTATGCACCATATGCATCTACGATAATACTTGAGCTATAATATTTATGTATCATATAATATGTTAGCGAAGTCATGTGGCAAACAAAAAGACCATCATAAAATAGATACCATATTCAAATATGACCTTCCAATAGCAAAGAAACCCACTACATCTTGTCATTCTCATCTAAACTGAAGAACAAGTCAACTTTGTCTTCATCTTTCACTATCATAGATGCTACCATTAACCTTTAGGTAGTACTCATTGGCAACTTCAAAAGTTCTTCATTAACCAACCTCCTTTGTTGGGATAGGTCATGTGAATATTCTATCCTATGAGCAATCTCCACCATCGTAATGTTAGTATTCTCAATGAATGATCCAAGATTTTTTGCCATCTCAAATAGTTCAGTGGGAATCCCCTCAGCAGGTCAAGCCCATTTTTTTTTTTCCAGTTTTACTAGAGTCAGCAAAGTTGGAAATATTATCTGAAGTAGACATTGAGTAGTCCATATCATCCATGTTTATACTAAATTGTTCAACAGGAAACTGTTCTCCTTCTTCTGTAGTTGTATTTACATCTTCCTTTTCCATGGCTGCAACTACATCAACAGGATCGTCAGTCAATTCACCAGTCGCCCTATTCTTCCCAAATAGAATAAGCCAATCTTCATAGAACAGGAATGGCCTATTTCACATCCCTTTTTGCATCCGGCACCCTCTACACAAGTGATTATCCAATTACTCAAAAGAATAGAATGATGTATAAGTAAAGAATAATGTAGACAACAATAATAAAAATGAGATATACCCTGACATAGTTCAGCCATACGTCATCACTATCAACTAGCACCATTTTTTGTTCATCATCCCAACCAAAACCACTTATCTTTAACATATCTTGAAAAGTGTTATATTGTTTCATCCACAACTTAATCTCTGAGTCGATGTTAGGAGTGGCTTGAAGACCAGTTCCAGGAAATGCACTTAAGATCTTCTTCTCACATTCATTGTAGAAGTCTACCCTAAACTGATTATTATCAAACTTCCAGCTGGGATTACTTGCAATTACATCCTTCATGGTTGAAATGAGGAAGACTTCCTCACGGTTATTCCAAAACCTTCTAGGTTTCCCCTTCCTACAAGAACTAGTGGTACCTGTGTCATCCATATCTATATATATGTATATCATGAGTTTAAATCATAACACAAATGTCAATCATAAATAACAAATCAACTTACACAATATTTGTTACAAATACCACTCAAAAACTAAACAAATATGGTTTAAATTACATGTCATTATAAACTCACTATTAAATAAAAATTGTCATACAACACTAATTTATTGACCTCTACTTGTTTTCCATTCATTAAACATTTGGGTTGCCAAGGCTGTTCTCCATTCACTCCATTGATTAGATGCTTCAACAACATCAATCATTTCACCTCCTAATTCAGTAGCTGGAGGAGGAGGATTCATTTCCTCATTCTCATCATCAGCGAGATCCATAGGCATTTCATGTTGTATGAGATTGTGGAGAATGCAATATGCAGTGATAATACGAAATTGAGTCTCGATTGGAAAGTAAGAATAGGTCCTCAATATTGCCCACCTCATTTTAAGTAGGCCAAAACACCTCTCAATGACATTATAAGCAGAAGAGTGCCTCATGTTAAAAAACTCTTGTGGAGTTGTTGGGGCACCCCCTTCTCTCCATGTGGAAAGATGGTAACGCTATCCTCTATGTGGTGCAAGAAAACCCACCCCATTTGTGTAACCTGTATTTACAAGATAATAGTAACCTGTAATTATGTAAGATGGTTTCACTATGTATGTAAGAAAATAATTGTTTAATATAGATATAGTGTACTTATATATATAACAACATATATAATTATCATACCAGTAGGCACTTTCAACCCATTAGGTCTACTGATAGCATCTCTTAGTATCCTAGAGTCAAAAGCAGATCATTCTCATCCAGGCAAGACATATATGAATTACATGTCTTGGGAGTACACACCCAATACATTTGTGGCAATTTCTCCCTTTCTCGTTCCATACCTTGGTTTGTCTAGTACAGGGGCAAGAACCTTAACATAGGTTTCATCTAAAGCACCAAGACAATTCTAAAAATAAAACAATATTATAAAATTAATATAGGCAATACAAAAATATAATACACTAATTAAGCCAAGTTGTAAATATATTGTACCTGAAAACAACTCCCCCTATCATCTGTACAATTAGCAGTTATTGGTTCAGGCTTTGTAAGGAGAAGACCACGAAGGCGCAACATAGCCTTTAGAACATTATTAAAGTGCTTACTAACTGTTTGACCACTCCGCATGAAATTAAATTTAATTTTGCGGTTCTTAGTATGATGTGCAAGCACATTCAAAAACATTGCTACTTGCTCCTCTAAGACAACATATTTTGAATCAGACAATCCAACACTTCACACCAACCTACATAAAAGCATGAAAGTGCGCCTATTCATCCGAAGTTGGTCATGACAATTTATGTCACTCTCGTTGACCAATCTATTCAAATGGTCAATTTGTTTTCCATAGGAGTGAGGTGATCTAGGTAATTGCAACCTAATTTCTTTTTTCTTAAATGCAGCATGTAAAATCACTATATACATAGCACATGCATAATTAATAGATGAAACAACATGTTGGAGGGCTACAAATTCCTCTATAAGGTCCTTTCTCCCTTTCATAGTGGCATAATTATTATCCATCTACAAAAAATGAATAAACAATAAGTGGCTAAAGTTAGCACAAAAAGTAAAACAAATAATAGATAATAGAAAGTGTTTAATATGATAAAACAAATTGTAACGGCCAAAAAGCTATAGTAGAGTGATTTTGAAGTATAGTCTAATTAAGCCAAATAAATTTAACATCTGTTCATATAAATCATTTTGTGATTAAAATTAAATAACAAAAAGACACTTCACAATGGCAAATAGTGGGTATATTCAAACATACACAGAAAACCATGCACCAGTAGATATCCATATGAAGAAAATACTGAATAATTATTTCAAGTCAAGTAATTTGTAAAAATAATGCAAAATAAGATAATTAGACCATGTTAAAGAAAAAAGATAATTTAGATGTCCTAAACTCAGACTTGAAAGATATGTAATCTGCTTATGACCAACCAAACTCCCTAATTACCTCAATCATTTGCCCAAAAAGATAATTAAATCAAAGAAAAGAAAAAAGATAATTAGGATATTTGTTACAATGTCAGTTTGTACACAAGATAGAGGATATTAATTACAATGTCAGTTTATCCACAAGATAGAGGATATTTGTTCCTATCTCCAATATACGGAGGTGCAACACATGGAAGTTTGAAAAGAAACTGAAATGCAAGTTTAAATGATGCATTACAAAGAGGGGAAAAGAAAACAAAACAAAACATAAATGATCTCTCTCCCATTCGACAATAATAGAAATGGCCAAAACAGAGCATCATTTCTAGTTCATCTCTTTCATTTATTTTTTTGTTTTCACATTGGAGCTCTTTGCTTTCATGTTCACTAACAAGAAAATAAACCAACTTATATTGGAAACCCTTTTCTAACAGTTACTCTTAGTCAAACTACACAAAATAATTGAACACAATATGTAAAGATGAACCAAACAATTTCATGCTCACCTTGTTTTTGGTTTATCTATCATTTATAGATTCATAACTTTTATTTTTAATTATACACGAAAAAATAGTGGGATCCTATATAAATCAAATGTGCATGTATTTTTGGGTATGCTTATAACTGGAGAAGCAACATTTAGAATAGAAGGAATCAAACGTATAACAAGTAACCAACAGACCAGAAATTGAAATAAATCATAATAAAATCTTATAATAAAAAATAAAAATCTGAATAAATTGATAACTTGATTCAAGAAAATGTTTCAGCTTTCTTCAAACCCAAAAAAATGAATCAAATCATAAATGATAAACCCAAAAATAATGAAAAAAAAAAAGAAAATAAACCATTTATAAATCATAAACCACAAAAAAAATAGGGTATAATTTGGGGTAGAGAATCTCACACATCAAAACCCATTCACAAACCCAAAAAAAAAAGAATCAAATCATAGATGATAAACCCAAACATAATGAAAAAATAAACCCATTTATAAATCATAAACCACAAAAAAGCAGGGTATAATTTGGGGTAAAGAATCTCACACATCAAAACCCATTCACAAACCCAAAAAAAATGAATAAATAACAGATGATAAACCCAAAACTAATGAAAAAAAAAAAAGAAACCCATTTACAAATCATAAACCACAAAAAAATAGGGTATAATTTAGGGTAGAGAATCTATAACATGATTAACAAAAAAAAAAAAAAAATTACCGACGTAGCAGATGCTCAGTTGAATCTGAAGATTGAAAATCTAAAGATGAGAGAGAGCTTGCTATACTTGAGATTGAAAATCTGAAGAAAAAGAAGAGCTTCTCTTTTGCCTCTCCCTTCTGCTACTGCTTGGATGAGCTAGGGTTAGGGCAACGATGGGTAAACAAGTAAATCACTCCCCCTAATACCAACGGACTAATTTTCAATGCCAAGTTTTGGGACAGATTGTGAATCCCATCTGTAAGGCCTATCTTAAGCCCTCCGGCTTATGAGTCCCTTCATAAACTCTATAAACAAATAGCACATTAAATGGGGCCCACAGCTATCCTAATCACATACCTCTCCCTATACCCCAAAACAAACGGGGCCTAGAAATCATAACTACGGTATAGAACAGAATAGATGTATGAACACAAGAGGTGGCTTGTACGAACTCTAGAGGTGGCTCCCACAATAGTGTAGCACTTAGTCCTATACAGCACTTTGCTCCACACCAGAAATCAGAATGTCAATGGATCCATGACAGACAAAGGGTCACAAAGTGACTAATCAGAGGGCCAATGGTTATTTAAGTCCCCCAAGGCATGGGACTCCCGTGGTGGTACTTACAGAAAATAATTGTTTACAAAATCATTGTCAAATACTTTCTAAAATTTAAACAAACATATCCATGGGTTTCCATCTAAGTAAATAGGGGTCAGAAAATAATCCACGTAATCGAAATTTTAATATAATTTATAAAACATTATGGTAATTTGAAACATACGCAAAATATATTATGATAACTCAAGGTATAATATAACTCACCTTAAAATTAATACCTCACTCTTTCTTTCCATTATCAAAGACCTTCTTGATTTTCAGTATTTTTTTTTCCCTTTCTTCGTCCCTTGTTCTCTTCAGAGCACCCCTCCTCATTTTATACTAGGGAATACTACTTGCTCAGCAAGTTTTGGGACACGTAGCCACACCACGTGGCCTTGCCATCATTATGCTCTAAATTGAAGCTTATCTCTCAAATGGATAAGTTTAAGTAATTGCATTACTAGTTTTTTTTTTTTTTTTACCATGACCCTAATGTAAATAAATTACACTTTACTTTATTTTACTCTTACAAAATATTTAATTAAACATTTAGGGTTTTTCTCATTTATAATTAAATAATAGTAATATAAAATTTAAGGGACAATTTAAATTTTCGGGTTGTAACATACTATACTTCCAAAATAAGAATAGTATCTAAAGATTTTGATCATTACCCAAATGTAGTTGGCATAGTACTCTGGCATTGATAAAGCTTCCAATTTACAGAGGTGGCTAACATCAACATTTCCTTCCTTAGATAAGGCTCAGCACAGATCCGCTTCATTAACTACCTCAGATTGTAACTTCAGAAGCTATTTCTTTGATTATGTAAGAAACCTAAGATCAATTACTTGACATACAGTAGTAACACCCTTTTTTTTGGAAATGAATTTTTTATTTTTATTTTTATTTTTATTTTTATTTTTATTTATTGAACAAAAATTTTCAAGGAAATGGGTACTTGTAGACTGTTAGATTGCTAAAGTATTATTTGCTCTAAGAAGGACTGAGAACCAGGATTCTTTCTTAGTTTCAAGTATACTCTAAGTGATATGTGTTCCCTTTTTGCGCTCTCCCTTAAGACCTTTATATAGGCACTTGTGGACTTCAAGTCTGGACTTCAACTTAATTTATAAATATAAAATAATTTACATATTATATTTTATTGATAATAGAAAACAAACAAAAGACAAACAAGTGGTTATGGTTATGGTTAGATGATCACATGTTATTGAGGAAAAAAAAGAAAAGTTGGTGGAGTGGTCACATGGGTGTGTAGCCCATTCAACTCTTGGTTTGTAAATCTATCCATAGTTTAGTCAATCATTGCATTCTTTAGATTCCATACCCCCTCATCACCCATGACATCACTAAGATCATAGTTCTCAGTATATTCTTCAAACATTTCATCCTATCCTTCTAGATCTTGCTCCACCAGATATTTTTCCAAAAATTTACATCGTCTTTCATATAAATGTCTTCGAATCTACATGTTCTAAGTAATCATATACTGATTCATAAGGCAATCCTAGAATAATTATTTTTTCCACCAAGGATGGTGTTATTGCAAAGGTGGTCCTTCCATAATGAACTAATTTAAACTCAACCCTTGCTAATTATGTAATTTTGTGAGATATTATGAAAAACTCTCTTGCCCTTGCTTCTGTTGGATCAATTATAAAAGGTTCATCCCAATCTTGGAACCAATTGAATTTGCAAGGGATCACGTCATTCTTGTTTTTTACTTTCATTAGATAATGAGCTATATTTAGACGTCCATCATTTATCTCCGTTTGGGCAATTATAAATGTGATGGGTGGCATGCTTGGATATTTTTTATAGACGTAATAAATTTTCTTGAATATGAATTGTTGGAATTTGGTGAGCTAAGAGAATAAGGTACTTTGTGGGTGAAGTGGAATATCAAATATATTGACTATTCCCAATTTTCACATTTTAACTAGAGGATCTTTTGGACTGATGATCTTCTCTGGATCGAATGAAATCTTTAACATTCTGTAACTATATAAGACTGTCCGTCTGTTAAAGTAATACCACTGAGTTCCCAAATGGGTGATACTTTCTTCATACCATTTCAAAAATAACTTAACAAAAATACATTCTCTTATTTTATTTTTGATATCATAAGGAAGTTGAAGAAACAAATATAATACTTCTAATAGTAAAAAGGCTTTGGCAACTAAATAGGTGGTTTTAATGGGCTCGTTCATTGAACGACTCTTCTCTGCTGCTTGCATTTTTCTGATAATTTGAGCATTGTTTTGTGTCACTAAGTCTAGCACTTTTTGAGTCTCTACCATGACTATTTCCTTCTCTAGCGGGGTAAGTCTTGTGGATGTGGAAGTCATCTGCAAGTTCTTGAGTTAGAGTATCTGTTAAACTATTTTTACTACCACCAATATGTTCTATATCAAAAGTAAATTGCTTTAATTAGAGTTGTCATTGTAAAAGCCTTCATTGCACCTGCATGTTAGATAAATGCTTATTTACGAAGCCTAGTAGGCCTTTGTAATCAATTCTTATTAAAAACGATTTTGGAGCAAAAAATATTAAAAACTTTTTTATTCCTTTTATTATGGCTAATAATTCTCTTTCCATTATGGGATAATTACATTCAGCTCAATTAAAACTTTCACTACAATACCTACATAGTTGATTATTTTCCTTTGTTTTTAATATTGAGCTCCAATGATTGTTACTCGCATACGTTTCCAGCATTAGCTTATCATTTTCATTAGGAAGAGTTAGGGTAGACAATTTTTTACACTTTTCTTCTAAGAATTTTACTAAAATGAAGTCGACAGAGTTCATGGAAGCTTACGATTTTGAGTTGCATTATCATCTAGGGGAAGCCAATGTAGTGACCAATGCTTTGAGTAGGAAATTTGTGAGCAGAGTATCGAGTATTGCTATCCAAAAGTGAGAGATGTTGGGTGTTATCGGTGAGTTTGACTTGCACCTTGGCAAGTTCGTTGAGTTGGCCACTTTGTTTATTGCGGTTGCACAACCTACTTTAGTTAGCCTGGTTATAGAGGCATAACAGTATGATCATGAATTAAAGGCTATACGAGGGAAGATATCCAGTGCAAAGGTAGAGAAAGGTTTGAATGTTTATTCAGATTTGAGTGTGAGATATCTAGACTATCTTTTTCTGCCAGAGTCTTATAGAGAAGAGGTGCTTTGAGAGTTCTACGATTTACGCCTTGCAGTATACCCAAGAGGCATAAAAATGTATCACAACTTTAGCAGCCAGTTTTGGTAGAGAGGGATGAAGAGACATGTGGAATTGTTTGTTTCGAAGTGCCTTACTTGTCAACAAGTGAAGACCAAACATCAACGACCAGTGGGTTTGTTACAACCCTTACCTATAACCGAGTGGAAGTTAGAGCATGTCATGATGGATTTTGTTGTGGGTCTTCCAAGGACTCAACGGGGTAATGATGCTATGTGAGTAGTAGTCGACCGGTTAACCAAATCTGCATACTTTATACCTATGTGCACAAGTGACTCAGTAGACTGCCTTGCCAATTTGTATGTTAAAGATATAGTGTAACTTCACAGGGTCCCCGTGACTATCACCTGGAATAGGGACCCGCATTTTACAACTCAGTTATGGCAAAGTTGATTTTTAGTACCGCCTATCATCCTCAAACTGACAGACGATCCAAGCACACCATTCAGATATTAGAGGACATGCTTTGGGCTTACGCTCTCAATTTTAAGGGGTCGTGGAAGAGGCATTTGCCTTTGGTGGAGTTGCCTATAATAATAGTTTTCAGGTAAGTATTGACATGGCACCTTTTGGGTCCCTGTATGGCTAACCATGTTGATCTCCTATGTGCTGGGCCGACGTGGGTGATGCACCTATATTAGTTTCATAATTGGTTCGAGAAATGACGGAGAAGGTCGCACTTATCTGTAAAAGGTTGGTTTCGGCTTAGAGTCATTAGAAAAACTATACCGACCGAAGGAGGAGACCTTTGTTGTTTGAGGTGAGGGATCATATGTTTCTAAAAATCTCATCGAGGCGCGGTTTGATGAGATTTGATAATAGTGGAAAGTTGTCTCCTAGGTTCATTGGGCCCTTTGAGATTCTAGAACGGATTGTTGAGATAGTTTATCGTTTGGTCTTGCCGCCCTAACTCTCCAGGGTTCATGACGTGTTTCATATCTATATGTTCCGAAAGTATAAGCTTAATCCTTCACACGTATTGGATTAGACCAATTTAGCGATGAAGATGCCTCGTATAAAGAGAGACAGGTTCGGGTGTTAGATACTCGGGATCAAGTCTTGAGGGGCAAGACTGTCCCATTGGTTAAGGTGTTGTGGCGACACCATGGAGTTGAGGAGGTGACTTGGGAGCATGATGCTGAAATCTGTGAGAAGTATGTGGACCGGTTTGTTGATGTTTGAATCTTTTGTACTAGATTTCACTTGAGTTGTAATATATAAACATTATGAATGTTTTGGAGGATTGTAATCTTAATGTTTTGGAATGGATTGCTATGTCTATTTACTGTTTGTTAACATGAGTTATCGTTGTCGTTAATGATTTATTATGTTGTTATTGTATTGGTTAAATTTCGGTGATAATATTTCCTAAGGGGAAATTATAGCATCTCGGGTTAAAACCCAACCTCTTTTTTTATTTTTGGACTGGGATCTAGTGACTATGGTTGTTGTTTATACTCCTTGTTGTCTTGTTGTAGTGTGGATTGGTTGTTTGGAGTTATTCGGTTGGGTTGTGAACATTTTAGGAGTTTTTTTTTTTTTTTTTTTTTCAAAAGAGTTATGTCTATTTTTCTTCAGGTTCACTTGAGCGGTCTTTTCCCTGCTTAAGCTGTCTTTGGTTCCTTCCAGTATCTGTGTTTGTAGTTTGAACTTCTGGGAGGGAGTGTTCTTCGCTTGAATCATAGGTTGGTCGCTCGAGCAGTATTCTGTGTCCGATACTCGAGTGGTCTTTCTTCCGTTCAAGCGGTCTCTTGTAGGTCTGAACTACTGAGAGGGTGTCATTGTGCACTTGAGCATTGAGTTATTTGCTCGAGCGGTTCCCCTTAGAGCGATGTTTTGGTCGCTTGAGCGGTTTGTGCGTATATCAGTACGAGAAAAAGATCGTTTCAGTCATTTTTTGCTCTCTCTCTCTCTCTCTCTCTCTCTCTCTCTAAAAGTTAACTTTACCAAATTCATTCACACTTTCTCTCTCTCTCTCTCTTTAGTTCTCGTCTAAACATCCTAAATGCACCCAAATCCGTTAATCTCATGACCATAGTGCTTTGGAGAAAAGTGTAGAGCTCGTTAAGGTGAACAATTTAATTAGAAAGGTTTTCATTTTCGACTCCGTCAAAAGTTGGGTCTTGTTCTCATCTTCTATTCTTGAGGTAGGGATTTCTGCAACTTACTTGTATGATTCTTAGTCTCATTATGCGTTCCTCGAAAAGTATTGTTATTTGGGAGTTATGGGTTTGATTTAGGGTTCGGTTTTGAAATGTAATTCAAATGAGTTCTTGAGAAATGTTGTGAAAATGAGTATATTGTTGAATTGTGTTGAAATATTGAAAATCTCTCATTTAAAAATGTTTTGGAAAACAATAGATGTTTTGTTGGAAATCTCGAAAATCATTGGTTTGAACCAAAGAAAAATGGAAAAGCATGTTGAGTTTTTTAAATAATAAAATGAATGTATCTTTGATGAAGAGAATAGAGTTGAATATGTATTGTCACTCTTATATTAAGATTATGAAATTATAATTGTTGTTGGAGATTTATCTTTTGTATACAGATATCTCTTTGGTGAATGATAGCTTTGATTGTTGTAAAAATTGTATGAGAATTAGGTTAATTGAAACCAACTACTCATACATTTTGCATTGAACATTGTTTCATATTTATACATTGAAAATGTATTATTTTGAGAAAAATGGGTGAATATCTTGATGAATCTGGTTAGGGGGTGTGGTTGTAGTATTATCTATGTTGGCCTGTGTGTCCTTGGTGAAAGTCCAAAAACCCATGCGATTAGGTATCGATCCTTCTGGTTAGATCAGTAAAATGACTTTGGTAGTGCTTGTATAGTCTATTAGTAAACACGTACCTAAAGATTTCCAATGTTGTGTATCCAGTGCCCTATTTTCTATTTTAAAAAGTATTGTTTTACGAATTGATTTATAATCATGGCATTGCATTGTTTTGAAAAAAAAAAAAAAGTGTGACAATTTGGTAAATGACATGCATATGCATTCACTATATGAATTTGTTAAGCATTATACAGTGTGTTTAAGTATTTTCTACTAGGTTTTAACTCACCTTCTGTGGAAACCAATTTTCAGGTGCTGATAGTATACCTCTGCCAAGGGCTTAGCTTGGAAGGATCATGGAGTTGAAGGCTTATTTTGTTGTTCTTTTGTTGTAAATATTTGTTGTACAAGCCTCAAGCTTTTTTCTTACTTGGGCTTGACCCACTTTTGTTGTAATCAAGTATCGACTTGGAAATATGCAGCCACTAAGACATGAACCCATATGTATGTATTTATTTTCATTTCCTTACATTGATATATGTCACATGCTATAGATTTAGGATTTAGGGTTGATGAATGTATAAATACATATGGCATCTTCTATAATATTTTCAAGAGAGTTAAGAAAAGAACGAAACATTATTGGTTTTCCGTGCATTTAGCTTACTTATTATTGATTATTTTGGGGTGTTATAATAGGATATGATAATTTATGAAAAAGCATAGTTAAAAGAATTTTATTTCTACCTATTTGATAGTAGTTATAGCGACCCCGGTCTTTTCCCATTTGATTATCATATTCGGACTTATGTTCCGTAGATTCTATTGTCTTATTATTGTTGTGGTTATCCTTTAATTCTTTATTCTTGAGTTATAGGATGTTTTGCGCAGGTTGATTGCAGGTTGGTTGAGCTTAGGAACCAAAATTAGTTGCCCAGGTTTTGGCTTGTCCGCTCGAGCGGGGAGTTTGACGCTCGAGCGGGGACTTGTTGTTGCTTGTCCGCTCGGCGGGTTTTGGCGCCGGCGGAAAAACACCCATCCAAGATATTTCTTGTTCAGGTTGGGCCTTTCGGCGAGTTGGTCGCCGGCGGGTTCAGGAGTGTCCGCCGGCGGGAGTTTGACGCCTTTCGGCGGGAAGGCTGTATAAAATCGTGTTTCGTTTTTAAAGGCGATTTTCACCCTCTTTTCAGATTCTAAACCCTAGGTTACGAGTTCTCTTTCCCCCAACACACCTTCTCTCTTAGGTTTGATCTACTTAAAGTGAGTTTCTAACCTAGATCCTTTATTAAAAAGGTAGAGGAGAGTGAGGGCTACATTTTAATCTGAAGAATTGTGGATTTGGAGCACTTGGATTTCGGGTCAATCTTCTCCATTTGGGTTCTCCTTTGAGGTAGGGATTCTCCTTGTTTCTTTTCAATACTCCATCTATAGATAGACATGTGGTAGTTTTTGTATTGCATAAAAACAGTATATTATGTTGGATTTATTAAAAATCATGAGGTTGAACCTTGGGTTGACTGTTGGAGTGGGTTTATTATCATTAGTTATGGTTTAGGCTAATTGGGGTGTTAATTAGCATGTTGTTGTTGAAAGGAGAGAAAACCCTAATTTTATTTGATTCAATAAATTAATAGAGGGGTTGTGATCGTTGGGCAAATACTTATGTATTTTGGGTCTTCAATGTGATCATTGTTGTTTGTTGTTAATAATTGAGCCTTTTAGGTCAATATTGAGAAAGAGGGAGGAAAACCCTAGTTTAATGATTATAACCTAATTTGCATAATTAAATTGGAGTGGCTTGGAAAAGAATGTAATGGGTTAAAATGAGTTATGGCCTTATTGTTCAGGGAATTGAATTTGTGAAGGCAAAAGGTATGAGAGTTGGATTATTGTAATGTGAGTGTTGAACACACATATGTGGTGGTTGTATCTTTAACTGCCATGTTAGTTTTGTTGTAGGGTTTGTGGTTTCATGATAATTAAGTCTGTTAATAGATGTACAACATACCTGCATCTAGAGGTTTTGTCCTTGGTCATCGGTGGAGGATGACACGGTTGTGTTGAATTGTTGTGTATGCATTACACCATTGATTGTTTGTGTATATGACGTTGTGTTTATATGCATTACTTGTGTATGGGAGGAGATAGGGGATGTACTCCACGGTTTAGGGGAAGATGGGGGATGTACCTCTAAACCGGTTAATGATTATGGGAAGATAGGGGATGAACCCAGGGTTGCTGCTTATATGCGCGCCTATTGCAGAGATACAGCTCATACGCTTATCTATTTGATACGATACATCACCAAAATGTGTATCAGTTGGGAAGTATGGAAGTGAATTTGATTGTGATTGATAAAATACCAACTTGTGTATTTGTTATGTTATATGAGAGGTTTAACTTGATTTGTTATCCCTGTTGAATTGGAAAGATTGTTAATAAGAGATGAAACCCTTGTTGAAGTATTTGGCCAGGTTCTGAGCCATAAAAGGAAAGGTGAATTGTGCCATAGACTATGTGTCATAGGCAATGTAGACATTCGTGTCATGAAATTGTAAATGGATTATCTTGTGTTAATCATGTATCAGTTGCTACCCCTTGTCTTTTAGAAGTGTAAAGAGAATCAAACATTTTAGAAATATGTTCTAGAAAGGCACATCTGTTGTTTGTGTGAAAATTGGAGAATAGTAGTGGTCTTAGTGAATTTATTTCCTAAGTAATTGCTTATGTATAAAAGAATGGGAATGGGAACTAATGAAAGGAATAAGGAAAGATAAATCGCTTGTAGCGTTGTTTGAAACGGTTGTTTTCAAGAAAAGTTCATACGTATATATATTTTGTATAAAATGTCATATTACTATTCTAGTACGAGAATGAGTGTGCATGATCATAGCTATCTGTAATGTTGTTATTGTTGAGGATCATGTTGAGATCCCTACTGGACTATATGTTCATCCCACGTTGTTGAATCTTTTTCAGGTATTAAGCAGGTTGGGCTGCAAGAGTTGGATTTACTTATTTGTTGGCCACGGGGCCTCTTCGTTGTAGGCGGAATGCCATGTGTAAAAAGGGTTGCACCCTTCATTTGATTATTTAATGTTGTAAGCCTAAGGGCATCTTATTTAGAATGCTCATGTAATATTTACTTTGCATACGAATGAGAGTATTGTTAATCACTTCTACGAATTGAATGTATGAGTTTATTTCCGCATATTATCTCTGAAATTGAATTAAGTTAATGGAATTGGTAATGACTTCGTGTAATAAAAAGTGGGGCGTGACAGTAGTAATAGGAGTATTCACATATATTTTCTATATATTCCATTTTCCATATTTATATATTACCTAGTTTTCTAACCCATTCTATTTTTCTTTTATCCTCATCCAACTTTTTTCTTACGAATTCATCTTTAATATATGGGTGAATTACACTAACAATCCTTATAGTTTAGGACTTGTGTCACTTTGATCTTTGACTTTTCAATTGTGACAAATTTGACCCTGAATTTTGAATTTTGAATTTTGTTCCAAATTAGGACAATTGAAGATATCATTACTTAATTTCAAGGGCAAAATCGTCAATTTGATAAAATATAAACGAATTTGACAAAATTAAATATCAAAAAAATATTTTTAAAATTTAAAAAATTATGTCTACCCACCAAAGATAAAATTATGTAAAATTGATAAATCTTCTACACATTTATTTATTTATTTTACCAAATTAATTTTTATTATGTATTTAGATGATGATCATGTAATGGGTGGTTGTTAGGATTTTAATATTTAATCAATATATTTAATATATGAAATGTTTTTAGTCTTGAATTTTTTGATTTAATAGATTGGTTTAATAATGATATCAAAGTTCTCACCTATATTTGACTTTTGGAAAAATAGAAACTAATTTAATGAAAATAAAAACAACCAACCATTGCACGATCATTATCCAAACATATAATAAAAATTAATTTGATAAAATAAATAAATAAATAAATGTGTAAAAGATTTATTAATTTTACATAATTTTATCTTTGATAAGTAGAAATAATTTTTAAAAATTCAAAAACATTTTTTCGACATTTATTTTTGTCAAATTAGTTTATATTTTATCAAATTGACAATTTTGCCCTTCAAATTGATCAATGGTATCTTCAATTGTCTTTGTTTGGAACAAGATTCAAAATTCATAGTCAAATATGTTACAATTGAAAAGTCAATGACCAAAATGACACGACCCCCAAATTATAGGGACTGTTAGTATAATTCGCCCTTAATATATTTTACAAAAAATTTAACATACCTTCTGAGATAGTTTCTATTGTTAATTTTTCTTTGTCACTTTCTCTCAGGTTATCATACCAACTTGCTACTATACCCGTGAAGCTATATTTAATATAATTTAGAAAACTTTGCGTGCTCTAGCTGCTGCTATAGATATTTAGGACATGGTGCATACCTCTTCTATTGTTTTATTACCTCACTTGTATTTGTAGCACAATCAATATTTAATAAATATCATGTATTACTTACTAGTTTTAGTGGTACTGTAGCTGGTTTTTTGTGCTCCTTGGAAGGGTTTAGTTTCCTTGAATACGATGGCCCTACAGTTCAGACTTCCGTGGTTCTGAATCTAGTTTCACAAGTGGAATGTAAAATGGAGAAAAATAAGAGTCCAAATCTAGCAAATCTTTAGAAAATCCATTTATTATCAGAGATGCCAGAAATGGACTACATTGCCAGTTTTCAGAGTTGCCACCTAAATATTTTTGAAAAATTTAAGAAACCTGTGACTCATGCCAAAGGCCACTTGTCCGTCATAACCAATGTGTCTTGGCTCGAGAACTTAGGTAAGATAAGAGAATGTCATGAATTAAGCACCCTCCTCACCCGTACAAAGATCAGCATCTACTAATCATGATGTGATTCTTATGTACATTATATGCTTTTGTTCTGATTATTAATGCTAATTTTACTATGTAAGGCACACAAGTATAGACTATGTCACCCACTTTGGAATACTTTGACTTCATATTTGTTTGAAAAGAATTGTGAATACGTGCTACTTAAAAAGCAAGCTCGTATGTACATTTATCAAAGTTGTTCCAACTTAAGCGAAATAGCCTTTATCCACAGGCATTCAAAGAGATATTTCAAATAAGCACGTAGTCTCATAGTAGTATGCTAAGCGTGGCAACACAAACATACATGTAATATGCTCAAGCAAAAAAATACTCACCTAATACTCAACCAAGGCAAGCTAAAGAAAAGAAGATAGTTAGAAAAATGCATGACCTTAACAATGTACATGACTAATACAATACATTCAAAATGCAACTAATAAATTCGATTTCTACCATGACATGTGAAGCAACTTAAAGCATGAGGTAGCGCATATAACCATTTAGGAAGTAGTAAAACACTATATATGATGAGCCGAATTTTATGTGTGCTAAAGCATGGTAATGATATGAAATGAAAAATATGATACTATATGCAATCATGGTAAGCATGTAAATAAAAAGGAGAAAAAAATGGGGATTGAAAGACATACAAATAGTACAAATTTGCCCTCATACAAGCGGGTCCGAATGAATGTCCTAATAAATTAATTATAACAAACACAAATGAATAAACTAAATTAACTAGTTATTACAAATTCGAATGAAACCAACTAATTAATTATACATACTCGTATTATAGTACTAATTTAATGGACTTGAACGAGAGGTAAGGAGCACCATGCACACAACTGAGAACATCCTCCAGAAACATCTCTGTTTGCTGCCAGAATCTGCTCTATTTGTAGTCAGAAAATTATTCTGTTTTGGCCTCAGATTCTGCTCTGTTCTGCTGCAAAAATGCCACTGCCTATACAAAATAGGGTGGTCGGCCGTACAGAATTATGGCTGGTTGGCCACTACTTCTGGGAGATACCCTACTGCCACAGAGCAAAATAGAGTGTAGACCACCCCGAGAGCTCCGCTCTCTGCGCCGCGAGGGCGCGAATCGTTTTGTTCTTTAGCTACTACAGTTCGGACTCAATGTCACGGTTCTGAATCTAATCTCGCAAAGCGCAATGCAAGACTGATAAATCACCAAAGAGTCCAAATCTGGCAAATCGTTTTGGAAAACTGATTTTAATAAAGAAGTGCCAAACATAAACTGCTTTGCCAGATACAGAGTCGCCACCTAAATATTTTATTTTGGGGAAATTTAGGAAACCCTGACTTGTACCTAAGTTGCCTCGGCTCAGGAACTTGGGTACGAGAAGGGAAGGTCATGCAATGAGCACCCCCGCTCGCCCGATCAAAGATCGACCTTCACTAACATGATATTTTGTTTTTGAAAACACATGTGTTCTTATTCCGGTTATTAACCTAGAATTACTATGTGATACGAGCAGCATACAAGTATAGACTAGATCGCCTAAGTTGGAACAAAACATCTCATGTTCATTTGTTTGAAAATAGTTTGAAGTTTACTACTCGCAAGTAGGCTAAGTCGAAGATTTTGATGAATTGTTCCAATTCAAGCAATCCAACCTTTACCCACAAGCATTCAAGCAGTTAATCACTTAAGTAGTTAGCCTCATGGCAAGTATGCTAACATGGCAACGTACACATCTCATGCAGTATGCTAAAGCGTAAACACTCACAGTGTACTCCGAGCCAAAACAAAGAACTTGTTAGAAATCATGCATGATCCTAGTTCATGTTAAGATGGCTAATGCAACACATGCAAAAATGCAATGCAGATAGGCTCGGCTATTCTAAGATGGCATATAAAATGCAACAATTGATACATGTATTCAAATTGGAATTGAAATACAATGCAGTTAGTATGATGCGCCGAGCCCGGTGCATGCAAAACAGATGAATGAATGCATGCATGCATAGTATAAGGATGCTAATCGAAATATGCCCTAAAACTAACCATCGTAAGCGGTTAAGTAAAAAGGAGAAAGAAATGGGGGTTGGAAGACATACATTACACACGAACGCTTATTACAACAGTTGGCCCTCTCGATGGAGGGTCCGAATAAGAAGCTAACTAGCTAATCTAAGCTAATTAAACTAATTATTACAAAACGAAGCTAATTAACAAACAAGTTAACTAACTAGTTATTACAACACAAATAAGCAGCTAAACACATTAACTACTTAAATACAGAACCAAAGCATAAACTAGCTAAGGAAAGCAATAAAGAGAGGTCCTCGAGATGAGAAGTGCATGCATGCTCAGTCACCTTGTTCTGAAATCCAACGTGATGCCCCGATTTGCCTCTGTTTGTGTCATGACCCGAACCCGCCCCCGTGGGTTAAAGACATAACCGGCCAGTAATCCTAAGGTTACCTACGGCCTCAAACCAAATCAGACTTAACTCATCAGAGTGAAGGGGCCAAACGGAAGCAGAATTCAAAACTTTGTCCGTAGAGCTGTGCTTATATGCGCATCAAAACAAACCACACATTATTCATGTTAATAACTCACAATAGAAAATACAGTAACATACAGTTCTATACAGACAGGATCACTCAAATCTAAGTCAGCCAAACAAAACTATATACAGACATATTTAAAGACTTCGCCAACATGACAACATAAAACAAGATGACAAAAAGGCAAAGACGTGTCTCGTGCGTGAGACGCAAGGGCTAACTCTTCAAAACCTTTGTTGCTCCACACAGACTTCATTGGGGCTGGGTTTGGACTTATCTTGGCTCACCTACAAACACATGAATGAGCGTGAGCAATAGCGTAGTGAATAATATCAAATAAAGAATATACATTGGAACAATATATATCAAACGGCCTTGGGCCCAATTTATATTTCTAACTAATACATACATACATAGACATATGTAAGTTAAGTAACTGCGGTTCCAAACACATCATATGGCCTCAGGCCCAATTCATTAGTATCATTCAGGTTAAATTGGCCTTTGGCCCATTCGTACTTTCATTCACGTCGAACTGGCCTTTGGCCCATTTGTTTATATCAAACTGGCCTTCGGCCCATTCGTTCGTGTCAAACTGGCCTCTGGCCCATTCATACTATCATGTCAGACATTCATTTGTGTCAAAACGGCCTTTGGCCCATTCAGATGACAAACTGGCCTCTGGCCCATTCATTCTTTCATGTCGAAACGGCCTCTGGTCCATCAATTCATTCTTGTCAAAACGGCCTCTGGCCCATTCATTCATGTCAAAATGGCCTCTAGCCCATTCATTCTATTATTCAGATCAAACTGGCCTCAGGCCCATTCAAAGTTTCATATCAAACTGGCCTTCGGCCTATTTATCCTTTCATATCAAACTATCATTCATATCAGATTGTCATTCATATCAGACTGGCCTTTGGGCCATTCGCTCTTTAGGCATAATAAGCGTTTGTCCACAATTCAAATTAACAGACTTATAGGAAGCTAAGCAATTGGACAAATATCATATTTCAAATATCTTTATTAAGATACTACTCATAGTGATCGGCTGATTGATTTGCCCTGGAGCTTGACCCTACACATCACATAACACATATGGGTTACAACCGATTCAATCCGTTCTTAATTCACATATTCCTCTTTAGGCTTAATTCTTATCACTTTAACTCAATTACAATGCTCAATGCATGCCTAAGAGTACTTAGAAGTGAAAGAGAACGGAAAACGAAACTGGAATGCCTTTCAAAATTTCAGAAAATAGGGTCCCCGCTCGAGCGGACCCAAGAGGTCTGCAAAAGTACTGGTTATATCATTTTCATGCTCGAGCGCGAACTCGGACGCTTGAGCAGAGGGTCTATCTACATAGCTCCCCACTCGAGTGTGAACTTCTCCGCTCGAGCAGACACCATGTCTGCAAAATATTCTGGGAGCTCGTATTTCACGCTCGAGCAGCGGTTTCCCCGCTCGAGCGGACACCATGAATTCTGGGTTCTCCAGAATTTGTTCTTAAGTTCAAATCCGACCTTCCATGGTCCAAAATCCATAAATTTGGTTCCAAAGCATGCGAACACATTATATAACCTAAGTATATAAGCAAGGTGAGGTCAATTGCTCAAAATCATGGTCCAATCCTTCCAAATAAATCAACATTTCTTTGTAAACTCAAGGCTCACACATTCAAACTTTACATAAGCTTCATATCTTCCTTAATCAAACATGCATCTCAATTTTTGACCTCATTTCCATTTCAAATAGCACCAATGATGCTCATAAACATGAAAATCAACAAAACCATGCTTGCATGTATGCTTCAATGATCAATTCTTCACAATTCTCATATTATATGCTAGATTATGCAATTTCATAGCAATTCTCTACATGCATGCACACATGGACTTCAAACTCACCAAATACAACACAATTCTAGTTCTTGATCACCAACCAACTTGAATTCACAAAATTACAAGTTTAAACTCATGAATTAAGGGGTGATTACTCACCTAGGAGCTTAATCTTTCCAATTTATGGTAAATTCTTGAGTGTGCCTTCAAGATCACCAAGTTCTCTAGCCAAATCTCTACCTTGAGCCTCCTCTCTCTCTCTCTAAATTTGGCTCCTCTCTCTCTCTAAAGCAAAATTTCAGATGTTTGAGCTCAATGAAACAAAAATGAGAGTGTATAATGGCCCTTTAAAAGCTCCCTCAAATACATTTCTTCAATATAAAATAGTTGGGCACCCTTTCATTAATTTAATCCATTTAATTCGATCCGAATCAATTTTCAATTAAATTTCACCGTAGGCTCTAAAAATTACGCTGATCACAATGGCGTAATCAATTTCGGGTTTCGTGGCCGATAAGGCCTTCAATTTAAATTTCAAAGCAGATAATCAAACAAATATTCCTACGGTGAACAGATATAAAGCCCAAATCACATATAATCATGCAAGAACACTTAGATTCAAATTAAGCACGTAATTACCAACATAAGCATGATTAATTAGCATAGCACAAGACAAGGTTATCATAGTTTGCAACTGTTCTCAGAACCTTGCACCATGCTCCAAAAAGTTTCTAACTCACCTTGGGGACCTATAGGAGCATGGCCGACCATCTAGGGGTGTTGCCAGCCACTGGCCGACCACTTGCCATTGCTGCAGACTAGAAAAAGTGGTCGGCCAGCTAGTTTTTCTGGTCAGCCGACCAGTTTTGCTGCACTTCTATAGTTTGCTGCAACAGAGAGTAAGAAAGGGCATGGCAATGTATTTGCAAGGTATGTGTGCACAACCACCCTCCCTATCATTTCATAAGCTCAAGAGAGTGCGGTTCTTGACCCTCGGGCCACCAATCACGCATGTCGATGCATGATGGCCGAGAAGCCAAGATTGCACATTTCAATGTAAAATGAATGCATACATAAACACATAAAGCCTTGACCTCTATCATGTATGATCAAGAGGATCGGCGACCGAGAATTGAGACACATTTCATCATTTCAAGTATGAAACGTCCCTCGTTTCTCGTGTTTGGACTGACACCTAATCGAAACAAAATGCAAGCAACAACATGCATAACACAATGCAATTAACAACATGGCATACATAATGCAATTAACAAACATGGCATACTCAACGCAATGTGACATAAGCATGCAAACAACATGGCATACACAATGCTATGTAACATAAGCATGCAAACAACATGCAAACAAACATGCTAGATGGACTTAAACCGAATGTGGACAGACCTCAGCCATGCCCAAAACAGTGGCCAAAATGATGAAACTAAGGCATGAAGATCAAGACAAGCATACTCAATGCAATGGCCCATTGACTAGGCATAAGAGCACAACTCTCAAGAGTGCTCAAGGAGTGACAAATGTAGAAGTGTAACAATACTAAATGCACTAAAATTAGGCAAGAAATGATGCCAAATCATTCAAACAACACAAATGAAGCATGCTATGGTGCTCACAACTCAAAGCTAGTATAGGCACTTGCACTATAGCTATACAAAACATGAAGCATAGGGTTGAGGAAACCCAAAACAGTCCTAGAACATGTCAAAATGAGTCTAAAACATGCATGTAAGGAAGCCAAAACAAGCTAGCATGAAGGGCATAAGGCATGATGCATACAAGGCCAAAATGGAGGATTACACTACACCTACCAAAACCAAGCATGAGATGGCTTTGCCAACAAAAATCAGAGTTATATCATGGCAAAATAACCCCAAAAACACACTGAAATAATAACTCGCAAGCTTAGGCATGAAGGCATATGTAATGGCTCATGTTTAAGGCATAAAGGACAAACTCTTCAAAGCATTGAAAGAGTGATAAATGTGAGGGTATGACCATGAAACATGCACTGAAATCTCATAACAAATGATTCCAAATCATTCAAATGGGCCAAGTAATGCATGCTAGTGGACTTGATACACAAGGCTAACAAGCTAGAATGCATTATAGCTATACAAAGGTGGCATGCAAGACCAAAACAACACAAATCAGAGCTAGAGCATGCTAAAACATGGACAAAAGCTTCTTAGAGTTAAGCCAAAATCATGCTAGAATGATGGTCTAAAGTATATACACATTAGGCCAGTTCATGGAATTGCACTAAAAGTGCTTGGAGCATGCACGGGGCCATCAAACCAAACCTTAACAGAGGTATATCATGGCAAAACAACATCAAGAACATACTGAAATAGAATCAAATCATGCTAGAAAGGCATGCTACTTCATGAAGCATACAAGACTAGTTTGCAAAATTTACACTACAAGTGTATTGAACATGCATGAGGTGACAAAACCAAACTAAAACAGTGGATGCCATGTCAAAATAACCCCAAATACATGCTAAGATGGAGCCAACATGAGCTTAACGAACATGCTCAAACATGAGGCAAATGAAGCAAGCATACAAAACGCATGGAGAGGGGATGACCCTCTCCTATTTGGAACCTCAAAACACCATTTCTACCACTAAAATTCCTCTAAGTTTCAGTGGTGAGAAGGCCAAAACAAGGTGGTCCCAATAGTTTAAAAGGATGGTACAAAACAAAGCCAAACAAGGCCTAAGAGGGGGTAGACTACCCCCAACACAAAAGAGACCTTAAACAAACATGTTAAGCATGCAAAATCAGAACTTTTTTCAGTAGAAAGTCAAGCCAAAAACAGCATACAAGTAGGGCTAAAAGCTTAAACAAAAAGTAAGGTTCAAGAGGATAGAAACTCAACCTTGTAGAACCCCTTTAAAGCTGCAACTCCAGCAACTTTCCTTGATCAAAATCAGTCCAAAGACTCCAAAACTAACCTCAAAGTGCCTCAGCAACAAGATTATGGTGTTTGAGTGTGTGTTTGTGTGCAATAGTATGATGAATATACACTTTAAGGCACAAAACAAGAGCAAACAAGGAAATATAAAGACAAGTGTGTATCTATAGCTCAAGCCACAAAATCTGAACCTGGAGAAAGAGGGGGGAAGGTTCTCTTATATAGAGAACCAAAGGTTAAGCTTGTTGGACAAGCTTAGGCCTAAAGCCACTGTATGGAGGATCACTTCTATGCCCTCCAACTGTTACAGCTGGCCTAAAAATATCTCCAAAAAGGTGATGGAAAGCTGCCGACCACTTGAAGTGGTCAGCCAGCTACTTCTACTGGTCGGCAGACTAGTGGAAGTGGTCGGCCAAGGTAAAAAGTGGTCGTCCATGGGGGGGAGATGGTCTGCAGCAAGAAAGCAAGGCAATGGTGTGGTGGCCGATCAGAAAAAGTGGTCCAAAGACTAAGAAAACCAGTTAGCCGACTAGAAAACTGGCTGGCAGGAAGGAAAGTGGTCTCCAAGGGGAAGAACTAGTCTCCCACCCTTATACCACATTCCAAACAAGGAAAACAAGGTTTGTACCAAAAACAAACCAAAAGGGATGCAAGACAAGAGTCTAGGAGCCAAGACGCGCAGCCAGGAGCCTCGAAAACTAGTCTACGGGCACCAAAAGTGGTCTACGGCCACAAAAGTGGTCTCCCAGACGACAGTGGCCCTCTAGGCCAAGGCAACAAGGCATGGTTCGAAAACCACACCAAACGGAGAACGTTAAGCGGTCCCGAGTCAAGGCACGCGGCCGAAGGCTCCAAAAATCGAAAACCAGTCTCCAAACGAGAAAAGTGGTCTACAACCACAAAAGGATGGTCCACAGACCTCCTTCTCCCTCCAGGAAAGGTCAAACAAGGCTTGGTCTACAAACCGAGCCAAAGCACAAAGAGTTCAGAGGCCCGGAGGCAAGGCACTCAGCCGAAAACTCCGGAAACTCGAAACGAGCACAAACATGCGCAATCAACGAGCGCTCAATCGATGACGTCTGAGTCTTAAGGTCGGTCAAAAATAGGGTGTCTACACAGAGTGTTTTCAGGAGATGTTTATCCTCTCTGCCCATCCCTATCATGAAGATGATCAAGGGAGGAGTAGATTCGACTCACAAATTATCAATTGTCGCAAATTTGTTGTGTGATGATCTTAGAACCGATATGACAAAAGCTCAATAAATTAAACAAAAGATAGACAATACCTCCTTCCTATCATGGAGTTACCTCAAGGGAAGGGGTAGACATTGCTTTATGAATTATTAAACATCACTAAAAAGTTTGCAATGATTCAAGACGCAATAGGTTCAATATAACGTCCGATTGAACCTAACCCAATTTTATTATCTTTTTTACTTTACCTTCCTATTTTCTTATCTTTTTTTCCTTTTTGTCCAAAAGTGATGATTACGTCCACTAAGTCCAAAAGCAATAACGAGTAGCAAGCATTGACTTAACCCGAGAAATGAGCTTTTCAAGCCCTTTTCTATGGGAGAAACTACAAAGGAAGAATCAAAGCCATTTACAAGCGATAATGAATTCGGTGGCAAACCCAAGAAGAGCAATAATGACAAGTCAAACCCAAAATAAGCGATAATGACTCCAAATCCAAACTTGATAATGGACTATAATGAAACTTTTCTTTGCGATTTTCAAGGGTCTAACTAGAAAATTAGTTCCTTAGAAGTAATGAACCAACGATAAAAGGAGTTATCAAACAAGGGATTGTGCTTAGCATAAGAGAGATGTAATGCCCTGGTAATGAACCTCCGAAGAGATTAAACCATTTAGCATGAGCAGTCTCTTTCTTATGCCTTGAGCAACAATCTTTTGTTTGATAAAATTCTTTAATCAAAAAAGCAAAGAAATGAGGGAGATTGCAGAGTGCTAATGGAAAGTGGGTGATTACAATGACATGAGTATCTATGAAAGCTATAAAAAAAAGTGAGAGAAAAGACTATCAATTCAAATAGATTGGAAGCTATAGCCTATACACCAATCCATGAGGACTTACAACAACACATCTATAGTATTCAAAGCATAATTTAACAGATTAAAAAGCTCTGAAACAACACAAAAACAGTGTTGAAAAATCAAGTTTTTGAGGTGAAAAAAGTGAGCACAAAAAAAAAGAATAAAACCAAAGGGTTTCAACCAACCAATAAGTCTGAGGAAGGGTGGCTAACCCCTCCTCTTTTTGTGACTTAAAATCACATATTGTAGGTCTTAAAACACTCTAAAAATAGTATGAAAAAGTAAAGAAAAGAGAGAGAAAAGATGATACAAAAGCTCAAATTATACCTCTTGAGAGAGAGGAAAAGCTTCTTTGTTAACAAACCATAAGCTTAACACTCTCTAGTGGCTGAAATTGTGTTCAAGAATCTCAACCCAGGCCTCAAGCTCAAGCTTAGAAGGTGTATGTATAGTGTATGTATATTGTAAGAGATGAAGGAAGTGTATTGACAAGCTATAGCTCTTGGCCAAAATTTTCTAATCCCAAACCATGAGGAGAGGGCTTGTATTTATAGAAAAACAGCTTCTCATATCGGAAACATCTGTATAGAGACAGCTTGTGCAAGATAATGCACATGGGGACATCTGGCTACTGTCAAAATATTTGTTGTGCTAAACATGGATGGCCGACCATGAAAAGGTACAACCGGCCAATAAAAAATGGCCTGCCGGCCACTTGTTGGCCAGCTCTTCTCTGAGTGGTTAGGCTAGGAAAAAAAAAAAAGAAATTTGGTTCAAAAGGGGTAGAGGGTTTAGGTTTTGAAGCTTGAAACTGAAGCCTTTTGTTGAAGAAATTGAACGATTTGCACAGCGTAACATTTCATCATCGAGCGTTCAGCGTGAGGCGCCTAAGTCATAAGGGCGGTCAAAATAAGGTGTCTATAGGTACTTCTCTTAAAAATACTTTCTTTTTAGGGGTAAAGTTTGCATAATTGGGTGTTTCCTCAGCAAATGATCCTCTATTTAGATAACTGTCATTTCCTATGTTTCTTCTATAATCATAATTTCTAGTGTCATCTTCCAATTGTTACCTGGTAAAATTTCTAAAATCTGGATGATTTGAATTAAGTATGACAGATGAACTACTTTCTTCTTGTTTTACCACTGCCATATCAATATCATTAACGTTATTAGTCTCTTTGAACCCTTCTAAGGCGTTATCTTCTTTTTCTTTTCATATGTCTTTGAAGTTTTCTATGAAATTATTTTCTTTTTCTTTTTCTGCATCACTATTTTCCATTGCTTGATCTAGATCTTCAAGGGGAATGTGTTCTATTTTTCACAAACTGATTAATCCTAATTATTTATATATATCTTCTTCTAATTCTATTATATCATTAATTATTTCTTCATCTACCATATCTAATTGTTCAGTTATTTCTAATATTATTTTGTATTTTATTTCATTATCATTTTCCTTTTCAACTATTTCTTCTAATTGTTTAAGCTATAGTTACTTAATTTCATTATTTTTTGGTTTTCAGGTAAAACTAATTAAAATGGTTCTTCTAAATTATTTCCTTTATATGAGTATGGATATAGATCTAATTCTTTTTATTTTTCTTCTAAAATAGCTACTTATTTTTCTAGATCTTGTATAAAATGCCTGATTTCATTTATTATTTCTAATTGATTAGTTCTAAGTTTTTTGTTAATGTCTTTTAATAACATAATTAAAGTATTATTTTGTTCTATTATTACTTGCAAAGAAGTATTATTATTCGAGTTACCAGATTCTACTTCTTCACTATATTTGATACTCATGCAAATGTTATTGGTAAGGTCGAGAAATCGGATTCTAATACCAATTTATCTTGCGGATATTTATTTTGCAGATATTGTGAATTTAAATTTGCAGATTTTAATTCAAAATTTACTCTTGCAAAAATTTTCGTTGATAATCTACACCTATCTTTTCTAAAGATATATATTTTTTAATACTTGTAATTCTCCGGCTATAATATATTTTTGATTGCCGAGAAGCAATAGTCAAAAGAGAATTTAATATACTTAACTCACTTTCTAATTCAAAAATATAATCTAAATTATCTTTTATTTCAATTCCAAGTGCTATAATTAAACGCATATAAATACAAAATCTAACTTTATACGAAAATATAATTTTTTAATAACTATTTATGTTTTTTTGGGTAATTTTTTCAAGTTCTTAGGATTAATTTATAATTTGATTATAGTTTAATGAAAACTATTGGTAATGGGACTTGCCGAGTTAGCTTTGGTTTGATGAGATAGTTTTCCACCCGGTAGTCGGGCAGGTTCGGGCTAAAGGATTTCAAGCAGTGAGGAATTTCTCCTAAATTGATAGTGAAATTTACTTTACATTAATAAATGTACTAGTATATTATCCGTGCAATGCACGAATTGTGTTTACAATTATTTATATATGTGAATTGTGATTTTAAAATTTTTTTTTTTTAAATGTCTTCTTTTTTTTCCTTTTTTATATTATATTAAAGTTTAATATTTTGATAATAATCATATGTGTTGGACTTTGCAAGAAATTTTTTATGCTTGCTTTTAATGCATTAAAGTGTTATTATGAGAGATAATAATCATATGTGTTAGACTTTTCAAGGAATTAAATTTTATTTTTTTTATTATATTATATTAAAATTTAATATTTTGATAATAATCATATGTGTTAGATTTTTCAAGAAATTTTTTTTATGCTTGTTCTTAATGCATTAAAGTTGTTGGCTTGTTGGCTTTCGAAGGGTATTTTTGTAAATGCGAGCGTGCCAGCAAGGATCAATCAGTCCTTACAGAAATTATAATTGCCAACCAATTATCAGACGATTGTGTTTTAGTTCTTTCAACTTCAATGAAGAAGACTTTTACTGGTGGCTTGACTTAGGAGAAATTAAGCAAAATAACAGTTAAATGACGAACAATTGAAGTATTTAATTAAGATGAAAACTTACAATGATCCAAACTCAGCCTCGTAAAGGTTTACAGTAATAATCTACTTGAAACTACTCCTATGAACGAAGTGCAGTGCAGGAATTTAAAGTGCAGGAATGTAAAGAACATGTATTTAAAGTGCAGGAAATGTAAAGACTGGAAAAGAAAATATGAAGTAAATGACTGGTTTGTCGGATCTGAGTCTGGGGGCTTTTTCTGGGGGCTTCCCTGCTATTTATACTCCTCAAGGATGACCATCGAACTGCACTTCAAACCGTCGAACTGCTCCTCCATGATTGCTTGATCATGCTGCCTTAGAAGTAGTTCCACTATGCCATTACTTACAGTTGGGCTTCCCTCCTATATTTGAATTTGAATGTGAGTAACCGTTGAAGCCACGTCACCTTGTATCTCTTCGCTAATCCAATGCTACTCAAACTACGCAAGAACCAATGTTAACCGCCACGTGTACGATCATGATCGAAGATTAAACATTCTTCATCTATTGCCCTTACTTTGCCACGTGTCGAACTGTAACTGACTTTTACAAAATATGTAGCCAAGATTACCCCCCGCACTAATATATCCAATACTTAGTAATATTAGTGGATCAAAGCCTTTCCCGCGCTTTTTGGAACGTGCATGGAGTCTATATTCTGGAAACACAACCGTCATCCATTGATGATTACTTGCATTAATTTCATTTTCGACCTTTGGAACATCTCCACCACCTTAGTAATCGAACGGACTAATATCTTTTTCATGACTGAACCAAACTTCTTCTCTATTGATCAAGTACATGAAGAGTCATCTGATGATGTTGTTTTCTCCTCGAAGGAAACTCCATACATTAATTAGCCACCTTCATTCCACTTCCTACATTTAAGTCATGGAGGCCTCTGCAACTTATGAATCCTTGGACCACAAACATATTGTCCTTGATCCTTTAATTAAGAAAATTGCAGATATGGATCTAGGAGATTCTTCTTCACAGTCTGCATGGGATAGAGCTGTGGCTCCTTCTACCTTCGAGGGTTCTGAGATTTCTGACTGGTTGGAATCTGAGGCTCGTGTCTTAAGGAAGCGAATTAACCATCATTTTGTTGAGTTCACTGACCCTTTAGACTTCCCTTCTGATGCGCGAAGCTCGGTGGTTTACCCTTATGTGCCCATCGACCTCCGATGCAATTTGGAGGACAATTTACTTGTGGCATGGTACACATCCTCCATGCCTACAAGGATAGTGCCTGCCACCCGGCGCCTAGAAGAGGCCCAAGGGCACACTCCATCATCTTTAGCCAATAGGGCGAAATTCTGTTCTTCCGATTGGCTCGATTACATTAATGCCTTTGTTCCTTCTGCTCTCGCGCCATCTCCTGAAATAGAAGCATCCATATCTTCTTCTCCATCTCCTGAATTAAAAGCATCCACACCTTCTCCTCCACCAACTCCATCTTGGCCAGAGAGACAGGGGCTCGCCCTTTCTGCGAATAAGGTCTTTCTTCCTTACACGCCTCTATCTTCCTCTACTCCAGCTGAGCGAAAACAAGCCCAGTTTTTGCTTGTAGCCTTCTCTCACTTGCCTTTCGACGTTCTGGAGGACAATGTTCCTCTCAAGAACTTTCGATGGGCCTGTGATATTCTAACTCGGGGTCAGATCCTTAGCCCCATTGCTCAAGCAGAACTCCACATGTTTCTAGACCAACTCCCATTACTCCTTCACTGGCATCGAACTGCCATGGCAACCGTTCAATCTTTGGACCAACTCTCATCCCTTCAAGTTCATACCCAGTACGAAGCAGAGAAACTCATCGAGGAATTCGATGACTTCCAGAATAAAGACTCTACATACGAGGATGACATGGATATGGGTGAACTGGAGCGAGGATTGAAAGAAGCAGTATTCGAAATAAAGGCTGAAGAGCTCTTTTATCAAGTGAGAGCACATCAACTTTAGCAGCCAATCCTGGAAGAAATGGAGAATAGAATGAAGAAAGAAAAGAAATTCATCGACCACAATTGGACAACATTTCATGATCTTGTTATTTATTCCATTCCTTATTTCTATGAGCTTGAACTTGTACCCAAAGAGGGTCATTCGATGTAATTTCTTTTTCTTTAATACAACTAAGAATGTTTTGGCATTATTTGATTTTGCCTCCATTCATCTTCAAAAGCAATTTTAGAACTTCTTTTTGAACAAACTCATCCTTCAAAACTGGACACAATTGTTAAAACACTAAGATCAGCACGAATTCTTCCAACTTTTGGAATAAAATTGACAATTTTGCTGATTTTCATTTAGAATCAGTGCTTCGAATTTAACAATCTTATCCTTCGAATATAGATCCAATCAATTCCAATAAGGATGCTGAGATGAATTTTTCAATTTATGGACTATGGTTACCAACTCTTGTTGATTTTTGTTTAGAATTGGTGCTTCGAATTTAACAATTTTTCCCCTCAAAGCCTGTTTTAATCATAACCAAAATATAGTCATGGTTAGTACTGACTAGTTTTGCAACAGTCCATACTTACAACAATATGGAAACTGCTCTTGGGGTATACTATTTTAACCGAACGAACAATTCTCTGTGTATATACAAACCAACTATTGGTTTAAATGTTTCGAACAACTATTTACTTCCTTAAGGGTCCTCAAGCTTTGCCTCAAGGGTATTACTTTTGTAAAGAAACCTATTACAGGTCTTTGATCTCTTCAAAGTAAACCCATCCTTCAGTATTCTTACATTTTTAAGCATGTAGTATGCTTCGAAGCCGACTTCTGTATTTCGAAGCCGTTGTTGTTTGATTTTTGGCGCCAAAATCTGGTTTCGAAGCCAAATATCTTGCTTCGAAGTTGGCATCAACATCCGGAATGTGCTCTTCCCTCCAAAAAGTATCAATATTGGAAGAGACTCCTCGTATTCGTACTTTTAGTACTTAACGACTTATGGGATACATTTTCCGGACACAAAGGCTTTTAAAACCCTTTTGTTTCGCGTTCTGGAATCACTTACGCTCTCAACGTACAAACCCTCATCAGTCTTCCAACTTCTCTCTACCTTCTTCACTTTCTGAAAAAGCGTACTATCAATGGCTTCTTCTTCACCAAAAGTGCCAGTCATAGAGCGTGTGAGCTCATCTGTGGCCTTGAAAAGGCTCATTGATGCAGAATGTGAGAAGTACAAGGTTGGGGAGAAAAACACTATCGATGGGCATATCTTTGTTCCTCGTCGCCATGTACAGCAAGACTACGTGCTCGGGCCCATATTCAAGGAGATCCTTACTGAGCTCCCAGCCCTATATCCTCGTCTGGAGAACCAATGTCTCATTTATGAAAGTGGTCTCGACTGGAGGAACTGGAGAATCAATCGCCCTCACCGATGCTGGCCCACGGTGAGACCGGAGTGGCAAGAATGGTATGACCGAGTCATCCCTGCTAGGACACTAGACCTTCAAGAGCTCTGCCTTCTCGATGCTCTCCGACTATCTATGGTAACTATCTCAGAGGACCCTTTCCTAGTTCATGCTGCCTTATGTTTTTGGAACCTTATCTTTAATTTCTTTCAATTTAGATGTGGGATGATGGCCCCTAATGTTCTCGACATTTTCCATCTACTAGGAGTATCCCCTATTGGTATCCACAATACACCAGATTTCCCTGACTTAGCAGTCCCTTTCTTCCTCCCCTCTCTTAACTCAACTTACAGTGATTTTGTTAAAGCTGAGAATAAAAGAGAGGGCCCGGTAACTGATAGGGAATTCTTTTCCTTCTTATTATATTGGCTTTGCAAATTCCTCTTCTGCACCTCCTCCCAAAGAATCATGCCTGAATTTGCCCCTCTTGCCAAAGCCTTTGTTTTGCAGAAAAGGGTAGCCTTAGCCCCATATGTTCTAGGCCATGTATATAGAGTTTGTTCCCTCTTTTGTGAGAAACCCTTAGATGCTAATCAAGGGGAGCCATTCTGGATCCTTCAGCTTTGGCTTTTCGCTTATTTTACTAAATTACAATCCAAATGCCTTAAATTTTCTGGGCTACACTCTCTTACCCATGGCATAAGACTGGCCAATGCTTCACTTTATCCCTCTACTTTTTCCTTTTATTTCTCTTTCTTCCATCAACTGCCAGCTGCCCTTCCTACTCACCGTTTCCGTCCCTTCGAACCCAGCATTGGTTCAACTTGGTTGAGTAATTTCCTAAGTGACAGGCTCTGTGCCTCGCTTGCTCACAAGGACATATGGGCTTCCCTTCTGATTCCTAGAGAGCTATTTATCGGGACCACGAATCCCAGAGCTTATAAATGCATAGCTGAGCCTTATTGTCCTGCTCAATTTGCTAGACAATTTGGCTTCACACAAGGGGTCCCAATACCTCTCTGCAGCAACACCAATCTGAGCCTTACTAGGAGAGATTTGAAGGTTCAGAGGTCGAGGTTAGAAGAGGCAACTTTCAAATTTATAGATGACTTGACCAATTTTGAGTATACTCCTTTCATTCCTCAAGGTACCGAATTGAAGAGATATCAAAACTGGTGGGCGACTAACATGGAGGTATACTTGGCCATTTCACCTCAGAACCTGCTAATGGTATTGGATGTGCCCAAGCCCAAAGGAGCTGAAACTGTTACTTCTTCCAATGTTTCAATTGCAGTGCCTCTTACAACCCAGTCCATTCCTGCTGCCTTGACTCCTCCTAAAGCCACTCAGGCTGCTTCGAAGAAAGGTATATACCTTTGTTTTCTTTCCTTCGACCTTCTCTAGAATGCTTGTTATCTTTTTCTTAATTCTTCTTCTGTGAAGGTGGTCAACAGCAAACGAAAAGGAGACTCCTTGAGCTAGAAAAAGAAATATCTGAGGTTCAAGTAGAAGAAGAATAAGAGGAAGAAGAAGATCAAGAGCAGGAGTCTCCCTTGAAAAGAAGGAAAAAAGTGATTGACTTGGTTCAACAGGAGACAACTGCTAGAGAAGTAGAAGATGAGCTCTTTTCTAGGGAATCCGGATCTCAGACTAAAGAAATTGAGAAGGAAATTGAGAAGGAGCCGACAATACCAATACAGAGAAAAAAGAGAAGAAAGATAACTATCTCTCCTTCTGATTTTGTCGAAGACTCCGATTCCGAGACCATTGCCGAAGCAATAGAAAAAAGAAGGGAAATGGCTGCTTCAGCTATTGACTTGGTTGAAGATCCTATCTACGAAACAGCTGCTAAGGCCGTAGAACAAGAGTATTCCAAGGCCATAATTGTCTTTGAGAGGGCTGAGAAGAGACGGCAGCAACAATTTCTGAGGGATGAAGCTGCTGCTGCTGACGCACTACAAAGGGAAGCTACAAGAAGGCAACAGACTACTGAACATTACTCCCTTCGCAGCTCTCCCATCAGTGCCAGTGCTTCTGGAACAAGTAATTTCTTTCATGCCTTTATTCTTTTCTTGTCGAATCTTTAATATTGAGACTTGACATTACTTTATATTTCTCCTTTTGCAGAAACAACTACTGAGCCTATCCCTCAATTTACTTCTCTTTCGAGCCTTGCTCCTCCTTCTCCTTCCAAAGAAATTCCAATTGCTACCTCTTCTTCGAAGGCAGCTAATTTCCCAATTGAGGGTGCTGGTAGTTCTCCAACTCATAATTCATCACCTTTGCCTACTTCCAGCCCCTCCTCGTTTCATTCATTGGTGGCTAAGACCATAGACACTGCCAAAGATGCTCCATCCATTTCTCTTATCCCTATGCAGTCTTTTGTGCCTTCCACCACAACACACTCTGCGTCCCTCATGTCTATGGATGAGGTTGATATCTTCGAAGGGAGACTAGCTAGTCTCTTCGACGTACCCTCTACGTCTCCAACATTGAATGTTGAAACTAAGCCATTAGTTTTGGCTAACTCCTTGTTGGAAATTTTTTAGAGCTCTTCTTCTTCCAGCAGCAAGCCTTCTGCACCTTTGATAAACCTAGACACATGCATGGAACTGTTGATTTCTTTTTCGAGGATTCCTGTCACGACCCAAACCCGCCCCTAAAAGTTTGGCATCGTAACCGGCCAGTAATCCTAGATTACCACAGGCCTTACTGTACAAAACATAATTAATCGGGGCTCGTGGAAGCGGAAACAGAACTACAATAGTCCAAAGAGCTGTGCATTAATATGAACAAGTATTTACATGCCAAAATGTTAATTTACCCACCACATTACACAACATGTAACAAAATCCATATACAAAACATATAGGCACATGCCACAATACATAACAAAACAAGCTCACTATACGGCCTTCCAGGCCTAGCCCAACTCGGGGCATACAAAACTCTGGTAGGCTCTCAAAACGGCGGCTCAGTGCAAGACTCCGCCTAGGCTTGACTCCCCGGCTGCTCACCTATAAATACATATATACAGGGGTGAGCTAAAGCTCAGCAAGTAACATTAACGTAAAGGGTTAGTGAACGAATTCCACATAACATATCCGTAAAACAAATCATTCATAAACATAACCAATTCGCATAAGAGCATAATAATGGCATATTCCACAGAACATAAACATAACAGAACGTCTTCCGACTAGAGTAATCAATTCCGGATACTGATTAAACACATATCGTCACAATGAAGTGACTCACGAGATCTCGCAAACTAGTCATGGACCCGCATTTTCATGCCGTCCCCCATGACTTGGGACTATCTATGGATGCCATAATAGATTTCAAACATGGATCTTCGTTCACAGAAACATTAACGTTTCAGAAATCATAACATAGCATAGCATTTTCAGAACATACGTTATAAGAACATATCTTTACAGAAATGTTACTTACAGTGGTTTTCCAGAACCGGTTGTACGGTCTTCACGTTTTGACCTGCAAATATCCACAGTATCGCATGATCCTTTAACACATAGCATTAACAAATCAAGTCCACGTATGCTTTTAATGATATTTCAATCTCATAACTTCATTATCATGACTTAATTAAGCCTCAAGAATGCTAAAAATGCAATGAGAATACCAAAATCATGCATTAAAACACTTTTTTAAAAAAATCTTCTGAAAACAGGTCCCCGCTCGAGTGGCAAAACCCCCGCTCGAGCGGACTGAAAACTGTAAGAAAATACTGGATGTGCGAAATCTCCGCTCGAGCGTCCAAACCTCCGCTCGAGCGGACTGTGAAAATCTGGGTAGAAAAACCAGTCCATTTCTGTCAAAACCGTGGCCTCCTTGTTTGCAAAATCAACTACCTAAATCATAAAATCCAAGGCCAAAACACTTGAAAATCACTTGAAAACAACTTGATTTGAACTCCAAAATTAAACCCACATGAATCTACTAAAAGATTAAACCATAAATCAAGTTAGAAAATCATAAACATGCTCATAAAATCTACATTTCTTCAAATCCATGGGGGTTCTCCCTCAAATATGAAAATCATGCAAGAAACCATGATGTTAAAAACATAAATTTCATGATAGGATGCCATGGATGCTCAAATATGCAACTTAGAGTAAAAACATAACACAAAACCTTCAATTATCCATACCTTCCCTCAATTCCATCTACTTACCATGAAAACATGGAGGAATCAACCTTATTTCATGAATTAGCAAGAGAGTCTTACCTTAATCACTTAATGGAAGAAAGTTATCTTGAATCCCCTTTCTTTTCTCTTCTTCCTCCTTTCTCACGAATTTCCCCTTTCTCTCTTAGATATCTTCTCTCTTTTGTTTGAGTCAATGAGTCAACAAAGGCACACAAGGATCTTTATCTATAACTATCAACATTTATGCCAAAATACTTGAGCCAAACGGGGCTTAGCGATTCAGACGAAATTCAGTTCTAAATTGAGTTGTCCAAATAGTTCCAAAAATTCCCGGTATCACATAGGCGTGTTCAATTCCATTTTCTAAATCCATTACGGTTGTCAATTTCAGTCCCGAAGTCGTAAGTCCAACAGATATTTTTCTAATTCAAACAGATATTCTTCCATTAATTTATCTAAACACATAATCAATTACCGATATTTAGGACATGCAGTTCGGGGTCATTACAATTCCCTTCGAGGCTCTGCAAAGGCCTATAATCAGACATGGGTTCCTCAAATGCTGCACAATTGCTGAGCAGTCTGGCATGAATATTTCAAGTCATCTATCTCAGGTAGCAGCTATTATCGACTTCTATCTCAACATTTGTCATGCTGCTAAGGCTGCGGATGAGAAATTGGCTAGAGATCAAAGTTTTGTTTCCCAAGTGCACACCGAAGTGTCAAATCTGAAAGAACAACACTCCTCTACCTCCCACTTTCGAGTCTAGCTACTGGAAAGGAAAGCTCATCTTGAAGAGGAGCTGTCTGCAGTGAATCAAGCCTTAGTCCGAACTGACACCAAATTGCAAATCACCAACCAAGGACTGGCTGATCGAAAGGAAGAGATGGCTACAGCTATTCAACTAGTTTCATCACTTAGCAATAGGAAATCCATTGTAAAAAAACAACTAAGACACTGTAATAATTTTTGGGCCAATTTGTGGTAAAATGTACTTAATTCTTTATGAAAGAACAAATTTTTATCTATCATCTGAGTAATCTTACGTTCTTGTACTTAATGTTTATTTTATTCCTTGTGTTTCCCAAATGGTTGTAAAATAAGGCTTCAAATATCTGCCATTAATCTTTTTGGGATGTACATACCCATTCAAATTTCTCAAATGGTATGCTCCAAAAGGCAGAACTCTATGAATTTGATATGGTCCTTCCCAGTTAGGTGACCATTTGCCAAACTTATGGCTTTTAATTCCTATTGGAAGTATTGTTTTCCATACCAAGTCACCTTCATCAAAGCCAATGTGTTTGACTTTCTTATTATAATTCTTGGCTGCTTTCCTCTTTTGGAAAAGAATGCTATTTAATGCCAAAATTCTGGCTTCATCTATGCTTTCTAACTCCAAACACATACTTTGATGGTATTGCTCAAGATCTAACCGATCTTGGCATCTTACCCTCAAAGATTTAACATTAATCTCCACAGGTAACACTGCATCATGCCCATATACTAAGGCATAAGGAGTGACTCCTGTGCTTGACCTTGGGGAAGTTCTGTAAGCCAACAAAATATCCAACAACAGGTTATGCCAATCCCTAGGATTATCTTCCACAACCTTTTGTATTCCCTTTTTCAATGACTTATTGGATGATTCAGCTTGACCATTGGCTTGTGCATAATAGGGTGTGGGATTAACAAGGCTAATTCCAAATTTTGCCACAAAGGACTTCACCATCTTCCCATCGAACACAGTCCCATTATCCATAGTTATGGTTTATGGGATGCCAAATCTATAGATCAAATCTTTAATGAACCCAATGACCTCTGTCTGGTTTACAACCTTGTATGGCTTGGCTTCGACCCACTTAGTAAAGTAATTAGTGGCCACTAGAATAAAACAATGATGCTTCGAAGAAGGTGTGTGTATTTTCCCCATCATATCCATAGCCCACCCTCTGAATGGCCAGGGCTTCACTACTGCATGTAGGTCAGTTATGGGCACATGCCTTATTGTGCCATGCTTTTGGCATGCCTGGCAACCCTTTGCATACTCTATTCAATCTTTAAGGATAGTTGGCCAATAGTAGCAATGCCTTCGAAGCAACCATCTCATCTTCACACCAGGCTGATAAGCACCACAGATGCCTTCATGAACCTCAGCCATAGCTGTTAATGCTTCTTTTGGGCCTAAACATTCCAGCAATAAGCCATTTCCCCCCCTTTTGTAGAGAGCATTACCATATATCATATATTGCATAGACTGCAATTTAATTTTCCTGCTGGCTTTCGAAGATGGACCAGCCAAATACTGCATTATTGGATGCCTCCAATCTTGTTCTTGTAAGTCATTATGATTGACTTCCAAGACCATATTCCTTTTATTCAAAGGTGGTATCAATTTCTGATATGTTGTTTAGCTTATGTCCCTTTGGGCATTATCCCTTCTTTTGAAGTTCGAAGCTTTCTGAGCCACATCATTAGCTCTATTATTCAAGAATCTTGGAACATGAGTTACATTTGCTATTTGAAATTGAGAAAGCAGATGTAATGCAACAATATAGTATGGTAAAATGCTTATGCTTGGACATTTGAAAATCCCTTTCACTTGGTTAACTACCAATTGAGAATCTCCGAAAATGTCAACTGCATGAACTTGTAATCCAATAAGAATTTCTAGTCCCAATATTAAGGCTTCATATTCAGCCTGGTTATTGGAACAAGTAGCTTCATCTACTCTGAAACCATGTGTGGTTTCTACCCCTTGTGGTGATTTAATCACAATACCAATTCCAATTAAGCCATTGGCTTTCGACCCATCGAACCACATCTGCCATGGCTCAATACTAGCCATACCAAGTTTCATTATCTCTTGGCTCTCTGTTTGAGATGGGTGGTCTGCCAGAAAATTGGCTAAAGCTTGCCCTTTTACTGCCCTTTGAGGGACATATTCTAGATGAAATTCTGATAAGGCTAGTATCCACTTGCCAATTTTCCCCCTCAACATAGGTCTAGATAACATGTACTTAACCAAATCTGTGGTTGCAATTACCAAGACAGTTGTAGGTAAAAGAAAGTATCTTAATTTCATTGCAGCAAAATACAAAGCAAGACACAGCTTTTCAATAGCTGAATATTTACATTCACAAGAATTTAAAAACCTGCTAAGGTAATAAACAGCTTGCTCCTTGCCTTCTTCATTATCTTGAGCCAAGAAAGCTCCCAATGAATCTTCTGCTGCAGCTATGTACAACTTCAAGGGCTTATCACCCTTTGGTGGCATCAGCACTGGAGGGTTGGCCAAGTAGGCTTTGATACCTTCGAAAACAATTTGATGCTCTGCTGTCCACATAAATTCCTCTTCATCTTTCAACCTTAACAAGGAAGAAAATATTTTAGTTTTCCCTGCAGTGTTAGAAATGAACCTTCGAAAAAAGTTAACCTGTCCAAGAAACCTTTGTAATTCTTTTTTACTTGATGGAGGCCTGGCTTCAATGATGGCTTTGGCTCTATTCCGATCAATCTGTATTCCTTTCCTGTGCACTACATAACCCAAGAAGTTTCCAGATGATACACCAAAAGCATACTTAAGAGGATTGAGTTTCAACTTGAACTTCCTCATTCTTTCAAAAGCTGCTTCTAAATGAAACAGATGCTCCTCCATGGACTGGGATTTCACTACAATGTCATCAATATAACACTCTAAATACCCTCCAATGAGGTCATGAAAGATAGTGTTCATAGCCCTCTGATATGTAGCTCCAGCATTCTTCAGACCAAATAGCATTTTAACCCATTCGAAAGTGCCAATATTCCCAGGACATCTGAATGCTGTCTTGTGGATATCCTCCTCTGCAATGCAGATTTGGTTATAACCAGAGTGTCCATCCATCATTGATAAAACTTGATGCCCTGCTGAACTGTCTACCAACAGATCCATTATAGGCATAGGGTACTCATCTTTTGGAGTTGCTAGATTTAAGTTTCTGAAATCAATGCATACCCTCATTTTACCATTCTTCTTGACTACAGGCACAATATTAGATAGCCATTCAACATACATGGCTGTCCTAATAAAGCCTGCCTTGAGTAGTCTAAGAATCTCTTCCTTGACTTTCTGAATTACTTCTGGACTCATTCTTCTTGGTTTCTGCTTGTATGGCTTGAAATTAGGCTTCATAGGGAGCCTATGTTCCACTAATGACCTATCCAATCCTGGTAGTTCATTATAAGACCATGCAAAGCAATCTTTATATTTCTTTACAACAACCAATAACTGTTCCCTGTCCAGATCATTCAAACAAGCACTTATATAAGTGGGTTGTTGCATAGAACCTTCCCCTAAATTTACTTCTTTTAAGAGGTCTTGTGTCTGAGAACTTATTGAAGCTTCTTTCTTGGTTTCTTCTACCTTCGAAGTAACATTCTCGCTTTGTTTTGCTCCCAGGTTCTTTAGTTCAACATCTTTGCCCTCCTCCTCGTAGACAAAATCTGTCCATAAGGCATCCTCTTCCTGTATTTCCTGGACTTTTGTTTCAATGTCCAATGCACAGTTGTAACAGGTCCGCGAGGGAACTCACTAGTTACAGTTCGGACTCAATTTGTGTCACGGTTCTTAATCTTGAACCAAAGAGTCCAACTCTGGCAAATTGTTTTGAGAAAAACAGATTTTGAAAAGAAGTGCCAAACATGGACTGCTTTGCCAGATACAGAGTCGCCACCTAAATATTTTTAAAATGGGAAATTTAGAAAACCCTGACTCGGTGCCGAAGGCCACGTGTCCGTCATCACCAAAGTTGTCTTGGCTCTGGAGCTTGGGTACGATTGGGAAAGGTCAGCTATGAGCACCCCCTTTCGCCCGGTCCGAAGACCGACCTCTACTAACCGTGATATCCGATTTTGAAAACGTTATGTGTTCTTGTTCCAATTATTAGCTTAGAATTACAATGTCATGCGCGCAGCAAACAAGTATAGACTAGATTGCCTAATTTGGAAATAAACATTGCATATCCGTTTGTTTTGAAAGAGCTTTGGAATTTGCTACTCGCAAATAGGCTAAAACACGAATTTCAACGAGTTTTTCCAACTCAAGCAATCCAACCTCCACCCACAGGCATTCAAACAGTTATATCACATAAGCAGCTAGCCGCATGGTAAGCCTACTATCATGTCAACATTCACACGCATATGATATGCTAAAGCATAAATACTTACATCGTACTCCGTGCCAAAACAATAAACCAGTTAGCAAACATGCATGTCCTAGTTTATGTTAAGTGACTAATGCATCGCATACAGGATGTGATTAGGATAGGCTCGGCTAACCCTAAAATGGCATGTGAAATGCAATCATTCGGTGCACGTATTCAAGTTAGATTTGAAGATACAATGCAGTTTGTATGATGTACCGAGCCCGGTGCATGTCAACAAATGCATGGATGCACGCATGCATTGCATAAGGTATGCTAAAATAAACGTGCCCTAATCTACCATCGTAAGCAGGTAAATAAAAGGGAAGAAAGAAGTGGGGGTTGGAAGACATACACACCACTCACGCACGCTTATTACAAATTCGCCCTCGCTCGGAGGGACCAAAAGAATATACAAATTAACTAACTACGCAAGCTAATTAAATATTACAAATTGACAAATTAATTAACAAATTAACCATGCTAAGGAAAATAGTAAACCGCCTCGGGGAGAGGGCTCAATGCATGCGCGCTCGGATTCCGCTCGGAATTGCACTGCCATGCCTAGCCTGTCTCTATTTTCCCTGCTTTGCTTTTCTGAAGACTGCCAAAGTCTCAAGGATGCCTCTCTGGATACTGGGAATCACCACCGGCTAAGTAGGATGACCACTGGCAGTGAATTTGTGGTCGTCGGCACAAAATAAGTCCACCGGCCATAGATTGACTGCCGGTCGGCACTAAATACTGCCGGCCGGTAATAAGTTCCTGCAGAACCTGCAACTCATAGCAGCAGAGGGCAAAATTTGCATGGCAGCTCAATTCAAGCAATGTATGCACCAAACACATTCCTTATCATGTTTATGACTCAAAGGAGGATGTGCCTCGATTCTCGGACCACCAATCACGCATTTCCATGCATGATGGCCCAAAGAATCAAGTGTGCACTTCAATTTCAAATGAAATGCAAATCAAACAAATAAAGGGGCCCAATTCCCATCACCAAATCAAGGGACAAGGCATGCATGTCTATGTGTGCAATCCTAAGCATGTCAACTAGTATGCAACATGGGATGCAAACAAGAATGCTAGTATGCAAACACACATACAAGGCAAGCATGTAAACCAAGCAAGGGGGGGGCTTAAACATGACTTAGGCAAATCCAATTAGGCCTAAAATCAGTGGCCAAAATGTTCAAAAATGGAGGCTAAACACACACACACATGTGCACACATGATGGTCCAAACTTTAAGCATTAAACTAGCAACTTTAAAACACATTTAAAAGAGGCTATCATGGATAATTTGCATGCAACATTAACTCTGAAAATCATGCTAGAATGTGGTGCCAAACCAACTCAAATGAAGTTAACATTAGCATGCAAATGGCCCAAATACTTGAAGTAAGGTAATGAAGCTTTGAAGCACATTTAGCACAACAAACATGGCATGCATTAAACAACTAAAAACAGATTTTTAGCATGTTAAAAACAAGGCCAAAGGACCACTTAGATGGCATCTAAGTGGCTCAAATTCAAAGGCATGCACAATGGTCAAAACATAGAGCATACAACACATGCTCTCAAAGAAACAAAGAGGCAACTAAGGCAAGCATATGAGCATGCCAAAGGGACTGAAATTACATGTTGGATGGTTCCAAACCACCAAAATGGTGCAATCAACACATGCTACACATTCACATACTTGAGGCATACAAGCCCGACAAGCCACAAATACAAAGGAGCTATACTAAGCATGCCAAAATCGATCCAAACAACTATGGATAGACCTAAAGCATGGCAAAATAAGCACAAAACATTCACAAGGCTAAGCCTAAAACATGCTCGAACAAAGGTTAACAAGCTAAGGCATGTTAAGGGATCAAGGAGGCATTACATAGCAACTATACTAAACATGCATGGAGTACCAAAACCAACTTAATACAAAGTTATAACATGGCAATATAAGCATAAAATATAGCCATGGCATGCTCAACACACACTTGAACAAAGAGTTCCTTAAGAGACCAAAAATGGTCCCTTTCAAGGACAACAAGGAGAGGGGGTGGCCCTCCCCTTTTGGAGACTTCAAGGCACCATCTCCACCACTGAAATCCCTCAAGATTTTAGTGGTGAAGAGGCCCAAATACCAAAGTCTCGAAACTTGCACAAAATAGCACAAAATGAGGCCTTTCAAGGCCTAAGGGTGGTCAAACACACCCAAACCACAAAACACTCTTAACAAACAATCAAGAGGGCCTAAAAATAGAACTTTTTTATGTTATACACTAAACACAAAAACAGCTCTAAGATAGGTAGAAATAGGATGCAAAAATGGGGAATAAAAGGGAAGTTTCTTACCCTTGAAGACCACCTTCGCAAATGATGCTCCAACAGCCCTTCTTGGCTTGAATCCACCTCCAAAACACTCAAACAAGCCTCCAAGGGTCTCAAGTCCAAGAGATGGTGTGTTAGTGTGTGTATGTGAGCAAAAGTGACACAAAACACACACTTATAGAGATAGGAAATATTTCTAACCCTAACCCTAGAACTCAAGCTTCACCAAAGCTGTCTAAAATGTCTCAAAAATGTCCAACCCCAATGCCAAGAGAAGACTCTCTCCTATATAGGCAATTCCCTCTTGTAAAGCTTACAAAACAAGCCATCCAAAAGGGAAATCCCTCCATACACGTGTATGGAGGGGAAAGGGGTGGGTGCCAGCTATCACAGTTGGCAAGAAATATCTATAAAAAGTAAATGAACAGTGGTCAGCCACTCAAAATTGTCATTTTGACAAAATTAATGGTCGGCCAGCAACAAAGAGTGCCGACCGGCAATATATATTGCCGGTGGCAAGAAAAACCAGCCGGTGGCCTCTAGCTAGTGCCGGTGGTATGTGGGGATGCCTCACAAGGCATTCCCTGCCCCTCTAAGGCAAAACACAAGTGTTTGGTGCAAAACCAGACACAAAACAGTCGAGTTCGGAGATCCTGAGGCAAGGCGCGTAGCCGAGAACTCCGGGAACTCCAAACAAACACAAACATGGATAATCATCGAGTGTCCAAACGGTGATGTCCAAGTCTTGAGGACGGTCAAAAATGGGGTGTCTACAACAGTATTTACCAAGGGTCAAAATTCTGACCTGTTGCTGCTCCTGTTTGCAGCTAATTATCATGGCTTTTCTCTCTTGCTCCTGTACTTGCGGGACTATTGATTTTACATCCAATGTTGAAAACTTAATTAGAGCCAAAGACGTGGCTTCTTGTTCTTCATCTCTTTGCCTACAACCAGGCATCATTGTCATCCTTAATGATAATCTCTTCATCAGCACTTTCTTGGACTAAGTGCTTCAGGTGTGTCACTTCCTCATCAGTCGTCACTTCGGCTGAGCCATCAACTTCCCTCAGTATACTAAGTGGTGTCACTCCCTCAATATACAACATGGCCTCCGCAAAGTCTGGACAGGCTATGAAGGGTTGAGGATCTGCATCAATTTCCTCTGTCTCTCCATTACCTAAGGCCATCATAATTTTCTGATGCAAAGAGGAAGGCACACATTTGTTAGTGTGAATCCAATCTCTCCCAAGTAAAGCATTGTATTTAGCATTATTGTCGATTACAAAGAATGCTGTCATGCAGTCCCTGGTTCCCACACTTAGGTTGATGGGTAGAATTCCCTAAGCCATTTGTTTGTCTCCAGCAAAGCCAGCGATGGTTGTGCTGGTTGGGATTAACCTAGGATTCTTTTTCCCTAGTTTCTTCAAAGAAGATTTCGGTAGTAAATTCACTACTGCCCCATTGTCTATTAGGACTCGGTTCAGTTGTATCCCATCGAAGAAAGCCTTGATGTACAAAGGTTTGACATGTTGTGTCATAGAATTTGAGGGATACTCAAAAGGATACAAGAGGTTAATGCTCACCTCTTCTTCACTCTCATATTCAGTTTCCATTGGGGTAGCCATTCCAGAATCATCTTGTACCATACTTACTTGTGAGTCTTCACTAGAGACAGGAATAGAATCCATGTCTTGGTCATCTTGGTCCTCATCTCCAGCCTGGAACTCATGAGGCAGTATGTGTACCATATTGACCGATACTGGAGGAAATGAGCCAAATTGGATGGCTGTCTGTACCTGCTTCCCCCCTTGGCCACCTTGTTCAGTGACTTCAGCAGCATCCTCCATGCTGCACTCTGGCACTTCGTTGCTAACTGATTCCTTCGAAAGATCTTTCTCAACTGGTTTTTTAACCAAAAATGTTTGCTCAGCCATGAAGGCTTCGAACATTTCTTCCTCCACTATTCCTTTCTTTTGGCTTATGCCAATTTCTTCTTCTGTCTCGCTATCACTCTCTATCAGAGCTTTCTCCAATCCTGCTAAGCTAGACTTCTCTCTGGCTTTTAGTTCAGAATGAATCTTGGCCAACTGTTCTCTGCTGCAACCCACTTTGCTTTGTAGAGTTGGCTTTGAAGTATGGTCTGACTTTGGAGTCTTCTTTCCTTCTATTTGGACCAATGAAGAGCTCTCTCCATTTTCTTTCATATCTTTCTAGTATTGAGTGTATCTTCGCTGAATCTTTCTCTTTTGTGATCTCGAAATGACTGGGACCATATCTGGTTCCTTTGTCTTTGGGTGTTTAAGCAATACCCAATTGTTCGGAGCCACCAAAGGAGGCTTGACCATCCTGCCTTGATTTCCAATATCTCTCTGGGCAGGCACTTCCCTAGGTTTGTTTTGCATTACAAACCAGTCTGGAACTCCAGGTACCCACGAACTTACTGACTCAGATGTTGAACTGCTTTTTTCTACCTTCGAAGCCATCTTCGAAGCTGGATGTGAAGGTAAGTGCTTGGCTCTAATCTCATGTTTTGAGCCTGATTCAGACCTTCGATGAAGGTAGCCACTTTCTGTCAGGCGTAAGGCTGGTCTAGGGGGCCAATCTCTAGCTTTGATCCCATGAACTGAGCCTTTCTCCAGTCTTCTTTCAGAATGACTGCTCTCCATTCTGTAATAGTTAGGTGGCATGGATTCATATAAGCGCCTCTTGCCTTTAGCATGTATTCTGTCCATTGCAGGCTCAACCACTAGTGGTCGCTGCCTATCACTAGCCGGATACGGCCTTTTGTTATAAGCATTGGTTGATTTAGGATGTCTCTGTACATCCATGTAATATTGTTTTCCATCAACTGGAAGCCCTTTCAACCACTTATAACTCAGTCTACACCTGGGACATATCCTTTGCATTATTGCTGCTTCTAAGGAATCATCATCCAGTGATTCTTCATCAGAGTGTTCCCCTTGGTGTAAGAAACCATGTCCAATAACTGGCAGATTTTTGGTGTCCTTTTTGATGGTTGTCTGGTTAGCAACATGCATCTGCACATTGACTTCTTCCAATTCTGTCAAGGACAAGTTCTGAAAGTCTGACGTAATGACATTGGCTGCTGCCTCTCCAACCTCTGGAAATGGGTTACTATCAATTCCCATGGCCTTTTCTGCTTTGGCTAGGAATTTCAAAATTCCTTTCCAAATTTGTTTTTGGATCCTGTCTCGAAAAACAATGCAGTTTTTAGTTGAGTGAGACCAAGAGTTATGCCATTTACAATATACTTTTCCCTTAAGTTCATCTGGAGATGGCAGTTTTACTCCTTTTGGTAACTTAAGGAAATTGGCCGCAAGCAAATGATCAAAAATGTCATCTGCCTTTGTTAAATCGAAAAAGTACTTCCTATAAAGGTCTTTCTTTTTAAACTACTGGTCAATTATTGTATCCTTATGAATTAATGCTTCACAGATCACAGGTTCTTTGCCCACAATCTCTGCTGCATCAATCTTATAATTAGGATCTCTATAATATGTCTTGTACGAAGCATTATTTCTATCTTGTTCCTCCTCTAGTAATGCTTCATATCTAGACACCTTATAGGTTAGTTTCACCAAATCTCTGAATTCAGTTGAGTCAAACTTCTTTCGAAGCCTGAACTCTAAGCCATTTTGAGCCAATCTTACGAATTCTGGCTCTGGCAGGATGACTCTACATTTATTTCGAGCCCTTTTAAATCTGGCAATAAACTGAGTAGCCTTTTCTTCAGGCCTTTGACTCAATCTTGCCAAATCTACCATGGATACCTCTAGCTCCGATTGGAAGAATTGGGCATGAAATGCCTTTTCCATTTGTTGTCAAGTTTGAATGGAGCCAAATGTAAGGTTGATGTACCATACAAATGCTCCCCCAGTTAGAGAATTTGGGAATAATCTCAGTTTCATATAGTCATGATTAGTAAATTCACCGCATTGAGCAGCAAACCTAGCAATATGCTATACTGTTGATTGATTTTAACTCCCATAGGAAAGGGTAAAATCTGGTATTTTGAACCCCCTTGGGTATTCATGTACCCTATCTACCCACTCTGGGTATGGTTTTCTGTACATTGGAGTTTGGACCCCCCGAGCCATCGGTCCACACATCTTCCTAACAATATCAGTAATTTGGTCCCTAGGGACTATATTTTGTGCCTACTGAACCACTACTGGAAGAACAAACATAGGGTTTGGTGGACAAACTTGTGCCTGTGATCCTCTTGGTCCATAAGGTGGTACATTTGGGATTGGTTGCCCCTGTGGTGCAGGTTGCTGTTGGGGGTATGGGTAACCCCTTTGAGCCTGTCCTGCGAAAGGACCTGCGAAAGGTGCTGGAACAGGTGTTGTGTCCCTTCCATTTGTGGGAAAACCTTCCAACCCCCCGGGTATAAATTCAAATAAGGGATTATTATACCCCCTAGTGCCAGGTATGGCTTCGAACATGGGATTTGTAACCATTCTTACGCCAGTTTCTTGTACCTGACTAGATCCACCAACTTGTGTGGCTTCATTGTTGAGTACTGAGGCATTTTGGCCTGCTATAGGCCTCAAAATGGGTTCATACCAAGACTGGGGTGATGGTCTTTCATAGTTCTGATTACTAGTTTGACCATTAGAATGTCCATTAACTTGCATAGGCTGTTTGTCTCTAGCCAATCTTTGCTGAGGGACATTTAAAACTTCCTCTGTGTGTCTTGTGTTTGTTGGTTGGTGGTTATTCATTCGATCCAAAAAGAATGTTGCCCACTTTTCCATTGTGTTCATTAATTGTTGTCCCATAGCATCTATTAGGTCATCCCATGGATTTGTTGGCTGAGTAGACGGAACAGTGGATGGTCCAATTCCTTGGTTTCATCCAATATTATGAACATATGGTTCTTGTCCCGAAGTACTGATCTGTTCGACCATAGGTTTTGATAACACGAGAGTTTCCACAGGATGTGTTACCACATTATCCTCTGGATTAGGTATTTCTACATATCTTTCTACGCCTTCTTCCAAGCATTCATTTTCTCCTTGTCTTCTTCGTCTAGCCATTTTAATTAGTCCCACCGGGCATACCAAAAATATATGTTGGCTTTTTAGCTTTCGAAGGGTATTTTTGTAAATGCGAGCGTGCCAGCAAGGATCAATCAGTCCTTACAGAAATTATAATTGCCAACCAATTATCAGACGATTGTGTTTTAGTTCTTTCAGCCTCAATGAAGAAGACTTTTACTGGTGGCTTGACTTAGGAGAAATTAAGCAAAATAACAGTTAAATGACGAACAATTGAAGTATTTAATTAAGATGAAAACTTACAATGATCCAAACTCAGCCTCGTAGAGGTTTACAGCAACAATCTACTTGAAACTACTCCTATGAACGAAGTGCAGTGCAAGAATTTAAAGTGTAGGAATGTAAAGAACAGGTATTTAAAGTGCAGGAAATGTAAAGACTGGAAATGTAAAACTGGAAAAGAAAATATGAAGTAAATGACTGGTTTGTTGGATCTGAGTCTGGGGGCTTTTTTTGGGGGCTTCCCTGCTATTTATACTCCTCAAGGATGACCATCGAACTGCACTTCAAACCGTCGAACTGCTCCTCCATGATTGCTTGATCATGCTGCCTTAGAAGTAATTCTACTACGCCATTACTTGCAGTTGAACTTTCCTCCTATATTTGAATTTGAATGTGAGTAACCGTTAAAGCCACGTCACCTTGTATCTCTTCGCTGATTCAATGCTACTCAGACTACGCAAGAACAAATGTTAACCGCCACGTGTACGATCATGATCAAAGATTAAACATTCTTCATGTATTGCCCTTACTTTGCCACGTGTCGAAGTGTAACTAGCTTTTACAAAATATGTAGCCAACAAAAGTGTTATTATGGGGGATAATAATCATATGTGTTGGGACTTTTCAAGGAATTCACATGTGTTGGATTTCAAAGAATTTTTTTTATGCTTGTTCTTAATGCATTAAAGTGTTATTATGAGAGTAAAACTTGGGAGTTGGGAGAAGTTAATAAATGTTTAGGTTTTTTTTTTTAAAATAAAAAAATCAAGAAATTTAGATTGGGAGATTGGAACTCTCATAAGGCTTGAGGTTAAAAATTCTCTTTTACTTAATATATAGTATAGATTTACAGTCTCCTTTAATCATAACTTTTAAAGGATGTACGTTATAAATCTTTCCTATTATTTATGACCAAAAAAATTATACTTAAACCTAAATTTAAGTCAAATTAATTGACATTCTATTTGAACGGTACAATGTTGTATATTAAGTTTTAATAATACTACATTCTTAGAAAAAAGTAATTAAACAAATATTCAGAAAAGGCATTTATATCACAATCATTTTGAGTGAGATATACATCTTATTAATTTTGAATTTATATTATACATCTTGTTTTGAGGTTTAACTTTGAGACACTTTCTATACTTCATAGTATTTCTAATTAAGTTTAGCTTAAAAACCATTATTGTATGTGTGTTTATAATATACAAAAGGGTAAATTACAAATACACTCTCTGAAATTTGCTTAAAATACGAATTACTTCTTGTGATTTGAAAAATTACAAATACTTCTTTATCAGAATTTTTTATTTAATAGAATTAATTGAAAAATAAAAATTTTAACTGTTCACCTATATACTAATAAAATTATCTAAATTATTAATTGAAATAAAATTTTAACATGATTAACAACAGTTAATTAACTTGATGATTTATTAATAAAATGATCTATTTGTTATGAAATAAGAAACCTTGAGGAGCATAATGTAATTTCTAGAATCACATGACATAATTTATGATTTAAGTAAATCTCAGGAGATGTGTTCATAATTTACCCTATACAAAACTTCCATTGATTTGCTCACCAAATAAAATTATATACAAGTCTATTTTTCAGATCTATTTTATAAAATTATAAAATTACTTTGGTTTTTTTTTTATTTTTTTTTTTTACTTTAGTCTCTAATATTTCTATTTTTTCCAAATTTACTCCAACAGTTAACTTATGTCCAATCTTAAATGGAAAATACCATATTAGCAGCCACACTGCATGATGTCACATTATTATACAATTCTGAGTAAAAACACTTTCTTTTCGTTTATATTTTAATATTTTCTCACTTTGAGCCTTAAAGTTTGTTTCACACTTTGGTCCCTAATATTTCTCATTTTCCTCAATTTACTCCTTTAGGCAATGTTCACCCAAAATTAGATGAATTCCAGTCACATTGCCTTTATTTCGAATCCTACACTCCATTGTACCCTTTCCTCCCCTCCCCTAGATCCACTAAAACGGTAATCGAATTTCATAGAGAGATGTTCAATGTGTCGATTTGAAAGGGCCATGGTGAAGGATGCTTGATGGTATGTTTGAGATGTAAGTAATGTTAGTGAAGAAGTGAAGTACGGAGGTGGATGATGGTAATGTTCAGTTGTTGGTGATAAATCAATTTAACTCTCTTTCTAGAATGGAGGGCTCTCTACCCTAGGGTGGATTTCTTGGGTTTATCCCAGCTTTTCTTGATCTTTCCACAAATCCTTGTGGATTTTTCATTTTTTATTCTTCTTTCTGAGTTTTCCTCTACTCCTGGGTGTAGTCATCTTTGTCTCCCCTCAAACCCGATTTCTACTAGTTTCTCTACCATTAACTTGTTCCTTTTTCAAGCTTTGTTACTTGTTCTTTGAGAATGGTAGGGTTGTCTTACACAACCCTGATCTAGACGCGTGCGGATCCTCTAGAGTCCCTTCTCTAGAGTGATCTCCTAGAGTGAATAATCGGAGGGCTGAGATTGTTCCACGCCAAAACGACGTCGTTTTGGCGTGAAATTTGAAAAAAAAAAAACAAAAAAAAAAAAAACTCAGATTTCAAACAGAGAAGGGCTGAGAGAAGAGAAAGAGAGAGAGAAGGGCTGAGAGGAACAATCTCAGTTTTTTGAATCAATCTGAGTTTCATTCTCAAACTCAGTTTTTTTTTATTAATATTAGGAAATTGAATCAAACTCAGTAAATTGAATCAAAAACTCAGATTAACATTCTCCAAAGCAATATTCAGTAAATTGAATCAAAATCCATCTTCAAGTGGTCTTCCGTATCAAACTACGAATATGTATCTCTATATGCATATATATATATATATTTACAGACCCCATGTATATTTTTTTTTTTTGATCAACAACAGACCCCATGTATATATGTATATCTATATGTATATTTACAGATTGAATCAAATGAAAATGGATTTTGATCCGTGAGATTTGAATAAATAAAAAAGAGGATTAAATCAACACAAGCATCGAAGACGAAGGCAACGTCAGAAAACGAAGGCAACGTCGGCAGACATGGAGATGGAGATCGGATCGAAGACGAAGGCAACGTCGGCAGACATGGAGATGGAGATCGAATCGAAGACGAAGGCAACGATCGAAGACGAAGGCAACGTCGGCAGACATGGAGATCGGCAAAGGAGATTGTTCAGCTCCTCTTCTCTCCTCTCAGCCCTTCTCTCTCTCTTTCTCTTCTCTCAGTCCTTCTCTGTTTGAAATCTGAGTTTTTTTTTTTTTGTTTTTTTTTTTCAAATTTCACGCCAAAACGACGTCGTTTTGGCGTGGAACAATCTCAGCCCTCCGATTATTCACTCTAGGAGATCACTCTAGAGAAGGGACTCTAGAGGATCCGCACGCGATCTAGACTCTATTATTCTGGAAGATGGAGATGAAATTAATGAGGAAGTGTATCACTTCTGTTTAATTGGGAAGGTTCTAGCTCCCAAACAGCTCAACAAGACAACTGTCTCCTAAAAGACTGACCAGATCAAATCGTATTCAAGCCCAATAGGCATTAAAGAGCTCAGCTCCTCTTTTAGCCCAACCAGATACGATCTGAAGACCATAGTTATTCTTAATAAGTATATGTCCACTGTTTTTAATAGTTTGACTTTAAAATGCAAAGCTCTGGAGAAGGTAAAGTCCTTGGGCAGACAACCTAAATTGCTCAAATGGAATGAAATCACACCATTACCAGCTAGACATGTGGCTATCTCTTCTTCTCATTTTCAACCAGTAGGCTGTGTTAAACAGAACATAACTAAAAGAAGAGGAAAGAGAGGAACTAGTAGGAGCAAGAAAGGGGTGTAGGACGAACTGTTTGAAGTTACTGTGGAGTCTGATGAGCCTCTCTTATCTTCTTTATTGGCTGTCTCTTCTCTTAGTGAGCAAGGTTGTTGTTCACAAGTACCTAGTATGTATCCGTATGATAAACCTATTGTTGTGGAGGAATGGGTGTTGGTGGTTGGCCCCAAACAACCACAGCCTCTATGTTGATTGTGAGCTGGAACTGTCAGTGGTTGGGGCGCCTGCTAAAAGTCCAAATCTTAAGAGGGTTGATAACAACCCATCGTTTCAAGGTGGTTTTTCTTATAAAAACACAAAATAAGTCAGCAGTTTTGGAAAGGATTCGTAGGCGCCTACATTTCAGCAATAAGTGTTACGTGAGCCACAAGGTCTTTTAGGGGGTTTGACGCTTTGGTGGATGGATGATTGTCAAATAGATGTCTAATATACTTCCACGCATATGATCAGAGCTATTGCTTCAAACTCCAGCGCCTCGTCTAATTGGGCTATTTCTTTTGTATATGCACCCTCGCAAAGATCACTTCAAAGGGATTTTTGGGCTCAATTTAAACAGATGGCATATTGCAACTGTTATCCGTGAGTGTGCATTGGGGATTTCAATAAGATTGATTTTATTGGGGAAAAAGAATGGAGTTTGGTATGTTGCATGAACTAACTCCAGTTCTTTTTAGAGCTTCTTTCAGATTGTGAATTAATGGATCTGGAGTTTAAGGGATCACCATTCACTTGGTCAAATAATCAAAGGGGGTCGGATAGTGTTCGCGAAAGATTAGACAGAGTTGTAGCCAACATGGAATGGAGGACTCTATTTTCGTTAGCCCAGGTTTTCCATGAACTTCAAGTTGGGTCTGACCATTGGTGCTTAACTGCTATGTCCCATTAAAAAAGGTACTAAGGCTTTTTAAGTTTGAGACAATGTGGTCAAGCAGCAATTCTTGCATTGAAGTAATTCGAGTGAAGTAAGAGGAGATACATGTAGGATCTCTGATGTTCCAAATGATCAGAAAACTTAAGTCTTGGAGAGAGTCTCAAGGTATGGAGTAAGGAACAATTCGGTAATAACTGAATCCGCATTGCTCGTCTCAAATCAGAGTTGGCAACTCTTCAAGCACAACCTTTTTCGGATGAAAATTTGATTAGGCAGATTCAAAAAAAAATAGACCTTGAATTGGTTCTTGCTCAAGAAGAAATGTTTCTTTGTCAAAGGTCGTGTATTCACTAGGTAAACTATGGGGATAAGAACTCAAGCTTCTTTCATGCATCCTTGGTATAGTGGCGACAAAGGAATCAGATTATTAGACTCAAATCGGAGGATAGATCTTGGCTCACCACGGACTCTGACATTGATTAGCATATGCAAGATTTCTGTAGTAATCTTTTTTCTAGTGTTAGGCATCGAGATTTTGGATATGCTTTGTCGATGGTAGAGCCAGTGGTTTCAGAAGGTATGAAACGACAATTGACCTCCCTAACCAGAGATGAAGAAATTAGGACAACAGTCTTTCAGTTGGGAGCACTTAAAGCACCAGGGCCGGATGGGTTTCTGGGACTTTTTTTTTTTTTTATCAAAATTACTAGAAGGAAGTTGGTAAGCATGTTTTCAAAGTGGTTAAAAGCTTCTTTGTGGAAGGGTGTTTGCTTAAAGAGTTAAACCAAACAAATCTAGTTTTAATTCCTAAGAGCATCTCCAACGGTTCAGCTAATATTTCACCAAATCTGAGTACAAAATTGTCGATTTCCTTCATTTGATACATCCAGCTCCAACGGTTCACCTGCAGTTCACCTTCATCAAATAGCATTCAGGGCAACCGGATGGTCGCCCGACAGGTCGACCAACCGGTCGACCGGTGTAGAGGAAAATTTTTTTTTTTTTTTTTAAGCTGTCTGAACTGTTTGAACCCACCCCTTGAACTGGCCGATGTGAACTGGAAGGGGGCGACCGGTTGGGTGACCGGCCGGTCAACCGGCCGGTCGACCGGTGAGCTGAAATTTTTTTTTTTTTTTTTTTTTTTTTCCCTCCATTTATGTTCCTAATTCTTTTCCGATTTGTTTTTCCCTCTTCCATTTATGTTCCTAATTCTTTTCCGATTTGTTTTTCCCTCCATTTACAGCCATGGGGTTTTGGTTTACCCGTAATAATTAATTTCATCTAAAAATATATACCCCAGATAAGTCTATAGCTTAAACACAAAAACACAACGATCATATCTTCAAGAAAACAGAGGATAATGGATACTTTGAAATCCATGATATTTACTTCATTTTCATCTTCTTCTTCTTCCTCTTCCTCTGATGACGAGTCTGATGATGAATATATGGTTACACTTTTAACAAGTTATGAGCAGAATACCAATACTATGCTTCAGATTCTCAAGTCAAGTGACAGGTCGAAGAAAATAGGGAGTTCTGTTGTAGGTCACAAGTACATACGCAGAGATAGAAAGCAAGGGCACGATAGATTATTTGCAGATTACTTTGCTATAAATCCAGTGTATTCAGCTACAATATTTCGGAGACGTTTTCGAATGCGTCGTCTTTTGTATCTACGAATTTTAAATGCAATCGAAGCACACAACTCATATTTCATTCAAAAACAAGATGCAGCTCATGTAGTTGGATTATCTGCCCTACAAAAAATGACTTCAGCGATGAGAATATTATCATACGGTGTCGCAGCAGATGCCGTTGATGATTACATCCGTATTGGAGAAAGCACTGCAATTGAAAGTTTGCAACAATTTTGTTATTCAGTGATTGAGATCTTTGGAGCAGAATATCTGAGATCTCCGACACCAACTGACATTTGTAGATTACTTGCTATTGGCGAGATTCGGGGATTTCCGGGTATGTTGGGAAGTTTAGATTGCATGCATTGGGAGTGGAAAAATTGTCCAAAAGCATGGCAAGGTCAATACGTAGGCCATCAAAAAAAGCCAACTATTATTCTTGAAGCAGTAGCTTCTTACGACTTATGGATTTGGCATGCATTTTTTGGAATGCCTGGGTCACACAATGACTTGAACGTATTAGACCGGTCACATTTGTTTTCTGATCTTGCCCAAGGTAAGGCTCCCCCTGTCCACTACACTGTTAATGGACATAATTACGATATGGGTTATTACCTTGCTGATGGTATATACCCACAATGGGCAACACTGGTGCAAACAATTTCCTCTCCCCAAGGAGCAAAGAGACAACATTTTGCAATGATGCAAGAGTCTGCTAGAAAAGATGTAGAGCGCGCATTCGGAGTCCTTCAATCTCGCTTCGCAATTATACGTGGTGCTGTACGGTTTTGGGATCCGAAAATGCTTGCCAAGATAATGAAGACATGCATTATATTACATAATATGATTGTTGAAGATGAGAGGGAGGAGCACCTTGATTTTGATTATGACATTTCATCAACCAATACACCAGTGCAACTTTCCTCTACTCCTACAAATGACTTTGAATCATTTTTGGCTCGTCATTTAGGTATTAGGGATAAAAATGCATATCATGCCCTCCGTAATGATTTAATAGAACACATGTGGCAACTTCGTGGTGAAAACTAGATTCACCACAGATCTATTTTGTAATTTTGTTTATAGTTTTGAAATGAAAGGTTGTCTTTTTGTAATCTTCATTATGATTGTTCTCTGTTCATTTCAATGTTCATTATGCAAAATTGTGTCAATATTAATATTTTATGAAAGTTAATCAATCTTGAATCTTCATTATGCAAAATTGTGTCAATATTAATATTTTATGCAAAATTGTGTCAATATCATGCATGCCATTATTTGTACATTCCAATAATTGAATTATTTGTGCATTCTAATAATTGTTTTTGTAAGGATTTATCAATATTAATATTAAAATTCATGTGTCAATATTAATATTTGTATGCAACATATCATGCATGTAAAATTCTGTCAATATCATGCATGCCATTATTGTGTCAATATCATGCATGCCATTATGCGAAATTGTGTCAATATCATGCATGCCATTATTAAAATATATGTGTCAATATTAATATTTTTTCAAAGTGAATCAATTATTGGTGGCAATCACTGAATTATTGATGTTGATGCATTTTTGTTTGAACCTACTTTTCTGCCAACATATTACTGCATATGGCATACGGTTCAATGCAACCACCTACAATTCATTATATGACCACCTACCATTCATTCATTATGTGAACCACCTATGAATTCAACCACCTACCATCCTCTATATCAGCTCAACATTGGCATCACCACCTTCACAGTTCACATGTTGTAACTGAACAACTCTAATCACAGACTCTATATTTTCAAGTGTGCATCGAGGCCATCAAGAAGGCAGCATCAAAACACTCTGCATATTGAAGTGTGAATCCAAGGCAGCTTGTTTACAGAAGATCAAAGCAGAACAAAGACAGCATCACCAAGGCAAATTCAAAGACATCATCATCATCACCAAGGCAGCATCATCACCAGAACAAATACATCATCATCAAGTTTGAATCCAAGGCAGCATCACAGCAGATCCAACACAGCATCACCAACGCAGCATCAAAGCAGAGGTGAATCACGGGGCAACCGGTTGGCCAACCGGGTGGGCAACCGATTGGTCAACCGGCCCTTACAGTTTTGCTTTTTTTTTTTTTTTTTTCCTTCATTTTTCTATTTTTCCCATTCCAGTGTGCATTTTTCTATTTTTTTCCCATTCCACTCTGCATTCTACTGTGCATGTCACTGACTTGTTCAACTTGTTTACAGAACACACATGCACATGTTCAACTTGTTTACAGAACACACTCACTTGGTCAACTTGTTTACAGAACACAGGAGCATTATTTCACTATATATGATTATTTCATGTTTTTGAAATTCATGTTGTTTATTAACACCTGCACTGCAGAATTGAAATTTAAGTTTCAATTGGTGTTCTGTTATTATTTTGAAAATTTAGGTCATTCATTAAAACCTCCCTACATTTTACATTCAAGTTTATTAACACCTCCTTACATTAAACATCAACCCCACAACAACAGATATTGACATGCTATAGATATGTACTGAATAACATAAACATGAGCTACATTTATGCCATTTCATATGTACTGACTAGAGAGTCTGCATGCCTCATACTACAGTAGTATGTTCCTAAATTTTCAGTAAGTATTTTCAAATACAGTGTTTGTGTTAATTACTTCATTACTGGCACATTTCTATTAACCTTCAACAGATATTCACATCATGCCTAGAACTAAAAGAGTGAGAAAAGAAGCTGGTGAAAGTTCTAATCCTCGCCGACGCGAACAAGAGCAGCCTCAAAATCAGTCATATCCAACGGATGAATTTCTCAGTGAAAGTCATGCACTAGCTTTTCAAAACTTCTTCAGCCGACCTATTGTAACAGGGAGGAGGGTCAATCTACCACCTCAATATGATGCACTCCTAGTTAGTAAACTGGAAGCAATGGGGTGGCAAAATTTACTTAATTTACCCCAAAAGATATATCCACGGCTAGTTTTCCTTTTTTATGTTCACCTAAAGGTCACTCATGAACAAAATAGAAATTTTACTCTGTTGTCATATGTGAAAGGAGAGGGTGTACAATTTGATGTTCCTACTTTGGCACACATTATTGGAGTTGAGGTAGGTGATGAGAATACCCATTTTCAGACTGAGGCAGAATTAGTTAAACTTGTCGGTAATGCTACTGATGTATATACTACTATATGTCAGAACAGATTTACTGGAACTAGTCTAGGAGCAAGGCATTTAAAACCTCATCTTCGGATTCTGCACCGATGGATTGTAGAAAATGTCACTCCGAAGAAAGGACATCATGATGCAGTCCCATATTTTAATGCGTATTTGTTATACTGTTTTGAGGTTGGGCAGAAGTTAGATTTGTCTTATATAATTATGAAAGAAATGGTGCTGGCAAATCAAGAAATGGGCCGGTCATTACTGTTTGGGGCACTATTGACAAAAATTTTCAAACATTTTAAGGTTCCTTTTGCAAATGAAATGGAGATCAAAATCCGTTCACCAATTACTCAGTATACAGTGAATCGTGCTGGTGCAGCCGCAAATTTATTGGAAAATGAGAATGCTGCACAAGATTCAGAGGATGAAGTCCCAGCAGATGATGGTCCACAGGATCCTCCTGTCAATGTGACGCCATTAACTGAACCACCTCAATATTGGAATGACTTTTTGGCAATGGAAGAACGACGTTATAATCAACGTGTTGAATGGGAACATCAAATGGCTAATCAAGTCAATTCGTTAGGTACTCAGTTTGACACATTTGCCACTGCGCAGAATTCATTACTTGAACAATTTGGTGAGTTCCGTTTGGATATTGGAAGACGTCATGATGTGGCAAACAATCGCATTGATAGAATTGAGGATCGCGTTAATGACATATACCATCACTACTTCCCTCCTCCACCACAACCAGATAATGATTGTTGATCGGTGTGCCATTATGTGTTTCTAATGTTATGTGTTGTAATATTTTCAGAACATGTTGTTGGCTTTTGTCTTTTATGAGTGTACTGATTTTGTAAGATGATGTGATATAAAATTCTCTTGCCTTGGTAAGACTTTACCACCATCTTTTCGAGCTTAATGCATACCATAATACGTAATAGGAAAGTTTTTGCAAGGTGTAATGGTAACCAAAGATAAGACTGAGATGTATATGGTAACCAAAGATAAGACTACAAGATAAGACTGAAAGATGTGTTTACATAAGACTAAACTGATTTTTAAATTAATTAATTTCTAATTTTACAGAAACAGAAAAGTCAAGTGAGACATTTCATATAATTGTAGACAGTGTTTCCCTTTACTATGGATGACACCAATAGATGAAACCAGTAAATACAGAACCTTTCAAGTCAATCTATTAGTTGTTCGAAATAAAATCTGTCGTTGAAGATCTTCGTAGTACGCCCTTTGCATTGGATTTAAATTTGTCATATCCATTGACATTATTTTATGATCTTCATTTCGTTGTTCTCGTTCATTCATGATAGATAGGAGTTTTAGTTGTTGCTCCCTATCTTCAGCCCTTCTTCGACGGTCTGCAGCTTTCTGCTCACGGTCGATCGCCTTTTGTTCATCTCGCTCAATAGTTCTAGCGGAGATAGTTGATAACACTTCAACAATTTTGGATTGGTTGGCAGCCATTTCATCAAATCTACTATCGTGGCTTGTTTGATTCTTCAACTTCTCTTTTGCTGCTTTAGTACCAATTGGTCGGGTTGATGGAGTACATGGTTGTTCGTGCACGACAGTATTCTGGTTGGATTGAAATGCATCAGATTCTCCAGTTGGTGGATTCGAACATGGGTAAGCATGTTGCGTACTCTTTTTGGATTGTGTTCGAAATTCATCCCACTTACAACTTCGGCGCAAAATATCCCAACATGTATCAAATGTGAAGTGTTTTTTCTGTAGTGCATGATACATCCGCTTTGCTTCAGCGACCTACAAAAAAAATTACAAACATTTTAATAACAAATGTACATTTAGAGAAGAAATTTGATATTTAATAACAAAAATAAATGTTACCATGTCTGCCTCAGTTGTTCCACTTTGTTGCCTCAGTTGAACTTGTTCAAGAAAGCCACATAATTTATTAATTGCCTTTTGCATGGCAGACCAACGGTGAGACAAAGAAATACGATTTCGATTTGATTCACCATTGAATTGTGAATTAAAATTAACAAGTACTCATTCCCAAAATACAGTCATAGTCTGACTATTACCGGTAATGGGATCTTGAGAGACTGCTAACCAAGATTTACATAAAGTTTCATCTTCTATAATTGTAAATGCCTTACCACGAGAAACACGAGAAGTTTCTGAAATGAAATGATTATCACTGCTCTGCGTGTTATGTTCTCGCGAACTTTCCGACATGAAATTAATATCAGTGTTGTGCTGAAACATTTGTGATTCTTCAAACATTTCAAAATCTTCCATAATTTCAAAAAAATACAGTACATACACTATGTAGAATAGTACAAAAATATTAGAATGAGATGCAATCAATTCAGAATTAGATAATTTAATCACAGAAGAAAAATCACAGAAGAAACAAAATTCACATGCTCTTCTCAAAATAAAAACTCGCATCTTGACATAGAAAACTGATATATTTTATAGAAGAAAACCTCAACGGTAAATTTTCAAAATCCTCTGCTCATGCAACGGTAAAATTATTAAAACGGCTACCTTTCAAATATGTATATTGTCAAAATACTCTGTAAATCTAACGGTCAATTTATATTGTGAAAATAATCTGTCAATCTAACGGTAAATTTAATAACAATTTGAATTATATTTTCAATGAAATTAACATTTATATCACCCTTCAAATTATTCCAAATTATTTCATTTTGACCTTCAAATTATTTTAAATTATTCCAAATTATTCCAAGTCCACAAAATAAGCTATCCGAAAATAGACCTGTCTCAAATTCGATCTTTAAAACCAAACCTGTTGAAACCAAAACCAAACCTGTCGAGACCTCGCAGCCCACGGTCAGACCGGGCGACCCGGGCGACCGGATGGTCAACCAGCCGGTCCACCGGCTGGTTGACCGGTTCACCATCCACACGCAGTCCAGAAACCCCTCAGTTCAATCAGTTCAAACGGTTCAGGGTTCATATGGTATCAACCGGTTGACCGGTTGGTCAACCTGCCGGGCAACCGGTTGGTTGACCGGTGTCGCTTCTTCAACGGTCAGTAACAGTGATTTCACCAAATCTGGGTCTGCTTCTCAGTTTGATGAATTTTTTGGTGAAAACTCATTCTGATATCAATCTGATGAAACCGTTGGAGCATGAAAAGGGACATTTTTCATCAAAATTTAAATTTGGTGTTGGATTAGCTGAACCGTTGGAGATGGTCTAAGGTACCAAACCCGACGAAGCCGTCACAATTTTTGTAATGCCCAAAATAAATATGATACATCCTAACTCATAAGCAGAAAAATAATAAAGGCAATATAATTTTATTCATTAGAGTCCGTATACAAAATGACACATGCAATATACATTCATAAATGGCTCATCCTGAATCTACAGCATGTTTTACAAGTGATAAAGAAATGAAAGTCAACAAATATTCACATACCCTAATGGCTTACATCTTTCCAAGGCTATGCTTGGTTATAACAAAAAGGAAAAAAATCCAATATATATAGAGCCCTTGGCTAGAATTTAAAACAATTAGCACGACACAAAAAGAGAAGCCTTTAGCCCCTATTTCCCTCAAGCTATTGCCTTGGCGAAGGTATGTCACCAACAGCTGAAAATGATTTTTCTCAAGCAAGGTAAACCAAAATCCAGTAGAAATAATCTATCACAATGTATGAGTATTAACAAAGGTATAAGTACAATGTGCATATACAATGCCTATGACAAGTCGTTCATATTCCACAAGATCATAAAGTACTAAATTTTATATCTCAATGCATTGTTCTTCAAATCAATTCATTTCATCTTAAGTCATGAGCCAATTTCATTATTTTCAAAACACCCAACTAAGACTACAACTCAGTGGTTCTCTAATCAACACCACAATCAAGCAAACACTTTAATTTGTCATTTTACGGAAATTTCATCCGCGGAAATTAGCACCCATGTATACGCGCGATTTTGAGACTTTCACCATAGACACACAGGCCAACTTAATTCAATAAAGTCCATCCCCTTTCTCCTCCCAAACATGGAGTACATCTCCTTTCTCCTCCCAAACATCATACATATACAATGTACTTAAAACATCGTCATATTCAATGACAACCAACAAGAGATTGGTTTCAATTCACCTAATCTTCATGTAATTTCTACAACAATCATAGCTATCCTCCACCAATAGCGCAATACAAATATTTCTAAACAAATATTCAATCTCAAGAAAGATAATTTATTCAAAATTTCATAGGTGAGTGATAATACATATTCTCCTTCACCATTTATGTCACCATCCATTCAATTTCACATTTTCAATACTAATTCTATTTATTTATACAAAATAAATATTTGAAGCACTTTAGGGCAAACTCCCTCTTTCCCATGTATCAACCCAAATGCCAAAATCAATTATTTTGTCACAATACAACCTCACATTCAACCACATAACCATTCATAACTTATTCACTTAGAAACCCCATTTTTTATTTAATACCCAAACCCTAGGTTTGTTCATAGTACACCCAAATCCTATCATTGTTACACAACAACTCATAACTAAGTTAAAATACATATGAAAGTATAGAAAATCCCTACCTCAAACTTAGAAGACCAAAGAAAGAGATGAAGGAGCTTCAAGAACGCCGAAACCATGCTTTAATCGGATCAAAAGGGAGCTCTTGAGACATACTGCCTTTTTAACAAAGGGATACAGGTAGAGAACCCACTGGATCTAGGTGAAAAATATAAAAAGAGAGAGTTTTAGAGAGAAGAGGTCCCGATCTAGGGGTTTTGGAGCAAAAGGTATGAAAAAGTGAAGTAAAAAGGTGTTGCTGCTAATTGATATACGCACAGCTCGCTCCAGCGCAAGAGTTGTCGCTCGAGTGACTAGACACAAATAAGTCACCTCGCTCGAACACAAGAAGCTTAGCTCGAGTGCAGAATATACATTTCCAGAAGTTTTACAGAGAGAAGATCGTCGCTCGAGCGAAGAATAATACCCTTCCAATATATTTGCAGGCCTACAAAAGTACTGGGAGCTCGCAAAGCTCACTTAAGTGCAAGAAGCTTCGCTCAAGCGAAGAGGCCAAAAACTAGACAATAACAATTTGAACCAACTAGCAACCAACCTATTCCAAACACAACCAAGGCACTCAAAAACTCAATTTCAATGAGGAATAAGGGAAAAGAGATAAAAACAACAATACAGAATCACGAAACTCGAGCTCGAGATACAACAAGGGTCGGGTCAAAATTGGGATCGTTATAACCTCTCCTCCTTAAAGAATTTTGTCCCCGAAATTTCAAATCAGGTTTTACAGCTATGCTCAAGCCAATCACAAGGATGATCATCAATCAATTCCAATTCCGTGACCCGTTCTCTGGTCATTCAATCCTATCAATATGATAAACAAATTCTCGATATTGAATACAAAATTCATATTTCTAAAACATATACAATGTTTATAATAAACTCGTATTTCCAAAACACAAGCACATATACAATGTTTTCATATTTCATTAACATAACAATTTTTTATTACATGCTTAAACATCAACAAATAGGTCCAGATATTTCTCATGGACTTCCAAATCACGTTCCCAAGTTGTTTCCTCAATCCCATGATGTTTCCACAAGACCTTAACCAAAGGAATTGTCTTGCCTCACAAGACTTGGTCCCGGGTATCCAAGACTCTCACTGGTCTCTCCTCATACGAGGCATCCTCATCTACCTCTAAGTTGATCTAATCCAATACGTGCGATAGATCCGGCTCATACTTCTAAATCATGCTAATATGAAACACATCATGAACCCTGAAAAATTATGACGACAAGGCCAAATGGTAAGCTACCTCTCTAATCCGCTCAAGAATCTCAAAAGATCAAATGAATCAAGGGGACAACTTCCCACTCCTTCCAAACCACATCAAACCCCTCCTAGGTGATATTTTCAAGAACACATGGTCCCCCAACTCAAAAGATAAAGGTCTTCTCATATGGTCAACATAACTTTTCTGGCGACTCTAAGTAATAGCCAACTTCTTACGGATAAGGGTAACTTTCTCCGTCATTTCCCGGACCAATTCTAAACCCAATATAGGTGCATCACCCACCTTGGCCCAACACACAGGGGATCTACATGGTCGGCCATACAAGTCCTCAAACGGCGTCATGTCAATACTCAACTGGAAGCTATTATTATAGGCAAACTCCACTAAGGGCAAGTGCCTCTCCCACGAACCCTTAAAGTCAAGACACAACCCCGAAGCTTATTCTCTAAAATTTGGATGGTGCGCTCTGACTGCTCGTCAGTCTGAGAATGATACGCGGTACTAAAAGTCAACCTAGTGCCCAAGGCACTCTGTAAGCTCTTCCACAATCAAACTATATAACACGGATCTCTATCCAAAATAATCATCACAGGGACCCCATGCAATCTCACTATGTCCCTAACGTAAAGGTCGGCAAGATGATCTACCGAGTCATTTATGCGCATAGGTATAAAGTGCGCTGACTTGGTCAACTAGTCAACTACCACCCAAATGGCATCACTACCCTCATTGAGTCCTCAGAAGGCCCACAACAAAATCCATCATGACATGCTCTCATTTCCACTCGGCGATAGGCAAGGGCTACAACATACCTGCTGGCCTCTGATGTTCGGCCTTCACTTGTTGACAAGTAAGGCATTTTGACACAAACACAACCATATCCTTCTTCATTCCCCTTTACCAAAACTAGCGGCTAAGGTCGTGATACATCTTTATGCCTTCCGGATGCACCGCAAGGCATGAATAGTGAACCTCTCGGTGTACTTCCTCTCGACAAGATTCCGACACGAAGAGACTGTCACGGTATCTAATACTCGCATTGGGATACCCATGCAAGCCTTTCTCCACCTTTCCACTAGAGATCTTCTCCTGGAGGGATTCTATCTCAAGCTCACCCTTCTGTGCTTCTATCACTCGGTTTATAAGTGTAGATTGTACAACTACCGAAAACAAGGCTGCCGACTCAACGGACTCGCCAAAACGCAAGTCCAACTCCCAAAGGGCACCTAACATCTTCCATTCCCAGATGGTGATACTGGCCACACTACCAATGGATTTCCTACTCAAAGCATCGACTACAACATTGGCCTTTCTTGGATGATAATGTAGCTCAAAGTCATAATCCTCTATAAACTCCATCCATCTTCTCTGTCTCAAATTCAAGTCTTTCTGTGTAAACAGATGTTTCAGACTCTTGTGATCAGAAAATACGTCAAACTTCTCAATGTAACACCCCGACCTATGATTAGCCGATTAACCATGATTAATTATGCCTAATGACTAATTAAGAGGAAATTCTGAATTAATTGCATATACATTGCATTATTTGTATTTATATCTGTCGGATGTAGGAATATCTATTTGTGTTTCTATTTTGTTCTGCGAATTGAAGTCCTTATCGGCATTCGATCACGAAATTGACTTGGTCTCCGTGATATTTGAAATTTTTAGAACCTTGTGGTAGGTTTAATTGAAATTCGATTCAAAGCGAATTAAATTAGATCAATCAATGCTCATTTGCTTCGTTTAATTAATTACCACCACTAGGTAAGCCTATATAAGGCCAACACACCTCTTAAACTCACTTCTTCATCACTTAATATGCACTCTTGTGACCAAAACGTGAGAGAGAATGAGAGACTAAGGAACTTGGGACCAATCTTGAGATAGAGAAGGACATTGCTAGAAGACTTGGAGAATTACTTAAGATTTTGACTAAGTGAAGCTCAATTGGGTAGCCTAGGTAAGAGTTCAACCTTACAACTTTGGAATTGAGTCATTTAGCACATGAATACAAGAGAATTAAGGTGAATCATACATGAATTGAGCTCGAAAGTGTAGAAAGAAAGAATAACCATGCATGCATGCATTTCTATGACATTTTAAGTTTCAATTTCGAACAAATCTCACTTGCATGTGTTCATCCGACTCTTGTTTTGAGAATTCACCAAGTTTCATACCATTACACCTTAGTTGATGATACTTTGAAAAGCTTTGAAATCAAGAAATACTTGCATGTTATGTTTTCTAAAACTTGAGTGTTGATTTGCACAATTGGCAAGCTTTTGGGCTTTGATTTTGCGAAACGATTTTGAATTCCTAATGTTTTCTAAGTTCATACATGTATCGTTAAGTTTTTGGCCCAAAAAGATGAATTTTGATGCATTAAATTCGAGTTTTGCAGCTTGGCGGTGAATCTGGAAATTCCAGAATTCGACCTCTCCGCTTAAGCGACAAAACCTGCGCTCAAGCGACCACTCTGTGATCTTACACTTCCACTCGAGCGACCAGAAGTTCACTCAAGCATGAAATGCAAGCTCCCAGAAGTTTTATCTTTTTGTAGACTGCTCGAGCGACAAGAGTTGCGCTCGAGCAAGAACCTCAGTCTCATGCTCGAGTGACCGTCGAGTGGCCGTCGAGCGAAGAATTTACACACCCAGTACTTTTGCAGAGTTTACATACCGCTCGAGTGACAGAAGTTGTGCTCGAGCGACCACTCATATTTTGCATGTTCGCTCGAGCGAAGGAAGTTATGCTCGAGTGGAACCCCTGTTTTCAACAAGTTTTATTAAGTGTTTCTAAGTGTATTTTAGCATCCTCATTACATCCTAGACATTCCTAGGCTGAGATTAAAACATAATAAAGAGGATAAGACTTAGAAACACACTAAGAACAAAACACAATGATTGTAATAAATCCCGAGCGTGTGTTTCAATATATATATGTTATGTGTTGTTTGTAGGTCACAAGCCATAGGCTATCTGCTTTATCTTTTCTACAATTAGACCCATCTATGAGTAATAACTTTGTAAAGTTATGTACAATTTATAAGTATTTTCTGAATGATATAAGATGATCAGTTTTCTAAAATGCTATACTTTGTATGAATGAATGATTGTTCAAGTTTCTGAAATTTATTCGTGGCATCCTTAGTTTCAGATGACATCTGTTATCTGTTCTATTATGTCCCAATTATAGGCTAACTATACGTCTCATGAGCCAACTGTTATGGATCCTTCTGTATACATCCCATTTATGGGCCAACTGTACGTCTCATGAGCCAACTGTATCGTCTCTATGCATGTGAGTCAACTGTATGCCTTTATGGTTATCCCTTCATGGATGAACTGTTTCTACTTGTGCTAATGGATGTACCACGTATGATTAATTGCAAATTCTGATTATGAGCATGATTTTGAATCTATTTCTAGTATGAACTCTAATTTCTGAACATAATTATGAATTCCGTTTTCTGTAACTGTTATGGACAATATTCATTAAACCCTTTATACTGTTATTATTTACTAGACTTTCACTCACTGTTTATATTATGTATGTAAGTAATCAAGCGTGTGACCAGGCCTAAGCCACTGCCTGACGAGTTTTTGGATCAACTAGTCACTGTGCCTCCCGTGGAGGTTCCTTTTTAAGAAGTCAAGTTTTGTGATCCTGTTAAAGATGTTGTTTTTGTTTGGTTTGTTTACCTGTATATTGGGTGAAGTCTCTTATGATACTATGTGTATGGAAGTTTAACATTATATTAAAAATTCTTATCTGTCCCATATACGTCTACACAGCTCAATGGACTACGTATATTTTATATAATAGCTTCTACAGCCTCTACATATACGTTATTATATACAAAGACCTTCGGTAATCCAAGGATTACTAGTCGGTTACGTCACTAAACCTATAAGAGCGGATTTGGGTCGTGACACTCACCATACTGGTAATGCTCCCAAATTTTCAAGGCAAAGATCACCGCTGCTAACTCTAAGTTGTGAGTAGGGTAGTTTCTCTCATGAGTTTTCAACTGCCACGAGACATAGGCTACTACATTTCCCTCATGCATCAATACACAACCCAAACCTTCCCGCAAAGCATCACAATACACTGAATAGCCTAAACCCCTCTTCGGAATAATCAATACTGGAGCAGTGGTAAGTCTAACCTTAAGTTCTTGAAAAGACTTCTCACAAGTCTCATTCCACACAAACTTAACTCCCTTCCTCGTCAGTCTAGTTAATGGTGAGGCTAATCTAGAGAAACCTTTCACAAACCGACGGTAATACCCAGCCAACTCCAAGAAACTACAGATCTCAAAAGCATTCTTAGGTTACTCACAATCTTACACTGCCTCTATCTTAGATGAATCTATAGTCACCCATTTTCCAAATACTACATGGCCTAAGAACTTAACTTCTCTCAGTCAGAATTCACACTTTCCAAACTTAGCATACAGCTTGTGGGCTCTAAGTAACTCAAGTATTACCCGCAAGTGTTCCTCGTGTTCCTCCTCAGAGGGTGAGTAAATCAAGATGTCATCCACAAAGACGACTACAAAGCGGTCTAGGAACTCATAGAAGATCTGGTTCATCAAGTCCATAAACACAGCTGGTGCATTGGTGAGCCCAAAGGTTATCACTAGGAACTCATAATGGCTATACCACGTACGGAATGTCGTCTTCGAAATATCCTTCTCCTTTACTCTCAACTAATGATAACCTGATTTTAGGTCTATCTTAGATAAGCAACAAGACCCCTTCAATTGATCAAACAAATCATCTATACGAGGCATTGGGTATTTGTTCTTAATAGTTACAGGGTTCAATTTATGGTAATCTATACAAAGTCGCAATGCGCCATCTTTATTTCGGCAAAAAGAGCCGATGCCCCCAAGGTGAAGTACTAGGGCACATGAAACCCTTATCTAACAATTCCTAGAGTTGAACTTTCAACTCAGTCAACTCGACAAGTGCAAATCTATATGGTGCCATAGAAATTGGTACCGTGACAGGCACTAAATCAATAGAGAACTCAATCTCTTGATGAGGTGGTAAACTAGTAAGATCATCCCAAAAAACAACATCCGAGTATTCACAAAATATCCTTGGCAACTCAACTTGGACTTCATCGCACTCACAACTCAAGAAGTTGGTAAGAAGGCAACTAAGCTCAATCTGCCCACGCGAATCATATACCGGTGATAAGACTCTATCCACCCGGTCTCCTAAAAAGTAGAAGCAATCACCACTCAGAGTACATAGAGTAACCCTCTGACAGTAGCAATCTATAACAGCCCGATAAGAAGACAACCAGTCCATACCCAAAATAACATTAAAGCTAAACATATCAATCAACATAAATACAAAAAGAAGTCAGCGATCGGCAACTTCTATGTCGCAACCCCAACACCCTTACTTCAAAATAATCTCACCACCAATAGGCGACTCTACACAGAACGGAGATGCAAACTGAGCCAACTCTAACTCCAAAATTGATGCAAATGCAGACGAGATAAATGAATGAGATGCTCATGTATCAATCAACACATTAGACTCTTAATTGCAAAACAAGAAGGTACCTCTCACTACCGAAGGCGCTAGTACTAGATCTGGTGCGGTAACAGTATGCACACGCCCTGTAGGCCTCTGCTCAACTTGCTCACCCCTTAGAGTATAAATTGATGCACTGATTAAGCCGAAGAGGCTCCATAATTGGCCTTTGAGGCTTGTGCTGACTGTGCCGGCTGGTGGCTTTGTGTCTGTCTTGAACCAGACTCGCCGGGTGTGCCACCTAACTAAGGGCAAAATCTCTTCATATGCCTCGCCTGTCCACACTGATAATACGTGAGTGGTTGTTCTCTCCCCTGACTCTGGCTCTGAGAATGAGCCAAAGACGATGTAGACCGTTGTTCTCCTCCTCTCTGCGGGCAAGCTGGGGATTTGTGGCCCAACTGACCACATTTGTTACAGGTAAAATGTCCTTGACCACATCTCCCAAAACCCAAACTTGGCACTGGAATGGTAGACCTCAACTATGCTCTTTGGGGCTACTGTGAGACAGGACCCCTCTATCTCTTACTGTCTCCCTGAACATCCTGACTCCTCCTGGAGCCCCTTATCCTCTCCTCCTCTATCTGCACTACAATCTCCAGATGAGTCGTCGCCTCTACAAGGCATCCATAATCCCTAATCATCGACCCGGTCACCTTGAACATAGGCCCGGTCCTCAACCTCTTCTCAAATTCCAAACAACGGTACTCCTCGATCACCATTAACTCTGGTGCAAACCTAGAAAGGCCAATAAATGTGGCCTCAAACTCGGCCACTGGTGTGTTCAACTGTACCAACTTAGAAGATCGGTCTCTCAACTTCTTCCTAACCGTGAGAGGCAAAAACTTGTCCTGGAAGGCGTCAACGAAAGCCTTCCAAGTTGCTCCAATGCGCCCACGCGCATACTTCCACCATTGACCTACATCTCCCTTCTGCTAGAAGGATGCCAAGGTCACCTTCAAACCCCTATCTTCGATACTGAGCATCTCAAATGTCTTCATCATCTGCTCTAGCCACTCATCCGCTTTCAGTAACTTCTTGGGATCGCCTAAAAACTCATCCGAGTTTGACCGAAAAAACTCTCGCTTTAGAAAAGATGGCTCTACCTCAACTACTTGCGCCTAGACTTGATTTTTAGCCCTGAGGATGTCTATAGATTCCCTCAATGCTCTGGCCATTTCGCGGGCTAAGGGGCCCATGGCATGTTGACTAACTGGTTCGACCACATTGGCCTGACCAACACTTTCCTCCTGTATTGGAATATCATCCGATATCGGTATCTCTTGCCGTCTCGGCCTACCACGCCTACCACCACGTCCACGTCCACATCCTGACATCCTAATAAGGGTAACAAATAAGATTAGCACATTTATAAAAGTGCCGAAGCTAATTCACTTACATCCTAATGCAATGGACATTGGTAATTGACTCCACATAAGCACGTAGCCACATAAACACATAGAAATTTCATTCCCGGATAATAACCGTCATGCAGCATTGCTAGAGTTCCAATTACAAACAATAGTGATCAAGTGCTCTTCTAATAGGACTTCCAAGAACCTGTAGACTCAGTCAATATCTTATAAACTAAATCCCATACTTATATAATCACAAAAGCATAAGCAGGTTATTACATAGCATACCACACCTACTAATGTCTCTATCAAGCGAAACAAACCCATTGTAGTAATAACCACTTCCCACGTACCCAAAGTATTCAAACCCGGTACATTCTGATACCAAGTTGTAGCACCCCAAATAAAAATGATACATCCCAACTCATAAGTGGAAAAATAATAGACGCAATATACTTTCATTCATCAGAGTCCGTATACAAAAGATGACACATGCAATATACATTCATAAATGGCTCATCCTGAATCGACAGCATGTGTTACAAGTGATAAAGAAATGAAAGTCAACAAATATTCACATGCCCTAATAGCTTACATCTTTCCAAGGTCGTGCTTGGTTACAACAAAAAGGACACAAATCCAATACATATAAAGCCCTTGGCTAGAATTTTAAACAATTAGCACGATACAAAAAGAGAAGCCTTTAGCCCCTATTTCCCTCAAGCTATTGCCTTGGTAGAGGCATGTCACCAACACCTGAAAATGATTTTTCCCAAGTAGGGTGAACCAAAACCCAGTAGAAATAATCTATCACAATATATGAGTCTTAACAAAAATATAAGTACAATGTACATATACAATGCTTATGACAAGTCATTCATATTCCACAAAATCATAAAGTACCAAATTTTATATCTCAATGCATTGTTCTTCAATTCAATTCAAATCAATTCATTTCATCTCAAGTCATGAGCCAATTTCATTATTTTCTAGACACCCAACTGAGACTACAACTCAGTGGTTCTCTAATCAACACAACAATCACACAAACACTTTAATTTGCCATTTTATAGAAATTTCGTCCGTAAGAATCCGCACCCATGTATACGCACGATTTCGGGACTTTCACCCTAGATACACAGGCCAACTTAATTCAACAGAGTACATCCCCTTTCTCCTTCCAAACGTCATATATATACAATGTATTTAAAATATCGTCATATTCAATGACAACCAACAAGAGATTGATTTCAATTCATCTAATCTTCATGCAATTTTTACAATAATCATAGCTATCCTCCATCGACAGACTAATACAGATATTTCTAAACAGATATTCAATCTCAAGACAAATAATTTATTCAAAATTTCATAGGTGAATGATAATAAATATTCTTCTTCACCATTTATGTCAATATCCATTCAATTTCACATTTTCAATACCAATTCTATTTATTTATACGAAATAAATATTTAAAGCATTTTGAGGCAAACTCTCTCTTTCCCATGTATCAACCCAAATGCCAAAATCAACTATTTTGTCACAATACAATCTCACATTCAACCACATAACCATTCATAACTCATTCACTTAGAAACCCCTTTTTTGATTTAATACCCAAACCCTAGATTTGTTCATAGTACACCCAAATCCCACCATTGTTACACAACAAATCATAACTAAGTTAAAACACATATGAAAGTATAGAAAATCCCTACCTCAAGCTTAGAAGACCAAAGAAAGAGATGGAGGAGCTTCAAGAACGCCGAAACCATGCTTTAATCGGATCAAAAGGGACCTCTTAAGACGTACTACCTTTTTAACCAAAGGACACAAGTAGAGAACCCACTAGATCTAGGTGAAAAATGTAGAGAGAGAGAGAGAGTTTTAGAGAGAAGAGGTCTCGATCTAGGGTTTTGGAACAAAAGGTATGAAAAAGTGAAGTAAAAAGGTGTTGTTGCGAACTGATATATGTGCAGCTTACTTAAGCGCAAGAGTTGTCACTCAAGTGACCAAACACATATAAGTCACCTCGTTCGACCGCAAGAAGCTTAGCTCGAGCGCAAAATACACACTCCCAGAAGTTTTACAGACAAAAGATCGTCGCTCGAGCACAAGAGTCTTCGCTCGAGTGAAGAACAATACCTTTGCAGTATGTTTACAAGCCTGCAAAAGTATTGGGAGCTCGCATAGCTCGCTCGAGCAAAAAGGCCAAAAACTAGACAACAACAATTTGAACCAACTAGCAACTAACCTGTTCCAAACACAATCAACGCACTCCAAAACTCAATTTCAATGAGGAATAAGGGAAAAGAGACAAGAACAACAATACAGAATCACGAAACTCGAGCCTAGGATACAACAAGTGTCGGGTCAAAACTGGGATCTTTATAATTTCACCCCATAAGCTTGTACAATTTTACAATGAAGATAATCACCAAGATTATCACAAATAGACTGAAATTTTTTTTGAAGGGCCTTATCATGCCAAACCAATCTGCATTCGTGTTGGGGCATTTGATTTAGGATAACATTATTGTAGCCCATAAGGCTTTCCATTACTTGAAACTTAGGAAAAAGGGTACCATAGGCCATATGGCTATCAAGTTAGACTTTAACAAGGCTTATGATAGAGTGGAGTGGGATTTCTTATTCGAGGTATTGCGAAAAATGGGATTTCACATTAATTGGATTCGTTGGGTTATGGAATGCATGTCTACTGTTACTTTCACTATTTTTGCAAATGGTGAAAAGAGAGTATCAATTACTCCCACTCACGGGTTGCGCCAAAGAGATCTTTTGTCACCATATTTATTCATCTTACTGGCTGATGTGCTATCTCAGTACCTAAATAGAAGTCTTTGGAATAAATAAATCTCTGGGTTGAAGCTAGCTAAATAGTGTTCAACCTTGTCACATTTGTTTTTTGCGAATGACATGCTTCCCTTTCTCAAAGCCGAAGAATGTGAGTATCAAGCAGTGTTGGACATTCTTCAAGTTTATTGTCATGCCTCGGGACAAGTGGTGAACTTTGATAAATCTAACATTCAATTCTCCTCTAACGCTTCTATCGATCATCATAATTCTATTTGCAACCCATCCGATTTTAGAATGGCCCAACCTGATGCGAAATACTTGGGATTGCCATCTTTTTGGGAAAGATCCAAAACGGAAGCTTACGAGTTTTTTATTGAGAAGGTCCTAATTTTTGTCACAAGCTAGGAAGGAGATTTTGATAAAGCAGTGGTTCAGGCCATCCCCTCTTATGCAATGTCATGTTTTGTTTTTCTAAAAAAATTCTATGCTGAGCTTAACTCTTACATTAACAAGTTTTGGTGGAGAAAAATCCTAAGGAAAAAGGAATTCATTGGTTGAACCGGGGAGAAATGACACTGCCAAAGTCTATGGGTAGAATGGTTTCCAAGATTTCAACTCTTTCAATATGACTCTCTTAGGCCGTCGAGGGTAGAGGTTGTTGAAGTATCCAAATTTGTATTGTGCTCACATTTTGAAAGGTATATACTTTCCTAATTCATGTTTCATGCAAGCAAAAAAGTAGACAGCGGGTGTCATAGGCTTGGGCTAGCATTCTACAAGGTCGACAAATATTAGAAAAAGATATTAGATGGCAAGTGAATGATGGGGCTAATATTCAGTTTTGGAAAGATAAGTGGATTTCATCCATTCCTGGGTTCAAAGTGCTCTCTCTGAAGCCAGAGAGAACTAAGATTCAGTTAGTGAAAGATATGATTGATGTTTTGACTAAAAGTTGGAAGGTTGATTCTTTGAAACAGCTTGTGACTGAGGTGGAAATTGAAGCTATCAATTCAGTCCCTATCACTTTGGAAAGTATGACAAATTCGGTGAAATCGGGTTATTATAAGGAAAGGGAGATGGTGAGCAATCTTAGTTCTCTTCAACCCTCTACCTCCTTCCAAGTCCTAAGCAAGTTATGGAAAAGGATTTGGATTCTTAACGTCCCTCCAAAAATCAAACATTTTTGGTGGCGGGTTTGTAAAAATGCTATGGCCATAAACAAGAATCTATGGAGGAGGAGATGTGCGGTGTCTAATTTATGTCCTATTTGCCTATCTTAACTAGAGACTATTGAACACCTCCTCTTTGAGTGTAAGTGGGCTCGAGCAGTTTGTTTGGCAATGATCTTCAATTTTCTGCTATTGGAGGTCCTGGGCAGTCGGTCTTGAAGTGGTTGTGTGACTTGTTAGATCAACTTCAGTCAGTTCAAAAATGTGATGAATTTGTTACCTTGATTGCTTGGACTGGATGGTACATTTTGAAGGATTGAAACAATTTTGTTTTCAATCATCATCCTATTGAGCCCTCATCGACTTTACTTTGAGCTCGAGCAACGAAAGAGGAATTTGATTCTACAACTGAGTCAAAAGAGGAACAACAATTCCAGATTTTGAAAGTGAATCCATTAAGGGGAAATGGTTGACAGGCCCTTAGAATTGGGGGTTTTAAATTAAATTTTGATGTGGCAATTAGGAAGGACTCCTTGGTGGCTGTTATTATAGTACTAGTGATGGATGAAAGAGCTAGGTTGATTGATGGCCTTGCTAGGAGATGGGTTTGCACTTCTTCTTTGTCAGATGAAGCCTTAGCTTGCAAAAGTGCGTGCCAACTTGCACATTCTTGGAGCTTTAGATCAGTGGAGATTGAAGGAGATAACCAAAATGTTATTTACCTATGTGTATTAGAGAATGTTCCACCATAGGAGTGTGGTGCAATATTTACTGACATTAAGCGGAAGGCGGCCGACGAACATTTTTCCTTCAGTTGGCAGTCCATATGTCTGTTTTGATAGTTTTCCTTAGAAGGTGGTTTCCTTTGTTCTGGTTTTGAATGCTTCCTATGTTCCAAAAAAAAAAAAAAAAAAAATCTCAATACAAAAGAAGTGGGGATTTTAGTGATAGTATTGTGTTTAGGGGTGTGCATAATACCGCTGAAACTGCCAAAACCGCACCGAGCCGCACCGCCAAGGCAAATTCATTATTATTTGCCAATCGAACCGCCGGTTTTTGGTAAGAAAAATGGCAAATTCTAATAACACTTTTATCAATCCGCCGGTTTCTACTTTTCTTCCAAACCGCACCAACCCGCACCGCTATTAAATCATGTTTTATAAGATTCTAAAAATTCTTTTTTACTTAAGTTTGCTTGTTGTTCTATACCTTAGAATATAGTATTACATTACTGCTCGAAGGGAATTCAAGATGTCAGTAATCCAAAATAAAGTTGGATTCCAATTCACTTTTCAATCTTTTTTTTTTTTTTTTTTTTTTTGGCCATGTTGCAAACTTGCATCAGCTCACTTTTCAATCTAAATACTTTTTAACAGTAAACATTTTCAATATATTGTAAACCCTGAATGATATTAATTTATGTATTGTATTTGATCATTGTAGCTTCCACAGATGCTTGTAATGAAATGATGGCATAGTCGTTAATATTATCATGTTATTGCTACACTTGCTGCATCAAAAGAAAGCTTTACAAGATGCTTAACATCACGGTATCTCTCGTCTTTTTTTTACTCTTTGATTTAAGTTTTGTAATTTGAATTATATTTTTTATAAACCGCTAATCCGCCCGAACCGCCAAGGCAAATCTGCCATTATTTGCCAACCGAGCCGCCGATTTTTGATAAGGAAAATGGCAAATTCTAGTGACACTTTTATCAATCCGCCACCCGCCAAACGATTTCTATTTTTCTCTCAAATCGCACCGACCTGCACCGTGCACACCCCTAATTGTGTTTGCAGAGTTGTCATCAAGAGGGACAATAGAAAATAGTGGTACAAGAAGCGGTGCGTTAGAGGCTATTATGCCACGAAGTTGCAAACATTTCATTTTCTATCAAATTTTGGATGGATTTTGGTTGTCAGAGTAAATTGAAAAAAATTAAAATAATAAAGGCCAAAGTGAGAAAAAACTTTAAGGGGTAAAATACAAAAATATTGAAACCCAAGTGGGGCAAATTGTAATTTGCTCTAATTTGTATAGTAACGCTTTATTATGCCATATGGAGCCATATGGTCTCTGATGTGGTGCCACACTGTTGTTGACGTGGCATTTTACACTTGAAATTGGATGAAAGTTGACTTGGGGAATAAATTGTGAAAAATTGGAAACGGAGGATGTTAAAGTGAGCAAAAATAAATTGTAAAAATTAAAATAAAAAAAACTAAAACATAAAAAGGCAAATTGTAATTTACTCAAAATAAGAATAATTGCTGGCTTTTTGGCTTTCGAAGGGTATTTTTGTAAATGCGAGCGTGCCAGCAAGGATCAATCAGTCCTTACAAAAATGTTAATTGCTAACCAATTATCAGACGATTGCGTTTTAGTTCTTTCAGCCTCAATGAAGAGGACTTTTACTGGTGGCTTCACTTAAGAGAAATTAAGCAAAATAACAGTTAAATGAAGAGCAATTAAAGTATTTCATTAGAATGAAAACTTACAATGATCCAAACTCAGCCTCGTAGAGGTTTACAGCAACGATCTACTTGAAACTACTCCTATGAATGAAGTGCAGTGCAAGAATTTAAAGTACAGGAATGTAAAGAGCAGGAATTTAAAGAACAAGAAATGTAAAGACTGGAAATGTAAAACTGGAAAAGAAAATATGTAAAGTAAGACTGGTTTGTATGATCTGAGTCTGGGGCTTTTTTCTGGGGTCTTCCCCGCTATTTATACTTCTCAAGGGTGACCATCGAACTACACTTCAAACCGTCGAACTACTCCTCCATGATCGCTGATCATGCTGCCTTATAAGTAGTTCTACTACGCCATCACTTGCAGTTAGGCTTCCCTCCTATATTTGAATTTGAATCTGAGTAACCGTTGAAGCCACGTCACCTTGCACCTCTTTATTAATCCAATGCTACTCAGATCACGTGAGAACCAATACTAACCGCCACGTGTACGATCAGGATCGAAGACTTGAATAGTTTTCCTATATTACCCTTATTCTGCCACATGTTGAATTGAAACTGACTTGTACCAAATATGTAGCCAACATTACCCCCCGCACTAATATACCCAATACTTGGTGATATTAGTGGATCAAAGCCCTTTTCCCCGCGTTTTTTAGAACGTGCATGGGGTCTATATTCTGGAAACACAACCGTCACTTATTGATGATCATTTGCATTAATTCTCTTTCAATCTTTTGAACACCCCAATACCTTAGCACTCGTACAGACTGATACTTCTCCTATGGCCGAATCAACTTTCTCCTCCACTGATCGAGCACACGAAGAGTTATATGATAATGTTGTTCCTCCTCGAAGGAACTTTCATGCATTAATTAGCCACCTTTATCCAGCTTTCCATATTCAGGTCATGGATGCCTTTGCAAATTATCAACCTTTGGATTACGAACACATTGCCCTTAATCTTTTGATTCAAAAACTTGCGAATATAGATACAAGAAGTTCTTCCTCTGACTCACCCTTGTACTTCGAAAAAACTGCTCCCAAACCTTTGATTCGGAAAGTTGCAAATATGGACTTGGGAAACTGTTCTTCACACACCTCTGCATGGGATAAAGCTGCAACTTCTTCCTCTTCTGAGGTTTCTGACTGGACAAGCTGGTCAACACTTGAGACTTGTGATTTGAGGGAACGAATCAACCATCATTTTGTTGAGTTCACTGACCCTTTAGAGTTCCTTCCTATGCTCGAAGTTTAGTGGTCTACCCCTACGTGCCCATTGACCATCGACGTAGTTTGGAGGTGAATCTGCTTGTAGCATGGTACACATCTTCCATGCCTACAAGGATAGTGCATGCCGCCCGACGCCCAGAAGAGGCACAAGGGTACAATCTATCATTCTTAGCCCAGAAGGCGAAGATTTGTTCTTCTGACTAACTTGATTATATTAATACCTTTGTTCCTTCTACCCCTGCTCCACTCCCTGAAATGGAAGCATCCACGTCTTCTCCTTTGCCAAGTCCTTGCTGGATAGAGAGACTAAGGTTTGCCCTCTCTATGGACAAGGTCTTTCCACCTTACAAGCCTCCGCCTTTCCCCACTCCAGCTGAGCAGAAACAAGCTCAACTTCTGCTTACGGCTTTCCGTAACAAGCCCACGGGGGGGACCTCGCTACAGTTCGGACTCGATTCTTGTCACGGTTCTTAATCTTGAACCAAAGAGTCCAAATCCGACAAATCATTTTGAGAAAACAGATTTTTGAAAGAAGTGCCAAACATGGACTGCTTTGCCAGATACAGAGTCGCCACCTAAATATTTTATTTTTGGGAAATTTAGGAAACCCTGACTCGTTGCCTAAGGCCACGTGTCCGTCATCACCAAAGTTGCCTCGGCTCGGGAACTTGGATACGATTGGGGAAGGTCACTTCGTGAGCACCCCCGCTCGCCCGATCAAAGATCGGCCTCTACTAACCATGATATCTAGTTTTGAAAACATTGTGCATTCTTATTTCGGTTATTAGCCTAGGATTACTATGTGATGCGCGCAGCATACAAGTATAGACCGGGTCGCCTGAATTGGAACAAAACATTTCATGTTTGTTTTTGAAAGATGGTTTGTGTAGACGCGCCCGTGGGCCTCGCTCTACAGTTCGGACTCCCTTTTTGTGTCGGTTCTAAATCTGAACCAAAGAGTCCAACTCTGGCAAATCGTTTTGAAGAAAAACAGATTTTGAAAAGAAGTGCCAAACATGGACTGCTTTGCCAGATACAGAGTCGCCACCTAAATATTTTTTATGGGGGAATTTAGGAAACCCTGACTCGGTGCCAAAGGCCACGTGTCCGTCATCACCAAAGTTGTCTTGGCTCGGGAGCTTGGGTACGATCGGGAAAGGTCAGCTATGAGCACCCCTTTTCGCCCGGTCCGAAGACCGGCCTCTACTAACCGTGATATCCGATTTTGAAAACTTTATGTGCTCTTATTCCAATTATTAACCTAGAATTACTATGTTATGCGCGCAGCAAACAAGTATAGACTAGATCGCCTAATTTGGAAATAAACATTGCATATCCGTTCGTTTTGAAAATGCTTTGGAGTTTGCTACTCGCAAGTAGGCTAAAACACGGATTTCAATGAGTTTTCCAACTCAAGCAACCCAACCTCCACCCACAGGCATTCAAGCAGTTATATCACATAAGCAGCTAGCCTCATGGTAATCATGCTATTATGGCAACACTCACACACATGCAAGGATGCTAAAACATAAAAGCTCACCTAGTACTCCAAGCCAAAACAATAAACTAGTTAGCAAACATGCATGTCCTAGTTCATGTTAAGTGGCTAATGCTACACAGGCACGGATGCAATTTAGAGTAGGCTCGGCTAACCCTAAAGATGGCATGTGAAATGCACTTTATTTGATGCACGAATTCAATTTGGAATTGAAAGTACGATGTAGTTTGTATGATGTACCGAGCCCGGTGCATGTTCGGACAAATGCATGGATGCACGCATGCATTGCATAAGGTATGCTAAAATAAACGTGCCCTAATACTAACCATTAAAAGCAGGTAAATAAAAGGGAGAAAGAAATGGGGGTTGGAAGACATACACCTACTCACACACACTTATTACAACTTTGCCCTCGCTCGGAGGGACCGAAAGAATATACAAATTAATTAACCACGCAAGCTAATTAAAATATTACAAATCAACTAAATTAATTAAATAAAATAATTAATCTAATTAAACAGTAAATCGCCTCGGGATGAGGGCCCAAAGACGCGCTCGGATCGGTTTCTAATCGCACTGCCATGCATGATTTGCCTCTGTTTCCTCTGCTCTCCTCCTCAGAAAATTACCAAAGTCCCAGGAGTGCCTCTCAGGGCACTGGGGATCACCATCGGCTGGGTGGGAAGGCTACCGGCTGAAGGAGGAGGCCACCGGCACTAGACTCATCCACCGGCTGCCAATTGACTGCCGATCGGCACTAAATAAAGGCTTGGGTCAAAATGCTGCAAAAACCCGCAACTCACAAAGAAGAGAGGACAACAACATGCATGGCAATGTAATTCAAAGCATGTATGCACCAAACACACTCCTTATTATGTTTTTGACTCAAAGGAAGATGTGCCTCGGTTCTCGGACCATCAATCACGCATTTCGATGCATGATGGCCCAAAGAAACAAGAGTGCAATTTCACTTTCAAATACATGCAAACCAAGTAAACATGAAAGGGTGCCAAACCTCTATCATTTTCATCTCAAGAGGCCAAGCATGCATGCTTATGCGATGCAACTCTAAGCATGTTATCTAGCATGCAACATGAACAATGCGAGCAAGCTAAACATGTTAGGCATACAACCTAAGCAAAGAGGCATATAAACCAAGCAATGGAGTGGACTAAAACATGAATTAGACTACTCCTAATTGGCCTAAAATCAGTGGCCAAAGTGCCTAGAAATGGAGACTAAACACACACACACACATGCAAGTGTTATGGTCCAAACCCAAGGCATAAACATGGCAACCCCCAAGCACACTTGGAGATACCAAACAAGGACAATAAACACATATTGTAAAGCTCTGAAAATCATGCAAAACATGGTGCCAAATCATGTAACAAAACAAGCCAAACAAAGCATGCAAATGGTCTAAGGTTCAAAGCAAATCAATGAGGCTTTGAACCACACTTAGCACAACCACACATGGCAATACTTAAACACTTAAAAACAGAGTTTTAACACATAAAACTAAGCCTAAGTGACCACCTAGATGGCATCTAGATGACATGAATCCAAAGGCATGCATTAAAGCCAAAACATGGAGCATTTAACACATACTCTTAAAGCATTAAAGAGGCATGCTAAGCAATCAAACAAACATGTGTGAAGGACTGAAATAGCATGCAAAATGGTTCCAAACCATCAAAAATGAAGCAAGCAAGGCATGCTACACACTCATGCTCTTAAGGCCAACAAGCCCAATGCAAAGAGGCTATATTAAACATGCTATGGTTGGCTCAAACAACATGAGACAGACCTAAAACATGGAAATATGAGCACAAAAACTTCACAAATGCAAGCCTAAAACATGCTAGAAGCTAAGGCATACAACCTAGGCATGTTAGAGGATCAAAAGGCATTACAAGGCAACTATGCTAAGCATGCATAAGGGACCTAAACCAACTCTTGGCAATGTCATATTAGGGCATAATAAACATAAAATGCAGCCAAGACATGCTCAACAAACAATCAAACATTATGCTCTCTCAAGAGGCCAAACTTGCCCTTTTCAAGGACATTAAGGAGAGGGGGTGGCCCTCTCCTTCTTGGGACTTCAAGGCATCATCTTCACCACTGAAATCCCTCAAGATTTCAGTGGTGAAGAGATCCTAACACCAAAGTCTCGGATCTCTCACAAAATGGCACAAAAAAGGGCCTTTTCAAGGCCTAAGGGTGGTCAAACTTGCTCAAACCACAAAACACTCTTAATAAACAATAAAGAGGCTTAAAAAATAGAACTTTTATGTGTTAAACACTAAGCACAAAAACAGTTCTAAGCTAGGCAAAAATGGAGTGCAAGAATGGGGTAAATAAAGTAAGTTTTGTTACCCTTGATGATCAACTCCAACAATGGGGATGTGTTGGTTTCCTTGAGCACCAAACCAGCTCCAAAGCTCCAAAACAAACCTCTGGACCTTCAAGAACCCAAGGAAGGTGAAACACTAGGTGTTGGTAAGCAAAAGTATGACACAAACACCTAGTGTACAAAACAAGAGAGAAGAAGAGAGATAGGATGTGTATCTATCCTAACCCTAAAAACCAGAGCTTGGCCTGTCTAAAATGTCTAAATTTTTGTAACCCTAAGCCAAGAAGAGGAGTGGTCCTCTTATAGGCAAGCAAAGCTTGCAAAGCTTACAAGCTAAGCTAACTAAGAGGGTCATCCCTCCATACACGTGTATGGAGGGGAACCAAAACTATACAGCTGTCTGAAAATATCTCATAAAGCAACTGCACAATGTCCGGCCAGCAAAGAGTGCCATTTTGGCAAAACTTAGTGCCGGTCGGCACAAAAGAGTGCCGGTCGGCACAATAAAGTGCCGATGGCAACACCAGCTAGCCGGTGGCCTCTAGCCACAGCCGGTGGTATGTGGGGGTGCCTCACAAAGCATTCCCTGCCCTTCCAAGGCAAAGCACAAGTGTTTGGTGCAAAACCAAACACAAAACAGCCAAGTTCGGAGGTCCTGAGGCAAGGCGCGTAGCCGAGAACTCCGGGAACTCCAAACAAACACAAACATGGATAATCACCGAGTGTCCAAGCGGTGACGTCCAAGTCTTGAGGACGGTCAAAAATTGGGTGTCTCTGGTTGCCCTCTTGATGAACTCGAAAGTCATAACAATGACGGGAGTGAATGTCAAAGCCCAGAGACGACCCATTTTTGACAAGGCCGAAGACTTGGACAAACATGCAAGACAAAACAAGGTATGCGCCCGAAGGCAGGGGCAAAATGCAAGACGATGCAAGAAGCCGAGCATAACTTATGATCATGCCAAGAAAGCTGTAATGAAGCACGCATGCAACAGTTATAAGCTAGCATACGCCAATCTACACTACAATGCAGAAAGGATGTAAGAGAATTATGTAATTCTCAAAACGTCTCACACGGAGGATAGAATACCTGTGCGGCTCGTCTGGTTGTGCTGGCCTCAAATGAGCCGTACATACAATATCGTGCCTGCAAAGAAAGCAAACTTAACAGGTACAATATTGTTAGCTATATGCATGGCAATGCGAAATGCATGCAAAATGATATGCACTATATACAAAGTGATGCATGAATAATGCAAGTGATAATGCAATGCAATTGAAACTATGCAAACTACATGCAAAGCAATTGAATCATGATTCAATCATGAGCGGTTCGAAACCACACAAATGTCAAGTAGATTGATGGAAGTAGCAAGTCCGTCTACCATAGAACGATGTCTGAACTATGAGTGATGTAGACGGACACAAGAACAAGTATTGGGTAGAATGACATAAGTGGGGTGACGACCCGCTGAGGAAAGAATAATGATCCTAATGCCGGATGCAACGATTACACTACAGTGTAATATGCGATTATGGCGCGCGGGCCAAACCGTATCTCGCTTAGGAAAGGCATGCACACGTACAAGCCATGTCTAACACAGAAAATGTGCCGCAACCTCAAACCAAGTTCATCAAGGAATAGGCGCGATGCACATGATCCATGCTTCAACGTGAAAAGTAAGGGCACATACCAGACCAAGCTCAACAAGGAAAGGCGCAAGCCATAGATGGAAGATGATGCAGTGGATGCATGCAACTACAATGCAATAGAAATGGATATTTACAGAAAATGCATGACATATGCACTATACTATAATGATGATGCATGACATATGCATGTTTTTTTTTTTGTTGTTTTGAATTTTTTGAAATGCATGACATATGCGATAGTATTAATGATGCATGACATGTGGATGTTTTTTTTTGTTTTGAATTTTTTGAAATGCATGACATATGCGATAGTATTAATGATGCATGTTAATGCAGTATGATGCAACGACTATGATTGCAGCTTTCCCTATTCTCCCAACAGGGCGATATACTAGGTTGGTTCGGTATCCAGAATTACCAAAATGAAATATGCCCTAACCTAACCATCATAAGCAGGTAAATAAAAGGGAAGAAAGACGTGGGGTTGGAAGACATACATCACACACACGCACACTTATTACAGTTGTGCCCTCGCTCGGAGGGTCCGAAAGAATAATACAGTCCCGAATAGTACAGTCCAAATAAATAATACAGTCCAAAATATGTACAAATTCCTAATCAATTACCAAAATTAACTAAGAAACATAATAAACTGGCATGCAAGCCAGGGACTGTCTTGACTCTTCTTCAGATGATGAATGATGCATATCCGGGTTGCCTTTGCGCGGAAATCCATGGTGATGCCCCAGTTAGCCTCTGTTTTGCAATGGTTTTTGGAAAGCGCGCCAAGCTCCAGAAGGTTGCTAATTCTTGATTTGCTGCAACAAAGAGCAGGAAAGGGGCATAGCAATGTATTTTCACATATGTATGCATGTCTCGATCATCGTGTCACCAATCACGCATATCGATGCATGATGGCCGAGGAGTCAAATTGCACAACTCAATATGGAATGAATGAACATAAAAGCACCACAAGACCGAGACTCCATCATGGATAATCTGGAGTGTCGGTGACTGGGAATTGAGACACATTTCGTCACTCAAAGTACGAAACATCCCTCGTTTCCCATGCTCGGGCTAACTCCTATCCCAAACACAATGCAATATGCATGACATGCATGAATGCAATCCTAATATGCAAACCTAGCATACGCAATGCTACAGACTAAAATGACATGCTCGATGCTCGATGTGACATGGCATATACAATGCTCTAAAGGCAACCTAGCATACACAATGCTATGAAATGAAATGGCATACACAATGCATAATGGGCTTACACCAATACAAGTGGACCTCAGCCACACTCACATAGAAGGCCATTAGATGAAAATGAGACGCTCGAGATGCGTGCACGCATGCACGCAGACCGAGGACCGATCCTAAGGCACAAATGCCACTCTAACAAGACATGGCAAGGCATGGAATATGACATACTAGCATGAAAATTTCAGCACTAAAATATGATGCAAAACAGCCCCGAATCATGGAAACATGACACCCGATGCATGGAATGGCCCCGAAATGCAAAACTAGGTACATGGAATGGCTTACAGCTATACAAAGCATGCATTATTTGAACATGAGACCTAAATACAGAATCAAGGAAATCCCAAAATAAGAATATTTACAGTTTTAAGAAAGGCCAAAAAGTGAACACAAATGAGGCTAAGCTAGCATGCAAAAATGGGCCAAAAGAGGGACAAAGAAGCAAGTGATGCTTGATGGCCTCAAAAACAAGAGGGTCCTTCAACAATGTTGAATAAGGGCCCAAAATATGGCATTTTACAGTTTATGATCAAACTCAAAACAGTGCACAAACATGCCTAAAATACTATGCAAAATAAGGCCAAAACAGAGTATAAACACAAGGTGAAAAAAGGATGCCTCAAAAAATAAAAGACCCTTAATGAAACATGAAGAGGGAGTCAAAATAATTCCATTTACAGTTTGGATCAGAGACCAAAAACAGAAGCATAAGGGGCTAACAAATCATGCAAAAATGAGGCCAAGAAAGGGGTAAAGAGGCAAGTGGAAAATGGAAGCCTCAAACAGTGATGAGCCCTTCAACAATGTTGAATAAGAGCTCAAAATAAGCTAAATTACAGTTTAAAACAGAGCCCAAAATAGTTTAAATATAGGCCAAAAATGCTATGCAAGAAAGAGGGATACAAGAGGGGTAATGAAGCAAGTGCCAAAGGGAAGCCTCAAACAGTGAGAGGCCCTTAAACAAACATGAAGAAGAGCTCAAAAAAATTCTATTTTCAGTTAGGGTCGGAGCCCAAAAGTGTAAGAAAGAATGGCTAAGAAAGTATGCAAAAATGAACTCAAAAGAGGGGAAATGTCACTCACCCTTGAAGACCAAACTTTAGCAAACTCTTGGCTTGAGAAATGATACCTCCTAAGCTTTGAAAAGATCCTCCAAGATGCTGGAATGGAGTAGTGGTGTGGTGCTAGGTGGTGGTGTGAAAATGGTGTAGGGTTTGGAAGGTTTTGATGCTTGAATGAGAGAGAGGGAGAGATATAATGCAAGAGGCTCTTAAGCAAATTTTCTAACCCCTAAACCAGAGTTGGGGCTGCTGGATATATAGACAAAAGGGTGGAAAAGAGGAGGAAAAATGGGGGGGAAAACATTCAAGTTTCCCCCCAAAATTTTGGCCCCCCGTATACAAAATCTGGGGGGGAAAATGATGCATTTTTTGAATGTACTCACTGAGAGGAGCAAGGCCGGCCAAGTATTGAGGTTGCAGGTGGCCGGCCGGCCCTCCCCATGGCCGGCTGGCCAAGGGTCAAAAAGGCCAAGTGTAATTAGTGGCCGGCCACCACAAATTGGTGGCCTCCCATGTGTGCTCAACACAGCCCTGTGGTCAAAAACTGGAGAAGGTGAACCAGGAGAGAGAACAACCCACTTTTCAAAGGGGTTCAAAAGGTTCAAAAGGAATTACTAGCCGGCCATGTGATATTTGTGGCCTCCCAGATGTCTACAACACAAATATGGGGTTTGGGGTGCAAGAAAATGGCCCAAAGGTGGTCAACATTGGCTTTGAAGTGAGAAAAACGGGCGTCGGAGGGCAACGAAGGAATAAAACTGGTTGTGAGCACAATTACTAGCCTCCCACCCTTCTGTGACCTTCCTAGCAATGAAACAGAGGTCCCTGCCAAAAATGAACCAAAACCGATGCAAAATGAAGGTTCGGGGGCCGAAACGCGCAGCCCGGGGCCCCGAAAACTGACTATTAGGCACCGGAAGTGGTGTTCGACCACGAAGTTGGTCTCTCAGACCACAGTGTCCCTTGAAAGGGAGGAAATAAGATACATGCCAAAAACCGGAGCGAACGGAGGTGGTTAGGCGGTCCCGAACTGAGGCACACGGCCAACGGCTCCGAAAACCGAGAACCAGGCTCCGAAATGGGCAAAATGGCCTACGACCACGAAACGTAGCCTACGGCCACTGAGAGATGATCTACGAGACCTCTCCCTCCCTTCGAGAAGAGAAACAGAGAAAATCGAGCCTGGTTCGCAAACCAAGGCAAAGCATGAAATAGTCCGGAAGTGCGGAGGCAAGGCTCGCAGCCGAGACTCTGAAACTTCTAAACGAGCACGATATGCAACATCACCAAGCGCTCAATTGGTGACGTCTGAGTCTTAAGATCGGTCAAAAATGGGGTGTCTACACTTTCTCTCACTTACCCTTCAATGTCCTTGACGATGAAGTCTCTCTCAAAAACCTTCGATGGGCTTGTGACATTTTGACTCGAGGTCATGTCCTCAATCCCCTTGCCCAAGCAGAGCTTCACATGTTTTTGGACCAACTTCCGTTGCTCCTCCACTGGCATCGAACCTCCATGGCCACCACACAATCTTTAGACCAACTCTCGTCCCTTCGAATTCATGCCCAGTACGAAGCAGAGAACTTCATTGAAGAATTCGATGATTTCAAGAATAAAGATTCTACGTACTGGGATGACTTGGATATAGACGAATTGGAACAAAGATTGAGAGAAGTGGCTTTCGAAATAAAGGCTGAAGAGCTCTACTACGAAGTGAGAGCACATCAACTCATGCAGCCAATGTTAGAAGAAATAGAGGATAGAATAAAGAAAGAACAGAAATTCATTGATCATAGTTGGACTAAATTTCATGATCTTGTTATTTATTCCATTCCCTATTCGTATGAGCTTGAGTTTGTACCCAAATAGGGCCATTCGATGTAATTCCTTTTGCTTTAATACAACTAAAACTTTTCCTTGGTTTGGCATTGTCTCCATTTGTCTTTAAAAGCAAATTCAGGACTTCGAACTGAACAATCTCATCCTTCGAACCTGGACTCAATTGTTTTAAATGAAACACTACAAAGAACCAATTATGAACTTTTCCAATTTATGGACTAAAGTTGACAATTTTGGCTATTTTTCAATTAGAATCAGTACTTCGAATCTAGCAATCTCACACTTAAAGCTTGTCTCAACCATAACCAACATCTGATCATGGTTAGTATGATCAATTAGTTTTAAATTGACCATCTTTTGCTTCGAACAACAGTTGTTTCGAACTCCAATTCCCATCCTTAAGGAGTCTCGAGTTTTGCCTCAAAGGACATTACTTTCGTTAAGAAACCTAAAACAGGCCTTTAAAACCTTTGAAGTAAAACAAATACGTGAGTATTCTTACATTTTTAAGTACGGAAATGTGCTTCGAAGCTGACTTCTTTGTTTCAAAGCCATTGTTTTTTGGCTTTTGGAGCCAAAATCTGGTTTTAAAGCCAAATATTTTACTTCGAAGCTAGCCTCAACATCCGGGCTGTGTTTTTTCCTCCAAATACTATCAATATTTGAAGAAAACTCTTCGTATTCGTACTTTTAGTGCTTAATGAACCAAGCGTTTATATATCCCCCAAACACAAAGGCTTTTGAAACGCTTTTATTTCGTGTTCTGAAATCATTTGCTCGCTCAACACACAAACCCTTCTTTCCACTCGCTCCCTTGCTGCCAATGGATCCTTCCTCTCTAAAAGTACTTGCGGGTGACCGTATCAGCCCAACTATGGCTTTGAAAAAATGTATCGACGAAGAAATCGCCAAGCTAACATCTGGTGAGTCAAGCACCATAGATGGACGTCTCTTCATTCCTCGTCACAGTAATAAACAGGAGTACGTCCTAGGTCCTATTTTTCGGGAAGCTCCTGCTCAACTTTTGGCTCTATACCCTCGTTTGGAGGACCATTTTCTTCTTTATGAAGGAGGGCTTGATTGGGGGAATTGGAGGATGACCCGGCCTCATCGTTGATGGCCGACATTGAGGACTGAATGGGAAGAATGGTATGATAGAGTTGTGCCTGCGAGAGAAGATGACCTGCAAGAGCTCTGTATCCTCGATGCTCTTCGTGTTTCTAGGTTCCTCATTCCTGAGGACCCCTTTTTGATTCCTGCTGCTTTATGCTTTTGGAATATGGCTTTTAATTTCTTCCAATTTCGGTGCGGTATGATGGCCTCCAGCGTTCTTGATATTTGCCATCTCTTAGGGCTTTCGCCTATTGGCTCTCCTTTTACTCCCAATTACCCAGACCTCCCTATCAAATTTTCCCTTCTAACCCTAAACTCCTATTACAGCGACTTCGTAAAGGCTGAAAATAAAAGGGAAGGCCCCGTGAGAGACAGAGAACTATTTTCCTTCATTTTGTACTGGTTGTGCAAATTTTTCTTTTGCACCTCATCTCAGAGGATTATGCCTGAGTTCGCTTCTCTTGCGAACGCACTTGTCTTGAAAAAACACATAACTCTTGCTCCTTATCTTTTAGGTCATGTCTATAGAGCTTGCTCCCAATTTTGCGAAAAACCTCTTGATGTTAACCAAGGAGGTCCCCTCTGGGTGCTCCAACTCCGGCTCTTCGCCTATTTCACTGACTTGCACCCAAAATGTCTAAAATTCCTTATTCAGGATCCTAATACTTATGGGGAAAAGTATGCCAGGATTGCTCTCTATCCTGCCTCCTTTGCTTATTACCTTACTTTCTTTCACCAACTCCCTATTTCTCCATCTGCCACCTTCTTTTGTCCTTTTGATGCCACTAAAGGTCCTGTTTGGCTGCAAACCTTTTTGGCTGATAAGGAGTGCTCCACCTCATCACACGAAGATATATGGGCTTCAATTTTGCTACCGAGGGAGTTGTTTATTAGCACTTTAAACCCTCAAGCTTATAAATGCATATCTGAGGTGTACTGCCCTTCTCAGTTTGCTAGACAATTTGGGCTCACTCAAGAGATACCTGTTCCATTTTGTAGTCTCTCGAATGTCCACCTCACGGCTAGAGACCTAAGAATATCCAAGTCAAAACTAGAGGCGGCAACATTCAAACTGCTGAAGGAATTGAGTGAATTCAAATTTGTCCCCTTTCTTCCTTCTGGCTTAGTCTTGCAAAGATTCCAGAACTGGTGGTCAGCCAACATGGAAGTGTGCCTATCTGTACACCCTCATGATTTACTGATAGGATTAGGAGTGCCTTCGAAGACTAAATCAGTAACAGTTGAGAACAGTCCTCCTCTTTTTGCAGCTACCACAACTTCTCCTGCTTCAAAGAAGGGTAAGCATTTCTAAGTTCCTCTTTCCTTTAACTCTTTTGTTTGTCTCCTCTATATTCACACATTTTGGTGCAGGGTCTCCACAAGAAGAATCTCTTAAAAGAGCTGAAACTCTAGCTGCTCTTAAGGCCAGACAACAGCAGAAAAAGAAAAGAAAAATGGTACTCACTCCTAAAGAATCTGAATCTCAAAATGAAGAGAGAGAGATTGAGCAAGAGCAAGAAACACCATTACAAAGAAAAAAGAGAACAAGGGTGGCTGCCCTCTCTTTTGATTTGGTCGAAGATCCTAATTCCGAGACAGTTGACAAAGCAATGGAAAAGGAGCTTACTTCTGAAGAACTTGATCCCCAAATTGAAGAGAGAGAGGTTGAGAAGAAGCCAGTAGTATCATTGCCAAGAAGGAAGAGAAAGAAAGTGACTGTTCCTGCTACTGACTTGGTTGAAGATCCTATCCATGAAGCTGCTGCCAAGGCAGTAGAACAAGAACATTCCAAAGCAATGATTGTCTTTGAGAGGGCTGAGAAGATACGGCAGCAACAATTTCTAAGAGACGAAGCTACTGCTGCTGATGCACTACAAAGGAAAACTGCACGAAGGCAACAAACTGCTGTACATTACTCCCTTCGTAGCTCTCCCATCATTGCCAATACTTCTGGAACAAGTAATTTCTCTCCAGCTTCTGCTGTTTTTCCTTATCGAATTTTGACATTGAAGCTTGACATTACGTTTCTTCCTTTTTGCAGCAACAACTACTGAGGCTATACTTCCAATGAGGACTCCCTCAATTTCAGTTGAAGTTGATCAAATGCAAAATGTAAGGACTATTCAAATATTACTCCCACTTCCAAAGCCTGCATTTGATATACCTTCTTTGAGTCCTAGCATTCTTGTAACTCTTTCTTCTGGTCTGACTCCATATCTTCCCTATCTAACCTTTGACCTGTCTCAATTTACTTCTCATTTGGGCCCTGCTCTTCCTTCCCCTTCTAAGGAAATTTCAACCATTACCTCTTCTTCGAAGGTATCTAATTCCCCAATTGAGGGTGCCGATAGTTCTCCAACTCATAGTTCATTACCTTTGCCTACTTCCAGCCCATCTTCACTTGATTCATTGGTGGCTAAGACCATAGAGACTGCCAAAGATGCTCCATCCATTTCTCCTATCCTCATGCAGTCCTTTATACCTTCTACCACAACTCTCTCTACAACTCTCATGTCTACGGATGAGGTAGACATCTTCGAAGTCAGGCTAGCCAGTCTCTTCGATGTACCCTCTATCTCTTCAATAATCAATTTTGAAGCTGAGCCATTAGTTTTGGCCGACTCCTTGCTACAAATTCTTGAAAGCTCTCCTTTCTCCAGCAACAAGCCTTCTGCACCTTTGATGGGCTTAGACACCTGCCTGGAACTGTTAATCTCCTTTTCAAGGCTCCCCTTCGAGGCTTTGTAAAGGCCTACAATAAGAGATGGGTTCCTCCAGTGCTGCAAAGTTGCTGAACACTCAGGCATGGATGTCTCAAGTCATTTATCCCAGGCAGCAGCTACTATCGACTTCTATATCAGCATTTGCCATGCTGCCAAAGCTGCGGAGGAGAAATTGGCTAGAGACCAGAGTTTTTTTTTCCAAGTACATACTGAAATCTTAGAGTTCAATGAACAATACTTCTCTGCCTCTCACTTTCGAGTTCAGCTGCTGGAGAAGAAAGCTCAACTTGAAGAGGAGCTATCTGCAGTGAACCAGGCCTTAGTCCGAACTAATACCAAATTGCAAATCACCAACCAAGGACTGGCCGATCGAAAAGAAGAAATGGCTGCAGCTATTCAACTATTTTCATCACTTAACAATAGGAAATCTGTTATAAAAGAACAATTAAGACATTGTAATGATTTTTGGGCCAATTTGTGGCAAAATGTACTTAACTCTTTATGAAAAACAAATTCTTGTCTATCATCTGAGTAGTCTTGTGTTCTTATACTTGGTGTTTATTTTATTCCATGTGTTTCCCAAATTGTTAGAAAATAAGGCTTCAAATATCTGCCATTAATTTTTTTGGGATGTACATAACCATTCAAATTTATCAAATGGTATGCTCCAAAAGGCAGAACTTTATGAATTTGATATGGTCCTTCCCAGTTAGGTGACCACTTGCCAAACTTATGGCTGTTAATTCCTATTGGGAGTATTGTCTTCCATACCAAATCACCTTCATCAGAGCCAATGTGTTTGACTTTCTTATTATAATTCTTGGCTGCTTTCTTCTTTTGGAAAAGAATGCTATTTAATGTTAGAACTCTAACTTCATCTATGCTTTCTAACTCCAAGCACATAGTTTGATGGTATCGCTCAGGATCTAACTGATCTTGGCATCTTACCCTCAAAGATTTAACATTGATCTCCACAGGTAACACTGCATCATGCTCATATACTAAGGCATAAGGGGTGACTCATGTGCTTGACCTTGGGGAAGTTCTGTAAGCCCATAACACATCCAACAATAAGTTATGCCAATCCCTGGGATTGTCCTCCACAACCTTTTGTATTCCTTTTTTCAAGGACTTATTGGATGATTCAGCTTGACCATTGGCTTATGCATAATATGGGGTGGAATTAACGAGACTAATTCCAAATTCTGCCACAAAGGACTTCATAATTTTCCCATCAAACACCGTCCCATTATCCACAGTTATAGTTTGTGGGATGCCAAATCTATGGATTAGATCCTTAATAAATCCAATAACCTCAGTCTAGTCTACAGCCTTGTATGGCTTAGTTTCGACCCACTTAGTGAAGTAATCAGTGACCACTAGAATGAAACAATGATGCTTCGAAGAAGGTGTGTGTATTTTCCCCATCATATCCATGGCCCATCCTCTGAATAGCCAAGGCTTCACTACTGCATGTAGGTCAGTTATGGGCACATGCCTTATTATGCCATGCTTCTGGCATACCTGACAACCCTTTGCATACTCTATGCAGTCTTTAAAGATAGTTGGCCAATAGTAGGAATGCCTTCGAAACAACCATCTCATCTTCACACCAGGCTAATGAGCACCACAGATGCCTTCATGAACCTCAGCTATAGCTGTTAATGCTTCTTTTGGGCCTAAACATTCCAACAATAAGCCATCTCCCCTCCCTTTTGTAGAGAGCATTACCATATATCATATATTGCATAGACTGCAATTTAATTTTCTTGCTGGCCTTTGAAGATGGACCAGCCAAGTACTGCATTATTGGATGCCTCCAATCTTGTTCTTGTAAGTCATTATGATTGACTTCCAAAACCACATTCCTTTTATTCAAAGGTGGTATCAATTTCTGATATGTTGCTTGGCTTATGTTCCTTTGGGCATTATCCCTTCTCTTGAAGTTCGAAGCTTTCTGAGCTACATCATTAGCTCTATTATTCAAGAATCTTGGAACATGAGTCATATTTGCTATTTGAAATTGAGAAAGCAGATGTAATGCAACAACATAGTATGGTAAAATGCTTATGCTTTGACACTTGAAAATCCCTTTCACTTGATTAACCACCAATTGAGAATCTCCAAATATGTCAACTGCATGAACTTGTAATCCAATAAGAATTTCTAGTCCCACTATTAAGGCTTCATATTCAGCTTGATTATTAGAACAGGTAGCTTCATCTACTCTGAAACTATGTGTGGTCTCTACCCCTTGTGGAGATCTAATCACAATACCAATTCCAGTTAAACCATTGGCTTTCAACCCATCGAACCACATCTGCCATGGCTCAACACTAGCCATACCAAGTTCCATTATGTCTTGGCTCTCTGTTTGAGATGAATGGTCTGCCAAAAAATTGGCTAAAACTTGCCCTTTTACTGCCCTTTCAGGGACATATTCTAGATGAAATTCTGGTAAGGCTAGTATCCACTTGTCAATTCTTCCCCTCAACATAGGTCTAGATAACATGTACTTAACCAAATCTGTGTTTGCAATTACCAAGACAATTGTAGGTAAAAGATAGTATCTTAATTTCATTGCAGCAAAATATAAAGCAAGACACAGCTTTTTAACAGTTGAATATTTACATTCACAAGAATTTAAAAACCTACTAAGGTAATAAACAGTTTGCTCCTTGCCTTCTTCATTATCTTGGGCCAAGAAAGCTCCCAATGAATCTTCTGCTGCAGCTATGTACAACTTCAAGGGCTTATCACCCTTTGGTGGCATCAGCACTGGAGGGTTGGCCAAGTAGGCTTTGATACCTTCGAAAGCAATTTGATGCTCTGCTGTCCACACAAATTCCTCTTCATCTTTCAGTGTTAACAAGGAAGAAAATACTTTAGTTTTCCCTGCAGTGTTAGAAATGAACCTTCGAAGAAAGTTAACCTGTCCAAGGAACCTTTGTAATTCTTTCTTACTTGATGGAGGCCTGGCTTCAATGATGGCTTTAGCTTTATTCTGATCAATCTGTATTCCTTTCTTGTGCACTACATAACCCAAGAAATTTCCAGATGACACACCAAAAGCATACTTAAGGGGATTGAGTTTTAACTTAAACCTCCTCATTCTTTCAAAAGCTGCTTCTAAATGAAACAGATGCTCCTCCATGGACTGAGATTTCACTACAATGTCATCAATATAACACTCTAAATACCCTTCAATGAGGTCATAAAAGATAGTGTTCATAGCCCTTTGATACGTAGCTTCAGCATTCTTCAGGCCAAATGGCATTTTAACCCATTCGAAAGTGCCAATATTTACAGGACATCTGAATGTTGTCTTGTGGACATCCTCCTCTGCAATGCAGATCTGGTTATAACCAGAGTGCCCATCCATCATTGATAAAACTTGATGCCCTACTGAACTGTCTACCAGCAGATCCACTATAGGCATAGGGTACTCATCTTTTGGAGTTGCTAAATTCAAGTTTCTGAAATCAATGCATACCCTCATTTTACCGTTCTTCTTAACCACAGGCACAATATTAGATAGCCATTCCACATACCTGGCTGTCCTAATAAAGCCTGCTTTGAGTAGTTTAAGAATCTCCTCCTTGACTTTCTGAATTACTTCTGGACTCATTCTTCTTGGTTTTTGCTTGTATGGCTTGAAGTTAAGTTTCATAGGGAGCCTATGTTCCACTAATGACCTATCCAATCCTGGTAGTTCATTATAAGACCATGCAAAGCAATCTTTATATTTCTTTAGAACAACCAACAACTGGTCCCTGTTCAGAACATTCAGACAAGCACTTATGTAGGTGGGCTGCTGCATAGAATCTTTCCCTAAATTTACTTTTTCTAAGGGGTCTTGTGTCTGAGAACTTACTGAAGCTTCTTCTTTGATTTCTTCTATCTTCGAAGCAATCTCCCTACTTTGTTCTGCTCTCAGGTTCTTTAATTCAACATCTTTGCCCTCCTCCTCATAGACAAAGTCTGTCTACAAGGCTTCCTCTTCCTGTATCTCCTGGACTTTTGTTTCAATGTCCAATGCACAGTATTTATCAAGGGTCAAAACTTTGACCTGTTGCTGCTTCTGCTTGCAACCAATTATCATGGCTTCTCTCTCTTGTTCCTGTACTTTCTGGACTATTGATTTTACATCCAATGTTGAGAATTTAATTAGAGCCAAAGACTTGGCTTCTTGTGTTTCATTTCTTTGCCTACAACTAGGCATCATTGTCATTCTTAACAACAACCTCCTCATCAGCACCCTCCTGGACTAAGTGCTTCAGGTGTGTCACTTCCTCATCAGCCATCACTTCGGCTGAGCCATCAGGTTTCCTTAGTATACTGAGTGGTGTCACTCCCTCAATATACAGTTTGGCCTCTGCGAAGTCTGCACAGGCTATGAAAGGTTGAGGATCTGCATCAATTTCCTCTGTCTTTCCATTGCCTAAGGCCATCATAATTTTCTGATGCAAAGAGGAATGCACACATTTGTTAGTGTGAATCCAATCTCTTCCAAGTAAAGCATTGTATTTAGCATTACTATCGATTACGAAGAATGCAGTCATGCAGTCCCTGGTTCCCACACTCAGGTTGATGGGTAGAATTCCCTGAGCCATCTGTTTGTCTCCAACAAAGCCAGTGATGGTTGTGCTGGTTGGGATTAACCTAGGATTCTTTTTCCCTAGTTTCTTCAAAGAAGATTTCGGTAGTAAATTCACTGCTGCCCCATTATTTATCAGGACTCGGTTCAATTGTATCACATCGAAGAAAGCCTTGATGTACAAAGGCTTGACATGTTGTGTCATAGAATTCGAGAGATACTCAAAAGGATATGAAAAGTTAATGCTCACCTCTTCTTCACTCTCATATTCAGTTTCCATTGGGGTAGCCATTCCAGAATCATCTTGTACCATACTCACTTGTGAGTCTTCACTAGAGACAGGAATAGGATCAATTTCTTGACCATCTTGGTCCTCATCTCCAGCCTGGAACTCATGAGGCAGTATGTGTACCATATTGACTGATACTAGAGGAAATGAGCCAAATTGGATGGTTGGTTGTACCTGTTTTCCCTCTTGGCCACCTTTTTCAGTTAGTTCAGAAGCATCCTCCATGCTGCACTCTGGCACTTCGTTGTTAACTGATTCCTTCGAAGGATCTTTCTCAACTGGTTTTTCAACCAAAATGTTTGCTCAGCCATGAAGGCTTCGAACATTTCTTCCTCCACCATTTCTTTCTTTTGGCTTATGTCAATTTCTTCTTCTGTCTCGCTACCACTCTCCATCAGAGCTTTCTCCAATCCTGCTAAGCTAGATTTCTCTCTGGCTTTTAATTCAGAATAAACCTTGGCCAACTGTTCTCTGCTGCAACCCACCTTGCTTTGTAGAGTTGTCTTTGGAGAATGGTCTGACTTTGGAGTCTTCTTTCCTTCTGTCTGAACCAATGAAGAGCTCTCTCTATTTTCTTTCATATCTTTCTGGTACTGAGTGTACCTGCGCTGAATCTTTTTCATTTGTGATCTCGAAATGATTGGGACCATGTCTGGTTCCTTCGTCTTTGGGTGTTTAAGCAATACCCAATTGTTCGGAGCCACTAAAGAAGGTTTAACCATCCTTCCTTGGTTTCCAACATCTCTCTGAGTGGGCATTTCCCTAGGTTTGTTCTGCATCACAAACCAATCCGGAACTCCAGGTACCCACGAACTTACTAACTCAGATGTTGAACTGCTTCTTTCTACCTTCGAAGCCATCTTCGAAGCTGGCTGTGAGGGCACTTGCTTGGTCTTGACCTCATGTTTCAAGCCTGATTCAGGCCTTCGATGAAGGTGGCCACTTTCTATCCTGCGTGAGGTTGGTCTAGGGAGCCAATCTTTGGCTTTGATCCCATAACCTGAACTCTTCTCCAGTCTTCTTTCAGAATGACTACTCTCTATTTTGTAATAGTTAGGTGGCCTGGACTCATACAAGGGCCTCTTGCCTTTAGCATGCATTCTATCGACTGCTAGTTCAACTACCAATGGTTGTTGCCTAACACTAGCCGGATAAGGCCTTTTGTTATAAGCATTGGTTGGTTTAGGGCATCTCTGCACATCCTTGTAGTATTGCTTCCCATCAATTGGAAGCCGCTTTAACCATTTATAACTCAGTCTGCACCTGGGACACATCCTTTGCATTACTGCTACCTCTAGGGAATCATCATCCAATGATTCTTCATCAGAGTGTTCGCTCTGGTGTGAGAAACCTTGTCCAATAACTGGCAGATTTCTGGTGTCCTTTTTGATAGTTGTCTGGTTAGCAACATGCATCTGCACATTGACTTCTTTCAATTCTGTCAAGGACAAGTTCTGGAAGTCTGACATAATGACATTGGCTGCCACCTCTCCAACTTCTGGAAATGGATTACTGTCGATCCCCATGGCTTTTTCTGCTTTGGCTGGGAATTTCAAACTTCCTTTCCGACTTTGTTCTTGGATCCTGTCTCGAAAAACAATGCAGTTTTTAGTCAAGTGAGACCAAGAGTTATGTCATTTATAATATACTTTTCCCTTAAGTTCATCTGAAGATGGCAGTTTTACTCATTTAGGTAACTTAAGGAAGTTGGCCGCAAGCAAATGATCAAAAATGTCATCTGCCTTTGTTAAATTGAAAGAGTACTTTCTGTGAAGGTCTTTCTTTTTAAACTACTAGTCAATTGTTGTATACTTATAAATTTATGCCTCACAGATCACAGGTTCTTTGCCCACAATCTCTACTGCATCGATCTCATAATTAGGATCTCTATAATATGTCTTGTACGATGCATTATTTCGATCTTGTTTCTCCTCTAGTAATGCTTCATACCTAGACACCTTATAGGTTAGTTCCACCAAATCTTTGAATTCAGTTGAGTCAAACTTCTTTCGAAGCCTAAACACTAATCCATTTTGAGCCAATCTTACGAATTCTGGCTCTGGCAAGATGACTCTACATTTATTTCGAGCCCTTCTAAATCTAGCAATAAACTGAGTAGCCTTTTCTTCAGGCCTTTGACTCAATCTTGCCAAGTCTGCCATGGAAACCTCTGGCTCTGATTAGAAGAATTAGGCATGAAATGCCTCTTCCATTTGTTGCCAAGTTTGAATGGAGCCAGGTGTAAGGTTGATGTACCATACAAATGCTCCCCCAGTTAGAGAATTTGGGAATAATCTTAGTTTCATATAGTCATGATTAGTAAATTCACCGCATTGAGCAGCAAACCTAGCAATATGCTCTACTGTTGATTGGTTTCCACTCCCATAGAAAAGGGTAAAATCTAGTATCCTGAACCCCCTTGGGTATTAATGTACCCGATCTACCCATTCTGGGTATGGTTTTCTGTATACAGGAGTCCGGACCCCTCAAGCCATCGGTCCACACATCTCCCTAACAATATTAGCAATTTGGTCCTTAGGAACCATATTTTGTGCCTGGTGAACCACTACTGGAGGGACAAACACAGGATTTGGTGGACAAACTTGTGCTTGTGGTCCTCTTGGTCCATAAGGTGGTACATTTGGGACTGGTTGTCCCTGTGGTGCAGGTTGCTGTTGGGGGTGTGGGTAACCCCTTTGAGCCTATCCTGCGAAAGGAGATGCGAAAGATGCTGGAACAAGTGTTGTGTCTCTTCCATTTGCAGGCAAACCTTCCAATCCCCCGGGTATAAATTTGAATAAGGGATTAATGAACCCCCTTGTACCAGGTATGGCTTCGAACATGAGATTTGTGACCATTCTTATGCCAGTTTCTTGTACTTGGCCAGATCCACCAATTTGTATGGCTTCATTGTTGAGTACTGAGGTATTTTGACCTGCTATAGGCCTCAAAATGGGTTCATGCCAAAACTGAGGTGATGGTCTTTCGTAGTTCTGATTACTAGTTTGACCATTAGAATGTCTATTAACTTGCATAGGCTGTTTATCTCTAGCCAATCTTTGTTGAGGGACATTTAAAACTTTCTCGATGTGTCTTGTGTTTGTTGGTTGGTGGTTATTCATTCAATCCAAAAAAGATGTTGTCCACCTTTCCATTGTGTTCATTAATTGCTGTCCCATGGCATCTACTAGGCCATCCCATGGATTTATTGGATGAGTAGATGGAACAGTGGATGGTCCAATTCCTTGGTTTCGTCCAATACTATGAATATGTTGTTCTTATCCTGAAGTACTGGTCTGTTCAACCATAGGTTCTGATAATATGGGAATTTTCACAGGATGTGTTACCACATTATCCTCTAGATTAGGTATTTCTACCTCTCCTTCTACACCTTCTTCCAAGCGTTCATTTTCTCATTATCTTCTTCGTCTAGCCATTTTAATATGTCCCACTGGGCGTGCCAAAAATATATGTTGGCTTTTTGGCTTTCGAAGGGTATTTTTATAAATGCGACCGTGCCAGCAAAAATCAATCAGTCCTTACAGAAATGTTAATTGCCAATCAATTATCAGACGATTGCGTTTTAGTTCTTTCAGCCTCAATGAAGAAGACTTTTACTGGTGGCTTGACTTAGGAAAAATTAAGCAAAATAACAGTTAAATGAAGAGCAATTGAAGTATTTCATTAGAATGAAAACTTACAATGATCCAAACTCAGCCTCGTAGAGGTTTACAGCAACGATCTACTTGAAACTACTCCTATGAATGAAGTGCAGTGCAAGAATTTAAAGTACAGGAATGTAAAGAGCAGGAATTTAAAGAACTGGAAATGTAAAGACTGGAAATGTAAAACTGGAAAAGAAAATATATAAAGTAAAACTGGTTTGTATGATCTGAGTCTGGGGCTTTTTTCTGGGGTCTTCCCCGCTATTTATACTTCTCAAGGATGACCATCGAATTGCACTTCAAACCGTTGATCATGCTGCCTTATAAGTAGTTCCACTACGCCATCACTTGCAGTTAGGCTTCCCTCCTATATTTGAATTTGAATCTGAGTAACCGTTGAAGTTACATCACATTGCACCTCTTTATTGATCCAATGTTACTCAGATCACGTGAGAACCAATACTAACTGTCACGTGTACGATCAGGATCGAAGACTTGAATAGTCTTTCTATATTACTTTTATTCTGTCACGTGTTGAATTGAAATTGACTTGTACAAAATATGCAGCCAACAATAATAAAAAAACTCATTAACCAGAGATTCCCGCATAACCCAAAAAAGAAAAGTTATGTGCACTTGGGCCACAAGAAAATATAGCTGAACAAATTTGTGGTTGAAGCATTATAAACTTTTTAGGATTGGTTTGGATGTGAGTTGGGTTTATTATTATTTTAATGTGTTGTTAAAAAGTTTCGTTTAAAATAAATTTTTTAATTTTTTTAATTTTTATAAAAAAAATAATAATTATAATTTAAATGAAATATTTTATTTTTTTATTATTTTAACAAAAAAAAATTCGTTTAACTTGTGCCGAACCAGGGTCGAATGACATGATTTGAGCAAGTATGATTCGATGAATAACAAAAACAGTGTTGAGAAACAGTAATGATTTAAATTATTTATTTTAATATTTTAATAAAATATTAATGATATAGTAATAAATAAAAAAAATAAAATAAAAATAAATCAAGACTAAAATATCACACTATAAATGAAACTCACTACTAATGTATTAAAGTTACTTTTAAAACTCAAAAATTAGAAGTGTGAAACATTTTTCGTTGAAAAAGCAGACAAAACAGAAAAAACAAAAGTATGGAGTCGGTAGCCAATAATTTAGCATAGGTGATTACATGATGGGACACAAGAGCTGCCAACCATGAAAACAGGGCCCTTGTTTTTAGTTGTTTCAACGTGGCACCTCATCAGTGCCGACCGAGGGCATGGCCAACCAGCCTATGGTTTAAAGCTACTAAAATAGACTTAAAAAAGGACTTCTGTTATTATGATTTAGTGTAATAAATTATGTGTATTTTAAATTTAATAAACATTTAAAGACTATTCAAATTAATTTAAAATAAATTGATCATTAAAAAATTAAAAAGCCTATTTAAAAAAATTAACATTATTATCTATTGAAAATAGACTTAAAAAAAGGTCCCATTCTATTATAGTTTATTATAATATATTAAGTATATTTTAAATCAAAAAAAAATTAAAGAAAACTCAAACTAATTTAAAATAAATTGATCTATTAAAAAATTGAAAGGTCCATTTAAAATAATTAGTATTATTATTCATGATTTTGTAAAAAAATTAGATTATGCAAGTATGATTGATTTATTTACTTCTAAAAATGTAAGAAAAGCGAGAATCAAGCGACACTTGCTAATTGTTGTAATGTAATACGAAGTATCTTTTGTAATTTTGATATAAATCTTTTATCTTTTATCTTCATTTTTTTTTCATTCAATGAAAAAAAAAATATAAATAGCACCAAAAATTTATTAGTTAATTATTAATTTTAGACTCCAAAAATCTCAGGGCTAGAACTGTACCTCGTCAATCCTATCCTAAAATTTACTTGGCAAATTTTGTTGAATAATTAAAAAATTAAAATGGGTTAAATGAATAAAATTTAATATTAACAAATAGTTAAGCCTCTGTTTGGGAAGTGGGCTGGCTTTTTAGTTTTTTGGCTTTTTTAGCTATATGAGCCTGGGCTCAAAAGCTTGGTTTGGGAAGGGCTCTTGGCTTTTTGACTTTTTTGACTTTTTTTGTGAGAGAAGAGTATAATGATTATGGGGTTGGATGTGATATTTTGTCTTTTGTGGCTCATGAGCCCAATGAACCCTTGCCAAACAGAGGCTAAGCAGTATCGAGTTCTCGCTTTTAACCCCTTTGTTTTTTAGTTGTTTCAAAGTGGCAACAATTTTGCAATAATTGATAAAGAAAATACTAACAAATCTTATTTTTTAAAAGATTATAATTAAGGTCAAGTTTGGCATGACCTAAATAATACAAAAAGTCAAAAAGTCACTATCCTATTTAAGTCACATCATCTTATTTAAATCACATCACCTCTCTAATACATCACATCAAACCCAACTCATATAAGCTAATAAGTCAAAAAGTGTACTTTTTTAAAATATCTCAAACCAACCTGGGAATTAGTTTTTATAAATGGTTCCCAAAGAATTCATTTTTTAATAATAGTGTATTACATCGTAATTTTGTCCTTTTTCATGAACATAAATTTTATAAATATTTTTAATTGTTAAAATTAAAAGGAAAGCATATGTAAAGGATTTAGAACTATCTAAATGACCTAATTTATCAATTACATCATGCATTTAAAAATATATGAATTCGCCATGATATTATTTTATATAGTTCTATTGAAAGAATTTTAAGAAAATTTGGTCATTTAGGTTGTTTATCAATATATATATAGTTTAAAATAATAGAAAATGATGAATTTTATGCCATAATTCTTTGGATCGATAGTTATTTGTGATTTTATTTAATATAATATTCATAATTTTTAGAATTAAGAAAATAATATTTTAAGTAAATTATTTATGAAATTGTTGTTCATAAAAGGTTGGTCTGAAATGTTCTAAAAAAGTGTACTTTTTGACTTATTGACTTATATGGGTTGGGTTTTGGTTGGATTTGATATGATGTGTTAAAGAGGTGATGTGATTTAAATAAGATGATGTGACTTAAATAGGATAGTGACTTTTTAACTTTTTGTATTATTTAAGTTATGTCAAACTTGACCTAAATGAGAATAGTGAAATTGAAATAAAATACATCATTATGGAGGAATGAATCTTTTTAGAACAATTTATTACATGTAGGATTTAATTATCCATATTAAAACTTGATAAAACTTGACAGTAATATTGAAAGCAAAATAGAACTTATTAATAATTTTTCTTAAAATAATTAAAATAAATACTAAAGAATTACAATATGTGATAAAAGAATATAAATTTTAAGGGTTTTAAAAAAATCTCATGTATGGAACTTATACGCCATATGTTTCATTGACTTTCTATTAACCCAAAAAGTTCTGTCATAACAAAAGATTAAAAAAAAAAAAAAAAAAACTCTCAAATTGATATTGCATTAAGGGAAATTTTTTTTTTTAAGGACTATAGTATTAAGATTTTATAAGATAAATGACATATAATATTTTTATAATAGTTGGGGTCCCTCAATATTTTTTCAGAAAAATTTCGATTTAAAGAAATTTTGATCCAGAGAAATTTTAGACAAATTTATTTGTGTTTTGAAATTTCTTTGATTTGCTCAATTTCACTGATTTTCTATGTGTTTTGAAAATTTTTCTATATTTTGAAATTTCTCTGGGTTAAATTTTCTCTAATTTTCTCAGAAATTCAACCTATAGAAAATTAATCATCTCTCTCTCTTAACCTGATTTTATTCTAATTACTATATCATCGTCGAATTCAACTGAAGTCAACATTTTCTTACTTTCACTGTTTGCTTTCCTTCACTTTTTTCCAATCACTTTTTGATTGATTCAAACTTCGATCTTCGAATTTCGATCTTCTTAATCTTCATTAAAATTATTATAGTCTTTAATAAACTTTGTTTGCTTGAAGCATCAGCGGCGCTGAGATTGAGTCAAGAGAATGATGGGAGGTGGAAATAGAAAGGATGAGTTGTTGGTTCTAAACGGTACCAATGTATTTGCGGCTCTTAGAACCCTAAGGAAAAAGAAGAAGAAGGTTGAGAAAGAACAGGTGTGAGGGTGACGAATCTTATATTACAAAAAAATATATATATTGTGGACTTCTTTCAATATTAAAAGTTGGAGTGAGATGGTAGATGCATCAATTAGTGTACTAACTAGTATACCAACACTAGTTATGATATTATTATTAACCCCACTCATTATATAAATTACAAATACCAAAAATATTTTAAATTATGCATGAATATTTACACTAACTTTAATACTTTTCAAAATTTCATAATTTTATTTATCGAAGTATTATATAACATGTGTGAAAGCTGGAATTGGTATGAATGCCACAAAATTATTGTTTGTGAAAATACTCGTAAGAGCAATTACCTGCTTCCATAACTGCACATTTATAATTCTCTAGTTGCACATTCATATGGGTGTGTATATCTTCTAGTGTATATATATATATATACGCACACAGGTGGAATCTCATGAAAAAGCGTTTTTGAAAAGTGTGAAATTTTAGAAGTGGATAAATTTTACACTTCAAAATAAAAATAAAAAGTGAAATTTTTACTTTTTTCATTTTATGTAATTTTATATTCAATTTTTTTTTTTTTTTGATCGGCAAAGAAAAATTTCATTAAAAACATGAAATTTATAGGTACAAGGAAATAAAACACAATGAGAGAGATTCGAAGAGTAAAACTTACTCTCCTACTACTGCTACTCGCGTTCTACAACCAACCTCATAGCCTCACGATTTTATATTTTAAAATACAATAATAAAATAAAATAAACCAAATTCTTGAGCCCCCAAAGCACAACCCAGGTACACCCCCCAACACTGTAACACTCAATAGCCCCTCACTTCAGACTCAACCACTGCAACAACTTGAGCCCCACGCCCGGCCTGAACACAGCCAAGGCTACACCTACTGAACACACCCAAGGTCACACTCCACCCATCTGGATCGATACAGCCACTGACCAACCACCCACCTGTACACAGCCACCGACCACCCATCCGGGACTGTTACAGGTGCCTCCTCTTAAGCTGCTGCTGCCTCCTTCTGTGGTTCTTCTTCAGCCCTGAAAACCCAGTTTTCCACTTCTCCCACGGTTTTCCTCTCCCAAAAAAATGACTTGCCGGACACACAGCCTCCTTAGCTTGCTTCACCTCCTTAGCTTGCCGGACCGAACCTCCTTCTTGCTTCCTTCTCCTCTTCTTGCTTCACCTCTGAACGTCGAGGACCACCCGTGACTGATACACCATCCACTCACCTCTTCTTGCTTCCTTCTCCTCTTCTCCGTGACCCATACATCACCCACCATTGCAGACGCCTAGCTTTATCTTGCTACACTCTCCTCTTCATGCTTAACCGAACACAAACACCGACCACCAAGGATTGAACGGAAAACATCCCTCAAACTCCGCCTCACATGGAGCGCTCGAATGAAGAACCTAAACACCTCTAGATCCTCCACCCCTCAAACTCCCTCTCGCAGCGAAGTGCCCGAATGTATTTCCTGAACCAACCCACCCTAGGTCAATGCTACCACCCTAAGCCGAAACCCGAAACTGAACAACAAACACCACTACCACCGAAACTGAACACCTCTGGATCCTCCACCGAACCACCACTACCAAAACCACCTGAGAACACAAACAGCCTATACAAAAAATGAAAGGAAAAACCCAGCACCCTAAGCAAATCTAGAGGTTAGATCTGAAAAGGAGGAAAACGGAAAACAAATGGGGGCTCAAGATTATTAGGAGAAAAACAACACAAAGAGAGAAAGCTAGGCCAGCCAACCGCCATGGCCAAAGGCGGCCGGCTGGCCAACGGTGAGGCCGAGATGGAGGTTTTTTAGAGAGAGAATTTTTTTAGAGAGAGGAATAAAATAGACTTTTTTATATATATTCAATTAAGATCTTATTTAATAAATTTCATCTAGAAATTTTTAAAATTTTAGATTTTATCTAAACCCAATGTGTATTTTGAAAGTTATGAAACTTCTAAAGTTTTTAACATAAAATAAATAAATAAACCTGCTATATAGACACGTTGACCAAAATAAGGGTAAAATTGTCATGAAAGTATCTAATTTCAAAAATAGATTATCAAAATATAATTCTAAACATATAAGATTTATTAGATCACAAATATTCTAGGTGAAATAACAAATCAGTGTATATTTTGAAAAATAATTTTATGTTAATGATAAACTTCACAAACTTTAATTATTAAGAGCATAAATTTTTCCATGTATATGTAGTTATTTTTTGAAAGTACAATTGATTTGTAATTTCTCTAATATTTTATAGGAATTATGACTAAACAAGTTGTTAAAAAATAATTTAATAGTAATTTTCTCTTAATTTTTTTAACTTATATGTTTTGGCAACTCACTAAAGTAGTCAAAAAGTCAAAATATCACTACAAAAAATCAATTATTTTTTTTATATACATTTTCACAAAAAGTCAATTAAAATTGTTTGTTTCTAAAAAAGGTGAAGTATCAATAAATCTCAAAATGTGATTGTGTAAATTGTATAGTCCTTCATTTTTATTTTTATTTTTATTTTATGAATCCAAATGCCTCATTAAAGCGGAAATTACACAAAAGGGTAGTCACTTACACATTCTAGTTTAATTAAAAGTGAATTTCTCCAAATGTGAAATTTCACATTTGGATAATTTGCACTATACTGGTTTTAGATTTTCCTTCATTCTGAAACAAATCACACATAACGAATAAAAACGTAACATACTAAAAAGCTCCTTAGTATAATTTTTTCAAACGTAACGACATAATACTCTAAAAAAATTTCTTACTGTACTTTTTTCAAACATAACGCTTCAAATGTAACACATAAAAAAATTCTTAATATATTTTTCTAAATGTAACACTCTAAAACAATATAATCCAAACACAACACTCTAATATAAAAAGACTCATTAGTGTATTTTTTCCAAACGTAACACTCACAATTTGAAATTATACATTTGCCCAAAACTTACTAAAGAAATTTTGTATTTCTTTTGCAATAGTTTAAAGAATCTCACATCTTTTTTTAGAGTGTTACGTTTAGAAAAAATATAATAAGAAATTTTTTTGTGTATTACATTAGAGAGTTAGAGTAAAGAGTTTTTTTTTGAAGTATTTTATTGGAGTGTCATATTGGAGTATTACATTTGAGTGTTATATTAGAGTATTACAGTTTGAAATTATACATTTGTCCAAAACTTACTAAACAATTTTTGTACTTTTTTTGAAATGTTTGAAAAATCTCATATTTCACATCATTTTTGTACTTCTTTTGAAATGTTTTCTAAATAAAAAAGATTCTCATATAAAAATTTATCTCAAATTTAATTATCATAGATTATGTATTTTACCTTTCTAGCACAAAAGAATATATATATATATATAATAGAAACATGAGTATAATCATAAATTTAATTTTTAAATAATATATTAAACTTATTATTTTTAAATTAATGAAATTAATTAATTTATAAAAAAAATTAAAACTAAACGAATCACTATTTTTAAAGATAGAATTTATAGTTAAATTTTCCTCCCAAAAATAACATTTTAATGATAAAGTAATTAGCAATGAATTGAATGCATGGCCTAATAACAATAAGTGGTTTTATTTTTGTCGGTGACAAAAAAAAACAAAAAAGGGTTTATTTTTGACATTTCCTACTTGAACAACGAATGCGATACAACTCATGGGCAGCACATTGCCTTTTTACGCAAAGAGACACTCGCATCTTCAAAACCCACGAGGCTGTGACACTTCTGTAAGATTTTGGTATATAAAACGTGAGATTTTAGGTTCTATATTTTTCAGGTTCAATTATTCGGTATTTGGTGCAATGATTCTAAAACAGTTCTTTAAGTGTTGGACAAATCGCATTCAGGATTTGAGTGTGGGATTAAATTTTGACAACTGTATTCTCTGACTTAAATGGTATGTGTATTATGGAGCCAGTACACATACTCGAAATTTACCCTTCGTCCTACTTCGATTAAACCAAAATTAGATAGTTGATTCCAAAATTGGCAGAGAACAAACTTGGAGAATTTACTCATTAACCAAAAAAAAAAAAAAAAAGAGTATCTTCAATGTTTTACTAAATTTGAGTAATAAAAACCTTAATTTGATATCGTTTACTACAACCTTGAATTAGAATTTTTATCACATTTTTTTCACATTCCCGATTATCTGGGAGGAAGGCTGGACGGGTGTCCTAGAGGTCATCAGACATAAATAAAAAAAGGCTGTTAAAGTTGCTCTTAAGTAAACATCTGAGTGGACATTTAGAAGGAGGTCTGGCCGAACGGTACTAATAAAATATGAAAAACTCCTTTTATTTAATGAAAATTTTGGTTCATCACTTATTTAATATGAGTTTGATGAAAGGGTTAGAAGTTGAACCATTGTCGTTTTTTATCAAATTTAAATTTAATGAAATATTAGATGCAGCGTTGGAGATGGTCTAAGGGAGTAAATATTTGATGGAACAATGATGCTATATAGCAGTATTATCATTTAATAAATAATTTTGGTTTGTAGTAAGAATCACAATAATAATGAGTTAATGAGAGATAAGACTTATCCACTTGATCATTTAAAACTTTTTATTAATCGGTAACACTATCTAGAATAGTGTCATCGTTACAATATTTTTTCATGATAAATATTGTTTTTGAAAAAGATGAAAAGCATTTATATTAAGATAAAAACAAATAACATATAGAGTAAAATAATAACAAGAAGACCCTAAGAGGCCAAAGAAACAACCAAACAACAAACAACAAAAATAAATTCGTCAAAAAATCAGTCACGATTCAGGAAAAATCACCAATCTTCTCATAGATATGGTTTGGAAAGGTAGATCTGTATCAACCCAACCAAGATTTGCATCAACACCCACCATCGCTATTGTTGCTGTCCAACTCCGCCACCGCCACATCCGTACTTCGGATATCGTCAAAAGATAGAGTTGAAGAGAAAGAACACCCATAATGGTATGTGAGAAGGCTTGAGAGAAGAGGGAATTATTGTAGGTGTCGAAAAATAAAAAAAATCTATGCTGAAATCAGGAGAGAAACACTAAAAATCTCTATTTCAGACATAAAAAGCTCAGATTTACACTCTAGAAGTGCAAATCTATACTCTAGGAGTGTAGATCTATATTTTAGATGTGTAAAGTAACCTTTGTGTTTATGATTTTTTATGAAAAATTTACCCAAATATCCTATTCGAAAAAAATATGCATCAAAAAGTCTAATAAATTTTTTTTGTAAACTATTGAGTCCTATTGAATTTGAAAATGCATATTGTGAGGTCCTTTAACTATATTTTTTGGATATTCCAAATGTGAGTATATTTCATTTATGCACTATTGTCTTATTAAATATTTGTTAAATATGTCACTCTTCTTAAAATGTGACGATAAGATATCATTCTAATGCTTGTACTATTGTCTTATTAAACTTTTGTTAAATGTGTCATTGTTAAAATGTGACAATGAGACATTTGTGCACTATTGTCTTATTAAACTTTTGTCAAATGTATCATTCTTAAATGTGACAATGGTGATCATTCTGATGTGTGTGTACTATTGTCTTATTACATTTTCAAATGTGGGAGATAAGACTTATGAGTTTATAAGAATATTTATGGAATTAAATGATCCATAGTCATGGATATAAGATTTATAATAACTGCCTCTTTTTTAATTTATAATTATAAAAATATTAAAATTTATACATAAATATGTGTCTCTCATCTATTTTTTTTTTCAAGATTTATAAACAATTTACAAAATTTATTGAATTTGTATATGTTGAAACAATCTTTTGTATACAATAAATAAATTGAAACTATATCAAACAAATAAAATAAATAACGTACCGAATTTATTTTACCAAACCGAATGAATAATAAAAAGATCAAGTCGCGTATGCGACACTCTGTCCTTGAGACAGATTCGCCCCGCTACGGTGCTTACGAACAAATGACATATATCTCCCAAGATACAATGATCTTCACAAATTGTAATAGCACTTCAAACAACTTGTACGACGAACAAAACCTTATGTTCTATACTCTCTTTAATTTTCCTAAAAATAATATGAAAAGAATTTATACAAAGGAACAAAACTGGACAACAAAATGACGATTTTCGGATCTTCAAAAAAAATCTGCTGGAATGTCTAGGAATTTATAAGATTGAACAGGTTTAATTATTCAAACTGAACATGTGGAATTTGAATCGAACAGGTGCAAAACGGTCTAAACAGATAACTGCTAGGCAGTTTATATCTATTGGAAAAATTGCTGGTAGATTTGAATCTGTCTGGCAGTTTTAAATCTGTTCTGGTTCCAACAGATATGAAAACTGTTTGAACTGTTTTACCTGTTTGGAAAAATTAGACTGGAAAAGAAAACATTGGATAGGAAATTAAATTCAAGTTTGAATTAATTTCGTTAAGAATTTTTTGAAAAAAATTCGAATAAATTTTCTCAAAAAATTAATATTAAAACTGACTCGATCCATACCCGGTACGGTTAGGGTCGATCGGACTGACGGCGGTGGCGGCGCACTCATGTGTGGTGGTTTGGGCTAAGGTTCGCTTTGTCCATAACTCATCCCTCCTACAAACTTGCTGTACCCCTTGGGCTACAACCCAAGTTAGTACACCAAGAGCTTATATACTCACAAAAGCTCTCTTAAAGTTTCAATGTGGGATAACCCATTTCAAAGAAACCCATTTCAAAGAAACCCATATTTAATTCTTTAAATGTCCATTCCACGAACCCGAAAACGACGTCAATTTCCTATTCACTCATAAATGGTTTTGATGAACTGTCTTCACCGTGTGACTTGCCACGCAGTAAGGAACACGTCATCTCTTCGGATCCACCTCAAAAAATGTGTGGACTCCACTCAATTTTGGGCTCAAAGTTAGGCCAAAATAAGCTTATAGAAAACCAATTTATCCAACAATCCTCCACATGAATGGAATTTGATGGAGAGAAAATACAACAACATGATCTAATTATAGAAAGTACAGAAATTGAAAATATTCTGCAAATGATAGGTAGCGTTTGGCTTTGAACATTCCCTTGTGAGATACTATCGGATTTACTAGTTAACCAGTGAACATGATGTCTGGAATTGTTCAGCCATTTGTGTAAACCAAGACAATATAACTCATACAGTATATCCACAGACACAGTTTAGTTCTCACTATTGTGTTCATTTTGGCCCTGAACAACCTGGTCTTTCATGAGTATTCTAGAGAATTACAGCCTTTCACAAATCTCATAGAACCAGTCCAGTTCACACTCACATAAGTAATTCTTATAAAGAGTATCCTGCCATACTCCACTAGGTATACCTAGATATAAGAATCATTAAAAGTTTTATTTAACCTAAACTGCTGTAGACATCACTATTTCATCATAGAAATGGGTAAAAGTTGGACTCCCCAGTGATCTTTTTGAGTCATACACAACTCGGTTGTCCCTTTGAACCTAGATCTTGGAATCTCTAGTCAACTAGGTTGGGTTACTGTTGTGGTAACTTTTTATTTAATAGGCTTAAGTTCCATTCCCCTCCATGAATTCTCAACTAACTCTCTTGCTAACCATTTAGTTAGTGGATCCGCTATGTAGTCTTTAGACTTCACATATTCAATGAAAAAATTCCATTAGAGAGTAGTTGTCTCACGGTATTATGTTGATGACGAATGTGTCGTGACTTACCGTTATACATATGACTCTGTACTCTACCTATTGCTGATTGACAATCACAATATATGTATATAGTAGGGACCTATTTTGGCCATATTAGAATATGTTCAAGGAAGTGGCGAAGCCATTTTGCTTCTTCTCCAGTTTTATCTAAAGCTATGAATTCTGATTCCATAGTAAACCTAGCAATGCAAGTCTGTTTGGAAGATTTCTAAGCTACAGCCACACCACCAAGAGTAAAGACATACCCACTAGTGGACTTTGAGTCTCTAGTATCCGATATCCAATTTGCATCACGGTATCCTTCAAGTACTTCTAGATATCTAGTATAATTAAGCCCAATGTTACGAGTAAATCGGAGATATCTTAGAACCCTTATAATTGCTTTCCAGTGTTCTACTCCTGAATTACTCATATATCTACTTAATTTACTTACTACATAAGCTATGTCTGGGCAAGTGCAGTTCATCAAGTACATTAAGCTTCCGATAATTTGGGCAAACTCTAATTGAGAAATACTTTCCTCTACATTTTTAGAAAGAAACAAATTAACATCGACAGGTGTTCTAGCAAGATGATCTTCATCTTTGCTAAATTTGTCAAATGTTTTCTCAATGTAATGAGATTGTGACAAAGCATAACCTTCTAATGTTTTGGTAATTTTCATACCGAGAATTACATCAGCAATGCCTATGTCCTTCATGTCAAAATGTTTATTCAACATTTTCTTGGTAGTTTTAATCATGTCATTATTACTAACTATGATGAGCATATTATCCACATAAAGACATACTATAACATAACTGTTGCTAGTGTTTTTAATATAAACACATTTGTCACATTCATTAATTTTGAATCCATCTGACATTATTGCCTTGTCAAATTTCTCATGCCATTGCTTTGGTGCTTGTTTTAAACCATATAATGATTTAATCAATTTACACACTTTCTTTTATTTTCCTGGAATAGAAAATCCTTCAGGTCGTTCCATGTAAATTTCTTCATCTAACTCACTATTTAAGAAAGCGATTTTCACATCTATTTGACGAATTTCTAGATTATACAAAGATACAATAGCAATTAGCATTCTAATGGATGTTATTCTAGTAACCGGTGAGTATGTGTCAAAGTAATTAAGACCTTCTTTTTGTCTATATCCTTTGACCGCAAGTCTTGCCTTGTATTTGTCAATTGATCCATCTGCTTTCATTTTTCTTTTGAAAATCCACTTGTAGCCAAGAGATTTACAACCTGGTGGTAAGTCCACTAATTCCCAACTGTGATTTTGAAAGATGGATTCAACTTCACTATTGACAGCTTCTTTCCATAAAAGAGCCTCAGAACTAGACATAACTTCTTTAAAAGTTAAAGGCTCATCTTCTAACAAAAAAGTTAGAAAATCTGGACCAAAAGATTTTGAGGTTCTAGCATGTTTACTACACCTAGATACCTCTTCCTCATCTTGATCTATCTCTTGCTCTTGATCTTGCTCTTGATCATTACTAGTAATAGCATCAGCAAATCTTTTCTTATTACTAGTCTCCTGTCCAATCTTATTCGGAAACACATGTTCAAAGAAAAATGCATTCCGAGATTCAATAATAGTATTTACATACATTTCGAAATGTTCTGATTTATAAATCAAAAACCGATATGCACTACTATTCTTGGCATAACCAATGAAATTGCAATCAATGGTTTTATGATCTATCTTAGTCTTTTTAGGACTAGGAATAACCACTTTAGCCAAACACCCCTACACTTTTAAGTATTTGTAGGATCGTACTCTTCCATACCACAATTCATAAGGTATTTGATTCACTTTCTTTCAGGATACTTTATTTAAAATATAATTAGCAGAAAGTATTGCTTTCCCCCAGAAGTTCTGAGGTAATCCAGAACTTATTAACATGGCATTCATCATTTCTTTTAAAGTCTTATTTTTCTTTTCAGCAATTCCATTTTGTTGGGGTGAATAAGAAGCGATGGTCTGATGAATTATACCATGTTCTTTACAAAATTCACCAAAAGGTGATTCATATTCACCATCTCTATCACTTCTAAGTTTCTTAATTTTCTTATCAAGTTGATTTTCAACTTCATTCTTATATTGAATGAAAGTTTCCAAAGTTTCATTTTTGGTTTGAATTAAATAAACATAACTATATCTAATATAGTTATCTATAAAAGTGATAAAATATTTTTTTCCACCTCTAGTTTGAATTGATTTAAAATCACAAATATCACTATGAATTAATTCAAATGGTTCCGCACTTCTTTCAATTGAATGGAAAGGAGTTTTGGATAATTTTGCCTCAACGCAAATTTCACATTTATGATTTAAATCAATGTCAAATTTAGGTAAACATTCCATATTAATTAATCTACACAAAAATTCATAATTAACATATCAAAGTCTACCATGCCATAAATTTGAAGACTCAAGCAAGTAAGAAGAATATGTATTTTTATTAATAACAGAGGGTGCAACAGTCATTACATTCATTTTAAAAAGGTTATCAGATACGTAACATTTTCCTACATACATCTCGTTTTTAGTAAGTACAAACTTGTTACTTTAAAAAAACTAACCTAAACCCATTTTTACTCAACAAAGATCCGGAAACAAGATTCTTGCGAATGTTCGATATATGCAGCACATTGTTGAGAGTGAGTACCTTTCCAGATGTCATCTTCAAAATAATCTTTCCTTCTCCTTCAACTTTGGAAATTGAGGAGTTGCCCATAAAAAGTTGTTCACCGTTATCCACTATAGAATAAGATGTGAACATCTTTTTGTTGGCACAAATGTGGTGAGTAGCACCAGTGTCCACCCACCATTCTTTAGGATTTCTAACAAGGTTTGCCTCGGAAACAATTGCAGAAAGATTTATGTCATCTACACGATTGGAAATATTGTCCACTTTGGTCATATGGGCTTGAGCAAACTTCTTGCTTATTCTTCTTTTGCTTTTGCCTTTACTACGACAATCTTTGGCCTGATGTCCCTCTTTGTCACAGATGTAACACTTGCCATTAAACTTGTACTTTTAGTTTCCCCTCCTTTAGAACCTTGTGAGGAACTTTCTTTAGAAAACTTTAGTTTCTTGGCTTTTGGAGCATGTTCCACCACATTTGCCTTTGACTCCATTGGATGCTTACCAGCTCGCTTCTCTGAATTGCGGTTGTCCTCCTCAATCCTCAAACACACAATTAATTCCTCTAAAGACATTTCTTTGCGCTTGTGTTTGAGGTAATTCTTGAACTCCTTCCAACCTTGTGGTAATTTCTCAATTAAGGCTGCAACTTTAAAGAATTCACTGAAAGACATGCCTTCTACGTACATGTCATGCAGAATGAGTTGGAGATCTTGAACTTAGCTGACCACAGTCTTTGAATCAACCATCACAAAATTCAAGAATTTGTTAACCACAAATTTCTTTGAGCTAGCATTTTCTGTTTTGTACTTTTTCTCCAAAGACTCCCAAAGTTTCTTTGCTGTCTTGATAAGACTGTAGACGTTGTATAATGTGTTGTCAAGTCCGTTCAAGATGTAGTTTCGCAAAGGAAATCAGCATGTTTCCAAGTATCGAACCTAGTAACCACTTGCGGATTAGTTTCATCCTCTTTCAAAATAGAAGCATCCTCACGAAAAAAACGAGCCAGGTTGAGAGTAATAAGATAGAATAGCATTTTCTGCTGCCATCTTTTAAAATCAGTTCTTAAGAACTTCTTTGGCTTCTCACCGTGATTGACTAGCACAGTCATAACAAAAGGAGGGGTTGACGTAATTGCAACCACCATATTCGTACTTGTTTGAGCATTAGTTTGACCAGTTTCAATAGCCATGAATTTTAAATTATAAAACAAAATTATAATTAGAATTTTATACTACACAGAAAATTTAAACCAAAACCACAGAATTTTAAATTATGTAAAATAAAAAAAAACAAGAATTGTAACTTTTATTTCCAATTAATTTGAAAATAAAATAAAATTTTATTTAACCAAATTAATTCTACACAGAAAATACTGAAACAAAATTTTAATTAACGAACAGTCATAAATAATTTCTAAAAACCAAAATTAATTTCTGACAAAATTTCACAAATAAATATTCTGAATTGTTAATGACACTAGCATATTACTACTAGTTGTCAAAGAAAAAAGACAGTATATTACTACTATCTGTCAAACAGTATATTATTACTATTTGTTTTCCAACCAGAATATTATTTTGTAAAATCACAGAAAATAATTTTTGTAAGAAGAAGAAAAAGAAAATGAAACAAACAAAAAATTCTATAAACAGAATAATTCAAATCTGTCTTAAAATTGTTGGAACAATCTTCTGTGTACAATAAATAAATTGAAACTAAATCAAACAAATAAAATAAATAACGCACTGAATTTATTTTACCGAACCGAATGAATAATAAAAAGATCAAGTCGAGTGTGTGACACTCTGTTCTTAAGACAGATTCGCCCCGTTACGGTGCTTACGAACAAGTGGCGTCTATCTCTCAAGATACAATGATCTTTACAAATTGTAATAGTACTCCAAATAACTTGTACGACGAACAAAATCTTGTGTTTTATACTTTCTTTAATTTTCCTAAAAAATAATATGAAGAGAATTTATGCAAAGAAACAAAACCAGATAGCAAAATGATGATTTTCAGATCTTCAAAAAAAATCTGCTGGAATGTCTAGGAATTTATAAGACTGAACAGGTGGAATTTGAATCCAACAGGTGCAGAACAGTTTAAACAGATAACTGTTGAGCAATTTATATCTGTTGCAAAAACTGCTGGCAGATTTGAATCTGTCTGACAATTTTAAATCTGTTCGGGTTCCAACAGATCTGAAAACTATTTGGACTATTTAACCTGTTTGGAAAAATTGGACTAGAAAAGGAAACATTGGACAAGAAATTAAATTCAAGTTTGAATTAATTTCGTTAAGAATTTTTTGAAAAAAATTCAAATAAATTTTCTCAAAAAATTAATATTAGAACCGATTCGACCCACAACCGCGCCCGGCACGGCACGGCTCGGCTCGGCCAAACGGAGGTAGCGGCATGCGCGCGCGCGGTGGTTTGGGTTAAGGTTCACTTTGTCCATAACACATCATTTCTACAAACTTGAGGTGTCCCTTGGAACCCAACCCAAGTTAGTACACCAAGAGCTTATATACTCACAAAAGCTCTCTTAAAGTTTCAACGTGGGATAACTCATTTCAAGAAAACCCACATTTAATTCTTTAAATGTCCATTCTACTAACCAAAAAACGACGTCAAGTTCTTATTCACTCATAAATGGTTTTGATGAACCATCTTCACCGTGTGACTTACCATGCGATGAGAAACACGTCACCTCTTCGGACTCACCTCAAAAGACCTGTGAACCCCACTCAATTTTGGGCTCAAAGTTGATCCAAAATAAGCTTATAAAAAACCAATTTATCCAACAATACAATCATAGAAATGTTGGTATTACTTGTTTAAAAAAATAATAAAAAAATTCATGCATTCTTATTCACTCATAAATGGTTTTGATGAACCGTCTTCACCGTGTGACTTACCATGCGATAAGAAACACGTCACCTCTTCGGACTCACCTCAAAAGACCTGTGAACCCCACTCAATTTTGGGCTCAAAGTTGATCCAAAATAAGCTTATAAAAAACCAATTTATCCAACAATACAATCATAGAAATGTTGGTATTACTTGTTTAAAAAAATAATAAAAAAATTCATGCATTCTTCCTACTTTCACTACCTCCTACTACCACTTACCACTAATCATCAACACCGACCACTATTATCCGTGAGCTCTTTTGATAACTACTTTCAATCACTACCTCTCGTAACCAGTATTCCAATGGCTGTCAACTACCTCCACTGGCAATCGCCTTTGGTACCACTCGATGGTTGACCACCATATTTCCTTCGGCCAACACATCCCTCGACCAACAACTACTCCACTCACCGCCTCTTATAAGCGGCAACCACCATCAGCAACTAGCAACTCTGACTAACAAGAAATTTTGATCATCATTTCCAACTATCAACAACCATCGTTAACCACCACTTCTAGTTGGTTACCTCTTTCACTTGTTTGCAAAATAAGTTTTTATAATAAATATATACCAAATATGTTTTTTTGTTTTTATTTTTATCAACAATAAAAAATAAATGTAAACATTATTAAATAGAACCTAAACATTTTGCCTAACAAAAATACACAAAAGATATATTTTTTATTTTATTTAACTACTTTACCAAGGTATATATTCAACGAGACTCTTTATTTCAACAAGTCATTCAAACTAAATCAATCAATTGCAGATTAAAAAAAACTAACTCAATCAATTTTCAAAAGAAAACCGTTACACATACAAAATAAAAATGCTACAATTTTCATGGCATGCCAAATGCTTATATAGTTGTTAATATGTGATTTGTGAAATGGTTTTGGTTTTAAAAAATTGAGCAAATTTTTCAAAAAATTGAGTTTTTTACCTTTTATGTTTTTTTTGGATAAATTACACTGACACCCCTTGAGGTTTAAGTTTATTACAGTTCTTCCCTCATCTTTTGGAAATTACATCTCTTCCATGAGATTTAAAGTTTCATTACAGATTCCCCCCCCAGTAATTTAATTTTTTTAAATACCAATTTTGCCCTTATTGGGTAAATTACATTGACACCCCTCACATTTTAGAAATCACAATCCCCTCTCTAAGGTTTCAAGTTGCATTACCAATTACCCCCTCAGTTAATATTAGTTGAAAAAAAAAATTCATTGAAAAAAAATTTAATTGGAAAAAAATTATTTGAAAAAAAAATTAATTGAAAAAAAAAATTTGGTAGTAAATTTTTTAAATTTCTGTTTAAAAACCAACATAAGCTCATTTTTCAAATTTACGTTTTTTCCTCAAATTTACAAACTGAGACAACCATTTATAAACCAAAAAAAATTATCAAACAAGTTTTTATGGCAGTTTTTTAAATTTTTGTAAATATAAATTGAAAACTGAAAACGAAATAGTTACCAAACAGGCTTCAGAGGGTAAAAATGTTGTAAAATTAACAAATAATTAAATAAGTTACTAACGTAAGAAATAACTTATTAAAAGATTCTTAGGCAATGTATGGTTTGCTTTCTAAAAAATTTTTTAAAAAAAATTAAAAATTAATTTGGTTAAGAAATAAAAAATAAAAAATAATTATCATTTTTATATAATTTTTCTCTTTCGAGTGGTTAGAAATAATTTTTTACAAATTAAATTGAAACAATCATACGTATATATATAACCTGCCCAAAAGTTAAAATGATAATTATTTTTTACCCTTAAATAATAATTAATTTTTTATTTTTTATTTCTCAACCAAATTAATTTTAAATTTTTAACAAAAAATTTTAAAAATCAAATCATACATAGCCTAAAAATCTTTTGATAAGTCATTTCTTACGTTGTAACTTATTTAACTATTTATTTATTTTACGACATTTTCACCATCTGAGACCTGTTTGGTAACCATTTCATTTTTAGTTTTCAATTTATATTTACAAAAATTTTAAAAACCGTCATAAAACCTTATTTGATAATTTTTTTGGTTTATAAATGGTTATCTCAGTTTGTAAATTTGAGAAAAAAAAACGTAAATTTAAAAAATGAGTTTACATTGGTTTTTAAACAAAAAAAATTTACTAATAAATTTTTTTTTCAATTAATTTTTTTTTCCAATTAATTTTTTTTTCCAACTAATACTAACCAAGGGGTTAATTGATAAAACTACTTTAAACCTTAGGGAAGGGATTGTAATTTCTAAAATGCGAGGGGTGTCAATGTAATTTACCCAATGAGGGCAAAATTGGTATTTAAAAAAATTAAATTGCTGAGACGGGGAATCTGTAATGAAACTTTAAACCTTAGGGAGGTGATTGTAATTTCTAAAATGTGAGGGGTGTCAATGTAATTTACCTAATGAGGGCAAAATTGGTATTTAAAAAATTAAATTGCTGAGGGGGGAATCTATAATGAAACTTTAAACCTCGGGGGGAGATGTAATTTCCAAAAGGTGAAAGGGAGAACTATAATAAACCTAAACCTCAGGGGGTGTCAGTGTAATTTACCCTTAATTTTTTTAAATACCAATTTTGCCCTCATTAGGTAAATAACATTGACACCCCTCACATTTTAGAAATTACAATCCCCTTCCTAAGGTTTAAAATAGCATTACCAATTGCCCCTTCGGTTAGTATTAGTTGGAAAAAAAATTCATTGGAAAAAAAAAATTATTTGAAAAAAAAATTATTTGAATTAAATTTTTGTTTAAAAACTAACATAAACTCATTTTTTGAATTTACGTTTTTTTTTCAAATTTACATACTGAGACAACCATTTATAAACCAAAAAATTATCAAATAAATTTTTATAAATATAAATTGAAAAATAAAAATGAAATGGTTACCAAATAGGTCTCAAATGGTAAAAATGTCGTAAAATTAACAAATAATTAAATAAGTTACCAACGTAAGAAATGATTTATCAAAAGATTCTTAGGCTATGTATGGTTTGATTTTTAGAAATTTTTTTTAAGAATTAAAAATTAATTTGGTTAAGAAATAAGAAATAAAAAATAATTATTATTTAAAGGTAAAAAACAATTATCATTTTAACTTTTGGGCAGATTATATACATACGTATAGCTATTTCAATTTAATTTGTAAAAAATTATTTCTAACCATTCGAAAGATAAAAATTATATAAAAATGATAATTATTTTTTATTTTTTATTTCTTAACCAAATTAATTTTTAATTTTTAAAAAAAAATTCTAAAAATCAAACCATACATAGCCTAAAAATCTTTTAACAAGTCATTTCTTACATTGCTAACTTATTTAATTATTTGTTAATTTTACGACATTTTTACCATCTGAAGCCTGTTTGGTAACTATTTCGTTTTCAGTTTTTAATTTACATTTAAAAAAATTTAAAAACTGTCACAAAAACTTATTTGATAATTTTTTTTGATTTATGAATGGTTGTCTCAGTTTGTAAATTTGAGGAAAAAACTTAAATTCAAAAAATGAGTTTATGTTGGTTTTTAAACAGAAATTTAAAAATTTTACTAACAAAATTTGTTTTCAATTTTTTTTTTCAAATAATTTTTTTCCCAATTAAAATTTTTTTTTCAATGAATTTTTTTTTCAAACTAATACTAACCGAGAAGACAATTGGTAATGCTACTTTAAACCTTAGGGAGGGGATTGTAATTTCTAAAATGTGAGGGGTGTCAATGTAATTTACCTAGTGAAGGTAAAATTGGTATTTAAAAAAATTAAATTGTTGAGGGGGGAATCTGTAATGAAATTTTAAACCTCAGGAGTAGAGATGTAATTTTTAAAATGTGAGGGCGAAACTGTAATAAACATAAACCTCAGGGGATGTTAGTGTAATTTACCCATTTTTTAGTAAATTTTTTTTATATTTTTAGATTTTTTAAAATTTTTTAGATACACCTAACCAAGATATATTTAAAAAATATAATATTTATGGAAAAAAATTAAATAATTCATCAAATACAAATAAATATAAAAATTCAGTACATTTTCGTATTCTTATATATTTATTAAATTTTTAAAATATTTTTTTACAATTATTTTACTTTTTAGGTACATATAAGTTAGACGCATCTAGAAAGTAAAAGATTTACTTAAAATATTATAAAAATTCACTAAAACTAAAAAATACAAAAAATAAAAAATTCAATTTAAAAAAAAAAAATCAAAACCAAACAAGATGAATATTTAAAAAAAAAATTTAAAATCTTATATATATTTTTAAAAGAATCATAACAATTACATTTGCAATGGTTATATTCTCATTTCAACGATCATATTCTCTAACAATAATAGTCATAGTTTTTCAATGATCATACTCTTAATGGAGGAGACACCTTTCCTAGCATCACATGCTAACTACATGTGGAGAGTGAAATGAAATAAAGTAAAGTAAAATTGCCTCAAAATATCTATTTGATCTAAAAAACAAAAATTAGAGATGCCTAATAAATTACACAATAAAATATCAACTACCTCACACTGAGATTTAATTGTGAATAATTGGTAATTTAGTTAAAAATTTATTATAAGTTAAAAAAAAAAAGTTTCTTTTGTCTCTTATTAGAGTTGCCCTAAAGAGAGGAATAATTAGATTCTGCCTATAATATCAAGTCACCTAAAGTTTCTTGGAAATTTAGCAAAACTTAATGCTAAAGTGTTTTGCTTTTCCTGTATGCTAATAGAGTACGTGCTTAGACATTCCGCGAAAAGATTTCAGTACACATCCCCATGGAACTTGTTGCATATTTTTTTTAAAATATTTGTTACGTATTTTTATTATAAATATTACACAATTTTTAGATAGAGTTAAAATAATAGGACATTTATTCATAAATTTCTCTATATTTTTTTTTTTGAACATGTAAATTTCTCTATATTTACTCCAAATTTTTTTTTTTATATTTTAATAAATCTTATGGGTGATATAGTTATCAAAATATCTTAACAATAATATTCACATTAACAATGTAAATGTTTCGTGATGTGAACATTCATACTGTCAATGTGAATGTTTATACCATCAACGTGAACATCGCACATCAATGTAAATATTTACATTGTACAATATGAATGTTCACATCACTAAGTTGTTAACTATTCAAAAAATATTTGTAAGGATAAAATTGTTTATAAAATATCTTAAAAATGAGAATTAAGATTTGGTGGATCGAATGTCCAAATAATATGACTTATTAGAATACAAAAATATGTTATGAACTAATTAGGATACAAATACTTAAAAAAGGATTTTTTGATAAATCTACCTAAGATAACTTGTGATTCGGAAATGAAATTACTTATTTTTGTAGTAATATCATGCATTTTTGTGACATTGTTGCACATTTTTTAGTAAAACATATTTACGATGAAAAAATACGTAACAGTTCATTTCTAATTACAAATTATTGTAATTTGTACTTGAAGATTAGGTAACATTTATCACAAAAATATGTAATATGTACCCAAAAAAATTTATAATAAGATACACATGTATCCAAGTTCTTCCTGATGTAAGGGAAAGGACTTGAATGCCATATTTTATACTTAACAACCAAATATTATAATCAAATAACCTTTTATCTCGAAGCCCACTAGACCCATCATATGACCTGCGTGTTTATTTTCTCAATTTCACACATAGGTTAAGTGACCAAAAATTAATGATTATAAAACTTTGGCCGCCATTTGATTTAAGGTCCAAGAACTGGAATATGACTCCATCCTTGAGGAACTAATCTATTATCACTAAATAACCAAGTTCGGGTACTTAGGTATAAAATGAGAAGGTGTTAGACACTCCTCTTGCCCAACAAAAGGATCAGTCTTTACTCATATCTTAATAATTTTTTACCAAAAATTGATAAGATCATGCATGAACAACATCGATATAAATAACGTTGAGATAGCCTCTGTAAAAGCACAAAATAATACTCACTCATATAATCTTGTTGATTAAGCTTGTGTACCTCAAAAAATTGTCGTAACACCAGAAATCACAAACATGAGCTGGTCGGTGGACGTGTGCTGGAAAATTCTCCGATACCTAAGTCATCAAATAGACTAAAGAGACAAGCTTTGTGGATTCAGAAGTTTGAATTGCAATACTTGAGTAAGAGTTTGGTTTGAGCTTTTATGGACTCCGTATGGCCAAGCCTGGTAGGACTCTAACTCTACTTAGTAGAGTCCTCTTAGGAATCACATTCTTAATGGATAATGTTTATCCTTCATCACCTTCCTCACTACAAGCCAAGTGAGATGGCACAACAATGCGCCCAATTCCCACTGTGCAACTGGATTACCTTTACTTTGTCCATCACTTGACTAGTCTCACAACACGCTGCTCCGTACAATGCTTGCTCGACATAACTTCGCACCGACATTGCTCGGCTTTTCTCCTGGCTCAGTCAGACATTCACAGCTTGCTTCCCTTAACCGCCTTAATCGTAGTTTGGTCATAGAATTAACTATATTTAGGAGGTAGCTAGGTTTAAGAACACGTGCTCTATCGCTAGGCCCAAAGTCGCGGTACTTCACGTCATAGCTAAGCCCACTATATGGCCTAGCTCCACGAAGGTAATCCCAAATAGCTTGGCCCAATTTGACTGCCCAAATTACCCTCTCAATTGTCCCTTAATTCCATCTGCCACGCATGATTGGGATTACATTCCTTAGCCGAGCTAAAATACTCAATCTTGCCAAGTCTACAAAAGTTGCTCGGTTGCACATCTCACTCGATCCCTAGAAGTCCAATAAATCATACAGCTCTTTCACCAACCACTTTGGCACAATGTCCTTTATGGGACACATGGCAAACCTCTATCGCGTTCGTGCACTATCACAGTTGTCACGCACTGGCCCAACAATTTCAACCATCCTGCCTTTTCCTTCTTATGCATATATACATTCCATATTTGCCTGATAAATGCCACCACCATTCACCTTTTTCATTAGTATCTCCAAATCTAGAACCTCAACCCCTTGGAATCCTTAATTTGTTGCCTCAGATCGAAACACACCCCGAGTAATAGCTAGCTCACAATCACACAAGGACACATTTCCATTGATTAGAATCTGGTTCCACCATCAAATCTATTAGTTCTTCTATCTCCTTAGTGTTTTCCCCTAGATATTCGTATTATTCTTCATGTTTTTGGCATTTTTCAATCAGTGTTACAAATAGGATTTTAGTACATAAAATCACTATTAGTAATTAAAACCACTAAAGTTTAGACAAAAATGAATTCTAGAACTAGGTTTCCATATGCCAAGATGAACACTGAACGAATGGAACTAAAACCAGTCAAGAATTGTAATTTTGATCCAAAACTACATTAGAACCGAGCAAACATCTTGTTTGTAATGCTCTTAGTGAAACCCATGGAACAAAAATTTCCTTACACCACAACCAGGCTAAAACCACACCCTCTGGCCAGGATTAGGCTAAAACCTTGCCTCTTGGCCAAGACCGAGCTATGACCTTGCTCGTTTCCATGACCGAGCTAACACCTTGCACACATCTCGAACCGAGTTAGCTCTTTGCTTGCAGGTGAGGCCGAACTAACACCTCCAGCTCAATGACCGAGCTAAAACACTTGCACTCTGTTTCTACTGAGTCATCTGCTTAAAACTTGTAATCATTCCAGTCTACATTGCTATCTTAGTTCGATCAATTACTTGAGCATAGCATAACTCTTTTTTGGCAGTGCAGACTCAATTAGGCTTTGTCAGATACACCATCACAATTGCCCCTTGATGACTCCATTCGACCGAACAAACACACGCATGTTTGCCACTGTGCTGTGAAGCCGAGCAAAACTGTTAAGTTGTAAATTTAGTCGAACAAGATACAATCCCTTGGGGCACAACTAGGTTTTTCCATTTTACCGTGCTATCCATTGTTGAGGGAGGGCTATGCTTCCCTGTCCAGCCATTAATTTGTGAGTTCTTTAGGTAGACTAGAGTTTGCCCAACCCAACTTTCGACCAACTCCTACTGAATCATCAATAGTATAGCCGAGCTAAACCGTTGTCTAGGTCTCAACCTAGAGTTGGTCGAGATATTCCACCAATATTCTCTCGTTCAATGCGACGATGATTGGTGTTACTACCTGAAGGTGAAAAGAGGCCGAGAGAAGATCGTCAAGAGAACACTAGATAAAAACTTGCACGACGATGACTTTCTCTGGGTCTTTAGCAATTATAAGGACCACGAGACCCAGGTATCGGGTTATGACATTAACCGCAACAAGGGGACGGTCAAGCTTTTATAGACTCCGTATGGCACAAGTCTGGTAGGACTCTAACTCTTCTTAGCAGAGTCCTCCTAGAAATCACATTCACTACAAAAATTTTAGTTTTTTGTGATGGCAAAATGACGTCGCAAATACTCAAAATGTCGTCTCAAAAACTTTTTTGCGACGGCAATTGACTTTTAGCGACGGCAAGTGGGGGGGTCACAACAAAGGGCGTTGCTAAAAGTTTTTAGCGACGGCAAAGTGCCGTCACCTTTTTTTTTGCGACGGCAAAGTTGCCTTTTTGCGACGGAATTATGCTGTCGGTATTAATATGTAAAAATCTGAGATTTTTTGAGACGACACTATGTTAGCGTTGTTAAAAGTGTTATTTACGATGGTAAAAAATGCCATCACGAAAGTGTTTTTATATCGACTGGATACTTGCCGTCGCTAAAAGGTTATTTGAGACAGCATGACATACTGTTGCTAAAAGATTATTTGCAACGGCAAAGAATACCGTCGCGAAAGGTTTTTTGTTTCAACTGTTGCCAATATCTTTTGCGACGGCATTGGTTACGTCGCAAAAAAAAAATCTGGTTCTAATATTTTTTTGAGACGGTGTGGTGCCGTCTCAAAAAAAAAAAAAAACTACAATAAAATTATTAAAAATATGAAAATTACCTATATTAAATGAAAAATAACTGAAAAAGAAACCGATAATTATATAATAATATAAAAATTTCAGTATAAAAAAAAACAATTCATCCATAATAAAAATATTCTTCCATTCATAACAACACATAAGCAAAATTATCCCATTACATAATGTTGTATAATACATATATAATGTTTAAATACATAATGTTGCTTACAATTCAAAATAACGTAAATCAAAAACAAAAGTTTTCCTCATGATTCTTTCATGGGTAACAAAAACAAAAGTTAGTCGCAATCTTTACACGCTTGCATTCCACAAGAAGCAAACTGCTACTCTGAAAATATCTGTAAACAAAAAATAAAAATAATTAATGACAATATAATTATGTGTTAATATTTTAATTACAAAAAAAAAAACATAAAAAATTAACTACTATATAATTATAAAGATAATTAAGTAAATAATTTTGACCAGATAGAAATCCGGCTCTAATTCCCAAACCGGGAACTCGATTGGAGTCCCGTCTTCTTTCACAAGTCTCTCGTGCCTAGGCGGTCGTGTGTACCAAGTTTTGTACCAAACCGATGCCGTTTGGTGATTTTGGGGCGTCAACACCTCGAATTCAAATTTCTTAAGGAACTAGTTTGCCTAGACCGAAATCTGACTCTAACTCCCAAACCGGGAACCCAATTCGAGCCCCATCTTCTCCTACAAGTCTCTCATGCCTAGGCAGTCGTGTGTGCCAAGTTTCGTGCTAATCCAACCCCGTTTGGTGATTTTGGGGCGTTAACACCTCGAATTCAAATTTCTTAATGAACTATTTTGCCTAGATCGAAATCCGACTTTAACTCCCAAATCGGTAACCCGATTAGAGTCCCCTCTTCTCCCACAAGTCTCTTATGCCTAGGCGGTCGTGTGTGTCAAGTTTCATGCTAAACCGACGCCGTTTGGTGATTTTGGGGCGTCAACACCTCAAATTCAAGTTTCGTAAGGAACTAGTTTGCCTAGAGTAAAATCTGACTCTAACTCCCAAACCAGGAACCCGATTGGAGTCTTGTCTTCTTCTACAAGTCTCTCGTGCCTAGGCGGTCGTGTATGCCAAGTTTCGTGGTAATCCGACCCCGTTTGGTGATTTTGGAGCGCCAACACCTTGAATTCAAGTTTCTTAAGGAACTAGTTTGCCTAGAGTGAAATCCGGCTCTAACTCCCAAACCGGATGACATCCGTTTGGCAAAGGTCAACTAGCGCCTTGTAGCGCCCTACAGACACCATGCTTCCGAGATGTTTGTACACAAAAGGATCTTCCAAAGTGGCATCCTTTGCACATAAAGCCTTTCCGCCGTTTTGTTGCCTAATTTGTTAAACAACTCCACAAGATATTTCCCTTCCCTCTCCGCAACCTGCTCACAAATTTGTTGTCATATGACATACGAGTAGTTTAGACGCCTAAGAACTCAATCTGCTTGCCCTCTCAAAAAAACATAAATTTGCATTGAACTCCTTAAATTATTATCCCAATTCTGATTTGAGAGTCTATGCTCTAAAAAAAAGTAAATACAAAAATTTTAAAAAAATATTTAAGAAAAGATCAGTATGGAAAAATGCTATACACAAAAGTGAGAGGAAGGTATACTATTGAAGGAAGAAACTACAAAGAACTCGATGAATCTGACCTGTGCTAGAGCTGGGGGCAATTGTTTCCCTATTTGTTCAAAAAACTAGCACAATCTTTGATTGCAAACACATCTTCAGTGGAAGGAACACGTAACCATTCATCAATGCCAATCCTGTTACGCCCCAAAAAGGAAAATTTGATTAATGGTTTCCATAATTGAACTGCAGGGAGAAAAAGAAAGAAAGAGAAATAGGATAATTGTAGGTGAGCATACCTTCCACCCAGGGCCTTGGAGAGGTTTAGTGACTTTACAGACTCAGAGGGACCAACCCTAGTAGACCATACCAGGAGACCATAAGGAACATCACTCCCATCACTAAGTACAAGCTTTTTGGGATGCACCTCTTTTACCACACCTCGTACAAGTCGAACACCATACTGATACAAAGTTTCAAATGTCACTGAGAATTCAAAAAAAAAAAATACAGATGAAGTATCATCCATGGTTTAGGAAAACGATTCAAATTACTTTGCTTAAGTGTTTTGTGGCATACTAGCGTAGTCCAACATCAAAAGATGACAAAATCTCATTTGCCTGAAATTGAAACAATAGTTAACAAAGGCTTCTTGTTCACATTTGCATTGTATTGTAGATTGTTTGGGAATAAGTATAAAACAAAGAACACGATAATACCTCAATGAGAGTGACATGGATGTAATTTTTCACATGAGTATACTGGTCACTGACATCTCTCATGATAAAATTGCTCAATTCACCACTAAACTCCACCCTGGTAGGGCCACCTCCAATAACAACACAGTGTAACAGGCACTCATTTTCTTCTTCTAATATGCCTGCAATTACAAATTGAATTCTAAATTCACAATTATATAAATGTCAATATTTATCAGCAATAATTCTTAGGATGCATACACTAATTCAGCCCATAAATAAAATGATTAAGACGCGTGAGTCCTAAAGAAGTTATAATTAAAATGTTTTAAGGAATAGTGAGATAATTGCTAGGCACACCAAATGTATTTGGACAATATAGAATTCAATATGTCTTGATAATAAGTCTTAGACCTATGAATGTTGAATTTAAAGCTGTTTACTGTGATATTAATTAGACCACATCTTACATACTTCTGATCATTTCCTCTCTAATCTTATTTTTGTAGACAAATCCAATCCTGATTTTAAAAGCATAAACATAAACTACAAACTCGTTGTTGCAATTAGGAAAAATTAGCGTCATATCAGTCAAAAAGAAGCGAGGAAAGCCAAAATGAATTGTCATCCCCTCTTTCAATTCCTCTGTTTTTGGCACTTGTAAGATATTAAATCCATGTATTTCTGTTTACACTAGGAATAGGAAATTTGTGATCAAAAAATTATGAATCACTTGGATTTTCAGAGAGCATAAGGTTTAAGAGAAGCTTCTTCCTAATCTCTTGGGCATGATTCACTTTACGCAGAAAAAATGCATGTTCCTTCACTCCCTTTATACCAAAGGTCAAGGGTTCGGCTCTAGCAACAATCACAAGCTTGTCATAGGCTACTTTGAATCAGTAAGGTTCATTAGGAAGTCCATCATTGCCAACTGTCACACAATACACCTGATTCAGTGAAGCCACATTAGTAATAAGTTTATAATAATTATGACTGCAAAAATTAGAATGATACTCCCTCTCTCTCTCTCTCTCTCTCTCTCTCTCTCTCTCTCTCTCTCTGTGTGTTTTTGTTTTCTGTATACTAATAGATAACCCACATATTGAAATGAATTCATATTCCAATAAAGAATGACAAATCTGATTCTAGTTTAGCAAGAATGTTAAAGCATAAATACTCATGATTCTTTTCATCTATCTAGGAAAGAAAATCTATAATTTGTTTGAATTATGTCCCTAAACAGAGGTAAAAGATGTACTCACTTCATGTTTGTCTATGTCAATACCATTGCAAGCAACCAAGTAAAAGTAGGTCCTTTGCTAGTGCGGGCTGTATATGACCAACAGGCTCAACTACAGACCGGAACTCCAAAGTTCCAACACCAGTTGAAGTAAGCAAAGGAGTGAAAACCATATGATTCCTTGGCAATATGCAAACAACATCATATAATTTGGTGTCAAGCCCTTTAAGGAATCGACAAGCTGCCCATCCAATTAATACCTAGGACGACAACCCTGGGCTTTTCACCCAATCTTATAGCTTCCAAAGTAGGATACTTCACGGTCTCACACTCTGAATCAAATTCCACTATAACCTCTTGTGCCTAAGGAAACTGATATTGTGGGGTTACCCTTATGTGATCAGTTTTTTTGATGCTCTAAAGGCATGACAAATTGCCACATTCTGTGCCATTTTCAACAGAACATAAAGAACACTTCCTTGTCGATACACTCTCACAGATGATATCTCTCTCGTTTGCGTAATTACCAATGGCACCTCCAGACCGCCTCAAGCCAATCCTTGCAAACCTTGCTAATGCCATATCAGTAAGTATCAATTCTTTGAGCAAGAGCTGATATTACCCTTGGGACCTCTTCTTTGCAAAAAATCCAACTCGGTTGATTGGATTGAATTTGCACTGAAATGGTTATTATATGATTTGAATGAGCTACACAAATTTGAAAAGTTGCAAAAGAAAGACACCTTATAAAGAGAGTAGTTTAGGACAGTTCAAGCTCTAATCCAAAGGACATGGCTTAGATACCAAGTGACTAGTAAGCAAAACAAACTTTAGCTTTACTCATTAGCTGTTGGTAGCAGCGAATGAGAAACCTATTTATAATAGTCTAAAATCTAAAAGGATCTAAAAACAAAAAAGAAACTAGTATTCCTCCATTATCATACACACTATAATTAACCCTACTCCACACTCACACCCCCTTCCCCAATGTTTACTCCATCTCTCTCTCTCTTTCTCTCTCTCTCTCTCTCTCTCTCTCTCTAACTATGAATCTCCCTCGTTCCTTACCATCTCTTAGGTTGACCCACCGCACCCACATCTCCACATCTTCATTTACCAACACTACATACAACTTGTATTAGCAGACAACAAAATAATAATAAAATAAACAATTTTATCAAACAAACACAAAAGGGTAGACCTTATATATATATATACTAGCCTTCCATCAAACCCAACTCAAACTCCTCTCTCCGCTTCATATAGCTCTCAAAACAAATTTTCTCCTCCCTTTTTTTCTCTCAGAAAAATGGATGGTAGTTACATAGATGAGAGCACAAGAAGTGACTCTCTATCTCAATCAATTGAACCTTCATCGACATCGGTTACATAGTTTTAAAATCTAACAAAAATAATTTCTGAATTTAAATGTATAACTTTTTACCACTACTCTTTATTTATTATTTACACACTCAAAACGTGTAAACAATCATTTTCTCATGGACCATCCAAACAAAGACATGTTTTTATAACTATATAAGAAGTGAAAACCGACATGAATCATCATGTACCACGAACAGAATCATTGTGTTAACATATGTCACCAGTTATCAGCATATAGGGGAAGAAAAAAATATATATATATATATCTGTGTGTGTGTGTGTGTGTGTGTGTGTGAGTGAGAGAGAGAGAGAGAGAACATATTGACTAAGCTCGCACGAGAGAAAGAGATTGTAATACGTCGTCGCCGCACCACCGCTAGCCGTCGTCGCTCGTCAAAAGAGAGATCGTCAGTGAACACTTGTCAATGAACACTCGCCGTCATCGCTCGTCAAGAACCTACACGAACTCCCTGTGATTGTGATTGTGATACACGAACTCGAACTCGTCTTCGTTATTAGGAACTTGAACTCGTCTTTGTGATTGTGATACACGAACTCGAACTCGTCTTTGTGATTGGGAATTGGAAATAATATATAAAGTTTTAGGGATTTTTGGGGTTTTGAGGGAGAATGGTGTTAGGGATTTTGGGGGTTTTTAGGAAGAATGGTGTTAGGGATTTTGGAAATGAAAATATTTTGGGGGTTTTGATCAAGCGCCATTTCGACTGAAGGATGGAGATGAAATATTTCAGTACTATTTGCGACGGTATAGATAAACCGTCACAAATGATAAAATCTATTTATTAAAACGACACCATTTTAATAAGGGTTTTTTTTGCGACAGAGAATTCCCGTCACAAATGTCCACTATTTGCGACGGTAAATTTCACCCATCTAAAAAATAAATAAAAATTTGCGACGGTACACAGTGCATCGCGAATACTTCCGTATTTAAGAGAGTTTTTCTTGTGTGCTTATTAGTGACGGGGAAACTACCGTCGCAGAAGACATTTATTTGAGACGGCTTCAAATGCCATTGCAAAAGATCACTTTTTGCAATGGGATACACGCCGTCGCAAAAAGTTCCGTGTTTTATACCCACTTTTCTTGTAGTGATTCCTAATGGATAATGCTTATCCCTTGTCACATTCCTCACTACAAGCCAAGTGAGATGGCACAACAGTGCGCCTGGTTCCCGCCTTGTAACTGGATTACCTTTACTCTATCCATCACTTGATCCGTCTCACAACATGTCGCGCTGTGCAATGCTTGCTTGGCACAACTCTGCACTGACATTGCTCGGCTTTTCTCTTGGCCCAGTCAGACATTCACAGCTTGCTCCCCTTAATCGTAGTTCGATCATAGCATTAATTGTATTTAGGAGGTAGTTAGGTTTAAGAGCACGGGCTCCATCGCTAGGCCCAAAGCCGGGGTACTTCACGTCATAGCTAAGCCCACTATGCAGCCCAGTTCCACGAAGGCAATCCCAAATAGCTTGATTCAATTTAGCTGCACAAATTATCCTCTCAGCCTCAAACAAGAAAATAGGCAAAATACCTTGTTTGATAAAGGTGTTTTTCTATTTATTAGGAAAATGAGTTTGAATGAAATTAGAATTTTGTTTTGAAAAGGAAAGGTCCATAGATTTTAATGTGATAACAGCTCACAATTTAAGAAAAGGAAAATGATTTGTCCCCCTAAAAAAGTCTCCCTTAATCCCCCTAATGCCCAAAACGACGTCGTTTTGGGCTTTTTTTTTTTTTTTTTTTTTGCCTTGGTTTGAAATTTAGGGGGATTAGGGGGCCAAAAATTAAAGGATGTAATATAGCCCTTAAGAAAATAAGTCTAAAAAAAAAAAAAAAACAATGATTTCGAGGTTTATTTCGCGGTTCAATCACAAAACATATATTAATATTTAAAAAAATTATAGAATGGGGGAGATAGAATAGGACGAGAAAGGAAAAAACTAATATATCAGAATAATAAAACACTAAGTCTTCGTTTGGTAAAAAAAAAATTTAGTCGGACTTTTTTGGTTGAGATTTTTTTAACTTGGGACTAAAAAGTTCTTTTGACAAATTTTTTTAAATTTTTTTTACTTTTATAAAAGAAAAATGAAATAATTATAATTTGAATGTAACATTTTAAATTATTGACTTATTTAACTGATTTTATCTTTTATGCTTTTTAATCCAAACTCACATGATCAAATGAAGCCTAAATAAAGAGAGCTTAAAGAAGGAAGAAACAAAGGAAATAATTAATCTATCAAAATTGGGTGGCCAATCTATATGCAACTAAGCCAAGAGTGACTTGATTACGCTGTCACTTGGTGGAATTTTTTTAATTTAAAAGTTAATAATTAGAAGGTAGAAGTTAAAGTAGGAATGGGGGTCACTGCTGTGCCAAATGCACAGCAGTTACTGTTGTGGCTCATTTTGTTGTATATTATGAATTTATTTTTATAATCTGAACCGTTCATATTGTAGGGTTTGTTGAGTACTTCATGTCTACCAAAAATCATATTAATCGGATATCAATAACTATATGATCGAATTGCATATTTTTATACTATTTTTCAAAAGAAAAACTTCTTTTTTTTTTTTTTGGTCATCAATCATGTAGTTATTGATATCCGATTAATATGATTTTTGGTAGACATGAAGTACTCAACAAACCCTACAATATTAACGGTTCAGATTATAAAAATAAATTCATAATGTACAACAAAATGAACTATTAACATGATCGGCCTTTAAAGAAGTTGATCCCAGCCTGCTAAAGATTTTTACTTTAACTTTCAAATAATCAATTTTTTTAACTTATTTAAATTATTTTTATTTAATAAATTATAAATAAAAATTACATCAAATAATCTGACACAAATTTTTAAGTTCAAATAAATTATAACCACTTTCAAAAGTTGTAATAAACCGCCCCAATGTATAAATTGTATGTCTACATGAAAAAAATACGGATGCGGCCTCGCCTCGGTTTCCTGTCGTGCCTTACCGTTTCACCTTTTTTTTATTTTTTATTATATTTTATTTATTTTTTTTTAGTTATTATTTTTTTTAGCTTTTGCTTCTCTAAAGTGGTGGTGTTTGCGACCCTCGCCTCGGTTTCCTGTTGTGCCTTACATGGTACCGTTTCACCTTCGTTTTTTGTTTTTTTTCCCCCGGTTTTTGCTTCTCTGAAGTGGTGGTGTTTGTGCCTTAAACGGCACTGTTTCAATTTTTTCCTTTTATATTATATTTTCAATGCACCTGTTTATCCAAAGTGATGCTGTTTGAATTTTTTATTTTATTTTATTTTTTCAATTATGTTAGAACATCCTTGCTAGATTACTTAAATTTTATCTTAAAATATTATTAAAAATTTTATTTCTTATTTTAGAAATCACTTTTTTATCTAATTCTCTCAACAAACTCCATATTCTTTCTCTATTCTATTAACAAATTCCCAATTTTTTTTTTCTGTTCTATTAAAATATTATTTTTAATAATAAATTTAAAAGAAATAAAAATTATAAATCTATACTGCAGTCCATAAACAAAATAAAGCAATATATATATATATATAGGGGAGTTACAGTGACTTCGTACAAATAAGGAGTCATTGTAGCAAATATTAATTTAGGGTATGATATAAGGGAGCTGATGGGGTGATATAAGAGAGCTGCAACTCCCCCTAAAATACGTAAGGGAATGATTTAGAGAGAGAGATTGGGATGCTCTTATCTCACAATATTGTTTGCTTACTTTTCATTTATAAAGTATGGGTATTTCGAAAAACATGCCGTATTCGTACCGGGTACTTACTGGCATATGGTACCTTGTATGGTACTTCTGCATACGTATCGGGTGCACAAAACACGTACCCAAATTTTTTCTTCTTAATTTTTAGTGTACCCAAACGTATCTAATATATACCCAAGCCATATCGTACCTCAATTTAAACAATATTTTCTTCTACTACAGAGATAAAACTCCTTTCACTAAACTTATTTTTATTTTTAATTTTATACTTAACATGATTTTGAAATTAAACTATAGTTTGTAAATTATTTAATATATTGACATTTAATTTTGATTTATACCTTTACTTTTGACATTATATGTTAATTATAGGTTGAATCTTAACGAATTAAACCATTTAATTAATTTTTACATTATTCTAAATTAAAAATAAATATTTTTTTATAAGCGTACCAAGCCCAAGCCGTATCCGTACCCTACTTTTTCTGAATTTTACCATATCGACGTAGTCAGATCGTACCGCATGCAAGACTCATACCCATACCAAAGATTCGTTCACTGCCTCAGACTTCATGACTTTTCATTTACAAAGTTATCTCTTCAATATATATTGCTTGGATTTTTTTTTAAAAAAATTGTTATTTTAATTTAGAGATGTTATAATCTGTTTAATTTTTTTTTATATATAATCTTATTTAATTGAATTCAAAATGTACATATAATAAGATTTCAAACCCAACATAATATTTTTGGTTCTCAATTAAAATAATGTAGCCTTTTCATATATTATTTGGAGTCAATCTACTAAACCAAAATAAAAATGGTACACAATCACTCTTTAACGTTTGATAAAAATACATAGACATCTCTTAACATTTTCAATATATCATAGATATCACTTGACATTTGAAAGTTATATCACAAACGTTCTCTGGTATTTAGTTAAATCACAAACATCTTTATCATTTAATAGAGATGTCCGAACACTCCTTAACATTTTGAGGAAAGATCATAGACACCTATAAATATATGTGATATTAGTAATTAAATATTTATAGTATGTTTTTCTATATATAAATATATATAATTATTTTAAAATATGTAATAAACAGGTGCATTGAAAATATACTAAAAAGAAAAATTGAAACGGTGTCATTTAAGACACAAACAACATTGCTTCATAGAAACAAAAGTTGAAAGAAAAAACAAAACAAAACAAAACAAAAACAAACTGAAACAGTGTTGTGCCTTAGCTGCGAGGGTCACAGCAGTAACCTTGCATCCAAAAAATACAAAAAGGAACAACTGAAAAGAAACTTTCTAATTAAGACAAAAAAAAAAAAAAAAAAATAGAGGGTTGGACTTCTTTCATATTGAGATCTCAACATGAGATAACTTGAGGGTCCTATAGGGCCTATCATGGGTCTCATTTCAATGATTTGAACTATTAAGTTTATACGAATTTCAATGTATATCATCCATGAAAAAATTTAAATTGATCCAATAATCGTAACTATTTTATTTTATTGCATTTGTCTCTGAAAAAATGAATGACAAAGATATTTTTGAAATAGATTATTCATTTTTGTAAAGACAAATATAATAAAATAAAAATGTTACGATTATCAAATCTACTAAAAAAATTTCATGGATAATATATATTGAGATCCTTATAAAATGAACGGCTCAAATTATCGAAATAGGGCCCGTGATAGACCCTACAAGCTCCTCAAGTTCTATCACATTGAGATCTCAACATGAGAGAAGTCCAACCCAAAATTCGAAACACAAAATTGCTCTCAAGTTTTCCTCTTTTAAAGAAGAACTTCCGACTAAGTGTAGAGCAATCTTATGAACTCAGGATTTCGAATTCTTGAACGAAAAATAATGAAGGTGAGGAAAGGTGTATATAGGCTCTTGTAGAGGAGGTTTTAAGCTCAAAAATCGCTGTGAGATTGAAAAAATTCGATTAAGATGAGATCAATTACGCAATTGAAGGTAAAAGAGAGAAAAATACTACTGCGAGAAAATCGGGGCACAGAGCTCATCCGACCCTCCCACATGGCCAGTCTAGTCACGACTTGGCATTGGAAATGGCTGGTCCGACCATCTTTTCCTTGTTTCATGCCATTTTGTGTTTTTTTGCAAACCCTAAGCAATAGCAAGGGTTCTTAATTTGGGCCTAAGCTACCTAAAATAGAAAAAGTATGCGCCAATTTCGGTCTATAGGTTTTGTGAAAAGAATGTTTTATCCTTGCTTATTGAGAACCAATGAGTGATAAAAAAAAATTGACTATCAAAGCTTTGTTTTAAATCGGATTTTGACGAATTTTATATTATTGAAAAGATCTTTGGAAATTTTATAGACTATATTGGCCAATTTCAAAAAATCAAAAATTCTTCACACAAACGTCACATAAAAAATAAAACCCTTTTCTAAATTTGTACAAGGTCAACAAAGTATTGTAACAATGAAATGACATTGACCACTGTGAAGACTATAACGAATTATTTGCCTATATTTATTATTGCTCTGTTTACCTATAACAAATGGAGAGAACAAGAAGTGATAATGTAACTGAATCTTCTGATGCCTGAATAGACCATATGGAAAGAATGCTAGAAGCCCTAACATAATGAGACAACAACAAAGGCAACAATAATTACCTTTTCCACCTTTTCTGGTGCAAGTGGAACCGATAAATAATGACATTATCTCATTGACTCAAAAGTTCAACAAGATGAAGCTACTGACCTTTATGGGCGGCATTGAGCCATTGAAAGTCGAAACCTAGATTCTAGAAACCAAAAAATTATTTGAAATGTTTTCATGTTTTGAGACTCAGAAGGTTTTGCTAGCAATTTACACTCTAAAAGAGGAAGCTAGGCGTTGGTGGATGTTGATACGAGATAATAATACGGCTATAACGTAGAATCAATTCAAAGAGATCTTTTACAAAAAATCTTTCCCTCAAGGCTTTAGAGATTGTAAAGACTTCGAATTTGAACAGTTGAAACAAGGCAATATATTAGTAACAGAATATGAAGCCAAATGTCACAATGTATTTTGATATTTGCTTCCGCTAACCCCTTGTTTTGCTAATCTGTTTCAGAGGCTATACAAGAAAGAAATAAACCTTCTCGTATAATCCTGTTGATCAAGTCTGCGTTCTTTCGTACGACGTCGCTTTATCACCTGAAAATACAAATGTGAGCTAGCCGGCGGGTGTGTGCCGGAAACCTCTCCGATGCCTAAGTCAGTAAGCTTGACAAGTAGACAAAAGCTCTGTGTATTCAGAAAATAAAGTTGTGTTACCTCTCCATAGGTGATGTTTGTGAGCTTTTATAAGTTTCGAGTGGCACAATCCTAGTAGGACTTTACTTCTCCATGTAGAGTCCTCCTAGGATTCATACTCTTGGAGGATAATGCTTATCTTCCAACACCGCCTCACTGCTTAAACCAAGTGAGAGGATTTTTCCATGGCCGAACTACCACAGGACCGAAATAACATTGCCATGTTGGACTAACTAACGTGACCGATCTAACGGTTACCTCGGCTCTTCCTTTCCTTTCTCCTACCACGGCCTCTCATGCAAAGGCCGAGCTATACATAGAAGAATTAAGCCGAGCTAACCTTTACTCAGGTCCTAGAGTAGGCCCAACATACCTTGGTTCCGAACAGCATAACCGAGCTATCCCTGGCCATGGCGACCGAACTAAGTCCACTCACTTAATCCGGCGGCGAACCTCTTACTTTGGACCGGACTGCCACTTGTCCGCGGCCCATCTTCTAAGCCTCTTTAATACGGCCCATAGAATGGCCCACAATCCTAGCTCGGCCTAATTTATATATAAATTACCCTCTCAATTGCTCCTTAATTCCATCTGCATAACATGATAGGGATTATCTGTCCATCAACCGAGTTAGAGTTCGTAAGCCTTTCCAGCCGAGCTACAATCTTTTAGCTATGCCAGCTGAGCTACAACCCCTTTAGCTATTCCAGCCGAGCTATATACTTTTAACCGAGCTATGCATGTCCGGTCAAAACGTCTCTTCAGTCCCAGCAACTGGAACGCTTCTCCTTCCAAGGACACGTGGCAGCCTCTGATTGGCTCTTTGCAGCTGTCACGCTACCCTCGTACTTCGTAAGATTTGAACAGTCCCGCCATTTTTGCCTTTTACACAAAACAGTCCTCTCATTTTGAATCTTACTATACTCTGTTCATCCTCTCTCTTTAGCTCCATTGTTCTTCTATTCTTGGAACTGTGAAGCTTGCTTCGTGTTCTTCATCACTGCAGTTGCCTCTTCCTCCAGTTGTCCTGCTCTTGTCCTTGTAAGTTACTTAGATCTCTTTTGTGTTTGCATTTGCTCTAGTCCATAGCATGCTGTTTTTCGTGTTTTTTGCAAAACACTCCTTTTACTCTTTCTGGGAAAAATCTTCATAAGAATACTATGAATATCACGAAGCAACCTGTAGAACGTAGTTTTGATCCAGAAACTTGTCCCAACCGAACTAGGATACTGTTTGTGCTATATATGTAGATTAATTTAGACAATAACCGAAGTAGAACTTGTAGATATAGCAGTAGTTTCAGTAAGTTACCAACTCCTGATTCACTTTAGCCGAGATAAGCTTACCGAACGAAGTTTGAACTTAGAAAACTAGGAACCTTGGCCTTCAACCGAGCTAAGCCTTTGGGGCTAAGCCAACTTTCTTAGTTTCTAAACCAAACTCAGAAAGCTGCCCCTAGAGGCTCGACCGAAGTAACAAAACCTATAGTTCAAACCGAACTAACCAAAACATCTTGTTGAAATCGAGATAGAACCTGTGGCATCCCACTTAACCGAAGTAGGACTCTTTTTATGTTGCTTTAATTTTGTAGCACGGTCAATGATCTATGCTTAACACCTTTGTTTTCCACTTTGCAGACCTAGGTTGCCCAGGCAGCTACTGAGCACATTCTTCTGACCGAACTAATTTATTTATAACTTATAGAATAAATGAGGAAGTATAGGTTTTTGGTAGAAACCCCTGGTGGCCTAGCCGAATTCCGTAAGGATTACAACATACCTGACGACGTCCACCTTACTCTAGCCGAAAAAGATACCACATCTTGGGGAAACCCCGGTTTTGTATCCTTTACCCTTTTGTCCATAATAGAAACCGGACTAAGATTTCCAGTCCAACCCTTAATTTGTGAATTCCTTAGACAAACCAGAATATGCCCAATCCAACTATCCACTAACTCATACCGTATAATAATGGGAATAGCTGAACTAAACCACCAAGCCGGTCTCAACCTCGGCCTAGCCGAAATATTCCACCAATATTCCTTAGGATCAAAAGAAGATGGGTGGGTCTACTATTTAAGAATCTGCCGTCGCCGAGAGAAGATAATAAAAGGTACACCGGATAAAGACTTAAACGACGACAATTTTTTCTGGGTGTCTGGGAACTTTGAAGACCATCAAGCCCAGATTCCTGGCCAAAATATAAACTGGCAAAAAGGAATCCCCGATATAACTTATTTCGGCTATATGCATCCTTTTGTTTTACTTCGATTTCTGGTTTCATAACCGATCTAACAGTTGTATTCTTTTTGTAGACTCTGCCCATCTTGCATCCTTGTACAGTTACCCCAACCTGAACATACTCCGTGCCGCACTACGTGTTGAAGAAAGGAGTTGGGCTAAGCTGTTAGATTTTGAGCCGACCTACAGATACAGCGGTCGCCGAAAAGCCAGAGTAACCGATTTCATTCTTGAAGACGCACCAGAACCGGACCCAACCTTGCCCCAAATCAACCTCGTTCCTTTGACTGCCGAACAAGAAATGGCAAAAAAGAGCAGGGTAAGGGCACTTCTAACCGAAACCAACATACCCGAAGTACCGCTCCAGAGTCAAACCCAGGAAACCGTGGTGGCTCTTCCCTCTCAACAGCCCTCGACATCTCGGGGACACAAGCGTACCCGGACTAGCCAAGCCGAGCAACGCCTTGTCGACGAGGACGAGCCCATTCTTCCACTGAGCCCTCAACCCAGCCCTCAACCGGAGCAATCCGACCGTGCTGACACCTCGAAATGGGCTCCAAGTCTTACCTTTCAAAACCGAGATATCTAGGATACGGACTCGGTGGTTGCTGAGAAGGATCACTTGTTGGCCTTTAACCTTGCCAAAAGTGTGTGCCTTCCAAAGGACCTGGAGCACCACCAAAAACAACTAAACACCGAGCTGAAGGCAATCCGGTCTTCAACAAAATCAATGATCCTGGTAAGTGGCTCTCTGTTTTCTTTGTCTAACGTTTCCCAACTGTCAGTCCGGCTAAAGAGAGTTACTATTTTGCAGGCCATTCAGAAGAACAACATTGCGCACAGGAAAGTGTTGGAGCTGAGGAGAACAACAAGGGAGGCCATGGCAGAAGCCGAGGCCAAGAACGCCGAGCTAAAACAATCCCAAGCCAAGACCGCAGAGCTGGAGGCCGAGGTAACTCGTCTAACTGGACTAGTTGCCTCGGCTAACAGTGACAAACAGCGAGCTGTTATCGAAGTGAAAGACAAATACTTGTGGGAGATGGCGCAACTTGAACATGCTAAGGACGCCGAAATATCAATTCTGAAGAAGAAGGCTGAGGACGCCGAGCGCAAAGGTTTCAAGGATGGCGAGGCTGCATACATCCCCCAATGTGAAGCTGCGATGGACTTGTTCTTCAAATGCGGCTGGAGGGGTGCTGCAGAGCAGCTCGGTTGTGGGCCTGACACCGAGGTCTACAATGCTCCACAGTATTTCATTCCGGCCTCACTGGCGGAGTATGCTGCCGAGCTCCAGAAACAATTTCTCGTAGCGTCTGACGATGAAGAAGAAGAGGAGCAAACTGAGACTCCGGCCATCAACGCGCCTGCCAATGATCAGTCAGCTCAGTTGAAGCCAACGGTCGAAAACTTGACGACCGAAAATGTGCTTCCAACCGAGACCAGGCTTCTAACCGAGACTGTTCATACCTCTGAAATCGGAGTCAGTGTTGAAATTGCAGCCGATCTTGATGATTTTTTTAATTAATTCTGTATATATATATTTTTTTTCTTGTTTTTGAACTTGTAACCGGGCTGCGGCCCTTCCTTTGTACTTCTGTTCTATTTCAATGAAAATTTCTGTGCTCAACTCTTATTTCAATTTTCTGCCCTGTTTGTACTTGCTTTCTCTGAATGATTGCTTCTCTTGCTGCATGTGTTATTTCGGTATTTTAGTTGGTCAATCTAAGCTTTATCCAGCCAACCACTCTTTAGCCGATACCTAACTTCGGCTGAAGAGTACAAAGAGTTGGTTTAATCCAGGCGACCACTCTTCAGCCATAAACTTACTTTGGCTGAAGAGTAACAAGAGTTGGTTTAACCCAGCCAACCACTCTTTAGCCATAAACTTACTTCGGCTGAAGAGTAACAAGAGTTGGTTTGATCTAGCCAACCACTCTTCAGCTATAAACTTACTTCGGCTGAAGAGTAATAAGAATTGGTTTGATCTAGCCAACCACTCTTCAGCCATAAACTTACTTCGGCTGAAGAGTAATAAGAGTTCGTTTAATCCAGCCAACCACTCTTCAGCCATAAACTTACTTCGGCTGAAGAGTAATGAGAGTTGGTTTAATCCAACTAACTACTCTTCAGCTATAAACTTACTTCGGCTGAAGAGTAATAAGAGTTGGTTTAATCCAGCCAACCACTCTTCAGCCATAAACTTACTTCGGCTGAAGAGTAATAAGAGTTGGTTTAATCTAGCCAACCTCTAAGTTGGTTTTTCCAACCAACTTAGAATACAGTGTTTGGTTATGCCGACCAAACGTCCTGCAGCCTGGATCCTTATCCTGGGCTTAGGAGGGGTGTTGGTTTAATCCAGCCAACCTCTAAGTTGGTTTTTTCCAGCCAACTTAGAATAAAGTGTTTAGTTATTCCGACCAAACGTCCTGCAGCCTGGATCCTTATCCTGGGCTTAGGAAGGGTTCAAAGTTGGTTATTCCGGCCAAATATGTTTACAGTGCTCCTAACTTACTAAAGTTACCTTCTACTGAAAACAATTATGCTGAAAAGAATCGACTTGTTTTATTGAGAAAGTAAAAAATTACACATACTTAAAAGAAAAAAAGCTAAAAATAAAATAACTTGAGATTGGCAGTGTTCCATGGCCTAGGAATTGCTTTGCCGTCCTCATCTTCTAAGTGGTATGCCCCTTTGCCTGCTAATCCGACTACTTTGTAAGGTCCTTCCCAGTTAGGCCCTAGCTTGCCATCTCTTGGTACCAAGGTATTTCCCATTACTTTGCGCAGTACCCAGTCTCCGATCTTGAATTGCCTTGGATGCACCGTTTTATTATATTTTCTGGACAATTCTTCTTGGTAGGAGGCGATGTGAACCGAAGCGATGTCTCTTCTTTCTTCCGCAAGGTCAAGTTCCAATGCTATGGCTTCGCCATTTAAGTCTGTGTCAAATTTTTCGCTTCGAATTGTGGGGAGACCAACTTCTAATGGGATGACTGCTTCCATGCCATAAGCTAAGGAGAATGGTGTTTCTCCTGTTGATCGGCGAGGTGTGATGCGGTAAGCCCATAAAACATGAGGGAGCTCTTCTGCCTACTTGCCCTTCGCTCTCTCTAACCTCTTCTTCAATCCATCCAAAACTACCTTATTTGATGCCTCTGCCTGACCATTTGCTTGGGGATATGCTGGTGTAGAATTGTAGAATTCTATCTTGTACTCTTCACAAAAGCCCCTGAAAATTCTTAGTCAAACCGAGTCTTGGTTATGCGATATCAATGCCTTTGGTGTGCCGAATCGAGTAATGATATTCTGCCAGACAAACTTCTTCACATCTTTCTCCTTGATTGATGCCAAGACTTCTACTTCTACCCATTTGGTGAAGTAGTCGGTTGCTGAAAGGAAGATCTTCCTGTTGCCAGGAGCTGTTGGAAGTGGCCCTACTATGTCCAATCCCCACATTGCGAAGGGCCATGGGCTAGTTAGAGGTAGAAGTTCTCTGGCAGGTTGGTGTATTTGATATGCGAACTTTTGGCATTTTTCGCACTTTTTGACGTACTTCTCTGAATCTGCTTACATGTATGGCCACCAGTATCCTTGTGAAATTGCTCGGTATGCCAATGATCTTCCTCCTTGATGGCTGCCGCATACACCTTCATGTATTTCGAACAGAAATGCTTCCACTTTGCTGGGGTGAACACACTTTAGGTAAGGTCCTGAGAACGACTTTTTGTACAATGCCAAAGATGGGGAGAGCCAAAATCGCTGCGACTTTGCTCTTATTCTGTTGGCTTCTTTCTTCTCTTCCGGTAGGGTGCCGTCTTTTAGGAACAGTGTGATGGGGTCCATCCAAGAAGGGCCTAACTCTGCACAACATACATCTTCTGCTTCGGGGACTTCTATGCTTGGTCTAGGTAGGTAGTCGATCAGCAATGGATGAGGGATGGAGGTGTCTGTCATTGAGGCGAAGCCTGCTAATTCGTCTGCTCTGCTGTTTTCCTCCCTGCCGATTTGTTTTATCCTGACTACATCAAATTTTTTGACCTCTGTTCTGACCAACTCTTGGTACTTGGCCATCCTGTCATCCTTCGCTTCGTAGTCGCCAGATATTTGGTTTACCACTAGCTGTGAGCCACTGTAGACCATTAGCTCGGTGGCCTTCATATGGAATGCTGACTTGAGACCTGCAAAAAGCGCTTCATACTCCATTTCGTTGTTTGATGCTGGGAAGCCAAGGTTGATTGCTTGCTCCACTACTAGGCAGTCTGGAGAGATGAGGACTATGCCAAGCCCTACTTCATGCCGGTTGGATGCTCCATCCACGAAGAGCTTCCACATCTCTCCCACGAACAACTTCCAGCAAGTAGAGAGATCAGATGATGCCTTGGGATTTTCCTTGTTGCTGGTGTTTTCTTCAAGGTTCATGCTTGCTGTCTGCCCCTCGTCATCTGGTTGTACCAAGTCATGTTTTCTTGGTGAGTCTTGACTTGGTGTAGCATGGTTTGCTTTTTCCTTCCTTGCCTTACTTTGGTCTGCCTTGGGGCCTGACTGAGTTGCCAGTACTAGGGGTTGCATTATTCCGACGTCAACTTCCATTCCTAGTTCAGTTGCTTCAGTTAGGTCAATTGGGCAGATATGATGACTTCCTGGGGTGAATTCTGTGACGAAGTCTGCCAATGCTTGTGCCTTTATTGCGGTTCTAGGTTAGAATTTGATGTCGTATTGCCCCAACTCAACTGCCCACTTTAAGATTCGCCCAGAGAAGTTAGCCCTCTCAAACAGAGCTTTTAATGGGAAGGCTGTGAGGACAACTATAGTGTGGGCGTGAAAGTAGTGCGACAACTTTCTTGAGGCCATCATCAAGGCCAATGCCAGTTTCTCCAGTGGTAAGTGCCTTGTTTCGGCGCCTAGTAATGTCTTGCTGACATAATAGATGGGCAGATGTTGGATTCCTTCAAGCGGACCAACAACTGCTGATTATGCGTCTTTGTGAGACCTTAGGTACAAGAAGATTTCTTCTCCAGGAATTGGAGTTACGAGTAGTGGTGGAGAAGACATGTATTCCTTCAAGCTTTCCAGAGCTTGGTCGCATTCGTTGTCCCACTCGAACTTGGCTTTCAGAGCATGGAAGAATGGTCGTAGTTTGTCTGACGGCAAACTTATTTAACCGATTGAGCCTTGGCCATACCGGTGAGATGCTGCACTTCTTTTACTGAGTTCGGTCTCTCCAGCTCCTGAATTGCCTTGATCTAAGAAGGGTCTGCCTCAATACCCCGGTTGGTCACTAGGAAGCCCAGGAATTTGCCAGATCCTACTCCGAATGCACACTTCGACGCGTTGAGGCGTAACTTATGCTTCTTCAGGATCTCAAACATCTCACCTAGGTCTTTGAGATGGTCATTCTCATTCTTGCTCTTGACCACCATATCGTCGATGTAAGCCTCCATTATTTTGCCTAACAACGGCTCAAACATCTTGGTGACCATTCTCTAGAATATCGCCCCTGCGTTCTTTAGGCCAAAGGGCATGACCTTGTAACGGTATAGTCCTCTTGGAGTTGTGAAGGATGTCACTTCCTAATCTGGTTCATGTATGGCGATTTGATGGTAGCCTCTATATGCATCCAGAAAGCTAAGTCGGTTGTGCCCTGCCGTCAGGTCTACCAGTTGATCTATCCGTGGTAGAGAAAAGCTGTCTTTTGGGCATGCCTTGTTGACTGTTTTGTAGTCGACGCAGACATGCCACTTACCATTCTTCTTTGGTACTACGACTGTGTTGGAGATCCATCTTGGGTAGTGCACTTCTCTAATTGCTCCTGCCTCCAGCAGGTTTCCTACTTCTTCCGCCACTATCTCTGCATGGTGGAGTGCCGATCTGCGTGTGCGTTGGATGATTGGTCTGGCGGATGGGTGGACATTGAGTTGGTGGCAGATGAAGTTGGGGTCAATGCCTGGCATGTCGTATGGTGTCCAGGTGAACACTTTGATGTTTGAGGTCAAAAATTCCAATACCTCTAACCTCTCAGTGCTGGACAATGACAAACCGAGCAAAAAGAACTTATCCGGGTTCTTTTCATCTATTCTTACCTCTACCAAGTCTTCCACCGCTTTCTGACTAGCCGCTTTGCCAATATCTGCGAATAGTTCATTACTCTTGGGTTCTTCTACCGAATGAACGTATCCTTTGGCAGCGCGGCTGCCATTCACCGTAACAAAGCACTGTTTTGACATGATTTGATCTCCATAGACCTCTTCTATTACTCCGGTGTCGTTGGGGAACCGCAGTACTTGGTGGTAGGATGACGCCACCGATCGCATGGCATGCAGCCATGTTCTGCCCAGGATGATGTTGTAAGTGGAGGGGACCTTCAACACCCAGAACTCCACTTGTTTTGTTACGCTCCCTGCTCTAGCTGGGAGGATTATTTTGCCGACGGGCCATTCTGGCATGGAGTTGAATCCGATCAGGGGAGATACGGCAGGTGCCAAGTCTTTATCTTGTAACTTCAATTGTTTAAAGGTTTCGTAGTACATGATTTCACATGAACTACCCTGGTCAATCAGAATCCGCTTGACGTCAAAATCCTTGACTCGGAGAGTGACGACCAGGGCATCATTGTGAGGGCAATATATCCTTGCCAAGTCTTTATCCGAAAAAGACATAACATTCGTGGCCTCTGTCTTCCCTTTCTTAATGGCAGGATGGGTACTTAGCACTTCTCTCAAGTGCTCAGCCTTTTTAATTGATCCTCTGAGCTCGCATACACGCTCAGGTTCGAAGACTCCATGTATCACGTTGATTACGCCTTGAGGTGGGGCATCGATTGGCATTCCGTTGGGGTTATTATGGTCCTGGAGGGCTGGCTGTGCCCCTCCTTCAATGTATTTATCCAGGTGGCCTGCCGCCACCAATTCCTCCAAGTGTTGTCTCAATGGCGTGCAATTTTCAATGCGGTGCCCCTTTTCTTTATGGAAGGTGCATCGCGACCTGTCGTCATAGTCCTTCTGAGCCTCGCCTAGCTTGGCTGGCCACTTGACGAAAGGCTCGTCTCGAATCTTGCTAAGTATTCGGTAGATCGGTTTCTTGAAGACCGTGGTTATGGCAGTGCGGACTCTCAACCATCTTTTGTCCTGGTCTTCTCCGTTGTCTCTTCTGCCACGTCCGTTTCTGTTCGGACGGTCTACCGCGTTGACCTTTGCTGAGGTCTTCTTTTTTGGTGCTGTGGTCGCGCCAGATTTTGCTTTGGCATGTGCGCCATCCTCTTCCACCCTGATGTGCTGATGCACTCTTTCCATCAGGGCTTCCATGGTGAGGGGCAGTGTCATGGTGATAGAGTCCCTTAGTCTGTTCCCGACTGGAAGGCCTCTTTGTCTTCTTATGATGGCGAGATTGGTGGGGCGATCCGTCTGGTTGAAGGTCTCCCCCAAAGATGGCTTTTATAGGATCTTAGGGTCTCCTTGTCACCCATGTCGATGGAAAGGAGCTGGTCGATCTCCATCGGGGTTTTAGTGTTTGTTCGGAACCTTGTCACGAACGCCTCTGCTAATTGTGCCCAAGAGGCTATGCTGCCCTCCGGAAGTTTCTCAAACCAAGTCAAGCCTAGGTCGCCAAGGCTTGAGGGGAAGAGGATGCACATCAAGGCCTCGTTCCGTCGGTATACAGCCATGACCTGGCGAAAGTGGCTCAAGTGTGAGTAGGGGTCCGTCTTTCCTTCATATGTAGTGAATTTGGGCTGTAGGAAGCCTGATGGTAGAGGCGCGTTCTCTATCGCCGGAACCAACGGTGAGGTCTGTAGTCTCGCCGATGCCTTGTCCGTTGGTTCATAGGCAAGGTGCGGTATTGGCATTCCTATCTCGACGCTTCCGTACGTCCGAGGAGCCAACCGTTGTAAGGCAGAAACTCTATGCGGATCACGTGCCCTGGCATCCTCCTTCCATCGTGCCTTCTCTTCTAGTACGGATCGTAGGTTGGACGATCTGGGCAACTCTGTTTGCCTAGACCTTGTCTGGTGTGTATGCGAGGGCCAATATGTGCTTCTTTCGGTATACGACCTTTCAGATCTCGTCCTCTCAGACCTGGAGTGACGAGTTCTGGAAGATCTGGATTGCGTGTCGCCCGTCCTGAGGCTCTTGTTCTCTGCTTGAGAGGGTGTAGTATTCCTACTACGACTTTCCGAATGGCGAGGGGGCGTCTTGTTTGTGCGCCCCTCTCCTGTCGCTACTTACTTCCCCTTCACCTGGCGCTTTAGAGCTTCCATGTCCGCCGCCATTCGGCGTATCAACTCATCCTGCTCCTTGACGCGATCCTCCAGAGCCTGGGGATCAATCCTCCGCCTTTGTCTGTCTGGACTATGTAAACGGGAGTGATGAGGGCTGTTAGTACGCCTTCTTCCTCTTGTATCCCTCATGGGATTCTGCCTTTGTGGCTCTAAATCCCCCATGGGAGGGACAAGAGGTAGACCCTCGCGCCTCGCACCTCCCTCTGGTGTTTGTCCGTCAATGGCGGATTGTGGCAAATCTTCATTGTGCGCCATTGATTCTAAAGAAGAAAAGCTTGATCAAGAGGTTTTGTTCTTGTCTGAATTCCCACAGACGGCGCCAATTGTACGGGAAAGAAATAAACCTTCTCGTATAATCCTGTTGATCAAGTCTGCGTTCTTCCATATGACATTGCTTTATCACCTGAAAATACAAACGTGAGCTAGCCGGCGGGTGTGTGCCGGAAACCTCTCCGATGACAAGTAGACAAAAGGTCTGTGTATTCAGAAAATAAAGTTGTGTTACCTCTCCATAGATGATGTTTGTGAGCTTTTATAAGTTTCGAGTGGCACAATCCTAGTAGGAGTTTTACTTCTCCATGTAGAGTCCTCCTAGGATTCATACTCTTGGAGGATAATGCTTATCTTCCAACACCCCCCTCACTACTTAAACCAAGTGAGATGGTTTTCTCATGGCCGAACTACCACAGGACCGAAATAACATTGCCATGTTGGACTAACTAGCGTGACCGATCTAACGGTTACCTCGGCTCTTCCTTTCCTTTCTCCTACCTCGGCCTCTCATGCAAAGGCCGAGCTATACATAGAAGAATTAAGCCGAGCTAACCTTTACTCAAGTCCTAGAGTAGGCCTAACATACCTCGGTTCCGAACAGCATGACCGAGCTATCCCTGGCCATGGCGACAGAACTAAGTCCACTCACTTAATCCGGCGGCGAACCTCTTACTTTGGACCGGACTACCACTTGTCCGCGGCCCATCTTCTAAGCCTCTTTAATACAGCCCATAGAATGGCCCACAATCTTAGCTTGGCCTAATTTATATATAAATTACCCTCTTAGAGGCTTTCGATAATTTTAAAATTACTGATCGGTTATGATATTAAATCTATAGCGACGGGTTTGGGTCGTGACAAATATGGCTCAACTTGGCTTAGAACAGGATGTTAAGGGTATTTTTGAATGGGCCAGAGTTGCTCTCGGTACATTCATTTGCGATATTTAGAGTGACATATTGGAGATTTTTGAGTACTCATGAATTTATTATAGGACGACATCCCTAAAGCGGGGTCAAATATTATAAATAATATAAATAGATATGCCAGTTGTGGGAAGGATTAAAAGACATAGGTCATAATTCAATAGTTTCTATTATATTAATAATTGAATGAGAAACACCATTTTTTAAAAAACAATAAACACTAATTTTTATTTACAGTTTGCACTTTATAGTGACTAACTATTACTGTTTGTATTACTGTTAGCACCATAAATCTGCAATTTTTATTATTGTTTATTATTTATATAATTGCAGGACATGTGGCATCCTCCTACTCATTTGGAGGTTATGAGAAGTTATGAAATATGAAAAAGATGTTGGAGAATAAAGTGGAGAACATGGAGCATTAATTGGAGGTTAAAGGAAGTTACGAAGACATGGAGAAATATGTGGCATTGTGGGAATGAAGATGGAAAAGTGGGTAGTTTTAGGTGGTTATTAGGTTGTTATTTCTGGAAGTTTTTTCCTACAAATATTTGTCTATAAATAGCCATTCATGGCTACATTGTAAAAGATCCAGAACTCAAATCAAAGACAGTTGATTTCAATATTTCTTGTCATTTTCCTTATCTTAGGAGTAGTTTAACATAGATTTATATTTCGAAACATTTATTTTCAGCATTTTCATTTCGAAGCATTTCATGCACTTCCTTTTCGAAGCATAGGAGTAGAGGTAAGTAATTATTACTTTGATTGTTCACTCAATCGTCTTTCTCCATCTCCCTTTCTTCTTTTAATTTTTCTTTTCTCTACACTTTAGCAATTTTGAAGTCCTCTTTGTTGAGGCAAAAGAACCATCAACACAATCGCTTGATAATTGGCTTGAATTTAATCTGTAAGGATTTTTCAATCCTTGCTGGCACGCTCGCATTTATAATATTTTCCTTCGTAGGAAAAATAAGCCAACATTTTTGGCACGCCGATTAGGAATGACCAAGTGTAAGAAATGACAAACAATTTGGATTTCGCCATTCGAACTTGTCAATTCGAAATATATTGGCGTGAAAGAAAAATTTTGGATCTTCAAGAAGAGATCCATTTTCTTGATGAAATAAACTTTCATCCATTACAATATTATTTGGTAGAAGAAAAAAGACACCATTTAATTAGAGAAATTCATCAACTTTATATGGAAATTCGCCAATGGAATGATGAGTTATCAACTCTCACTATCAAGTCTTTAACTGAGGCTTTAATGGCCGGAATTGGTGAATTTTTTCAGAATTTTTCCATGGTTGAAAATAGCAAAAGCAAAGAGTTGATTTCATCAATGGCTCGGGGGGTTCAAGAGTCCGTTTTTAAAAAGCCAAGTTATGAAATTAACACAACGAAAGAGCATGTTCTTGAGCCAAATTTTCTTAAAAATGATGTTCCATGTATGACTCGGGGGGTCCAAAAATCAAATTTTAGAGAGTCAAGTCATGAAAATAACATATTTATGAGTGATTTTCATAAGCCATTAATAGCTAACATGGAAAAACAACCCACTTTGCTAAATAATTATGAAAATCAATTCAGCGAAAGTTTTGTTTTTAAAACAAACATGGTCAAGAATGATGAACAAGCCACCGTTCATGAATTCAAAATTTTTGACACTTTTCAAAATGTCAAAAAGTATGAATTTTCATGGTCACACTATACCATGACTTTTGGTGTTCAAAATCCTTTTTGGATTTGTGGTTCACATCAAAATATAATTCTAATGATGTGGCTAATAAAATTAACAAATTGTTCTTATGAGTTCGAAGCACTAAGAACAAGGGATGACCATTTAAAATGCATGAATTTGGCTAGAAAAAGCCTATGCATTTAAATAAATGGTTGAGATTGGCTTATCTTTTCAAATTGATGGCCAGTTGTTTGTATGTACACAGTCAAAGCATCGAAGATACATTCGAAGAATCAAGAGTTGTTTCAAAGGTTGATTACTTCACCTTCGAAACTGTATAAAGCTTTGAAGATACATTCGAAACATCAAGAGTTGTTTCAAAGGTTGATTACTTCACTTTCGAAACTGTATAAAGTTTTGAAAACTTTCGAAATGTGTACATCTCTTCAAACATATGTAAAATAACAATTAATTAGTTGTCGAATAATGCCTGTTTTTGGCATGATAAGTTGGTTCGAAGAACAACAGTTTTGGTGTCTTCGAAGAATTAATAATTGGTTCGAAGCACAAAATTAATACTTTTATTAATGATGTATGAACCAGAACATACAAAATTTGAATAACCACAATGTTGGCCAAAAGTTGCTTCGAAGGCCCTTTTGCTATAATTTGTAAGCTTCGAAGCACTCCATCTTACATTAATAGCTTCGAAGAAACAATAATGGTGGTTATGAGCCTTCGAAGCTTTGCCGAATATTTCCAAGGATGTAATTTGTCCTTTGTCGGCACTTTCAACCTTCGAAAGATGATTTTGGTCCTTTATACCACCTTCGAAGCTTGTTATTAGTCCATAATAGCTAGCATTCAAGGCATCTAGTCATAATTCCATACTCATTCGAAGCACTTCATTGGTGCTATTACATCATTCGAAGCACTTTGTTGATATTATTCGAAGCATTTTATTGCTTAGATTAATCATGTGCTTGGTTCGGCCCTTTAAAAATTCAAATAAACATCATTTTTAAGGGCCGCGGGGGGTAATGTTAGCACCATAAATCTGCAATTTTTATTATTGTTTATTATTTATATAATTGCAGGACATGTGACATCCTCCTATTCATTTGGAGGTTATGAGAAGTTATGAAATATGAAAAAGATGTTGGAGAATAAAGTGGAGAACATGGAGCATTAATTGGAGGTTAAAGGAAGTTACGAAGACATGGAGGAATATGTGGCATTGTGGGAATGAAGATGGAAAAGTGGGTAGTTTTAGGTGGTTATTAGGTTGTTATTTCTGGAAGTTTTTTCCTACAAATATTTGTCTATAAATAGCCATTCATGGTTACATTGTAAAAGATCCAGAACTCAAATCAAAGACAGTTGATTTCAATATTTCTTGTCATTTTCCTTATCTTCGGAGTAGTTTAACATAGATTTATATTTCGAAGTATTTATTTTCAGCATTTTCATTTCAAAGCATTTCATGCACTTCCTTTTCGAAGCATAGGAGTAGAGGTAAGTAATTATTACTTTGATTGTTCACTCAATCGTCTTTCTCCATCTCCCTTTCTTCTTTTAATTTTTCTTTTCTCTACACTTTGGCAATTTTGAAGTCCTCTTTGTTGAGGCAAAAGAACCATCAATACAATCGCTTGATAATTGGCTTGAATTTAATCTGTAAGGATTTTTCAATCCTTGCTGGTACGCTCGCATTTATAATATTTTCCTTTGTAGGAAAAATAAGCCAACAATTACATATTAAAGGCAAAAGCACTTTGATTATTTTTGGTTGATGAACTTGACACGTATCATTGTAAAAGTTCAAAAAACTTGAAATAATGATTATGTTGATTTGAATTTTAATGTTAACCCCGTCAACACGATTTAAAATCATTATATTTGCATAAAGTTGACTCCCATATGCTTTTAAAGTGTTGTAAAAATACTCACCTCCAAAAATGACATAACGTTTAATGAGAGATTCCTCTGTATTACATTTTTGTAATAGAAAAATTCTATTGTATCATCTAAAATAATTATAAATTTATATTCTGTGGTCCCAAGGTTTGGGATTCTAACTTGAGAAGGAGTAAATCTCCATTAAGAATGGCAACGGGCTGGGTCGGATCGGGTCGGAGCGGGGTCGGGGATGACACTTCCCGTCTCCGCTCCCTGAAGATTAAAAAATCCCCGGCCCCGGCCCTGATCCCCGACAGGGAACGCATCATCTCTTCCACTCCCGCCCCCTAATGGGGATCGGGTTTTCCCAACCCCGAAAAATCCCTGATAGTTCTGTTCAACACACAAACAGATCTGTTTAACACACAGACACAGATCTATTCAACAAAATAATAATAATAATAATAATCTGTATATGGACAACAATCAACAACAGATCTAGAGCGCACAAACACACATACAACAACAGATCTAGAACACACAATCAACAACAAATCTAAAAAAATTTAATCTATATATTAAACAACAGATTTGGACATATTTGTGTATATGGACAGATTTGTTCATCAACAACAATCATCAACAAATGTAATTTATATATGAACAACAATCATCAACTTAAAAAAAAAAAAAAAAATTATTCAACAACAAATTTGTTCATTATACACACACACACACACACACACACATATATATAGAAAGAGAGAGTTGTTCGGATCGGGTCCATAATGGTTAATGGACTACGATCTATTAGATCAATGGCTTGACGGTTCAGATCGGTGGCTTCACATCGGTGGCTTCACATCGGTGGCTTCACGGTTCAGATCACGGTGGTGGATCTGGATGATAATGATGATGATCGAAGTGAGAGAATGAGAGAGAAATCAGAGTGAGTGAGTGAGGGAAAGGGAGAGAGACAGAACGAGTGAGAGGGAGGGAGATATGAGAGACGTGGTGAGTGAGTGTGAGAAGAGGGTTTGGTTTTTATGTATATTTATAAAGAGGGGTAAAATGATAATTTCAATTCGAAGACCAACGGGAACGAGGACGAAGACAGGGGCTTGGACACTTATCCCTGTCTCCGGTTCGAAACTGATCGGGGATTAATTTTTAAATACTATTCCCGTCCCGTTGGGGATATTTTTCAAAAAAAATCGCTCAAATTGGGATCAGGTCCTCGTCGGGCCGGGTTCAAATTACCATCCCTAATCTCCATGTCTCAATCATCACCCACTAGGCCAATCACTCTGTGATTATATCATGTCTCTTGATTTAAAATACAAAAATGCTATAGATCATAAAAATTCTATCAAATATCTCATATGAGTGTGAGACTCACATTGTGTAGGTCTCACACCCATATGAAATAGGATAAACTACTAATAGGTCCTACTTTGGAGACTTATTATCCAATAGGTCCTACTTTGGAGACTTATTACCCATTAAGTCCTATTGATAAATTTATTAAGTGATAAAGATAAATTTATCAGTATTTTATTTTTATGAATAAATTTATAGTGATAAATTTATCAGTCTCTTTGTTTTTATGAATAAATTTTTAGTGATAAATTTATCATTCTCTTATTTTTATAGTGTTAAATTTATTAGTTAGGACCTGTAGGTAAATAAGTCTAGTTAATAGGACTAATTGGTAAGTATCCCTATGAAATATTTGGTAAAAATTTTAGTAAAATTTTTAAAATCTTAACATTACTCTTTAAAATATAAAGTGATATTCAATTATGTCTCCGTGATTAAAAAAACAACCATAGTCCCTCCAAAAATGAAAAGATGAATCAAAAGCTAAAAGTTAGTACCCCACCAATTCACATAAGGACACCTCAGTCATTTTCTAAAAGTTTCCCAAAATTAGTTCCAATCTGCCAACATTGCGAAAAGGATCAGTACAAGGAGAAGTTATTGGTGCAGTTCAGAAAAAATATAAAATAAAAAATAAAAAAAATATTAGTGGGTCTTGGCATATTGTAACATGATATTTTAATAATATTGTGATCAGTAAAAAGAGTAGGACTCATAAATTTATATTAAATGATTAAAAAATATAAAAAAATATGATAAATTATAATTAATGAAGAGTATACTCACATGTCACCCTTCGCCCAACTAATAATTTTTCAATCCAAGCGGCTCAAAGTCCCTCAATCACGGATGGCATTGTCGCAATAAAAACCAATTTCTAAGGGTAAATCAAAATCTCTCACTCCATAATTTAAATTTTTAATGGATAAAAATACTCAATATACACCATTTATATTATTATAAAATTTTGAATAAAAATAAAATATTTAAACATCTAAACAAAATTCATCTAAACAAAATTCAAACAATTCATTTTTGTATAAAAATTTATGTCTAAATATTTGATTTTTGATTAAAAATTTATATCTAATCAACACAAATAAATGATATATATTGAGATTTTCTATAAAATACAAATAAGGCCAAGTTTGGGATGTTTAAAAAAAGTTAAAAAGTCAAAAAGTCATTATTCTATTTAAGTCACATCATCTTATTTAAGTCACATCACCTCTCTAAAACATCACTTCAAACTCAATCCAAACTCAATCCATATTTCATAAAAAGTCAAAAAGTGCACTTATTTAGGTTAAGGCCAAGTTTGGCTACTCCCAAATAATTTAAAAACCAAAAAGTTACTCAAAAAGTTAAAAAGTTAACACTATTCACCAAAAGTCAACAATTACGGCTGCACAACTCCCAATTCAAATTTTCCTCTAAAAATCAATTTTCACAATTTTTTATTACACATTTTTTCATAAAAAGTCAAAAAGTTAACCCAAACATCCATATTTTCAACCTCAATTTTTTTGTTCAAAAAGACAAAAAGTGCACTTATTTAGTCTTCCCACTTTTTGACTTTTTATGAAATATGGGTTGGATTTGGGTTGGGTTTGAAGTGATATGTTAGAGAGGTGATGTGACTTAAATAAGATGATGTGACTTAAATAGGATAGTGACTTTTTGACTTTTTAAATTTTTTTGAAAATGCCAAACTTGGCCTTAGTCTTTCCAAACTTGGTCTAAATTTCACTGATCCCTTTAATTTAAGTGAAGTTTCACGTTGGTCATATACGGTTATTTTGAAAAATTGGTTAAAAATTAATTTTTAGTTTTTTTTATTACTTTTTTTTTTTAAATGTGTAAAAAAAATAGAAAAGTAATGTCACCTAAAAAAACAAAAAAACAAAAAATTAACTTTTAACAAACTTGCCAAAATACGCCATAGTCTCAATTTTATTACTTTAAAATCCACACTTTCAAATATGTTTTGTGTGGCCCCTCCATTTGTTGGCTTTAGTATTTTGAACCGAAACAACAACAACATGCAATTTAGATACGAATTTTAACAATTCTAAAATTTAAAAAAGAAATTTAAGAACTTTTTTTTTTTGGTCAATCATAAGAAAGTAATTATAAATATGAGAAATATTTATATCATTAAATAGGCTACTAGACCATAATAATTAAAAAGTCAACAAAATGTAACACAACTAATATATCAATCTTACCAAGCCCAAGTCCAACAACCACTACATATAAACGGTGATAGAGTCAGAAAATTTGTTTAGATTAATTACAACTTAAATTTTTTTTTCTCATAATAATAACAGTAGATGATAATTTTTTAAATTAATGGGGTGTTTGGTATAACCTATATAAGTACACTTATTTAAGTCACATCACCTATTTACTTTTCTACATATCTTTTCATAAAATGTCAAAAAGTATACTTATTCAGATCAAGTACAAAATCTTAAATTTTTAATTTTAAATTTTTAATTTTTTAAATTTTATTTTTTTACGATTGACCTTGCAAAAAGATCATAATTAGAAGAGTTTGGTTATGGTGTGCAACTTACACCTTATACCTTACACTTATACCTTACACTTACACCTTTTGTGAAAAATTAAACCTTACACTTACACCTTTTTTGAGGTTGCACACCATATGCAACCCACTTACACCTTACACCTTACACTTACACCTTTTGTATAAGTAGCACATGGTGTGCACTTGCACACTTAAGAAAACTCCTAATTAGAAATATAATGTTACTTGTAACTAGTGTATTATAAGCAATATAAAAGAGTCATGTATGTTGTATGATAGATTATATAATATATAAATAATAGTGACACCACATCATCGTCTATATATGGTATCATTAATTGGTAATAAAATAAGGAATACTTACCAATTAATCCTATTAACTAGACTTATTTACCTACAGGTCCTAACTAATAAATTTAACACTATAAAAATAAGAGAGTGATAAATTTATCACTAAAAATTTATTCATAAAAACAAAGAGATTGATAAATTTATCACTATAAATTTATTCATAAAAATAAAAGATTGATAAATTTATTTTTATCACTTAATAAATTTATCAATAGGACTTAATGGGTAATAAGTCTCCAAAGTAGGACCTATTTGGTAGTTTACCCATAAAATAACACATGGAGAGTTAATTCTATTTGTCAAATATAATTAACAATTTAATAATTCCGTATTTTTGTGGTAGGGTTAATTATGTTTACATATAAATGATGATAAAATATCATTATTGTATTGAATTTTTTTTTACAAAATTTTCATACATAATAATGTAGTTTGTTATAGTTTTTTCATTTTCAATCAAAACAACCACCATATTTTCGTATTAGAAAAATGCTATTAAAAAATCATTTGAAATATTATTTCTGTATAATTTTTTTTATTTGTTAATTATTTTCCTTACCCTCCAAAAAATAAAAAATAAAAAATTGAGGGGGCCCATGTCCCCGAACCCCTTCATAAATTCGTCCATGTATACAAGGAAGAAATAAACCACTAGCACAAAGAGTATCAAATTCTTCTCCATAATAGTTGAACCTGAGATCTCACACTATATATGGTGTTACACAACTAATAAGCCAAATGCCGTAGTTAAATTAATAACTTACACAAGTGGTTTTTTGTAATTTTTTTTTTATTTTTATATTTTCACTTGATCTATGTAGTTTCATAGGTTTTGTTTTTTTTGGTCCAAAATGCTAACTACAATGGACGAAGAACTAACATTAAACCTAATGAAATGTGAGATTTAAATTGATGAAATTGAGATTGAGATTAAAGTAAAATTTCACTCAAATTAGAAGAATTAATGATATAACTTTCCATACCAAAAAAAAAAAAATAATAAATTATGTCAATAGTCCTTATAACTTTTTTTGAATTTCACTTTAATCTCTCTAACTTGACACCTATTGTTCTTCAAAAATTTTAGGCACGAAAAAAAAAAAAAAGACCTAGGCACTCCAAACCTTTTATCAAAAATTTTACCAGAATCGTTTGGTTCAATTTTAGAATCCATTTTCCAAAATCCAAAACCCAAAACTTTTTTGGTTTTGGATTTTCACAACATATATTTCAAATATCATTTTGAACCCATTATTCAAAACCCAAAATCCAAAATTTTTTTGTTTTGGATTTTCACAAACACGCTTTCAAGTATTGTCCAAATAATTTTTTTTATGTTTTAGATGTATTTGATCTATATATACTTAAACAGTAAACAAAATGTGAAGAAATCAAAACAAATTTAATAAACACATAAAATATTAAACTTGTATTAGTTTTTAAAATAGTTGAATTTTTATTTTATTTTATTTTGTATATTTGTTATTATTCAGTAATTTTATATAAAAAAAAAAAATAGAAATGTGAAACGCTTTAAATGTATTATGCTTGAGTAGATATAAGAGTAGAAAAGAAGTGTTAAAATTTATAAAACATTCATACAAAATGATGAATACAAAGTGGCACTTTGCTATATAAATTATGAAAAATGCTTTAGACCTCTAAATTGGGAGCTCTAGAAGAGCTCTAATCTGTGGGTTTCAGTGTGTGATTTGATGTTTTGGCCTTTGTTTTGTTTTTTTCTTTTTTTTTTTTTAAGGTTGCCACGTCACTAGTGCTCTTATTAAAGCTCTATTATTAGAGCTCTTAAACACCACTAATAAATTATATTGGATGCAACTAAAAGTACAATTAGATTATATATATATATATATATATGAAAGAAGTAAATAAATTTGATTACAATATTACAAAAAAGTTTTGACTATGAGACAAAAAAGCACAAGACCTACAAAAAACTTAAGAATTTTGAAAACTTATAACTGAATAAGTTTTGAATTCAATTTCTAAATATTATTTCGAAAATATACAACTCAAAAATTACTTTAACATTTTTGTTAAAAAACTATCAAAAAATTCACACAATACTTGTATAGTACTATTGTGTTAAATTTTTTATAAGATATCTAACGTTGCTAATTATTTTTCTGTTTTAAATGTTAATGGACAAACTGATTACATTGAGAATCAAAATAAAAAAAAATGTAATATTTAAATGAGTAATATTATAAATTCATATTTATCAACTCAAAAATTATTGAGAAATTAATCTTTATCACACCTTGGGCTGTTTGGGAAGTGAGATTTTAGTTCAATTTAAGTTAAAATTTGTAAAAAGATAAAATAAACTACTCCATCCGTCCCAAAATATTAGTCCTTTATTTCATTTTTTATTGTCCCAAAATATTAATCTCTTTTCAAAAATCAAGTACAAAAATAATATAAATTTTCTATTTTGCCCTTCTTTTAAATTAATAAACAATATAAAAAGTACAATTATGACATTGATATTTCCAAAAAATGTACTATCAAAAGGGTAATTTTGAAAAATCAACTTTTTTCAAATGCAATAATTGTACTATCAAAAAAAGTTGGATTCTCCAAAAGGGATCATTATTTTGGGACAGAATGAGTAAAATAGTTACAAAAATGAGTGAGACCACTAAAAAAGGAGCACTAATAGCTCTAAAGTGGTGTGGGTCCCACATGATGGAATGTATTTCTCTTTTGTTTTTTTTTTTTTTTTTAATTTTCACCTCATTAGTAGTTCATTAGTGCTCTCAAATTAATGGGATGAATTATTGTTGAAATAGTTAATAAGACAAAATGTCACATCAAACTCATAATTATTTCACTTTTTTCCTCACAAACGTCACATCCAACTACAAAAAAAATCTAATTATCTTTTCAAACATAAAAATTTTAACCTATGAAAAAACCAAAAACTAAAATAAAAACTTCCCAAACACCCCATTCATATAAACCTCACATGAATTTAATACTATATAAATAACAATGATTCATCCCACTAATTTGGAAGCATTAATTGACCACTAATGAGGTGAAAATTCAAAAGTAAAAAAAAAAGAAAAATACAAGAGTAAAACATCACATCATGTGAGACCCACACTACTTTAAAGCTATTAGTACTCATCTTTTTAGTGATCTCACTTATTTTTCCTATATAAATTAATCTTCACAATATAATACCCTAACTCAAAATTCTTAGATAAACAAGTTTGGATTCATAAACTTTTCTTATTTAGGGGTGGTTTGAGATGATCTAAATTAATATATTTTTTGATTTTTTTATGAAATATGAGTTGAATATGAATTGAATTTGAAGTAAAATAGTAGAAAAGTGATTTAATTTAAATAAGATGATGTGATTTAAATAGGATAGTAACTTTTTAACTTTTTAAAATTATGACAAATAAAACATTAATGTTGTGTTTGATTGGGGGATTTGGAGATGGATTTGGAAAGAGAAATGGAAAAGGTAGGTGAAATGTAAATAAAACATGTCTATATTTCACCTAGTTTCACACACTTTTTTTCTTTTCCTTTCTAAATCCTTTCCCAAATTTCTCAACCAAATACAACATAAATTGATAGAATTTATAAAATAAAATAAAATAAAAGTGAAATCTGGGTGAAGGAGGAGTAACGATGTAATTTTGCCACCATCCTGATTCCTCCACCCCCCCCCCCCTGCCGTCTTGTTTTTCGTTTTGGAAAGAGAAAGAGACCTGAAGCGTAAGTATCCTATTATATATATTTTTGATATACATATCGTCTGAGTCCCCTCCTTCCTGCTCCTCACCCACTTCAAATTATTGAACGGTCTCGTTTCCTTTTCTCACCGACAAGCACAGAAACACACACAGCATTTTCTCTCTCTTCTTTACTCTCTCCAAGCTTCGAATCTCTCTCTCTCTCTCTCTCTCTCTCTACAGTGAGTCCCTTTCTTGAATGTCAAAACAGCGACCTCAACAATGGCGACACCAAACCATAGCCAACCTCACCTCTTCTTCTTCTTCACTTGCATTGCAGTCTCGCATGTTTTCTAGGTCAGCACAAGTTCTTCTCCAACTGTAAACTCTGTTAAAAAAAGAAAAAAAGGAACTGAAATGGAGAAGAGTAGTAGAGCTACCTCTCGGTTTTTCGCTGACTTTGTTCTGTTAATCGCGACGGCGATCTTCGCTCTCCGTGTTGTTGAAGGGACTACTGATTCGTCTGACGGTACTTCCTCATATTCATTTTGATTTGTTGATTCGAGTCGTTTTTTTTTTTGGTAATGTGTTGTGATTCGTGAGTTTTCAGGTTTAACTATTTGTGATTTTGAATTTTTGTTCGGTCTTAAGAGTCAAAACGCGAATAAAAAATTCAGTATTGACTCACTGTTGAATGGATCTTGAATTCGTGATTCTCTCTCTCTCTCTCTCTCTCTCGGCATATATATATATATATATGCATGTGTGTTTGATGTGTTGGTTTGAGTTTCTGAATATGGTGTTGTTTGAAATGTAGTTCAAGCTCTTCAGGTTGTCTACAATTCACTGAACAATCCTCCGCAGCTAACTAATTGGAAAACGAGTGGTGGAGATCCTTGTGGGGAGTCATGGAAAGGGGTTACTTGCCAGGGTTCTTCTGTTGTTTCAATGTGAGTGCTTATCATCTCTTATCAGGCTTATTTGTGCATGTAATTGTATATGTAAATGTATTCTTTCAGATAGGCCCTTTGTTAAATTGTGTTTTGTGTTTTCATCAGTGAATTGATTTGGTTTATCAGAGATCTCGTATTGTTGTTGTTGTTGTTGTTTTAACAGTCAGATTTCTGGGTTGGGACTCAATGGGACAATGGGATACTTGCTTTCGGACTTTCTGTCGCTAAGAACATTGTGAGACAACTCTTGGTTTACTCGATTGAAATTGCTTTTAGCTAATTGGATTGTTTAGTCATGTCAATATTTGTTTGTTGCAGAGATATGAGTGACAACAATATTCACGATGATATTCCATATCAGTTGCCACCGAACCTTACGGCCCTGTAATGATGGATTATTTATTTATTTATTTATTGATTTATGTATCTTCTTCTTCTTCTTCTTCTTCTTCTTCCTTCTTTTTTATTTATTTATTTATTTTTTTTAAATTCTAAATTTCGTTTAGGTTACATGCTTAATTTGCCTAGCAATTGTTGTCTGTTTTACAACGCAGAAATCTTGCATACAATAATTTCAGCGGGAACCTACCTTACTCCATTTCTAGCATGGTTTCTCTCAATTACTTGTAAGTAGCATGTCTGAAATGCTGATAATATTTTTTGCATATTTATTTTTTATTTACACAATTTAGTTACATTTTGGGAATCTTTTCTATTGCCTAACCGGAAAGTTTTATTTATTTATTTTAGGAATGTTAGCCGGAATTCTCTCTCTCAGTCGATTGGAGATATATTTGCTAATCTTGCTGGGCTTACAACCTTGTAAGATATCCCACCTAAATGTATATGCATTTTTATTTGGTTGTCTTTTCCTGGTTTTCTTCTGACTGTTATGCTTTCTGCCTAATGACTGCAATGTCAGGGTTTGGTATATTGGATTCATAATTCAATGAGTTTCATATCCTCTGAACCTTCTAGAGTTCATTATACTTTATTCTCTTTTGGAAGTGGGTCTGATTTTTGAGAAATTCAAATTGAGTATGTGGTCTCCTTTTGGAGTGAAGAGTACCAAAGCAAAAATTAAACAATAACATACCAAGGAACAACACCAGATCTATGTCAAGCATGACAATAATAATTAAGAGAAATATTATGCATAAATGAATTGTGAAATTAACCCGAGGGACCTCTGTGAAAGTTTTATATGTTGACTTGGTGTGAATATAGTTTGTAAAGAAACCAAATGAGCAATGCAAGATTTATATTATATCCATAGTCATGATTTCTTCCTGTGATTGCATTTGTATATATCATTGTCAAGCTATATCTTATGACTTTCTTCTCATTTGTGAGTTCCCTGTGAAGAACTGCTTCAGTTTCTGATATATTCTATCTACCAATAAAAAATCTCCTTAGTATTTTCTTTTAATGTTCTACACAATGTATTGACATGTATGTGCTGTAGGGATCTCTCTTTCTGCAACTTTACTGGCAATCTTACCAGTTCCTTCAGTGCATTATCCAATCTCTCTACTCTGTGAGTGTAATAAAGAGCTACTTGTTGAATTTTTTTTTTTTTTTTTTCATTCCTCTCCAGTTTGTTTGAACTTTTTGAATGTTTTGGGATTTTTGACAGTCATGTGCAGAACAACCAATTAACTGGTCCTCTTGATGTTTTGGCTGGTTTGCCTTTGACAGATTTGTAAGCTTATATGCTAACTTTGGGGCTTGAGTTTGATATTTTTAACCAATTTCTTATTCCTGCTTCTTCAATTTTCCACAGAAATGTTGCAAACAACCATTTCAGCGGGTGGATACCAAAAGTACTTATTTCTATCCCTCATTTTATGTAAGTGCCATGTTTACACACTGCTTGTTTGTGTTATATAATAGAACTGCAATATCTCTAATCTAAATTTTTAAAAACAGCTATGACGGAAATTCATTTGATAATAGTCCTGCTCCTCTGCTGCCGCCGTATACCTCACCCCCCCCTGGTAGACCACATAGTAATCACAGCCATTCTCCTCCAGGTGCACGTGCATCTTCGGGTTCTAATGGCCAACTATCCAATCCAAATGATGGAAATAAAAAGGGGTTGACCACTGGATCTATTTTAGGCATAACTCTAGGCTCTTTGTTTGTGGTTCTCTTTGTGATGCTTGTGCTTGTGTTTTGCCTCCAAAAGGGCAAAAGGAAGGAACCTGCTGCTGTTAGAACTTTTGCAGGAAGTCTCCCTGTTAGCACAGATAAAGGTATGTCCAAGAAGAAGAAGAAATTTTTGTTTTTCCACTTTTGTGATTAATTTAATTCCGTGGAAACTTCTCACTATTATATCTGATCTAATATTAGGTTGAAAACTGTAGTGAATTTTAATACGACTTCAATTACCAATTAGGTTCCCATTTTGTGTTTCTTTTTTCTCCTTTTCTTTGGTTGGGACTTTTTATTAATTTGTTTATATCAAAAGTTCTTGCTAATTTAATCCACATGACACAAAGAAGCCAAGATCAAAAGTTTTCCTCACAATTATTTCTGATCTAATATTTAGGTGGAAAGCTGCCCTTAATTCTTAATATGATTTAAGATACCCATTATGTCTTTTCATTTTCTCCTTTTCTTTGGTTTGGACTACTTATTAATTTGTTTATATCAAAAGACCTTGCTAATTTAGTCCACACGGAACACAAAGGAACCAAGATAAAAATGATCTCCATGATGTAGGTTTGTTGAGATTGAACAGCCTCAGCTTTGATGTGAAGTGAAACATGTGCGGCTATATGTTGAGTTGGCATTTTTGTCAATTTGATGTGAATTGCATGACTTTGTTTCTTTAAAGATGCAAAGTATTAGATCCCAAGTCAATTAAATTAATTTGTGCTATGTTGGTTTGCATATTCTCTTTTATGTTGTGCTATGAAATGTGTTATTTTACTATGATGGAGCTGAAAACTCTTATGGTAACATCCTGATCTTTTTTTGTCATGCATTCTGCTTCACTTCGTACTGATACAGAGATGCAAGAGCAGAGGATGAAATCCACGGCTACTGTGGCAGAATTGAGGCCCCTGCCTGCAGAAAAATTAATGGCGGAACGGATACAAGGGAAAAATGGATCTGTAAAGAGAGTGAAGTCCCCTATAACTGCTGCTTCTTATACAGTTGCTTCTCTCCAAACAGCCACAAACAGCTTCAACCAAGAAAATCTTATTGGTGAAGGTTCCCTTGGTCGTGTTTATAGAGGAGAATTTCCTAATGGAAAGGTAATTTCGTTATGCTTATGCATTCGATGTCATTACCATTCCTAATGCTTTTAACTCATAATAGGCTTAAAAAGAGGATTGTACCTACTGCATAAAGCTTGGCTTAAAGCAAGATCTGTGAGAAGTAGATTTTTTTTGTGCGTGCATCTGCGTGTGTGTGTGTGTTTGTGGAGGCTGATTCCCACTGCTCAAACTGCAGCACAAGGCAAGTGGAGGATAGCACTTTCCACAGCACTAGGTCATAGTAGGCTTAGCATCCATTTATAAGAAGGTTAGCCTTTGTCAGATGACTCAGATCCTAGCTAGTGGAGATTGTATTTTTGCCATTATCCTAGCAAGCCAAGTGGGGGTTGTGTTATAGCAATGCTGTAGTAATATACTGAGATTTATTTATGATGTAAAAATTTATTAAAGTGGGCACTAGTATGGCAATAATAGGTGGCCATTAATTCCTGAGTTGTGGCTTTGAGTGATAGTGTGATAATGCAAAATTAAGGAGAGCATTGTAATTTCGAAGTGACAATTTAAGAACCAAATAATTGTGTGTGTACTCCTTTCTTCAAGGATTTGTTGTTGTTTTTCTTTCTTTTTTTTTTTTTTTTTGATAACTAAAATATTCTATTAAAGACAAATCTCCAAAGGCGCACAACCTTTGCACAGAAACTGTAAGAGATCAAAAATGCTCAACACTAACTTGAGCTCTCCTGTAAAATCTCCAAGAAGAAAAGAGGATTTGCAAAAAAAATTATTTACGTAAAAATGAAACCATGCAAAAGTTCAGTAGTTTTTCATCCAATCATAACCAATCAAGAGGGGTGCCTCCATACTTCCTTTCTTTTGACATTTCCCCATCTGTATTATCTTCCATTATAGTAGACCATGTCAACCACCTTGTCTGTTCTCAGATGCCAACATCCATCTGTCTTTGTAACATGTTAATTAGGTTGCTGTTAATCTCAGTTACCTTTCCTGCATAGGAAGGACTTGAATTTTGAATCAGCAATGCTGTACGCTATATATAATGAAACCAAATAAAAATTGTTTCTGTTTTGATTTATGAAGTGTAGACTCAATTCAAAAAATCATCAGTTTCCACTATTGTTGGTTCTCCAACCCTGTGTCACCAATCTACTTTATGCTAGACTGTACTTTGATTCACTTTGGATGATATGTCTTTCACCTTAGGCATTTTGGTCTTCTTGTCCCTTAATCAGTGTCTTTCTATAAGCCATGTGAAGTTGTCTCAGAAGTGTACTTATTGTTGTCTTTGTTGAACTAGGCAATGGCATGTGATCAACTTTTGATGAATGTATTAGCTAACCACAAATGTGGAGTCCATAGATGCTCAGCTGAGCCATTTGTTCAATACTTCAGTTTGATACACAACTCAAGGAATTTACCTAATGCAACGTCTATTCTGAAGTTCTGAAATGTGGGCTCAAGTTATACAAGTCCTGTACAGTTTTTTTTTTTTTTTTTTCCCCAATTGCAGTTTGTTTTGCTTGAAGTGACCATTGCACATTGATGCAGATTTTCTATGGATTGTGGTTTGAATGCCAGGATGTGTCATGGATTGTTTTGTAGACTTCCAATTCTGATGCAACAGATTCAGTTGCTTGTTTTCATGATGATTCAATGTACTTTTTCCCTCATCCACTCTTGGTTTTAGATATGCGTTGGTCAACATGTGACCTAGGCTGATAAAACCATCTTCTGAATTATTTTTAAGTGATGTCATGGATCACTTTGTTGTGCTTGCTACTTGTCTTTGTTTAGAATTAAAATAAATACATAGACCTTTTCACTTTGATTTAGATGTCATCCTCTTCATGATACCATTATTCACCAACTAAGCAAGTATGGTCTGGCATGTGGCAATACCACATCAGCTGCATGATTGGAGTTCTTTTCTCTGCTTAGACTTCATACATTTTGTAATGATGAAATAATTAATTTGGTGTATTGTTCATTGTAGATAGTGGCCATTAAGAAGATCGACAATGCAGCGCTCTCACTGCAGGAGGAAGATAATTTTCTCGAAGCTGTTTCAAATATGTCACGTCTGAGGCACCCCAACATTATTACGTTGGTGGGCTATTGTGCAGAGCATGGGCAACGTCTTCTGGTTTACGATTATATTGGAAATGGGAGCGTGCATGATATGCTACATTTTGCTGATGAAAGGAACAAGATGCTAACATGGAATGCACGTGTTAGAGTAGCACTTGGCACTGCTCGAGCTTTAGAGTATGTTATATGTCTATTTGTTTTGAAGTCTCTCTCTGTCTCTCTGTGTTTTCCTTTCTGAACAGTGGACTCTTTCTCTAGGTACTTGCATGAAGTGTGTCTGCCTTCCGTTGTACATAGAAACTTCAAGTCGGCAAACATTTTGCTTGATGAAGAGCTCAATCCTCACTTGTCAGACTCTGGTTTAGCTGCTTTAAACCCAAATACAGAGCGACAGGTAGTTTGATGGGGGTTGCAATTGCTATATATATTACTTATGTGGCTCTGTGTTTTTGTCCAAGAGATCTTGAATGCATTTGCACAAATGAACTCCTTAGAAGAATATATATATTAGGGTGGGAGATATAAAAATCTTTTTCACTTGGATAATTCAGAATGCTTCAAAATCTAACAGCTTTACAGGGTTCAGTGAAAACATAAAATGTGAAAGCTATAGAATGATCCTATTGGCAAAAAGTGGTATATATACACCCATCGGAGAGAAGCAATCATGGGTTTGAGTGTGGTGAGCAAGCTTGATTTAATTCTTGCAGAGTGGCTGTGTTAAGCTTCCTGATCTAAATGCTCTCTCTCCCTCTCTACATCTTTTTGAGGATAGGGAGCCTGATGTAGAATGCTGTAGAGAAGAGAGAAGAAGAGGGGGAGGAAAAGACGAGGGTACAAATGGCCATAACTTTTACTCAATATCTCATTAATTTAAAATTGAACAATACAATGAAAACCCTAAAAAAATGCTAATAAAAAGTAAGAAACCAAATCCTATCATTATTTGGAAACTAAATATTGATAATATCCTAATTATCTATAAATAAACATAAATATTAAAGCATAAATTACAAAATAAATAAAATCTCAGAGCCATCTTAGAGATGTACCACATCAGAGCTTACATGCCCACGCCTCAAACCCTGCACATTGCCCATTAGGGGATGCTCAAGCTAACAGCTTTTGGTGCCCCTCTGCGTTATATCTTTTTGATATCTTGTTCCTATAATGCTCGACAGGTTTCATCAACCCGAATGGTTGGTTCATTTGGTTACAGTGCTCCCGAATTTACTTTATCTGGAATATACACTGTAAAGAGTGATGTGTATAGCTTTGGGGTGGTGATGTTGGAGCTGTTGACAGGTCGGAAGCCGCTGGATAGGTAAAAACTATCCTAGACGACTAAATAGGCCTGTTACATTCTCGAAATAATTTGATGTTTTCTACTCACTGATGGTGGCTTGTTCTTGTCGTCTCCTTATTTCTTTTTGGTTGTTATGTTGCTTAGTTCAAGGGTGAGATCGGAACAGTCACTTGTAAGATGGGCTACTCCTCAGCTCCATGATATAGATGCCTTAGCAAAAATGGTGGATCCTGCACTAAATGGCATGTATCCTGCAAAGTCATTGTCACGTTTTGCCGACATCATTGCCCTCTGTGTTCAGGTAATGTTCTTTCTTGATAACAAGTTAGAAAGCTGCTTTAGTTAGATTTAGCTTTTGATACTTTTCAAGGAAAAAAAGTTGGCTTTTGACGAATTGTAAGCTTGGGATTAAACAAACTTGTATCCTGTGACTTCTGCTATATTCTGAGGGGAAGGCTTTCTGAAAATTATAATTTGAAGACAGCTTGAGAATATCCGTGGATTTCCTCTGCATCTCTGTGAACTTCCTTATTTCTGTTGATCTTGTGATATACCTAGAATGAGATTGTGATTGGTGCATAGCAATTGCTTCTACGTATGATCACATATGGGTAAATTACATTTTACCCACTTGTGATTAGGCTATAAAACAGGAAGCCTTCCTCAAATTTAAGTTGTGACATTAAACCCCCTTATAGTTATCCAGACTCAAACAACTAATTTTTCCATCCATAGTAAATGTCAGATAATAAAATGTCTAAAATATCCTTGTTTTTCCCCTAATTTTTTTAGTATTCTCTTTTCTTATCACCTACTTCCTAGTTTTTATAGTGTTCTCTCTTCTTATCACCTATCGCAGCTACTTTTCTGTTCTTCCTTAGCTCCGGCAGGCTACATTCACTGCCGGCAACCACCCCTTCCATCACTAACCTTCCCATAGTTGGTCCTCCGATCTTCTTGGTCCTCTCACATACATTCTCTCTCTAGAAATCCTATTACACCTTCCATGGATATTATTTTTTATTTTATTTTATCAGCAATTCTTGCCACCACATTCTTCATCCAAGGGGTGGAGTCCTCCATGTTCATCATCCACTAAGTGCGTATTCTGCTCTTAATTTTAATGCAGTATAGTTTCAGCTGCAATGACTTCATGTGCCACTGCCAACTCAAGAATATGTGTGTAGAATGGGTTTCGGATTTGGTGTGTATATATATATACATATAATATAATACTAATGCACCGACCTCTCACATTTTGTTTGCATGCAAACAAAATGTGAGAGGTTGGTGATTTCAGTGCACTTTTTTCGGTATGCGTATAATTTTCCAAAGCTTATTTCATGTTATCGAAACAAAGCTTAAATCAATTTGACATTATATATAGACATGTATATATATATGTATCCTTTGTTTATCAATTTTTTTGAAGTGGGTCTGTTATGTGTATCCATATATGCATGTATATCATGGCTTTTAGAGTGAGGAGGGTAACAGCTAGTGTACAATGGTGGTGGGCAATAAGATGTTGAGATGGTGATAGGTGTGTGTGGTAGTGATATGTATATTGCTAACAAGTAATGGCAGATTGTGGTGTACCATGTACAGTGGTGGATTGAGAGAGATGGGTTAGTGTGAAACAGGGTTGAGAAGGTGATTGGTAACTATGACAGACCAGTATGTGGTGGAGATGGCTCATGGTCGGCAGTCGAAGGGTCTGATGTTGTTTGCAGTGGGAAAAGGAGGTGAGGAAGAAAAAAAGGGAAAAGAAAGGGACTGATGAATGAAAATTTGAAGGCTATAAATGTCGTTTTACTTCATTAAAAATTCAATTTGGAAATAAAAAAATTAATTTTTTTTGTATGTCTCGTGCACACGATTGACTTGAATGGAAAATGTAACGATTTCGCATTGTACTATACAATAGGGAGTAAAAAAAAATTAAGGGGGTTACATGTTTATTGACTAAACCAGAGGGGGTAAATTGTAATTTACGCTTTATTTCTTTGTACAAAATGATGTGATATTGACACTTTCAGTTTGGAAAGGAACACAAAATCATATAAATTTATCCCTCACCAGTTGCCTTGTAAGCATATCTGCTACCTATGAAGATCACAGGAAAATGGGCAAAATCATATAAATTTATCCCTCACCAGTTGCCTTGTAAGCACATCTGCTACCTATGAAGATCACAGGAAAACGGGTGGGTGGGGCTGGGAGGGTATCCCTCACCCGTTGCCTTGTAAGCATATCTGCTACCTATGAAGATCACAGGAAAATGGGGTTTGGGGGGGGGGGGAGGTTTCTGGGTTGGGTTTTAAGGATTTCTGACAAATGTTCCTGTTCTGTAGTTCAAATAGTTTCACTTTCTTTTTGCTAAATTTACTAGTCAGTCAAAATGGATTTATTTATGATTTGTATCTTCTATGCAGCCTGAACCCGAGTTTCGGCCTCCCATGTCTGAAGTTGTGCAAGCATTGGTCCGGTTAATGCAAAGGGCGAGTGTGGTGAAAAGGCGCTCCGGTGATGAATCTGGTTTTATGTACAAGACTCCAGAGCATGAGGCAACTGACATGTCATTTTAGATACCGAGACTTAAAACTGTTGGGGCCTATGCAATTTTGTATACAATTGTGCAAAGGACAAGGAGTGATTGAAGCGCACAAGGATTAGAAGGAAAATTGTGAAAAGTGATCACTATCGGATCAGGAGGATATTGAGTTGTTTTAGCATGCTACTTCACAATGCGAGTGCAGGTGTATAGTCAACTGAAGGTGATGCTTTGATATTATAACCATCATTAAACATTTTGATCCATGTCCAAAGGAATTTTCGGTGTAATAAAACCTTTTGTATGATCACAATGCAGTTCTGTGAATTACCAAGAAAAAAATCAATATTCGTTAGGGTGTCGGGGAAACAGCTTCGAATGCGAACTATTTGTTGGCCACTGCAATGATTACACTATTGGTCCCTTAAGTTTGAGTAAAGTTTCACTTTAGTCTTTATAATTTCAATTTGAACAATTTAAATCTTACATTTTTAATTTTGTTGCAATATAGTCTCTTTCTCATTTGTCGTTAACATTTTGAATGGGAAAAAACCTAGTACAAAACTAGAGGGACCGAAATGGGATTTAAAAGGAATTGTAGGGACCACCAGTGTAATCAATAAATTATACGAATGGTTTCTATAGTTTGTTTTGATTTTAATTTTGATCCCTTTAGTTTTGGACGTGGTTTTTTTCCATTTAAAATTCTAACGGTAAGTGATCACAATGCAACAAAATTGAAAGTGTAGTATTCAAATTGAAACTATAGGGTTCAGAATGTAATAGTTAACAGAGAGCGGTTATGAAAGCTTCATGCAGGCCTCATTTTCAGCAATGTTGGTAATATGAGAATAATTTTCAGTAGAAAAAAACAGTGGAAGCTTTCTATCATACGTTTCATGCAAGCCCTATCTTTCTGTGAGCGTTGTTAGCCAGTCCTTCGACGGCTCTGCTCCTTTAGAGGTAGATAATCAAGGTTGTTAGATTGATATATATCGCTCATTTCTTGACAATTTATTTATGTTTTTGAAATAATTGGTGATTTAACATGATATCTGAGCTCTAGTTTCGGAAAGTCCTGTGTTTTAGGTTCTATTTGGATAGATATGGATTTCAACAAAATCAAGGGAATTTGAGGTTGTGGGTAGTAGAGATTAGAGGTGATCGATCGTTGACCTCTGGAAGGATGGTAGACACTTCAATGGCCTGAGATTGCCGGAGGTAGAAGAGGAGAAGACTAAGGCCAGCTTAGAGAGGAAAGGGATGGCAGTGAGAACACTTAGTGTATGTTATGTGAATTCTTGTTGCTCTTATTGTTATTGTTGCTACACTTATGATGCCGTTATATAAACTCTAGGAGTATTGGAGCCCAAGCAACCTTAAGACAGGTGTTGAGTTCTCCTTAACTCGACAGGAGGGTGATATCAGCCCTACTAGTTGTGTCTTATGATTCAGGTCCTTGGAAAGGTTGCACCATAGGAGCTGTAGTTGTAAGTATGATATCTTGAGAGGCGTATCATATGTGCATCAGATGTAAGTGTAAGGTCAACGTCCTTTTCTCTAAACCAGGTCAAAGGGGGAGCTGTCACTGCAGGGAGACAACTACACAACCTTAATGATCCCGAGGTCTTAGCCTTCAATCCACAATCCTTCAATGATCCCAAGCGAGAGTGCCTAGGCCCTGTTCCTAACCTAGGCAACCAAGATAGTGAGTGCATGGGTGAGCCAAGGGCTCGTCCTGAGCAGCTAAGTAAACATAGGTGAGCTATGTTACTATGGAGTTGGGGTGAGTGGGTAAAGAATATATTTCTTGAGTTATGAAGGGTCATAGAGAGTTCTAGGTGAGCCAGCTCTATCAATGTGAGCTGTGGCCTTATTTTCATACTTGGTGGTGTGCATGCCCCGCTCAGGCTAGGCATACAACTCTAACTCATCATGGTGCCTCAAGGGTCTACTACATGGATGTGTGATGGTGATGACATACTTATCGTGGTGCCTTAGGGATTTGCCGCGTGGATGTGTAATGGTGCTCATGTGACGCCCGTAGGGCTCACCACATACCAAGCATAATATAGATATCCACATTAATGCCCGATGTACAGATATTCTCATGAGAGTCTGTACATGTATGACAAAGATGTCGAAAATATAACTCATGCAGTTAATAAAGTTTGGTTTCTTTTGAATTAAAGGGAGAGATACATTTTAATTTCATTTGGCATGAACTGGTCGGACGAAAAACAACAATGATTCATCCCACTAAAAACACCACCACTAATAGCACTAATGCATTAAAAAAGTAAAAAAAAAATAAAAAAAATACAACTCCAAGACCAAAACATCACATCATTACTGGCGGGACCCACTGCCACCTAATTAGTGGGAGCACTAATTAGTGCTCCCAAGCATTTTTCCGACGAAAAATGTGGGCTTGATGGGCGATAACCTCATTCCACAGGATCTTTATTACTTCACATGAGATTTCAGCTTCGTTCCATAGACTCCAAATCTCGCCCGTCACTCTTTCCATGACGCTGGGTGGTGGGTTCATGGTCTTGGTGTTGGAGTAACCCATGATTTCGTAATGATGACGAGATCGAAGCATCCATAAGAGTGTAGGTGCATGTAGTGCTGGAGGAAGTTAGGGTGAGCGGCGCCCTCAGTGTTGAAGAAGAGGATGTTGAGCGAAGTGTTGTGGGAAATGCTTGGCTGAGCGTTGCCGGAAGCGCTCTCTTCTGCTATGTTAAGATCTGTGAAGTTCTATATGTCCTATCCAAGTTCCAAATCTTCATTTGAGTTTCCCAATGGTGCTGACATGATGGAGATATGGTGGTCTAGATCTCTCTCTCTGTCGGTCTTTGCGAAAGGATGTTGATTCAGATCCTTTTGAAATATGGGATCAATACTTGATTTTCCTGGTAGGTGAATCCCTGGAGAGTGAGGTTGCCTTCTTGGTTTAGCAAAAACCAAGTGTGGGACAGTGGTATTGTGTAGAGCCCTGTAAACATTAATGTCTTGCACCATCCTTTTATTTTACCTTGGAATTCTTTCGGCACCTCTACGACTGTATATGTGGATGTTGGGTGTTGGATCCAAGTGGATTGGAATAGCAGATCTTGGAATTGCCATAGAGGCATGTGAAGCATCCTTCGAAAGAACTCACACACCGGACGGCGATGGTGAGTAGGAGTGGAGCTCGAAGCTCTAGAGTTGGAGTTCAAAGCTCTATATTTTGAACCTCTCTGGTTTGGAGCCTTGTTCACTGGTTGCCAAACGGTGTTATCTCAGTGTCTCTCTCCTCTGGAAGATATTTAGAGATAATGAGTTGTTGAAGTTGAGAGGAGAGTGTTAGTAATTGAATATGAATTTGCTTGCGTTTTTTGTTTTGTTGTGTTTGCTCTCTTATAAAGGGATTGCATCGGAAAAGAGGGGGTGAGTTTACTAACTTTTACAGCTTTATGACGATGTTGGGAATGATCGATTCCATGGAGAGGACAACTCACCAATTAAAGTTATAGCTGTTGGTTTAGAGCGGACCATTAATAGCTACTGATTTGAAGCTACTCATGATAGCTTTTGCAGCTGTTAGCAAAGTGACTTTTTGGAGAGTTTAAGGTTTTTACAGTCTGTTTTTAATGTTTCTGCCAAACAAAGAGAGTTTTTGATTGCTTTAAGGATTCTTCCTTGGGAAGGTACAATCTTTATATATATATATATATATTTGGAGCTCCTATTCCGCTTGAACGTTGCATTTTTGCAGCGAAGAACATATACTTTGTATAAAAGTTTATATCTATTCCCAGTATAGTTTGAACCCACTTCAATAAAGAGTTTTCTTTTTTTTTTTTTTTTGTAGAAAAAAGGTATTTTATATATATATATATATTATGAATTTGATCGAAGCTTCATGTTTTCTAGTCGCTGTCTCCGTCTTCTCCTTTTATCCATTGTACAAAGGTTTTTTTTTTTTTTTGAACAACTTTTTTGAAACTTGTTTAGATAGGAGCTCTGTATTTTTCGGTTGCTGCCCCCCGTCTTCTCCTTTTACCCAAGGTGTAGAAGAGTACTTTATTGACTTGGATACCAGTGGCTTGGTTTCTTGGATTAATGTACCATTAAGAAAGTTGTTTGGCAATTGTAGGTTTTTGCTATACGATTTTTTAGTTTGGGTCTAGGTTTTCTATACTCTCTCAATCCAAGCTGAGTTTTGGGTTTCTTTATTCTCTCTCCAAGTTGGGTTATGGGTTCTCCACACTCTCTCCCTTTATAAGTTTGGTGCTAGGTTTTTAGAGAGAGAAAGGAAAGGAGAAGGGTGCCGACAACTGTGAGAAAGAAAAGGTAGTTGCCGACAAGGATCTATTAGGGCAAAAGGTGTTGCGTGGTGAGGAGCTGTGATTTTTCTCAAATCTTAGGTTTAGTTTGGGACTGTTTTTGGGTTTGGAATTGGGGCTAGGGTTTTGGTTAATCGATTGGGTTTTTGAATCAGAGGGAAAAAAAAAAAAAAAATAGAAGTGGGTCAAGTTCCAAAGTCACGAAAGGAGAGGGGAGGCGAGTTGTTAGAAGGAGAAAGGGGGGAAGAAAGGTGGCGGCGAATCACAAAGGTCACCGCCGGCGAATCGCAAGGGTGCTGCGAAGTGCGATAGTCACTTGTGCTATTGAGTCAGGCGTGGGTATTGGAGTTTTGATTGAAGATTCTGTGTGTGAGCCGTCATCAAAGGAGGGCTGGGCTTTTGATCTCTTTTATTTAGTAAAATTAGGGTTTCTAAGGGTGGTTATCGTGGCGAAGGTTGAAAAAGAGAAGCAACCAGGAAGTTGAAGAGAGAGGAGCCAAGATTGGGACTGGCGTATACTTTTGGAGCTCTCTCGGTTAGGACTTGCGTAATTGGAGATCAATTCTTATAGGTATGTTTTCTATCTCAGTTTATTTGAATTTTGTTTTATATATATATATATATACATTTTGTTATTTTGATGAATAAAAAGAATAAAAGTAGATCGTTGTTGTAGGGCGTAAAAATTAGTTAGCCATGACATGGGCTTTAGACTTACTAAAATTTGAGTGGGGTTTGGGGTTGTTTGGAGAGAGCTTAGAAATTTAATAATAAAATATTGAAGAGCTATGAAATTGGAGAGCTATTGAAGAGCTTTAAATAATAATAAAATATAGGTGTTATGAAATTGAAGAGTTATTGGAGAGCTCTAGATAATAATAAAATATAGGAGAGTTCGTGAGCTCTAGCTTTGGGTACTTGGCAAATTTTGAGAATTATGAGCTAGCTCTAAGAGTTATGAGAGGAGGATAGGGAGCTAGCTCTAAGAGCTATGAAATTAGAAAGTTATGAAATTGGAGAGCTTTGACTTGTGGGTTCTTGTTGTGGACACTTAGTAAATTTGAGAATTAGAAGTTAGCTCTAAGAGCTGTGAGATGAGAATTTGTAGCTAGCTCTAAGAGTTATGAGAGGAGAGCTCTAAAAATAATATTAAACTATTGGAGAGCTATGGGCGCTAGCTCTAAGAACTGTGAGAGAAAAATTGGCAACTAGCTCTAAGAGCTATGAGAGGATAGCTCTAAAAATAATATTAAAATATTGGAGAGTTATGAAATTGGAGAGCTCTAAAAATAATTAAAAAAAATATTAGAGAACTATGAAATTGGAAAGTTTTAAGAACAATAGCTATAAAATTGGAGAGCTATTGGAGAGCTCTAAGAATAATAATAAAATATTTGAGAGCTATGATATTGGAGAGCTCTAAAAATAATAATAAAATATTACATAGCTATGAAATTGGAGAGTTCTAAGAATAATAATAAGATATTAGAGAGTTATAAAATTGGAGAGCTATTGGACTCTTAAGAATAATAATAAAATATTAAAGTTATGAAATTGGAGAGATTTGACTTGTGGGTTCTTGTTCCAGACACTGGTGTGTTTGGTTGAGGGATTTGGGGAGGAATTTAGAAATGGAAAGGGAAAGGAAAAAGGTGTGTGAAACTATGTGAAATATATACATATTTTATTAACATTTCACCAACCTTTTCCATTTCCCTTTCCCTTTCCCTCCCCAAATCCCCCAACCAAACACAGCAGCGAATTTTTGAGAATTGGGAGCTAGCTCTAATAGCTATGAGAGGAGAATTGGCAGCTATCTCTAAGAGCTGTGATATGAGAGCTTTAAAAATAATATTAAAATAGTGGAGAGCTATAAAATTAGAGAACTCTAAAAATAATAATAAAATATTATAGAGTTATGAAGTTGGAGAGCTTTAAGAATAATAATAAGATAGTAGAGAGCTATAAAATTGGTAAGCTATGAAAATACTAGGAGAGTTGTGACTTTAGAGAGCTCTAACAATAATAATAAAATTTGGGAGGGTTGTAAAATTAAAGAGCTCTAAAAATAATAATAAAATATTTGAGAGTTGTAAAATTGAAGAAGTCTAAAATAATGGAGGTATATTTGGAGTCATTACATGAGAATAGTGTATTTAGAGCTACACATTAGTGAGCCAAGAATTAGGAGAAAAACTAGGTCCGAAACTTTGATCCGCCACATATTTGGGAGCGAGAACCAAAATTTGGCCTGCCCCACGTTGGGAGCTAGGAACTTGGTGACTTCAGAAAGCCATAAAGAGAATTTAACTCTATTCATATTGGTGAGCCAATGAAACTAGAGAGCTGGTTTCAAGGATTTGAGAGAACTTAGGAGTTAAAGTTGAGAAGAGCTAATTGTTGGAAGACTTATTTATTTATTTGTTTATTTTAATTAATTAATAATAATAATAATATATATATATTTTTGGATGCAAGTATGATTCATGAATACAAAACAAACTTGTTGTGATTTGGCATGATAAAAGTATAAATTGATTATTCAAGATGAAGGGGAAAGCTGTTGTGTGTTCGCCGAAGAAAGTCATCAAAAAGTTTCCAAGCAAGGCAAGTGGGGAAGAAGCTTCCGAAGTGCCTTCTGTTGAGCACTGGTTCTATGTTCCTTATTTTGGAGTTGGGGATAAGTTTTGGCAACAGTTGGAGGACAAAGGGACTATTAATTCATCTCAGATTTTGTTGGGAGTACCCGAGGTAGAAAAGGAGGCAGAGGGGATGATAGTTCTTGAGTCTATTATGCGGATGCACATAGAGCGCGGCCTCTACTCATATGCATTTCCAACTCATGATAGTTACGCTTTTACTAAGAATGGTGGTTGAAGAGGTGCTGACCGATTATTCTTTTAAGGAGATTTTAAAGAATGCAAGCTTGAATGGTGCCATAATGGCAAGTACAGGGTTGAATGTGAGAAGGGAACAATCATGGTTGAGTGTGACATTTTCCCGTTGGAGTTCTAGTTCTCACACTTTTGTTGCTTGGTAAGGGGAATTGACACCTATGTTGAAAGATGTTTGTGCTTTAACTGGTTTGCCTCTACTTGGTATAGCGGATCCATTTGCTAATACATCTGTTTTGAGTCATTTAAAGATTATATGGATTCTGAAAGCCTTGGTGTCGAAGGCGTGATTCTTATTGAGCGGCTATAATAAAGAGGACAGTATCTTGGGCTGCAGTGTCGGGAGCATTATAAGAATACTTATGGGAGGTGGTTACGATATTGGTATCGAGACTTGAATCCATCTCCAAAGAGAGGAACTGAGATAGGGGAAGAAGGGGTAAATGGGTCTGGATATGAGAAGTATAAGCATAGTTTTACTTACCTTGCTATTTTCCTTTCATATTGGTTGAGTTGGTATATCTTGAAAGGGTCACCCAAGGATGGAATAGACGCGTCTGTGTTTGATATTGTTTATCTTGCGGCTGGTCTTTTGGTTGCACTTGGGCCTCTGTTTTTGGGGACTCTGTATATGCAGCTTCATATGTATCAAGTTGGAACAGAGAAGTCGAAGGGTTGGTATGATGTTATTAGCTATATATCGACTTCCTTCCTTCAAGTGTTCTTATATGAACGGTTTTCTAGGCTTGCTCCTAGATCGACGGATTTTGAGCCCAGAAAGAGGTGAGAGCGCCGAGCTGCTAGATGGTACAGGGCATGCATTCGGGGGCCATTGATGGAAGTCTTTGATGATGAGAGTAAGTTTGTAGCTTGTCCGTATGTTCCACCTGTTGTCAGGGTAGTTCCTTTTTGAATGTATGACTTAGAAGATTTCGAGGTAGTTTTTGATGGTCGATTGAGTAATGCCGAGACAATGACGACTTGTAGTTTCTTTTCACGTTCCTTGCCCTACTTTGTGGGAGATGCTTATAGCTCTATATCCTATAATCCAATGAGAGTGGTTCGTCAATTCGAATTTGATCAGGGGGTCCCTAGTCCTGGTGTAATCCTTTCTGTAGCCGATGCTTTTGAGCAGTTCTTCTATCAAACTCATCTTCCGAGGCTCTAGAAATGTGGCAAGTTTATTCGGGCAAAAGCTGATCGTATGAGTGGGCTGACAACTGGTTGGCGACATTACTGGAGGGAGACTTTTGCCGCATTTTGAGAGTTTCTCGAAGGTGATATTGGGGACTTAGAGGTTATATGCATCCGGACGGATAATGAACTATGTCAACCGCGCGTAAAGGGTAGGACCAAGGTGGCTAGGGGTGAGTTGTCTCGATTTGCGCACTTAGAGTTACTTTCTGATGTATTGAGTCAGCGAAGGTGGTTGCTGCATACGTTTTTCAAGGGGAAATGGGTACAACTAAGCGGTGCCTGAGCTTGCCTAGGGATGAGCCTTCCTAGAGAATGAAGGTTAGCTTTACTCTGTTTTTTGTGATTTTCTTTTTGGTTATGTTTTCTTTATGTGCTTCTAAGTTGAACATTTTATTTCTTCAGGTACAAAGGTCAGCCATCCTTCATGATATTTCTATTGCACCTAAGGCAGCAGGTGTGCCTTCTGAAGAGGAGAACTACACTGATGATTTGCTTCCGCGTCGTCGGTTGTGGGGACAAAGTAAGGCTAATGGTTTTAGTGATTCCAAAAATGAGGGTGATGATGAGGATAACTTAGAGGCTAATCTGAATGCGAGAGATGATGATGTTGCTAGGGTTACATTCGAGCAAGCAGACGTTCTTATTAATAGGATGAGATCTTAGGTTGTTGCGCCATGTGTTGAGAATAGAGTGACTTTTGCACCTCCTCTATTGTAGTTAGGTCACCTGGTGGCATATTCAGTTGGGCTTGGGAAGGTTGATGTTGATGACCCGACTGGTCGGTTTCCTTTGTCTGATGTTCAGTCCTACCTATCTTCTAGTGGAGTCCCCACCATCTCTTTGTTTGGTGGGAGTAGTAGCTTGTCATCGGTTGATGATTGTCCTAGTTTACCTTCATTGGTGCATAGGTTAGCTTGCCTTTAGTGGACATTTAGTCTGGTACTTTGCTTGCTTTATCTGGAGTTGCTATTATTTTGCCACTTGATGAGAGTGACAGTTGTGTTCAAGATGAGACTATTGTTCCTAAGATTGGTTGTGGCGGTCAAGTGAGTTTACCTTCTGTGGATGGCGAGTTTACTATGACCTGTCTTGATGATGATTGTGTATCCTTGGCAAGGCCTGACGGCAGGGAGCAGGTTCTCGATCCCAAGGTACTATTTGTTGGCGTGCAAGGCGAGTATTTGCCTAGGCTGAACTTTATTTTTTATCATAGGCCAAACACTTTCATACATTTGGAAGCTGTGTTCTTACGACGCTATTTGTTGGAGACATTCTGCGATATGCTCAGAGGGTTTCATGGCCTTACTTCGGAGACTTCTATTGACACGTTTCAGTCATTTTGGGCTGCTGTGGCTGAGTTTCAGCGGCATAAGTTTGAGGTGAGCTGGCTGAGAGAGAGTTTGTCTCGCATTGAGGCTCAAACAAAAAATCGCTATCTCGAGGCTGAGCTAGAGGAAATGAATAGGGCTTTGATAGAGTCAACATTTTCTAGAGAGAAGGCCGTGGTGGAGTTAGAACGGGCGACTAAGGTGTTGAGGGATGTGGACTTGGCGATTTCGAGTTTGAGAGAGAAGAGAGCCGTTGTAGAGGCTCAACTTGTCAGTGTGGATGGGGAGGTTTTTGACTTAGATAACAAAATAGGTCCAAGTTAGGCGAGTTGAAGAGTTTCTTGTGCTGGAGAGTTGAGGGTTCATGTGATGGAGAGTTGAGCTAACATGTTTTTGATAAAAAACCCTCAAGTACTATATTATTATTATTATTATTATTATTATTATTATTATTATTATTATTATTATTATTCTTTTGATGATTGTTAGTAGTTACATAAAGTGTAAGAGAATGGAAATAGCAAATGATTTTTTTATTTATTGTAAGTATGCTGATGCCTTACATCACCATTTTGATTACATCAATAATAGGAAATTTCTCAGGGGTGATTCCTCACTTTCATCCTAAGGAAAATAAGCCTTTAGCCATTTGGCATTGATAGGGCTCAAGAGAGCTAGTGAGTTTGGTTCAGAAATTCTATAATAACCATTCTCTTTAACCTCTCTTACTATGTAAGGTCCTTGCTATTTGGGGGTGAACTTGTGGGCAGAGGTTCCCCTCATGACATAAGATGCAGCACGAAGTACCAAGTCACCTTCTTGGAATCATTTGGGGCGTAACAAAGTGTCATAGGCTCGAGCTATGCGACTTTGGTAAACTTTGAGGTTAGCCTGGGCCTTATCCCTTCTTTCATCAAGGATCTCCAATTATAAGGCTCTGGAGTCTGGAGTCTGGAGTAGCTCCACTTTGGAAGGCCATGCAAGTTGAGGGTATGGCAATTTCCACAAGAAGAATTGTTTCTGTGCCGTATACCAACGAGAACGGGGTCATTTGAGTTGGCATTTTTTTGGACCAAAGCATCATTGGGAGCATGTGTGCCCAATCCCTTTGATAATCCTTGAGAGTCCTTGAAAGGGTTCTAAAGAATGTTTTATTGGTTACTTCAGCTTGCCCATTCCCTTGGAGATAGTAAGGCGTTGATTTATAGTGTGTGATGTCGTAGGAGACCAGGAGTTGTCCGACTTGGCGGTTGACAAAAGGGGTCCCATTGTTTGAAAGGATTACTTTAGGTATACCAAAATGACATATGATGAATTCTCAGATGAAATTGGAGACAACGGCTCCTGTTGCCTTTTTTAGAGGATGGCTTCTACCCATGTAGTGTAGATCTCTGTAGTCGTCATAAACTATATGTGTTCCCTTGATGGCAGGGAGATGGGGCCAATAAGATCCATAGCCTACGTGTGGAAAGGCCATGGTGAGCTCGAACTATACAGATCGATGACGGGTGCATGAATGAGATTTCCATGGAGTTGGCAAGGTTTGCAACGTTTGGCATACATTTTGGCGTCTGCCTCCATGGTAGGCCAATAATAGCCTATATGTAAGAGATATTGGAATAGCTTGGCTCCACCTTGGTGCTCCTATCCTTTAGTAAGTTCCAAAACCTTATGGATTTCTACTCTTGTTAAGCAACATAATAGCTTCCCATCGAAGCCATACCTGAAAAGTTGCCTTTCTTGCAAAAAGAATTTTGGAGCTCGCTTTTTGATCATTGCAGTTGCGGAGAGGTCCAATGGCAATGATTCTTCTTTGAGGTAATCTATATATACTTGATGCCAATCGAAGGTGATTTCTGTGAATTCAGCCTTTAAAGGGAACTCCTGACATTTGTGGTACTTTCCTTGAAGGTCATTCGCTTCCTTGGCCATAGTAGGCCAATAATATCTTTATCGTTGTAGCCTCCGGTAGAGGCTTACATCTCCTGTCCTACAAGAGCAGTTGTGAACCTTTTCTAACTTGGACTAAGCTTCAGTAAGGTCGATGTATCGTGCTAATAAACCACTGGGCCCTCTGTATTAAAGGACTCGGTAAATTGTGAAGTGTTTGGTCTCACTCAAAGGTAATTTACCTGAAGGGGCATAGAGCTTGTCGATGATTGGGGCTCTCCAGTCGACGGGTTCTTTTTCAGGGAAGATAGTTGTTATTGAGCACAGCACGGAGTGTTACAGGACTTTTATCTTGGTTGATTCTTCTGAGAATTCTACCTTAGAGGCCAAGGTAGCAAGGGCGTCCGGGTGTCGATTGTTGAAGCGAGGAGCGTGTTCTATTCTTACCGTGTTGAATTTGTCCGTCAACCTTTGGACGATGGTTCTGTATGAAGCCAGAAGAGGCTCTTTGATAGCATAGTCTCCATTGGTCTCCTTGACTACCAGATTATAGTCGCCTTTGATACATAAGAAACTTACTCCTAGATGGAGTGCCACCATAAGCCCTAGTACCAAGGTTTCATACTCTATCTTATTGTTAGAGCATCTAAAATCTAGTTTATATGACAAATTGACTTCGGTATGGTTTAGGGAAGTAAGGGCTATTCCAACTACTCCTCATTTGGAAGTGCATGATCCATCGAAGCTCAAACTCTATTCTCGTTCAGTGTTTACTTCAACGGCTTGGAACTCATCTCCTAGCAGTTTATCCAATGGCCGCTCATGTTCTCTGCTGGGGAAGTGAGCCAGGACGTCGGCTAGCACTTGGCTCTTAATGGCCTCGGGGGCTTTATAGGTGATATCATATTTTACTAACGAGAGGAACCAGCGAGCTGGCCTGTTGGAAAGAGCTAGTCTAGTGAGAAAGAATCGAATGGGATCACTCCAAGTCATGAGATGGATGGGGTAAGGAAGGAGGTAATGTCAGAGCTTTTTGAAGGCAAAGACTAGGGCGAGGAAATGGCGCTCGATGGGGGAGTATCGGACTTCAGCCCCTTGGATAACTCTACTTATGTAGTATATAGGTCGTTCGAGTCCGTCGATTTCCTAGGCGAGCAAAGCTTCGATTGACTTTGGCGTGGAAATGATGTAGAGGAGTAAAGGCCTCGCCGGTTAAGTAGGAGTCATGGAGAGAGGGAAGGTTAAAGTTAACTTCACCCCTTTGAACGTTTGTTGGTGCTCTTTATTCAACGTGAACCTGACATCCTTCTTTAGCAATAAGTTGAAGGGTTGTGTTATTTCAGCCATAGCAAGGATAAACCGTCTCAGATAAGATGCCCGACCAAGGAGGTTTTGAGCTCATCTAGATTTGTTGGTCGTGGCATATTTTGGATGGTGGCAACCTTTGCTAGGTCGAGGTCTATCTTGTAGAGGTAAACAATGTAGCCAAGGAACTTACTGGCGGTGACTCCAAATGCACACTTTAGCGGGTTCATTCGAAGTCTATATTTCTTGCAACGTTCAAAAACTCTTTGGAGGTCTTTGAGGTGACTGGTTTCTTCTTTGGAATTTATCACCAAATCATCAATTTAACATTCTAAGGTTTTGTGCAACATATCGTCGAAGATGGCTGTCATAGCTCTTTGGTATGTTGCTCCTACATTTTTTAATCCAAAAGGAATTACAGTATAGAAAAAGTTACCTATTGGAGTGCGAAATGCCATCTTGGAGGCGTTGTCATGGGCCATCTTGATCTGGTTGTAGCCACTGAAACCATCCATGAATGAGAACATATGGTGCCCAGCTGCTGAATCAATTAAGGTGTCTATGTTTGGGAGTGGGAACTCATCTTTAGGGCAAGATTTGTTCAGGTCTCTGAAGTCGATGCACACTGTAATTTGTCCATTCTTTTTTTATCACTAGTACGACACTAGAGAGCCATGTGAGGTGCTGGATAGGTTTGATGAATCCTGCTCCAAGAAGTTTCACCACTTCATCTTTGATGTTGAGCTCTACCTCAGGCTCACAAAATCTTACACCTTGCTTGATTGGGCGAGCCAGAGGGATGACGTTCAAGTGGTGCATGGTAACGTTTTTGTCCAGGCTTGGCATTTCTTCATATGTCCATGCGAAAACGTCTGAATATTTCTTGATTAACTCGACAAGGGGGCACTTTCTGTTCTTTTGGCAAATCTTTGCAAATGAAGATAGGACGCTTGGGTTTTTCCTTGGGGGCTATGTTGATTTCTTCCAGTTCTTGCTTTTGGGGTTGAGGGTCGTCTTGTAAGCACTGCGGAGTAGGCCTAGCCTCTTGTAACCCATCTTTCTTTGGGATTGCAATCGAGTTGGCAGAGGCTTGATCAAGGTATGAAGTGGCTGCCTTAGTAATGGACTGAACATCTGAGCCTTCAACTCCATCCAAGTGACTTGTTGAAGGACCATTGGATTTGTCAAAATGTTTTTCTGTTATTAAAAGAACTATGGTTTTGTTTTCCTTTTTGTTTCTCTTGTTTTTTTTTTTTTTTTTTTTATTCTTTGTCCTTGGAGGGCGCTAGGCCAGTGTAGATAGAGTGCAACAAAGGTGATCTTTTTCATTTGGTTCATGATAGGCGGTTACTACTACGTATGGTTGGGGGTTATACCACTCTGCCATCCTCTGTTTGAAGCCTAGTCATTTTGGGGAGTTCTTTTGAAGGCTCTAACCTGGCGAACGTCTTTCTGTGAGGTGGTGATGCATTTTTTTCAGAGAGGTCATCCTAGTTTGGTATGGCAGTTCCTCGAAGTGGCAAAGGGGTTTCATCCTCGTCAATATGATTGTAAAACACTATGTCCGCCATGTAAGCTTCATCTACCCGAAATGGTTTTTGAGAGCCAATAATCGCTACTACCTCATTGTTGTAAATTGCTTTGACACATTGATGGTAGGTGGAGAAGATCGCGGCATATCTGTGGAGCCAAGTTCTCCTTAAGAGGGCTTGATAAGTCATCTCTGCTTCTATGACATGGAACTTAGTGATGGAGCGGATTGGTCCTACTACTAAGTCTAACTAGACATGCCCTATGGTTTTTATTTTTTGATTTCCAAAATCGGTGATGGAAATGGGTTTGACTAGGTGTTTTTGTGAGATCCCGGCTACCTGGAAAGTAGAATAGGGCATTACATTAAGCGAAGCCCCTCAATCCATGAATCTTCTTTGAAACTCCATCCCATTGATGAATACTGGGACGTAGAGGGGACAGTTATATGGTAACGATACTTGCTTATCTGCCTCGGTAAAGGTTATTGCCAAGAAGTTATCTCGGAACACTTTTCTAATCGATTTGCTTACACTCAGACATGCCTCACCATTTTGTTTTACTTCAGATAAGCAGAATTGGTTGAAGAACCATTTGAATTTTGTTGATTTCTTAAGTGCTATCGCATGCTTGGTCTCGAAGTCTAGACAAGTGGGAGTGTAGACGCGCCCGTGGGCTTCATTCTATAGTTTGGACTCCCTTTTGTGTCGGTTCTAAATCTTGAACCAAAGAGTCCAAATCCGGCAAATCGTTTTGAAGAAAAATAGATTTTGAAAAAGTAGTGCCAAACATGGACTGCTTTGCCAGATTACAGAGTCGCCACCTAAATATTTTAAAATGGGAAATTTAGGAAATCCTGACTCGGTGCCGAAGGCCACGTGTCCGTCATCACCAAAGTGGTCTTGGCTCGGGAGCTTGGGTACGATCGGGGAAGGACAGCTATGAGCATTCTTTCGCCTATTCAAGACCGCCTCTACTAACCGTGATATCCGATTTTGAAAACATTACATGCTCTTGTTCCAATTATTAGCCTAGAATTACTATGTTATGCACACAGCAAACAAGTATAGACTAGATTGCCTAATTTGAAAATAAACATTGCATATCCGTTGGTTTTGAAAACGCTTTGGAATTTGCTACTCGCAAGTAGGCTAAAACACGGATTTCAACGAGTTTTTCCAACTCAAGTAATCCAACCTCCACCCACAGGCATTCAAACAGTTTATCTCACATAAGCACTTAGCCGCATGGTAAGCATACTGTCATGGCAACATTCACACGCATGTGGTATGCTAAAGCGTAAATACTTACATCGTATTCCGTGCCAAAACAAGAAACTAGTTAGCAGACATGCATGACCTAGTTCATGTTAAGTGGCTAATGCAACACAGGCGAAGATGCAATTTAGAGTAGGCTCGGCTAACCCTAAAAATGGCATGTGAAATGCACTCATTTGATGCACGTATTCAAGTTGGAATTTAGAATACAATGCAATTTGTATGATGTACCGAGCCCGATGTATGTCAACAAATGCATGGATGCACGCATGCATAGCATAAGGTATGCTAAAATAAACGTGCCCTAATCTACCATCATAAGCGGGTAAATAAAAGGGAGAAAGAAGTGGGGGTTGGAAGACATGCACACACTCACCCACACTTATTATAAATTTGCCCTCACTCGGGGGGAGACCAAAAGAATAATACAGATAATTAACTACGCAAGCTAATTAAATATTACAGATTAATTAAATTAACAAAATAATTAATCTAAGCAAAACAGTAAATCGCCTTGGGACGAGGGCTCAATGCACGCGTGCTCGGATTCCGCTCAGAATTGCACTGCCATGCCTAGCTTGCCTCTGTTTTCTCTGTTTTACTCTTCAGAAAACTGCCACAGCCCTAGGAATACTTCCTTAGGTACTGAAGATCACTACCGGCTGCACAAAACTTCCACCGGCAGTGGATTGAGCTCATCGGCACTGAATTGATCCATCGGCTGCAAATTGACTGCCGGTCGGCACTAAACACTGCCGGCCGGCACTGAATGCCTGCAGGACCTGCAACTCACAGCAGCAGAGGGCAAATACTGGCATGGCAATGCAATTCAAAACATATATGCACTAAACACACTCCTTATCATACTAATGGCTCAAAGGAGCATGTGCCTCGATTCTCGGACCACCAATCACGCATTTCCATGCATGATGGCCCAAGGAACCAAATGTGCACTTTCAATTTCAAATGCATGCAAACCATATAAACAAACAAGGGCGCCGAACCTCTATCATGTTTATCTCAAGAGGCCTAGCATGCACGTGAATGCAATGAAATCCTAAGCATGTTGGCTAGCATGCAATATGAACAATGCAAGGCGCTTATGTAAGCATACAAGCAAACATGTAAGGCAAGCATGCAAACCAAATAAAAGGTGGACTTAAACATGATCTAGGCAACTCTAACTAGGCCTAAAATCAGTAGCCAAAATGCTAAGTATGAGAGCTAAACACACATGCACATGTACACATGTTAAGGCACATAACTTAGGCATTAAACAAACCACTCTCAAGTACACTTGAAAGGAGATAACATGGACACTTAGCATGCAACATGAGCTCTAAAATCATGCTAAATATGATGCTAAACCAAGCAACAAAGTAGGCTAAGCATGCAACAAGTGGCCCAAGTACTTAAGGCAAACCAATGAGGCATTGAACCACACATATTACAACCACACATGGTAACACTTAACCAATTAAAAACAGAGTTTTAACACATAAAACTAAGCCCAAAAGACCACTTAGACGGCATCTAAATGGCATGAATCCAAAGGCATGCACAAATGCTAAAACATGAGGCATACAACACATGCTTTTAAAGCATTAAAGAGGCAACTAAGGCAAGCATACAAGCACACCAAAGGGACTGAAATGACATGCTAAATGGTTCCAAACCATCAAAATAAGGTAAGCAACACATGCTACCTATGAATGCTCAAAGGCTAGCAAGCCTAAAATGCAAAGGGGCTATATAATGCATGCCAAGATCAACCCAAATGACTATGGACAGAGCTAGAACATGTCAAAATAAGCACAAAACATTCACAAATCTAAGCCTAAAGCATGCTCAAGTTAGGGCTAACAACCTAAGGCATGTTAAGGCAATACAAGGCATTACATGGCAACTATGCTAAGCATGCATAAGGGACCAAAACCAATACATAGCAATGTTAAATCATGATATAATAAGCATGAAAAATAGTCCAAACATACTCAACACACACTTGAACACAATGCTCCCTCAAGAGGCAAAACTTGCCCTTTTCAAGGACATCAAGGAGAGGGGGTGGCCCTCTCCTTCTTGGGACTTCAAGGCATCATCTTCACCACCGAAATCCCTCAAGATTTCAGTGGTGAAGAGACCCAAACACCAAAATCCCGGATCTCTACAAAATAGCACAAAATAAGGCCCTTTTCAAGGCCTAGGGGTGGTCAAACCTCCCCAAAGCACAAAGTACCCTTAATAAACTATCAAGAGGACTAAAAAACAGAACTTTTATGTGTTAATCACTAAGCACAAAAACAGTCCTAAGCTATGCAAAAATGGAATGCAAGAATGGGGTAAATAAAGCAAGTTTCTCACCCTTGTTGACTTTCTTCACCAAAGATGATGTTGTTGCTTCCTTGAGCTCAAATCCAGCCAAGAACACCAAGAACAACCTTTTGGACCTCAGAAACCAAGGAAAGGTGAAACACTAGGTGTTGATGTGCAATAGTAAGGCACAAACACCTAGTCACACAAACAAGAGAGAAATATAGATATAGGATATGTGTTGAACCCTAATCCTAAAACCAGAGCTCCCTCTCACCTCTCTAACCAAAACTTTTTCTAACCCTAATGCCAAGAGAGAAGGCCTTCTCTTATAGGCAACCATCTTGTAAAGCTTGTCAAACAAGCTTACAAGTAGGGCATCCCTCCATACATGTGTATGGAGGGGAAACAAATGCAAGACAGCTGCCTTAAAATATCTCATAAAGCAACTGAACAGTAGTCGGCTGGGCAAAATTGTCATTTTGACAAAATTGACTGTCGATCGGCACAAAAGAGTGCCGACCGGCACAATATAGTGCCGATAGAAACACTAACCAGCTGGTGGCCTCTAGCCACTGCCGGTGGTGTATGGGGATGCCTCAAAAGGCATTCCCTGCCCCTCCAAGGCAAAGCTCAAGTGTTTGGTGCAAAACCAGACACAAAACGGTCAAGTTCGGAGGTCCTGAGGCAAGGCGCATAGCCGAGAACTCCAGGAACTCCAAACAAACACAAACATGGGTAATCACCGAGTGTTCAAGCGGTGACGTCCAAGTCTTGAGGACGGTCAAAAATGGGGTGTCTACAGGGAGCTACAAGCTCGATGAGCTCACACACCATTAGTTCTTCCATCTTGTCATAATACGAAAGCATCATAACCGTCTTGCCGTTGTCTTTGTGATAGAGGAGAGGATCTTTCAAGACATCCTCTGTCTAACAACGAGGAAGCTTTAAAGCGTCATCAGCCATCATCTTTAGAACTAGGGCTCTGAGTGCCCAACATTTACTGGTAAAATGTTTGACGAAACAGTGGTATATGCAATAGTCTGCCCGTGCTTGATCCTTTTTGGTGACAGGTCACCTTAGTTCAGGGAGATGAACTTTTCCATCTTCTACCTAGGCATTGAGGAGTGTTTGTGCCTCGTCCACTGAGATGGGCAATGATAGGGGAACTTGATCAAATTTTCTTTTTTTTGCTTGGAGACTTGTTCTCCCTCCAGAGGAACCTTTTGCTGTATATACGGTGTGGTTGCATCAGTTAGGCCTCCATGAGAAAGGTGGAGGTGCCGTTGCCCACCATGAATGAGGCTGTGGAGCTTCCCTTCATATCCCCGATCTTACTGTTTCATTAATGTTTCAAGCTGCAATGCATAAGGCAGAAAAGTCGGGAAAGTGGTAGTTGACCAATTGGAGCTTGTAAGTCGTGAACATCCTTTTGATGCATATTGACACTAGTTGATGTTCTTTTTATCGGGTCTTGAATGTCTACTACTTTTTCCCTAAAGCAACGGACATAAACAAAGATGTCCTCCCCAAGTCGTTGTGTTTTCCTCATAAGATGAAGGGTTGTTAGCCTTTCTTCGATGTAAAAAAATTTGATATAGAATTTTTTCACCAAGTCCTTCCGCAAAGAGATAGAGCCAACAACAAGGTTGACATACCATGAGAATGCCCGATCCGTGAGGGACTTGGAGAACTCTCTCATGCAGAGGTTTCGGTCTTCTTGGTGGGCACCAAGTTCCCTAGCATTCCATTTTCGTTCGTCAAAACAAACTTTGGTACAGTGTACCCTGCCGAATATGGGAGACTTGCAATATGAATAAGGTAAGGGGGATGAAGATTCAGTTCTAGAGAGGTAGGGATGTGACCTTTGTTTATCTGAAGTAGGTTGTGTATGTGTTCTTTCACTACATCCAATGTTAGGGGTTAAACTGAAGGAACCTGGTCTGGTAAGGGAGCCAGAGAGCAAGTTGAAGCTACTGCGGTGGGAGTTTCACCAACCAAATCGACTTGTGGCGATGGTGCTTGGTTTAGAGCTGATGGGGGGTACAGAGTGGTTGTCTGTCCTCCTGCTTGGTTTTACAAGTTGTTTCAAGGAGTGGGGTTAGCCTTTGAGCCATTCTAAGCTGATGGCAGAACGCCGTTCTGTGATAATGAAAGAGGGTTAGACGATGATGGAAGAGTGAGTGCCCTTTGTAAGGCCAGTAGGGCATCCATCAAGAGTTGTTGGTTCTATTGGAGAGAGGTGACGCTCTCAGCCAATGCACGGAGTTGTTCTACTATGGCCGGTTGAGAGGATTGTTCCTTCGAAAAGCCATTAGGGTTGTGTTTTGAGGTCTCCACCAAAGTCTCCCTACCACCACCATGGGATGTTGCTGTGCCTGTTCCGATGTTCTTTTTGGGTTCTATGTGAAGTGGGCACCACTCTTCCCCAGTGGAGTAAAATGTGGGTAGTAGAGATTAGAGGTGATCGGTCATTGACCTCTAGGAAGAGGAAAAGACCAATGCAAACTTAGAGAGGAAATGGATGGTAGTGAGAGACCTTGAACACTTAATGTATGTTATGTGAATTCTTGTTGCTCTTGTTGTTGTTGTTACTACTATACTTATGATGCCATTATATAGACTCTAAGAGTATTAGAGCCCAAAGAACCTCAAGATAGGTGGCGAGTTCTCCTCGACTTGACAGGAGGGTGATATCTGCCCTACTAGCTGTGTCTTATGATTCAGGTCCTTGGAAAGGTTGCACCATAGGAGCTACAATTGTAGGTATGATATCTTAAGAGGTGTATCATATGTGCATCAGATGTAAGTGTAAGGTCAACGTCTCTTTCTCTAAGCCAGGTTAAAGGGGAGCTGTCACTGCAGGGAGACAGCTACACTACCTTGACGATCCCGAGGTCTTAGCCTCCAATCCACAATCCTCCAATGATTCCTAGCATAAGTGCCTAGGTCTTGCTCCCAACCTAGGCAGCTAAGAGGGTGAGTGCATGGGTGAGCCAAGAGTCCGACCACGTTGCTATGAAGCTGGGGTGAATGGGTAGAGAATATATTTCTTGAGTTATGAAAGGCCATGAAGAGCTCTAGGTGAGCCAACTCTATCAAAGTGAGGTGTGTCCTTGTTTTCATACTTGGTAGTGTGCATGTTCCCGCTTAGGCTAGTCATACAACCTACTCATCGTGGTGCCTCAGGGGTCTACTACGTGAATGTGTAATGGTGATGACATACTCATCGTGGTGCCGTAGGGTTCTACCACGTGGATGTGTAGTGGTCTTAACATGACGCCCGTAGGGCTCACTATGTGCCAAGCATAATATAGATACCCACAGAGGTTAAATAGATAGAAAAACAGTGGAAGAAGATAAATTCTCAGTCCTATGTTTTAGATTCCATTTGGATAGATGTAGATTTCAACAAAATCAAGGGAATTTGCGGTTAAATAGATAGAAAAGCAATGGAAGAAAGTTGATATAGACGATGTATACACTTTTGTAAGATCCTTTTATTTCTGGAAAGATAATTCTTAGTGTAATTTTGAATAATTAGTTATAAATTAGTTGTTAACCCGTGCGATGCACCAGTTAAACATATTTGTTTTAAAGTGTTTTTTTATATATATAAAATTTAGGTAAATTATTTATATTTTTAATATATAAAATATTTAAAATTTAAATGATTATTCTAATTATTTATTTTAATAATTTTAGTTGTATTGTTCCATAAAAATGTCATTTAAATCAGCACATATACTATTTTTAAATAAATTATTTATGTGTATTTTAATAATTTTAGCTCCATCTTGTTATAAAAATGTGACTTACATAAATATATATATAATAAATTTCTTTAAAATAAATATTTTTAATATTTAATTAAAAAAACTGAAAAAAAGTAGAATAAAACTAATTGGTAAAATATTTTTAGTATGTATAATTCTATTAAATTTTGTTTATGGGTAATTAGATTAAGTAGAAGTGTTTTAAATATTAAATTTTAGTAAGAATTTTGGAAAGGTATTGATCTGGAATTTTAACAAACAAACAAACAAATAAAAAGGGAGATGTGCTACACAGGAGATAGAAAAAAAGTTAAAGGTAAACAATATTTTTTTATTTATTTTAATAATCTTAATCTTATCATTTTATAACAGTTTTATTTAAATCAACACATATAATAGTTTTAAATAAATTATTTATATATATTTTAATAATTTTAGCTCTATCGTACTATAAAAATATAAATTAAATAAATATATATAATAATTTTTGAAACTATCACACAAAAAAAGAAACATTCATTTGATAATTTTAACTACAAAAATATCACATAAATAAATAAAATTAATTGGTAAAGTACTTTTAGTATGTATAATTCTATTAGGTTTTGTTTATAGGTAATTTAGATTAAGTATAGAAGTCTTTTAAATATTAAATTTTAGAAAGAATTTTGGTAAAATGATATATGGATCTGGCATAGGAGAGAGAAAAATTAAAAGCAAACACTATTTTTAATAATAGATGTATGATGTAATTATTTCAAATCCATCATGATCAAGTTATTTATCTCAATCTTAAAATCTATCTATCTATCTATCTATCTATCTATATTAGCAAATGTAGTAGAGTATGAAAATTCTCCAAATTCTTAATATTAAATTCTTATGAATTCTCTCTTTTACGTGTCATCTCAAGTCTCCCCTCCCACTTTTTTTCTAATTTTTAATTATTTGTCAATTATCTAAATCTTAAAAGCTGAAAGGATTATATATATTTAAATAAAATGATGGTTTTTCTCTCCTACATGTCACCTCTCAAGTCTCCCCTCCCCCCCCTTCACCCCTTTTTCTAATTTTTAATTATTTGTCAATTATCTAAATCTTAAAAGCCGAAAGGATTATATATATTTAAATAAAATAATAAATCTATACTTCTATACTATCTATCTATCTATCTATACTATCTATATAAGCAAATATAGTAGAGTATGAGAATTCTTCAAACTTTTAATACTAAATTCTTATGGATTCTCTCTCTTACGTGTTACCTCTCAAGTCTCTTCTTCCACTTTTTTTCTAATTTTTAATTATTTGTCAATTATCTAAATCTCAAAAATCAAAAGGATTATATATATTTAAATAAAATGATAAATATTTAGATATGAACAACAAAGAGGTAGTGATAAAAATATTAAAAAAATAAAATAAAAAGATAACTATTCAAATTTCAACCACAAAATAATATAAAGAGTCAAATAAAAGATAAAAAAAATCACTAAAAAAAATATTACGAGTCAAATAATTTTAAAAATAAAAAGTTAACTATTTATATATGAACAATTAAAAAACATTTAAATAAAAAATATATTACGAATCAAATAATTTTTAAAATAAAAAGGTAATTATTTATATATGAATAACAAAAAAAATAGATATGAAAAAATATACAAAAATAAAAATATAACTATTTAGATTTGAACTGCAAAATGAAAATTTAAATAAAAGATAAAAAAATATTTAAATAAACAAATATTAAATTGGGATATAAATATCCCAAAAAGATAATATTTTTTTTAACGATCTATATTTATTTTTTGTTAGTTTGTTATAGAATTTAATATATTTCAGTTTAATCTTTTTAAAGTTTACCTTCAAGTTGAATTTAATATTTTATTATTAGAAAATCTATATTTATCTTTTGTTAGTTTGTTATAAAATTTTCATATATTTCAATTTAATCTTTTTAAAGTTTATCTTCAAGTTGAATTTAATATTTTATTTTTTAAAATCATCTATTAATTATCCATACAAATTTTAAATATGATAGAATTTCATATATATCTTTTGTTTAAGCATAATCTTTTCAATATAAAAACAAGTTCCTGCAAAAGAAACCATGAACAGAAGATTGGGGAAGAAACAATCAACATTGAGTCATTTATGATTCCTTCCCGATGCCTAAAAATCTTAAATATTTGCTTTACATTTGAAATGTGTACTTGCATGAGTTTTTGTATTTGTGAGAAAGTAAATTTATGTAAATGGATATTATTTTTTTATTTTTAAATTTTTTTTGTTACAATATGTATTTTTATTATTTCTTTCTTTTTGTTAATAATGTATCATTTAATTGAGATTTTTTTTAATTGTTATAAAACCACTACTATTATCAATTTGTAACTCTCTAACTTATTGGTTATTCGTGTTTAATTTTTTTTGGTGCAGATGTTAAATTGAAAATGAAGAACACATCAAAATTTATTAGATATGGGCTTATACTTTATTTTTATTTTTTTTATTTAGAATCAGAGTTTGAGAAAATGGAAGATATCTCATATTAAAAATATTAATTTTTTTTTTGAATAATTTAGATATTTATATTATTTATGTTTGTCAATTCAAGTTTAATGCATTTCCAAACTTTTTTTTTTTTAATCATTCTGTACAGGGAGCAAATATTCCGCTGTGCCCGTACTCCTTTCATCCAGGCTCCTTGTCTATCCGATCGACCTGCGAGCACAACGGTGGTGAGCTACCCGACCGTGTGTGGCCGAAAAACCCCTCCGACGATCAAGTTAGCACACACACTCAGGGAGAAAGAGAGCAAGAGAGAGATATCACAATGAGTGTTTCTCACCAAATGATGTTCCATCCATGGCATAGAGGGCGCAATCATGCTTATATACTTTCTACGCTCAAATCTGCTCCCATTAGTCTCTTGACACGTAGAGCTGTTTTCCCATCTGTCAGCACAAATCTAGCGGACACCACCTAACCAAACCACGAGACTACATTAGCGGGAGCTTGGCAGCCCGGTGGCATAACCTCGGCTTCTCACGACCGTGCTGCGTAATGAGCCCAAGTGCTTCACTTGCTGAGCCCCATAGCAACCGGGCTCAGTAACATTCCAGCAGAGCTAGGTTCAAGACAGGCCGAGCCGGCATTCAGAAAACTCTTCACACTGAGCTAAATGTGCTCCTCTAGAGCTCGGGCTAGCAGATGATCATCTCGGCCAAATTAGCTCGATCCAAACACGGGACCTAGACCTCGGATCTGGGCCTCGACCGAGCAAGACCAACTCTGGGGAAGCCCAAGTTAGCTCAGCCTAAATAAGGGCCCAAGCCTCAACCGGGCAAAACCCACTCTGGATAGGCCCAAATTAGCTCGGCCCAACATGCTCAATCCTAATCTGTCCAGCTTCTACCACAACCTAAAGCCAGATTATAAATCTCCCTCTCAATTGCCCCTTAATTCCGTCTGCGCAAGCGTGATCGGGATTACATGACCCGACCGGGGTAGATCCTGCCTCAATTCTTAGTCCCCAAGGCGTAAACCACGCTAATCCCCACGTTCGGTTTCTAAGCTTGCTCGGTTGATGCCTCAACTCGCCACCTTGTCTCTTCAGTACTGACGCCGCCGCCATTATGAACATGCGTCGACCATTTATTGGCCTCGAGTAGCCAACCCAGACGTCCCTTCACATTCGAAATTTTGGCGGTTCTTTTTGCCTATAAATACGCCACTTCCCTTTCACATTTTCTTCTTACTGCCTCTCTTTCGTTCCAGACGACCAAGCACCATTGTTGCCCTCTACTACCAAGCACCATTCTTGCTCTCGAAGATTCGACTCTTGCCTTCTTCTAATAAGTTCTACGAGTCTTTTTACTGCTTTTTGATTTCGCATTTCGCATTTCACATTCTAGGGCACAAAAACCATTGGTTTTAGGATATAACCCCCCAAAAACCTCTTCTACCCCTACTCTCTCTGCTGTTCTTCAACTCCAGTGATGAACACACGAAGATCTAGAGCGGACCGGGCTCCAGGTCTTCTTTTGATCCCAAAAAACACCTAAACCGAGCAAATTGCGAGTTTGCAAAAACTCCTGTAAGAACCGAGGTAGGCAGAGGACTCGACCGCTCGATTGGGCTAACATCTGGTCCGCTTGAGCGGCCGAGCTTCTGGATTTACCTTCGTAACTGAGGTGGTTTGGCACTCCTCTGACTGAGCTAAAGTCAAGCTCGTTTTGCGTGACCGCACTCCCACTTACACTTGCCCTCATTTTCCTACAGAGTCCAAGGGGACCGCGCACCAACACTAAGGCTCTTAAAGACCGAGTAGCCATCAAATGAGAGTTTTTGACAAACCAACACAGCCGTGCTAAAAACAGCCGGCTACACATGGGGCGTTACCGCTTCCTGGTTAGCCACATTCTGGAAAGAATATGGCGTCCCTGCTGACATACACCTTGAGCTCGGTGAGGAGGACACAACCCCTTGGGGCAGACTTGACCAGTGCCCTTTCACCGTTCTTTCCATTATCGAAGGCGACCTTCACTTCCCGGTCAATCCCTTCATGTGCGAGTTCTTGAGGTGCACCGGGCTAGCACCGACACAAGTCTGTACCAATACCTATAGGATAATTAACGGGATAGCCGAGCTGAACAACCGACTAGGGACCAACGTAGGATTAGTCGAGATACTTCGCCAGTATACCCTCGGGCATACAGGCGACGACCTTGCCTATTATTTAAAGATCAGACTGGGCAAAGAGAAGATAGTGACCAGCACCCCAGACAAAGACATGCATGACGACGACTTTTTCTGGGTGTCCGGTAATTATGAAACAGCCGACGTGTCAGGCTGGTATATCAGCAAGGACTTTGGTTCAACATGTAAGCCGTGCTAACGGCTTGGTCAAATTACTTTCTTTCTATATTCTGTACTTAATATCTTTTCTTCTTCTCCTCTTTGCAGCAATCGAAGCTTTGCAAGCCAACTACCATTATCCCAACGAAGCAGCCATCAGAACCATACTGCGGTACCGTAACCGAGATTGCCACGAACTTCTCAACTACGTACCGATCTACAGATACTCCGCTCCCCGCCGAAGTAGAGTAACAGACTTTCTTCGAGCACCATCTCCGCCCCCCAATCCAACTCTACCAGACGTGCCCCTAATCCGGCTGACAGAAGCAGAGGAGATGGCCAAACAAAGCCGCATCAAAAATCTCATCATCGCCATATCCACCGAGCTGCCGAGCATCCCTTCCCGTGCAGCTGCTGCCAGTCAAACAAGCGGGACCGTGGTTGCATTGGCGTCACCTGCAGCTGTGCAGACAAGCAAGGAAAGCCGCCGAGCTAGGAAAAGGCCTCGTACCGCCGATCCTTCAGCCGAGCTCGTTGCGGAGCTAAACACCGAGCAACCAGCGATCACAACTGAACCCTCTAGAAGCCTTAACTAAAGCACCGGGGAAAAGAGATCCCGGCCAGTGCTTCGGTCAAAAGGGATAAATAGCACCTCCTCGCCTTCGACCTAACCAAAGCCCTCATTCTGCCGAGCGACGTGACCAGCAGTGACCACGTGCCCGACACCTGGCTCGTGAAGTCTTCGGTCAAGTCTATGACCCAGGTAAGAATTTTATATGCTTTATCCAAATATTTCCAAGTGTTTGCTCGGTTTTTTTTTTTTTCTAAACAAACTCTCTTCTTGCAAGCCATCTAGAAACAACATCTGGTGATGGAGCGGATTCATAGACTCCGGCAAAAGGCGACCGACACTACTAGTCAGGTTGAGCACCTTCAAACCGAGCTGGGGCGGTCGAAGGCTTCCTTAGAAATTGCAAATTCCAACAACTCAAAATTGCTCAGCTAACTTGGAGCCACCGAGCAAGAAAGGGACGCTCTCCGGGCCGAGTTGGAAGCGTTGAAACAATCGAGAAAGGATGAGGTGAACGAGGCCAACAACACTGGTTTTAAGGAGGCCGAGGAAAACTACACCAAGCAAGTTCATACCACCCAGGACATTTTCTTCAAGTCTGGCTAGAAGGCTGCTTGCGAACAGCTCGGCCAAGTGTCAAGACCCAAACTTGCCCCTAGAAGTTCGGGCATGACCCATTCAGACACAGACACATAACCTGATATACATAACATAAGGGGGCCTTATCGGAAGCTCAAACTAATAAAAGAATATTGAACCAAACAAGTTCCATTGAGCTGCTTCTAACATGCCAGGATCTCATACATCACATATATCATAATAGATAGACAAAGTCCAAAAATATTCCTTAATAGTACATACACCCAAGTACATATACAAATCCAGCCCTACATCGGGCATATACCGAAACTACAGAAGTTATATACATCAACTTTAGAGGGCACTCAAAAACAAGCCAACATCTTAACAAACACCAAAAGAAAAAAAAATGGCCTCGTATAGTGCCTGGACACATGAAATTTGGCAAAAGAAACCGGGCGTCATGGGCTAAGACAGACCACCTGGTTGGTTACCTACAGAAACAGACATAACAGAGAGTGAGTCAGGCTCGGTGAATAGTAATACCTAATTAAAACAATGCTTGATTTAAGATATGAAACATCGAAACATGAAAGGATCCACACATAGTTGGTCTGCATCTGTATTAGTTTTATAACAATCTTGGTCATACTTAGATCATGGTAGCTTGCAACACGATATCTTGAAACATGGTGGCTATAAGCCCTTGAACATAGTGGCACAAGGCCCTTAAACATGGTGGCGTAAAGCCCTTGAATAAGTTGGCATAAAGCCCTTGAAGCATGCTTGTATGAACTCAAGAGGTGTCTCACACGGACTCTAGAGGTGACTCACATCGTAGCACTTAGTTCCGTGTAGCACTTTGTTTCATATCATAGTAACAGAGTAACTTGGTTTCAGAGTCTTATTCAACGAACATTTTTAATCTTTTCCATCTCTTTCTTTACATATGTTGAAACATAACTTAGTTGCATTTTATGTAAGAACATATTACTTATGACAATCATAAGTTACATCTGTATATATATTGGTACTACTACTTATAGTGTTGAGATGACGTGTTACTTCCTTCCGGAGTGTGTCCTGCACACATTCAGAACTTATACATTAGTTCATGTTTCCTCCTCAATTTATCTTTTGTTTCACTCCACTTCAAAGGAGCGTATCAATATCAAAATAACCTCAAATACATATTTCGACAATATTAGAGGATTCTACACGCAAAACGAAGCAGGGTTTTTTAGATGAGCCGACGCGTCATGTGAGCCCATGACGCGTGCCTCGAGGCCCGCGACGGCGGCCCTGAGGTCCCGCACGTGCTTTTTAAGTAGAACCAAACCACAATTTTTCAGCATTTGCCGCATGTGCGGCAGTGACTCCCGCACGTGCGGCGATTGTCCAGTTTGGGTCCGAAAATTGCAACCAAAACTCAACTTTTGGGGAATGTCTTCAAAGCTCAAAGATGGATCTTTTTAATGTTAAATCATGATTCAAAACATGTAATTTAAGGTGTCACATACATAATCTAATTTACATTAATCCATGAACACAATTCAATTGATCAACCAAGAATTGAAACTCATAAACTTAACATTCTTAACTTCACCTTCATCTATCATTACATAAAGGCACAAAATCATGATCATATCCCTTACATATAACATAAAATAGAGATACAAAAGCATAATCATTAGGATGAATACCAATTTGACAAGGAAAGAGACTCATAGGTGATTGGTAGCATACCAAAACTTCAACATACTCATCTAAGATTCTCATTCTTCTCTAGATCATGCCATAATATGCCATAATAAGAACTTTTTATTTCAAATTGAGGAAGAGGATTGAATTAGGGAATTCCATCTTACCTAGGCTTCAATTCCTCTCTACTCTCCCTTGCTCTTAGCCTCTCTTCCCTTTACTCTTCCCAGGAAAGTTTTGAACTAAGTCTAAGGCTTAAGATTCAAGAACACACATATATATACATTAGAGCTAATAAGACAAAACTCAATCGTTTAAGCATCCCAAATTGAAATTTCACAAAAACGCTTAATATTACCTAAAAATTATGCTGATCACATATATGAACTCAATTTCGGATAATTAAGCCACTAAGGCTTCCAATTCCTGATTTAAACATTCTCACATAACAGATACTTGTCTTGTTAAACAGATAGACTCCTTTAAACATGCCTTAAACATGGAGTTTACTTACTTAACTTTTAATTTCTCATGGGATTTCACAGTAAGCATTCAAAATCACAAAATAGAATCCGAAAATATAATAGAGAACATGTACGAGGGTCGGGTTATTACACCAAGGATCTGGAACTGACGTGTTTGCCTCCCCCCATCTGTCTCTCTACTGACGTACATGGTGCCTTACGCCAACGATGTCTTCAGTGCATTGCAGGCTGAGGCCGAGGAAGAAGGCGAGGACGAAGCCGAGAAAGATGCTGAGGGAGAAAACCACCCAAAGCAGCCCAGTCAGGTGGAGAATGACGTCCAAGAAAAAACAACCACGGTCGACCTGGAAGCAACTACAATCGGGGATGACTTCGCCGACCTGTCCCCCTTAGTTTAGTTTTCTTTTCTTTTTTCAAGAATGTAACCGGGCTACCTGCCCCACCTTATGTAATTCGGTTTTACATCAATGAAAAGTTTTGATTTCTTTAACTGTTGCATTGCTTGTTGGACTGTGTTTTGTCATCTCAGCAGGAACCTTTAAACAAAACGTCAACAACTTTAGTCGAGGCAAAGCACCTCAGCTAAATCTTTTGAGTGGGACAAATCACCAACCCCTTTAGCCGGGACAAAACATCTTGGCTAAAGCCTTAAGTAAATCGACTCATTTAACCGGAGTAAAGCTTCTCGGTTGAAACCACCGAGTTGAGTAAATCATCAATTCATTCAACCGGAATAAAACATCTCTGTTGAGACCATAGAGTTGAGCAAATCATCAACTCATTTAACCAGAATAAAACATCTCAGTTGAAATCACAGAGTTGAGTAAATCATCAATTCATTCAACCGAAATAAAACACCTCGCTTGAGACCATAGAGTTGAGCAAATCATCAACTCATTTAACCGGAGTAAAACATCTCGGTTGAAATCACAGAGTTGAGTAAATCGTCAACTCATTCAATCGGAATAAAACATATCGGTTAAGACCATAGAGTTGAGCAAATCATCAACTCATTTAACCAGAGTAAAACATCTTGGTTGAAATCACAGAGTTAAGTAAATCATCAACTCATTCAACCGGAATAAAACATCTTGGTTGAGACTATAGAGTTGAGCAAATCATTAACTCATTTAACCGGAGTAAAACATCTCGGTTGAAATCACAGAGTTGAGTAAATCAACTCATTTAGCCGGAGTAAAACATCTCGATTTAAATCTCAAAGTAAGCATCGAAAGCAACAGAATGCTTCAGCAAAGATAAGTCACTTCTATTATATTTGACAAAAAGCGGGTTACATTCAGAAGTATAGGGAGAGCAAGTCATTCCACAAAAAATTACATAAGAACGTAAAATGCTAAAAATAGTACAGTTTGAGGTTGGCCGTATTCCATGGTTGGGGTATGCCTTTCCTTCCAAATCTTCCAAGTGGTATGCCCCCTTGCCCGCCAGACCAGTTATCTTGTAAGGCCCTTCCCAGTTTGCCCCTAGCTTGCCTTCCTCCGGCACCAGTGTATTGTCCATCACCTTTCTTAAAACCCAATCCCCAACTTTGAACGGTCTGGGGTGCACCGTTTTGTTGTATTTTTTGGAAAGCTCTTGTTGGTATGCGGCCACATGGATTAGAGCCTTGTCTCGGCGCTCTTCCACTAGGTCCAATTCCAGGGCGATGGCTTCAAAGTTCAGCTCGGGCTCAAAACTTTCACTGCAGATGGTGGGCATGCCAACTTCCAGTGGGATGACCGCCTCCATGCCATATGCCAAGGCAAAAGGAGTTTCCCCGGTGGATCGCCTCGGGGTCGTCCGGTATGCCCAAAGGACACTTGAGAGTTCCTCAGTCCATTTTCCTTTGGCTTTCTCAAGTCTTTTCTTCAACCCATCAAGAATGGTCTTGTTTGATGCTTCGGCTTGGCCGTTGGACTGTGGGTAAGCCGGGGTGGAGTTGTAGAATTTGATCTTCAATTCTTCACAAAATCCTCTGAATAAACGCCCATCAAATTGGGTGCCATTGTCAGAAATCAGAATCTTGGGGACGCCAAACCGTGTTACCACACTCTGCCAGACAAACCGTTTAACGTCTTTCTCCTTAATAGTTGCTAAGGGCTCAGCTTCAACCCATTTGGTGAAGTAGTTCGTAGCCGCAATGAAGAACTTCCGGTTGTCTGGTGCCGTTGGGAGTGGTCCCACTATGTCCAGCTCTCACATCGTAAAAGGCCAAGGGCTTGTGAGGGGAAGAAGTTCTCTGGCCGACTGGTGAATTTGGTGGGTGAACTTCTGGCACTTCTTACATTTGCGAACATATTTCTGAGCGTCTGCTTGCATGCACGACCACCAATACCCTTGCGAGATAGCTCAGTAGGCCAAAGATATGCCCCCGATGTGACTGCCGCATATACCTTCGTGAATTTCTTACAGGAAAGCTTCTACGCTGTTTGGGTGTACACACTTGAGATAAAGAACGGTGAAAGACTTCTTGTATAAAGCGCCAGATGGAGAGAGCCAAAACAACTCTAACTTCACCTGGACTTTATGCGCTTCCTTTTTATCGGCCGGAAGGGTCCGTTCATTTAGGAAGAGGATAATAGGGTCGATCCAAGAAGGGCCAAGCTCGGTGCAGAGTATTTCTGTTTGCTCGGGTTCCTCTATACTAGGCCTTGGAAGAAACTCAATCAGAAGAGGACTGGGAGATGTTTTGTCGACCATGGAAGCCAGACCGACTAACTCATCCGCGCGGCCGTTTTCTTCCCGTCTAATTTGTTGGACCCTTATCGCCTGGAATCGCTTGATGTGGTCTCTTACCAGAGCTTGGTACTTTGTCATTCTGTCATCTTTAGCTTCGTAAACCCCAGACACTTGGTTGACAACAAGTTGGGAATCATTGTAAACCATCAGCTCAGATGCGCGCATCTGGAGCGCGCTCTTAAGTCTGGCCAGCAGCGCCTCGTACTCAGCCTCATTGTTTGGCACAAGGAATCCGAGTGTGATAGAGTGTTTGATGGTCAGACCATCTAGGGAAATCAAAACTATGCCTAGCCCGGCACTGTGACGATTTGAGGCTCCATCTACAAAAAGTTTCCACATTTCACCTACAAAGAGCTTCCAACACTCTGAGGGGTCCTGGGAGGCTTGAAGGTCGATGGGATCACGGTCGCTCGGCTATTCGGTTTCTGGTTCGCTGCTGTTCAATTCCATTTCATCCTCCCTCAGCGATGCAGCACCGGACCCAACAGGTTGATCTGCCATGCCCAAGTCCGGAGACGCATCGCCGGGCTGCAGTACTATGTCGGCTGGAGGTTCTATGGCGGGGCGCGCAAGTTCTGCGTCGCCAATATCGCCCTGCTGTGCAATTTCTGGCGAGCCTGCATTCACCTCCTCGGCTGCCGTGGCAAGATCCACCGGGCATACTGGATGAATTCCATGTGAGAATTCAGCAACGAAGTCGGCCAATGTCTGTGCTTTTATGGCTGTCCGGGGTCGGAACTTGACGTCGAATTGTCCCAATTCGACCGTCCACTTGAGGATTCGACTAGAGAAATCCGCTCGCTCGAACAAGGCTTTGAGTGGGAACTCGGTCAAAACGATGATTATGTGAGCATGAAAATAGTGCGCCAATTTCCTGGAGGCCATCATGAATGCCAAGGCAAGTTTTTCTAGCAACAAGTATCTCGACTCTGCCGGTAACAAGGTTTTGCTCACGTAGAAGATGGGGAAATGCTGGATTCCTTCTGATCGGACAAGCACTACGCTAACTGCATGCTGAGAAATGGCCAAATAAAGGTAGAGTTCTTCGCCGTGCTTTGGTGTCACCAATAATGGAGCAGAAGACAAATACGCCTTTAGCTCGGCCAAAGCCCTGTCGCATTCCTCGTCCCATGAAAACATGGATTTTAGGGCTCGAAATAAAGGGTGGCAGCGATCTGATGACCGACTTATGAATCGATTAAGCGCGGCGGCCATTCCGGCCAGATGCTGCACGTCCTTTGCCGAGTTGGGCTGATTTAATTCTTGTATGGCTTTGATTTGTGTGGGGTCTGCCTCAATGCTTCGGTTTGTGACTATAAAGCCTAGGAATTTCCCGGATCTCACACCGAAGGCACACTTGGACGCATTCAGGCGTAGCTTGTGCTGTTTGAGAATGGCGAACATCTCAACTAGGTCGGACAAGTGGTCTGCCTGATGCCTGCTTTTGACCACCATGTCATTGATGTAAGCCTCCATCGTCCGGCCTAGCAGAGGGGTGAACATTTTGGTCACCATCCTTTGGAAAGTTTCCCTGGCATTCTTCAAACCAAAAGGCATGACTCAATAGCAGAAGAGTCCCCTTGGAGTGGTGAAAGAGGTTATCTCACGGTCGGAGCCGTACATGGCAATCTGATGATAACCACGGTAAGCATCCAAGAAACTGAGCCTTTTATGTCCGGCCGTTAAATCCACCAGCTAGTCTATTCTGGGCAGAGGAAAGCTGTCTTTAGGACAAGCTCGGTTAACGGTCTTGTAGTCGACGCAAACTCGCCACTTCCCATTCTTCTTGGGTACTACGACCGTGTTTGAAATCTACCGAGGGTAGTGCACTTCCTGAATAGCCAGTGCTTCGACCAAGTTCCTTACCTCCTCCGCGACTACCTCGACGTGATGAAGAGCCAATCTCTTTGTTCTCTGAATGACTGGCCGTGCATCAAGAAAAACATTAAATTGGTGGCAAATAAAACTTGGATCGATGCCAGGCATGTCGTAGGGCGACCATGCGAAGACTTCGATATTTGCCATCAAGAACTCTACCATCTCGGTTCTTTCTTGAGCGGTTAGGCTCGATCCGAGCAAAAAGAACTTGTTTGGACTTTCCGTGTCGATCCGTACTTCTACCAATTCTTTAATAGCTTTGTCCTCGCCCTGGTGCCCACGTCATCAAGGACACTCTAGTCTCCTAGGCCTTCAATCATTTGCACGAGGCCTTTGGCAGCTCAGCTCCCGTTCACTACCACGAAGTATTGCTTTGACATGACTTGATCGCCCTAAATTTCCTCAATTTCCCCCATAGCCAAGATGAATCTCATAACCTGGTAGTAGGTCGAGGCTACAGCCTGCATAGCGTGAAGCCAGCCCCTATCGAGAATCAGGTTGTATGTAGACGGCACCTGCAATACCCAGAACTCCACTTGCTTGACCACGGATCTGGCTTTGACCAGTAAAATTATTTTTCCCAAAGGCCACTCTAGTTTCGAGTTGAAACCTACTAGTGGTGAAGTCGCCGGAGCCAAGTCTGTATCTCGGAGTTTGAGTTGTTTGAACACGTCATAGTACATAATTTCAACCGAGCTTCCCTGGTCAATCAAGATGCGCTTGACATCAAACTCTTTGACGCAGAGTGTGACAACTAGGGCGTCGTTGTGTGGCGTTTGAATGCGCTCTAGGTCCCTTATGGAGAAACTAATCACGTCTTTTTCCTCAGTCTTCCCCTTTTTGATCGCTGGCTGGACTGACAAAACTTCCCTTATATGTTCCGCCTTTTTGATCATTCCTCAGACCTCGCATACACGCGTCGGCTCCACTATGTCGTGGATCACATTAACCACTCCTTGAGGGGGCGCCTCCAAGTCATTCGGTCCATGCAGATCAACCGGGGCGGAATGTGCGGCCTTAACACCCCCATCAATGTAAAGATCTAAGTGTCCGACTGCGACTAACTCCTCCAAGTGTTGCTTCAGAGGCAAACAGTCCTCTGTCTGGTGTCCTCGCTCCCGGTGATATGTGCAGCAGTACCGCGGATTGAAGCCCTTTTGCACGTCGCCTAACTTAGTAGGAAACCGGATGTAATCCTCGTCACGAATTTCACTAAGTATGTGATAGATCGGAATCTTAAAGACCATTGTGATGCCCGTCCGAGCTTTCAACCTTCTGTTAGCATCAGCTATGTCATTGCAGGGGTATTCAGCTCGGTTATTCCGACGACCCCTTCCCCAGTTTCAATGATTTGACCCACGGTCAGATTCCTCGGCGCGATCATTTGGACAGTTAGTCTCTTGTCCAACCGTGTGTACCTTGCCAGCCGACCTCTTGTCTGTTACCACTAGAGTTGTCTTCGCGGTGGATGCCGCCGCATCATCCTCTACTCGGATGTGCTTAGTATCTCGAGTTGTATGCCTTGAGTGTGTCGCTTGACTCTATTTTGACACTAAGAAGGTGGTCCACCTCCTTTGGCATTTTAGTATTGGTCTTGAAACGAGTCACAAAGGCTTCCGCCAACTGCTGCCCCCTTTCGATGCTTCCCTATGGCAACCTCTCAAACCATTTCCAACTCGCCCAAACTCTACGGGAAGATAAGGCACATAAAAGCGTCATTGCGCTTATGTCCGGCTATGACCTTCCGGAAGTGGCTTACATGCATGTATGGATCGGTCTTTCCGTCGTAGAACGTAAACTTGGGCTGGTGAAAGCCCGCGGGGAGCGGTGTGGTTTCTATCTCAAGGGAGAAGGGGGTGGCATTTAGCCTCGCCAAATCTGTGTCTAGAAGAAGAGGCACAGCTGGGCGGGGTGGTGGCATTATGACCTCTTCACTGGTGTGACCCCCGTAAGATAGCCGCTGGAGCGCCGGCTCCCTTTGAGTCTATCGCCGGCTAGCCCACTCCTTCAAGACTACCCGCAAGTCCTCTGAGCGAGCAGAGTAGGAATATCTCAACGTCATCGCCGAACGTGAGGGTTGATAGGTACTATCTTGCGCACTAGACTTCTCTACAGGCGCGTCGAAATCTTCAACCCTGTAACTTCTGGTGATAGAAAGGAAGGGAGTGTGCCGCTGGCTCTGACTGCCTGAACGGCGTGGTTAGGTGCGCTCACTATGGTGTCCCACTCCAGCAACACCTTTCCCTTTGACATGCCGTTTGAGAGCTTCCATCTCCACCGCCATTCTCCAGATGACGGCATCTTGGTCCCTTAACTTGTGCTTCAGACGTCTAGCGTGCAATTCTCTTTGCCGCCGGTGTCCGTCTGGGCTCCACGAGTGACCAAAACTTCTATCGCGCTTATCACGCGCGTCTCTTGAATGTCCTCCTAGGGAAGTCTCCAGGTCCGCCATGTTTGAAACGGCGGGGAGTCCATCTCTCTGTCTGGCTGATTCCGGGGTAACACCGTCAATAACAGACAACAGTATTTCGTCCTTGTTCGCCATGGAAGGCGATCAAATGAGCTTGGAAGACAAGGTTTTGTCTATCTCCTTTCCTACAGACGGCGCCAATTGTACGGGGAGCAAATATTTCGCTATGCTCGTACTCCTTTCATCCAAGCTCCTTGTCTATCCGATCAACCTGCGAACATAACTGCAGTGAGCTACCCGACGGTGTGTGGCCGGAAAACCCCTCCGACGATCAAGTTAGCACACATACTCGGGGAGAGAGAGAGAGAGAGCAAGAGAGAGATATCACAATGAGTGTTTCTCACCAAATGATGTTCCATCCATGGCATGGGGGGTGCAGTCATGCTTATATACTTTCTGCGCTCAAATCTGCTCCCATTAGTCTCTTGACACGTGGAGCTGCTTTCCCATCTGTCAGCACAAATCCAATGGACACCACCTAACCAAACCGCCAGACTACATTAACAGGAGCTCGGCAGCACGGTGGCATAACCTCGGCTTCTCACGACCATGCTGCGTAACGAGCCAAAGTGCTTCACTTGTCGAGCTCCATAGCAACCGAGCTCAGTAACATTCCGGCAAAGCCAGGTTCAAGACAGGCCGAGCCGGCATTCAGAAGACTCTTCACCAAGCTAAACGTGCTCCCCTAAAGCCTGGGCAAGCAGATGATCATCTCAGCCAAATTAGCTCAGTCCAAACACGGGACCTAGACCTCGGATCTGGGCCTCGAACAAGCAAGACCAACTCTGGGGAAGCCCAAGTTAGCTTGGCCTAAACAAGGGCCCGAGCCTCAACCGGGCAAAACCCACTCTGGATAGGCCCAAATTAGCTCGACCCAACATGCTCGGTCCTAATCTGTCCAACTTCTACCACGGCCCAAAGCCAGATTATAAATCTCCCTCTCACATTCCAAACCTATTTGTGTTTAATGAATCAATATAACCAAAAAAACAAATAACATGTAAAAAAAATTTAACCATATAATGGGAATTAAAATTAATTTTATTTTAATTTATTATATTATATGGGATGATTAATGTAATATTTACTATTGATTAAACAAAATTAGTGTTACTTTTATTTAATATATTAGTCATTTTGATTAATTATAATATGCCTTTGTTACTCTATTTTTGGTTGTCTAAAGTAATTCTTAGATAAATTAGCTATTATATATGTGGTGATTTACTTAGTGTATGATAGTTTTTAAAATTTTTCAATAATGTGAAATATTAAATATTGTTAATGATGTGAAGTAAGATTTATACACACAAACTAAATAAAAATATTAAAAAATACAATCAAATAGCAAAAAAAAATTTAGTGATTATTGACTTTCTAAAATCCCGTGCATCGCACGGGTGATCACTAATTCATAAGTAAACTATTGTATCTAAATTTAAGTTATTGTGTTTGAATAAGGTTAAATCCCTTAGTTTGAAATTCATATCTATCCAAACGTACCCTTCGTGCTAGTTTGATATTAGGGGTGGGCGCGGATCAGTTACGGCCACGGAACTTCTAATCTGCCATTCGTCCGCCAGATTGGCGGATTGGAGAAAATCAATCCGCATCTGTCCGCCAATCTGGCCGATGTGGATTGAGCGGATTGACGGATTAGCGGATGGATGCGAATCGGTTTTGCGGTTTAAAATTTTATAAATTTTTCACATAATTCAACTTGTGTACTTCCTAAAGAAAAAAAAAAAAAGTATTACAGTCAATGACTTAAAAAAGTATTATAAGCCTCATCCAAAGAAAGAAAGTTTGAAACTTTAGAATTGTAACGCCCTCAAAATAATACATAAATCCCATCATATTAGACATGCAATGGTATAAAGAAGTCAACACCTTTTCATTCATCAGAGTAATTCTTACAACAGTATTACATGTTAACAACAAAAGCAAGTGCCCTATAGGCCTACAGCTTTCCAAGTTAACACTTGGTTTCACAAAAGAAGAGTACTAACTCTATACAAAATAAGCCCGTGGCTTGATGTACATGTAATACAACAAAATAATCAAAAACAAAGAGTCTTCAACCCCTACATCCATCCAAGCTATGTCCTTAGAGGTGGCATGCTGCCTGTACCTGAAAATGGTGTCCCATATGGGGTGAGCCAACGCCCAGTAGAGATATGCTAAACACAATATGAGCAATAACTAAAACATCAGCAATTGATAAATGTTTAACTCACAAAGATCAATTTATAACTCCATTTCCATTACATGACAACCGTGTCTATGTTTCATTTCATTTTCCATTTCTTATACAATTCTCAATTCATAACAGCGGCTCAGAACCTGGCCAATAACTTACATGAGACAGTAACTCATATTAAACATTTCTCATTCTACATTAGATAAGCGTACTAGCCATATTAACATTCCAACAGATAAGCATACAAGCTGTATCCACATTTCAACAGATAAGCATATGAGCGATATCACACTTCCATAGATAAGCGTATGAGCTATATCAACACATTAACTGACAAGCATATGAGCTGTATTAGTGGAGTCCATCCCCTATCTTCTCCCAAACAACATCCGGTTTAGAGGTCCATTCTCTATCTTCCCCTAAACCGTGGAGTGCATCCCTTATCTCCTCCCACACACACACAAAGTATATACATACAAGTCATATACACAATCAATCAATACATAACGTTAATGTATTATATCAACTACCATACTCCATGATGCACCCAACTGATTAGTTTTAGTTTGCCTAATCATCATGCATTATCTACAGCAATCAAAACTACCCTCCACCAGTAGCCCAAGCAATCATTTCTAAACAGATAATAAAAGCTTCAACAGATAAAATATCAATGTTTTCGAAAATGAGCGATTATAAATCCAACTCCACCATTCCACAATATAATGAACTAATTTCATTATTTACAACTCAATTCCAGATAACAACAACTTTCCCAAATTAATTATGCCAATTAACTTATATAACAAATTAGGGCTTTCTCCCACATTCCTCATTATTCACCCAAAGGTTTAATAATCAACAACCAACCACTAGAACATCATTTTAAAACCCAAAATACATCTTTAAGAATCAAAATCACAAACCCTCATTCATGCTTTTTGAAACCCTAAGTCCCAAATCAAACTATTTAAACAATAAACTCAAAATCTATGTTAAAACCCATAAGAGTGAGTAGGAATCCCTACCTCAAGAAATGACACCCAAGGGAGAAGATGACGAAAACCAAGTTGCTCCAAATCACAAGTTTTGCAGATCAAAAGGTAGCCCTCGACGATCAACAACTTTTTTGTAAAGGCCAAAGATGAGCAAATCACTCCTACTAGATCAATACCTAAAGAGAATATAGAGTTCTAGAGTGAGAAGCTCAACAATGGTGTTTTTGGAAAAGTAAGAGAGAGAAGAGAATGTGAAAAAGTGATTTAAAATGTCAAAACACGGAACTTTAAACCAGTCGCCCCGCTCGAGCGTGGAAACCCCCGCTCGAGCATCACTCACAGACTCCAGCTCGAGCGGCCAATTCTCCGCTCGAGCGTCGGATGCACACTCCTAGCACTTTTGCAGACAGGTTCTCCGCTCGAGCGCTCAACTCCCCGCTCAAGCGGCACACACAAACTCCCGCTCGAGCGGCCAATTACACGCTCGAGCGTCCAACACTACACAAGAAATACTGGATGGGTGTAATCCCCGCTCGAGCGCCCAAATCCCCGCTCGAGCGGACAAGCCAAAATCTGGGCAACTAGACTTGGTTCCTAAACTCAACCAACCTGTTCCAAACCTGCCTAACACATCCTATAACTCAAATACGAAGTAGGAAAAGATGTAAACAAGATAATAATCAACTACTAACATTCACGGACACACATCCGAATCACTGTACAACAAGGGGCAAACCCGGGATCGTTATAAGAATATTATAATCACTGCATGCCTCATCCACATATTACAATCACAACATGTTTCATTCACATAAAGTATTACAATTTGTAGTTCTTAAAATATAAAAACAATTCAAACTACCAAAACCATGAACAGAGCAGTAGTAGAGATTGTATGCCTCTGTATTGTTACATCTATATCTATTTTTCAAAACAAAAACCATTACTTTTAGACTTAGAACTAAAAACAAAAAAATATAGATAAATAATACTTTTTTTTTTTTTAAATTCAAAAAATATGTTCAAGTTGAAGGCTCTTTTTCAACAGAATATATTCAACATAATATTGAAACTCTTTTTCAATTGAAAACACAAATAAAATATCTAAACAAATTGAAAACACAAAGTCTTATAAATTACTAAGGATGCTCGTGGTTGGCGGTTCGGTTGCGGCCAAAGGAACCTCAAATCCGCCATCTGTCCGCCAGATTGACGGATTGAAAAAAATCAATCCGCAACCGTCTGCTTGTCATCACACATCCGTTGACAATGCGACAGATCGGTTCGGTTTGGTCGGTTTGATCGGATCGGTACATCCACTACTCACCCCTATTTGATATATATTTTTGGACTAGCTGGATATAAACTCTTGGATTTATTTCTTAACAGGTAAACTTTTGGGACAATTTGCATTATAACAATTTAATGAAGACTGTCTGTCCTTGCGCTATATATATGGTAGGGTAAATGATAAGAGATTGAACGATAATACGGATGACGTGTAATATCGTTACACTAAATTTTTTTGTTTTTTCTTGTTAAAGACCTTAAGCTTTATAAACAACAATTCTGTTGTAAGAAAAGATCAGGAGAATTAAAAAATAAAAAAAAATCCATCAACTATCATAAAATGGCACTTTGTAATTATTATATGACCTAAACCCTTAGGTTTAATGCTTTACCGAGAAGTTATTTTAGTTTCAAAAATGTTAAGAATTTTAAAAATTCTATTAAAATTTTTACTAAATATCTCACATGAGTGTGAGACTCGCATAGAACTTACTATGGGTCTCACATCTATATGAGACATTCAGTAGAGATTTTGAAATTTTTAGCATTACTCTTTTAGTTTTGGAGCGACTTTAATGCATTATTTGGCATTTCCTATGTTAGCACACTTATTTATTTATTTATTTATTTTTATCACATCACTTCTATATTATTTTATTTTTTTTTTTGTATATCTTTTCGTAAGAAATTAAAGGTATACTTATTTAGATTATCCTAAAAATACTCTAAATGGCATTCTAAATTGACATTTATTGATTTAAATAATAAGGTCATCACTATGTAGTATTATTTTGAGAGAATATAAATTGTGTTAATTTAAATAAGTGAAGTGAAACATTACACTAAAGGAACTAATAATTTTTTGGTTTGCCCATCCTCATATTTTTTTTTTTTTTTTTTTGAACTCAAGAAAAAAAAAAATGATGCTTTGAAATGTCATCACGGCATCTACTGTGGCCAAAGCCACACTAGGGCCAAGAGGGCATGTATTCCTTCTCAATTTTTTAATTTAATTATGATTCATTTCATTTTGTCTTTTTGTACCTTAAAACATAACAGTTAACTATCTCGAATTCTGTCTTAGGATTTAAACAAAATTAAGTCATATGTGGAGCACATGACACATTGATTGATTTTCTAAAACAATAATATCTGTTATTAATTTTTTTAAGACAATCATACTCTTATCTAGTGATTTTATTTGCACTTTGTTTTCCTTATTTTAGTGACAAAGTGCAAACGGGATCACCAGACAAAGACATTATTATCCTAAAATTTAATAAATGTGTCATGTGTTTTATATATGATTTGATTGTGTAAATTCTTAATAAAATCTGAACATAAAGAATTAAATGTAATAAGATAATATTTTGAGATAGTTAACTATTGAGTTTTAAAGGTTGGAGGGGCAAAATACAAATGGATCATAGTTTAGGAGAGTTATTGTAATTTACCCTTTTTCGAAAGATATTGTTTTACATTCATTTTTTAACTTATTCTTTTAAAGTTTTATGTATGCTAAAATATATTTTTTTTTATAAATTTTATGTTAATTTTCCATCTTCTCTCTCATTTCTTCCTTCACCCTCTTCATTTATTTATTTATTTTCATATCTCAGTATAATGTCATTATTTTTTATGAAGGCATAGTGATTGTATTCTAAATTAGAAAAAATTAGTGAAATATCACTCTCTAACTTTGTGTAATAAGACAGGTCCAAAACATTTTTTGTTATTTGCTAAGGTCCCTGAACATTTTCACAGAGAAAATTCGCCTTAGATAAATTTTGCCCGACTCATAAAAATTTCACCCGACTCAGAGAAATTTTAAAATTTTCCTGGTATGATCATGGAGAAATCAGAGAAATTTAAAATTTTTCTGAGTCGGACAAAATTTCTCCCAGTCAAATTTTCTCTGTAGAAATATTGAAGGACCTTAACTATTATGAAAATATTGTATGTCGTTTATTTTATAAAATCTTAAAAACAATTCCCCCTTTAAATTATGATGATCACAATATTCATAAACGAAAATAGAAAATTAAATTAATAATAAAAAACAATGGAAAAAAAAAATAATAATTTGTTCAGTCAACTTGAGCTTATAACTTTAATACATAATTTTGGTACTGATCTTTGGTTGTACTACTACCCAATGAAAATTAAATTCAATTGGATTTGGAATGGATTAGTAGATCTCAATGAGCATGTTTGATTGGGTAGATTAGAATATGGGATTAGGATTATTAATTCGTGGGCTCAATTATCCTATGTTTGTTTTAACATTTTGGTTTAGGATTATTAATCCAATGGATAATTAATCTAACAAATTTGTAAGATTATTAGTAATGGGGTAGGGGTGAGATTATTAATCCAATGAATATTAATCTTATTAGATAGCGAATACCACACTAATTTAATAAGATTATTAATATTTCACTATTAATCTTGTGAATCAAACATGATCAATAAGTATATTCGTCTTCCTGAACCAAAATTGGCGCCATCGCATTGGCTAGTATAATGAAACTATAGTAGATGTCAATAAGTATTATAAAACTATTTTGAAGGATTTTTGACATATATTTTGAAGTTTAGATTAAAAATAAATTAAAAGATTAAGATTTAAATTGATAACAATAAAAATTCAGGGTTTATTTTTTTGTGATTTTTCCTAAAATTTATTTTTCTTATACCACTTGTGATATGTAAGAGAGTCAATATTTGGGAAAATATTTCTCTTATTGATTTTATTCAGTGTGTTTGGTTTAAGTTTTTTAGATTAAGTTTTTTGAAAACTGAGTTTTTTGGTTTTCATATTTTTTTTGTTTTTAGTGAATATTTTTAAAATTTTAAGTATTTTTTTTTTTTACTTTTTTAGATGCACCTTACTTAGATGTATCTAAAAAGTAAAAAATTTGTGAAAAAATATTTTAAAAAATTAATAAATACATAAAAATATAAAAAAATGTAATGAATTCTTGTATTTTTTTTTTATATTTTTGGTATTTAGTGAATTTTTAAAAGTTTTTTTTACAATTTTTTTACTTTTTAGGTGTATTTATGTTATGTGTATTTAAAAAGTAAAAAAATTGCTTAAAATATTTTTAAAAAATCAATAAAAACAAAAAAACACGAAAAATAAGAAAGTATAATCTTTTAAAAAGTGTTTTTTTTTTTTTCTGAAAAGTAGAATTAGTTTTGGAATAAAGCTTCCGACCCCCAGTGGGGGTGCTGGGGGTCGTCTGTGATTGGCCCCAAAAAAATTTTTTTTTTTTTTTTTTCAACCAATGATGTTATGACACGTCACTGGGGGTTGTCAGTGAGAGTCATCCCACTAGGGGTCGGAAGCACGACTGTTAGTTTTGTTAGTGTTTTTTTTTTCGTTGCTATGGTTTGTAAAACATTGTTCAGTTGAATTCTAATTTCAAGTCACTATTAATTTTTTTGATGTATTACTATTCCGTATATACCTAAAAATCCACATGTTAATCATCCTATTTGGTTTTAAGCTTTCAAAAATAATTTTTGAGTTTTAACTCCTTTTTTTTTTTTTTTTTGGCTTTTGTGAACTTTTTTTTTAATAAATATTTTTGTCATTTTTTAAAACTTTTTAGCTCTCCTTAATTTAAATCCACTTAAAAAGTACAAATGTAGGCTTACTTTCGCTTCTCTACCTGGCAATGAGAATGAAAAACTTAGATTCCATTCATTTTGAATTCTTTAACTTGCTAACTCGCTCCATTGGCAATGATAATGAAAAACTTAGATTCCATTCATTTTGAATTCTTTAACTTGCTAACTCGCTTCCTCTCCAATGGAGAGTACGTCTGAGGCCTGAGAACCTCTGAGTTCTAGAGGTAGAAGGGAAGATTAGAGCGGACACCGATGGAATAGCCAAATTGCTTTTTCTTTAGCCATGGACAGTTGGAGAGTAAGCAGACTAAGAATCCTCCATGGAGTCATAAGCCAAATCAAACGAAGAATTATCCACCGAATCGTTCGCAGAAGCTAGGCCAGGCCCCTATTGGTCTCTTCGTTTGGAAGAACGATCAAATTTGTAAAATAATACTTAAAAAAATTCACTACATACTAAAAATATGAAAGAATAAAAAATTCAGTATATTTATGTATGTTTTCGTATTTATTAAGTTTTTAAAAAATTTCTTCACAAATATTTTACTTTTTAAATACATTTAAATTAAGTGCATCTAATAAATAAATAAATAAAATTGAATAAAATATTAAAAAAAGGAAGCCACTATTCTCACTCCACTTGTTCTAAATATACTCCATTCTTTGTTCTTATTATAAATAGAAGGAAGTGTATTTAAGGTAAAGTGAAGTGAGAATAGTAGCTATGTATAATAAAAACAAAAAATAGTAATAATACAAAGGAATTACACACATTAGCTCAAGGACTGAAGCTGTAAAACCCAAGTTGTGTGTAGGATTATTTTGTTGGATAGATTAGTAATTAAATTAATTTATATGGGTCATTTATTAATATCAAAGAATTAGTTATGAGATGGCATTATATTTCCTATTACTTAGATGGGTAATTTTGTAACTTTGAGAAATTAGGTTAATAAGCCCACCTATTGTGGCTTTAAGTCTTGGAAAACAAACAAAACAGAGGCTGTGAATTGCTCCATAGGCGGCTAGGGTTTGAGAAGGTAAAAGAAAAAGAGAAGAGAGGTTCAAGTGAGACTACAATAGGGATTGAAGGCAGCACGTTGGTGATTTTAGGACACTCATTGGTTAAGGTAAAATCGCCTTCTTGTTAATTATTAAGTTTATGTTGAGGAATTTAACAATCAATGCATTAAAGGGATTTGGAAGATCTATAGGTGCCTACTTAGGTTTTGAGAATTGGGTGCCATGTGTAAGTGTAACTTTGGATGGGTAATTGAAACAATGGAATTTTGTATCATGGATCAGGGTGTGTTTGACTTTTGGGTTTTGTATATTAGGTAAGGTGTGTTTGGCTATTGAATTGGGTGGATTGATTTGGTGTCTCTTGGATTTTAAGCGCATATATATATATATATAATGGGTTCTTGTTGATGTGTGAAAGATATTAAAATATTAATTTATTTGAAGTTCTATTTATTAGGTTTATGTGATTGAAGTGGTGGAGTTGGGTGTTTGGAGTTGGTGATTGGAGTGTTATTTCTAAGCGTTTGAGGTAAGTAACCCTCTATCACCGTTGGTTCATTTTTATTCCTATCGAATCGTTTAAAATAATAAATATATATTTATAGCCTTCGTGTTCTCTTAAAATAAAACATGGGTCAAGTATAAAACAACATCGAATATTATTATGAAAGTTATTTGAATATTTGTAAAACTATTCTGAAAATTGTACCAAATGTTTATTCCGAAAATATCGAATATTTTATTTGAAAGTTGTGTATTGTTTGAATTTTGAACATCACTCTAGTCTGACTATGATTTGGACCCTAGCCAATGGGGGTTATTTATTGGCACAGAAACTAGTTTCTTTTGGGGCTTTACCACCGGCCTATGTGTGGTTCTGGGCCTTGTCACGGGCTAAGTGACCATAGTCATTAAGACTCGGGTTTTGTGAATCGAATCATTGAACTATCTGAATATCGAACCATCGATTTGAACAACGAATTACTTTGAATTATCACATTGGCTTTTTATTTAAAATGTATTGTACATTGTTTATTTTTAGCTTTGAAACCATCTTACAAATAATTGTTCATTTATTGAACTGTAGAAAAATTATATTTATTAGTTATCGATTTCTTTATTTATTTTTGTATACTTGATCCAGCTAGCAGTGATGGTTGGTTATTTACTGGGCTTTCTAGCTTACCTTTATTTTTTTTTTCAGATTCTGAAGAGTAGAGCTGCGTGGGATTTTTATATGTGAAAGTGCTGAGAGTAGGACTGTGATTTAAGTACTTAGATTATTGTTTTGTTAGTGGATTATATTAGTGGACTTGGTGGACTTTTTCATATAAGAACTATTTATTTTTATGGATTTTGGCATTATGACAATTAAGGATTTAATTTGAGTATTTTACATTGTGGGTTATGTGATTGGATTTTTAGCCTTGCATGCTCACTTATATGAGTGTGCGGCGTTGTCACGGAACTTGGGGCGTGACAATTTTATGGTATCAGAGCCAGGTTGTAATTTTAAAAGTTGGTATAGAATAGTGGTGAGATTGGGTAGATGTAGGATTGGGAACGCTTATAATTTGATAAAATGTTAATTTTATTTACGTGCTATAGGGACTTGAGAATAGAATAAGATGAGGTTTTATTATTGATGCATATAGGTTGCAATGGAACATGAGGAGACATTGGCAAATATGGCTAGGAATACACGCCAGGGTCAAACGAATCGATGAACTGATAATAACAATCGGTGAGGGAATGTGATTAATATTGGTAGTGGTTCTCAAGCAGTCAGAGGAAATCAGGGGCAAGAGTTGAAGGAACAATTATAAGAGTTACTAGATAAGGGCTTTATTAGGCCTAGTGTTTCTCCTTGGGGTGTGCCCATTTTATTTGTGAAAAAGAAGGATAGTAGTTTTTGCCTTTACATTGATTATAGAGGGTTGAACAAGGTAACAATTCGAAATAAATATCATTTGCCTAGGATAAATGACTCATTTGATCAATTGCAAGGAGCACAAGTCTTTTCTAAGATTGACCTTCGTTCTAGATATCATCAGTTGAAGGTTAAAGCGGAAGATATACCTAAGACAGCCTTCCAAACTAGATATGGGCATTATGAATTTCTAGTGATGTCGTTTGGGTTGACCAATACGCCTGCAGCTTTTATGGATTTAACGAGCAGTATTTAAACCCTTTCTTAGATCGGTTTGTGGTAATTTTTATTTATGACATTCTTGTGTACTTGAAGAGTAAAGAGCGACATGAAGAACATCGAGAATAGTGTTGCAGATATTAAGGGAGAAGAAATTTTTTTTTGCTAAATTAAAGAAGTGTGAATTTTGGCTGGAGAGTGTATCATTTTTGGGTCATGTGATATCTAGAGATGGGGTGTCTGTTGACCCCAAGAAAGTGGAGGCGGTGGTAGAGTGGAATAGGCCTACTAGTGTCACTGAAATTCGTAGTTTCTTGGGTTTAGCAGGATATTATAGAAGGTTTGTTAAGGAATTTTCCTGAATTTCTATACCTTTGACTTGTTTAACACAAAAATGAGGGGTTAAATTTGAATGGTCTGAAGATTGTGAGAAGAGTTTCCAGGATCTAAAGAATCGATTAGTGTGTGTTCCAGTACTTATAGTTCCATCCGGAGATGAAGGTTTTACCATCTATAGTGATGCATCGAAGATGGGCTTGGGTTGTGTTACGTCTTGAGCGATAAGGTAGTGGCATATGCGTCTAGGCAGTTGAAGCCATATGAGCAAATTATCCTACGCATGATTTGGAGTTGGCTACAGTGGTGTTTGCATTGAAAATCTAGAGGCACTAACTATATGGGGTGAAATGTGAGATATTCACTGATCATAAAAGTCTGAAGTATATTTTTACTCAAAAAGAATTGAATATGAGGCAAAGGCGATGGTTGGAGCTTTTAAAGGACTATGATTTGACTATCAATTATCATCCAGGAAAGGCCAATGCAGTGGCTGATGCCTTGAGTAGAAAGACCCCAAGTAATTTGGCTACCTTGATCAGTGACCAAAAGAATATCTTGGAGGACTTGCGAAGGTTGAATATCGATATTAGATGGCATAACCATGGAGTGCAGTTGGCAAACCTTAGAGTTCGACCCACATTGATTGATAGAATTAAAGATGCTCAGGGAAAAGATCCTCAGTTACAAAAACTTAAGGCTGAAATGGAAATAGGGCTACAGATGGAATTTGTGTGAATAAATATGGAACCTTGAGATTTGGAGAGAGGTTGTGTGTGCCTAATGATTTAGAGCTCAAGAGAGAAATCCTAGGAAAAGCTCACATTCGAGGTATCTTGTACATTGTGGAGCACTAAAATGTATAAAGACTTGAAGAGGAACTTTTGATGGAATAATATGAAGAGGGAAATTGCTCGATATGTTGCTCAATGTTTGGTATGTCAACAAGTGAAAGTTGAACATCGAGACCAAGGTAAGTTACAACCTCTTCCTATTCCCGAGTGGAAGTAGGAACATATTACCATAGATTTTGTGACAGGGTTGCCTAGGACCCAAGGTGATAACAATGCTATTTGGGTTATCGTTGATCGATTGACCAAATCCGCTCACTTTCTAGCTTTTAAGGTAGGGTTCTCCTTAGAGAAGTTTGCACATTTGTATATCAAGGAGATTGTGAAGTTGCATGGTATTCCGGTGACCATAGTGTCTGATAAAGATAGTAGATTTGTATCTATGTTTTGGAGGAGTTTGCATACAGCTCTGGATACTAGTTTGAATTTTAGCACGGCCTTTTATCCTCAAACTGATGGACAGTCAAAGAGAACTATTCAGACTCTTGAAGACATGTTGAGGGCTTGTATTATTGATCTTAGAGGTTCTTAGGATGAGCATTTGGCCTTAGTGGAATTCTCTTATAATAATAGTTATCATGCGAGCATTCAAATGGCGCCATATGAGGCTTTATATGGACGGAAGTGTAGATCACCTATTTGTTGGGATGATGTGGGCAAAAGGAAGTTATTAGGGCCTGAGATTGTGCAACAAACAATGGACAAGATCAATCTTATTAGAGAGCGACTTCGCCTTTGCCGCAGAATAAACGAAAAAGTTATCTGAGATAACAGGAGACGCAATTTGGTGTTTGGGGTTGGAGACCATGTGTTCCTTAAGGTGTCTCCTATGAAAAGAGTAATGAGGTTTGGTGTTCGTGGTAAATTGAGTCCTAGATTTATTGGACCATTTGAGGTTTCAGATCGAATTGGTGAGAAAGCTTACAGACTTGCCCTACCACCTTCACTAGTTGGAGTTCATAATGTCTTCCATGTTTCGATGTTGAGGAAGTATATACCGAATCCCAATCATATGATTGATTATGCACCGTTGCAGTTTAAGGAGGATTTGACTTATGAAGAACACCCTCTAAGAATTGTTGATAAGAAGGAACAGGTTTTGAGGCGTCGAGTCATCCACTATGTTAAGGTTTAACGGAGCAATCACTCGGAGAGAGAAGCTACTTGGGAACTTGAGGAGGAAATGAGACAAAAGTATCCACAACTTTTTGAGACTATATGTATGTCAAATTTCGAGGACGAAATTTCTTTTAAGGGGGGAAAAATGTAAAACCCAAGTTGTGTGTAGGATTATTTTATTGGATAGATTAGTAATTAAATTAATTTATATGGGTCATTTATTAATATCAAAGAATTAGTTATGAGATGGCATTATATTTCCTATTACTTAGATGGGTAATTTTGTAACTTTGAGAAATTAGGTTAATAAGCCCACCTATTGTGGCTTTAAGTCTTGGAAAACAAACAAAAGCAGAGGTTGAATTGCTCCATAGGCGGCTAGGGTTTGAGAAGGTAAAAGAAAAAGAGAAGAGAGGTTCAAGTGAGGCTACAATAGGGATTGAAGGCAGCACGTTGGTGATTTTGGGACACTCATTGGTTAAGGTAAAATCTGCCTTTACTGTTAATTATTAAGTTTATGTTGAGGAATTTAACAATCAATGCATTAAAGGGATTTGGAAGATCTATAGATGCCTACTTAGGTTTTGAGAATTGGGTGCCATGTGTAAGTGTAACTTTGGATGGGTAATTGAAACAATGGAATTTTGTATCATGGATCAGGGTGTGTTTGACTTTTGGGTTTTGTATATTAGGTAAGGTGTGTTTGGCTATTGAATTGGGTGGATTGATTTGGTGTCTCTTGGATTTTAAGCGCATATATATATATATAATGGGTTCTTGTTGATGTGTGAAAGATATTAAAATATTAATTTATTTGAAGTTCTATTTATTAGGTTTATGTGATTGAAGTGGTGGAGTTGGGTGTTTGGAGTTGGTGATTGGAGTGTTATTTCTAAGCGTTTGAGGTAAGTAACCCTCTATCACCGTTGGTTCATTTTTATTCCTATCGAATCGTTTAAAATAATAAATATATATTTATAGCCTTCGTGTTCTCTTAAAATAAAACATGGGTCAAGTATAAAACAACATCGAATATTATTATGAAAGTTATTTGAATATTTGTAAAACTATTCTGAAAATTGTACCAAATGTTTATTCCGAAAATATCGAATATTTTATTTGAAAGTTGTGTATTGTTTGAATTTTGAACATTACTCTAGTCTGACTATGATTTGGACCCTAGCCAATGGGGGTTATTTATTGGCACAGAAACTAGTTTCTTTTGGGGCTTTACCACCGGCCTATGTGTGGTTCTGGGCCTTGTCACGGGCTAAGTGACCATAGTCATTAAGACTCGGGTTTTGTGAATCGAATCATTGAACTATCTGAATATCGAACCATCAATTTGAACAACGAATTACTTTGAATTATCACATTGGCTTTTTATTTAAAATGTATTGTACATTGTTTATTTTTAGCTTTGAAACCATCTTACAAATAATTGTTCATTTATTGAACTGTAGAAAAATTATATTTATTAGTTATCGATTTCTTTATTTATTTTTGTATACTTGATCCAGCTAGCAGTGATGGTTGGTTATTTACTGGGCTTTCTAGCTTACCCTTATTTTTTTTTTTAGATTCTGAAGAGTAGAGCTGCGTGGGATTTTTATATGTGAAAGTGCTGAGAGTAGGACTGTGATTTAAGTACTTAGATTATTGTTTTGTTAGTGGATTATATTAGTGGACTTGGTGGACTTTTTCATATAAGAACTATTTATTTTTATGGATTTTGGCATTATGACAATTAAGGATTTAATTTGAGTATTTTACATTGTGGGTTATGTAATTGGATTTTTAGCCTTGCATGCTCACTTATATGAGTGTGCGGCGTTGTCACGGAACTTGGGGCGTGACAGAAGCAATCACAGCTCAAATGCTAACAAGAAGCAGAGGAGTTGACAACCAATGTGTCACAGCTCAGTAAGGTTAACAAGTTTAAGCATCACAGTTATGCAAGTTATATGGCAGGTAAATAGTTGAGTGTTTGTTAGAGTGTATGCGTGTGAGTGAATTAGTTAGATTGAGAGAGTGTTGTGTGTAAAGTGTACATATACATCTGTAATAACTACTTTTGAAGGTATGGAATAAGAGTTTCATCATGGTATCAGAGATTCAAGCTCAAATGAGCAAGATCCTCTAATGGCTACGAGTTCTTCATCTCTTTCAAATCCAATTCCTACAAATTTAAGTCTGCTAATCTCAAATTTCAATTCCTTAGTCACTGTGAAGCTCGATTCAAGTAATTTTCTTATATACAAGAGTCAATTGCAAAATGTTTTGCGAGCCACCAGTCTTCTTGGCATTGCAACCAGATCAATTGCTTGTCCTGATGAACAAATCACATATTAGAAAGGAAAATCTATACCAAATCCATAATTTACTCAATGGAAGGTAATTGATGCACATCTCTTGAACTGTCTAATAGCAATACTACCTCCAATTTATTCATCTGTTTTTCATCACACACACTGTTTTCAAGTATGGCAAGCTCTGGAAAAACGATTTACTTCATTATCAAGGTCTCATGTTCATCAATTAAAGAACAAGTTACAGACTTTCGCCAAGAATTCTCTCTCAATTGAAGAGTATCTGGCATAGTTTAAAGCAATCTCTGATCAATTGTCTCTTGCATCTTCAAGTGTTCTTGATGAAGATATGGTATTACTCATTCTCAATGGCCTACCAGATAAATACGATGCTTTCAAAACAATGATTAGAGGAAGATCTAAATTGATTTCTGTGGATGAGTTGTGTTCTTTATTGTGTTCTGAATCAATTTATATTGAAAACAAGATCAAGCATACAGATGATCATTCTCTTATGGTTGTTTACTCAGTTTCAAAAGGATCAAACCCTAACTTTTCATCTGGTTATGGTGCTTCATCTACAAACTTTTATTGAGGCAATTCTTCAGGATATCGAGGCAAAGGACGATTCTATAACAACACTGGTAATCGTGATGATAGTCGATTCTACAATCGAACCAATAGTTACAATAGAGGAGGAAGGTCAAATCACGATAGTTATGGTTCTTCTAGTTGTTAGATTTGTGGAAAATTGAGCCACACAACCATTGATTGTTGGCATCGAATGGATCCTTCTTTTCAAACTATTACTTCACATACTCCATTTCCTCAATCAACCTCTAGAGCCTATGCAGCTACTGTTCCTCAAAATGTGCAGTCCTCGTCATCTTAGAGTCTGCCTTAGTACATTGATTCAGCAGCTAGGAATCATATCACAAATGACCTGTCTAATCTCTATGTTTCACAATCATATCAGGGGCAGGATCAGGTTACTGTTGGGAATGGCTCCTCTTTGCCTACTCATCATATTGGTACAGGCATCTTGCCCACTACATATTCTTTTTCTCTTAATCATCTGTTACATGTGCTCTCTATCTCTTCTAATCTCTTGCCTGTTCAACAATTAATTAGGGATCATAATTGTGTGATTTCTTTTGATGCTCACTCTTTTGTCACCCAGGGCAAGCTTAAGAACAAGGTTCTTCATAGAGGCTCTAATGTGAATGGCCTATATCAATTTGCTCAATCTTTTACTGCTTTTTTTTCCCTGAGGCATTTCACACCACTTCATCTTCATTTGTTAATACCTACACCTGGCATCAGAGATTGGGGCATCCATCTCCTTTGAAGTTTCAGCATATCTCTAAACGTCTTCCTCAAATAAAGTATGCTCCATTTAATTGCTCTACCGCTTCTTATAATAAGAATTCACATTGTACACATTGTGTTGTTGCTAAAATTCTTAGGTTGCCATTCAAATTGTCCACTACTTCTGTGAATGCACCTTTAGCATTAATTCATAGTGATGTATGGGGCCTTTCGATTCCTCCTCAAATGCTTTTAAATACAATGTTTTATTTGTCGATGATTTTGGGTTTATCCCTTCCATTGCAAGAGTGAGGTTTACTCTAAATTTCTAGAATTTAAAGCTTTTATTGAGACTCAATTTCATACTTGTCTTCAAATTTTTAGAACTGATGGTGGTTCTGAATTTGTTAATAAGAAATTGGATTCTTTTCTTTCTTCGCTTGGCATTATTCATCAACTTAGTTGCCCCTATACTCCAGCACAAAATGGTGTAGCTGAGAGAAAACATAGGCACATCTTTGAAATTGTCATTACTCTCATTCATCAATCTAATCTCCCTATTGCCTTTTGGCTTGATGCCATTGCCGCCTCAATCTTTTTTATTAATAGACTCCCTAGTTCCACTCTCCATCACAAATCTCCTTATGAAATTCTATTTCATCATGTTCCTGATTATGCTTCTTTTATAGTTTTTGAGTGCCAATGTTTTCCTTGGCTCAAGCCTTATACTCATCATAAACTTCAACCCAAATCCACCTCGTGTCTTTTTAGGTTATCATCCTTCTATGAAGGGTTACAGGTGCTTGGATCCTGTTACTGGTAAAGTTCACATTTCAAGACGTGGTTTTTAATGAATCCTGTTTTCCTTTCTTTACTCTTCCTCATACCTCTCCTATTTCTTCTCTTACTCTCACACAATTTTTCTGGGGCTATTGTCCCTCTCCTATCTGCTCTTATACTCCTTCATTCCAGTTGTCTTCGTCTCAAGTTCCTAACCTATTTTAGTCTCATAATTTTTCTCAGTCTCAGCCCAAGTCTTCTTCTCAATCTCCATCTAAGTCTTCTGGTCCTTACTAGTCCTACTTCTGGTCCTTCTATTCCCATTCAATCTCTTTACATTGCTCTTTCCTTGGCTCCTCCTCCTCCTGTTTCTAATACACATCCTATGCTGACAAGGTCCAAAACACATAAGCCTATTTGTCTTGCTGCTTCTTCTTATTCCTTTCTTACTGTTGAGCCTACTACTATCAAAGAAGGTCTCTCTTCCCCTGTTTGGGTGGCTACTATGCAAGACGAATTTAATGCTCTTTAGAAGCAAGGTACTTGGGATCTTGTCCATCTTCCTGCGCACAAGGTTGCGATTGGTTGCAAGTGGGTTTGTAGAATCAAGAACTCAGTTGGAAGTATTTCCAAGTGTAAGGCTCGACTAGTAGCCAAAGGATATTTACAACAGGAGGGCATAGACTATCAAGAGACTTTTAGTCCTGTAGCTAAACAACCCGCAATCAGAATTTTGCTCTCCATGGTTCTCCATTTTCAATGGCCCTTAAAGGAAGTAGACATCTCCAATGCCTTTCTTCATGGAAAGCTTGAGGAAGAGGTCTTTATGGTTTAACCACTGGGATTTGTTCAGTCTCCTCATTCTTCTTATGTCTACAAGATGAAGAAGGCCTTCTATGGCCTTAAGTAGGCTCCTAGGGCCTACTATGCTACATTCTCCAATTTTCTCATCTCTCTAGGGTTCACTAATAGTCTTTCAGACACATCTCTCTTTGTTAGGAAGACTCCCACTTGTCTTACTGTCCTCCTCATCTATGTAGGTGACATTTTGCTTATTGGGAGTGCCCTACTACTATTGATCAGCTTCTGCTTCAAATGCATCAGGCTTTTTCCATAAAGGAACTAGGGGACATTTCTTATTTCCTTGGTATTTCTGTGCAACCTCTGGCTCATGGCCATTTTTTTATCCTGACACAAGTATGCATCAGAGTTGCTATCCAAAGCAAGGATTATAGAGTGTAAACTTCATGCTACCCCTCTTTCCCTCAAACCTTCTGTGTTTGACAATGAGGTTTTGCCATTTCATAATCCTTCTTTGTACAGAAGTCTAGTTGGAGGTCTTCAATATCTTACTATCACAAGGCATGACTTTGACTGTTAACCAAGCTTGTCAGCATGCATTCTCCCACTAATGGCCATTTTCAAGCATTCAAGAGGTTACTGAGGTATGTCAAAGGCACCATTTCTGAAGGCCTATGTTTTTCCTCCGATCCTTTGGTTATTCAAGTTTTTTCATATTCAAATTGGGCAAGGGATGACTCTGATAGACAATCTACTTCTGGGTTTTGCATCTTTCTTCGCTCTAATTTGGTTTCTTGGTCGGCTAAGAAACAAAATACTGTTTCTTGTTCCTCCACTGAGGCAAAATATAGAAGTTTGGCCCATACTGCTGTAGAGCTTTGTTGGCTTCAACAATTTCTCAGAGATCTGTTTGTGCCTTCCTCTGTCCCAGTTCTATGGTGTCACAACCAATCAACTATTGCTCTTGCTTCTAACCCAGTGCTTCACTCTAGGTCCAAGCATATCGAAATCGATTGTAATTTTGTGCGTGAAAAGGTTATTTCCAAAATGCTTACTCTCAAATTTGTTCATAGTGAGCATCAGCTTGCAGATGTGTTTACAAAACCATTGGCTTCTCCTTGATTTAATTTTCTCAAGTCCAAGCTTCTGATGCAACCTTGCCCATTCGCTTGACTGAGGATGATAAGAATACAAAGGAATCACACACATTAGCTCAAGGACTGAAGCAATCACATCTCAAATGCTCACAACAAGCAAAGGAGTTGACAGTCAATGTGTCACAGCTCAGTAAGGTTAACAAGTTTAAGCATCACAATCATGCAAGTTGTATGGCAGTTAGATAGTTAAGAGTATTTGTTAGTGTATGCGTGTGGGTGAATTAGTTAGATTGAGAGTGTTATGTGTAAAGTGTATATATACATCTGTAATAACTACTTTTGAAGGTACGAAATAAGAGTTTCATCAGAAGAAGGGAGTGTATTTGAAAGAAAGTAGAGTGGAAATAGCGGCTCTCCAAAAAAAATAAACTTAAAAAAAAAATTTAATTGAAAAATTATTTTTGAAAATTTAAAACCAAACAAATTGAATGATCTTGTTTATAATTTTTTGAAATTCTATTTATGATTTTTACCAATCATTAAATTGTGAGTAAAGTGTAACTAATATCCATGTAGAAGGATAAAAGTGAAAAAAAAAAGTATAGTATTAATGTGGAAAATTCTATTTCCACACACCCACTTACGTCTGTGCATACACTTAATGATTTATTTTTTTATTACAGTTTTGTCCTAAAATAAAATTATTAAAGTATCCTTATCTTCTCCACCAAAACCCTAATTTCTTAACCCTAACCCTAGCTACCGTCGCTATTACAGTTTTGAAAATCTGAGTTCATTGCAATCTCTTGATCTAAACACTAACCAATTGAGTGGGAATTTTCCTAATGCACTATCTAGCCTTATTAATCTACAAACACTCTCTCTACACCAATAATCTCTCCAATAGCATCGCCAGAGACTTTGGGAAGAACAGTCTCTTGTTGAATGTCAGCTTTTTTGACAACGGCTTCTCCAGAGAACTACCACCGGGATTGTGCAATGGTCTTGCTCACCGGGCCATTGCCGGAATGCTTGAAGAACTACTCTTCACTAACTAGAGAATGGGTGTTTGTTTAGGATTTCAATATTAAACAGAGGGATATTTTTGACAAAAATGATTGTGCATTGAATAAAATTACAAAATTCAAAATTAGTTGGTGTATATATTGAGAGAGGATGTGGAGTAAGATATTTTAGTGTGTGGAAATAGAATTACCGTATTAATGTAGCTTTGAACTATTTTAAAGCAATTTATTTAAGATAAAGACTCAATTGTCCTAATAGAAAATTAATGGAATTTAATAATTTTTCTTTAAGAAAATTAAAAGACTTTAATGGTTATTTTCCTAAATTTATTTTGGCAACGAAGCTTATATGTAATATATATGCACAAAAAATAGGAGTTAATCCAATCAAAGAACTGGACCAATTCTGAAATTTTCAAATATATATTGTAAAATCAAATTTGTGCTATGTAAAATAAATTTCCAGCTGACACCACATGGAAAACACCATTTTGGCACACATACAAAAGAAAAACAAAAAAGCATGTTCAAATCAAATAGGGATTATTTTCATGCCCCACAACAAATTTCTAGCTAAATGGAATAAAGAAGAAAGTGCATTTCCAAGTCTTTTTAGAGTCAGACTTCACAAATGAAAAGGTAATTGGTTTTTGAAATTGAAGCTACATCTGACTTATTCCTCTGGCGAGGGTGTGCACAATTAAGGGATAAAATAAAAATTGAACGGCGGATGTCAAATTGATAAAATTATCATTAAAAATTGTCATTTTTCTTATCAAAAATCGGCATTTCAATTGCTAAATAATGGTGATTATGATTTAACAGTTTGGGTGGATTGGTGATTTATAAAAAACAAAATTCAAATTACAAAACTAGAATCAAAGATTAAAAAAAAATCTATTTTATATTACGAGAAGATTTCACCATCAAAGCAATCATCACTTGTATTTCCCTCATCCATTATCTATTACAAAATACAAATTAACAATGATAAGTAAAAATGTTTCAAATATTTCCAACTGCTAAAGCATATAACAGTTGTTGAATGATATAGTCTGATACAAGAAAATGATGGGGGAAAAAAACTCCAGAAATTCATACAAGTGAAAATTTTAATATATTATTCAAAACAGTTATGAGATAATTGTAGTTCATGTATGCTTCCTGCCACTCCGAAACCATTTGTGAAACAAATTCCTTGCCAAACTACTTTATTTTTCTCAGTAAATTGAGCCTCTTTGTTACACTGATCTGACAAGTATTCACAATATGGATTTTAAGTAGGTATGTAGTATATACATATCATATGCATAAGGTTATCACTGTAGACCCAAATCACTGTAAAAAAGGGTGGGACGAGATTATTGATTACTCAAATCAGATTCTAACAGTGAAACCCTCTTACTTTTTCTGATATTTTTTTTCGTGAAAATTTTAGATTAAGGGGCGGATTTTTTAGATGGATGAGAGTAGAGAGAGAGCAAAGAGAGAGCCAGTATCAAATCGGGAAGAAGATATGGCAGTGAGCCAAGAAGCAGTTCCGGAAAGGCTAATGGTGGTACCAATCGGCAAGGTTAGAAGAAGAGGATGATTAATGGGATGAGATGTTTGGGGTTGTTAATTGGGTTTAATTGAGAATTGATTTGTGTGTGTGCAGTGTATGTATATTTGGTTTGGAACCTGGATACATATACATACATTACATAAATAAATAAATAGTGGCAGGTCGAGTTGGTTGAAAGGCGGGTTGGCTTTCTCAAACCGCCACCCGCACCAACCCGCAAGGTCTGGACACCCAACCACCAGCCAGAACCCAAAAAATGTGCAGTACAGCACAGTTCGGAATGATTTTGACGGTTTTAACAGTATTGTACACGACCCTACCTCTGGCTACTAGAAAATGCAGCATTGGAAATTCAAAACCACAGGCATCTCAAAGACAACTCACTCAGGTAAACTCATAGAAACAAGAGAAACATAGTAATTCATGGTCTCGGGTTAAATATTATATATAGCATCTCCATATAGAGTCTACGAGTACACATAATATAACACAATCAGTCACCATTGCAATATATTATATATAGAATGACATAAATTCAGGAATTCATCATTTGAATTCAACTAAATTACTAATTATAAAAGCACGATCTTCAAAGGAGCGTAGGTGAGATATCCATCGCAAAGGGATTACCCATAACATTATCCATGTAATAGTGGGGATGAGTAGCATCCATCACAACAAACTGCATATCTTCCGAAGGCTTCCAGTGCCGTTTCCTTTGATTGATGAACCAGTTGTTAATTTGCTTTTGATCCAGACCTGTAGATTCAGCAAGCGCCAGCTTCTGCGACTCCTGTTGTGCACCATTAGTTTCAAGTGATTTTAAGGCCATCGATTGTATTTGAAAGTAGAGAAGGGATGAAGAGATGATCACAAAATGGTTACTTCAAGCAAAACTTCCAAGAAAAAGTGAAGGCCTTTTGAAGAAACTACTTTTCGATTACTTAGGCATATAAATAAATAACATATAAATAAATAACCATGTCACTCTTTCAAACAACATATACTTTTAAATGAGTTGTTGGTCAACAATTTAATACGGTTTCATAGTTGACAATAGAGCTTGTGTTTGAATGCCACCACCTACACGAAAATTAAAAAAACCCTAGCCCCGTGTGAGGAGGCATATTGTGTATATAAATAACGTTTGATAATGTTTACGGTTTTGGTTTTATGTTTACAAAAATTTTATAAACTGATTTTTATTTATTTTTAAAAAAACATAGACTACAAACGCTTTAGTTTAAACAAAATGTTTGAAAAATTTTAAAAACATAAACTAAAAAATATGTTTGTTTAAACTTAAAATATTTATATTTATTTTTTATTATTTATGACAATGGGATCATACATATTATAATTGAAAGAAGAAATAATTAAAAAATTAATTGAAAAAAAATAATTGAATAAAAAATTATTTGAAAAAAAAAAATTGTTGGTCAAATTTTTAAATTTCTGTTTAAAAGTCCAACGTAAACTCATTTTTTAAGTATTCGTTTTTTTTTTCAAATTTACAAACTTGGACAACCATTTATAAACCAAAAAAAAAAATTATCAAAGTAGTTTTTATGACAATTTTTTTAATTTTTGTAAATACAAACTAAAAACCAAAAACGAAATAGTTACCAAACAAGCCAAAGTTTTATTCTCCAACAGAACTGACAACTTAAGCTTTCAATTCAAAGTTGATGGTCAACAATTCAAAATAAATGAAGCTCGAAGATCAACAGTCCTAATTAAGGTATTGGTCCACATTGGAACAACCAGGAGTGAGGGAGAAATAGTTGATGGAACTGGCAGGGATGGAACTGAGAGACTCAAACAAAAAGCTAGTTGATGGAAGTGGGATCAAAATGAGTGTGATGACTATCAAATAAGCACCAATGTGATCAGAGTACCAAACCAGGGATGAAATTTAGAGAGGCAATTATCAACAAGCATTAACATGTATCGAAGTCTAGGAAGTAAATCATAAACAAATTAAACTAGTAACTATATATGATTAAGGGCATGACAAGGTTGAAGGCTATAGGGATGATACCGATGGGTACGGCCATTTGTAATGTCTACTCCACCATTCTAGCAACTGTTGCCTGGCTTCTTTAGGCAACTTTCCTTTCTTTCTTTTCTTCATGAACTCCTGCTTCAGACTCCCTAAATATCCACTGTACTTGCGCAAAAGCTGACCTTTCAGTTCCTTGTCTTCTGCATGAGGATCTATGAAATTGTTCACATCAGCCTCTTCTTCAGACGATCCATTTCTGTCACAAGCTGCACACAGCAGAGTTGGTTAATTAACATCTTTAACATGTAAAAGAGTTTATATTATGAGAAAGTCATAATGAGCAATAACATTACCCCTGCACATCAGATTGTGAAATATTATTAATTTTATTTTTATCAGCATCAAATTGTGATCTTATTCTATCAGTCTCACAAAGAAAACATACATTTCTATAGTAATAGCAAAGAAAGATCGGCAAAATGGTCAAACCAAGATATCCTGCTATTTAAGTTATAAAAAAAGGACTCAGATATACACATCTCATTTTACTTCAAAAAGCACAATCCTAATCTATTCTTGTCATATTTCTATGAATCCTCTAAACAAGATTTAGCCATTCTGCTCTCTTTCGGATTGTGACATATTATTAATTTTATTTTTATCAGCATCAAATTGTGATTGTAATTTATATTTTATTTTTTTGTTGGATCAGCAACAAACAAAAATTTTATTAAGGCACAATGCCAAAGATTGGAGGATGGGGCATCCTCAAAAACAAGGAACAAGTGAAAAAAGAAGCAATGAAAAAACAAAACGAAAAAAGCCAAAACCAAAACAAAGCTAACACTACATATCGACTGCAATCAAAAAAAGAGGAACTCCTTGAAACAACGGGCTCCCCGACACCCAAAATGAAACCAAATGTTGGACTTTTTTTTCATAAAAAGTCAATATCCTGAAATACATCTTCAAATACATGCCCATTTCCTTCCAACCAAATGACCCAAAAAATTGCAAAGATAGCACAAAGCCAAAGCACTGTGGCCCTCCTCGACTTGCCCAACACTTGAAAATCAATTAAGATCATTTGAGCACTATCTTTTGGAGCCACCCACATAACATTCCCCAAACAAAACAACTTTTGCCACAAATTTGCTGCCATTGAACAATGCAGAAATAAATGATCCTAAGATTCTTCATTCCTCCTACACATAATGCACCATTGAGGTTTAAGAGAAAGTGAAAGCCTCCTTTCTTGCAATGTATCATTGGTTAAAGTGCCTCCATGAACCAATATCCACATGAACATCCCTTTACCTTAAGAGGAACACAAGCCTTCCAAATCTTTTTGTGAAAAGGAAACAAAGGTATGTGAGACTTATCAATGAATGTCAAGAAAAGATTTACAAGAAAAGAAACCCAAAGAATGAATAGCTCAAACCCACTTGTTCTCCAAAGATGGAGCCAAAGAAACATGCCCAAGCCTTGATAATAGACCCATCACTTTCCCTACTTCCCTATCACTAAGATTTATAAGAAAATTAAAGTTCCAAGAAATTGGAGCCAAAGACGAACATGCCATGAAAGCAATAGAGCAGTTATGAGACTGATATATTCTATACAGGTACAGAAAAAACACAGCAAAGGAAGAAGTACCCACTCAAACATCCTCCCAAAATTTGACAAGTTCCCCATTATCCACCCTCACAAAAATGAAAAGGAGCCAAACGATAAATACGAAAGATTACCAAGGAGCTCGACCATTACCCCTAGTGACCACCTGTGAGTCTCGACCGTTAACATGAACCCCAACTTGCTTTTAATAACCTTATGCCATAATAAATCACACTCATTTGGGAATTTCCATAACCACCTGCCAAGTAGAGCTGTGTTCCTAGCTACAATATTACCAATGACCAAACCCCTTTTCTCCTTGGGAAAGAAATCTGTCTCCCAATTCACCAACTGATTCTTTTTGCCCTCATCCTTCTCTTTCCAAAGAAAATCTCGTATCAATTTTTCTAAAGATCTTGCCTTAACCAAACAGAGACAGCAAGTCAAAATACCGCTTAGAACTGTCTTAACCAAAGTGCACCTACCTCCTCGAGAAAATAAAACCCCACTCCATTCTTCTAACCTTTTTCCAATCTTCTCCACAACTGAGGTCCAAAATGACTCATTTCTAAGGTTGCCTCCCAATGAAGTCCCAAGTATATAATAGGAAATGCCTGAACCCTGCACCATAGAAGCTCAGCCACTCGTTGGAGATCATCACTCTCTACATTAATACCAACCACACTACTTTTTTCCAGATTAACCTGGCCCTAAATCACCCCAAAAAGTTTTTAACACCAAAAAAAGAATTCCTATTTGTCTTTCATCCCCCAAAGAAACGAAAATAGTATCATCTATGAGCTATAAATGTGTCACACTAACCCTATCTCTACCCACAATAAAGCCTTCGAGCAAACCTACCTCTCTAGCCCTATCCACCATCCTACCTAGCACATTTGCCACCAAAATAAATAAAAAAAAGAGATAAAGAATCCCCCTGCCTAAGTCCTCGTAAAGCCTTAAAGCTCTTCCCTGGCTTGCAATTTACTATTAGTGACATATTACAAGTCTCCAAACACCCCCTAATCCATAATCTCCATCTGACACCATAACCTTTCTTTTCCATTACAAAATTCATAAACTGCCAATCCACATGACCACAAGCTTTCCCAAAATCAACCTTAAAGACAAGCCATTCTTTCCCTAAACTCCTATAATCCTCTACCACCTCATTTGCTACCAAAACCACATCTAAAATCTATCAACCTTTCACAAAAGCCCCTTGTTATGGGGAAACCGTAGCCTCTAGTGAAGACCTCAACCTTTTTTACATAACCTTCTCCAAAATCTTATAAAGTGATGTAACTAGACTGATGGGTCTGAAGTCCCCAATTATAATAGCTCCCTCTTTCTTAGGAATTAGACAAATGAAAGTGGCATTTGTACACAAGTTAACCAACCCCATCTCATGAAATTCAAAAAAAATCTCTAACTAGATCCTCTTTCATCACCTCACAACAATCTTTAACGACAGCCATGGAGAAGCCATCCGGACATGAGACTTTGTCCCTTTCACAATCAAATACCGCCTCCCTAATCTCCAACTCCTCAAAAAGTCTTTCTAACCAGCTCGTACAATAAGTCCCCACTTAAGACCTTCTAATCTACTGTCCAATCCCAATGAGAACAAGAACCTGTCCAATCTATAACACATACCAAATTGTCCTACAAATTTGACCAAGTGAACCTGGCATTAGAGAGAGGTAATGAATATTTTGATTGATGGGGTTTAAGGACCATATTTCTAATCTCTATATTTAATTTGTGAATTGAAATTTCAAATTGAAAAATGATGGTTTGGGTAGGCGGGCTGGGGGTTCATAGGGGTTAGGGGTTGACATGGTAAGGCTTAATAGGAGTGGCGATTGTGGGGTAGAAAGTTGGCAAATGTGGGGTTGTGGGTGGCGGAGGTGGGTAAGCAGCCATTTAGGTTTTTGATCGAGTTTGACCTATTTTGAGTTTTTGATCCTTCTAACTCATGTTAAAAGTATTAATATAAACTAACATATTTAAATACAAAATTCTTTACTTGCTTGGTGTTGCTTTCAAACCACCATCGTTCTTGGTAACTTTCTTTATCACATATTTCATTTTCTGTCTCTTTATATAGCCATCAACTCCCCAACAAACAGTTAGGATCAACTTGATCCAAAGGTTGTCATTAGGCTTTTAGAATTGTCTAAAATATCTTCCTTCTTCCATTATATTTTAAAATTGTCTACCCCATACATTAGCACATAGTGGAGTTTTCCATACTTGTCTAGGATACTCTAAGGCCATGTTTGTTTCGTGGCTTGAGTTGCCAAATTGGACTACCATGGCTATGGGACACACCTATAACATGTTTGATAGTGAAATGCGAGGGCAGATTGATAGTCCAAGAGACCTAGTAATCCCCTCAGTAGGGATTACCTTGGTTAGATTTTGAATGAGATTAGAAAAATAATGAGAAGATTGAATTTATTTTACATAAAAATTTTATTTTTTTTACCAAGTGCCTACTTGTTTTAATATTTTTTTTTAGTTTTTTAATACAAAAATAATTTATTTATTTATTTTATATAAAAATAATTTAACAATCCAATCACTAATCATCTCACATACTATCATCAAAACAAACACACTTTTCCTTAATCCCTTCACTAACAATCCATGCATTAACAATCTTTTCACTAACTACCCTCTCACTAACAATCTCATCCAACCTAATTCACCAAACAAATGTGGCCTAAAACCTTCTAGAATCATTTGAATTTCTCTATAGACTTCTTTTAAGGTTCTCTAATGTTACGAATTCTTCCAAGACATTCTAGAACCTTCTGAATTTCTTCGTAACTTTTTGAAATCTTCTAGATGCTCCCAACATTGTAGAATGTTATGGAAGACTATAGTGAGTTTGTATTGAATCTCAATAAATTCAAAAAGAAAGGGTAGAGTCTGGTTGCATGGATATGCTGCAGTTAACTTTTGACTCAACAAATTTATAAACTAACTTTTGACTTAACACACCTATTACAGTGGAAAATTGAAAAGAAAAAATCATTAACTTACTTTCGGACGGACACTAACGGGTATTTAACCCACCATCATTTAGGTGTACCTAAATACCTAGATGACTTCAATTTTGTGCAACTATTCTCATGTACCTAGATGCCTTTACACTTAACAAACATAATTTCACAATACAAATATCAAAATTAACTTACCAACATGTATACAAATATATTTATATACTTATCCTATGCATTTGAATTTTGCTAAAAGAATTAGTTTTAATGTGCCTTAAATTTCTTCATTGAAAAACAGTAGAAAAAGTGTCACTGCCGTGGTTCAAATCTTCCTGCCTGCATTCAAAGAAACAGTACAATCTAGCTTCATTAGTAAATTCAACATCAAACTAATGAGGATGAACAAATGAGAACCCACATTTTTTTCTAATACAAAATTCTGTAGCAATTTATTAAGAAGAAGAAAAAGAAGAACGACTAGGAGACAAATAAAGCTCAGCTCAAGAGCCAAACATTGAGTAGCGAAAGCAAATGACATACTCTACAAACCCTAGTCCTTCAAAAATGAAGAAAATTGGCACGATGCATGCTCTAGTCCTTCAAAACAGTTTCATATATAACCCTACAATAATAGAGAACCACAAAAAAAAAAAAAAAAAAAAAAAAGAAACAGCCTACCCTAAATAAATAAATAAATAACAAAGAAAGGAGAGCACAAAAACAAGATCCAAAGAAAAAACAAAAATAAAAAAATAAAATAAAATAAATGAGAGAGAGAGAGAGAGAGAGAGAAAGAGAGAGAATAAAAATTAAGAAAGCACTTTGGGAACAGGCTTTAGTAAAGAAAGATGTAAGGGGAGGAGAGGGAGGGAGGGAGGTCTGACAACCATAGTCTGAGGAAGCCAGTGTGAGGGCTTTGAACTGGCACTCAATTCTTGAGAGGAAAAGCATGGCTTCATTGAAGGGCTTTGAAAGTTCTTGTTCATACTTTGTCAGCATCTCACAATATGCCTCCATGAATTGATCCAGTGCCGGATCTTCGCCGATACACCCGGTCCCCGTCCCGGCACGGCCAACTGCGGCCGCGGACTCCAGTCTCGCCACCACTTCCGGCGGTGCTCCTATCTGCTTCATTACACATGCATACATATAAATATATAAATAAATAATACGTATTCTTGCTTTTCTTTCATTAGTATGTGTATGGAGAGAGATTATTTACTCGAGAAAGCATAAACTATCTGTTTCTGTCCCTATCATTCTGGTTAAAAATGGTTTCTGGTTAAACTCGTTTCCTTGAAGAGTGTCCTTTAAATTAGGGAACTAACAGATAAAGAACCTTTGTCTCTGTCTCACACACACACACACACACACAGATTTCCATTATAGTACCCAAATTTTTCAGTGGAGAGAAAGTAAGCATAATTTCTCTCTTCTTCAGGCACTTGGTGTCTGAATTTATGAATTTGGAAGAGGAAGAGATGTGGGTCTTTGACAGCCTCCAAGAATTATTACGCACACATCTAGAGAGAGAGTCATGGTTTAGAGCATCCGGGTCTTTGTTAGGATGAGAGAGAGAGAGAGAGAGAGAGAGAGTCGTGGTTTAGGGCATCTGGGTTTTTCTTTTTTTTTGGGGGGGGGGGGGTTTGGGGTTGGTTTATTACCTTTTGACAATTGACATAGGCAGCCAAGAGGCGGTGGTAGTGAGGATGAGCCATGATCTTAGCCCTGACAGAAGAAAAGCCACCATCATTGTTGTTGCTATGGTTCTCCGTAAAGTAACAGCCTGAGTTTGTGTTGTTATTGTTGTTGTTGTTGTTGCAGCTGTTTTGGCCATGAATGTGATTGTTGTTGTTGAGAGGTATTGGAAGAAATAGGGTATTATTGTTGTCAACATTCGGGTGAGAAGGAGGCATCATCATCATCATTGGACATAGTCCATTACTGTTCTCTCCAAACCCCATCAAACATGAAGTCCCACTAGAACCCCCACCTCCCTCCATTAACCCTTCTCTCTCTCAGTATCTTATCGTTCTCCTTTGATCTTCTTCTCAGCTTTCCTATATAACCCTAAACCATAACCATCTCTTTCTCTCTCACACACAAACACACATGAACCCTCCTTTTCTCTTTTTGTATTGTGCTCTTCCGAGATTTATGCTACTCTTTTCAGACTTTATACAGAAAATCCTAAATAGCAGTCAGTTTTGTGAAGTAGTCTTGTGAAGTGAACGAGTCTAAGAAAAAAAACGCCTCTATTTAGATTTCCCTCTAAAATGGGTGTTTAGCCTTCTACTAGTCATTAAGGCTCCGTTTGTTTAGAGTTATAGGGAGAGAATTGGGATTGATAGGGAGATGAAATTATTATATGGGTGTTTGTTTTGATAGATGGAAAGGAGACTCTTAATTTCTTGGTATTAGTAAAAGTCTTGAAAGGGGGATTGAGATGGAGGAGGTAAAGATGATATTAGAAAAGTAATGAGGTGATTAGAAATTTTTTTATTTTTTATATATTAAGAATTTTTTTAAAAAATATTAATGTTTAATTTTTTATATTTTTTATTTGTTTTATTATTTTATATAAAAATAATTTAACAATTTTTATACTAACAACTATCATCAAAACAAATACAAGGCCAAGTTTGGAAAGATTAAATAAGTGTACTTTTTGACTTTTTATAAAATATGGGTTAGATTTGGATTACGTTTGAAGTGATGTGTTAGAGAGGTGATGTAAATAAGATGATGTGACTTAAATAGGATAGTAACTTTTTAACTTTTTAGATTTTTTTGAAGATGCCAAACTTAACTTTAATCTACTCACTATTAATCTCCATTATTTTACATCTGAAAATAAACAGGACCTTAACATTAAAGGCATCCTCCATATCAATTTTTTCAAATTTAAGGGCACCTTCCCCGGTATATTAATTTTTTTATTAAATTAAATAAATTTTTTCTTTTTAGGTACAAAAAAAATTTTATTTGATATAAATATTCTAACAGAAGATTTTATAACTTCATTCAACTATTAATTGACTAGATATAGACCCTCCGACAGACGATCGGTTAATATAATTTTTATCACAATTTTTTATTTTGAAATGGTTGTTTGGAGATATTTGATGTTAAAATCTAATAATAATAAATAATGATTTGATAAAAAATACATTAACTTTCAGTTTGATAAAAGAAAATAAAATTTAGATTTGATAATAAATTTGATGTATGATTAGAAGAAAAAAGAAACTTTTTTTTAGCAAATTTGCTTGTTTGGAGTCAACAATGTTAAAGCATGATTTGGCAAGTGGGTTTAGATAGGTTTTGAGCTATTTTAGTCAAAAAAAATAAAATAGACTATTTTAGTCTTAACAAACAAAATATCACATCTAATCCATAATCATTACACTCTTCTCTCACAAAAAAAGTCAAAAAATCTTTCCCAAACCAAGCTTTTTAGCCCAAACTAAAATAGTCAAAAAGCCAATCCACTTCCTAAATGAAGCCTAAGGCCTCGTTTGGCAAGAGGCTAAAATAGCCAATTAGCCAAAAAGTTACCTTTTTAGCCAAAAAGCCAACAACTCATACCAAAAAGTCAAAGATTCTCTTTTCTCTCTACTTTTTGCACGTCGTTTCGTAATTAGCCAAAAAGTTGGCCCAAACATACAGGTTTTTCTTACCAACCTTTTTAGCCAATTAGCCAAAAAGTTACTAAATTAGCCTGTTCCCAAACGAGGCCTAAGTGACCTTAAAAATCAAAATTCGAATAGCTCGAAACACTCAAAACGACGTCGTTTTGAGTGTAAAACGACGTCGTTTCAATACATTCGAGCTATTCAAACCATAAAAATTTGGGTCACCAAACAATTTTCGTTTGGAGTATGCTATATAAGTAAATTTTTTATTTTTTTATCTTTTTTAATTTACATCACTTCTCTATTTTTCTATATATTTTTTATTAAAAATTTAAAAGTATACTAAGGCCAAGTTTGGCATGTTCAGGGAAAGTCAAAAAGTCAAAAAGTTAACACTATTCACTAAAAGTCAACAATTACGGCTCCACAACTTCAAATTCTAATTTTCTCATACAAACCAATTTTTACAATTTTTTATTACACATTTTTTCATAAAAAATCAAAAAGTTAACCCAAACATCTATATTTTCTTCCTCAATTTTTTAGTCCAAATAGACAAAAAGTGTACTTATTTAAGACATCCCAAACAACTCCTAAAAAAAAATTAATTTTTAACTTTTAATTATTCTTAAGTTTATATTTTTTATACATCAAAAAATTAAAAAAAAATTAAAAAAATTAATTTTTAACTAATTTTTCAAAACAGGCCATAGAGATAGAAAGATTTGCAAGTACAGGGGTGATTTGCAGAGAGGAGTCCCCCTAAGTTATCCTTGGGCCCTTGTAGGTTTGTGCAAAGCTTTACCTTCCCAATGAAAACACTCCCCCTTTTTTCTTGCACTGCCACTGATGCACTGCCATTACTGGCAACTAGAGAGAGTTAGAGAGGGGAACGATCAAATCGAGGTGTAGTGATGTATGGTAGAGGGAAAGGTTGGGTTTTTGGGGCACGGAATCACAACTCAACTGTGGTGTGTTGTTCAACACTGGTTAGAGCTATTTGTCGACTCATTTCCCACGCCGCTTATTATTATCATTTCTTATTAAAATTTTGAAACAATAAATAAACTAATCATTAACTTGTGCAACAATTATTTTTTAATAATATTTTATAAAATTAAATTAAATTATTTATATATGTGTATATAAAAATTATTTTTAAAAATATATTGTAATATATACATTTCAAAATAATAACATATATCTATATATATTGATAACTATTTAAAAAATATATTGTAATATATACATTTCAAAATAATAACATATATCTATATATATTGATAACTATTTAAAAAATATATTAATATTAGATATTGATAACTATTTAAAAAATATATTAATATATATATGATATTTTTGTACTTAATTTTAATATAATAAAATAAATATTTATTTTAATATAAAAAATAATGATTAAATTGGAAAAAAAATGCCATTTAAAATTAAAGAAAGATTCTAATTATTTATTTTGATAATTAACCTTATCGTACTGTAAAACTGTTACTTAAACATATATATATATATATATATATATGTATGTATGTATGTATGTATGTATGTAATAATTTTATCTCAATTATTTATGTTTATTTTAATAATTTTAGTCCTATCGTGCTATAAATGTGTAACTAAAATAAATATATAAAATTTTGTATGATATTAAATTATAAAGGGTAAATTATACTGACACCCTCTGAGGTTTATGTTTATTATAATTCCCTCCTCACCTTTTAGAAATTACATCTCTCCCCCAAGTTTAAAGTTTTATTACAGATTTCTCCCCTCAACAATTTAATTTTTTTAAATACCAATTTTTCCCTCATTGGATAAATTACATTGACACCCCTCATATTTTGAAAATTACAATCCCCTCCCTAAAGTTTAAAATAAAATTACCAATTGCTCCCTCGGTTATTATTAGTTAAAAAAAAAATTCACTGAAAAAAAAATTAATTGGAAAAAAAATTATTTGAAAAAAAAAATTAATTGAAAAAAAACTTTGTTTTTAAAATTTTAAAATTTTTGTTTAAAAACCAATGTAAACTCATTTTTTAAATTTACGTTTTTTCCTTAAATCATTTATAAACCAAAAAAATTATCAAATAAGTTTTTATGACAGTTTTTTAAATTTTTATAAATATAAATTAAAAACTGAAAACGAAATAGTTACCAAATAAGCCCCAAGTGATAAAAATGTCGTAAAATTAATAAATAATTAAATAAGTTACCAACGTAATAAATGACTTATCAAAAGATTCTTAGGTTATATAGGGTTTGATTTTTAGAAAATTTTTTTAAAAATTAAAAATTAATTTGGTTAAGAAATAAAAAATAATTATCCTTTAAGGATAAAAAATAATTATCATTTTAACTTTTGGGGCAGGTTTTATATATACGTATGGCTGTTTCAATTTAATTTGTAAAAAATTATTAATAACCACTCGAAAAATAAAAATAATAATTTTTTTTTTTATTTCTTAACCAAATTAATTTTTAATTTTTTTAAAAAAATTCTAAAATTCAAACTATACATAACTTAAGAATTTTTTGATAAGTCATTTCTTACATTGGTAACTTATTTAATTATTTGTTAATTTTACGACATTTTTATCATCTGAGGCCTGTTTGGTAACCATTTCATTTTCAGTTTTCAATTTATATTTACAAAAATTTTAAAAACTGTCATAAAAACTTGTTTGATAATTTTTTTGGTTTATAAATAGTTGTCTCAATTTGTAAATTTGAGGAAAAAATGTAAATTCAAAAAATGTGGTTACGTTGATTTTTAAACAGAAATTTAAAAATTTTACTAATAAAAAAAATTTTCAATTAAATTTTTTTCCAAATAATTTTTTTTTCAAATACTTTTTTTTCCAATGAATTTTTTTTCCAACTAATACTAACCAAGAGGGCAATCGGTAATGCTACTTTAAACCTTAGGGAGGGGATTGTAATTTCTAAAATGTGTGAAGTGTCAATGTAATTTACCCAATGAGGGCAAAATTGGTATTTAAAAAAATTAAATTGCTGAGGGAGGAATCTGTAATGAAACTTTAAACCTCAAGGGAGAGATATAATTTTCAAAAGGTGAGGGGGAAACTGTAATAAACCTAAACCTCATGGGGTGTCAGTGTAATTTACCCAATTATAAAATAGTAAAATAAACAATCAATTTGACATTAATAATAATAGTTAAAGTGAAAAAAAATAGTAACATATAATTAAAAGTGATTTTAATTAATTATTTATTTTATTTAGTAGGAAATAAAAAAAAATAGAAATGGAAGTTATAAAAAAATTAGGATAAATTACAAATACACCTTCCGAGATTTGATTAAAATACGAATCGCCTCCTGTAGTTTTGGAAATTACATTCCACCCTCTAAAGTTTCTAATTTCATAACAAATCTCCCTTTTTATTAATAAATTATCAAGTCAATTAACAATTTTTAATGATGTCAAAAATATGTTTCAATTAATAATTTAGGTAATTTTACTATTGTATATGAGAGCAATTATGAATTTCATTTTTTTAGTTAATTATGTTAAATAAAAAATACTAACAATGAGGTATTTGTAATTTTTCAAACCACAGGGTGCACTCTGTACTTTAAGCAAATCTCGGGAGTGTATTTGTAATTTACCCAAAAAATTATTTTAAAAAGTTAAATAGAAGTATATTACGGTTAGATTAAGAAAAAATAGATAGTTAATTATGTTGAGTATTAATTTTTTTTAATATCTATTTTAAAACTATTTATTAGCAAAGTGTAGTTTAAATTATATATATATGAAAAATAAGTATATTTCAAATAGAATCTATATAAAATTAGTTATTATAATTAAAATTAAGTTCGGGTAGAACTTTATATGTAAATAGAAAAGACAATGGTGATGTAACTTTTTTAGGGAAAAAAAAATAAACTTTATAATATGTATTTATATGAAAAATAAGTATTTCTCAAATAGATTTCATATAAAATTGGTTATTATAATTGAAATTGAGTTTGTATAGAACTTTATATATAAATGGAAAATGCATGGTAGAGTCTATATAAAATTTGTTATTATAATTGAAATTAAATTTTTGTAGAACTTTATATACAAATAGAAGAATAATGTTTGAAACCACTAAAGTAGCAGCTCTAAAGCTACACTAATGAGGTGACATTGCTCTAGTTCCCACCTTGATGTGATAGTTTGGCCTTTGTTTCTTTTTTTTTTTCCTTGCACTGAGCTGGCATTAGTACTCATAAATTAATGGTCTGTATCACCACTGATAAATAAAAAATGTATGGTGATGTGACTTTTTTAGAAGGAGAAAAAAAAGACTTTAGAATGTGTATATATATGAAAAATAAAGTATTATAGACCATGTAAAATTAGTTATTATAATTGAAATTTAGTTTGTATAAAACTTTATATGTAAATGAAAAGGACATGATGATGTGGCTATCTTAGAAACAAGTAAGAGCTTATAATATACTACTTAAATATGATAAAAACACTACTTTTAATTATATATAGATGTTTGCAAAAACCTATTACCAATTCGTCCTATTTTTTTAGACTAAGAGAATATTTGGGATAATTTAAATAAATATATTTTTAAAATTCTTACGAAAAAATATGCAAAAAAATAAAAAAATAATGTAACCTAAAAAAGATTAAAAAATATTTAAAAAAAATTAAAAAGGTGTTTTTTTGTAGGGAATGTCAAATAATGCCTTATTATCCATCAAGAGAGTGTTTAGTTTGATCTAAATAAGTGTACTTTTTAATTTTTTATAAAAAGATATACAAAAAAATAAAGAGATAATGTGACCTAAAAATGATTAAAAGTAAGTTCTTTTTTTTAGATCATGCCAAATAGTCCATAATAAGTCTTATAGATAAATTTCTAGGGCTATGCAAAATACTGTTCAATTCGCTAAAACCACACCAATCAACATTATTCCGCATCGCGGATTAAACATATGGGGACATAATTTTAATTATCCACGTAGCCTAGGTGGTTAGCCAATGTGCCATGTGGGTGATTCTAATTGGCCAAGGTCTGGTCAAGCCTCATTTAAATCTGAGATTTCAAATGAGGAATTAGAGTCCTAGATGATGATAAACTTTCTATTTGGGTAAGGTTGGACTCTTGAGATGGCTAATCTTAATCCAAATAGGAAAAGTCTTGGATAATTGATATCCTTATAAAAGATAAAGTCACATAAAGTAAGACTTCTAGGGGAAGTTGGATACTAATCCTTATAAAAGTAAGACACCCTGTGGATCTAAGGTATGTGATTTATTTTTTGAGCTCTTGATTTAAGTTGATATCTTGTGAAATAAGTTACTGATTTGATCGTCGAAATACCCCCAGATGGACGAGCCACCGTGATCTTTCTTGTCTTTTTATGTGCAAATGCTAGCTTAATCTATTCTGTTGCGTGCTCTCCAACTAAGTTCCCTAGATCTCTGCACCAAATTGTATGTGTTGATTTTTGACCTCCCAACCAAACAGATCTCTTTAACGAGATTTAGGAAACTTAGCTGGAGAGTATGTAGCAGAATGGATTAAACCAACACCTACAAACAAGAAAACAACAAAAGCCACGGTAGCTCGTCCACCTGAGGGCATTCCGACGATCAAATTAGTCAATTTATCTCTCAAAGATATCAACACAAAATAAAACTAATTCATAACATATCTTAAACCTACAAGGGTGCCCTCTTTATATAATAATCAGTGTCCAACTTCCTCTAAAAGTCTTACTTCATCGGCTTTATCATTTATAAGGATATCAATTATTCAAGGCTCCTCCTATTTGGATTAAGATCAACTCTCTGAAGAGTTCAACCTTACCCAAACAAAGAGTCTATCATCATTAAAGACTCTAGTCCCTCATTCAAACATCTCGGATTCAGATGTGGTTTGACTACACCTCGGCCAATCAGAATCACCCACGTGGCACATCAGCTAACCACCTATTTAAAATTAAACTACGGCTTGTAACTTATTTAATATATTAACATTTAATTTTGATTTATACATTTACTTTTGACATTAAATGTTAATTGTAAATTGGATCTTAACAAATTAAATCATTTAATTAATTTTTACATTACTCTAAATTAAAAATAAATATTTTTTCACAAGCGTATCAAGTCATACCAATATCTTTTTTTTTTCTTTTTTGAATTTTACTGTATCGACGTACCCGTATAGTACTAGTACCAGCACTCGCATCCGTACCCATGTTTCATAAGTTAATACATATATATTTTTTCACCTATAATAAAATATCAAAATAAAAATGAATGTGAGAGATATTTAAGATGTGAAATTTGTTACAAATTAATAGTTTTATATATGAAAAATATTATGTAAAATTAGTTTATTTTATATATATGGAAAATATTATACAAATTAGTGTTATATATCATGCAAATACTTGATTATTAGTTAAAATATTCTTCAATCCGCCAATTCATTCAAAACTGTCCAAATCACAATTTGTCAATCCGTCAATCTGCCATTTAATTTGTAATTTTATTCTCAAACCGCCTGAATCGCACCATGCACACCCTTAAATTTATCAGTATCTTATTTTTATAAATAAATTTACAGTAATAAATTTATCAATCAAGACCTGTAGGTAAATAAGTATAATTAATAAGACTGATTGGTAGATGCCCCGAACCTATGTCTAAAAAAATGAAAAATAATAATCGCTATGTTTGGTTTTAAGTTCTCAAAAATAATTTTCGAGTTTTCAATTCATATTTTTATATTTATCAAATTTTTTAATTTTTATATTTCCTCAATCTTAATATACCTAAAAGGTAAAAAAAATTCTAAAAACCCTTTACAAAAAAATATTGAATACAACAAAATACAAAAATGTATTAAATTTTCATTTTTTTTTTTTTTGTATTTTGTGAATATTTTACAAATATTATACTTTTTAAGCATATTTTGATTAGGTGTATCTAAAAAATAAAAATTTTGTGTAAAATATTAAAAAAATTCACAAAAACAAATAAACACATAAGAGAAAAAAAACTCAATTTCTGAAAAGTTGAATAAACTTTTTGGAACCAAACATGGTGATTCAATATATTCCAGACTATTATTCACCTTATTTGTTTTTGATTAATTAATTTTTTGAAAATTAAATTTTTTGTTCTTTATATTCAGGGCTATTTTGGGAAGATGGTTATACTCAGTTTTTTGATTAAAAGTTAATCAAAAGCTTATTATAAGCTGCTTTTTGTGGAAGAGAAAAGTGAATTATAATCTGAGAAGTGGATTATAACCCATTTTTCAAAAGACCCCTCGGTAGTAGTAGTTGTACTGGTGGCGTTATGATGGTAGTAATAAGGTTATAACGGTTTATGTCAACACTTGTACACAAATATGTATAAATTCAATCAATATTAATGAAATTTCTTATCACGTAAAATTGTTTTAACTTTTTATTTTTTAAAAGTTATTTAAAATTTTAAGTTATATAAATTATAATTATGAAACGAGTTTAATTAATTACTTTAATACATCTAATTTTAAGGGTTAAATACTAGCTAATTTTGACAAATATCTCCTTTCTCTCTCATAATAGGACTCATAAATGACCTTTGATTTAACTTTTTACTAGTGGTAACTTGTGCTATGCACGACATGTAAAAAAATTAAGAATATATTTTTATACAAAATAATATAAATAGTTAAATTTTTGTATGCAAATTATGAAACAAAGAAAATAGAAATTTACAATTTAAGTCTCACAATTTTATCACAATTTATTTATTATTTTTTAATTTGTCACAATTTTAATCATGTAACTTTCAAACCCCCTTGCTAGAATTGCAAATTTAGGTGAGCTGAATCCAAGCAACTTGAGTTGAGTTTAAAATTTTTTAAAGATTAAATAATATAGTTTTCAATTAAGTAAGGACCAATGCAGAAATATAAAAATTCAAATTAAATTTGAGTAGACTTGGGCAAAAATACCAAATAACCTGAGCAACCAAAACAAAATTATATATATAAATATATAAAGTATTTTTTAAATAATAAATAAAATTAATTAAAATTTTAATATTAATGAACAAAGGAAAAAGCAGTATACTTAAGATTTTTAATAGAATTTTTCTTGAAAATATTTAAAAAATACACCTTTTAAAAATGGATTATCGAATAAATGATTGTTTGAAAAGTGCCATATTAGCTCACTTTTTTTCTTCTTTTTTTTTAAATTTTTTTTGAGTCACATCATATATCCACTTTTGTATAAATATTTTCGTAAAAAGTAAAAAAGTATACTTAATTATCTTTTTTGAGTCACATCACATCTCTAATTTTCTGTACATATTTTCATAAAAAATAAAAAAGTATACTTATTTTGCACTTCCCAAAATACTACTAAGCCAATATTAAAAAAAAAATTTACTTTTTATAATGGTATAAATAATTTAAATATGATTTTTAATTTAAAAATTACAATAAAATATTAAATAGAATAAAAAAAATTTCTTACAAAATAAAAGTATTTGAATAAAAAAAAGTAAGAAGAAAATTTAATATGATATTTTCATTTAATCTGAAAATAATTCTATATGAACAATAAATTATCGCCTATAACCCTTTTTTTTAAAAAAAAAATAAAAAAAGCTTAACGAATTACCACTTTTAATAATAAAAAAATTTAATGTTTCTTTCTAATTTATTTTATCAAAAATAACTTTTTAACAATTTGAGCCAAAGACATCTTTATTCTTTATTTTAGTTTCTTTAATTGATAATTGCGATAAAAAAAAATAAAGGAAAATGATTTGGAGCCCTAATTTCCCTCCCCCTAATCCCCCTAATTTCTAATTTGGGAAACTGTTTCCTTTTTTTTTTTTTTTTTTACTTGATATGGAAATTAGGGGGATTAGGGGGAGAGAAATTAGGGGATGTAGCAAGACCCAAAAATAAAAACTAACAATATCCACCATGTTTGGTAAGTACTAAAAAAGTTATGTTTTTTCCTTTTGTCAAAAAAAAAATTTATATTAAAAAATATTATTTTTCAAGTCCTTATAATTTAAAAGGATATGATTTGTTTTTATAAAATTTAAAACAAAAAACAAAACACTTGTATTTAAAATAAATTATATTTAGACCAATAATATTATGACACACGTGAATATTGATCTCATTCTAATTGTAGTAATATAATTTGAAGAAGAATTTAAATTTAAAATTTTACTTTATAGTTTAATAAAAGATGCAAAATTTAAGGAATGAATATTGATCTCATTCAAATTATAGTAACATAATTTAAGTAAGAATTCAAATTTAAAATTTATTTTAAGAATATAAAATTAATTTATAGATCAATCATATTATAATACGTATTAACATAAAATTAAACAAAATAAAATAAAAATGAGAAAAAAGAATTACTACTTTCAACCTTAATGAAATGACAATATTTTGTAATTATAATAGATATGTAGATAAATCATGGAATAGATCATTATTTAAAACTTATATATTATGGGATAAATAATTATAATTTTAAATTTAAATTAATGGAATGTTTTCCATATTTAATGCCCCTCAAATTCGAATTTTGAAATAGACTAGTATACTTTTTATTTTTTACTTTATATATTTTATATATTTTCCATTTGAAAGTCATAAAATCAAGAGATGTTATTATTATTATTATTATTATTATTATTATTATTATTTTGCTTGAATGAGAGGTATAGAGGATTTTTTTGATTATTTAAAATAAAAAAATTAGAAATTTTAGTTTGAGATATTGGAACTCTCATAAGATTTGTGGTTAGAAACCTCTTTTTACTTATATAATAAATAGATAGATAGATAGATTTAATAAGAATTCATATTTGTTTTAGATATTTTTTTAATATACAAAATATATTTTTTTAGATTTTTTATAAATTAATTTAACAATCCCATTATTAACCATAACTTTTCTGGTCTCCCACCTCGAAAGACAAGGGTCTCCTCGTACGGTCAACATAACTTTTCTGGCGACTTTGAGCCGTAATCAGCCTCTTCCGCATAAGTGTCGCATTCTCCTTCGTTTCCCGAAACAACTCTAGACCCAACAAAGGTGCATCACCCACCTCGACCCAACACACCGAAGACCTACACCGTCGGCCATACAAGGCCTCAAACGGTGCTATATCAATACTCGATTGGAAACTATTGTTATAGACAAACTCACTTAAGGGCAAGTGCCTCTCCCATGACCCTTTAAAACCAAAGATACAGCCTCGGAGCATATCCTCAAGAATCTGAATAGTTCACTCGAACTGCCCGTTAGTTTGAGGATGGTACGTAGTACTAAAGGTCAATCTAGTGCCCAAGGCACTCTGTAAGCTCTGCCATAACCGAGCTATAAAACGCAGATCTCTATCCGAAACTATCATCACAGGGACCTTATGCAACCTCACTATGTCCCTAATAAACAAGTCGGCAAGATAGTCTACCGAATCACTCACGCGCATAGGTAAGAAATGTACAAACTTGGTCAACCGGTCAACTACCACCCAAATGGTATCACTACCTCGTTGAGTCCTTGAAAGGCCCACAACAAAATTTATTGTGACATGCTCTCATTTCCACTCAGCAGCAAAGGCTGTAACAAACCCGTTAGCCTCTGATGCTCGGCCTTCACTTGTTGACAAGTAAGGCACTTTGATACAAACACAGCTACATCCTTCTTCATACCTCTCCACCAAAACTAGCGACTCAGATCATGATGCATCTTTGTGCCTCCCAGATACACCGCAAGGCGTGAATGGTGAAACTCTCGGAGTACTTTCTCTCGGTAAGACTCCAACATGAACAAGTAGTTACGGTATCTCAAACTCTGGTCGAAATACACATTTAAGCCCCCCTCCACTTTCCCACTAGAGATTTTCTCCTTGATGGTTTCTATCTCAAGATCACCCTTCTGCACTTCTAACACTCGGTTCACAAGTGTAGGTTGTACAACTATAGAAAACAAAGCCACAGATTCAATGGACTCACCAAAATGCAAGTTGAACTCCCCAAGAGTACCCAACATCTCCTATTCTCGAATGGTGATACAAGCTACATTACTGATTGATTTTGTACTCAAGGTGTCGGCCACAACATTGGCCTTTCCCAAATGATAATACAATTCAAAATCGTAATCCTCTATGAATTTCATCCACCTTCTCTGCATCAAATTCAAGTCCTTCTAAGTAAACAGATACTTCAGACTTCTATGATTAGAAAACACCTCAAATTTCTCACTATACAAATAATACCTCAAAATTTTCAAGGCAAATACCACCACTGCTAATTCTAGATCATGAGTAGGGTAGTTCCTCTCGTGTATTTTCAACTGCCGTGAGCCATAGGCTACCGCATTTCCCTCTTGCATCAAAACACAACCCAAACCTTCCCGTGAGGCATCACAATACACTAAATAACCTAAACCCCCCTCCGGAATAATCAATACTGGAGCAGTGGTGAGTCTAACCTTAAGTTCCTGGAACGACTTCTCACAAGTCTTATTCTACACAAATTTGACTTCCTTTCTCGTCAGCTTAGTTAAGGGTCAAGCTAGTTTGGAGAAATCTTTTACGAATCTCCGATAGTACCTGGCCAACCCCAGAAAACTACAGATCTCGAAGGCATTTTTAGGTTGTGCCTAATCTTGCGCTACCTCTATCTTGGATGAATCTATAGTCACCCCTTCTCTGAATACCACATGGCCTAAGAATTTAACTTCCTTTAACCAGAATTCACATTTCTCAAATTTAGCATACAGCTTATGGGCTTTAAATAATTCAAGCACCACTCATAAGTGTTTCTCGTGTTTTTCCTCAGAATGTGAGTAAATCAAATGTGGTCCACAAAGACGACCACGAAACGATCTACGAACTCACGGAAGATCCGGTTCATCATATCCATAAATACTTTTGGTGCATTTGTTAGCCCAAAAGACATCACTAGGAACTCGTAATGGCCATACCGCGTATGAAATACCGTCTTTGGGATATCTTCCTCCCTTTCCCTCAATTGATGGTAACCCGACCTCAGGTCTATCTTAGAGAAACAACAAGACCCCTTCAACTGATCAAACAGATCATCTATACAAGACATTGGGTACTTGTTCTTAATAGTTACTCGGTTCAACTTCTGGTAATCTATACAAGTCGTAACGCTCCATCTTTCTTCATAGCAAAGAGAGTCGACGCTCCCTAAGGTGAAGTACTAAGGCGAATAAAACTCTTATCTAACAATTTTTGGAGTTGAATCTTCAACTCTCTCAACTTAACAAGTGCAAATTGATACAATGCCATAGAAATCGGTGCCGTGCCAAGCATTAAGTCAATAGAGAACTCAATCTCTCAGTGATGTGGTAAACTAGTAAGGTCATCGGGAAAGACATCGGGGTATTCACAAACCACCCTTGGCAACTCAATCCGGACTTCATCACATTCACTACTCTAAAAGCTAGCAAGAAGACAACTAAGTTCACTCCTTCCATGCGGATCATATATCGGTGATAAGACTCTATTGACCTGGTCCCCTAAGAAATAAAAGCAGTCGCCGCTCATGGTACATGCAGTAACCCTCTGTCGATAGCAATCTATAACAGCCCGGTATAACAATAACCAGTCCATACCCAAAATGACATCAAAACTAGACATGTGAAGCAATACAAATGCAAAAGGTAGTCGACTACTAGCATCCTCAATGTCACAGCCCCGACACCCCTGTTTCAGAATAACTTCACCGCCAATAGGTAACTCTACACAAATGAGAGATGCTAATTGTGCCAAGTCCAACCCCAAACCCAAAACCGATGCAAATGTAGACGAGATAAAAGAATGGGATGCACCCGTATCAATCAACACATTAGCAACTGTATTGCAAAACAAAAAGGTACCTCTCACAACAGATGGAGCCGGTACAAGATCTAGCACAGTAACAACATACACACGCCCTGTTCGGCTCTGATCAACCTTCTCACCTCTCGGAGCATAAGATTGCTGCACGGATTGAGTCAAAGAGGTTCCCTAATTGGCCCTCGAGGCCTGTGCTGACTGGTGACTCTGTGTCTGTCTCAAACTAGATGAACCAGACGTGCCACCCAACTGTGGACAAAACCTCTTCAGGTGCCCCGCCTGGCCACACTAATAACAAGTGGGCAACTGTCCTCTACCTTGACTCTGGCCTTGAGAACAAGCCGAAGACGAAGTTGCTCGCTGCCTTCCTCCTCTCTGCGAACAAGCTGGAGACTTGTGGCCTAACTGACCACATTTAAAAGAAGTCATATCCCCCTAACCACCTCTCCCAAAACCCGAACTCGACACTAGAAAAGTGGACCTCAATTGAGCTCCCTAGGACGACTGGGGGTTAAAATCCCTTTGCCTCTTACTGTCCTCCTGACTATCTTGACTCTTCTTGAAGCCCCTCATCCTCTTCTCTTCGCCATGTATGATAGTCTCAAGATGGGCTATAGCCTCCACAAGGCGCCCATAGTTTCTAATCATGGACCCGTAACTCTAAACATGAGCCCGGTCCTCAGCCTCTTCTCGAATTCCAAACAACGGTGCTCCATAGTCGCCACCAACTCAAGTGCAAACCTAAAGAGGCTAGTGAATGTAGCTTCAAACTTAGCTACTGGCATGTTTAACTGCTTAAGCTGGGAAAACTGATCTCCCAATCTCTCCTTAATCGTGGGAGGTAGAAACTTGTCCTACAAGGCAGTGACAAAAGCCTCCCAAGTCTCTCCAATGCGTCCCTGTACATACTTCCATACTGACCCGCATCTCCCTTCAGCTGGAAAGACGCTAAGGTCATCCTCAACTGGTCGTCTTCGATGCCAAGCATCTCGAACGTCTTCACTATTTGTTCAAGCCACTTGTCTGCCTTCAGTGGCTCCTTTGGGTCACCCAAAAACTCATCTGGATTAGATCGGAAGAACTCTCTCTTCAAAAAGGATGGTCCTGCTTCAACTACCTAGGCTTGGACTTGATTCTCAGCCTTAAAAATGTCCATGGATTCCTGCAAAGCTCCGGTCATTTCGCAGGGTAAGACGTCCATGGCCTGTTGACCTATTGACTCGGCCTCGTTCGCTTGACCGACTCTCTCCTCTTGTGCTAGAATTTCATCCGGTGTAGGCATCTCGAGCCTCCTAGGCCAACCATGCCTACTACCACGACAACGTCCTGACATCCTAATGAAGGTAACGAAGGAGATTATCACATTTACAAATATGCCGAAGCTAACTCACTTGCGTCCTAATATAATGGACAATAGTAACTCACTCCATATAAGCACATAATCACATAAACACATACGAATTTCGTTTCTAGATAATGACCGTCCCACGACATTGCTAAAGTTTTAATTAGAAACAGCAGTGATCAAATGCTCTTCTAATAGGACTTTTAGAAACCCGTAGACCTAATCAACATCTTAGGAACCAAATCTCATACCTAAGTAATCACATAAGCATGTTATCATACAAGCACATATCATTTGCACTTAAGTCTCTGGTAAGCGAGAAAAACCTATTATGGTACTAACCACTTCCTCCGTACCCAAAGTATTCAAACCCAGTACACTCTGATACCAAGTTATGACACCTCCAAAATTAATACGATGAATACAACCCAAACATTTGATAATAACTATATAAATCAGAGTAAATAGCGCTTTCATTATATATAGTTAATGATACAAAAGTGTTTAACGTAAATAAATGCCCTATTGACTTACACCTTTCTAATCATTGACTTGGTTACAACAAAAATGAGCTTCGCTCAATACATTTTAAGCCCTTGGCTTTACAAAAAGAAATAAACAAAACTAGAGAAGCTCTTGCTTCCAAAGTCCCTTTAAGCTATTGCCTTGGCGGAGGCATGTCATCGACACCTGAAAAGTTATTCCTAAATAGGGTGAGCCACAACCCAGTAGGAATCATCTAACACGGTATATGAAATTTCGCAAAGTTATAAGTACAAAGAGTGTATACAATGTCAATGATAAAACATCCGCGATTTATATTCTCACATGACATTAAATCTCAAATCATAATCCGGTTTTCCTCTAATTCATTCCAATTCATTTATTTGTCTTAATTCATGAGTCAATTTCATTATTTTTCAGCAACCAAACTAAGACTACAACTCAATGATTTTCCAATCATACAAATCATACATAAACACTTCAAACTGTCCTTTCACGAATATTTCGTCTGCAAGAAACCGTCAAACGGGACCCATGTAAACATAGGTGATACAAGCACTACAATTGCCATTTTACGAAAATTTCATCCGTGGGATTGGCACCAATGTATAATTTTGGGACTTTCAGTCAGGACACTTCGGCTAACTTAATTATAATGGAGTCCATCTCCTTTCTCCTCCCAAACAATCATTTATACACATAGTCATACGTGGAACATATCCCCTTTCCACTCCCAAATAATCATACATATACAATGTATATAAACATAGTCATATTCAATAACAATCAACCATGAACTAGTTTCAGTTTACCTAATCCACATGCAATTTCTACAACAAGCAAAGCTATCCTCCACTGATAGCCCAATACAGATATTTCTAAATAGATATACTATCTCATGACAAATAATTTATTCAAATTTTCCAAATAATGAGATAATATATAACCAATCTCACTATTCATACCAATACCTTTCCAATCTCATATTTTCAATGTCAACTTCAATTATTTATACAAAATAATAGTTTGATCTAATTAGGGCAAACTTCCTCATTTTCCCAAACATTAACCAAGTGCCAAAATCATCAAATTAGAGACAACACAACATCATTTTCAACCCCACAATCATTTATTTCACCTTCACCCAAAACCCCTCTTTCCATTTTATACCCAAACCTTAGGTTTTTCCTAAAACATCCCCAAATCACACCATTGTTACACAAATGACAAATAACTAAACTAAAGGTCATATGAAAGTGTAGAAGGATCCCTACCTCAAGTTAGAAGACCAAGCAAAGCAAATGTAAAACTCCAACAATGCCAAGACCAATTTCCAATCGGATAAAAATAAAGATCTTGAGGAGTTCAATCTTTTTATCAAACGAAGAAGGGTGGATAGATCACTAGATCTAGGTGGAAAAGTAGAGAGAATGTGAGTTTTAGAGAGAGAGGCTCTCAACTTTAGGGTTTAGGATGAAAAGATATAAAAAAGTGATGTAAAAAGTGTTTTTCGCGATCTAATATACGCGTAGTCCGCTCGAGCGAAGAATTTTCCGCTCGAGTATCAGACACAACAATTTGTTCAGCTCGAGTGCAAGAAGTGACCCGCTCGAGCGTTAAATACACACCTCCAGTATTTTTTTGCAGACAATAGACCAACCGTTCAAGCTCAAGAAAGGACACTCGAGTGTAGGAAACGCCGCTCGAGCGTAAAAGACACCCCTCCAGTACTTTTGCAGATGTGCAAAGTATTGAGAGTTTGCAAATCTCACTCAAGCGCAAAAAAAGCCACTCGAGTGAAGGACCAAAATATACATATCTCGCTCGAGTGGAAGAAAGGCCACTCGAGCAGAGAAGCAAAAATTTGGGTAACAAGGTTTGGGAAAAACAAGCAATCAACCTGTTCCAAACACAACCACAACAACCCAAAAGCCAAATTCAAGAGATACAAGGGAGGAAAGAGGTAAACAACAATATGAAAGCATCAAACCCGAGTCCGGAATACCACAAGAGTCGGGTTAAAACCAAGATCGCTATAGTTTTTTTTTTTTTTTTAAAAGTAGTGTTTTACATTCTAGATAAATTAAAAAAAAAAATTTGTTGTGTTTCACATCATTCTAGAATCTTCTTTTAATTTTCCAAACCATTGAATCAATATCAATATGAGCATCCAATGGTCGAACTTTCCATATTCCAAAAATTCCCCTCTCTCTCTCTCTCTCTCTCTCTCTCTCTCTCTCTCTCAATCTCTTTCATCTTGACAGTCTTACGATAAATCATAGCTCAACGATAAAACATAACTCCTTTTCATTTCAAAATCAATCTCAAATCAATCCTCTTTGAAACCCTCAAAACGATCCGCTTCCCTAACCCTCTATCATATCTCTCTATAAACCCTAACCCTTTAATTGAACTCTATGTTCTATCTTCGATCACTTTAAATCAATTGAAGATAAAGAATATGGAAACGAAGAAGATAGAAATTGGCTTTCTGAAGAAGATGGAAATGAAGAAGATGAAGTTGTAGTTGGAAGAATCTATCAACCATATTGAAATCCAGGTATTTATTTTTTAAATTTCAATTGAAATTGCTTAAGATTGCTATATAAATTTGTTTAAAATTGCTTGATTGTTTGAAAATTCTCTATAAATTTATTTAAGATTTCTTAAAAAAAAATTTGAAATTCCTTGCTTGTTGTTTTTGTTGTTTGATTCACTTGTAAAATTTGTTTTTTTTTTTAAAAAAAAAAAAATTGGTGAATTTTGTTTTTGTTTTTTTTAAAATTGATATGTTTTTGGGAGTTTTTTTAACGAAAGGACAAGAAAAGGACGGAATGAGAGAAAACAGTTGGCTTTGGGTAAGAGCATCTCCAATGGTTTCCTAAAAGAGCTATCAAAGCCATAATATGGTAGGTTTGGCAAAAATGGGTCCTCCAATGGCATGCTATAGTAGCTGCCAAATTTGGCATTTGCCAAACCTTATGCCAAATTTGACACAAGTTTTAGCAGTTGCCAAATCTGTCAGCTCACCCAAAACCACCAACTTTTCTTCCTTTCCTCCGTTCATTTCTCATTATTTCCCAAAAAAACCTCCCCAAAAATAGATCTATTGTTTTTTAAAACAAAATTCACTATTTTTTTAATATAAAAATTAGAAATCACCAAAAATTTTAAACGATTTGGTAATTTCCAAATTTTTTTCTAAACAAAATTAGTCAACAACAACAACAATCAAGCAATTTCAAACAAATTTGAAGCAATCTCAAACAAATTTCAAGCAATCTCAATAAATTTGAAGCAAATTTTAAACAATAATTACCTGGATTTCAAGATGCTTGATAGATTTCAGACGATTTTATCTTTGTGCGGGGTTTAATTTGAGGTTTCGGGTTCTTCTTTATCTTAAATTTAGGGTTTCAATCTCTCTCAATTTAGGGTTTATTTGGGGTTTCTATTTGGGAGGGTTTCAACTAGGGTTTTGAAGGGTTTCAAAGAGTGGATCGAGATGAAGATAGAGTTGGATCTTGGTTGTTGCTATATTTTCTTGAGCTTTTTGTGGATAGAGATAGTGAGAATCGAGAGGGAAGTCATAAAGAGGACTACCTCTTGCATAGAAAAACAAAGAGAAAGAAGGAGTGAATGGGTAAGTGAGAGAGAGAGAAAGAAGGTGTTGAGGATAATAGATCTAACTCAGAGAGAGAGAGAGAGAGAGAGAGAGAGAAAGAGAGAGGGGGGTCAAAAAAAAGAGGAACACCACTCATCTTCCAAGATAATAGGAAATTTTTTATATTTTCTATAAGAAAAAAAAAAAAGAAGGTAAAATTATATATATTGAAATCTTGTAGTGATATATGAATGATGGAGTGAGTTATATATATGTATAATTATATGTATGTGTGTGTGTGTGTAAAATTATATATAGGTAAATTTTTGTTTTTTAATTTTGTAGTGGTATGTGAATGATGGAGTGAATTATATATATGTAAAATTATATATACAGGTAAATTTTTGTTTTTGTAATTTTGTAGTGGTACGTGAATGGTGGGGTGCATTATGTTTATATATATACATTTTAATTTTTTTTTTAAAATTCGGGTAGAATGTAAATATTTAATTTTTTTTAGACATTTTTTTAAAAATCATAATATCACCTACAAAATTGGAGGGAAAGTCAATTGAGATTTGCCAAAATAGTTTTACATCATTTGAGCACCATTGCTATAATTAGGCAAATTGCTACTGTAGCATGCCAAATTATAACTTTAGCAATGCTATTTTGGCAAATAACATTGGAGATGCTCTAAAGCTGCCATATTGAACCATTGGTAAACTACTTTTCACCCAAAATTACTATATTATAGCTTTGGCAACTCTAATGACAAACCATTGGAGATGCTCTAATATGGCTAGCTAAAGTCAAGTTTTGATAATCAATAGTGTCATATTTTAGCAATGTTAATGGTTTAGAGTAACTCCAATGGTAGTGGCCATTATAACATTTCCAAAACTATAATTTGGCATGCTACAGTACGAAAATGCCAAATTATAGAAATAATGCTCCAATGGTGACATGTCATTTTGGCACACCTTCAACCAACTTTCCTTATTTTTTTTTTCAAGTAGTATTTTACATTCTAGATAAATAAAAAAAAATTATTGTAATTCACATCATTCCAGAACCCTCTTTTAATTTTCTAAAGCATTGGATCAATATCAATATGAGCATCCAATGGTTGAACTTTCTATATTTCCCTCACACTGGTGGGATTTGGAGGTAGTGTATAATGTGCTCAAATGCCAATTGACATCTCCTGTCCTATATGTTTCCTTTCTTCAAAAGCTTGAACAATGGTTCACAAGTTGATGTTAGTTTTGCAACAAATTGACTTATGAATTGTACTTTGCCCAAAAAGCTTCTCACCTCCTTTTCAGTCCTTGGTGGAATTATTTCTATGATAGCTTTGATTTTGGATGGGTCCACTTCTATTCCCGTTTGTGTAATTAGAAATCCCAACATCTTTCCCGCGGTCACCCCGAAAGTGCATTTTTGTGGATTCAACCTTAGCCTGTATTCTCAAATCCTCTCAAAAAACTTTTCAAGTATACTATAATGGCCTTCCATTTCTTTGGATTTGACGATCATATCGTCCACATATACCTCAACTTATTTGTGGATTATGTTGTGCAACAATGTAGCTGCGGCTCTCTAGTAATTTGTCCTAGTATTCTTTAACCCAAAACGCATTATTTTATAACAGTACGTCCTCCACGGTGTAGTGAAAGCTATCTTTTCCCTGTCCTCAGGCGCCATTAGGTCTGATTGTACTCCGAAAACCCATCCATGAATCATAAGAGTGTGTGTCCTGCTATGAAATCAACTCATTCATCAATGCATGGTAGTGGAAAGTTATCCTTCGGACTAGCCTTATTAGAGTTCTGAAAGTCAACGCAAACTCCGATTCTACCATCTTTCTTGGGGACCAGAACTGTGCTTGCTAGCCATGTTGGGTGTTCTGACACTAATAAAAAAAACCTGCATTAATTTGCTTAGTGATTTCTTCTTTGATTTTAAATGCCCAATCGGAGCATACTCTATTCAATTTCTGATTTACGAGCTTAGCTTCAAGGTCTAAGGAGATTCTATGTTGCACAATCTCAGGATCGATTCTAAGCATGTCTTCATAGGACCATGCAAAAACATCTTTAAATTCTTTCAAACCAGGCGCTCGCATTCCTTTGAAGATAGCGTAGATCCAATTTGGACCATGCAAGGATTTTCCTCATTGCCTAGGTTTATTGACATAATCTCATCCATTATGGGTTTATTCTTATTTTCTCTTCTTATTCAATTAAATCTTTTAAGTTTTGAGGAATTTTTTCCTCGAAATCATTTTTTTTTTCAAATTCATTTTCAAAATTAGTGGGGATCCATGTAATTAACTATTGGCACCACAAAGTACCCAGGATCACAAGCTATTTCACTGATTCAAGAAGTACTTACATTGAACTCTAATTCAAAATAGAATACTTAGACTCAACTTCTACTCTCGGATTTATAAGTTCTATCATCACTAGATTTAACAAACGACGAGTCAGAATCCAACAGGCCAGATCTAGACTCACTTAACTCATTACTACTAGACTCATTATTAGATGCATAGACAAGACATCTTTCCACAGTCCAGTTTTGAAATTGGCATGCCGTTGCATTTATTATTTTCTTGGTGATATCCTTTTCCAGTGCTCCTGTAGCTGGTTTTTTGTGCTCCTTGGAGGGGTTTAGTTTCCTCGGATACGATAGCCCTACAGTTTGGACTCCCGTGGTTCTGAATTTGGTTTCACAAGTGCAATGTGAAATAGGAAAAATACAAATGAGAGTTCAAATTCGAAAAATCTTGAAAAATCCATTAATCATTAGAGGTGCACTACTACAAAAATAGTTAAAGATCACACTTTGACAAAAAAAAAGATCTCACTTTTATTAGAAGTGTGATAAAAAAAATTAGATTGATGTTTTAATCACACTTAATTTGATTAAGTGTGATAATATTTATTTTTTATGTCACTTTTCAATTAAGTGTGATTATATATATAGATTTTTAATCACACCTTCTAATTAAAGTGTGATTATATACTTTTTAATCACACTTTTTAAACAAGTGTGATTGTATATATATTTTTTAATCACACATTCTAATATTTTTTAATCACACCTTCTAATTAAAGTGTGATTATATATACACTACTACTTTTTAATCACACTTTTTAAATAAGTGTGATTGTATATATATTTTTTAATCACACATTCTAATTAAAGTGTGATCATTTATATGTTTTTTAATCACACCTTCTAATTAAAGTGTGATTATATATACACTACTACTTTTTAATCACACTTTTTAAATAAGTGTGATTGTATATATATATTTTTAATCACACATTCTAATTAAAGTGTGATTATTTATATATTTTTTAATCACACTTTCTAATTAAAGTGTGATTATATATACACTACTACTTTTTAATCACACTTTTTAAACAAGTGTGATTGGATATATATATTTTAATCACACATTCTAATTAAAGTGTGATTATTTATATATTTTTAATCACACTTTCTAATTAAAGTGTGATTATATATACACTACTACTTTTTAATCACACTTTTTAAATAAGTGTGATTATATATATATTTTTTTATCACACATTCTAATTAAAGTGTGATTATTTATATATATTTTTTAATCACACATTCTAATTAAAGTGTGATTATATATACACTATTGCTTTTTAATCACACTTTTTAAATAAGTGTGATTATTTATATATTTTTTAAGGTAATTAAAATGTGATTATATATACATTACTACTTTTTAATCACACTTTTTAAATAAGTGTGATTGTATAAAATATTTCAAATTGATTTTTATATAAAATATACAATTTCCAAATTTTTAATCACACTTATTCTGATTGAGTGTGATATTATTTATTTTTTATGTCACTTTCTAATTAAGTACGATTATATATATATAGGGTAAATTACACGAATAATGCTTGGGACCCCATTGTGGGGGTCACCCCTCACCCTTTTGCCACGTGGCAGGTGGTGATTGGAGGAGCAGAAAAAGAAAGAAAAAGAAAAAGAAAATGTAACCAATGAGAGAGGGTCAAGGGGTGAGGAAAAGGGGATGAATCATTGCTCAAATTACACTGACACCTCCTAAGGTTTATGTTTATTACAGTTCCCTATTCACGTTTTGGAAATTACATCTTCCTCCCTTAGCAATTTAATTTTTTTAAATGCTAATTTTGCCCTTACTGGGTAAATTACATTGACACCCCTTACATTTTAGAAATTACAATCCTCTTCCTAAGGTTTAAAGTAGCATTACCAATTGCCCCCTCGGTTGGTATTAGTTGGAAAAAAAATTCATTGAAAAAAAATCAATTGGAAAAAAAAATTAATTGAAAAAAAAATTGTTAGTAAAATTTTTAAATTTCTGTTTAAAAATCAACATAAACTTATTTTTTGAATTTACGTTTTTTCCTCAAATTTACAAACTAAGACAACCATTTATAAATCAAAAAAAATATCAAATAAATTTTTATCACAATTTTAAAAATTTTTGTAAATATAAATTGAAAACTGAAAACGAAATGGTTACCAAACAGGCTTCAGATGGTAAAAATGTCGTAAAATTAATAAATAATTAAATAAGTTACCAACATAAGAAATGACTTATCAAAAGATTCTTAGGCTATGTATGGTTTGATTTTTAAAAAAAAATTAAAAATTAATTTGGTTAAGAAATAAAAAATAAAAAATAATTATCATTTTTATATAATTTTTATCTTTCGAGTGGTTAGAAATAATTTTTTACAAATTAAATTGAAATGACCATATGTATGTATATAACCACTCAAAAATTAAAATTATAATTATTTTTTACCCTTAAATGATAATTATTTTTTAGTTTTTATTTCTTAACCAAATTAATTTTTAATTTTTAAATTTTTTTTCTAAAAATCAATCCATATATGTTTAACATTTTGTATTTTTAAATTTTGTTAAACATTTTGTCAATTACCAAATGCGTTTGTAGTTTATGTTTTTCTAAAAATAAACAAAAACCAGTTTATAAAATTTTTGTAAATATAAACTGAAAACGTAAACGTTACCAAACAGACACCATTTCATTTTCAGTTTTCAATTTATATTTACAAAAATTTTAAAAACTGTTATAAAAACTTGTTTGATAATTTTTTTGGTTTATAAATGGTTGTCTCATTTTGTAAATTTGAGAAAAAAATGTAAATTCAAAAAATAAGTTTACGTTGATTTTTAAATAGAAATTTAAAAATTTTACTAGCAAAATTTTTTTTTTAATTAATTTTTTTTTTCAATTAATTTTTCTTCAAATAATTTTTTTCCAAATAATTTTTTTTGGTAAATTACACTAACACCCCCTGAAGTTTATGTTTATTACAGTTCCCCCTCACCTTTTGAAAATTACATTTTCCCCCTAAGATTTAAAGTTTCATTACATATTTTCCCCTTTAGCAATTTAATTTTTTTAAATACTAATTTTGCCCTCAGTGGGTAAATTACATTGACACCCCTCACATTTTAGAAATTACAATCCCCTCCCTAAGGTTTAAAGTAGCATTACCAATTGCCCCCTTGGTTAGTATCAGTTTGAAAAAAAATTCATTGAAAAAAAAATTATTAGTAAAATTTTTAAATTTCTGTTTAAAAACCAACGTAAACTCATTTTTTGAATTTACGCTTTTGGTAATTGAAACACAAAAAATGTGTTTCTGTTTTGAGTTTTGAGTTTTTTTTTTTTTTTTTACCACCCAACACTAGTCACCACTTGCCACCATTTTCCACCACCGTCTTCCGCCACCACCATCCGCCACCCACCCCTCACCACCACCTGCCACCACCACTCACCACCCACCTGCCGCCACCACCCACCACTCGCCACCACTACCCACTAGCCACCCACCACCCACTACCAGCCACCACCCACTCACCACCACCACCCACCTCTCGCCACCATCACCACTACCATCCACCACTCACCTGGCATCTACACGCCACCACCCACCACCCGCCACTACCATCTACCGCCTGCCACCACCACCCGCCACCTACCTGTCACCCGTCACCCACCCACTACCACCTACCACCCGCCACCGTCACCCACCCACCACCACCACCACCACCACCCGCCACCTATCCGTCACCACCAGCCATTCGCCACCTACCACCCGCCACCACCACCACCACCACCCACTTATTACCACCCGCCACCGTCACCCACTCATCCACCCACCATCACCACCCACCGCCACCGGCCATCCGCCACCCACCTGCCACCGCCACTCACCACCACCACCACCCACCACCCGCTACCACCACCTGTCATCCGTCACCCATCCGTCACCACCACCACCACCACCCACTCTCTACCACTCACCACCCGCCACTGTCACCCACCCACCCACCCACTCTTTCACTCATCACTCTTCTCTGTCTGTCTTTCTCTCTGTCTCTTTCTCACAGACAGTGATGGAAAAAGTCAAAGCGTCAAACTTCAAAGCTATCCCCATTTTTTCTGTTTGTCTGTCTCTCTCTTGTTCTCTCTGTGTCTCTCGTCCATCTTTATTCTCTTTATTTCTCTCATCTCTTCTCTTTATCTCTCTCTCTCTCTCTCTCGCTTATCTCTTTCTGTCTCTCTTTCGTTTATCTCTTTTCGCTATTTTCTCTCTCTCTCTGTCTATATCTTTTCATCAATTTTCTTCATCTCTCTCTTCTCTTTCTCTCTTACTCATCACTCTTCTCTCTTTGTTTGTCTGTCTGTCAGTATATTTGTCTTTCTCTCTCTCAGTGTCTCTCACTCATCTATCTCTTCTCTCATCTCTTTTCTCTCTCTGTCTCTGTCGTTCATCTCTCTTCTCTTTATCTCTCTCATCTATCTCTCTATCTCTCTTATCTCTCATCTTTCTCTGTCTTTCACGCTCATCTCTCTTCTTTCTATCTTTCTCTCTTCTCTCTCGTTCATCTCTTTTCTCTGTATGTCTCTCTCATTCATCTCTTTTCTTTTTATCTCTCTCTGTCTCTCTCGTCCATCTCTTTTCTTTCTCTGTCTCTTTTCTGTCTCTCACTCTCTATCTATTTCTCTTTCTCTCTCTCTTTCTCTCTCTTCCACTATGTTTGCTTGCTCACTCTCTCCTTCCGTCTTCTCTATTCTTGAGCTCCTCTCAATTTCTCGATCCACTACAAGAAAATGTACTTTTAGCGACCACTTTGTTTCTCTTTCTCTCATTACTCATTACTCTTTCTCTCTTTCTCTCTCTCTTCCTCTCTCATCTCTCATCTCTCTCACCACCCACTTCTTCTCCCACCTTCCCCACTACTGCAACCGCCATTCCACCACCACCACTACTTCTACTGTCGCCACTTCACCTCTATGGCTACCATGACTACTACCATCGCCACCACTCCACTACCACTACCACTACTACCACTGCTACCACCACCACCACCACTACTACTACTACTACTACTACTACTACTACTACTACTACTACTACTACTACTACTACTACCTCTCATCTACCGCCGCCATTCCATCTCCCATACCACTACCATAACTTCATCACTAATCTTCTTTGCCACCACCACCACATCTTATCCACCACTCGCCGCCTCCCTATCCTCAGACTACAAAAAATTTGTTTGATTATGGTTTTTTAATAGAGTGTTGAATTGAGTTTTGACCGCCGCCATTCCATCTCTCATACCACTACCATAACTTCGTCACTAATCTCCTTCGCCACCACCAACTACTACCATTACCTCTCTTTCACCCCTACCACTCCATTTACACTACCACTACCACAACTTCACCACTAATCTCTTTTGCCATCACCACCACCACCACCACCACCACCATCATCTCTTATCCACCACCTTCACTACTGTTGCCGTTTCTTTTCCTCTACTAAAAAAAATTAGTTCATGATTTTTAGTAATAAAAAAAAATAGGCCGCAGAAAAATATTTTTCATTGACTACAGAAAATTAACTTTTATTTTAGTGGAAAATATTTTTCATTAAAATATATATTACCCCAACTTCTACAAAATAAAAAATAATAATATTTTTTTTATTAAAATAAAAATGAAACAAATAAATTTTAAATCTTAGTAACTAAAAAAAAAAATTTTAAAAATTCATTAACTACAAAAAAAAAAAATATTTTAACAAAAAATAAATTTATTTAATTATTTTTTTATTTTGTTTTTATTTTTCATTCCCGCCCTTTTAGTTTTTTTCTATTCCCGCTCTCCCCTTTATTTTTTTCCCATTCCCGCTCCCCCCCCTCCCCCCAAAAAAAAACCCTAATCTCAAAACCAACCCAAAATCCCTAACCCTTCTCTTCACCTTCACCCCTCTCGCTCTCGCTATCTCTCTCTCTCTCTCTCTCTCTCTCTGCGAGTGTACTGCAAAAAGCTTCGAAACCCTTGGAATCTCTCAAATCTCGAATCTCATTCACTCATATCTCTACAA